>CM062294.1:229504612-230920221 GCA_031216915.1 Pictodentalium vernedei
TAGCTCATTTTATACCCTAAAACAAAATAGAAAAACCCAAAACCCCTTGTCGCTAGATTTTGCTGTAGATGAGGGTGAAGGAAACGTACCCTCAAATGTGTGTCGAAAGTTGGCAAAATTGAAAAAAGAGGTTACCTTAACAGATGGCAATGGTATAAACTACTGGCGGTCTCGACGATATATGGATGCAAAATCACACCTTGAAGCCAGTTAGGCAAGTTGGCACAAGAAACGGGGACTTCATGCTCAGTTGCAGCTCTACACTCGTCTACAACACTGCCTAGGTCCATTCCAAACTGATAGTCTGGACGAATAGTGTTCTCACTTTCCACACGATGGGCGACGTTTCTACGCGGCCTGGACACTCGCATTGGATGCCATAATGTCGGATGGGCTCCGTATAACAAGTTCTGTAAATTTCAAGTCGCTGCCTTCCGCGGTATCGACACAGCTCGTGTATGTCTGAAGTGCAATTGTAATGTCTAATTGGAGAATTTTCGTGAATCTTTTCCTGCCAAAAAATTACTCACCACCGATTTCTTATAACGTCAAATTCTAACGATTATCTGAGGTTTAAATGTAGTGTCTGGGAGGGACCCCCCACCCTGCAGCGCCAGCCACTAACACTAACCCTACCCCTCCCCCACACTTTCCCACCTTAGCAGCATTCTGGCTCGAAAGTTGCTAAAATGACAAGAGGCTACATTAATGTATGACAACGGTACAAATTACGAGTGGTAAAGGACGATATTGAGACAAACAATCATACCCTGGAGCCGGTTAAGCAATGTGGCACTGAAACCTGGCACTTTATGCTCAATCACTGCTGTATAGCCATCTACATCACTGCCCAAGTCCATTCCAAAATGATAAAGTCGGGACGAATAGTACTCTCTCTTTCCACGCGTCGTGTGGTGCTTCCACGCAGTGATAACACTCGATTCCAGTGCCAAAATGTCGGCCAGGCTTCGTAGAATAAGTCCTGAAAATTTCAAGTCGCTACCTTCAGCGGTCTGGACACAGTCCGTGGATATCTGAAGTGCTATTTTAATGATGTTTAATATGCAAAGTTTCGGGAATCTTTTCCTGCATGCCAAAAACCTACTTACCGCCAATTTCTTTTGACTTTTAACTTCTGACGTTTCTCAAAGATTTAAGGGTTGCGTTGGGTTCCCTGGGTGGTGGTCTTAAAGAAGCAACTTCGATTTACAGTCAACTCGTCACCAGTTACACCCAGTTGTATGTTTTAAGAGGAACTACCCCAGAGAGGGATGAGTAGGGCAGTCTGCACCCATTCACAACGTCTTCTTTCGTACCGGCTTGAAAAAGACCAAATTCAGAAAATTACCTCCTCTCTTCAAACCGCTATTTCTCAGCCAATTCTTGGCAGATTTGCATGAAATTTTCACTCAGCGTTCACGAATAGTTGCTGCATCACATGCCATGAAGAGCGACACGAATTTCCTATTTCGTCATTCTCGAAATCGAGAAGAGCATATGCGCATGCGCACGAGGTTGCCGCGGGCCACGTCCTGGGTTTCTGGATTTTCCAGCGACGCGGTCGTGTTTGGCAGAGCTTCTAGAACAAACGCTGAAAATTTCAAGTCGCTGCTCCAAAAACTCTCGCCACAATCTACTGTACATGGAACGGAGTGTTTAATTTTTATTATTTGGATTTTCCTAAAGGGAAAATCTATTTGTTATTGCATTGATTATTTTTCTGCAAATTTCATTATTGAACAGGGACTCGTTGGAGAGCCTCTATATCTCTTTTATAGACATAATTAACCTCAGTTTCAGCTACATCAAAAAGAATTCAGAAGGTTAATCTTTACTTCTAGACTCTAGTAATGGTTGGTTGTAACCTTCACTGGCATTACAGAGTCTACACTCATAAAAATCATGAAGTTGTGTGGTGCTAGTCAACTGTGGTAGACCAATATCTGGTAATTAAACTTGGAGGTCAAAAGCTTGACATGCAGGTCTACTGTTTTTTATCGAAATAGAATTTTACAATTGCACAAGATTGAACTTTTCGCTATCCGTGAGTTCCTTCTTGTGTTGTCATTTTGTAGCCTACATACAGCTCAAAAGAAGTTAAGCCATTAGTTTTAAATAGACTGGCAAGCTGAATGTTGGCATACAGGTCTGTTATGCCCAACACCAGATCAAAATTATTGGTCTTTTTTGAATTCCTTCTTGTGTTGTCACTTTTGATAGACTAAAAGTGAAGTTAATCCTTTACCAACCACGGCTTGACTTTACCCATTCAGCTCTTATGCCTCTATAGTGCGGTCTGTGCAGTATTATCTTTTAGTGGAAGATTAATATTGCTACTGTTGTATGATTCAGTGATCATGAGACCTGCAGGATTGAATTGTCTGTTAGGCTTAGGTGTTTTTATTTTATACTAGGAGTGTTTGGAGCTGTTATGCACACTTGATAATATGTTTGCTTTTTACCTGCGTCACCATCGGTCAGCAAGTCCAGTAACCTCTTGACTTTGTATGTCCATCCGTCTGGAACAATTTTTTTGTCAAAGCTTTCTTGGTTTGTATCTAAGCGATTCATTCTACATTTGGTCTCCAGCTTTGTAATGTTAGGTTGTACCATGTTTGCCATTTTCGGATTTGCCATGTAGCTCAAACCCCTGCTCTCAGATGTCAAAATAAAGAAATTTCAAGCAACAATTTTCTCCAGAATGCAATGGAATTTAACCAGTTTTGTCTTCCCTCGCACAGCTCAATGAGCTCTGTCAAACAATATAGAATTGTGGAAATTCCCAGCTGCTTTGTGGGGAAAATTTGTGACATAGATTTTTGTACATCACTATGCATGGGGTTAATGCTTGTATAATCTCAATCAGTTGCATGCAATGATGCAGGTCCAGACCTGGTATAAATTTGTCTTGCTATATTTATATTCATGTGGGTGTACATTGTAAATATATTTTTATACTAATCAGCACTTCCGCTAGGCTAAAAAATATTGGGTCCTCTTTTAGATTTTGAGGAAATAATGGGGCGACCAAGTATTCTCTGTACAACGGGCCAACCATCTAATCTAAGACGACGTTGCAACAATGGCTTGATATTTGTATCATGGCATTGTGAATTATAGACTGAAAAGCTTTTTTGACATTAACAGCCCAAGTGTGCATGATTTATACAGATATATTCACTCATATTTTGATTCAAGTGCATGCCAATATATTTTTTGCACTGATCAACAGGGGGAAATCGATTTGGTGAATAGGTCTGTTTTACTGACTCAAAAAAAAACCTCGTGGATGCCCTGCCAATACATGGTGTACATGTGAAATACTTAGACACTGTGTATTTTATTATTTATGAAAATAATGGGACATATTTAAATATCACTCATTCTTGATGTCTTTGTGGGAGTGACACTTATCAATATTAGTCATTGGTAGGTTAATTGCATTGACTTGCAGGATTGTTTGGCATGGCATCCTGTTCTCACTCACTGCTCTACGTCAGCTGAGTAAGCTCTTGGAGCATAGTCTACTGAGATAATCAGTAAGTAAAGTCTTGGCATCCTCTTTTCACTCTCTGCTGAACCCCAGCTGAGTGAGCTCTTGGAACTTGTTCTGCTGAGGTACATTAATCAGTGAAGTCTAGGAACTTACTCTGACCAGCTGTTACACCTGGTTTGAACTTGGAATGAGCTTTCAGAACTCTTTCCTGCCCTGTGTACTTGCTTATGGTTCATTGAAAAAATTAATTATGTATTGATAAGTACATTGTGCACTTTTGGACGTTCTTGTCCAGAATATTAGTTATGTAAAAGAATAGTATAGTTTGCCTTGTATTTATATTATTTTACTATCAATTTCAGGTTCTTTGTTATTGTGGTGATTGTTGCTATTCACCATGTATATTTTGGCAAAAAAAATATTAAACTGTGATAGAATAAAGAACTCTTGGTGATCTTTATACTACTTTGGAGTTGGTTATATTGAAATCCAGTACAGTTACAATAGACACATGTTTTGTTGATAAAAATAAAATAGCTCTGCTTGAGCTTACTGCAGATATCAGTGACAGTGTACATTTTCAAAACTATTGGTACAGTGATGCTCACTTAATTACATATCTCTTTAATCATTTATCCCTGTCAATTGAATTATTTCGAACATAGAGCTATACTTTTAATACAAATTTGTCATGTTGCACATGAATTTTATAGTAAACTCCCGTTGATTGTATAAAAAATCGAACATCGTCCCCTGATTTCCATTGTGTTCTGTATGCCAGTAGGCACAGGGGACACACTGGAACTCAAGGAACGACATGTTAAAAAAGTATTCTTCAAACAAAAATTTTTGGTTTGGACTTTGCCCAAGAATTAGAACTTTTTGTTATGATCGGGCTTCTTTGGCATGCTAGAATCCCGATGTGACCAAAAAATCGCTAAAAATATCTTGTGTTTTTTTTACACTTTTGTATGTTTAGTTTCCATGTTTGAGTGAAAAACGAAACAAAAAGTTTTTACAAAATTCTAATAGGGTTGAAATAGCCTATGAGAACAATGAGAGAATATGTATAACTTCCACCCTATTCAATAGGGTGGTAGCCATACATATTCTCTCATTGGTCCCTGTGTACATTCATTACATAATATCCTCTCTACTATCTTTTATTCCCCGTGGGAACCCCAGGAAGTAAGGAGCACTTGCTTACTGTGGTAAACCAGTTCTGCTTTACTACTAAAAAAGGACCCAGTCACCAATGCTTGCGGTAAAAGTCCTCCAAAATGGGCACCATGTGCATAAACGATTGGTTAAACTTGACTTTATGTTCAAGTTGTGTCACGATTAGCCACGGTGCATAAATATGTGACGTTGAACACCACTAAACAAACAAACAAACAAACAACTATCTTTTATGAGTGTGTGTGTGGGGGGGGGGGGGGGGGGGAGGGGGCACGTGCCCCGTGTGCATTTTTATTTGGTATCGAGCTCCCTTAGGATTTGCTGAGTAGAACAGAGAGTAAAACCACTAAGGAAAATCCTGTGTATTGTTCCGAAGGTACAATCACTTCCTCTAGTTATTATTATTATTATTATTATTATTATTATTCTTCCACACTTTTTATTTTCACTATTTCTCGAAAACGCTCTTGACGATTTTTTTTAAAGTTTCTGTACTCATAAAGGGTCGTAAGTTGTAACTAATCGTCATATTCCCATTTTTCTGAAAATGTTTTAATTAACCCTTTATGCCAAAAAACACAAAAATATTTGGCAGCTCATATCTTTGGACTGGAAAGGGCCATTGACTTGAAATTCTCTCAGACATGTCAGCAATATACCCCTCTATCAGAATATGCTACAAAAATGTACCTAGTTAACACCTTTCTGCCAAAACATTTTTCGTAACGAAAAAAAAATTCAAAATTTGACCATTTTTGAACTCAATCTCGGGACAGGGATATGCTGAACCATCTAAAATGGCTTAGATATGAAGACTGTATCACCGAATTGTAAAAACCATCGAAAAAATTTCGATTCGAATTTCCGACAATCCAAAATGGCGGCCGAAAAATCGAATTTTTATTTTCGGTTATTTATGCGTTTCAGGCCATTTGGAGACAAAAAAAAAAAAATTTTTGCACCTGAAAAATTTTCGGTTTGGACTTAGAAATTTTCGACCAAAAGTCGGAAATTTTTGTTTCCACCGGGCTAATTTGCCGACACAGTACTCAACAAGTGGGACGATTTGAAAGCTTCTAAGGGTAGAAATGTTGAAGTCACAGTGTACATGAACAGTTATCATCTTTTGGAAATGGAGTTGTTCTTAATTTGGCTTCTGCTAGCAGTCAAACATGGCTTCGGGACACTGTGACCAAAAATTGAAAAAAAATTTCTTGTTTTTTTTTACTTTATTATGTCTAGATTCATTATTTCTCATAAATAAAAACTATCAACGACGGCCATGAGTCCTTATAAATAAAACCATCAGTATTTGGGGCAAAATGTTTCTTGTTGGGCAAAAACGCCCAAAAACGCCCCAAAACGCCCAAACCTTTATAGGCCAATATCTCCTGAAGGAGAAAAGCTATCGACTTAATTTCTTGACAGACTTGTCAGAATTACTCTTCTCTAAAACAAACATAATCGGTATTTTTTTCCATTTTTTATGTTTTCTGCCAAAATTTTTCACAAAACGAAAAGTTATCTCGAAAATCGTCCATTTTGGATTGAAATATCGGAACCCCAGGAGCGATTTTTGAAATAAAGTTCAGCAATTCATAGCTCATTTTATACCCTAAAACAAAATAGAAAAACCCAAAACCCCTTGTCGCTAGATTTTGCTGTAGATGAGGGTGAAGGAAACGTACCCTCAAATGTGTGTCGAAAGTTGGCAAAATTGAAAAAAGAGGTTACCTTAACAGATGGCAATGGTATAAACTACTGGCGGTCTCGACGATATATGGATGCAAAATCACACCTTGAAGCCAGTTAGGCAAGTTGGCACAAGAAACGGGGACTTCATGCTCAGTTGCAGCTCTACACTCGTCTACAACACTGCCTAGGTCCATTCCAAACTGATAGTCTGGACGAATAGTGTTCTCACTTTCCACACGATGGGCGACGTTTCTACGCGGCCTGGACACTCGCATTGGATGCCATAATGTCGGATGGGCTCCGTATAACAAGTTCTGTAAATTTCAAGTCGCTGCCTTCCGCGGTATCGACACAGCTCGTGTATGTCTGAAGTGCAATTGTAATGTCTAATTGGAGAATTTTCGTGAATCTTTTCCTGCCAAAAAATTACTCACCACCGATTTCTTATAACGTCAAATTCTAACGATTATCTGAGGTTTAAATGTAGTGTCTGGGAGGGACCCCCCACCCTGCAGCGCCAGCCACTAACACTAACCCTACCCCTCCCCCACACTTTCCCACCTTAGCAGCATTCTGGCTCGAAAGTTGCTAAAATGACAAGAGGCTACATTAATGTATGACAACGGTACAAATTACGAGTGGTAAAGGACGATATTGAGACAAACAATCATACCCTGGAGCCGGTTAAGCAATGTGGCACTGAAACCTGGCACTTTATGCTCAATCACTGCTGTATAGCCATCTACATCACTGCCCAAGTCCATTCCAAAATGATAAAGTCGGGACGAATAGTACTCTCTCTTTCCACGCGTCGTGTGGTGCTTCCACGCAGTGATAACACTCGATTCCAGTGCCAAAATGTCGGCCAGGCTTCGTAGAATAAGTCCTGAAAATTTCAAGTCGCTACCTTCAGCGGTCTGGACACAGTCCGTGGATATCTGAAGTGCTATTTTAATGATGTTTAATATGCAAAGTTTCGGGAATCTTTTCCTGCATGCCAAAAACCTACTTACCGCCAATTTCTTTTGACTTTTAACTTCTGACGTTTCTCAAAGATTTAAGGGTTGCGTTGGGTTCCCTGGGTGGTGGTCTTAAAGAAGCAACTTCGATTTACAGTCAACTCGTCACCAGTTACACCCAGTTGTATGTTTTAAGAGGAACTACCCCAGAGAGGGATGAGTAGGGCAGTCTGCACCCATTCACAACGTCTTCTTTCGTACCGGCTTGAAAAAGACCAAATTCAGAAAATTACCTCCTCTCTTCAAACCGCTATTTCTCAGCCAATTCTTGGCAGATTTGCATGAAATTTTCACTCAGCGTTCACGAATAGTTGCTGCATCACATGCCATGAAGAGCGACACGAATTTCGTATTTCGTCATTCTCGAAATCGAGAAGAGCATATGCGCATGCGCACGAGGTTGCCGCGGGCCACGTCCTGGGTTTCTGGATTTTCCAGCGACGCGGTCGTGTTTGGCAGAGCTTCTAGAACAAACGCTGAAAATTTCAAGTCGCTGCTCCAAAAACTCTCGCCACAATCTACTGTACATGGAACGGAGTGTTTAATTTTTATTATTTGGATTTTCCTAAAGGGAAAATCTATTTGTTATTGCATTGATTATTTTTCTGCAAATTTCATTATTGAACAGGGACTCGTTGGAGAGCCTCTATATCTCTTTTATAGACATAATTAACCTCAGTTTCAGCTACATCAAAAAGAATTCAGAAGGTTAATCTTTACTTCTAGACTCTAGTAATGGTTGGTTGTAACCTTCACTGGCATTACAGAGTCTACACTCATAAAAATCATGAAGTTGTGTGGTGCTAGTCAACTGTGGTAGACCAATATCTGGTAATTAAACTTGGAGGTCAAAAGCTTGACATGCAGGTCTACTGTTTTTTATCGAAATAGAATTTTACAATTGCACAAGATTGAACTTTTCGCTATCCGTGAGTTCCTTCTTGTGTTGTCATTTTGTAGCCTACATACAGCTCAAAAGAAGTTAAGCCATTAGTTTTAAATAGACTGGCAAGCTGAATGTTGGCATACAGGTCTGTTATGCCCAACACCAGATCAAAATTATTGGTCTTTTTTGAATTCCTTCTTGTGTTGTCACTTTTGATAGACTAAAAGTGAAGTTAATCCTTTACCAACCACGGCTTGACTTTACCCATTCAGCTCTTATGCCTCTATAGTGCGGTCTGTGCAGTATTATCTTTTAGTGGAAGATTAATATTGCTACTGTTGTATGATTCAGTGATCATGAGACCTGCAGGATTGAATTGTCTGTTAGGCTTAGGTGTTTTTATTTTATACTAGGAGTGTTTGGAGCTGTTATGCACACTTGATAATATGTTTGCTTTTTACCTGCGTCACCATCGGTCAGCAAGTCCAGTAACCTCTTGACTTTGTATGTCCATCCGTCTGGAACAATTTTTTTGTCAAAGCTTTCTTGGTTTGTATCTAAGCGATTCATTCTACATTTGGTCTCCAGCTTTGTAATGTTAGGTTGTACCATGTTTGCCATTTTCGGATTTGCCATGTAGCTCAAACCCCTGCTCTCAGATGTCAAAATAAAGAAATTTCAAGCAACAATTTTCTCCAGAATGCAATGGAATTTAACCAGTTTTGTCTTCCCTCGCACAGCTCAATGAGCTCTGTCAAACAATATAGAATTGTGGAAATTCCCAGCTGCTTTGTGGGGAAAATTTGTGACATAGATTTTTGTACATCACTATGCATGGGGTTAATGCTTGTATAATCTCAATCAGTTGCATGCAATGATGCAGGTCCAGACCTGGTATAAATTTGTCTTGCTATATTTATATTCATGTGGGTGTACATTGTAAATATATTTTTATACTAATCAGCACTTCCGCTAGGCTAAAAAATATTGGGTCCTCTTTTAGATTTTGAGGAAATAATGGGGCGACCAAGTATTCTCTGTACAACGGGCCAACCATCTAATCTAAGACGACGTTGCAACAATGGCTTGATATTTGTATCATGGCATTGTGAATTATAGACTGAAAAGCTTTTTTGACATTAACAGCCCAAGTGTGCATGATTTATACAGATATATTCACTCATATTTTGATTCAAGTGCATGCCAATATATTTTTTGCACTGATCAACAGGGGGAAATCGATTTGGTGAATAGGTCTGTTTTACTGACTCAAAAAAAAACCTCGTGGATGCCCTGCCAATACATGGTGTACATGTGAAATACTTAGACACTGTGTATTTTATTATTTATGAAAATAATGGGACATATTTAAATATCACTCATTCTTGATGTCTTTGTGGGAGTGACACTTATCAATATTAGTCATTGGTAGGTTAATTGCATTGACTTGCAGGATTGTTTGGCATGGCATCCTGTTCTCACTCACTGCTCTACGTCAGCTGAGTAAGCTCTTGGAGCATAGTCTACTGAGATAATCAGTAAGTAAAGTCTTGGCATCCTCTTTTCACTCTCTGCTGAACCCCAGCTGAGTGAGCTCTTGGAACTTGTTCTGCTGAGGTACATTAATCAGTGAAGTCTAGGAACTTACTCTGACCAGCTGTTACACCTGGTTTGAACTTGGAATGAGCTTTCAGAACTCTTTCCTGCCCTGTGTACTTGCTTATGGTTCATTGAAAAAATTAATTATGTATTGATAAGTACATTGTGCACTTTTGGACGTTCTTGTCCAGAATATTAGTTATGTAAAAGAATAGTATAGTTTGCCTTGTATTTATATTATTTTACTATCAATTTCAGGTTCTTTGTTATTGTGGTGATTGTTGCTATTCACCATGTATATTTTGGCAAAAAAAATATTAAACTGTGATAGAATAAAGAACTCTTGGTGATCTTTATACTACTTTGGAGTTGGTTATATTGAAATCCAGTACAGTTACAATAGACACATGTTTTGTTGATAAAAATAAAATAGCTCTGCTTGAGCTTACTGCAGATATCAGTGACAGTGTACATTTTCAAAACTATTGGTACAGTGATGCTCACTTAATTACATATCTCTTTAATCATTTATCCCTGTCAATTGAATTATTTCGAACATAGAGCTATACTTTTAATACAAATTTGTCATGTTGCACATGAATTTTATAGTAAACTCCCGTTGATTGTATAAAAAATCGAACATCGTCCCCTGATTTCCATTGTGTTCTGTATGCCAGTAGGCACAGGGGACACACTGGAACTCAAGGAACGACATGTTAAAAAAGTATTCTTCAAACAAAAATTTTTGGTTTGGACTTTGCCCAAGAATTAGAACTTTTTGTTATGATCGGGCTTCTTTGGCATGCTAGAATCCCGATGTGACCAAAAAATCGCTAAAAATATCTTGTGTTTTTTTTACACTTTTGTATGTTTAGTTTCCATGTTTGAGTGAAAAACGAAACAAAAAGTTTTTACAAAATTCTAATAGGGTTGAAATAGCCTATGAGAACAATGAGAGAATATGTATAACTTCCACCCTATTCAATAGGGTGGTAGCCATACATATTCTCTCATTGGTCCCTGTGTACATTCATTACATAATATCCTCTCTACTATCTTTTATTCCCCGTGGGAACCCCAGGAAGTAAGGAGCACTTGCTTACTGTGGTAAACCAGTTCTGCTTTACTACTAAAAAAGGACCCAGTCACCAATGCTTGTGGTAAAAGTCCTCCAAAATGGGCACCATGTGCATAAACGATTGGTTAAACTTGACTTTATGTTCAAGTTGTGTCACGATTAGCCACGGTGCATAAATATGTGACGTTGAACACCACTAAACAAACAAACAAACAAACAACTATCTTTTATGAGTGTGTGTGTGGGGGGGGGGGGGGGGAGGGGGCACGTGCCCCGTGTGCATTTTTATTTGGTATCGAGCTCCCTTAGGATTTGCTGAGTAGAACAGAGAGTAAAACCACTAAGGAAAATCCTGTGTATTGTTCCGAAGGTACAATCACTTCCTCTAGTTATTATTATTATTCTTCCACACTTTTTATTTTCACTATTTCTCGAAAACGCTCTTGACGATTTTTTTTAAAGTTTCTGTACTCATAAAGGGTCGTAAGTTGTAACTAATCGTCATATTCCCATTTTTCTGAAAATGTTTTAATTAACCCTTTGTGCCAAAAAACACAAAAATATTTGGCAGCTCATATCTTTGGACTGGAAAGGGCGATTGACTTGAAATTTTCTCAGACATGTCAGCAATACACCCCTCTATCAGAATATGGTACAAAAATGTATCTATTTAACACCTTTCTGCCAAAACATTTTTCGTAACGAAAAAAAAATTCAAAATTTGACCATTTTTGAACTCAATCTCGGGACAGGGATATGCTGAACCATCTAAAATGGCTTAGATATGAAGACTGTATCACCGAATTGTAAAAACCATCGAAAAAATTTCGATTCGAATTTCCGACAATCCAAAATGGCGGCCGAAAAATCGAATTTTTATTTTCGGTTATTTATGCGTTTCAGGCCATTTGGAGACGAAAAAAAAAATTTTTTTGCACCAGAAAAATTTTCGGTTTGGACTTAGAAATTTTCGACCAAAAGTCGGAAATTTTTGTTTCCACCGGGCTACTTTGCCGTCACAGTACTCAACAAGTGGGACGATTTGAAAGCTTCTAAGGGTAGAAATGTTGAAGTCACAGTGTACATGAACAGTTATCATCTTTTGGAAATGGAGTTGTTCTTAATTTGGCTTCTGCTAGCAGTCAAACATGGCTTCGGGACACTGTGACCAAAAATTGAAAAAAAATTTCTTGTTTTTTTTTACTTTATTATGTCTAGATTCATTATTTCTCATAAATAAAAACTATCAACGACGACCATGAGTCCTAATAAATAAAACCATCAGTATTTGGGGCAAAATGTTTCTTGTTGGGCAAAAACGCCCCAAAACGCCCCAAAATGCCCAAAGCTTCATAGGCCAATATCTCATGAAAGAAAAAAGCTATCGACTCAATTTTTTGACAGTCTTGTCAGAATTACTCTTGTCTAAAACAAATATAATCGGTATTTTTTTCCATTTTTTATGTTTTCTGCCAAAATTTTTCACAAAACGGAAAGTTATCTCAAAAATAGGCCAGTTTGGATTGAAATATCGAGATTTAAATATAAATAGCCCTCTTAAAGGGTTCCAAATTGAAGGAAATAATACCGCTTTATAAAAAAAATCGAAAGAATTTCGTTTCGATTTTTCGTTAATCCAAAATGGCGGCCAAAAAATCGAAACTTTTTTTTTCGTTTTTTATGTGTTTTGTTCAATTTTGAGACGAAAAAAAAAAATTTTTTTTGCACTGAAAATTTTCGGTCCGATTCGTACTTCCGAAATTTTCGACCAAAATTCGGAAATTTTTATTTTTGTTTTTTATGTGTTTTGTTCAATTTTGAGACGAAAAAAAGAATTTTTTTTTTTTTACACACCAAAACCAAGAAACGAAAATTGGTCTTCAGACTGGTACTTTGACCTAATTATACTGTACTACCGGAGTGGGTAAAAAGCGGCGGTGATTGCGAATGTGTAGCGCATATATAGGTAAAAAGATTCCCCGTAGTTTGGAAGCACAATTTTGTTGCGTTTGCCTTCAGGCGGTCGCCAAAAGTACACTCTCGGCCTCTCAACGGTCCGTACACCCACTTTTTGGCATGCGAATACTCGGCGTTCTTGACTCGTATAAGGATTTCGTGATTCATATGGTATCATTCACGGCCTGTTTAAACCTTTCCCCACCCCATGGGAATAAGGTTTTATTTCACTTGGCTTCTGATGGCTGGCGAACTACCACTCCGGTTCGGACTTTTCGACCAAAATTCGGAAATTTTTGTTTTTGTTTTTTATGTGTTTTGTTCACTTTTGAGACGAAAAAAATTTTTTTTTTTTTTTGCACTACACCAAAAAACGAAAAATCGGTCTTCAGACTGGTACTTTGACCTAATTATACTGTTCTACCGGAGAGGGTTAAAAGCGGTGGTGATTGAGAATGTGTAGCCCGTATACAGGTAAAAGGGTTCCCCGTAGTTTGGAAGTACAATTTTGTTGAGTTTGGCTTCGGGCGGTCGCCAAAATACACTCTCGGCCTCTCAACGGTCCGTACACCCTCTTTTCGGCATGAGAATACTGGGCGTTCTTGAATCGTATAAGTCTTCCGTGATTGAAATGGCAACATTCACGGTATCTTTAAACCTTTCCTCACCAAATGGGAATAGGGTTTTATTTCACTTGGCTTCTGATGGCTGGAGAACTACCACTCCGGTTCGGACTTTTAGACCAAAATTCGGAAATTTTTGTTTCTGTTTTTTTATGTGTTTTGTTCAATTTTGAGACCAAAACAATTTTTTTTTTACCTGGAAATTTTTTGGTCCGGTTTGGACTGAAAATTTTTTATCAAAAAACAAACCTTTTTTTTTAGATCACCACTTTGACCTGACAAAACTGTACTACGAGGCGGGTTAAAGTAGCCGTTATTCAGAATTTGGATGTTGAGGCTCTTCCTCCACCAGTAAAACTATCCGATACGACTGCCCAACCCCCACCCAAGGCAAACACGCATTAGATTAGACTCTATAGACTCTGGCGTCCAAGCCAGGAAACACGTCTGAAAAACCTTGATCATTTTGCACCCGGCGACCTCAATTTGAGTGAACGTTGTTCATAATGTTACCTTGTATTTTGTATCCTAAACTGAAATTGAAAGTAGAACACTGAGAGTCTGTTATTTTTTATGGGAATATGACTCCAGCTACTCATCCCCTCCCCCGTCCTCATTGAATTTGATGACGGTGGCAATTCCGGCGGTATTGCCAGATTGTTACTAACTGTGTAGACATTACATAGCGACACATCCCTAATTAGCCTGGCTGCCATTACCGAATCGGACTGTATCAAATTTTTGCGGCAAACCACGAAGCGATTTGGAACAGTTCTCACACGTGTACGGCTCATCGTTACAAACAATATTTACGCGAACCATCAAAAACTTTGCGCGAACCGTCGGGGATTTCGAAGCAACCCATTTTTCGTTCGCGTATTTTTCAATTCAGGCGACCTCCAGCCGAACCAAAAGATCGTTCGATTAAAAAGCAGGCCTATTGTGTTAACAATTGACTAAATGCAGAGCCATGACAATCCTCAAATGAGGCATTATGAGGCTCTAGAATAGTTATCAGAGACTCTTATTAAAAACAAACGGGAAGGGGGGACCCCCTCCAATACCCTCCCTCACCTCGGCGGGGCTGTGCATTTTGGGTATGCCCAATATATTACGGACTTTGGGTCCAAGTTCGAATTAGCCTTAGGTACACAATTGTGCCCCCCCCCTCTCCCCACACCCATGTCGAATTTTTAAATAATGCTGACTTCGGGCCGGGGAAGTTGCCTTCTGCTACTGCGTTTCAATTTCAGGCTTTCACCATAAGAGCTCACGGCATAGATAAATAACTGAGAATTATTCATCTACCCTGCGACGTACATGTAGATAAGAAGCAACAGGAAGGGTTGGGGAAATATGACCAATGTCTGGTGGAATTCCCCTGAAGTGACAACAGAATACATGATTGGTTAATCTTGATTTTAGGCCTACACATGTTGTACTCGTACAAATCCATGTTTGTCATTGTCAGAATGGCAGGAGGGCCATAATGTTACGCCTAAAATGAGTCCAGGTGGGCCATTTTTGGTCCACCTTTATTCATTAAAGGCGGGCAACTTTCTTGAGTTGACACGAAGTTAGTTGAGCATTGCCAATCCAGTGAATCGTGGTGTCCAACAAATATCAAATAGTTTACCTTGGGTACCGGCAAGAAATTTGGTGACCCCCCCCCCCCCAAAGAACAATACATAGTGGTTATTTTTGATATGCTGTTATTTCGAAAACAAAACGTTTCAAAAAACGGAATTGTGAAAGCAAGAAAGGAAACTTGGAATCCGATGCTGAAAACAAAGCTCTGCATATCAAGGGAGAGTACTCATCACAATTCTCTTGACAAGGCCATCTGTTTCAAAAACGCATTGTCATTCACTTCACGTGGTTAGAAGCCTCTGCACTGCTCAACAGGGCGTTATGACAATTTGTCTCTGTCACATTGAGACATGCTGGCACTCGGATCTAAATAAATTTATGACAAAGAACAGTTATATTCAGAAAAATATGCGCTTTTAGATTATACAGGGTAGGCGTTCAGTGTCATTTACGTTTTGAGTGAAAAATCATTGAAACTTTGGGGTGTCTGATTACAGGAAATATCCGGACAGTTACCTACCTGCAAAAACCAATTTGCTTCCTAACATTCTGACATGGAAGCCAAAAGTAATACAGCACCACGAAGGTCTGGAATTATACTTCTGAATGGGAATTACAAGTGACATGGATTTATTGCCAAATGTCGTCCACTCGTTGACATTTAATGAAGTCGACATAGTAATAACGCGCAGTTTGAAATGTCTATGGTTGTTCCAATGTATGGAGCCTTGGCGGTCAGTACAGAATTTCATTAGATGCGACCTCTGGGAGCGGGCATACTGCATAGAGATCCTGCCGACATTGCTGCTGTTTTGATTCAGTAGTGTAGCCACGGAATTAAGGGGGGGGGGGAGGGGGCAAGTCCCCTAAATGTCCCCCCCCCCCCCCCCGCAAAAAAAAAAAAAATTGACCCAGTGCAATTTCCTACAACTTAGAGCCCCCACAAATGCTCTCCAATATAGGGCAGCACATGCTACAACTGCTCAGATTGAATCTTAAGAGTACTGAACTTTGCAAAATATTCTCGGGTAGACTTTGTCCTTACTTGGAGTCTATGACCCTCTGAACATTACCCCCTCCGCAAATTTTTCTGTACTAACCCCGAAATCCGACAACAACCTTCCAAATATCATGGTAGTTATCACACTTCTCTCCTGAACAATAGCTGCTGGTCAAACGAGAAGACCCCAGTGATTTACATCAAACAACAGGGTTTCTGTAAAAAAAAATCTTGACATTATATCGTCGACCGTCAATGTGTTAATAGGCTCATCAAAAATCCATTTTTCTGCGTTCTTCTCAATTTTGAGACGAAAAATAGGAGGAAAATCCTGTGTATTGTGCGGGCACAATCACTTCATCTAGTTTTTTATTTTTTATTTGTTTATTTATTTATTGGTGTTTGGGGTCACATATGTTTGCACAATGGCTAATCGTGATCACCATAC
Organism: Pictodentalium vernedei; assembly: GCA_031216915.1. Lineage (NCBI taxonomy): Eukaryota > Metazoa > Mollusca > Scaphopoda > Dentaliida > Dentaliidae > Pictodentalium > Pictodentalium vernedei. The sequence continues at coordinate 229,521,182 of CM062294.1, forward strand.
AACTTCTACCAGCAGAAGTATCGATAAATGAAAACAGCGAAAAACATAAGTTGATAATTCATGGCTGACCTGGTAAATGCAAATGAAGGCCTTACAATTTGTCCCCATTTGCGAGAATCAGCTTTGAATCTTGAGAACTCCTGTGAGAATGAATTTCCAGTTCTTAAATACATATTCTATAGTAAAAAAACAAACCTCATATTTATATATTTACAAGACTTTAACCCTTAAGGGCCTATTTACAGTTTTGGTTAGTTTCTTGTCTTACATGGACACGAATAACACATTTTTAATAATTTTTTTCTTTCTATAAACAGAAAAAGGTTTGGCAAACAGGCTATGTCTATAAGTAGCCTCACCCTACATCAAGAAACAATTCAGTATATGAATGGTGCAGATGCAAAAGGAGATGGCTGGTATACAGTACGAATAAAAAAAAATCAGTATGGGAAATAGATACAGAACCTGACGACCTTAAGTGGCCAAAAAGCTCATAGCTGCAGCCGTGCAGCGTAAGAACACACACATATATATATGCACACATACATATTATATACACACACATATATATATACATATTACATATACATATATATACACACATATACACGCTTATTATTGGTGGTCGAACCGCTTGGTGTCGTTAATGAAGGTACGCCCACTATTCGCAATGATTTCAGAACACATGTTCCAACACATAGGCCACTGGTGGTTTTGCTGGTGGAAGTTAAAAAGGTATTGACTTAGAGTACCTTAGCAGTGGGTTCTAGTGAAGTCTTGGCTGCCTGGAGAGGCAGCCAAGACTTTACTAGAGACCACTGCAAAGTCAAAGTGCTACCTTCTTATGAAGGAACAAAAAAAAATAGAGGTGCTGTGAGCAAGCTCACAAAGTGATACCCCCCGAATGTATAAGTTAGATTATCTCCCCTTGGAAATGTCAGAACGGAATTATATTGCTTCATGCACATCTTCATATGGAGTTCTTCAATTGTGTAAAGTTTCATGAAAATTCTTCAAACGGTTTAGGAGTTGCGCTTATAATGATGGACAGACGGACAGACGGACGGACAGACGGACGGACGGACAGGGTGATTCCTATATACCCCCACCCCCCCCCCCCCCCCAAAAAAAAAAAAAACTTTGTTTGCGGGGGGTATAATAAATATAATTATCTGAGCCTTAAAGAAACGTTCAGAATCTGTGACAAGAATCATACGAATATTTTTCGAGAACGAAAATTGATTCTCGTTGTTTTCCTTACGAGAATCATTTGCGATAATCGATTCTGATTCTCAGATAAATCTTCAGCTCTAAAATGAATATAAACGATATCTGTTTACAGGGCCGGATTCAGGGGCCTCCATAACCAGGAGCCTCCACATATTTCATAAAAGAAAGTTGTAAGGAAAAATGTTGGCTGACCTGAACGGCACACTCGAATCAATCAAAACCATATTGCGCGCGTTTTACGTAGCGCAATATGATTATAAATTGATACGTGCGTAAAGTAAATATACGTACTGTACTATGTTCTTGTTATGATTGATCATGATTGACCTGGTGGCTCAGTCGTAGACTGTTGAACTTCTATGCTAGAGGTTCCGAGTTCGATCCCCGTCCGGGACGACCCGCGTTGTGACCTTGGACAAGGCACTTTATGCCAGTTGCCTACATGGGGGCACGATGACGCCGTGCACTAAGGCATACTGAACGTCGACGGTGCACATGTCTTCAACCGCTGTAACCCTGCTTGAGCGGAGCTTGAACAGAGTTAGAATTGTGAGGAGCTGACAGCTGCTCGTCGATGCTAGGTGGTTGTCTCCCGGTACTCCGGCTTCCCCCACCCATAAAACTGTCACGGTCACGATTAGCCATTGCGCATAAGTGTGTGACCTTATACACCAATAAATAAATAAATCATGATTGGCCTGCTTGCTTGCTTGTTCAGACTCTTTCTACTTGAAACAATTCACTTCAGGATGATTGTAACTATATCTTGTCACCTTTTAGTTTTTAGTATTCTTAGGTTGGGTGGACCTCCACTACTGAAGTCTGCCCAGGTGCCTCCACATGTCTAAATCCGATATTGGTTGTTCAATTCGGATATCGTTATCTAAAAAAGAAATACGTCTTGCCAAATTACCATATACTCTCTTAGTCATCAACAATTCAGAACACTTAAAAGACGTCTTGTACAATATTCTTTTCTTCCCTGAAATAGTTGTGCATTTGTTTCAATACAGATCAAATTGTAACCTGAGCAGGAAAATCCCTAAATCGGAGAGCCAAAACACTGACATCGTGTTATGCGCTCGCAGGCCTGGGAATAAAGAGCTTATATCGCATCCCGTTAGCAATTGCACTACAATCGCCTATTAAGTGTAACAAGGCGACATCTGCAATGCTTTAGCATTGCAGATGGCGCCTTTTTGCACTCATGGTGCGATATAACATGGTGGTAACCAATAAGGAGAAGCATTGTTATGCCTTTCTGCCGTCAGCGTTTTCACTACGCCAGCCGCGCTGTTTATGTCTTAACTGAAGTTTCGCCAAAATAAATAGCAACAACAAACGCGCGATCTCGCTTTGGCAAGACCGCACGTTTGTTCTGGATATGTATTTGGTATTTATTTTAGCGAAAGTTCTGTTGAGATTTTAATGACATGCCTCTCTATTTATATATGGATGCAATGCGCAACCTTTGAGTCGAGGTTTTCCTGAAAGAATGTCAGTTCTGAATGACATACATGCGGGATGAGGAATTTAATTTTATTGCAAGGCTGTTCTACGAAATCCTCATCTACAGCAACACAAAACCATGCGGAAATTAAAAATCCGTTCCGCACAAGTGTACCGAACGGAAATCGTTGATGGAGTATTTTTAAACAGAAGCGAAATTTCACTGGAATTTTCTTCAAATCGTGCACCGCAATTACAATTGGAATCGCTAGCTATAGCTAAAAAATAGTAATACAGGTTCCCCTCGTAAATTTGGTTGGCGATAAAATGTGTTCATTTTGTTGATATTTCGTCCCCTGAGTTCCAATGTGTTCTATGTGCCTACTGGCACAAACAAAACACATTGGCAATCGGGGGACGAGTTGTCAAATTAATTGCGGAGTGTCCTTCGAATAATGGCTTTTATAGACGTGAAGGCGTGTTTGTTGCGTATTTATTTTGCATCATTGTGTCGAAACCTGTAGTTCGTTCGCGTATTTTACAATGACTGTAACCCACGCTATCGTTCGCAGCTTATTTCCAGGCCCGCACGCGCATGCATACACATCGAAGCTCGCAGGGCGAACAACAAAATTGAATTGAAATACGGTAAAAAATGGCAACTAGCTGCCAGCACAGCGACCGTAAAATTTTCTGTAAAAAAAATCCCTAGTTTTTATGCAATGACGATTTTCTGGGTTCAACCTTGGTACTATACAGAGGAACTGATACACGGTTCCACATTATTACCCAAAATGCGATTTATTACTCATTAGTCACGAAGAATAGATCAATTAGATAAATTTAACCTGCAGCCTCGGGGGTGGAAATAATTCGCGAGCCATCGTTTTGGTTGCGCAGGGGCTACGTCGATTGTGAAATACACGAACGAACTACACAGGTTCCAACAAAATAATACAATGACAAAATAATACAACATACATTAAATTCCTAATCCGGCATGGTTTGTCTGGCAGATCTGACAATCTCTCAGGCTAGCTCGACTCACTGGTTGCGCATAAGAGTAGAATGGCATGCCATTTAGTTTTTAACAGAATTTTGCCACAATAGTTGATAAAGGTTGCTACTTATTGTGGAAGAAATTCTGTTAACCCTTTACCTAACCTGAAAAGCAGACGACACTTGCAAAAATAATTCTTGAATAACTAATTCTTTTCATTTTTTGTCTCAAAAACATAGGTTATGACCCCTTGTTGGAACGAGCTCGATGAGCTCGTTCCAACGAGGGGTCATAACCTATGTTTTTGAGACAAAAAATGAGAAAAATAATGAAAATTAATTGGCGATTTTTGAGAATAGCGTTGACCGGTTTTGGCCGTTACGTTAGGTAAAGGGTTAAGACGTAAGCAGCATGGTTGGCGCAGTAAAACAAGCAGAGAAGGCGGAAAAGCATCTCAGATCTACGGCTGTCGCGATTGTTTAATTTAGGAATCGATTAATCGTCGCAAATAATCGATAGTAATCGATTAATCGTGCCTAGATGATCTCCCCTCTCCCTCTCACTGAAGTCGTTAAAAATGAAGTTCAAGTCCGTTGACATACCTCAAGTAAACAACGAAGACGATCCCTATTTAGGTACATTCAAGGCTTTGATGTTCTGAACTTTTGACCCGTGAGTGTAATAATCAAGACGGTCGTCAGTTGCGAACTTCGCAAGTTCGCAACTGCCGACCGGTCTTGATTATTATACTGACGGTTCAAAAGTTAAGAACATCAACGTTTTGAATGTACCTAAAAGACAAATTCTTCTAATGGCTTCTTGGAGTTTAACGTCGACGTTCTTGACCTTTTACCTTTAGAAACAAGAGTTTTTTCATCAATTTTTTTTAAAATTATTAAATGTCTAAAACGGGGTAAAATGTACCGATTCTTCGACAACAAAAAATACTTATCGATTTCGGCGTGATCGATCGAAAATCTATTAATCGTGACAGCCCTCCTCAACACATTATTTCTGTAGGTTACCACCACATTATCTAGCGTAACCTTATAACGGGTAACGATGTAAACGCTTTATTCAAAAGGCCTGCAGTCGGAGGCTACCAAAGTTTCTACTTTGGAGTGGTGTGCCAAATTCGGAAGACCTCGCATTGAAATTAATGGACATTCATTCACAAACCGATTCTCGCATCCTGTGGGTAAAAACGAAGGTTTACCAACACAGACGATATCAAAATTATGATTCTAAATATTATTTTTTCAAACTTTTCAAAATATTTCAACAAAACCAAATCATGTGACCCCTCATTGGAACGAGCTCGTTCCAATGAGGTGTCACATGATATAGTTTTGTTCTAATTTTCTGAAAATTAAGTATTTTTTTCAACTTCTGAATTTGCATATTACGCGGGCGGATGTGGCCGATTCGTTAGGTAAAGGGTTAATCCAGGAGTAAATTGCAAAAGTACTCTGCATTTACATGCGCTTATACAAATACGATATTTTTCGACTTGATGCCATTTTCACTATCGCCATGGAACGAGGAAGACGTGTTAGAAGGAGGATGTTGCCTTGTGCTTGTCTTTTGGAGACATGGTATGTATCACACAAATTCGTTGGAATTTGATGTGGGATTTTTCCGGGAGAAATTCACATGGTCGCAAAATTCCAATTTAGTCCTGAATGTTTCGTAAATACACCGCCTCACTAACTGGAGTATCTCTAAAACTTTTAATCTAAGATCTTACCTAAAATCCTGTAAAATCGTTTACATGGCTCCTAAATTGACCTAGGGTTATTTTTTAATCCAGGATGTGCTAAAATCTAGGTTTATATCTCGTCATGTGAATGGGGCGTCAGTTGAACGAGCTCTTTCTATGATGGGTGATCATCGGTCATAAGCTATGTTTCGGTCATCCGGTGTCAAAAATAAAATAAATAATAATGAAATTAAAATGTTTGTGAAGAGCGCTGGGCATATATGGCCCTTATGACTTGCGAAAGGTTAAAAAGCTGAAATTTAGTTATGTTTATTTTATAATTATGCCACGATTACCTATTCTACCATATATAAAAAGCCTACGGGATAAATTTTAGCTTTACACACCACCGTGGTGAACACGCCAGCAATGCGATTTCAATAGTTAAAATTTACACCTACAGTGAAACTACATCCAAGTTGACCTTTGGTGACCTCGACCTGATGCAAACTTGTCTAAATTTATCGCTCGTCTCCTGGCTAATAATGAAATGAAAGCGGCAATTATTTATTACATTGTAAATGAGTTTACCTCAGAAGATACCAAAAACTAACATTAACAAACATGCGTTTTCCCATGTTAATAAATCAACCATAACTCGATTCATAGTGTGTTATTATGTTATTAAAATGAAAAAGGCCCCGCGATTTGCGCGTTTCTTTTTCCATTTCGTTTCGGCGATAAAATTGACAGCGGAAGTACCGCCCACCGGTGCTCATGTAAACAAAACAGATTCGCACGTATGTACGTCTGGTGCTCAGTAAAATCGAGAAAAAATAATAGCGACTCTTAATAATCTGACGACCATGGTATAAAAATAAAATATACCTAAAGTAGCTTGGTGTACCAAATGTTCACCACTCGTGGTGAACATTTGGTACACCAAGCTACTATGGGTATATTATATATATATATATATATACAGATAGATTATGTATCTATTTCTAACTTCTGATTAGATTAAGACTTTTGAACTCCAAAGGCCCCTCACAAGTCGGAAGGGCAGGGGTTGCTGATGGGAGGAAAGTTCTAAAGGCACCCGTCAAAAAGTTTCAAATGTAGATACAAATCATGCAAATTGAATTCTCCAAGTGGACAATCCCCTCTCCGCCCCATCCCAATTCAAGTTTCCTTATTCGTTGCCCCAAATATTAATATAAAAGGGTCAGCAACTGCTGCAGTAAGATTATATCTAGCACACTCTTGGAACAAAGATTTGGCATAGTTGTTTTTACACAACGTTCTCCCTTGATGGTTTTTGCCTGGTAAGCTTGTTTGACCTGGCTTGGGTTATGCTTTTATATTCTATACGTATGATGTTGAGTTTTGACTAAATCTGCCAGAAATGGCTCTGGCTATTTTCTTAAAGGTGTGCTATGTTTTCCTGATATTCGATTGCATCGTACACATACGTTATTTTGGCAAATAGGAGAAAGGTACTTGGCACCACTGAAGCAGCTTCTTGGAGGATTGACTCATTCGTGGGAATGAAAGTTGTTTAATGCATCTTAACCCTTTACCCAACGCAGACGATATTAAAATTTATTATATTATTATTATTGTTTTTTGAAATTTTCAAAAAATTTCTACAAAATCATATCATGTGACTCAACATTGGAACGACTGGACGAGCTCGTACCAATGATTGGTCACCACATATGGTTTTGTTGACAGTTTTTGAAAAATGTATTTTTTTCAAGTGCTTAATTTTCCGATTCGTTAGGTAAAGGGTTAATAATTCAGTAGACAGGCTTAGAATGTGACATGACAACAAAGTGGCGGTGCCTAATTTTCATTTTTGCGAGGGAATATGAGGGACAGGTTCGCCTTCGGGGAGGGCTTATAATTTAAACCATTTCAACCCACAAACCCAGAAACGGCATTTGCGTAAACATTTTGTGAATAGCATAACATAAGTTAAGACGCCTCCCCGAGGCGGAACCCGTACCAATGAGGGGTTGTAAGCTATGTTTTGGAGGAAAAAAGTAAAAAAATTGATTGGTGATTTTTGAGTATAGCGGAACCTGGATATCAATGTTATTTTAGGTACAGGAATCAAGAAAGAACAGAGACCACCGCGCCAATGTGTCTGGTTAAACGAAGAACAAAAGAAACAATAATTTTGCTCAGGCTGACGTTTTGGGGGCTCGTCAGGCAAAAGCTTGTGCCCAGCCTTCCACCGACACGTTCAGCGAAGATATCTCATTTCGGTAGTAAAACAAGACCCATATACATTAGATATTTTCAAACCACAACGTACGAAAACCACGTTATTTCCAGTTTTTCGGCAAATTAGGCATTGGAATGGCAAATTTGTAACGAGATTGTACCCCTCTTCCGCCATGAAATAAGCCCACTGATGAAATATCACTGCATTTCCAGAAAATGATAGAAAAATAAATTATGCTTCAAGTCACATTCAAAGTTTCTGAGTCCATCATATACCATTATTTTATTTATTTATTTATTTATTTATTTATTTATTTATTTATTTATTTATTTATTTATGTTTCAGATCAGTTTCAGCACACATGGCTATTTCGTGACCGAAGTCAAGTCAAGTTTAGCCAACTGTTTGTAGCCATATACAGAACTCACTTTAGAGAACTTCCACGCCAGGGTTTGGCTACCATGTCCTATTTCACCAGTAGTTTATAACTTGTTTACCACAACAAACAAGTACCGCTCTATCTTCTAGAGTTTCCAAGAAGGATAATTTTCGATAAAATGATAATCAAGTCTCCCTGTCTGACCAGTGTCGTCATGCTATTAGGTATGTTAGGGAGGGGGTGAACTGATGATCTTCAATGCTAAAGCATTGCAGATAGTGTCTTCGTCCAATGGGCCAGGGTGACCGAAAGCCGGGGGGGGGGGGCTATGGGAGCGGGCCTCCTGGCTTTCAGTCATCCTCCTGCCCTATTGGGAATGGGGTCCCATTGACTCTATGCTGCCCTATCTGTCCATCAATAAATAATTATGAATTGTCTGCGTAGTTAATTATCACACCGACCGCCAATTAACTGCCCATTTGCCAGTAAATATACAGGCAACTGGTGCAATGCCAAATATCGAAAGTAAGATATATGGTATTCGTTTCAGAAATACACACCTCTCATCAGAATTCTAGAGTGAAAGATTGTGTTTCCTTTGACACCAATGTTTTTAATTTTCGGTGTCTCACAGCCCCATGCAAGTTTTGGAAAGCCCCGCGCACAGCTTCCGGTCGACAATGAGCGCCTTGGTGAACTTAAAGGCACCAAAAAGTAGCGAAAGCTGCGCGCCACTTAAGAAACTAATCGGCTGTTTCCAAGGTACAGTACTGTTATCGGTGCCCCGACTCAGCCCCCCCCCCCCCCCCCCCCGCCCCCCACTCCACACGCACTCCCATTTAACACGCCTATAAGCACCATGACACACACTCTAACATTTTATGATTTTTATCACCTTTTGAAGTAAGACGTCAAAACTTTTTTTTCTGTTGATCAGGTTAGACATTTTCTCCTGCAGCACTGTAACGAACCAAGCAGGCCTGGCAATCTAGAAAATCCAGGAGTGCAAAACAATTGCCCTCCTCAGAGTGCTTAAGAGTGCAATTGCACCTGAAATTTTCAATGTAAAAACTTGTATGCCATTTTGGTTATCTTCACTTCAAGGTATTAATATTGTGACTGAAAAATTGTACTACATTCAGCTACATAGTGGAAAAATTGGCACACACATCTTCTCATTATTGAAAATGTTGCATTCAATTCTTATGCGACTGTCTTCTACACTCTAAATGTATAAAAATGCGACACAGAATGGGCTATGAATTATTGCGAATAAAAGCAACATTAACAAATTCTTCCCTGAGTTCCAATGTGTTCTGTGAACACATTGGAACTCAGGGACAAAATGATAATAGATTTTAAAGGCAGTCCCAAACAGGTCCAGAAAATCAAGGGGTGCAAAATATTACCCTCCTCAGTTTTTTTTTCTAGGCGCGCAGCACTCCTGCACTCCTAAAGAATGCCACGCCTGACCAAGCAAGGTTCGTCCCACGCGTCTTGATCATGTGTTCCCCTCCTCTTTCAGGAATCTCATCGGCTTCACGCGAATTACTTCTGCGTGCACAGAATACAATTGTACAAAAAGCAACATGTGAGCTAACGAGAATTCCTAAAAGTTTAGGGCAATTGCTCTCGCGTCGTTTCTATCAAATTATTAAAATTAATTTAAGTCAGTGAAGGGTTGTAATGAATGAAGGTAATGAGATTATATTTTCGTAAGATGACACCAAAACGCTACTTTCAAATACATGTCTGTTAATGATGCTTCCAATTCTCACTGCAAGCGCGTTCCTTGTATGAACGCCATTGTTCTGTGCTGAGCTTCACAATGCTGAAACCAGCAAAGCAACTACGGAGGGGGAAGGACCCTCTGAAAATTCTGAATTCTTCAATCTGCATGGAGCGTCAACTAATGAAATTACAAATGATATGCCACGCTTGGTGAAAATTGACATTCTTTCGAGTTTCAAAAAGATTCCAAACAGTCAACACCATTTGGAGCATATTTTTCGAATATTTTTTATCTCTCAGCCTCACCAACGCGAGAGGTACACCATCTCCGTATCTTTGTTTCTCCAATCCACCATTAGCCACTTTTTTTTTTTTTTTTTTTTTGGGGGGGGGGGGGGGGGGGGCAAAGATGATATCTGAAAGGCTGTTGTATGGGATTTGGGGGCGTCCCCTTGTCCTAACTAGGACCCTCTGGTCGTTGCCCCACCTCTCATTTCCCTAAAGGGAAGTGGGGGGACGACCAAAGGGCCCTAGTTAGGACTTGCCCCCTCTCCACCCTTTAAGAACGAATTTGAGGCATTTGCAGCGTCTCTAGCCCCTATATTGGAGATCATATGCTGTGTGAAAGTTGCATTGGGCCGATGGTTTTGCGGACGAGGGGGAAGCAGCGACAATTTTAGGGGACCAAGCACCCCCCACCCCCGTAGCAACGCCACTGGTAATATGCCTGCAGCATAAAAATGCTTGGACCCCCCCCCCCCCCCCACCCACACACACCACCACCATCACCCTTTCAAAAATCAAACGAAATATTGCCTACCTAATATAGACACCTGGCTACGCGCCTAACTGAAACGATCTCGGAATCCTGTAAACGGTTATCTCATTCCAAATTTGAGTATTTTATGCAAGATTAGCATTAGTTAGATTTACGTATGTTAAATCCTGTGTATTTCTCAGTGCCTGAATCCACTGATACAAAACTTTTTACTCTTCTGTCCTGTCGAGAGTGATTGGTAAACCGGTAGTGAAATTAGTAACGGGAAAAAAGATTGTAACCGTTCCAATACAGGCTAATCGATTAATCATTACATCACGATATTGTCGATTAGCGATGTCGATATTCTCAAACTAATGATAAACTTAACTTTTTGGACTTGAACTTCATCTAAATTCATCACACGCACACTAATAAACTACCGTACTTATATTTAATTTAGATATGGTTCCAAGCCAGAAAATAAGCAGACTGTCATCTGCAAAATGAGGTCCTTAGAGGTGATTTTAGTGATGCTACCCTGCACAGCAGGGTAGCATCACTAAATTTACCCTCTGTGAACCTCAATCTGAATGAGGGTCTCAAAACTGAAAAGAAAGAGGTGCGGCCCAGAGGATAAATTGGCCCACTGTATGGGATAGCATCATCAAATTCACCCTCTTTGGGAGACGGCTTAACATAAGCTTTGGGAGACGGCTTAACATAAGCTTTGGGAGACGGCTTAACATAAGCTCACAGCTTTCTGCCGAATCCCATAAATTTATTCTTGTGTTAATCATTTCTATTCCTATACATACAACTGTTCGTGTAGTTGTAGTCATGTGTGCTTGTTCTTTTTTTTCTATAGTCTTGTATGTATAGCTCATGTACTTTTTCTGAATAAATATTGTTTAAACTAAATTCACCCTCTGGGGACCTTATTCTTCAAATGCTTATTTTCAGGCCTGTATGGTTCCTTTTGCAAAATCAAATATACGTGCTTCTATTCGTTCCATGCAAGAACCATCGCAAAGTACGAGCAGTATTGCGTGCGTTTGGAATTTTGCATGGTCATATCAAACAAGGATTGTCAGTTCTCAAATACTCTATATTTACTCATATCGTGGTATTTAAAAAAAAATACCGTACTCGGTATTACAAATAGGAATACCGTGAAGCCCTAGTTCGCGGCGGTCAATCATTCGGAAAGCAGCGATGGTGAAATTATTTCCGCGTGTATTCACAAATTATGTCACGCTGATCTGTTCACTTCCGATCACTTTCAGTCAATTACGTTTATCTCTTCGCAGTGACAGTGAATGTCATGTCTTCTAAAAATTCGTCGGCATTAAAGTTTGTTAACACTTGCGCTGCCGAAACGATTACTGTCACCTATTTATGAAGATTGTACGCTCTGGTATGCGCAGATCAAACCTACCATCCGATTACTTGTTGGAAAGTGCTAAGAGAGCCCTTTCCAACAATTAATCAGATGATAGAGTTTCAAGTAGGTCATAAATTTTATTAAACTTCCTCGCATACAGGCGTACACAGAGGTCCTCCATATATGGCTAAAGTGGGCGTGGCAGTGAAAGGGTTAATTACAGATTTAAGTACATTCGCTTTGCTTCCGATGCCCTATACTTTACCTACTGAGCATTTTTTCATGCTCTTTTACATGCAGGCAAAATCTTTGAGTCTATAGTTGATTTCCAAATTAGTGGCTATTATCAGGGGCGCGGTGGCGTTGCGGTGACCGGTTCTCTTCAGATCCCGTAAGTTAAGCAACGTCGAGCCCGGTTAGTCCTCGGATGGGTGACCGTCTGAACTATCGAGTCGAACTCCCGCGTTGTATCCTTGGGCAAGGCACTTAACCCCGATTGTCCTCATAGGGGCAAGATGTCGCCGTGTACTAAGGCGTACAGCACGTCGATGGTGCGCATGTCTTCAACCAATCTAACCCTGCCTGTGCTGCAGTGCGGAGTTACGATGTTGGGGAGCTGGCAGCTGCTCGTCGTTGCTCGGTGGTTCTCACCGGGTACTCCGGCTTCCTCCACCCGTAAAACTGTCACGGTCATGATTGGCCATTGTGCATAAGTATGTGACCTTAAACACCAATAAATAATAATAAATAGTGGCTATTATCCATTTGGTTGATTTCAACCTTTGAAAAAAAAAACGAAAACAAAATCTCGAAATTGAGTTTTTTGACATAACTGAAACCAAAACTGAATCTGAATATCGAAATCGCGGAGCTCAACAGCTGAAACTGGAAGTCCCGCCACTGCATTGTGCACTATTTTGAAGTAATAGCGCGCTGAGTAAGTGCACTTTTTGTGCCAATCGATCACGATCTGCCCCATCCGCGTAACTCAATTCCTGTATAAAAACAGCATTCCCAACAATTCTATACTTGTAAATAGAGATCATTAACATCATTCCTAGCCTCTATACTGGGATACATGTATGTGGAATGATGTCCCGGTCGGGGAAAGTTCTCGAGGTGTCCGAACACTCTCTGTCAGCATCAATTGTGGGGTTGATGCTGTCTCAGCGTACCGTCCTATCGGGTGGGGATGTAAAATGGCTGTCCTCTGTGCGGAGAGAGACACACTCCGTGCAGTCTAAAGATCCCTTCGTAGTATTCGAGAAAAGCTAGGCCACGAAGTTGCCGCCATGAAGGTCATCCCACAAACCTACGCCATTGGGCCAAGGAGAGGCGTTAATATAAGATGCATAACTTGTTCGCCAATCCTTGTAAAACAAATAAGATTAAATAGAATGATGTAAATAGATATTAAAATTCGACAACTAATGCAGAATGAAGAGAGTGGATTATACTCAATCACAAGGCCATATTATTCTCCCCTCAAAAAGTATTCATAATTGTTCATAGCAGCACAAAAAAACTGTTTAGAAACACTTGCAAACGTTCATCACATGGACCACCGGGTGCAACCCGGTGGTCCATGTGATGAAGGTTTGCAAGTTCTTGTGTTTTTCATCAGAAATTGTAATTAATTACTGAGTAAAAAATCGCGACATCGACGCCGTAGCTGCGACGAGTGGTGCAATCTCACAAAATTCTAAGTTCATCAAGGGCCATAACTCCAAGAAAAATATTTGGAACAACACATGCATTGAACAGTGGCTAGACATCAATAACATACACTTACATGCCAAATATGAAGTCATTCCATCAAGTATTTCAAAAGTTATTGAGTTTGGAAACTCGTTGGTCACAGACAAACTCGTTGTTCACAGACAGACCGACCGACCGACAGACCGACAGACATACCGACATTGCCACTTATAGAGCTGCTAGTCGCAGCTAAAAATCTATCCCACGGCGATTTACTAGTCATCCCCCCCGAACATTTTGCAGTCACAATATTTTCTTTCCGTTTGATCGGTTCAGTTCGTGATTTCACTACCGACCTCGCTAATAGTGCAGTATATTTTGCATCGCACAGCTCACTCTATTGTGTACTTCAGACTACTACGTTCTTCTGCAGTAAGGAGCGCATTAACCAACGAGCATTTTCTGCACTAATTTTGATAGGAGCTCTAGTTTTTACTGTAATTTGTTCTCCTTCACGCTCACGTAAACAGACACAAACACAATTTCATAAAGCTCCCACCCCATTAGTTGAGCTGTTTGAAGGTAGTATCTGCCCTACCACAGGTACGTTCAGAGAGCTCAACCAATTGCCACATCTGTTTATACGCTTACTGCAGCTGCATTCTTAACCTTTTGAACCCGAGAGGCGGCTTTTCAAGCAAGGAACATAAGTCATAACGTCATTATATAGGATGGCTGTTCAGTGAATGTGTAGGTAGAACAATGAATATTTTCAACGTGCAGCCCCGAGGCTGCACGTTGGAAATATTGATTGGTCTACCCCAAATAATAAATATGGACTCTTCTAACTGCTGCAATTGAACTGACATGGAAGATACCACTAGAGTTCATAGGATTAACGCGTGTAAACACCACCCACACGGTGCTCTATTCTGATCCGAAAAATACCTTCATCTTGATCTGAAAAAAGTTGCCCGAATTATTCTACAAAGAAAATAGCACTTATTTTGTTCTCACCTCTATAATCTAAAATTTATTTTATCTGATAGAGTCAATGTGAGAACTGAATGGAAGTCGCGATCAGCAATTACCAGATCCATTAATAATAAGAGATATCGTTGTTGGTAGTGTGAATTGGCCACTTACAGAGAGATGAAGTACCTGCACTGGAGATTAAATCGACCAAACGCATTCATCTTGTTAAATATTTCTTTGGAAAACATCCGAAAAACGAAAACTGTAAGTGTTCCCCAGTCTCGTTGGTATAATATCACAGGACAGAAATCTTATTAAATGTGCGTTTATTATACCACGATTGCTGGGCGTATTTCAACGTTACGGGATACTATTAGTTACCCAGTGTCTGATCACGTGGTACGGGTTTTTACCTACCCGAAGCCAGCCGTATCCCATGAGGCCGAACCTACCCGAAGCCAGCCGTATCCCATGAGGCCGAAGGCCGAATGGGATACGGCTGGCTTCGGGTAGGTAAAAACCCGTACCACGTGATCAGACACGGGGTAACGAATTTATCTATTGACTTTCCGTTTTAGAAGTACAATCTATTTCATGTGTGAACACACACAGCATGAGATCTTTTATCTTCCATTGTTGAGCCATACAGGTTTCTGTGGAATTTTTGTGCAAAAGAGTTTTTGTGAAAATATGCCGATATGACTAGTGTAAAAAAATTTATTGAATTTCTTTTTTGTCTCAAAAACATAGCTTATGAACCCCACACTGGAGGGTACTCGACAAGCTCATCCTAATAAGGGGTCATGAGCTATATTTTGGAGATAAAAAATTAAAATATAATACATGTACACTGTAAAACTGGAATGACGATTTTTTGCGAATAGTGCAGGCCGTGATCAGACATGGGATAACAAATTTACATGTATCTATTGACTTCTACGGGGTATGGACAATTTGTAGATTTCGGAACGAGGCTTCCACTGGGTATGGGAAATTTGTCAGTGGCCGGGTGGACGTATCGTGGGTTTCAATGAATATGGTCTCATACCACGTATCTATCAACCAATCAAATCAAAAAATTCACTTTAGTCAATAGATAAAATACAGATATTTGGGAATGTTCTAATATCACGAGTGGAATCTGGATTACGCGTAAGGACGTCACGTAAGAACGCATCTGATTCGACGTTACGCATCTGAGTGACTGTATGACGTGAATGATATGCTTCGACCCAAAGCAGAGTCAAGCAAGAAAGTTATCAGACCGCCGAAGGTGATATTTTTCTTGCAAAATATTAGTTTATTCACTGAAATATACACCTGGAACTTAATTAAGCACCCCCTGTTTTTTTTTCGCAGTGGTGTTAATAGAACTGTCATTACTTTCATGCTATCTTTCAGATGCCAAAAGTGATTGTTTGCAGAAAGAATGATCCATTGACAAATAAAAGAAACACAATGATGAAAATATGCAGTATTTTAATTGCGCTAATTACACATATCTGTCACTATTGTTTTTGATAGAAAAATGTTCTCTCGACAAGTATGGTGTTGGAACGGTCCAGGATGAAACAATGGCAGTAATTACTGACAAAAATGTAACTTGTGACCTCCTGAACACAATAGCACGTCAATAGCGAGTGTATCCACCATATGCCCGGATGACAACCTGAACCCTCCTCCTAATGCTACCAGTGAGCCTTTTGCTACCGTCCAAAGGCAACTACTGCCACTGCGCGTGCAAGGCAGCTTCCAAATCGGCCAAATTCTGTATAGGCGGATCCCTTGCTTGCACAGGACGTCCAAGCACGTCCCAGATGTGTTCTTAGGGATTCAAATCGGGGCTCATTGCAGGCCAAGGTAGTATTGTAATCGCGTTGTTCTGAAGGAATGCTCTCACAGCATGGGAACGATGTGGCCTTGCATTGTCGTCCATGAACACAGGGCGAGTAGCCAGCGGGTGGTTGTCAGAATGTGGCACGACAACCGGAATGAGAATGTCCGGGATGCACAGATGACCATTGAGATTCCCACGTACAGTCACCGTATCAACTTTACAATTATGAGAGAGGCATCCCCATCCTAAGGAACAGTAGGTCTGATGTTCCTGGGCACGTAAGCAGTATTTCTCTGCCTCCACACTCTCATGCGACATCTGGAACCTACCCTCGTCTGACCGATGGACTCTTCTCCACATCGTGAGATTCAAACGCTGTCGTGCCATACACCACTTCAAACGTCGTCTTTGATGCTGATCGGACAGAGCTGGACGCTTTGATGACCCTTCTGGACCTCATATCCAGTGCCTTGAGACGGCTTCGGACAGTTTTGTTGCACAAACGCCTGTTGGGGGAGCCAAAGGCGTTTCAAAACCCCCCCTTGAAGCAAAGGGTTCACGCCTAACGAGGCGTGCCAGAGTCCGATCTTTCCGGGGTTGGGTCTTTGGGATTGTCCAGGTCTTGGTCGGTCCTTAACATCGTTAGTTTGCTGATCTTTTCGGACATGTCTGCTGCATGCATGTTAACGATTTGCCATCTTAGTGCCTCTGACAGTCTCCTCCTTGCCATGTCAACATTTATTTATTTTTAAAAGAAGTGACAAATTTTCTTGTTTTATACCCAGATATTGCATGTGGATAACAGTGTTTTTGTGACATTCGTGGGAAGCAAGCTTCACATGGACGAGAGGATGTGTTTGGGGTACGCTGTCAACCAGAAACACAATAATCAGTAACAGTAACTTCACTGTCATAAAACATTTTAGGGGGTGCCTAATTAAGTTCCAGGTGTACGGTTTAATCGTGGTATAAATACAGAACATAACTCTATGAGAGTTCAGGGGGCAGGCATCGATTACCATTCGTGGAGTTTTTCTTGAATTTCACGCGCGCCCTCGGCGCACGTGAAATACAAGAAGAACACCACATCGGGCCATTGATTCCAGTCCCCACTCCACCCTCGTCATGTTCTGTCTTAACACCAGTGAAATTTGTTAACCTGCAGGAGCTGTCTGCAGAATTATAATATATTCAATCTCTCTCGAATAGTACGCGTAGTGTGGAATATAAGACAAAATTAAATAAACGTAGACGGCGGAACATACTTACAGAGTGGAAAACCGCGAAAAAGATATAAATGGTGACTGCTGTATTTCCAAATAGAAAGCAACAGTTGCCAATCGGGCAATTGACAGTCTCCTTCACTGAATATAACAGCGAATATACAGGCCTTTAAATTACCCCAATTTCACACCATTTACAGGTGTGCCCAAATTAAAGAAGCTGTGAAGACATCAAGAAAAATATATAAATTCTCTCTGCTTCTTCTACATTTGAGAATAACTTCCACCATAATATGGCCATAGAAACAAAAAGAAAGGCATGGCAATAAAACATAACTGGATAAGGCTGTTAATTCTGGTTTTAATGTGCCCAAATTAGGACAAAAGGATGTGCCCAAAATAAATGAATTTAAAGGCCTGAAATATCGTCACTTGAAACCAGGGGTGGCGCCAGGGATTTCTCTACAGGGGAACTGACCTCTCCGACAGGGGGGGGGGGGGGGGTTATAATATTTGACCTCCCAAACGAAGGAAAATGAGTGAAAATTGGTAAATTGGAGAACTAAAATAGAAGCAAACTGAGTATGTTTGTTGATTATTTAACGTAAACATATTATAATAAGGTCGGAAAATATTTCATCTATAAAGCCCGTTTGACGATTGACTTTAAGGACTTTCGTGAGAATCACTATTCTCTATCAAAGTTCCAGTGCTGTACGGGTTCGAGACCACTCTGCGACACTGGAATATAGAACACCGCACATTATAGCGGGACGCCATTGTTGTTGAGATTTCGATAGATTCCAAACTTTTACCATGTCGATAACCGATGATTAGGTATGGAAGTAATGGAACGCCAGTTGGATAACAACTGTCATAAAGCCTTACAAAGAAGAACCATATACCTCGTTCTTGATCGACACAAGACGAGATATCTACGGAAATTTCTCGGGAAGTCGGGTTTACGAGAATCTCCGACGGTCTGACTAAAAATCACCGACGGGGGGGGGGGGGGCACACACTTGACCCCCCCCCCCACCCCTGGCGCCACCACTGCTTGAAAGCATTGCAGCTGGCAACTTAATACTCTCAAATTCTGATATAATGTGTCCCTATACTATATAGACTACATGTATGGTCTGCGATATAACTGCAGGTACAGAAGCTCTGTCCTGGAAATGAGAAGGGTGCGAGTGCAATTGCTCCCGCCAGCGCCCGTGATTTCGATTTTACGGGATCTAAAAAATGCACTCGTTGAAAAATATTGTGAAGCACTAATATACTGTGAGGGAATATAAATGTGTGTTGTTTTGAGAAAGCAGCACGCTGTGGCAAGTTACTGACATAAGCAATTGCTTACACACTTAACCCTTTGAACTCTAGTGGTACATGTATCTTCCATGCCAGTTTAATGGCAGCAATTAGAAGAGTCCATATTCATTATTTGGGGTAGGCCCATCAATATTTTCAACGTGCAGCCTCGGGGCTGCACGTTGAAAATACTGATTTGTCTACCCCACACATTTACTGAACAGCCATCCTACTGAATGACGTTATGGCGTATCATGTTCCTGGCAGGAAAAGCGGTCGCTCGGGATCAAAGGGTTAAGGTTTTTGGTGTTTGGTGACAGTACTCCCTCGAAAATTCATATACTAACATTTTACGGATGCATTTTACTCTCGTCTCTGATTTCGCGGGAGCTTAAAACTGCACCAGTCAATTTTGTTCATTTCCAGCACTGGTCAAGCTACTTCGTGCTTACATTGTTTTCGGAGTGCTTATGAATGCCTATTTCAGGACACCAATTGTGAATTAAATTATTTGTAGTGGGAAATGAAATTGGGAAATTTGGGGTTTGGAATTGGGAAAAAGCAAGCTGAAATGATATTGTGAAAGGGTCTCATATACGAATCCTTGAGGCATCCAAAGGGGAGAGTGTTCAACTCTCCACGACATAATTTTAGTATTTTCGTTCTTATATATTTTACATGTGCAAGCGTAATGGAGGCATTTTAAAAGCAGTAAGCATTATCATAAGCATTCGACTGCCGAACCCCTGCGAAATGGAGCGAGTTATTTTAAGGGAATCGATTGCTTGCTCCCCCACCTCTATCCACATTATTTTATTTTTATTTTTTTTTTGTAGTTTTTCTCGGTTCTGAGGCCATGTCATTTATTTATTTATTAGGGTTTAACGACACATTAACAGCCAAGCTCATATCGTGTCGGCGTCATTTTCCGGGTGGAGAAAGCTGGAGTACCCGGAGAGAACCACCGAGTAACGACGAGCAGCTGCCAGCTCCCCAACATCGTAACTCCGCACTGCAGCACAGGCAGGGTTAGATTGGTTGAAGACATGTGCACCATCGACGTGCGGTAAGCCTTAGTACACTACGTCATCCTGCCCCCATGTGGACAATCGGGGTGATGTGCCTTGCCCAAGGACACAACGCGGGAATCGATCGCTCAGATGGTCAACCATCCAAGGACTAACCGGGCTCGATGTTGCTTAACTTAGGTGATCTGACGAGAACCGGTTATCGCAGCGCCACCGCGCCCCCGAGGTCATGTCATATTTCAAGTCCTACGACCCTTCATATAAAATGAACCCTCGCTTCACTTCACCCTCTACGAACTAGCGGATCGTGAGTTCGTGACTTCGTGGAGCACGAAGCGACAAGAAAAGCTCCTCTTTTATATGAACGATTATGAAATACCGTAATTTATTTATTTATTGGGGTTTAACGACGCTTTAGATAGACAGGGTCACCTCGTGTGTGAGCGAGAGTTTTATGGGTGGAGAATGCCGAAGTATCTGCAGAGAAGCACCGAGCAGCGGCGAGCAACATAAGACTCCACAACGAACTAACTCCGCACACGCAGGGTGAGCATTGGTTGAAGACTAGTGCATCATCGACGTGCACTAGGCCTTAGTACACAGTTTCATCTGACTCCTTCTTTGGGGGTTAAGATATTCCGAGGCACCAATCGAGTAGCGGTAAAGCCCCCAAAATGGCATTTCAAACCGAAAAAAAGTTTTAATTTATTTATTTAAAAAATGCCCCAAGCGTTCCTTCAAAAGGTCTGAACCGCAAATGACCCAGCGAAGCTGCAAAATTCCCAAATCAGACCCGTCTGTTCCACTTGATTTTCTATCTGGGGCCAGCGACTGTGAATTTAATTTCCTTGGTTAAAGGGCGTCATATTTTATTTTGCATAACATTTCTGTGTTAATAAATTTAATTGATACGTTTTAAGTGAACTTAATCAAAATCAGGACTATTCAACAAAAAAAAATCTTTCAGTCATTTTAGAATCAAGTGTCAGATCGTGGAGCGGAACAGTGCGTTTTTTACAGGCTGAGTGCACACGGCCACCACATGTTGTACATCGTTCACTGAATAATCTTGTCGCTAATCGCCTTAGGGGGCATTGTTGTCTTTTTAGGGTGATTACTCGTCCTTATCACATGAAGTTACGGGTGCAGATGCTCACATATATACGCACAGTTATATCGAAAATAGCTGATCACTCTAAGATTGAAAAAATTGGAGCTGAAACGGTTACAGGGTTTTCTTGATCGATTAATCACGTGGATTAACCTTGGTTAACCGATTAATCTCTTGTCCAAATAGATATATGAACAATTGCCATACCGTTGATGATTTACAGCATGAACCCTTTACCTAACGTAACAAACAAAACCGACTAGGCCTATGTGCAAAAATCTATATTCAAACGTATTATGTTTTCAATTTTTGTCTCAAAAACATAGCTTATGACCCCCCCCCCCCCCCCCCCCCATTCACACACATTGGAACGAGCTCGTTACAATGAGGGGTCATAAGCTATGTTTTTGAGACAAAAATTGAAAAATTTTAGTAATTCATGAATTTATTTTGCAAGAATCGTCTGATACCCACAATGGGTAAAGGATTAAGAAAGACCATTTGCAGCCACTGATACAGTACAATGATCATGCAAGTAAACATGTATGTCAGCAAGTAACGTGCATGCTTTACTCTGTCTCATATAGTTGATGTGAGTCAGTGTGACAATGTTTACCTGTTTTGGAGCAAGTTTGTTCCTTTGTTAACCCATATAATGCAATAGTTGAAAAGTAACGCTTAATCGATCAATTACTTTTTGGATCGATCAAGATGTTGATCATTCATTAATCGATTAATCGGTTAACCGTTTCAGCTCTAGAAAAATATCTTTATTGACCGTGGTACCGAGACGGCATTTCAGTACCAATGTCGTGAGCAATTCCAATGCCAATGGTACAGACGCTTTTTCTTGTGGTGAGACGATCGAATAAATTTCTGACAGAAATTAGTGATGTAAACAACGACAGCACAAAAATCACTCACAAGAAGTAAGGACAGCTTGCATTGCTTATTTGACGGATATGTTATGCTTTCGAGCCCCCATCCCTCAAAACCTCATCCCGCAAAACTCATAACAGGCGGTTATGTCCCCAAACATCTCCATTTTCTTTTGACTAAATGCAGGGCCACCGGAAGCACGGGGCAGCTGCCTTCCCTGCCTTCGGACCAAGTCAATGAGCTGACAATGTCCTTCTTAGGTTCGTCACTCATTTTTTTTCGATGATTTATTCTCGACGTAAAGCTAAAATACACCACAAATCCGTTCTGAAAAGCTTTCAAAATTCAAGGGGGAGGTTGGGAGGAGGTCCCCCTCCCGATGGGGGGGGGGGGGGACACAACCTCTCAAACTCCTCCATCTCGGGCCTTCGACGCAGGCATGCCATGGACGGGCTGCTAGTGAGAGTAAATGCCCTTTTCTTTTTTACTGCCACCCCCCCCCCCCCCCCCAAGTAGTGAGAGTAAATGCCCTTTTCTTTTTTACTGCCACCCCCCCCCCCCCCCCCCCACTCCGCTCTGAAGTGCTTCCGGCGCACCTGACTAAACGGCTACACTGGTTAAGCATTCCCCTTTCGTCACATTCACCATCCGTGATAATTCCGACCAAGGCAATGTTTTCGCTACCCATAAAGCCAGATAAGACGAGGCACATAATCCAATTCTGCGAAAGCATTTCAGTTAATTCAGGTCCTCAACCACTGTCTTACCGACTAACACATACACGTGTTTTTCATTCCCGCAAGTGTAAGCTTCAATAATATTGGTGATTGTGTACATATAGCAAACGGGTTTCAACGTGTGTGATGAAACATTCAAGTTCAATATTCAACAAAAGAGTTCTTGAACTTTGACATTCCGACCACCGACTTAAGTTATCAGTATTATCGAGTTCTGATGTTTATCTTACCGTATACTTAACGATTCGTCTGTAGCAATTTCCCGATTTTAGACTGCCAAGGTTATGATGACGTAATACAATGGTACCATTGAAAGGATGGACGTCGGGGTTACTATTCTTTACGGAAAGGACGGACGTTGGGGGGTACTGATGTACGCTGGGCAGGGGCGGACTGGGCCAAGAAAATTTACTGGGAATTGCACCAAGGAGGCTCTGGACCCGGAGAAAATTTTGATTTTTCGAATTGAAAGAACGCTGCTTACTTGCATCTGAGCAATCAATTGCAGTCCGCATAGAGGTCATTGCGATTGCATATTTATATCATCTTCCTCGCACATTCAAAAAAAAATGGTAGCACCATCGAGCAGACCATAGTTCGACCCAATGGGAGAAAATTTTGATTTTTCGTTTGCAGACTAGAATTCTGGTATATCGAAATGTCTGTACGTGGACTGCCAATGGCAGTCCACATAGAGAGCATTTCGGTATACCGACAGTCTATGCAATCAGATCCATTTCGCCTGTTTGTTTTTTTCACAAAATTCCATGCACCACACGTGTGGAGCGGCATAAACTTTGGGGCCCCAGGGGGACCTCCAATATCGGGCCCACCGGGAAGTTTCCCGATGGATCATATGGCCAGCCCACATCTGATTTGTTGGGTGGGAATAACCGGCTGCTTGAATGAATGCATCCCCACACTGTGGGGGAGCATCGCAAAATCACCAAATTGACCCGGGTCGAAACGAACGGGGCTTTAGGGAGTAAGGCAGCCCCCAACCCTATACTTTTTCCAATCAGGACATTTTCGTTTGTATTGGAGTCTTTCATGTCCTTTCTTGCGAAACTAGATTTGAGACTATATTTATTACATACACAGGCGGCCATACTAAGGGACAGTTGTGGTACCTGATTCCGGCATTTGGTTACGTTATAACGATATTGCAAACAATGTACCAGCAACCTCGTTGAAGATGAGCTATATGTTCTTTTTGGCTGCCCCAAGTACAGGCGATTGCGAGAGGAGTTTTAGGACAACGTGTGCAAGATATACCCGAAATTCAAATACCTGAGCCACGTGGACAAGATGGGATGCCCTTTCGGTTGTCAAGAAGATATACACTGACCGACACACGCGTGTGAATGGGTTAATCGTTATGGCAGGAGTGCCAGTGCAGAAGGATAAAACGAGAGGTAGAAGGCCTCGAGTTTTATCCTTCAGCGATGGCAGAAGTGCCATATCGATTAACCCACTCACAAGCGTGTCGTTCTGTGTTCATTACACGCCGTCACGTCTATAAAAAACAAGTTATTAAAAGGATACTCAGAAATTCATTTGACAACTATCATCACAAAGAACACATTTTATCGGCAACCAAATTTGCGAGGGGAACCCGTGTTACTATTTCGTCCCCTGAGTTCCAATGTGTTCTATTTGCGAGGACTCATGTGAGTGAGACTTTGAATTCTTTCTTTAACTATATCCGTGAGTAGAAGGAGAGCGATGAAACTGGCCCGTTTGGCCGGACCCTGCAGAGGACCGATGAAGGGAGTAGCAGGAGAACAATGAAGTGGGCACGGTTGGACGGACCTCGCAGGGGACTGATGACGGGAGTAGTAGGAGAGCTATGAAACGGTCCCGTTTGGCCGGACCCCGCAGGGGACCGAGGAAGCGAGTAGTAGGAGAGGGATGAACCGTGCCTTATTGGTCGGAGGGAGAGCCGGAGGGGAAGTGACGTCATGGTCATGTGACCTAGTGACGTCATGTTTGGTTGTCATGGTAACCCGCGTGAGCAGCCATGTTGTGACGCCATTCCCATAGTGATACGTGGTGTTGGTGCGCATGCGCAACTCGTGTTGTTAGGGTGATACGTGTTTCCGTCGTCCATTTTGTATACCGGAGGCTGCCATCTTGGTTTCTATGGTAGAACGTGGTTGCTATGTGACCTAAAACCCTATTATAGGACAGGGGTTTGTTCGGCGGGTATGTTCCTTTTCACAAGAGTAATTTCTCGATTCGAAGAATTACATCAAACAACCCGGCATGTTGTACTATTTCGAATTCTTTCAGAATTCTCTGCTTCTATCTATCTATGAAATAGTTTTCGTCTATCCGATCATGTTCCTTTGTCCTGGAGTATACTCCAGTAGAGCAGGAGAGCCTATCAACTGCAACAGCTTTGCTTATTATTACTATATTTAGCTTTTATGGTCTGTTCTCGTTAGTTCTGACCCTATTCCGAGTACTCTTGTTGTTTCAGTTATCTAGATCACCCAATCAGTTCACTTTACTGGTGCTAACTAACCAATCAGAATGCTTGATATTCCATAATCTGTATGCAAAGTTATCCTACTTCTGTATAACAAAAGTCTATATCATTCCCAAAGTCGAATCATTCGAGCAGTTACTGAAAAGTCATTACTCGAACGACTCGAAGCCCATCGATCAAATGAGCTTTAGAGCAATTGCTCGATCGAGTGACTCGCACATACTGCTCGAACGACTCGACTCCCATCGAGCAAATGAGCCATAGAGCAATTGTTCGTTCGAGTGACTCGCACATACTGCTCTTCGACTCATTTCCGTATTTGAGGATACCTATGGCCTGGTATTGTATTATTATTTAAGGATACCTTTTATAGGATACTTACCTGAGGATACTATTACTTGTTTGGCCCAGCCTTTTAGACCACCTCAGGACATACCTATCCCAAATTCCCCCTATAAGCCATCGAGCAGTTACTGAAAAGTCATTGCTCGATGGCTTATAGGGTTACAACTTATACATATTACGCCACGCACTGCTCCTCATCATGTCGATCATTTAAATTGAGTTTTATGACAATGCAGTAAAAACTGTAGAAGTAGTTTTCTCCACAGGTATTTTGCAAAATCCAGTATGGTCGCCAGTCATCCATCTACAAACCGAGCGCGAAAACAATTATATCACGCACTTCCCCTCATCATGTTGATAATTTTTGTGAAGTTTAATGAAAATGCGGCTAAAACTGTGGAAGTAGTTCGCTCCACAAGTTTACATGTGCAACGGACAGACTACGACAGACCGACCGACCGACAGACAAGTTGACTCCTATATACCCATCTAAACTTCGTTTTGTGGGGTATAATTAAAAATAAAGCCTCCCTCTCTCACTGATTTGAAAAATTAATTGTCCAAGAACCTTATTTGCCTTTACCAGCATTTTCAATTGGGGTATTCCACCGGGGTGCCCATGTGAACCTTGCGTCAGAAGGAAATGGTATAAACCGAAGCAGCATTGACTGACTAGTGTCAACAAGTCAATAAGTGCGCTGCATTTGCAGGTGTCTGTGACGTCATTTTGATAGATGGTTCATGCTTTCAATGGTGCGACGTGTTCCGAATGTATGAAGAATGACAAACAAGGCTACATATTTGTACCGAAGGAACTTCCAGGCATCGTTTATATTAATGGCATTTATCACTTGAAATATGAAGTGATGCACCGGTGCGCTCTCCAAGACTTTCTTCCATCCGAACGCTTTTGAATACAGCTTTCCGCATGTGCACTTAATTCATGTGAAATGACTTACAGGAATTCAAAGTCTCTCAGAGACGGCATTAATTTACCACCCGAGGAAAAAAAGGTGAAAGATGTGATTCCTGTTGATCTGAGAAAGAACTCACATGGTGTTAATAATGCTTTTTTTAAAACCAGTACATAACGACAGGTCCGGGTCCATTTTTTTTCTAGTACCGGCTGGTACCGGAACAGATAATTTCCCAGTCTAGCATGGGCTACGATTATGGTGGGTAGGCCCTACTCCTGCGTACGGTGTCCAGCCTTCCCGGGGACGCAGTGGCAATAGGTGCACAATTGTATATTTTATTGTCAGTAATGGCCAAGATTATTCAAAGAATGTACGAATATCGTTCCTCCAAGATTTAAATTCCCCTGTAAATTAACACTGCGCTTCAGTATTTATTTATTGCTGTTTAAGGTCACATACTTATACACAATGGCTAATCGTGACCGTGACAGTTTTATGGGTGGAGGAAGCCGGAGTACCTGGAGAGAACCACCGAGCATCTTCGAGCAACTGTCAGCTCCTCAACATTCTTACTCTGTTCAAGCTCCGCTCGAGCAGGTTTACAGCGGTTGAAGACATGTGCACCAGTGACGTGCAGTACGCCTTAGTACACGGCGTAATCGTGCCCCCATGTACATGTAGGCAACCGAGATAAAGGACACAACGCAGGTCGTCCCTGACGGGGATCGACCTCAGGACCTCTACCATAGAAGTCCAACAGTCTACCACTGAGCCACCGCGCTCCCCTGCGTTGCAGTATCGAGGTCCTGGGCCAGCCATGCCCACAACCTTTTAAGTAGCAGAGTTATAACGTATGCTAATAAACAGTGTCAGTTCATCAAATGATTGGTGCCTTCTTTGTTTTTCATTCAAAATATAGTTTACGTCAGATATGGCCCCAAAGTAGAAGAAGCTCGAAGTCCTCGCTCCAATAAGAGGTCATAACACACGATTTGAAAGAAAAAATGAAACCAAATGTTTTATGACCTTTATGTTTACACGGCGATGAGCGTAATTTATGGCTTACAATAAGGCCGCCGTGGTCACTTTCCACGGGTGGGAAAAATTTCCGCTGACAGATTAATACTAGATTCCAAACACTAATTATAGGAATAACCATCAAAAATGTAATTAATGAAGCATCGGGTACAACCCGGTGCTTGATTAATTAAAATTTTGTTGATGATGATTTTTATTTTCCAGTAAACGCATGCGTGGTCATTACTGCCCGCGCGTGGGTAACGACCAGTCCACGGCGACTGTACTGTATTTAGGTGATCTGTTAAAGTAATTCATGCGGTCCACACTAAAAAAATGCTGGAATTCTCCTTTATTGACCTGACCCCGCCGCTCAAAATTTCATGTGGCCGCCGCCATCGCCCACACTTCACCTTGCATCGTTTTCTGTATTTACCACTGAGAGAAAAAAAAATACAGGTGAATGCAATGTATGCTAATGTGAACTGCGCAGTTTCATGTTCTGCGTCTTGTGAGCTGCACCCATGCATTAAATGTTGTTGGGAGTGGAATACAATTAAAACTAGAAACCGCTATTAAACTAGAAACTATCATTAACCCTTTGAACACGAGAGGCCTTTTTTCGGGCCCAGGAACACGATAGCTCATAATTTCATTAATACTATAGTAAATTAGATAGTGCTCACCAAACTCCAAGCGGCGTTGTCTCTTCTCGCCACGCTCAAAGTGGGATACAAATTGTATCCTGTGTATCGAGCGGAGCGAGGGAGACAACATTGCTTTGAGATGGACTGCTCGCGCCCGGTAGATACAACACTTGGGACCACATATTGGAGACCATATTAATTTGTTCCTTCTTGGTTTCAAAAGTCATTTTCGAATTCCGGCATCTATGGCTATTACAGAAACACAAGTTCCGGGCCTGGAAACAAAGAGCTTAAATTGTAACCCGTTAGCAGGTTACGCTAAATAACGTGGTGGTAACCTATTGAAATAATGTATTGTGACGGTTTCTACATTTTCTGTTTTACTACATCAGTCATGCTGTTCACGTTTTAACAGAGTTTTCCCAGCAATAAATAGCAAAAAACTAACGCGCGATCTCGCTGCAGCGAGATCGCGCATTAGTTTTGTTATTCAGTGTGGCGGAAAATCTGTTAGCGCTTACCTAACATGAAAAGCAGACGACACTTGCAAAAAAGATTCTTGAACAACTATTTTTTTAATTTTTTGTCTCAAAAACATAGGTTATGACCCCTCATTGGAACGAGCTCGTTCCAATGAGGGGCTCATAACCTATGCTTTTGAGACAAAAAAATGAAAAAAATAATGAAAATTAATTGACGATGTTTGAGAATCGGGCTGGCCGGTTTTGGTCGTTTCGTTGGGTAAAGTGTTAAGACATAATTGACATGCTGTTTTACTCATATGTGGACGCTATCAGCAACCAATGATTCGAGCTGGTCCAGGGGGATTGTCAGGTCTGACAGGCAATACATGCCGGATTAGGAATTTAATGTTGTATTATTTTGTCGTTGTATAACAGTATACATATTAATCTTTAGGGCTGAAACGGTTGGTTCATTTTCACAACCGACTAACCGCGAGCTATACCGGACAATATCCGGTTATCCGTAACCATTATTTCACCGAATCTGGGATCAAAACTATAGGAATTGGAATGCAGTATTCCCAGAAACTATTCCGTAGTGTGTATTCAAACGAACGTTGTCGAGTACTCGACAACGTTCGTTTGTATACATACTAAGGAATAGTTTCTGCGGTTACTCAGTACTCACGGAAATTGCCGATCATTAACGAAGTTCTGAACGCCAAAGTCGATTATTTCTCAATATATACAGCGCTGCTTCGAGGTGTAATCTATCCCAAAGGAGAAGCGGCAGATTTACTACGTTTTAACCGTGGAATTGCGATCACTATCGATATTTCGGTTAACCGGTTGACGTTTTTTTCAAATCGGTTAGGTAGGTAACCGGTTTCAAACCGGTTATTCGATTAACCATTTCAGTACTAATTATTCTGTCGTAACCTGCAGTTCGTTCGCGTATTGTGCAATTGGCATAACCTCCGCGTAACCTAAACGAGCGTTTGCGGATTATTTTCAGGCCTGAAGTTACAAAATAAAGTTTTGCCAATTGATTTAATACATATCGCCCCCACTTTAGAGGACTTCCACCCCATGTTTTTTTTTTATTTCTAAATAAAGCATTCCGGTAAAGTTACTTCCGGCATTGAAACAGTTAAATTAGGCTATGCCCATTGCTGTTCGCAGAATGTCGCTGTTTACAATAAGAGTGGAGACATTCCACACTGAGATAACACATGGATGTCCTCGAATGACACTAATTTCTTCGAAGTGAAAGAAATTGTTAATTGGGGTGATCTTTCGTCTTGCAGTAATTGCATCTTGACAATTTCTATTATTCCATTATCAAGTTTCAACAATTTCTACGTCTTGAAATAATTTGAATGATTTTTTCGATATGTTTCTAATTATAAATTCTAGTCTTTCGGTTGTAAGTATCGAATAATAATGTCTGGCATCTTTTTCTGCCTTTGGGAGATTCCTGGGACATAATGTTATCTGAATCCCAAGCTTATTATGTATTGTGAATGCAAAACAACCTTATCAGCGGGAGAGTTTAACAATTAAATTATTTCATCAATAAGACGGTCATGGTCATATGGTCGAATAGAATTCGTTTTTTTTTATCAAAAATCTGGAGTGGATGTTAACCATTTGAGCCCTGGTGGTATAATCTACCATATCGGTTCAGTGGAAGCAACTGGAAGAGGCCATATTTATTATTTGGGGGTAGACTAGTTAATATTCTCAACCTGCAGCCTTTGGACTGCACGTTGATAGCAGCAGCTAGCGCAGATCTTGCCAAGGTGAGATCGTGCGCTAGCTGCTGCTATCAACGTGCAGTCCAAAGGCTGCATTTTGACGGATTTTTTTTCAAAAGGAAAACATCACGCCATTGTTATTCATATGCGGATGCAATGGTCAACCTTTGGGTCGAGACAGTCCCGAAAGATTGTAAAGCCATTCTGGCACATCATGCGAGTTTAGCCATTTCGTCAAGTTAAACAGAAGAAAAGAAAAGTTAGAAACTTATTGTATTCAGAAATAAAGCTACGGGGATTTCCCGGATTTATTTACCTCCGACAACTTCCTTAAAATCTTCGTTAATATCGTGCTGTCAAAATTAAAGCTTTTTAAATACATATTTAAGTAATTTCTCGTTGCTTCTGAGGTCTTACACTTTGTATTCAATTTTTTATGCTCTTTCGCATGCAAGCAAAATTTTTTCAACAATTGTTTTCAAATTAATGGCTGATTGCCCCTTAAACCTATACCACCTTTCCAGTTCACCCTTACCCCTCCAGGGTACTGCAAACCTTGTACTGCAGTACGGCCGCCGTGGACAGGTCACTTTCCACGGGTGGGCAATATTTCCACGGACGCCATAATATTAGATTCCAAACACTAATTATAGAATAATCATCAAAAATTAAATTATTGAAGCACCGTGCACTACACGGTGCTTCACTGATTAAAATTTTGCTGATGATGGTTTCTATTACCTGGTAAACGCATGCGTGGGCCTTACGGCCCACGCGTGGAATATAACCAGTCCACGGCGACTGTACTGTAGCACTATCTGATGAGAATATTTAGAATCGATCAATTTTGTCAAGGACTGGAAGATTTCAATTTTAAATCGTTGAGTTTAGTTGCAGATTTTACAATCGAGTGAGCTGATGATTAAAATTGTCAGCTTATGCATCATTACGCAGGGGATTCGAAATCGAATATTTTATAATGGTTCATTGATAATTACCTCCCAGGACAATGATTTTAAATTGTTTCATTTATCTTCCACAATGGAGGTGTTCTTGTCAAAAACGATGGGTTGCAGTATATCGAATACAAACCGAATCAGATTTTTTGCTTCCAGCTCCGTGTTTCTATCGTACATTCTCATTGTTTACAACCTATCCAACCCCCAAATATATTAGAAAAAATCATCACCTAATTCACCTTAGGCTGTAAAAAGGGGGGTTACCGAAAATAAAATCGTGACGTGTGTTCACATTTATATTTCTTTAACCCTTCCACAAAAGTGGAGGGGCACAACTTTTCAAGGCCACAATAGTTCGGACCAGTGGGAGAAAAGTTACAATCGAAAATCAGAAAATGTACAGTGTCATACTGTAGTCTCTCGTTTGGATGAGCATGCCGGGGTGTGGTCACTGTCATGTCCGTTTTTTTTCGGGTTGGAAGATGGGTGAAGTAGAAGAAACGGACCGAAGCTACCGAAGGTGGCATTCTTTGCCAAATGTTGTTTCGATTTGCAAATGATATTTTACAGGAATCCCTGTATATTGACACGTTGGCATGCGCCCATTTTGAATCATATTATATCCGCGCAACATGTGTGTGGAAAAAAGTGGAGGGGCACGTGCCCCCCCCCCCTCCCACCCTGATTCCGCCGCCTCTGAGCATGCGAGACTTCGAAATTCGATTCGATTCGAAATCACCCCGATTCGTTTAATTTAAATTGGAGTCACATTGATTCGTAAATATTTGAATCGTCGAGATGTTATCAAAAGCCTTTTCCTATGGGTTCCGCTGTGCTATATGGCGTAAACCGTTGGAGAGGCCTTAGTGCATTTGTCGTTGCCACAATGAGAAGTGAAAATTGTTTCCTCATTACAATCTCATCAAGTGAGATCAGGGGCCAATACTATAAAACTTTTACAATTGTATTTTCTAGAATAGTCATGACTGTAAATGGGTTACCATTAGCATTTTCAATGATCTGGCAATTTGCCAGGTGGCAAATTGCAATATCTTTTAAAATGCTAATGATTTATTTTAGTCAGTTATATTAATAGGTGGAAAATATAATTCTAGACAATACAATTGTAAATGTTTTATAGTATTGGCTCCAGATTAGCGTCTCACAAAGACTCAATTCAGATGTGAGGTGTTGCGTGTTCTCTCAGTAACTTGTCGTTTCAGCGTTTCACTCTAAAATACGATGGGTTAAACATTAACCCAAATCAACTGGATTGAGTGAATATTAACCCAATTGGGTTCATATTCACTCTATCCAGCAATTGGGTTCATATTCACTCAACCCAGTTGATTTGGGTTAATTTTTAAACCCAACTGATTTTAGAGTGTTATTCAAGTCAACGATTATGCCTGGGAGCTTTTGAATTTAGTTATATTTAATGAGAGAATGTGAAATCGTGAGAAAGAGAAAAGAGAACGTTTTTGTTTTTTTTTAATAAGTCTGCAGCTTTTCTGTTAAGATTTTCCAAGTTGTTCTGAAGTCGATTGAGCGTGGCGCGTTGATTACCCTGTCTTACATTTTATAATAATGTCGGGGCCTACTGGAAGGCGTCGAAAAAAAGACTAATGGCGCTTACATTCTTTGAACTCAATAATGTTATTCTCAAATGGTCTACTGATATGCCTCAATAAAAAAAAAAAACTTTACGGGACTGATGTAGCGGCCTGTCAGCGTAAGTTCGAGCGAAATGCAAGGCATGGATTACAAATGAAGAACAAGCAAAGTTTCAGTTAACGGACGTCTCGGTTCCAGTGCTTTATTTCTAAGGTGTGCAATTTTGATCGCGTACGTATGACACACCTTTTTGCAGATGAGAAACATCTTTTCTCACGCTCCTAAAATAGCAGTGGGATAGAATAATTAATTCAGACACATGCAACACCCAAAAACCTACCTGGGCTTAAAGCCCAAGTAGGGCTGAGGTGTGGTGCAGTGACGTAGACACGGGGGGGGGGGGGATCCCTAAACCCTTCCCCAACATTGTCCCAATGCAACTTTCATGCAACCTACAGCCCTAAAATGGTGTCCACTATAGGGCTACAAACGTCTCAGCAGATTTGTTCTTAGAGCAGTGAGTTTTGCAAAATTTTCGTGACGCAAGTGAGAGGAAGGGACACCGGCGGTGTAGTAGACAGACAGGACTTCACTAGACACCACTATTATGTCAAAGTGTTACCTTATCATGAGGTTGCAAAAAAGTAAGTAGAATTCCCCGGGCGCTTTATGCACTTTCAGAAACTTTTGACAAGAATCAAACGAACCTTTTGAGAAAACCAAAGTTGATTCTTTTGGTTCTCTTTGAGAGAATCATTTGTGAGAATCGATTCTGATCCCAGCAGCCATGTAAACGAATATTCTGAAAAAATTAAGCGGTCACTTGGCCGTATTTCGAAATGTCCTCTCTGTGGACTGCCAATGGCAGTCCACAGAGAGAGAGATTTCGATATACCAGCAGTCTAGTCTGCCATTGATTGCTCAGACGTATGAATACCCCCCCCCCCCCAACCCCCACCCCTGTCGCAACCATCTTTGTCGAATGCGCGACGAAGATGATACAAATATGCTATCACAAATGCCCACTATGTGTGTTGCCACTAATCGCTCAGATACAAGGCAGCAGCGTTCATACGGTTTGCAAAATCAAAATTTTCTCCGGGTCCGTCCCCTCCGGTGCATTTCCAGATAACATCTATCTTTTGGCCCAGTGCGCCCCTGCACTGTCCCGTGACAGCGTATACAAAAATTTTCTAACTCGTCTGTACTCCTGACCCATTTGGGGAAACCGATTTCTGGCACTTGAAAAAAATTACCGACCGTCATATCTGCTTCACTCGAATGAATAGAAGTTATGCGAAATTTGAGGAGAATTTAGAATCCATCAAACTCGATCTACCACGGGTCTATACAAAAGTATATATATATCTACCTGTGACAATTATAAGTTTTCAGTAGAAAGCTGATATCCGTGTTGGCATGATGGGTATAATTTCAACATCGGTTACTCAATACAGTCTGCGTTCACTTGCCGTATCCGCAACATTCATAAACGTCGCCGACTCAAGACTCCCCAGGCGAAATAATTTCTCTCAAAACTCTGGTTGTGATTTCCATAATGTTTTCGCATTTCAGCGATCTGTTTGCTGGAAACCAGCAGTGATTCTTGGAAACAAAAATCCGGGATAACTGAAACACGCATCTATTTTGATGATTATTCCGAAAATTTGTGTTTTGAAGTTGAACTGGTTGGAATATAATATTATTGCGTCCGTGGAATATTACCCACCCGTGGAAAGTGACCTGTGCACGGCGGACGTACTGTACTTTCATTCCGCGTTGTACTTCAGTTTAATGTTTTAATTTTAATTAATAACCCGGTGCTTTATTAATTAAACTTTTGATGATTATTCCTGTAATTAGTATTTAGAATCTAATAATACTGCGTCCGAGGAAATACTGCCCATCCGTGGAAAGTGACCAGTCCATGGTGGCCACACTGTACTGTTGTTTATGGGACCTCTTCTCGAAGGTCTGTTGATGCCCAGTAGAGTTTGTGAAGGTCGGATAAAAGCAAAAACCATTCAAGGTTAACTGCTCCCAATGGATAGTATTAACCCTTTACCTAACACGAAAAGCAGACGACACTTGTAAAAAAAATTTTTGAATAACTAATTTTTTTCATTTTTTGTCTCACAACCATAGGTTATGACCCCTCTTTGGAACGAGCTCGAGGAGCTCGTTCCAAAGAGGGGTCATAACCTATGTTTTTGAGACAAAAAATGAAAAAAATAATGAAAATTAATTGGCGATTTTTGTGAATAGTGCTGGCCGTTTTTGGCTGTTACGTTAGGTAAAGGGTTAAAGAAAAGTCTACATGGTACAGGGTCTCTCGTTATAGTCACCTCTCTGTTATACTATGGGGGCAGTTGCCCTCCTGAGCATTTTCCTCGGGAAGGCGTTAGTCATTCTCCGGTGATTTACACTGATTTTCAAAGCGACAGACCTGCTTTTCTCATTACAATTTATTAGGCACTCTCTATAGGCCTAATGAACACAAATCGATAGAAACAAAATAGATGTCTTTCTGAAACAAAATTAAGTACATCCACACAATTAACGTAAAGCCTTTTTATTTCAAGAGAGCCAACACTTCTGTGCACGGGGGAGGCACGAATGTCGACATTCAGCATTAATACAATGACATGGAATTTTCTGTCCTCATTGATAAAGGATCCGGGATCCATGTCATTGGGTAAATTTGCGTCATGATGGGTCCAAGAGGAAATTTGTTTTGGAAGAAAAGAAACACAAAAAAGATAAGAAATATTTCCCTCGAGTTGAACTCAGAACATTTATTCCGAAGCTAATACATGGAGGTAGTTTTATAACAAACAGTAACATGAAATCACGATCGATCCAGTCTCTACAATCTCTATTAAACTGTTCTTTTACTATTGACCCTTAAAGGGTTGGAGATATTACTGAATTTTTGCTACGCTTTGTCAGTCAACATTCTGTGTCTTTGCTGTTGTTTAGGCAAGTCTTGGCTGCCTATATTTGCTACATTTTGTCAGTCTACACATTCTGTGGCATTGCTGTTGTTTCTAGACAAGTCTTGGCTGCCAATACATGCAGCCAAGGCATGCCTATTAATAATAAACAAGGTGGTTCTTAGAAAGTAACTTGCAAGTGTATCTAAAGACTGCCTGTTTAGGCTTTGAACATCGCTGTAACGAGTGGTCCACGTCCGAAATACACTTTTAACCCTTTGAACCCTAGCGGCCGTTTTTTTCCGGCCAGCAACATGATACGTCATAACGTCATTAAATACGATGGCTGTTCAGTAAATGTGTGGGGTAGACCAATCAATATTTTCAACGTGCAGCTCCGAGGCTGCACGTTGAAAATATTGATTGGTCTACCCCCATATAAGGAATATGTACTCTTCTATTTGCTGCCATTGAACTGGCATGGAAGATACCACTAGAGTTCAAAGGGTTAAGGGTCAAAGAAGAACCTGTTGGTTGCTCTAGAATTCAAACAATCTCTATACACTTTACAAGCTGGTAAATTTGAAAGATTAATGGTTTTCTCCAGGCGGATGGTCGACCACTTCATTATATCAAAGGTGAATTAATTTTTTTTGTTTTGAGTGGGGGTTGAGAATGGAAAATTGGGGGTTGAAATTGGGCAAAATTATTAGAGCTGAAACGGTTAAGGGGCTTTCTTGATCGATTAATCATGTGGATTAACCTTGGTTAACCGATTAGTCACTTGTCCAAATAGGTATCCAGATAATTGCATACCGTTGATGACTTACAGCATGAACCATTTACCCAACGTAACAAACAAAACCGATTAGGCCTATATACAAAAATCTCCATTCAAATTTATTGTTTTCAATTTTTGTCTCAAAAACATAGCTTATGACCCCTCATTGGAACGAGCTCGTTGAGCACGTCCCAATGAGAGGTCATAAGCTATGTTTTTGAGAAAAAAATTGAATTTTTTTTAGTAATTCATGAATTTATTTTGCAAGTATCGTCTGCTACCCGCAATGGTTAAAGGGTTAAGAATGACCATTTCCAGCCACTGATACAGTATGATGATCATGCAAGTAAACAAGTATTTCAGCAAGTAACTTGCATGCTTTACTCTGTCTCATATAATTGATGTGAGTCAGAGTGACAATGTTTGCCTGTTTTGGAGCAAGTTTGTTTCTTTGTTAACCCATATAATACAGTAGTTGAAAAGTAACGCTTAATCGATCAATTACTTTTTGGATCGACCAAGATGTTGATCATTCATTAATCGGTTAACCGTTTCAACTCTAACCAAATGCTATAGCGAAAAGGTCCCATATTCGAGTCATTCGACCCATGTAGACACACAAAAGAACCCCGTTAAAATTTACTTTGTGATAAACTTATGAACCGGTACTGGAAACCCAATGATTAAGTTTAATATGAATCACGTAAATACAATTCAATGTTTATTTTGTAACAGCACGTGTAATCGGGTGTGTTTTCATATCTGCCAGTAATAACATACGTTCTTGGTAAACAATAGACATGTATCAATATATCCATAATGTTAGCAACAGTTCCTGTCAAAATAAGTTGTGGGATAAATGCAACGATTCGAAATCATTTCAGTTATTCGTTTTATTTCAAAATCCGTTGAGTTATTCGTATAGAATACGAATCCCTGCAAAATTCTCAATGTATCCCATTAACCCAAAGGGTGATAAGCCAATTACACATAACCTTTAGTATACTAAATGTGGTCTGGTGTTAATGGAAGACAATTCCAGAGGCGGACTGGCTGTATGGTCCACCGGGAAATTTCCCGGAGCCTCACCCCCCTATTGGGAGTCCCGGTGGCCCTCAAAATCGAGGCGGTCCAACACCTATTGGTACATGAAATTTCGTGAAAATGTCCAAAAGGCGAAATGTATATGATTGCAAAAGACTCTTAGTATATCTAAATGCCCTCTATGTGGACTGCCATGGGCAGTCCACATGGAGGGCATTTCGATATATCATTTATGGATTTATTTATTGGTGTTTAAGGTCACATATTTCTGCACAATGTCTAATCATGACCACGACACTTTTACGGGTGGAGTAAGCCGGAGTACCCGGAGAGAACCATCGAGCAACGGCGAGCAACTGTCAGCTCCCCAACATACCAACTCCACACAAGCAGGGTTAGCATTGGTTGGAGACAGGTGCACCAACGACGTGCAGTACGCCTTAGTGCACAGCGTCACCATGCC
The DNA here is from genome assembly GCA_031216915.1 of Pictodentalium vernedei. Lineage (NCBI taxonomy): Eukaryota > Metazoa > Mollusca > Scaphopoda > Dentaliida > Dentaliidae > Pictodentalium > Pictodentalium vernedei. The sequence continues at coordinate 229,559,272 of CM062294.1, forward strand.
CCCACATAGGCAATGGGGGTTCGATACATCAGCCATCTAATCTGCCACTGCTCGCCCAGATGCAAGGAAACAGCATTCTTTCAGTTTGAAAACCCTTTGTTGCAAACAATTTAGCCTAATGAGCGACAAAACTGATACGAAAATGCCATCGAAATGCCGTCTATGTGAACCGACTCTGATCGCTCAGATGATATGGCGCAGGGTTCTTTCAGTTCGAAAAATCAAAATTTTCTTTGGGTCATCAACACCCACCCTCCCCCCACCCACCCACCCCCGCGCCACGGTGCATTTCCAGGTAATATTTTTTGACCCAGTCCGCCCCTGGATAATCCCAGATGACCATTGTCATAGGCTGAACCATTGGAAATTGGATTTGATTCGAAATCTTCTATCTGACTCGACTCAAGCAAAAAATTGCGATTTGACGGGCCCTATCTACAATAGAGCAAACACAGAGTCTCATAACCTTTACAATACTAAATACCCGGAGAGCGGTGGCTCAGTGGTAGACCTGTTGGACTTCTATGCTATAGAGGTCCCGAATTCAATCTCCGTCCAGGACGACCCGCGTTGTGTCCTTAGGCAAGGCACTTTATCCCAGTTGCCTACATGGGGGAACGGTGACGCCGTGTACTATATATAAGGCGTACTGCACGTCGATGGTGCACATGTCTTCAACCGATGTAACCTTGCTTGAGCGGAGCTTGTATAGAGTTACAATGTTGAGGAGCTGACAGTTGCTCGTCGATGCTCGGTGGTGCTCTCCAATGTACGCTGGCTTCCTCCACCTGTAAAACTGTTAGGTCACGATTAGCCATTGTGCATAAGTATGTGGCCTTAATCACAAATAAATAAATAAATACCGCCTGGTATTAATGGGAGATAATTCCCGATAACCAATACAACGGGCGCAACCCCTAGAAATTCAATTTCGATTCGAAATCTTCAGCCTCATTCAATTCGAAACTCGATTCGAGCAAAAAATCGCGATTTGGCAGACCCTATCTACAACAGAGCAAACCCAGTAACAAAGAATATATTATTAGTATTCTAGCTCTCCCATCTCTAGTCCAAAATTGGCCTGAAATTCCGTAATATAAATTTTAAAGGACGTACCAAACCCAAAAATTATATTACGGACTTTCAGGCCAAGTTTGGACTATCCCATCTCTCGCTTTGTAGTTTGTTGTTGTTGCTTATTTCTATGCATATACAAGAATCGATGAGCGAGTCCTTTTGTGCAGTATTAGTACATTGTACCTTACATTGGTGGTGTAAGCGTCAAGCGTGACGGATCACCGATGTTAATTTTGAAGTCAATAGCATAAATAAACCTGTTTATAACATTCACTAGCTGAGACTCTAAAAGAGCTTGGATCAACGAGAATTGTGGTAACATATTGTTGGTCACGACATTTCAAGCCGACGTAGCGAAAAGAGCCCAATTAGATTACTCTCGAGTTTCAAGCAGAAACGGAAAAGGGTGAAATATGAGTATCCCGCGGAGAAAATCTGACAACATTAAACAAAAGTGCAACACGGAATGAAAGTACAATATGACCGACGTGCACTGGTCACTTTCGACGGGTGGGCAATATTCCACGGACACAATAATATTATATTCCAAACAGTTGCAAAGTGGGCAATATTCCACGGACACAATAATATTATATTCCAAACAGTTCCAAACAAAAATTTTAGGAATAATCATCAAAAATCTAATTAATGAAGCGCCGGTTTCCTGATGATGATTTTTTGTACCTGGTAAACGCATGCGTGGGAATCCACGCATGGATTACGACCATGCCTCTGGGATACTGTCTCTGGGATATTCAGCAATGGTGCAAGCATTGAGCTCAATGTTTCGAACAAAAAGTTTTTCAAAACAATACAGGTGTGTGCGAGGGCAGCTGACTGTTAAGCTTTCGTTCCTTCAGACTTCCACTTTCATGGAAGGTAACTCTCAATCAATTACTGTGTGACGTTAGACTTCGAGGTCATCACTTAGAACTGACCGCACGGCATCAATCAAAACCTAAGTTAGAAGCTTGGCATTTCAGATAGTTTTCGTAAATGGGACTGAACAGCAACTGACATGGCGAGTTAGCGAAGTCCCCAAATAAAGAGTTCAACCGATAATCGGAACCGGCCACCACAATCGGCCGATTGTGGGCAATCGGATGGCAACGGCAATGGCTCCTGAAACATCGGTTCAACCGATTGTTGCCAAGCATTCTGTGACGATTCATAAACCGCATTTTATTATCTTCTGCAATGGTTCAATTTTTAATGAAAAAATAGTGTCAATGATGTCATTCAATAAAGTGAGAAACAACCACAATGTGTATTCTTAATCTCTTTAGACGCCCTTTACGGGATATACAAGTCAAACGACATGTAGAACTAACAATTGGGCGTACTTGCAGCAATCGCCAGTTCATACCGGAAAAAGTGAAGATTTCACTCCATTGATTTAGGTCGGAGTAAAAATTACCTGTTACGCGCACTTGGGTGGTTTGCCGCCCAAGTGTGCGCGACTGGTAATTTTACTGGACCTGAGTCAACGGAGTTTAACACTGTGAAATATGTTCAATTTAATGTAGTTCTTTGCAAGCCTCGACTTGTCTAGTAGTGCACGGTATTACAATCGGAATCGGCCGATTATGAGCTCAAATAGCCACTAATCTGTCAAAGGCCATTTTTTGTAATCGGCTGAACACTACCAAATAAGACCGATATAAAGAACGGCCTTGACATTTGCCATATATAGCAGAGGTTCAATAAGGTTTTCTTCCTCTTCACGTTAACAACATATCGCTTATGATGTCCATGCCGCCAGGCCATCAGGCTAATTTTGTTCGGAATTCAACACTGTTGTGGGCTCGTTGTTTACCCAGTTCACTCGCAATGAATTCTTCCCCGCTCGTCCATTGGTCGGTTACAAATAGCAACAACCTCCACGATGTTCGGGAAATTCAAAATCCTGTAAGCGTTCAGAAGTTCAGACACTGCGAAGAGACTATCAAAAACGTCCAAAAAGACGTGAAAGACTTTCAAATTATGTCTAAATCTTCAGAACAGCCAATGACAGTATCATGGTAACAAATGATATAAACCTTCTGTAATCTTACAGTAGCAGTCACGCTATTATTTCGATCAATGAACGAGTGGGGGAGAATTCACTGCGAGTGAACCGGATAAGCAGGGTTGCCGGAGCTGAAATATTTCGCCTGAGTTTTTGAAAATGAGATTAAAATGGTGATAAAAACTAATTTTTGCCCAACTCGGTGCCGAAATGGCAGTGGCTTCGTGAAAAGAACGCCAAACTGACATTTATTTTAGCAAAATCGGTAAATTATTCACTATTTCCCCGTTTTTTTTTTGAAAATCGCGGTCTGGAGAGTGTCTGGCCTTCTAGTATATTAGTATAGATAGTATAGATCTAATATTAATTTAAAATGTAAAATTCTGATAATACGACGAGTGCCTGGGTACCCGACGTGAGTCTTCATCTGTGATTGTACGCTTATCAGAGTGTTAATCAAATAAAGTCTCGATTGGGCAACATTTCTAAGTGTGATTCACAGAAAATGAATTTTTCTGATTTTTTCTGATTCACTCATCCCGATTATATCAGTTCGTCGGAAAAGCGAACCGTAGGTTTGCTTTTCCAACCAACTGAAATATTCTAGACGAGTGAATCCAAACATAGCCGATGACCTAATAGAGAGTTGAACTGGTTTGAGGCAATAACAGCGCCGAGTGTCTCACAGAATTAGACTGGTGACCCGTGAGCTTGTTCAAACAAGCGAAGGCAGGTGCATCGTTCATTGTTTTGGGAGCAAAGGCACCCATCTCTGCCAAATTCGAACCAGATTGTAGTTAAAGTGAACACAAACTGTTCCTCGGGTCTGCCAAGCGGAAGTGCGGTCCCAATGCCGCGTGAACGCTGAAATAATACATTAACTCACTGTGGGACCGAGTGGCGTATAACATTGATCAGTTAAGTTGGGCTTTCAATTTTGTATCGAGTTTTCGAATGTATTGTTGTTGTTGCCCTATGCATAATTCGGTCAACTATTTTGCATGGATCGTGTATTGTTTAGCTGAATCGAATGAATTATTCAACAACCAGTTAACTTGAATTAAGACTGTTATTGTATTGAATGAGAATTACCCATGCATATTTATTGCAGCAGAATTATGCAAGCAATCAAAAGCAAGTTAATCCCCCAATCTCACGCAATCCATCAAAAGCACGTTAATAATACCACATTAATGGACAGAACTTTGAAAGTTGTTAGTCTGTTCGCATTTTAGCAATCTGAGCCGCTTTGTCAGTCAGATGTAAGTTGGAAATTTGCCTGCCGGAAAGATTTCTTTTTCACTTCACTTGAATCACGTCACGATCATCTCATCGAATAAATGTGTTTCAGATGATAGTCCAGACACAATGTCTCTCTCTCTCACTCTCTCCCCCCCCCTCTCTCTCTCTTGTTTGCCTTTACCAAGATTTACACACGAGTCTCGCACGCAAAGGGACATCCATTCTGGCCAAATTGTGTCACGACGTCACCTTTCGCCTTTCAAGACATTACTCAATGCAGATCAAAAGCATCTCTCTCTCTCTCTCTCTCTCTCGCTCTCTCTCTCTCTCTCTCTCTCTCTCTCTCTCCTCTCCAGTTTGCCTTTACCAAGATTTACGAGTCTCGCACACAAAGGGACACCCAATCTGACCAAATTCAATTGTGCCACGACAACACCTTAAGCCTTTCAATACATTACCGATTCGGTCCATTCGGAATCCTAAGCAGCAAAAAATGGAGGAGACTCCAAAGCAAATGACAAAGAAGCATTGACGGGTGCATTTTATTGACATTCATTTCATGTTTTGAAGAAGATGATAACACGATCGGACACATATACGTTGGTATTGTAGAAAGGTGACCGTGTACAGTACAACCGCATTGTACTGGTCGCAATCCACGTGTGGGCATTGCTGTCCACGCATGCGTTCACCAGGTAGTAAAAAATCATCATCAGCAAAACTTTAATTAATGAAGTAACGGGTTGTACCCGGTGCATCATGAATTAGATTGTTGATCATTATTCCTATAATTAGTGTGTGGAATCTAAAATTGGTGCGTCCGTGGAGATATTGCCCACCCCTGGAAAGTGACCAGCCCCGGCGGCCGTACTGTAACCTTCCTACTTTATCAGGGCGCAGAAAGGTAATTTGTTTGCGGGTTGGGGGGGGGGGGGGGTATTCATCCCCTCCTTATTTACGCCCAGCTCTCTCTCTCTCTCTCTCTCTCTCTCTCTCTCTCTCTATTTACTTAACCCTTTACCCAACGTTACGGTCAAAGCGGCCAGCGCTATTCTCAAAATCGCCAAATAATTTTCAGTATTGTTTTCATTTTTTGTCTCAAAACATAGGTTATGACCCCTCATTGGAACGAGCTCGTTGAGCTCGTTCCAATGAGTGGTCATAACCTACCTATGTTTTTGAGACAAAAAATTTAAAAAATTAGTTATTGAAGAATGTTTTATAAGTGTCGTCTGCTTTTCATGTTAGGTAAAGGGTTAAAACGATAAGACCAGACTTCACAGATGGCTCTTGGAATTATACTATATATTAATGTTGCAGATCGGATAGTAAAATATCGCACTGGTACCGGTCCAGGGGTGGACTGCGGTCCGTACCGGACCACCCTGGTGCACCGGTACAAAAAAGAGCTCTTACCCGTCCGCAATGGCCAAAGGCGGTCCAGAGGCGCATTTTCACGTGTCAAATTATCGCTTGTTCGGAACCGATGCCAAGCCCATAATTTATACTTGCATAACTTAATAAGCCTATCATGATCTTTCGTAAATGCAACTCTGTATTTAGAATGGCTCCAAAGCTGTTGTTTCAAGGACTTCCATTTTCAAGCTATTCAAAATACTCGGTTTGTCAATTGTGTTACATTTAGTATTAGTAATGTAATTTGCTGAAGTTCCATGCATGTTTTATCAGACGGTGAGATCCCCAACCCTCTCTATACCCCTACTGTGATGGTAAATGGGCTGTATGACCATTTACCATCATATTAGTAATGTAATTTCCTGAAGTTCCATGCATGTTTTATCAGATGGTGAGATCCACCCAACCCTCTCTATACCTCTACTGTGATGATAAATGGGCTGTACATGGCCTATTCGAGCACAAAGGTGAGCACTGAGGTAAATAAAGGACAGAACTGAGTAAATTTGAATAGAAGAAAAAAATTACAAAGCTCTTTTTTTCCGGCCTCGTAAGACTAAGACCCACCCTGCGTCTGGAAAAAAACTGCAGCACCCCCCCCCCCCCCCCCCCTCCTCTCTCCAATTCCTTGCCTGCAACCTTATGTACGATCGGTAACACCTAAGGAATGTCACATCCCTCCAGGTGCTAGTATGTTGCTTGTTCGGCAGTTCCATGGAAACAAGTGACTGTTTATCACACACCTGTTTTTTAAATCCGGTTTGAATAACGCCTGACTTAAAAATTAAATGTTGTTGAAATGAAATGCAATTCAAAAAGGAGTGTCGTCATGTATATCGTGTGTCTGCTGAAGTAACAATTTATCATGTCTATTCTTTTCTATTCAGTGACCAACTTCAGTGCAATTATTGTTTGTTAGTTTAAATGTTTGAAGTTATAAATAACCATATCTTGGCTTACGCTTCAGGTACATGTAAACATAAGCATAAAATCTGATATGCCCCATGTCCTCAACGCGTTAACGTTCCAAACACAAGACTGATCTAATTTTGTACTACAATAGCCTAGGCCTACTACATCAACCTTTTCAACGCGGGTTGTGAAAATGTTTCAGTTACTTCAAAACTGGCAGCAGATGACGAGAAGAAAAGATACATACGTAGAAAGCCACACTAAATTCGTAAGGGTTGGGGGTGGGGATTCAGGAATATTTTAATCCTGCAGCCCTACAGGGATGTAGGATTCAATTATATCTGAACCTCCCAACTAATACTAAACAGATTTGTCACATTGTGTTGCAGACAATATTGCCAGTGGGAATATCATCTTATTTATTTAGTCTGAAGAAATATCTGAGGGTTGTTTGTTTATTGAAGGGGGGGGGGGGGGGGGGGGGGTAACAAGACTCTGAATGAACAGGAACGGTCATATCGAGTCGGTCAGTTTTACGGGTACTGTAAGCCGGAGTACCCGAAGAGAATCACAGAGTAGCGGCGAGCAACTGTCCGACAGACTCCGACTTACTAACCCGGCACAGGCAAGGTTAGCAACGGTTGAAGGCAAGCGCACCATCAACGAAGCACTAAGCAGTACGGCTTAGTGAACATGGAGCCACCGTGCGTCTTAGCGGCCCATGTAGACAAAAGGGACAAAGTGTCTTGCCTAAGAAGGACACCGCACAGATGCAGGGCTCGATTTAACTGGATTAGCATAGCACTTTGCTCTCCAATTTCTGAATTTTGCTATTCAAGATTTATTAGTTTCAAGTGCTTTTGGATCAACTGCTAATCAATTTTCCAGGGTGAATAGTAAATTGCTATTCAAAATTTTCAGATTAAATCAAGCCCTGAGATGGCGCGGATCAGGATCGAACCGTCATTTTTTATTTATTGGGGTTTAACGACACTTTCGACAGCCAGGATCACCTCGTGTCGGACAGTTTTTTGGGGGTGAAGGAAGCCTGAGTACCCGGGGAGAACATCGAGCAACGACGAGCAACTGTCGGACTCCCCAACGTTCAAACTTCACAGAAGCAGGGTTAGCATAACTTGAGGGCAAGCACACCATCGACGTGCAGAACGCTTTAGCACACAGTGCCACTGTGCCCCCACGTGGGCAATCGGGATTAAGTGTCTTAAAGGAAAAAAATTATAAAAAGGCAAGTTTTCTTAAAAGTAAGATTTACAGAAATTTCACAAATATATTTAATGTATACCGACCTTATTTTTATAAAATTCACGTGAAAGTAGTGTTTGTTAAATGCAAAAAAAGTTTTAAAATTTCAGCATTCTGGTAATTAATAAACTGACTGAAATCTGATATTAAATACAAATGAAAATCCAGATTCCAGTCCTGGTAATTCATCCTTGTTTCCTCGACAAAACAATTGCTGTGGAAAACTGGTGCTTCTACGGCAATTGCTGTGAAACCTGTTCGCTAAACTTATGTAACAATCATCAGGGGCAGGGCATAGTCTCAGTTGCCATGTATATGTAGTATGTGGTGAAATGAAAACTTTCAAGTAACTTTAAAATATGAAAGTAGTTCGAGATACATCATGAATCATGTGAATGCTGAGCAAAAACCTTGGAAGTAAGCTGGCGACTTGCTCCATATGTATAGTATGAGTAAAAATAAGATACAGCATAACCGCAAACCAAGTATCTCACTACTTCTATGTTGATAACACCAGCATCTGACATCAGTTTCTGGAAAGCTCTGTGAGAGCTTCCAGAAACTGATGTCAGATTCTGGTGTTATCACCATAGAAGCTGAACACATAGTTGTACTGTAAATTGCAAGATTAGCAATGCAGCATATAGTAACCCATATGGTTTGATTCCTTGTGTAACCTGGAAATTGTGCAATTTCTGCCACCACAAGGCTTTCTGAAGAAGCCATTCTCGGCAGTATTTTTGCTGTGGATATTTTTCGTTTCCTCAGCATTTTCCTCGGCACTGCTGATTGCTGAGGGTGAATTACCAGGACTGTATATCCCCAACCCCAGTTATTTCTATTTGTATTTCCCTATCGGCTAGGGAGCGAGGTGCCTCAGTGGTTATGGCATTGGACTTCAAATCGAAAGGTGTACGTTTTGCTCCTCGTCAGGCGCAGCTGCGGTGCCCACGTGGGCACGCGCTGGCGCTGTGTACTACGGCATGCTGCACATCGATGGTACACTTGTCCAAGTTGTCTTGTTGGACAGTTGCTCGCCGTTGATCGGTGATTCTCTCCAAGTACTCCGGCAGGCCTGGCAATCTAGATAAATCAAGGGGTGAAAAACAGTTGCCCTCCTCAGATTGCTTGGGAGTGCAATTGCACCTGAAATTTTCAATGCAAAAACTTGTATGATATTTTGGTTATGTTCACTTCAAGGTATTAATATTGTGACTGGAACATTGTACTACATTCAGCTACAATGTACATTGTGGAAACATTGGCACACACATCTCATTATTCAAAATGTTGCATTCAATTCTTATGTGACTGTCTTCTACACTCAAAATCTATCGAATTGAGACACAGAATGGGTCATGAATTTATGCGAATCAATGTAACATTGACAAACCGTCCCCTGAGTTCCAATGTGTTCTCTGTGCCAGTAGGCACAGAGAACACATTGGAACTCAGGGGACGAAATGATAATAGATTTTAAAGGCAGTACCAAACAGGTCTGGCATTCCAGAAAATTAAGGGGGGCAAAAAATTGCCCTCCTCAATTTTTTCTTAGCGTGCAGTAGGCGTGCAGCATTCCTGCACTCCTAAAGAATGCCAGGCCTGCTCCGGCTTCCTCCATCCGTAAAACTGTCCGACACGAGGTAGCCCTGGCTGTCCTAAGTATCGTTAAACCTCAATGAATCAATAAATTGCCAGCTCGATGGAACAGAACAGAATATTCTCACTAAAAATAGACGAATGGCCAACATGGTAAGTGCAAGTTAATTGAATGCAAGACCGATAATATCTCACCACAAAGTTACCGATGGAAGCAATATGCCTTCTCATAAAATTTAGTTTTGTAACTTTTGTTTAATATAATTTTCTCTGCCCGTCCATTATTAGTACAGTAGAATCCTCTTAATTGAATATCCATTTTGCCAGTGAAAATTATTCAATTAACAGGAGTATACAATTAACAGGGATTTGGTCAATTTATTGTGTTCTGGGGGAAAACTGAGCATTTATTCTATTATATCTTGTTTGACAGAGCTCTATGAGCTCTGTCAAACAAGATATAACAGAATAAATGCCTGTATTGGATATAGTGGGGCCAAAAAGGTTGAAAAATAAGGGGAATTTGGTGCATGTCACAGTAATTTTTTCGACATATTACAAACATTTATATACAAATAACAGGAGTTTACTCTACAACCCATATGCAATTAACAGATCAAATTTGTACTGAAGGTATAGTAAATGGTTTTGTGTTTGAAAATTATATTCATTTAACAGGGATATACAATTAAAAGATATCCAATTAAGTGGGCTCCACTGTACATGTAATACTGAGGAGATGTTTGGCGATATCTGATCATACACTCATTCACAGACGTTTAAAACCTCTGGCAGTGTATTGAAATACCTGTTGAAATCATAGCCGTCAATTTTTCTTTGAAAACCTCCACTTCACAAACAACAACTGTCGGTAATGTATCTTCCCTTTTCATCAAAGACTGATGGTGAACATTGAGCATCAAAGCTACTACTGATTCACAAAAAATACTTCGACAAAAACTTGAAGGTGAAAATATGCTTAAAAAATTGTGCTAATTCCAGCATTTGCATTTCTAGTTTTATTTTCTAATAATCCAGGCGCGAACTGCAAAAAATAGTCGCCTCTGGGCGTCTGAGAAAAGACCATGTCACCAGCTGGATCTTTTTCAGGCGATCACGTTTTCAGGTATAAACTGAACAATTTTTTGCTTCCATCGATAGCTGCATAGGCATTCAAGACCATACTGAAAACCAGTACACTGGCACTATTCTTGGACCTGTCTAAAGCATTCGACACGATAAACCATGAAATACTATTGGGCAAACTCGAATACTACGGCATCAGAGGACTGGCCAACAACTGGTTTAGAAGCTACTTGTCCGATAGATTCCAATATGTTCTATATGACGAACAAAAATCTGACTTTGCCAGGCAAAGCTGTGGTGTCCCACAGGGCTCGATCTTGGGCCCCGTTTTATTTCTTCTGTATATAAATGATATAAGTAACTCAACTTCGCTTAATCTCTTGTCGTTCGCTGATGACACTACAGTACACTGCTCTGGTCTCAACAGTAGTTCAATAACACCTTATTTTAACGAAGAACTTCAAAAATTATTCGAATGGTGCTCTGTGAACGAGTTGATGCTGAATGCTAAAAAAACCTCATACATTATACTTAATCCAACAAAAGGAAGGAATACTGATTCCCGTCATGAGGTAAAAATAAATAACCAAGTTATTAAGAAGGTCGGAGACAACGAACCAGAAAAATCCATAAAGTTTTTGGGAATAAGCCTCGATGAACATTTATCCTACAAAGCCCACATATCCCGAATAAGCTCGAAAATAGCGCGAGCAAACTATAGTCTCAACAAAGTAAAAAATATCCTCCCTCATCGAGTCCTGAAGACATTGTATTTCGCCCTGGTTCACAGCCATTTAATATATGGAATCGTAACATGGGGGAGCTCGAAAGCAATTAATAAATTAGCTATTATGCAGAAGCGTTCATTACGAATTGTCAATAACAAAAAATACAACTCTCATACTGACCCTCTGTTCAAGAAGGATGAAGTCCTCAAAGTTGACGATTTGTTTAAACTACATGCATTGCTGTTCATGTTTGACTGGCACAAAGGCCATTTACCTTCTTCCTTTAATGATATGTTCAACGTAAATGACAATTCGTCAGGTAGAACAACCAGACAGTCTGGACTTCTGAACATAGAAAAAACACGAAACCGTACCTTAGATAAACTTCCATTATACACGTTCCCGAAATTATGGAATGCTCTAGACGTCACTGTTCGAAATATTAACAATAGAACCGCCTTTAGACGCAAATTAACCTCCGATTTTATTTCTTCCTACTCAAATTATGTCCGTGTAATAACCCCTATTGCCCAGAATGTTCATAATAAAAATCAGTATTTTCATTAAATTACCGAGAAGAACTTACCAAAAAGAACTTATACACACAAGTTATGCTCTGTGTCCCATTCTGGTATCCTCGTCCTGTACAACCTGCAAATCCTTCGATTTGATCCGTGAAAATGCACAAATAATTTACGTGTCATGCCGACTGTCACACCGTGAGGTACCGCGGGGGGAGCCGTTCCAGTTTAAACTGAAACGGGCTGATTCACCGCTATTTGCGCCCCATCGTGTGTCAGCCGATGTGGACCTCCCATTAACAGACTTGTATTATTCCAAGATTTGTACGATAGTTTATGACGGGATCTGTTGTTACTGTTTGCAACCCTGAACTGTGTTAACAATATATTAAGCAGGTTGTTTCGGGATATTAGCAATATTGAGGTACCAGTCGTCCGCTGGAATCTATAATTATTTCCCCCTAACTTATTTTTTATACGAGAACAAATTATTGGCAAAAGAATATGAACACCCATTCCTCATTAGGAATTAGACTAATTACGTCAAGTCCGATCACTTCATCACAGTCTGTTGCGATTTTTATTTTCCTAGGGAGTGTCAGGTAGACAGCCAATCTGGCTATGTCACTTCCCACGGTATGCTGAATACATTGTCTGTAAAACATTTATCTGTAAAACGTTTTTTATATGTATACCGTAAATAAAGAATCTGAATCTGAATCTGAACCAGTGCTAAGTCAAAGTGTTACCTTTTAATGAAGAGGTGAAGAACAAGTAGAATTCTCCAGCCCTCAAGGAAACGTTCATAATCTGTGGTGAGAATGAAACGAACGTTTTGCGAGAATCAAAGTTGATTATCGTTGGTTTCATTACGAGTATTATTTGCGAGAATCGATTCTGATTCTCACATGGACTTAATGCCGCTAAGTATGTATACTTGTAATGCTGAAATATTTCGGGTACTCTGTAGCATAGTCAGTTTGCTTGCGAACTTGACATGCCAGGAAACTACACTCCATTCCATTCCATGACTTTCTTTTGTTTAGACGAGTTAGCCGACGAGATGCTGTCATGTAAAGCAATATGGGGGGGGGGGGGGGGGAGGGGAGGTGGGGGAGGTGGAGGTTATAACATTCGAGGAGAGATCGAAAGGTCGACGGTATGAACCTGACACGCGACATCTGAGTTATGTCCTCGAGCAAGACACTTCCACTAACATTCGAGGAGAGATCGAAAGGTCGTCGGTTTGATCCTGACTAGCGACATCTGAGTTATGTCCTTGAGCAAGACACTTCAACACAATTGCCTATGTGGGAGCACGGAGGCGCAGTATACTATTTAAAGGCGTAGGACACACCGACGGTACATCTGTCTTAACCTGCTCGTGTCGAGTTAGTGTTGGTCCTCAGTTACACGTCGCTTCTCGGTGGTTCTTTCGGGCTTCTCCATTACGTATTTATTTATTGGGGTTTAACGACAATTTCGACAGCCAGAATCACCTTGTGTCGGACAGTTTTACGGGTGGGGGAAGCCGGACTACCGGGGAGGACCACCGAGCAGCAGCGAAAAACGCAGCGAGCAAACTGCCAGACACCCCAAAGTACTAACTCCACACAAGCATGGTTGGCATTGGTTAAAGATTTGTAAGTGCACCATTGTCACTAAGGCGTACTGCACGTCACGTACATGTCCCCATGTGGGTAATTGGGAATAATCACCTTGCCCATGGACACATCGCAGATTGAACCGTGCATGGACCTTTTCAATATGAAGTCCAATGCCGTAACCACCAAGCAACTACGCCCACTGGCTACTCTGTAATCACTAGCACAATTTCTTGAAACTCAACAAAACTGCGAGTTTGTACAAAATTTGTAGGCTTGACCAAATTGTTGACTTGTTTTTTTATTCATTGGAAAACTCTCTAAACGGAAAGTGGAGAGGAGGGGCTGAAGTTTGAACGGACCTTCTACAAAATCATGTAAAAAATGTAACCACAAGAAGCAATCTGTGTGATTTTGGGTTTTTTGGTGGACTACAGGCGCCGATCCGCTGCGGCAGACCACTTAAACCCAAAATCACCGCGATCGCATAATAGGCCTAGAGCCTATAGGCCTACCTTGTAACTGTGTATTCTGTCGCGCTAAGTACTGGTGTTGTACCTCGTTACCGCAGACCCATGACCCATGCAGACTCGGCAAATCTTCGACTGAAAAGTACTAGTAGGCCTTCGGACTACCGTATCAATAATGCCATGACCATGTGCAGGTAGAACAATTCGACTCCTTTTGTTTCCTATTTTCAAATGTATTGAGCATTGTTGGCTAAACAAAAGAGGGCTGCTGAAGCCCCCACTCATGCCCCCAACCCACCACAGGTTCCGCTGTCCCTGCCAATAAATGATAACAATACAAGATTTTGATCAGATCTCCATTTATATAATTAGTATGCACCTCTCTCCATGAGCACGGGCGTCTTTAAAGACAAAAATAAACACTGGTTTCTTCAAGTGGTACTACAAGTAGGCAACACCATACTAGTGGACCTTTCATGTGTCAGGTATCGCGTACAGAATGGCACTTCTCTAGTTCTGCGATCTGAACGTAGCGCCTACCCCACAAGTGGGGTAGCCGTACGTTCCGATCGATGAACTGGACACCCCTTATGAATCACAGAACTGTTAGCACCTGGCAAAAATATTTGCTGGCTTGGATGCAGAGAAGAAGTGGAACGATTATACGCCATCGTCTGGCGAACTTCGGGCACAAGTTTAAAATACGTAAAGCAGGCTTAACCCTTTACCCAACGTAACGGCCAAAACCGGCCAGCGCTATTCTCAAAAATCGTCAATTAATTTTCATTTTTTTTATTTTTTGTCTCAAAAACATGGGTTATGACCCCTCGTTGGAACGAGCTCGACGAGCTCGTTCCAACGAGGGGTCATAACCTATGTTTTTGAGACAAAAAATTTAAAAAATTAGTTATTCAAGAATTTTGTTTGCAAGTGTCGTCTGCTTTTCATGTTAGGTAAAGGGTTAAGCAGCAAAAAAGTCATTTTTATGACAAATTGAAAAATGGACTATAAAATGTTAGACGATGAAATAGGAAGTACAAATGCTACTTAAAAAAATACTCGACTAAAACTTGAATTAAAAATAAAATCAGTGAATTTAGTTGACAACTTTCATTTCTAAATAAACAGTTAGACACATACAAACTGTGAAACTGATCATTCTCATGGCCCAGTGATCCCATTTATCAATACAACTTTACTATAGTCTATAGAAAGTTACTACGGTCGAAAGTAATAGATACAGCACGCTAGAAAACATAAGTAGTTCATTTATATACTAAGTGATAAAAACCAATGAATATATATCCTGTCCCAATTTACAAAGGTAAAGTGTATTATAGACCCGTCACTTACCTTTGCCTCCTCTGTAATAAGTATGTTCCGAACTTGTAGTTCCCCAGGTAATTATAAACAGGTACAGAATGGGACAAAAAATCCAAAAACTACACTTGATCGTCATTATTCCAAGTCAGCTGAGTTTTAATCCTACCAAAGAATCATCGCGTAGAACTTGGAACCGTCTGATTTAATCTCACAGAGAGGTCTACACACGACTCATTTGCCTGGTTTTCACTGAAGTTTATATTGTATTCAACGCGATATATCGCGTCACAGTGCGTGTGGAGTGATTGACAGTTATCGTGAAGAGGCTCACAGCGGGTTCTTTCTTTGCTCTCTAGTTCGATCGTGCGTTACGCGACTATTGCACGTGAATGCTTTCTTTTAATTCAATGAGGGTTGGAAATAAAATTATCACTCGTAATTGTTACAAGTGGATTGCTGATGCGTTATTGATCTTTAAAATGAATATCGTTTTGTTGCTCCGTTAATCGAAAAGCTGATAAAAGTCTTCAAGAAAGCGGCTTTATTTCAAATTCAAAACCCAGTTCATGATTCATTCTCGTGTAACCGAGTTCTATTTCTGCTGTCTTTTAGAATCAGAACGCGTTCCATTCATCTCATGCTTAATATATTCATTCAGTACAAGTTATCATTTGGTACGGTGCACGCTACTAAATTTTCATCCCATTACAGTGGAGCATACAGAATTTCCAGAAATGAGGGAGGGGCGGTCCTCTCGGTGTGGTCTGGGAATTTTTTTGAAATAGCGCTACTAGGCCCTCCCCCATGGTGCTTCAACAAATGTGTAGTAACTTGTAAGAATGTCAAATGTTTAGAGACAACTCGCATATTTACGACCGTTCGTTCACAGCTGCGTTGTCTTCTAAAAAAAACATTTTCCAATAACGGGAGGATGTTTTCTTAGTTAGCGACACTGCAGGGGCCGCGGAACCGGGAGAGGGGAGGGGGGGGGGCTCAGCCCCCACACTTTTTTGACGGGCCGGGTTTTTGTATGCAGATATTTTAACACAACCTATGACTGGTGAAACAAGGGGCGGATCCAGAGCCTCCCTCATATTTTCGCCAGCTGTTTTTCTCTCGTACTGGTTCAGTTTCGATGAATTTCGGATCATTTTTTGCAGTAAATGGCAGCAAACGCTAAAATGTATGCAGTCTGTTAAAAAACCGGTTAACTGAAATTGATCGTAATCTTACAGACATACAAGTACCAAATCCACCCCAAGACAAGATAATCCGCACACAGAATTTGTGGCAGCAAACGCTAAAATGTATGCAGTCTGTTAAAAAATCTGCTTTACCAACGTTTTTTAAAGTGTGAAATCTTTCAAATGCATCTCCTGAAAAATCTCAGAATATTCACTCATGGAAATGGGGGTTTTGGGACCCTGGAATTTAAGATTTTGTACCGACGACCATCCATCGCCCGATCCACCCCCCCCCCCCTCCACCCCCCTCCACCCCCCCCCCCCCCCCCTACACACACACCCACTTTGAAAATCGTTTTGCCGCCCCTGCTGCGTTCAGATCGCTGAACTGTACATCACAAATGGCACGCGGGGCTGGATCACAATGTCTTTGTTCTTTGTAACTCATATTCCCCCATACATGGTAATAAAAAATAAAATAAAATCCTCCCTCCCTCCCTCCCTCCCTCCCTGATTTGAAAAAAATCTCAAAATAAGCAAGACACTGGCCATGGGTCAGGAAGAGTCAACAAATTCATCAATTTTGAGCAGACATGACTTGTCGCACTTTTAGTTATGTCGACCATTGAAAAATCGGTCGTCCTATTTTTAGGCTGGCGAATGAAAGGCGATTTGAGGAACCATTGCTTGCCAATTTATATAGTCTACCAATGCCAAAATATGGTTTGCGCAGTCGCGGGACGTTGTGAAGATGGCCGATTGGTAGGTTTAACCCCGATTGTGCGGACTGTGATGGCTCAAATCCGACTGACTAATTAATAATTCAACTACTTCACGAAGACATTTTGGAGATGTAGTTGGAAGAATATTCAGCCGGGATTATTAGTTTAAAAAATTGTGATTTCTTGGAAATTTATTAATGAATAAACAAAAATATACGTGTGGTAGTCGTGACACAACTTCTTAATTCTGTACCGATACTCTAAATTGGTCATGCTAGATCCCTAACAGCAGGGACGCTGGAAACGGGGAGGGGGGGGGATGGGGGTGCACAGGGGGCAGCTGCCCTTCCTGCCTTCTAAACACAGAGCACAGAGGCGAGAGGGGGCAGATAATGTCCACCCCAGGTTCGTCACTCAATTTTCCTCAATGATTTATTGTCGAAGTAAATCTGAAATACACCCAAAATCCTTTCTGGGAGCTTTCAAAATTCAATTGGAGAGTCGGGGAAGTTTGGAAGGCGGTGCCCCCATCCCGATGGGAGGGGGACATCTCTCAAACTCCCCATCTCCGGCACTCGGTTTTCGAGGCATGCATGCTTTGGAATTTCATGGCGGGGCTGCTAGTGCGAGTAAAAGCGCTTTTCCTGGGGTCTGCTCCCCCCTGCCCTGAAGTGGTTCTATCGTCCCTGCCTGTAAGCTCGAATTGGGTACTACCGACCTCCAACTGTGTGTATGATACTAGTTTAAGTATCAAATGTAGTCTAATAAGAAAGTATATGATTATCAGCTGTAGATAATAGATATCAACTCCAGTCTTGAAGAAAATGTCCCTATACTGGAAAAAATATTGGGGAAGGGGCACATCCTGTAACCACCCCTGCACATTTGAACGTATAATACAAAGTTGTTGTGTTTTTTAAATTTTTTCATTCTTTCTTTTTTTCTTTTTTAAAGCCAACCTATCACCTTTATCGGGATGTTGGAACTAATGGCTATTAACAAGGGGCGTTGGAAGCTCGATAAAAGTGGAGGGGCACAAATTTACAATGCTACCATGGTTCGTCACAGCCCGAGAGAAAGGTTACAATCGTATATCGGTAAATGTACCATGACTCGCTATAGTCTCTCGTTTAGATGCATGACTATGCCGCTGTGTGGTCACTGGTCTGTCCGTTTCTTCTACTTCAACGATCTTCCAACCCGAAGGTCAGCCTTCGGGTTGGAAGATAGTTGAGGTATAGAAGAAACGGACCGAAGTGGTCGAAAGTGGGATTCTTTGGCTAAATATTGTTTGGATTTGCAAATAATGTTACAAGACTACTTGTATATTGACACGTTTACATGCGCCCATTTTAACTCATTGTGTAACTGCGAAGTATACCTGTGGAAAAAAGTGGAGGTGCACGTTCCCCCTGAGCACAAGGCTCCCCGGCTCTGGCTATTAAAGCATGTAAACCACAAAATGTGTCCATCATCCCCAAACAGTTTATTGACACGCATAAAAAGAACAGATAGATGGCTACCCATAATTAATTCTCTGAATTAACAGTACACAGACCTTTGTAAAGTCATTGATCCAATAGTTTATGATTTTTGGGGCTTATATTGACCCGTTCCCGTGTCGTTTGCGTGCGTTTATTATCTCTGAAAGCTCTTGAGTTTTACGTTGGATTCGCATAATCTTTCAAGTCCGTCTGATACCAATTAGTACTCTTCTGATTGGATTAATAGATACCCGACCATCTCTTAGTATCATCCGTTAAACGATCAGTTTCACTTTAACTCGAATTAGCAGTTTTTACGCCAGTTAGCTTTGACTTCATAATTTCGAAACTTAATTCGCCAACAATATTTGGATCTCTCCTAGCTCTCGAAACTTCAACCCACCTCTTTGCCCCTCTTCGCGGTTACCGACTACAGCACATCCCTGACTTTTACAGTTATGAAAATCGACGTTCGATAAAATTATCTCCCTTGAAATTATTAGACGTGCGAGAGAAGTCCAATTAACTGGTTGGGGCTAGATTATCTTTGGTGGTCTGAAATTGTTATTCAAAATTTGTTCTATTACAAATTATTGGAGAGTGCCCAGAGGCACTCTCCAATAAGTTGCAATAAAACAAATTTATATGAACAAAATACGATTTGTGTTTGACTGAATATGAAACATGAACAAGAAAAATATTGGCTTTTGCTCTCATATCCTCATTTTTTGAAAGCCCTAATAGTGGCTTCTAGCACTCAACCAATTAAGAAGAAAGTAATTGTTGAGAAAACACCCATGACGTCAGTAGAAAATAAAGCCAAGTTTCCTTTTGTTACTTTGGCAGCTTTCCAAGCTCTCGTTTGTTTGGCTTTTTATGGCAAGCTAATTTGAAGCAACTACTTCACAGATAAAGTACAGTGTCTGTATTATATAAAGATGCGCACACGTTGATATAATGAACAGGAGAAAAAAATCAGAACATCTAATTGTCATTAGAAAATGCATTCATATAGGCTCAAGTCCTATTTAATTGAGTAACTGACAATGTTTAATTGTTAGGTAATTAGTGAGTTTTGCCCTGAACATTATATCCATAGTTTTAGTTTTTGAAGGCTTAACTTGTTACTATTCACGTTCTTAAGAACGTGAATAGTAACAAGTTAAGCCTTCAAAAACTAAAACTATGGATAAAAGGTCTAGCTGTGACAGCGACGGGGCAAGAGAGAAGATTTATTTATTGGTGTTTAAGGTGTTCACTCAGTCGTGTAAGAGTCATAACAGTGTTCCGTAACTTCCGTTTGTTGCAATATGAAATAACGTGTCTATTAGGATTCGATTCGGGATTTCGATTCGATATCGATATCACAGACACGATTCGATTAGAGATTCGATTCGAAAAACAATTTGTGATTCGCAGATCCCTAACCCTTAGCGTTAAATTTAATGACCGCTTTAGAAAATTAAGGAGCGCTAACTTGCCTGAAAAGCCTTATTGTCAAATCTTGCTCCACGTAGTGTAGATACCTATACTTCCCACCTCAAGCCTGACACAGATTTTAATTTTACTTGAGAGTGAGTGACGACGATTCGAAGTATTCTTTGCCAATACATACAATATTGAGGCCACGTAATGTCGACATCTATAGAATGTTCATTTGTCCCCACTCTTGCGGACTCTAACAGATAACAGATTTTATTCAACAGTCATTTCATTTTAGCCTTCTCTGTAGCGTCTATCGGAAAGTGAGTTATCGTTCTTGGGCTAACAACTGCAAGTTGGTATTTGTAGCATTCTAAACATTACAACTGCATTTTATGCATATTTAAATTTTTTTCTTGGGGAGAACACCCTGCCCCCCCCCCCCCCACCCCCATTCTCCAACCCATCCCAGCTGGGGTGAGTTGGTGAAAGCGAGTCCATGGTCTTGTCTCCTTGAAAAAATTGCGCATGACAGTCAACATGACTCTCAACATCAGCTCGAACATTGCACATTGCACAAAGCGACGACACGGCCGTTGGCACTTTGCCGGTGTAATCAAGTTATGTCACCAATTTATGCAGCAGAGTGGCATTTCCATTAGTATGATAGCAGTTTTGACAACGCGATTCAATGGTTATTACAGTGTAAAACAACGTGCGCTCTCGAATAATCCTATTCACCAACAGGAAGAAATTTATATTAGTCTCAACAGCGCAGAAGAGTTCAAATAATCAGGTGGAGATAACCTATTTATCGATGGAGCCAATACCCATCGGCGTGTTAGCAGCTTTCAGCAAGTTTTGGGCATGCGTGGTGTTTTGGGTGTCTGTCGCAGAGTTAAACTTATGTTTTTTAATTAAAACTAATCATTTATTTGTGCTATATTGGTCGTCGTATGAATTACAAAGTGAACTGAGTGAATGCATTTATGATCAATTCCCTTTGCTGTGGCCAATACTATAAAACTTTTACAATTGTATTTTCTAGAATTGTATTTTCTAGTTATGGCTTTTAAAGTGTTAACATGAACCATTACCATTTTCAAAGATCTGGCAATTTGCCAGTTGGCAAATTGCGATGTGTTTTAAAGTGCTAATGATTCATTTTAGTTATTTATATTAATAGATAGAAAATACAATTCTAGAAAATACAATTGTAAAAGTTTTATAGTATTGCCTTCAGGTCTCTTCTAGTTCATCACACAGAGCACCATTATCGCACAAAGCGCAACACCTCGTTGATGCTCATAACATAAATCCCCCCCCCCCCCCCCCCCCCCGAAACTATAACACGACTACATATCGTACTAGCAAAGTACCTATATCTTTGCCTTGGTCACATGGGAAAAAAAGAGTGATCATTTTTATTTTGTGTTTTATAATATTTTTTTTTTGGGGGGGGGGGGGGGGGGGTACTCTTGTTTCTAGGGTATGTTTCACACACCCCCAACGAACAAAAACGAAAAACATCATTGTCTCGTCGGGCAGTAGTCTCTGCTGAGTAGAATAACTGACATGACCAACGACCTTGTGGGCTTAAACTGTAACAGGTTGTTGCTAATATGGTTATATGTCAGTCGGACCAACCCTAAAAATTAGTCATGGCAATCAGAAATGGCTCAATAAAAGCCGTGGCAGTCTGCCATGACTTTTACGAGGATATTGCCGAATGGTGTGGCTTATTTCGGTGATAATACAGACTCCTGTCTGAATAGCTCACTGAGAAGCATAGTTACAAACCGTTGAGCAAATTCAGGTCACAGTCGGGTAAATATGTGTCACACCACTTGATATCTGACGATAGTTACGGTCTTGCGTTGGTTAATATAATCAAGTGCAGCCTCTATATATTGTCTTGTATTAACGCAGCTTATTCCAGGGGCCAATACTATACAACTTTTACAGTTGTATTATTTAGAATTGTATTTTCTGTTTATGGAAATAACTAATTGAAATGAACCATTAGCATTTTCAAAGATGTGGCAATTTGCCAGTTGGCAAACTGCCATATCTTTTGAAATGCTAATGATTCATTTCGTCATTTATATTCACTTGCAGAAAATACAATTCGGGAAAATACAATTGTAAATGTTTTATAGTATTGGCCCCTGGAATAAGCTGCGTTAATACAAGACAATATATAGAGGCTGATCTTGATTATATTAACCAACGTAAGACCTCGATACATCGGATGTATCGAGCGTGGCGAGGGGAGACAACACTGCTAGGAGTTCGGCCATATTGTTATGTGACATAACATTAGAAAGGGTTCAGCGAGAGCCGTTTCCAACAGTTCATCCCTCTGTCCCCCACTCTCGTATCAGTACTTCGTCATTCATGAGATGCCTTCGCCATCACGAAAACGGTATACCGGCTTGGCAATGAAACATTAAAGGGAAAATAAGATTGAAAAGTAACCGTGCATGCGCGTAACCAGGGGGAGGGGGGGGGGGGGGCGCAACGGTGTGCGGACGCATCACCCCACAAAATTGGAGTTCCACTTGAGGGGTTTTCTCCCATTTCTGATTTCAAAAAGTTTGATGAAGTGGGATGGCCTCACTTATTCCCTCGAGAGTACGATGCATAGGAGTAAGTTGTTTTAAAACTTAAATGTTCTCGTTTGCATGTCGCTTTTGTGAAACGCCTAGGAACAACTTTGATATTTCTTTTTATAGTATGACTATGTAATTTAATCCCTAAATATCGCTACTGCTTGACGATCTTTTCCTGGCCCCAGGAAAATCCACATTGTGGAATCCGATTCCCTATTACTATAGTATGACAGACTTTTTACGGGTGCATTCGAATTCGCATAATTAGCTGCTCCGGTCGCGGAGAGTACTTTACTCCGAGGTGGAATGGGTGCGCTCGAACGGCGGTCCGGGTTTTTTTTTTTATCGTATTCGTGATATTTTTTTTATCGTATTCATGGGCATCGAGGGGTTCTTGGGAAGTGCGCACCTGTTACAAAAATAAGTGTAAACAAAAATAGTTATTTTTTACTTCAATTTAATTTACCAAAAAAAGGTTGGGGAATTGTTAATCCTAGCGTTGAAATGCGACGTTGAAATATAAGTCATATAATAAACCTTTTATCGCTACAATGATCTGGGTCGTCGCACAACGTCTCGTTCAGGAGGTCAGATCGCCGGAAATAACCGGGCGATCAGACCTCCTCAACTCGACGTGATACCACGACCCAGATCACTTCACTGTAGCGATAATATGTATTTTGCCTTGACAGTAAAAAATATTAAAGTTCCTAGGGGTTTCACGGAAACTGGTCGCAGAAACTGGTGTGACAGGCCACTTTGGCGTGGCGACAATGGGAGGGGGGGGGGGGGGGGTGTCACCCCTTCCAATCCTGGTCAAAATTTCCTGTAGTTGGAAATTCGGAGGGCAAGTCATCAGTAGTTGGAAATTCCATCTATCTGGATTTTAGAGCTTCTTTGGTGATGCTGATGTCTCCTTTACTTCCCAAAATCCCAACTCGGTTTCAAATCGGCAAAAATTCTAACTGTTACTATTTACACCTACAGTATACGCAATATCAAGTTTCGTAAGTGTGCATGATGTCGATAGGTACGAGATTTCTATAGTACGTTTACTTATCGAAATAAAAAAAAAATCCTCGAAATGCACTTCAAGAAAATCACATCATGTAAAATCGTTAGTAGTAGGAGATGTATGAAACGTCCCCTATCAGCCGGACCCCGGAAGTGACGTCATGTCACGTGACCCAGTGGCGCCATGTTGTGTTGTCATGGTAACCCGCGTGAGCGGCCATCTTGTGACGTCATATCCATAGTGATACTTGATGTGAGTGCGCATGCGCAGCGCGTGTTGTTGGGGTGATACGCGTTTTCGTCGTCCATTTTGTATACTGGAAGCCGCCATCTTAGTTTCTATGGCAGCACTTGTTTGCTATGTGATCCCAAACCTTCTAACAAGACAGGGGTATATTCGGAGGATGTGTTCGATTGAATCGGAGTATCACGAGTTACCACAAGCAACCCGACAATCCCACCAAATCACCGAAATTGACTTTATTTACTACGGATCCCCCATTTTATCGGCTTAGCACATAGTACTATAGTACCAAAGGGTGTAGGGGGTGTATTCGATTGAACAGAAGTATTTTCTGGCTTAGAATTCTCCCAGAATCCTCGTTTAATTACCCAAATAAACCCGACAAGTTTTACTATTTCGAATTCTTTCAGCATTCTCTGCTTCTATCTATATATACAATAGTTTTCGCCTATCTGGCCCTGTTCCTTTGTTCTAGAGTATACTCCAGTAGCGTAGAAGAACCTATTAGTTGGAACAGCTTTGCTTATTATTACTATATTTAGCTATTCTCATCTGTTCTTGTTAGTTCTGACCCTATTCCGAGTACTCTTGTTGTTTCATTTACGTAGATTATAACTAACCAATCAGATTGCTTCATTTCCCATAATCTGTATACAGAGTTATCTCCCCTTATTACAACGAAGTCGTATCCGATTCTCATCACCTCTATATCCAATGGCCATATCCTATAGAATCCCATTTTGGGAAACACCCGTGGCTATGAAATCCCTTTTTTGTCGTATGAGGCCATGAGGGCTATGTAAAAGCCCTCAATGAGGCCTCATTTATTATCCCTCATAGCCTCACTAAATTCCTCAATGAAGTATAATTTACTACGACTCTTAGCCTCATTTCGGCATTTAACAGGTATATCCTATGGAATCCCATTTTGGGAAACACCCGTGGCTATGGAATCCTTTTTTTGTCGTATGAGGCCATGAGGGCGTTGTAAACACCCGTGGCTATGGAATCCCTTTTTTTGTCGTATGAGGCCATGAGGGCTTTGTAAAAGCCCTCAATGAGGCCTCATTTATTATCCCTCATAGCCTCAATGAATTTCTGAGGTCATGAGGGCCATGAAAAATCCCTCAGTGAGCTATAATTTACTACTACTCTTAGCCTCATTTCGGCATTTAACAGGTATATCCTATGGAATCCTATTTTGGGAAACACCCGTGGCCATGGAATCACTTTTTTGTCGTATGAGGCCATGAGGGCTATGTAAAAGCCCTCAATGAGGCCTCATTTATTATCCCTCATAGCCTCATTGAATTTTGAGGTCATGAGGGCCATGAAAAATCCCTCAGTGAGGTCTAATTTACAACGACTCTTAGCCTCATTTCAATATTTGAGTATACCTATGGCCTTGTATTGTATTATTCGAGGATACCTATCGAGGATACCTTTTGGAGAATCCCTAATTTTGTCGTATGAGGCCATGAGGACCACGAGTAATCCCTCAACGAGGTCTAATGTAGTCTTATCAACCGCTTCCATCTTGTCGCCAAAGCTTCAAGGCCACTACTGGTCTATGGTCTATCTGTCCTATCATTAGCTTCTACAACAGTCTTGTTCCATTGCGGCCTTGTACTAGTACTATTGGCTTTTGTTATTCTCCCCCATATCTCACCCATTATTTTCTAGCTATACCTTCGCTCAGGCCTTCAAAATGTTCAGTCAGATTACCCCTGTATACATATAGACAAGCTGTTAAAGGCATTCCGTAAAATGGGATTCCTATCCGATTCCGTAAAATTTGGATTCCGTGATTTGACATTGACACTCGAGGGTATGGAAAGGGATTGATAACACCTAATTCAACAATGACTATAAGAGTCTGAACAAAACAATAAAGGTACAGAACGAAGATCCAACAGAACCAAGAAGTGGACATAACAAAGTGAACAAAAATCGAACTGAACAGAACTGAATTATGAACAGACGCAAGACACATGTTCGAAAGAAGTTGGCGAAGTGAAATGAACAGAACAAAGTGAACAGAGATCCAACACAACCACGATCGAAGTGAACAGAACAAATTGAAGAAAATCGAACTGACCCAAGGAAGGTATCGAAGTGAATTGACCATAACAAAGTTTTCAACTGAATGAACTATAACCCCCAAATATAACCCAAGGTTAACCCTTTGAACTGAATGAACTCTAACCCTAATGAAGGTATATATATATAATTAACACTCTTGAACTGAATGAATTTTATCTATAGCCCTAATGAAGGTATATATAATTAACACCCTTTGAACTTAACAAAGTTTACAGCCTTAATGAAAATATAACCCTGACTATATTCCCTGACAGGCCCTCTATGCAACACCGAGCTTATCGTTATTTAATTTGTGCCAGAATCTCTTTTTAACAGAATTGCATATATAGGTGCAATAATGTCTGGAAAATAAAATAATAGCCTATCATCGTTACCGATCTATTTTGTATGTACTTTACTACAGCTGAAACGGTTAACCGATTAATCGATTAATCAATGATCAACATCTTGATCGATCCAAAAAGTAATTGATCGATTAGCAGTTACTTTGAACTAATGTATAATATGGGTTAACAAAGGAACATATTTGCTCCAAAACAGGCAAACATTGTCACACTGACTCACATCAATTATATGAGACAGAGTAAAGCATGCAAGTTACTTGCTGACACTTGTTTACTTGCATGGTCATTATCAGTGGCTGGAAATGGTCATTCTTGACGCTTTACCTATTTTGGGTAGCAGAGGCTACTTGCAAAATAAATTCATTAATTACTAAAACATTTCAATGTTTGTCTCAAAAACATAGCTTATGACCCCTCATTTGAACGAGCCCAACGAGCTCGTTCCAATGCGGGGTCATAAGTCATGTTTTTGAGACAAAAATTGAAAACATAATAAATTTGAATGGAGATTTTTGGAAATAGGCCTAGTCGGTTTTGTTTGTTACGTTGGGTAAAGGGTTCATGCTGTAAATCATCAATGGTATGGCAGTTATTCAGATATCTATTTGGACACGTGATTAATCGGTTAACCCAGGTTAATACACGTGATTAATCGATAAAGAAAACCCCTTAACCGTTTCAGCTCTATAATTTACCACACACTAGTTCAAAAGTGCTTGTATGTTAGATCCTAAATTTCACATAATTTTCCACAGATATATAAGCCTACCACAGGACTCCATTTGATACACACTTTTTCAAGATTTTCTCCATCCCACGGAATTATGGTCTCCCGAGTGTGCCGGCGATAATTCATCGCCACTTAGCGTACCTCCCCAGTCTTGGCCACCCACCTGCCGTGTTATTTGATGCTCGCATTGTGTAATGTACAAATTCATCAAAAGCGTTTCCAAAAACTCGTCTTCTTCAATAACATACGACGCACCTGCTACACAAGTCGTTTCGACTCACTGAACGTCAAAACATATTTAAAAAATGTCCAATTTATTATCGTCTGCTCTGATTTCAACAATGTGAGACAGATTGCTGTTGTGAGCCTGTAGACCTGCATGTACGTGTACCTCAGCATCTGCTAAAATGCATTTAAAGTATTTTCAAGTTTGAGAAACGTAGAAAAAAACTGATCAGCAAGATTTGGTTTTAATGCATAAAAAGAGGCGCAACAAAGGCGTGTAACCAGGATTTTATTCTGGTCATTTTTTTACAAAGGCGTGCAAGCAGGATTTTATTCTGGGCCTTTTTGGGGGGTGGGGTGGGTGGGGGGTGGGGGGGGGCATGAATTCCGGAAGGCTGCTGTGGGCGGAGGGTTGAGGGTTTTTCCCCCTCCTAGTCCCAACTAGAACCTTCCGGTCACCGACCTCCCCCACGTTAGTTAGAACTAGACCTCTCCAAGAAAATTTTGAAAAAAATAGTGTTCTCTGAGCGTATCTAAGGCATTTGTAGCGTGTGTGGCTCTATATCGGAGACTATTTTGGGACTCTATGTTATCTGAAACTTCAATTGGGTCAATGTTCACTGGAGGAAAGGAAATCTTGGGGGGGGGAGCAAGGCCCCCCTCCCCTCCCTCCCCCCCCCCATGGCTATAGAGAGCCTGTAATACCGAGACGGCCAAATATTTTAACGATGTTATGTTCACCACGTTTTACCCTTTACCCAACGTAACGGCCAAAACCGTCCAGCGCTATTCTCAAAAATCGCCAATTACTTTACATTATTTTTTTCATTTTTTGTCTCAAAAACATAGGTTATGGCACCTCATTGGAACGAGCTCATGGCACCTCATTGGAACGAGCTCATCACTTAACCTAAGTTTTTGAGACAAAAAATTAATTATTCAAGAATTTTTTTTTACAAGTGTCGTCTGCTTTTCATGTTAGGTAAAGGGTTAACGAAGTGCCGAGTTGCGTTGATTTAGAAGCGCGGGATATTCTCTATCTCACATATTGGAAAAAGGTGTTAAATTCACAGTCTGTAGACTTTTCTTTTTCAATTCCTGCAAACTCCAACTGAAAGCATTTTATCGTTACAGTTGAACGCAAAATCGGAAAACGGTCACTGCCAACGGTGACCGTTGCCAGATTTTGTATTCCATGGGGTGACAAGTGATGACCTACTTTAAATTGTGTATCAGCCCCGATCAGTGGCGTAATAAGGGGGAGGGCTGAGGGTGACACATGCCCCCCCCCCCCCAATTTCAGTCATGCCCCCCTCGCCCAGGATGCCTTTCACAACATATACATTTTGAACATAAGCGGACTCAGAGTCAAGGAAATTTCGTTTATTTGTCTCAGATTTCGCAATTTTCCCCGGGGGAGGCCCCCTCTCCAGTGAGAGGGGGTATCCCTCTCTTATGCTCGCCCCACCCAGCCGCCTCGTGACTCTGATGATGCTGCGCATCCTATTCTCTATGTCCCCAGTATTGTTCAGCGATATGAACGTAGCTACGTTCAGATCGCTGAACTAGCCGCCCAGGGCTAGATATTACTCTTGCCCCCACCCCCCCCCCCCACGCCCTAACTTTGTTATCTTGGCTACGCGCTTGGCCCCGATGGTTTGATTCGATTTTATTCGATTCCACTGACTGCTATAGCACTGATTCGAAAATTTCAAATCATCGAGTGATTCTCAAAATCCCACCAAGACTTCGTGTCTTCACTTGAACTCTTCGTCTGTCATTAGGTCTCCAGCACAGAACCCCTGCTGCACGACAGACTAAAAGTTCCAGGAGGCTCCGCTTCCGGAACTTTTGTTTGATTTCGTTTCTGGAATAACCTGTTGTTGGTTTAACTGTTGAGTGCTGGAAGCCGCTATCATGGCTCTATTGAAAAGTGTTAGAAGCCACTTTAATGGTTTTACACTGGATGCCTTAGCTTAATGTTTGCTCAGGAGTAGAAGATATTTCGTTACTTTAAAACTGTTTGATTGCAATTTATTAGAGTGTATCCGTTGGCACTCTCCATTGAATTATAACAAAACAGTTATTGTTGAACAAAATCTTGCTAAATTAAGGCCACTCGTACTGGTAGTTTGGTAACTTTGAAAAATGCCCATGCTTCAAATCACCTTTGAAAAATAATTTAGCACTCAACCAGTTAAATGACTTTCCCAAATGGATGAGTCGTTGATGACAACATTTGTTGCATTCCACGGTCGCGAAAAGAGGGAGTATATCAATTTGAAAAGTGACGCGATTCAGTTCGAGAATAGGTTTATTTCTGAATTTCCTGCCTGATTCAATTCGAGATTGGCCCATTGCCCACGTGGGGGCACGATGGCGCTGTGTACTAAGGCGTACTGCACGTCGATGGTGCACTTGTCTTCAACCAATGCTCACCCTGCTTGTGTGGAGTTAGTACATTGGGAAGCTGACAGTTGCTCGCCGTTGCTAGGTGGTTCTCTCCGGATATTCCGGCTTCCTCCACCCGAAAAAACTGTCATGGTCATGATTAGCTATTGTGCAGAAATATGTGACCTTGAAAACACCAATAAATAAATAAATAAATTCGAGATTGAAATTGGCAGGGCCTTACATTGTTGGTCCAGGAGATACCTATTATTGCAAGTTTATTTTAACGGCAGTATTAGCGGACAAAAATTACCGTCGCAACTGTTCAGTTCTCATTGTTATGCAACCCAGGGGTAGAGATGGGTGGTATTGGCATTTTGAGTTTTGTATCGGTTTCGGCATATTCAGTGGGGTGTATTCGGGATCGGTTCGATATACGGTATCTGACTTGACTGAGATTTGCTGATAGTACCGGAGTGGAATTCACATCCAGAATAAGTTGTCCGTGTATCATTCAACAATGGCATTCTTTTGCCAACACAAATCATAACTGCAGTTTTTTGTGACTTCTTCCAAACACACTTTAACCTATTTCAGGATTATGCTATCTCTGTGCACGTACCCTAAACGTGCCATCATTAGGAGGTCCTGCTGACAATCGATAAACTACCCGATTTCTTGTCAAATCTTGGCCAGCACTTCAATAGAAATCAATGAAAAACAACTGGACATGTGCAGGTTGTAGTCTAGTGGGAATTCGGGACAACTGCCCATGAATTAACACTTCAACTGCTATTTAGCCGCAACAAAGCCTAAAAAATAGCGAATGTTGTAAAATTGAAAATACAGACAGTTTCGACATTCAGTGATTGGTTAGGTTTGGTGTTTCGGTATCCCCACGATATCGGCATCGGTTCGGTTTTTCGGTATATTGCTCATCTCTGCGGAACAACGGAAGTAAACATGGGAAATTTGGATGACGCCACGGGCATGACATATAATGGGGCCTTGATAGGTCTTAGCGCGGAAACATGGCCGACCCTCAATTAAAATTGGAACTTGAAATGAAGATATATCTTGTGACTTTTTCTAAATTCACTTGGGATGGTGTTTTCTCGGTAATTATCCCTTTTAAGTCTTTGCTGTAAAACTATGTGGTGGATGCGCCAACAATAATAGGTACAACAAACAGTCCGGCTGTGTAATTACAAGTTATCTCTGGAAACATCCAGGGTACATGGAAATTGTATACCTGGATATCGATTTTAAACCCTGAGACGCATGCCGAAGGGTTGAAAAAGAGACATCCAGGTATTAAATCTCTATATACCCTGGATGTTCCCCGGGATGGAGATTTTGTCCCACCTCCTACCATAGGAACCATGCTGAGAAGTATGCGTGTTTCAATAACTACAATAAGCTATCCCAAATGTAGCCTAAAACGATAAAGCTTGAATCATGCACTGAACCTCAAATTCGGAAGCAGAGACGGCGTAATTTGCAGTCAGTCTATCGAAAGATTGACACGAACAAGGCATACACGGCCAATAGCGAGAAGACAAATAGCCCGATAAACTACAGCAGATTTTCTCATCCATCAGGGAAAAAAATGGGACGAAATTCTTTTTCTCAAGAATTCATGTCGACCCTCCGTGAAACCAGTTTAATTCAACACACACTGAAATGATTCCACGAAAAAGACAGATAAAAACAAACGCTATTATGGGACTGAAAGTAGATTCAGGCTATATATGAAACTAGGCAACACACCTCGAGAAGTTTGTTACTAACGCGAATTTGAATCGGTGTGCATTCAGTGTTCCAATACCAACCCTAATTCGTATTCACACGAAATAAACTTTGCAGCATTAGATCTGTTGAACAGGGACGTGGCTAGGGGTTTCCGATTGGGGAGGGGTGTAGAGTCGTTAATTGCCAACTAGGTGGGTGGGACCGGGAGGGAACTCCCTCCCTCCCGCCCCCCTAGTTGGAAATTCACTACCGAGAAAAAGTTTAAAAATGAAGCCATGAAAGGGGGCATAAATTTGATTCTAGTAACTGAAATGCCAACACATATATAATATAGAATTATCAGGTTGTTATTATTATTTGGTATTACTCTAGGAATTGAATATGTGGTAAACAAATGCTCAAGGTGAGATCTTTGAGCAATTCACACTCTCCTAACATTAAATGAGGTCTTATGCATGCAGGAATGATCAATTTTCGATGTTTCATCATTTTGTAACTGTGAATGATGGAATTAACTCGGGATAACGATTTTACATGATGCGATTTTCTTGAAGTGCATTTCAAGGATTTTTTTTTATTACAATAAGTAAACGTACGGTAGAAATTTCGACCCGATTGACATCATGCATACTTATGAAGCTCGATATTGCGTACACTGTAGTTGTAAATAGTAACAGTTGGAATTTTTGCCGATTTGAAACCGAGTTGGGATTTTGGGAAGTTAAGGAGACATCGGCATCAACAAAGAAGCTCTAAAATCCAGATAGATGAAATTTCCAACTATTCATGACTTGCCCTCCGAATTTCCAACGATAGGAAATTTTGGCCAGGATTAGAGCGAGGGTGACACCCCATACTTCCCCCCCCCCCCCTGTTGCCACGTCCCTGCTGTTGAGCTGTATTTTGTATGCCCTAGTCATGTCTGTAGGAGGATTATTGTTATTTAAAATGATTCTGTCAAACTCAAAACTTGTGATCGAAGACGAAGCCGGAGATAACATTGTGACAAACTGACAATTTGTGCATCACTCGAATGATTTTGAAATCTCGGCTCGGATTTGAAGCCGAGGGAGTGACCGGCGCTTGTGGAATTTAGAACGGTAGATGCACTTGATAACAGTGAAAGTTGTTAACGTTAACCTTTAGAAAACTCTGAAAAGTTATCAATCATTGATCAAATTCATGACAACTTCGAAGCCGTTATGCTGACAAACATCAGACAATGTCTGTGCTCCTGGCCGAGATGGGCGGAACTGGTAATTATGGAATAGCATCTTCGCGTAATTTCTACACTAACCATTTGCGTGCGTTTATAGCTAGTAGGTCTTTGTAAGCTTTTATTAGTATTAACTGAAATATGAACATTTGTTGGAGATAGCCTAACAATACTAATGTGAGTTTTCTCAGTCGAAGCGAGCTAGTCGGGGGTTAACCCTTTACCCAACGAATCGGCCTCATCCGCCCGCGTAATATGCAAATTCAGCAGTAGAAAATATATTATTTTTCAAAAACATTCAACAAAACAATATCATGTGACCCCTCGTTGGAACGAGCTCGACGAGCTCGTTCCAACGAGGGGTCACATGATATGGTTTTGTTGAAATTTTTTGAAAAATTTCAAAAAATGTTATTTAAAATAATAAATTTTGATATCGTCTGCGTTGGGTAAAGGGTTAAAAGTCATTCTTAGCACCTAGATGTTTCTAGTGCAACGAAAGGTTAACAAAAGTACGAGCTCTTATTACCTGCATGGTCCCTTTAGCCAATCACAAGACCCATTCAGTGCTGATAAAGGGAAGATAAATTGATAGTGAACCCACCAACAAATGCAAAGAAGACCGTAGCTAGGATTACATATGACGATTTCATTCAGGTACTCAGAGTAAATTGGTAAGTGCTCGGTTATATGCTTTTTCGCGACAGATGTTTTCAAAGAGATGGTGTGTTTGAACGGGCCTCTGTGAAAATATGTTGCTTATGTTTTCTTATATAAAAAGGGTGTTTTTTACGTCCGCTCCACTACGCAGACCAAGTAAAAGGTGTTGTGGGTACTACGCACTTGCTGTGAATGTTGTTGCAGCGTCCTTGGTTTTATTTGGGCCAAACAATATTGAACGGGGTGTAGGAGAGATATGGGCCAACCTCGACGTTAGCCTTGTTACAACTGATAATGTTACAACGCCGCATAATGTTACACCAACGCTTAATGTTACAAAAATGTAGTAAACAACCGATAATGTTATAAACTCAGCATAATGTTATAACTTTTTTCAACCCGTTATGTTATAAAAATCGACGCATAATGTTATAACTTTTTTCAACCCGTTATGTTACAACAAATTAACTGATAATGTTATAACTTCTGTATACTAATTCCAGTTACAGCTATCGCAGATGGACTTTACCACTTACCATTTATTGCCGCATAAAGGTATGTAATATTAATACTGAAGAGTTCTGCTTACCATGATCATCCAGTGCCCAACACGGTGAAGGCGGGGTGGTAGAGGAGGGGTACTATTTTATCCGGTTGGTACGTTTACCAACATGCGTAATCTCCGCTTTCAGAAATGTAGTGTACCATAGTCCCCTGACGCCTATGGGGATGGGCAAATGCCTCTGTTTCTGCTTGTTTTGGGCATCTAAAACTCATTTGTCGCATGTTTCTTAGTCATAAGAATATCTTATTGTTCATTAATTTGACATTTTAACAACTAACAGTGAACAAAAATGAGGTGGAGTTAAAAGAGGTCAAAAAGTTGGATGGAGCGAGGTACATACGGTGGATGTGGCAGGTTGGTAGTGTCGCACGGAAGCCGAAGAATAAGATGCGAGACTGGGTAGGAAGAGGAATGGGGTTTAGGAGGATTGAAAGGGGTGGGCAGGGATTAGGCTGAAAAAGAGAGGAGGTCATGGATTAGTACATCAGGGTGATTGTGCAGAGAAAGCTATCTGAAAATACTGTAAGAGATTAGTGCTAGACGGTATATATGATAATATAGATGGTGGAGATGTTGGAAGAAGTGGAAGTGATGAATTTGGGATTACAGGTTCTGGAAAAGGAGGAATCACTAGAACAGGCAGTATAGGGAGAAGGAGGAGATTGTGGAGGAGGAGTTGTGTTGATGTTGGTGCTGTGGCGGTGTTGGTGATGGTGTTGAGTAGTTATGTATGTTGAAAATGAGCCATTTTGTAGGACCCCGGGGCAGGACCCCGCAAGTGACGTCATGTCACTTGATTGGGGGGTCTTGTTATTTATTTATTTATTTATTTATTTATTTATTTATTTATTTATTTATTTATTTATTTATTTATTGGTGTTTAAGATCACATATTTTTGCACAATGGCTAATCGCGACCGCAACATGGATATAAAGTCAAGTCCAGCCAATTATTTGTACCCATATCTTTTGTTGCCCACTGTAGAGGTCTTCCACCACGGGCATTGGCTACCGGGTCCTATTTTACCAGTAAAACATAGCTTGGTTACCACAAGAAACAAGCACTGCTTCACATTCCAGCATTCACACGGGGAGCAATGAAACTAGGAATTTAACCTATTCAGTCTTGTTTGACAGAGCTTATAAAGCTCTGTCAAACAAGACTGGATCGTTTAAATTCTTAGTTGCTCTATATAGGAGAAGTTTGTGGTTCTAAATTGTAAAATTTCGAAGTCATTGTACAGAGAAGGGTTAACCTCCGTGAATTTACAAAAAACATGCACTTGCCAACACGCTTTTAACCCCTAACACAACAGTTCAAAATACGTTTTAGTTCCCAACGGTGTTTAGTCGGAGTCTCTTTTTGTTCACTTCGCCCTTTTAGAACTCTTTTTGTTCGCGTTGGATAGATGTATTTTGGCTGTTTGACTCTCTCCAACACCAAAAAGACTTTACGCTGGAGCTTAAATGTTGACTGTCATCACTCTTATGCCTTGACTATTTTGTTCTATACACATCCCAATGGTGCGAGCTAGAACAGGGCGGTCTTTCAGTTTTCCGGTTCGGTTTTTGTGGCAAACCGGAAAACCGAACCGCAGGACCTTACAAAAACTGCGCAAACGGGTTTTCTCTGTTTGTGCATACATTAATCAAACTACCTAAGTGGGAGGGAACTTCAATATTGGCCCCTATGGACAATCGTCGTATAGTCTATCCGGCATGGGTGTGAATACGCGTGGACATATTTTCTCCATTATTGACTCGTCCACTGGACGAGTCAATAAGTGAGAAAATGTGACAATAAGAACAGAACATCGATTGGATATTTATTCATTTGAAACCCTAATTTATGTACCCTTTTCCGTCTCAATAGGATTAGCAACTGATCCCCTAGAATCCCTAAGAATGATCAAAGGGGTGTAAGGCTGAACTCAATGGAAATATACAAACAGCGCTTTTTGTGGTCATTAGTGTTGTGCAAACTGTTGTATTTTTTTCCAAGTTAACCCTTTACCCACGAATCGACTGCATCCGCCCGCGTAATATGCAAATTCAGCAGTTGAAAAAATATTATTTTTCAAAAAGTTTCAACCAAACCATATCATGTGACCCCTCGTTGGAACGGGCTCGTTTTGTTGAAATTTTTTGAAAAATTTGAAAAAAATGATATTTAAAATAATAAATTTTGATATCGTCTGCGTTGGGTAAAGGGTTAAGGAGTCTATAGTGTTGTTACTATATATCCAGGTTCTTAACACATCGCAAAAACTGAACCCAAACCGATGTTTTTTTTCTGAAATCGAACCGAATCATAAAATCAATACCTCCCAGCTCTAATGCGAGCACTTCAGCAAATGCTCTTCAATGTTGTTCGAATGTCTCCCTTATTGGGATAGTCTTCTCCACGCTGCACCGATCAACGTATTACGTTCATGTGCGCGATGACCACAAACTGACC
Source organism: Pictodentalium vernedei (assembly GCA_031216915.1). Taxonomy (NCBI): domain Eukaryota; kingdom Metazoa; phylum Mollusca; class Scaphopoda; order Dentaliida; family Dentaliidae; genus Pictodentalium; species Pictodentalium vernedei. The sequence goes on from CM062294.1 coordinate 229,595,647, forward strand.
CCTTTATTTGCTGGTCTCACTGGTTATTATACGCAACAACACGCCCTACTTGGTCCACTTTATCTAATATCGCCAAACAGCTCGCCACAACACGTTAAACGCCGAACCTTATTCATCTCTCAACTGCTGTTCTTCGCAATTAGTTTGTCTTACTGTGCTTACCACTAACGCTCCGCGTTATTTTACCCACCACAGACACGGCGCCGCACTATGCGCTCATTGTGGGTGCCTTCCTAGAACCATGGCACTGAGTTTGAGAGTATATGATAGTGTAGACAATTCAAATTTCGTGACAGAAAGTAAATCCTTGTGTTATTTTTTTCAAATACAGTAGTTACTTGTTGTGATCTCAGTCTGTGAATGTCAATTGACTGGAGTCGGTAACCAAAAGCACCGAAAGCATCCGATAGCAAGGGGGCAGGAGTATCAAAAAGGACACTCGACTCATCAATGCACAGAACGACACGCGTGTGTGAATTGGTTAGTCGATATGGCACGAGTGCCAGCGCGGAAGGATAGAACGAGAGGCCACAGGTCTCGAGTTTAATCCTTCCGCGATGGCACAAGTCGAAAGCAATCAATCAGTAAAGTTGACATTACCAGGCAAAGGGTGTAGTATTTGCATGGTAAAGAATTAATGATGGAAATAATTTAGGATTACGTGGATCAAGAGAAGAAAGCATAGGGTTGTACAGAAAATTCATCGCAAAATAAAATTCAGAGCCGAAAGCGGAGAGGTATGAAAAGAGGTTGGGAAAGCCGGGACGTTCAGTTAACTGAACTAGGGATAGCAGAAGAGTAAATTTCCTTCTTTGTGAATAGAATGAGAAACAATAAAACTGTGAGAGAACTGTAACAGATCTGAGAACTTTTTAAGTTATATGTTTTGGTTTAACCCTTCATCTGACGAACCACCCGCATCCGCCCGAGTAATACGCAAATTGAGCAGTTGAAAAAAATAAATTTTTCAAAATATTTAAAAAAAAACATATCATGTGACCCCTCATTGGAACGAGTTCACTGAGCTCGTTCCAGTGAGGTGTCACATGATATGGTTTTGTTGAAATTTTTTGAAAAATTTAAAAAAATGATATATAAAATAATAAATTTTGATATCGTCTGCGTTGGGTAAAGGGTTAATAAAGAAAGAGGTTATTACTAGGTTCCCTTACCTTATATAGCGGCCAAAAACTACCAGGAAATTGACAAAAATAAGCCTACCAGAGCCAAATATATCTTACAAATGTCTCAATAAAACCATACAAATATGGATGTCATCAGAACCGGCTTGTCGTCATGAAGTTAAGTGTTGTCGCCATTACAGTAAACGTGCGTTTCAACGCAGAGTTCCATATAGTCCAATGTTGGGCTCAAAAGCCGTAATATTATATCACGGCCTTTGGGTCGAGATTTTCACTAAGTTCCTTAATGGTATATATAGGTGGGTGCAATGTGCATCACTCTTTTGTATTTGTATCAACTATACGATTGCAGGAATGAAATATTATTGGCCATTACGATATCTTTTGTTTCTTTTATCGCACTTGCATCTCATGTCAGGCGGAAGTCTTAAAATGCAGTGTCTCTTGGAGACTTATTTTATAACACCATTTCGCATAAGATTTTGCCGTTCCTCAAGGAAATCAGCCTTTTCATAAATTTTAAACTGTTTTTTTTTTTGTTTAAACTAGATCTCACCTTCGGATCTATCTCAATGGACATGTTGATTTAGACATTATTCAGTAACTATGTATACATTACTGTTATCAATTTTATTGCTCTATAACTAGGCCTATAGTGTAATTATTTCCTGATTCTAAGAAGTTGTTTTATGTCATAAAAGACAATCACCTTTTATTAAACGCTAAACGATAGATTATCGAAGAAATTGCGGAAAGATAGAAATCGTATCCCCCATTGTGAAGAAAAAGAAATGTTCACTTTCACGGTATCAATCAAAATGGCGGCTTTAAAAACATCACTTCAAGGTGAATACGAGTCAAATTATCACTGGAAATGATCAATTTGTTCTAAAAACGTATAATGAAAAGAAAATCTAGTGTTTTTGAGTGAATAGCGATCATTTCCAGCAATAATTCAACACGTATTCACCTTGAATTGATGCATGAAGCCAGCTAGTCTAAACATGGCCTGAAAGTCCGTAATATAAGTTTTTGGTTTGGTACGTCCTTTGAAAGGACGTACCAAACCAAAACCTTATATTACGGACTTTCAGGCCATGTTCAGACGAGAAACCCGCCAGCTGAATCAGACCACAAGACGCTATCTGTTCCGAGTGTCGATCAAATACTTCCGCGTATCAATGATTCAATGCGCTGTTAACTTTCATGCATCAGTTCAAGGTTGAAACGAGTGGAATTATCAGATTTTGATAAAAAGCGTATAATAAAAAGAAAATCTAGTGTTTTTGAGTGGATACCGAAATTATCTCACTTGTGACAGAGGCAAATGGTTATTTTAGCTCGCGCAATCACTCGCGAAAAATAATTATTGGTCTCGGTCACTCATGAGATAATTTTCGGTATCCATTCAAAAACACTAGATATCCTCTATTTCTACAGTAAACATGTTCCGTCGCCAATATATAACCCTAGTTTCTTATGAGGAGTTAAGCACCGTTAAATAAGTAGACGCTGTACCTATATCGAATGCAACATTTACCTAACGCAAGAAATTACAGTACAGAATGAAGAGTGTTAAAATACTGACTTGGATCGTTATCCTAAGTTCTCAGTCAACAATCTGAGAAGCTGAGTAAAGTTGTTCTGATGGGCATTAGGAACAGGGAACATCGACTTATCCTCATGGTACAGCACTCACACGAACAGAAATTCTTGATACGTATCACTTTAATAGGCAATAAAATGCTGAAAAAACCAGCTTTCCCTGATAACATATCCATCTCGATATCAAAACTGTATCGTACTATGTATTTCAATATAGATAGAGAAGATATTGACGTCTACCCTGCCCTGATTGTATGACGTCCATTCCATTTCTCACAACCAGACATATGTAGCGATTTGATTACAAATGGCCTCCACTTGGCGGTTTGAAGATAACTGGTGCACAGGACAGTTGCCGTGAACTAGTCGTAATTCACGCGTGGGCAGTGACGTCCACGCACGCGTTTACCGGGTAATAAAAATCATCAGCAGCAAAATTTTAATTAATAAAGCACCGGGTTGTACCCGGTGCTTCACTAATTAAATATTTGATGATTATTCCCATAATTAGTGTTTGCAATCTAATTTTATTGTGTCCGTGGAAATATTGGCCACGTCGTGGAAAGTAATCAGACCACAGCGGTCGCACTGTTAGTGGTCCGCACAAAATTGTGCGATCTGGGAAACCAGTGGGATATTGTTGGGTGTTACTCTTGTCAGTAAAAATTTAATCAATTCTTTAAAAAAAATGGGAAAAAGATTTGATGCAGCTGATTTCAAAATATGGCGTGGACTAATTAGAAACCTCGAACACAACAAAATATTTTTACCGTATACTGGACAGATTTTTTCAGTGCATTTTACCGTTTAGCGGCGCGCTTTTAAGATATATCGCGTATTTGAATGAAGCCGAATATTTGAATGGAAGAAGTCTGTCGAGATATCATACAGAGAGAAACCTAGAGACAATGTCGTCAACGCGAAACAATAATGCCATTTTCATCATCTGTTCAGTCTAAAAGACAATACAATGCTGGACAGCTGTTCCTCTTGGTACTACCCGGGAAATAAATTGTCCAACGTTGTATTCGTTCTGCAAAAAAAAAAAAAAAAAAAAAAATTATTAAAATAGCCTGAATTGGTGGTATACCATCTTGTATTCAGGGCTGCCAAGAGAATTTGCTAGTCCAATGTGAAATAATGTTTTAAATTTAATTACATGCAGTATTTTTATTTTCCTCATAGTTACGATATGCTCGGCTGATGCTGATGTGGCGCTAAATACCAATAAACTAATAAGTAAATAAATATTTTTCTTCCCTCAGTATTCTTTTGAGACAAAAAAATCATAGAAGTGATAAAAGATAAATGGTTAGAACATTTACCAATAATTATATGTAATTGAAAGTATATGAGATGCAATGGCGTTCCAGTCTGAAACAATTCTCAGAGGAAGATCGACAAACTTTGAAATTCTGATTAGGGGGGCGAAGTAACTACTCTTCCAATCCACAGTAGAGCTGGAGGAGCATTCTCCAGAATAACAATATGATTCTACATGGTGGTCTTTGTCTGGTTTGGTTCTCGGTCACCCAAGGGATGAACCCTGAACAAACTAGAAACCATACGGCGTCCCAAAAATAGGATACAGTACTGTATCAAAATTTCTAACGGATTGCGATACAGTCGCGATCCGGTCGAATTATCTCTCCGTTCTTCTCCACACAGGCCACAACACAGTACAATCTCTCCCATTGGAAGGGAAATGCAAGAACACTGAATCAATGATAGTGCTTTCCTTTGTAGTCCGTGATTCGGTCCTTATTTCGTGATATTTTATTTATGAAATCTCGACCTACTTGTATACAAGTGTGTCACAATCCGATCGCGATCTGGTCGAGAAAATATCACTTCTGTCGTCACCATACTGTACCTTATCATTCTGACGTTAAGCCGGGGACACACTAGGCGATTTTGTACGCCCGATCCATTTTCGCTTGCGTAATCGTGTAGTGTGTCTGATTGTGCGGCGCCGAACTTTGCTAGCGAACACGTACGCCCGACCAATCGGCCGTATTCAACATGCTGAATATTGGCAATCAATTTCGGCCGGATTTTTATCGGTGGCGTAGAAATCGGCCAGTGTGTCCACCTCGGCGACAGCAGATCGGATGCGTATATTGACAGCAGCCAATCACTGTACACCTACAAATCACATGATTTCAACATGGCAGCCTCCACCAAAACAGCTACTTCGGCTTCCAATTCACGAAGAAGTGTTGTATATACCCCACATTTTTCTCGACGCAGTATCCAGTCGCGGCACCACCACCTACGCCTTTCCCACCTAATTCGCCTCCATTTCCTTCTAGCTAAAAGCAAGTAAATTGCTGCTACTGCTGCAATTTTCTTCCTGTACTTCGACTTGCTGGCCGCCATTTTATGATCACATGACAAGAGTAAAAAGGTGTCACATGGCAAGAGGAGACGTCGCTGTCGTACTGTTATCCGGCAAGTGTGTCCACTCAATCGTTGAACTCACTGCCGGACAAAAATCGACGGCGTAAAAAATCTTTGTCGACAGCGATAAAAAATCGCCCAGTGTGTCCCCGGCTTTATCGTTTCATCAGCTGACCGTATTCAGATTTTTTTTTAACGGAGGACTACACTGGTATCCTCGTCATCGCAGTGATCTCACGACCCAAATCAAACACACAGGCTTCGAAGGGCTTCCGTTCCGAAGACATCTCCACAAAAAACAAGAATTCGTCATTTTTATATCTTTTTATTAATGGGTACTTTAACCCTTAGCACACTGGTAGTGCAACAGAATTTTCCCCAGTCACTCCATGTCTCTCTTGTTTAATTATGAAATTAACCAATTATATCTTGTTTGACAGAGCTCACCGAGCTCTGTCAAACAAGGTATATTTGGTTAAATATTTAATTGCATTATGAGAAATATTTGCTTCTGAAAACTGTTCGTCAATTTGTGATTTTCCCCCCAAAACCGGGCCTTATTATTGCCCGCTGTGGTAGTCAAGGGAGCATGTCTGGACCGGGGAGAGGGTGGGGGGGGGGGGGGGGGGGCTCTGTTGACCCAGGACTTCAGTATTCTTGGGCCAGGCCTGGATCCCCAAAGTTCTGACTCCTGTGCCAAGTCCGGGCCTCCAATACCCGAGCGAGTATCAGCAAGATAAGTTGCCCGTCGTATTGAAATATTACTTGCCACTCATGTACAGAAGGAATGAGAATGTCCCGAGGAAATGCTCAATCTGTTAATCCTTTGTTTAACATGAAAAAAAGACGACACTTGCAAACAAAATTATTGAATATCTATTTTTTAATTTTGTTATCTCTTATGTTTTTAGGCAAAAAAAATTTGAAAAAATAATGAAAATCGAATGGCAGTTTTTTTATAAATAGCGCTGACTGGTTTTGGTCATTACGTTGGGTAAAGGGTTAATAGACTGTTATCTATATACATACACATCAGACACGGTGTTATCACTTCAAGAATTTTTCTCTTCAAGAACTTCGGCATCTGTATCAGTATCACAATTCTTTCGAAAGGGGGCCCGTCACAGAATTATTCCTGGGGCCAGAATTTCCTCTCCCCGGCCCTAGAGCACGTTGACAAAGTTCAGCTTCAAACATTTCCCTTTGAAATCCATGTCTTACAAATTAATTCAAAACTGACGGCCAAATTATTTATTTATTAATTATTTATTTATTAAGGTTTAATGACACATTAACAGCCAAGGTCATATCGTGTCGGTGACAGTTTTACGGGTGGAGGAAGCCGGAGTACCCGGAGAGAACCACCGAGCAACGACGAGCAGCTGCCAGCTCCCCAACATTGTAACTCCGCACTGCAGCACAGGCAGGGTTAGATTGGTTGAAGACACGCGCATCATCGACGTGCAGTACGCCTTAGTACACGGCGTCATCGTGCCCCCATGTGGACAATCGGGGTTAAGTGCCTTGCCCAAGGACACAACACTTGAGTCCGAATCGATCGCTCAGACGGTCTGTCGGCGAAATATACATTCGAAAATGTTGTGAAAACTGGCTTGACGCAAAAACGCTGCTGTGCAGCATATTTATGTTGACCACTTTAAACTTATCCATGACTGACAATTTTCGTCATTGGACGAGATTTACAGGAAAGTTAGCTCTCCTTAATTTTCTAAAGTTGACAGTAAATTTAACTCTAAGAATATGGCAATTTACAATAAAAATTGTAATTTCGAAATGTTAGCGATGTTGTATTATCGATGCGCGCATCTTTTCACGAACTCCAGACATTTCTGCAGAGTAGTATAAAAATAGCTAAAATACAAAAGCTGGCTTTTTTTATAATTTTTCTCCAGTCAATTTGAAAGTATTATTCTGTGTTTAAAACCATTTATAAATAAAAAAAAGACCTGGCGTTTTCACCATCTTTTGATGTTCTGTAACCTTTTTTGCTGTTCGTTATATCAACAGTGTGCGCATAGGCAATAAGATACAGACACTAGCCTTTAAATTAACCCTTTGAACCCGAGAGAACGCTTTTCCTTCCCAGGAACATGATACATATTAATTTCAATAAGTATGAGGCTGCTAAGTGAATGCGCAACGTTGGCCAATTAATATGTTCAACGCGCAGCCCTAAGGCTGCGCGTTGAAAATATTAATTGGTCTAACCTCAAATAATATAGACTCCGATTGCTGTCATTGAACTGATATGGAAAAGTCCAAAAGTCTTGAAAGGGTTAATATAAACGTCAAGGCGATAAGATTTGCTATTTTATTCCCGAGAGGAATAAAAACTTGCAAATTATTGTAAAAACACATTCGCTAAACAAATAGCCAAAGTGTACAGTTACTTAGCTGCATGATTCTAATTAGTTGACAATAAAATGCCAAGTTTCCCTTTGTACATTTTAACAAAACAAAACTTCGCGGTACAAAAGGAAACTTTATTTTCTACTCATTTCATTGGTGTTTTCTCAACAATTACATGCTTCCTTCCCTACCTCACCAGTCCAATAATTTCAGGGTAGATAACTTTATCGAAAGTCGATTTTCATGAAGACATATATCGGGAATGTTTAGCCCCAGACGTTAGCTACCGGGTTCAGTTATACAATAAAACAGACATCCCGCGGAGATACCATTGTAACACATTGTTCTTTTTTTGTTTGAGAAATTGAAATCCGAAATAATGTACATTTATCGTGACATATTTTGTTAGATTAATTATTCTGTACAAAAAGTGTAAAACAAAATGTCGGTTTATTGGTACCTTTAGGTCAGACAGTTTTTTTCAAGTTCAAACTCCTCCTCAGCATTCTGTAGACAGCAATGCGCCCCATCTTTAATTGACAATCCCTAAATCACTACACAATGTTATTGAACAACATTATAATTGTACCACCCCTCAGAGACTCATCTTAATGTACGTTGGTATTTTATGGTGTCGCACACAGAGCAAATAAATGCCAAAGCTGTGAACAAATCTCTCAGGTCCTCTTGTAATAAACGTGAAAGCACTTGAAGAGGTTAGAATAGCCAAGAGGTTCAATTTGTTTTCGGAATTCGCCTTTGTTGACAACTGGATGGAGGCGGACGTGTTAGTGCGACTAAACAACTACAGTACTCAGGTACGCCGGAAATACGGGGGCAGCTCCCCCCCCCCCTGCCTTCGGACCACGGGGGCGAGAGGGAGCAGACAATGCCCTTTCCAGGTTCGCCACTCAATTTCTGTCAATGATTTATTCTCAAAGTAAAGCTAAAATGCACCCCAAATCCTAACTAGGAGCTTTGAAAATTTAATGGGGAAGTTTGGGGAGGTGTCTCCCCTTTCGATGGGAGGGGGCATCATCTCTCAAACTCCCCCATCTTGGGCCTTCGGCCTTCGAGACATGCATGCTTCGATATGTCATGGCGAAGCTGGTAGTGCGAGTAAATGCCTTTTTTTCTGGTGTCTGCCCCCACCCCCTGCCCTGAAGTGCTTTCGGCGCTCCTGACAATACTACTGTCGTAAGGACGGTCTCTTTCTCAATCGGATCGCGATCTGGTCGTGTTACATTTACACTAGTAGGTCGAGGTTTCACGAATTAAATATTGCGAAATCAAGACAGGATCAAGTAAATCAAACGAAAATTGTACTCAAGATTCAATGATCTGACATATCTTTTTCGACGGGTGATATTCTACACTCTTGTGGTCAGGAAACCGACAAAGAATTTCGATTGGATCGCGACACAGTCGCGATTCGGACGAAATTATTTGTCTCTGTTAGAAATTACAGCACTGAATGTTTACGCTGCCTTTCTTGAATTCTACAAAGAGACACTCAGACTGTGCGAGTGTGTGTCACACCGCGCAAACTTGTGTCAGTGCAATTTTGAAAAACAAAAACAAGAGCAACGGACTATTTAACCCTTTACCCAACGAATCGGCCGCATCCGCCCGCGTAAAATGCAAATTCAGTAGTTGAAAAAATATTATTTTTCAAAACATTTCAACAAAATCATACCATGTGACCCCTCGTTGGAACGAGCTCGTCGAGCTCGTCCCAACGAGGGGTCCCATGATATGGTTTTGTTGAAATGTTTTGAAAAATTGATATTTAAAATAATAAATTTTGTTATCGTCTGCGTTGGGTAAAGGGTTAAAGATATATCCAAGTAACAACGATAAAATGCCTTTGCTCTGATATTTTTTCTTTCAACAACCCAGGCAGAAAAAAATGGCGGTTGTAATTCATGGAACCCGAAACAATGAATACATGCTTCCAAATGCTTGGGGCGGATTCTAGCGATTCCAGAAGGTTCACTACCTCATTTTGGTTACAACTATAAAATGATACGAATATTATTATAATTAACTTTGACTGGATTTGACTCAGATATCCAAGAAGAAAGCTCGGACATCAGACCCGCTGAGTTGGCAAAAGCTTGAATGCGTGAATTGAGAATTGAAACTGTCTGGTTTCTGTTTGAGAGAAACTCCATCTTTGTTTTTGTTGCAGTATGCCGAGGTAATGTGTTACATTATTTTAGATCTTGCACGTGGAACAACATACTTATTCAAAAATCGAAACATGAAATCGTGAACTTGATCGTAAACTGAAATGTATACTACTAGAATAAAAACAGGAAATGTTTTTCAAAGAAAAACACTATTTTTCGCGTTATTTTTTGAAGTTCATAATTTATTTATTTATTTATATATTGGCATTTAACGACACTTTCGACAACCAAGATTACCTCGTATCGGATAATTGTACGAGTGGAGGAAGCCGGAGTACACGGAGAGAACCACCGAGCAGCGTCGAACAGCTGTCAGACTCCCGAACATACATACTCCACTCAAGCGGGGATAGCACTGGTTAAAGACAATTGCACCATCGACGTGCAGTATGCCTTAATACAAAGCGCAACTGTGTCTACACGTGGGCAATCAGGATTTAAGTGCATTGCGAAGGACACAGCGCAGTCAGCCCTGGTGCGGATCGAACACTGGACCCCCGCTAGGGGGTCCAGTGTTCAATCCCCGTCAGGGGTAACTGCGTTGAAAATACAATTGTAAAAGTTCTATAGGATGGCTCCCGATCTCTCCTATAAAGGGGACGTGATGACAGGAGAAGAGCTCCAGAGAGGAGACTTGGGTAAAGGGTTTGAAGCTACTAAGCCACTGAGCTCCCCTGCTGGCGGATATTCCTGCCAGGGCAGAATTTCTCTTGCCACTATAATAAGTATAATTTGGGCATGTTTTATCAAATTTTCCGATTCCGTTTGTAAATTTAATGGATTTTCTCACCGATGATTTCTTGAGTTAAATTTGTATGAAATTTTCATCAAATCTGGAATGTGAAATTTCGAATCAACTCTCATCGCTCTCCAACTTATGACGACCGTAAATATGTGAGTCTCCTCTCAAGTACTGCATGCAAAGGCGACTCAGCTGTTTCTGCATATCAATCAAAAAAGTAGAACATTCTAAAAAGGAAAGAAAGTAGTTTGGGAAATGAATCCCCATTGGACTCTTTTTCTATCACCGAGAACCAATACTATAAAACTTTTACAACTGTATTTTCTAGAATTGTATTTTCTACCTACTAATATAACTGATTAAAATGAATCATTACCATTTTAAAAGATGTGGCAATTTGCCAACTGGCAAATTGCCACATCTTTGAAAATGTTAATGGTTTATTTCAACCCATTTAAAGTCATAACTAGAAAATCAAATTCTAGAAAATACACTGATTGTAAAAGTTCTACAGGATTGGCTCCTGGTCTCTCCTATAAAGGAGACCTGAAGACAGGAGAAGAGTCCAAGAGAGGAGACTTAGTAAGATTTTAAGAACATTTCGACGACTCTAAAATTTGGGAATCAGCACGATTCGAATTGTATCGAATTGAAACATCGGAACGATTTCGATTCGTATGGAACTTCGAAGCTTCGCATGCAGGGTTATAACGACTCGTTGCTATATTCAGCAATTTCATGTGTCACTTTGGGAATTCAGCCATTTTCGATCACTATTGTCTTTGTTCACATTTGTAGCATCAGATCATGTCGAAACTGAAAACTGTGAAAAATATTGTCAATTATTCAGAAACCAAATCAAATTTTTGAGAACACAAATCTTTATCTGCAACAATTCAATTTAAAAAGAATCACGTTCAGTGCAACCTAAATTGCAATCTGGGCGGATGAATTGACAAACAAATTCAATTCTCTAGGTTACAAATGAAATCACGTAACAAATACGAGAACTCAATTTCCATGTAATGTGTCGGCTAGACATGTGCTTTTATATTCCATCAATGAGACCCAACCATGATAATCTTATTTTTATGATATCACCGTTTTTTTCACTTGCATTCCATAAATTCAAAAGAAATAACCCATGCAATTTTATTACGTCTCCGGAAGGGCACGGTGGCTCATTGGTTACGACATTGGACTTCAAATTGAAACTGCGTTGTGTCCTTGGGAAGGCACCCTTTGCCCAACGAATCGCCCGCATCCATCCGCCCGCGTAAAATGCAAATTTAGCAGCTGGAAAAATATTATTTTTCGAAAAATTTTAACAAAACCATATCATGTAACCCCTCTTTGGAACGAGCTCGTCGAGCGCGTTCCAAAGAGGGGTCACATGATATGATTCTGTTGAAAATGTTTGAAAATGTTTTAAAAATTATATTTAAAATAATAAATTTTGAAATCGTCCGCGTTGGGTAAAGGGTTAATGCCGACTGCCGACGCGAGGGGAGGGTGGTGCTGTACACTAAGGCGTACGTCACGTCGCTAATGCACTTTTCTCCCCCCCCCCCCCACTGTAAGTGAAACATACGCGTGTCCCGGGTGAGACAGCAGGGTGGAATTATTATGATCCCCGATGAGTCTGGATGTGGGATGGGGAAATCTCACCCGAGGGGCAAGATATTTGAACCAGACCCGAGGCTTGCCGAGAGTCTAGTTCAAATATCTTGCCCCGAGGGTGAGATTTCCCCATTCCCACCTTCAGACTCATCGAGGATGATTTTTATCCCCCCCCCCCCCACCCCACCATGCAGCGATTACGTTAGCCAGAGGTGATCGGGAGTCACGTGCTGATTCAATCAACTCATTTTGTATTCGTTCTTTTAAGAAACTGATGACACCATCGGAAGGAGCATGCGCAAGTTATGTATATAACCACGAAATCGAATAGGAAAGGGGGCAGCTTGAGAGTTGAAGAGTTTTAGAGCATCGAACTTTGATCACACTGGATTTCGATGACGTCAATGAGAATTAGTTGGTAGCAAGAAACTAATACGATATGCATACCGTCATAATAACGTTATAAATGTTTAACGTCACGTGGGTGGGGTGGGATACATCTCTCTCTCTCTCTCTCTGCTATCTCATCCGGAACACACGTATGTTACACATGCAACGGGGAGAGAAATTTCTATCCCATCCACCCCACGTGACATACTCATTTGCATATTTTATTAGGTCGCCGGAACTATTTCATTATCGTCTGCACAAATGTAAATAAACAAAATGTCTTCACGATTTCCCGCATGTGATCCAAGTGCCGTTCAAAATCAACAATGCTGATTTGTTTCAACCCCATGTTTCTCTGCAGATTTAATAATATCACAGCGCGAATTTATCGATCGATCAATAATCTCACAATGCCCTTTACATTAGAGTTTGACACGCGCAAATTCATTAACCCCTTAACGGACAGTGTTACAAATCAATTTTTTAGTATATACCAAAGGTATATACGTAACTTTTGTACGATCTTTCCGAAGAAATTGTTCGTTTTTCGAAAGGACTACGACTTGGTAAATTGGGTATATCAGCACGTGACCGCCAATTATCTATTATGACGTAATCATCGTGTGTGGGGAGAAAAATCATCCTCGATTAGTCTGAAGGTGGGAATGGGGAAATCGCACCCTCGGGGCAAGATATTTGAACCAGACACTCGGCAAGCCTCGGGTCTGGTTCAAAGATCTTGCCCCTCGGGTGAGATTTTCCCCATCCCACCTCCAGACTCATCGCGGATCATAATAGTCTTCGACCAATGCAAACCCTACTTGTCGGGGAGTCTGCCAGTTGCTCTCCCTTGCTAGGTGGCTCTCACCGGATACTCCGGCTTCCTCCACCCAACAACTGTCCGACAGGAGGTGACCCTGGTTAAAGAAAGTGTCGTTAAACCCAATAAATAAATAAATAAATAAATAAATAAATAAATAAATAAATAAATAAATAATAAATTACCTCTCCTGCCCTGTGGATATATACATCTCTCCCCCTCGCTTTGTAAGCCCAGTTTCCTTCACATTGCACCTAACAATTTAGCTAAATCAGTGTATGTTCTGACAAATCTAATGAGAAAATCATAGAATCATAGAAAATAATTTAGCTAAATCCGTGTACGCACTGATAAATCTAATACGAGAATCAAAGAATCATAGAAACCAGCGCTGGTCTCTCAGGCTAGAGGTCCTGGGATCGATCCACGGTCGGGGAAAGTTCTCGAGGTGTCCAACACACTCTCTGTCAGCATCAATTGTGGGGTTGATGCTTTCATAGCTTATCGTCCCATCGGATGGGGACGTAACATGGCTGTTCTCTGTGCTGATAGAGACACACTCTGTGCAGGATAAAGATCCCTTCTTGGTATTCGAGAAGAGCGAGGTCACGAAGTTGCCGCTACGAAGGTCATCCTAAACACCTGGCCAAGGAGAGGCTTTAATATAAGTTGCATAACTTAATCCAGCGAGTTTATCCCAACTGTATGAACAAAGCTGGTGTCATGGCTCAGAAACGCGAAAATGGACAAGTGCATATTTTAATATGTGACCCTTACGTTTTGAAGATAAACAGGGTTTTGTTTTTACACCATAGGTATCTGTCGTGCAAGTTTTGGGGACATGTGTCAAAGGGAAAAAAAGTTATTGCCCAGAAATTCATTTCTGACACACTTCTGTTTTTTGGCTACAGCCCCAAAACCATTGGCTTTATATATGCAGACTCCCGAATCGCTAAGGTTTTCCCCATACTATAGGGGTACGTAACCTGTAAATATTGTGAATATATATCAAACAGGAGTAAAATTTATTACCCCGTAATCCTATTTCGAAAATTTTTTTATTTATGCAAGCAATCTTGTGATATTTGTTCTTGTGATCTCAGACTCTCAAACCGATATACGGTCCTACTGTTGCGAAATGCAAATGCTTTCAGCAAGTTTGGCTCACTCAATGTGACCAGAAAAGCTAATATTGGCATCCTGTAACAGATAGATTATTTTTAATAATAGTGACTTCGACCTTATCATGTTCAATCTAAAAATTTTCAATTGCGATTGAAGTATATACAGGACGTAGAGAATGGATTGTGACAAAATCACCCGCGGAGTGGAGTTATCACCTATAGTATAACCTTCAACTTCTGTACATATCGACAAAAACACAAGCAGTACTTCAGCCAATGGATTTCCGGGTTTAACCCGGAGTTTTATTTATTTAATGGTGTTTAAAGTCACATACTTATGCACAATGGCTAATCGTGACCATGACATTTTTACGGGTGGAGGAAGCCGGGGTACCCGGATAAAACCACCAAGCATCGACGAGCAACTCTCAGCTCCTCGACATTCTAACTCTATTTAAGCTCCGCTCAGGCAGGGTTACAGCGGTTGAAGATATGTGCACCATCGACGTCCATTACGCCGTAGTAGGTGGCGTCATTGTGCCCCCATGTTGGCAACCGGGATAAACTGCACAACACAACTTTTTTTTACATAAATTACACAATCTATTATTTCCTGCACTTCCCGTATACCTGCCCACTTCAATGTTTAATTTATGTGATGAAATCTGCAACTAGTTATCAAACACCTTAGATTAACCCTTTACCCAAAATAACGGCCAAAAAGGTCAGCGCTATTCACAAAAAGCGTCAATTAATTTTTCATTATTATTTCATCTTTTGTCTCAAAAACGTAGGTTATGACCCCTCTTTGGAACGAGCTCGTCGAGCTCGTTCCAAAGAGGGGTCATAACCTATGTTTTTGAGACAAAAAATGAAAAAAATATTTATTCAAGAATTTTTTTGCAAAGTTCCGTCTGCTTTTCATGTTAGGTAAATATTTAAATGGTAACTCTTTGGTAACATATATTTGAATTCCAAAATTTTCAAAAATATGTCTGTAAAGGTAACATTTTGATTTATCGCTTATCACCCGACCTGACATGCCTCGGTTCTATCCCGTTTCTCCCACTTTTAATTACCCCAAGCTAATAAGCTCTTAATCCTAAGCCGAAGACAATAGATCGACCTGTTATAGTCTGTTTCTCACAGCTCTAACTAATCTGTGCCGTTTCTCCCACTATTTGGCTAAATTGGTATAGTATTTGAAAAAAAACGAAACTTAATCAACATTAAACTTGGAAAATATATATTCTAAAATATTCCAATAATAGTTGTGTATGTATATAATAACAGAAATTATTACCACTAAATCTATAAGTTACTAGTAGATTAACATGATTTTGGAGGGCTGTTAAAACTCCATAATTTCAGGGACGTCATTCGACGAAGCCAGGCCGCGGGCGGATAATGGTATAAATAGCCATTAGCGGCCCGCGGCCCGGCTATTTTTAGATTCCATGGTCTAATGAATTACTCCCATTCGGATGAAGTCCCTTTGTATTTCCGAACGGAAGTCGAACGCGCGATCGAAACAGAAATATCGAACAGACTTACTGATTATTTCTTCCAGCAATTCCCTCGTGCGGTTAGCTGTAACAGGGAGTGGTAATAATAGTAATAACATAATTGTTGTCAGGCATCATGATTCATTAGCGGCCCTGCAGCAATGAGGAACAGCCCTTGGGCTTATTAACGGCCCTCGACTTCGTCTCGGGCCTTTAATAAACCCTCGGGCTGTTCATCATTGCTGCAGGGCCGCAAATGAACCATAATGCCCTCCAAAATCATGTTATTGTTATATTAGGATAAATGTAACAGTTGAGAAACTTTGTCTGCATAATCACACACTGATAACTGTCCTTGTCTGAAACGTTCTTTCAATAAACTTAATCTCTGTTCGATTCCAACATAACGTCTTTTCTTGGGTGCTCTAACACCCCCTGCAGAATACTGGATAAGTGAAAGTTCAGTTTGTGCCTGAATTTTTTTGAGCATTTGTACCACAACATAGATATTAGGATGGGAATGATGCAACATTTTTTTCAGTTTGTTATGCCACCCTTCTAGATTGTTTGTAGTTGTAGAGCCTTCAGTATTGAAGTGATTCCACAACCGCTTATCACCTTCAACCCAATATTCAGTCACATAGTCTTTAAAAGAATCAGCATTGGGGTTACCTACATTTTCATCATATTCCTCGAGTGCATAAACCATACATCTTCTACAGATATTTCTGGCACAAGTGGAAGGGCAGCGGCCCTTCGTATCAGTTTATGAACATTTTCATTGTCGCATTCAAAAAATTATTTTGATAATTTAAACAAAAGCCAGTGATTTTTTCTTCCAAACAAATTCTTAAAGTGGGAAATTAAAAAGTGGAAGAAACAGCACATTGGTAAAACAGTGTGAGATATTAAAAAGTGGGAGAAACGGGACATCAGTTAAAAAGCCAACAATAATGATACAAAGTATAATCCCTATAACAACACATGATTTAGGTGTGGGATTAAAAGTGGGAGAAACGGGACGACCCCACATGCTCCAAATACTGATCCATTAATCTCTGTTTTATCAAATTTATAAACTCATTTTGATTACCGACGTTCTGCTCTCTCCAAACTTGGCAAAACCCAAGCTCATTAAGTAAAGATCTAACATTTCCTAACCATCCCGTATATCTGATATTAATATTAAATTCGTGAAACATTTTCAGATAAGTTCCATGAAGAATGCCATTTTTTTTTGTATTTATCCACTTACAATCATCGCGTTAGTAAACAATTGCTACTGAATTAAAACTAAAAATTTGCTTAAAAATCATTGGTACTGAAACAGTTGTCTGGGTTCACAAATGCATTAGAAGCATCAAGTGAATTTCGTAAATATAAGCGAATGAATGAGTGCTGACGATATTGAGTGCGAATGATATTTCAAGTAGCCAATCTCGAAAGAAAATTGTCAAGACAAACGTTTGAGCGAAACATTGCTCCTGTGGTATCTCTGGCAAAGGTAAGGCCATTTGTCACGTCTGTGGGATTCACCATATCCGTTAATTGGCCATTTTATCAAGGTGCTGATTTCTCCCGCTGAAATATCTCTTCTTTGTAATCTCATATTAGACGCGTTAACCATTTACCTAACATGAAAAGCAGACGACACTTGCAAATAAAAGTTTTGAATAACTAATTTTTTTTTCATTTTTTTTATCTCAAACACATAGGTTATGTGCTTCATTAATTACAATTTTGCTGCTGATGCTTTTTATTACCTGGTAAACGCATGCGTGGACATCACTTCCCACGCGTGGAATATGATCAGTCCACGGCGACTGTACTGTAAAACAAAGAATGAAATCTAGTCTTCTGAGAAAGAAAATGAATACAAGAGCGAATCGATATCTAAGACTTCAATCCAGACGAAACTGTTCCGACTGGAAAAAAACTGCACACACAGACCCCACACCCTACACCCCGCACCCTGCATCCCGCACCCCAACCTCCACACCACATTCGCTATGCCCATCCTTTCTGTGAATGTTTATGACTGAATGCTACATATTGACATGACTGTCCGTGTAAAGAGGAAGAGATGTCAACCTTACGATTCTGCACAGTCAATTGCGTAAATAACTCACAAGTTTAATTATTAATTATATTATTTAATTATTTATTGATGTTTCACGCAATATTCCGAATGTGTGGGTGCGCTGTGGCTCAGTGGTGGCTCTCCTGTAACGTATTTGTAATAGGCGCGCTTTATGTTATCGTACAAGCGCACTTTAACCCTTTACTCAACGAATCGCCCGTATCCACCCGCGTAATATGCAAATTCAGCAGCTGAAAAAATATTATTTTTCGAAAAACGTCAACAAAACCATATCATGTGGCCCCTCTTTGGAACGAGCTCGTAGAGCTCGTTCCAAAGAGGGGTCACATGATATGGTTTTGTTGACATGTTTTGAAAAAATTTAAAAAATAATATTTCAAATAATAAGTTTTTAAATCTTCTGCGTTGGGTAAAGGGTTAAGGAGTGTGGTGGCTCAGTGGTTACGGAATTGGACTTCAGATCTAAAAGCACACGGTTCGATCCCCGCCAGGGGTAAGTGCGTTGTATCCCTGGGTAAACACTTCGTCCCGATTGTTCACGATGATGCACTTGTCTTCATCCAATGCTAACCCTGCTTGTGTGGAGTTAGTACATTGTGGAATCTGGCATTGCTCGCCGTTGCTCGGTGGTTGTCTCCGGGTACTCCGACCGCCTCCACCCGAAAAAATGTTCGACACGAGGTGACTCTGGCTGTCGAAAGTGTCGTTAAACCCAAATAAATAAATAAATATATTCCGAATCTGAGGCTAGATCATAACACTACACACACTCGTGAAAAGTAATGTTTAGCCAATCGTTTAAAGTAACTTGAAATCAATGCTGGCCAAATTAGAAGACTTCGGCCAGGCGTTGGTTATTGGGTCCTGTTTTTATACTACTGCAATAAACAAGCACTGCTCCACCTTCCATGATTCCCACGAGGGTCAATATATAACATTGTGCTGGGCCTTAGGTTAAAATCTCGTCCACGAAGACTTTATGTAAGAAAGGCTCTGTGACATCGTACCCACGAGTTGTGAAGAGCAGGCACGTAGCTAGGATCCGAATTTTTTTTTTTTTTTTTTTGGGGGGGGGGGGGGGGGGGCAAAGGAGAATTGTGGGAGGGCGAGCCTAGGACGAGATGCCGAAGGAATCTCCCGAGGACCGAAGGCCCGAGAGTGGGGGAAGGCACGGGAGGGGGTCGCCCCTCCCGTAGGAAAATTTTGGATTTTAGCATGTCTCAGACGCGATTTCCTGAAGTTATTGGCCAAATTTTATAACAATATCGCGTTTTATGAACTGTAACTAATGTATGTGTCCCGCAAATTTACCATGAGTGTTTGTTTGTTCACAGAATCTTCACTAGAATAAGTGGTCCTGAAAATCTTGCATAAAGAATATTTAGGGGGGGGGGGGGGCAAGACTGAGTTTTTTTTTGGGGGGGGGCAGTTGCCCCCCCGTGCACCCCCATAGCTACGTGCCTGGTGAAGAGTACTGCCATGCCTGACTTGTTGTTAGCGACATTTACATGTAGAGGATATTTGAGACGAAGTCAACTGGTAGAATGCTGAAAACCCGTATTTGGGCTTTGGGCTTTATTTGGGCTTTATTCTGAAGTGCAGGAACCACAACCGAAGTCCTCATTTTCTGGACACGTGAGTCAGATTATTTCTGAAGTGAAAAATTGAATGATTTGTGGATATTTGTCTTGTTTCAATTTATGAGAGAATGTATAGGCACTCTCTCGTGAATTGTAACACTGCAAAGACGTGAACAAGTTTTGACGATCCAGAATAATTCAACACTCTACCAATTAAAGACTGTCACGATTTATTTATTGGTGTTTAAGGTCACATACTTATGCACAATGGCTAATCGTGATCGTGACAGTTTTACGGATGGCGGAAGCCGGAGGACCAGGAGGGAACCACCGAGCATCGACGAGCAACAGTCAGCTCCTCAACATTCTAACTCTTTTCAAGCTCCGCTCAAGCAGGGTTACAGCGGTTGAAAACATGTGCACCATCGGCGTGCAGTAAGCCTTATAGTACACGGCGTTATCGTGCTCCCATGTAGGAAACCGGGATAAAGTGCCTTGCCCAAGGATACAACGCGGGTCGTCCCGGACGGGGATCGAACTCAGGGATCTCTAGCATAGAAGTCCAACAGTCTACCACTGAGCCACCGCGCAACCGTAGCAGTTTTTTTTATTAGGGTTTAACGACACATTAACAGCCAGGGTCATATCATGTCGGTGACAGTTTTACGGATGGAGGAAGCCGGAGTACCCGGAGAGAACCACCGAGCAACGACGAGCAGCTGTCAGCTCTCCAACATCGTAACTCTGAACACTGCACAGTGGCACAGGCAGGGTTAGATTGGTTGAAGACAAGCGCACCATCGACGTGCAGTACGCCTTAGTACACAGAGTCATCGTGCCCCCATATAGGCAATCGGGGTTAAGTGCCTTGCCCAAGGACACACCGCGGGAGCACGAATCACCGTAGCAGTTAGTTAGAAATTGTAAAAGCGAAAAGTGCTTGAACAGCTCTACACAATTATTGTAAGTAATTTGTTGTTTTAGGCTGTTGAGAAAGGCAATCTGCACGGAGGGTTGAACTCTAATGTGAAGTATATTGGGATGATATTAGAGTTAACCCTTTATCCAACAATTTGGCCGCATCCGGCCGCGTAATATGTAAATTCACCAGTTGAAAAAATATTATTTTTGAAAAACATTCAACAAAACCATATCATATGACCCCTCGTTGGAACGAGCTCGACGAGCTCGTTCCAACGAGGGGTCACATGATATGTGTTTTTTTATTTTTTGAAAAATTTCAAAAAATGATATTTAAAATAATAAATTTTGATATCGTCTGCGTTGAGTAAAGGGTTAAGCATATGGTGAGAATGTCAGTACTTGAAAGAGATGTTTGAACTTTGATCCACGTCAAGAGAAAAAAGAAGAAATCCCTCAGCTTTGAGGGCCCTAACGCATATGTTCGAGAAACGATATGATAGATGAACGAATGTTGGAAGTTGGGACAATGGGTGAGAGGTGAAACAAGAAATGTATGTGAACCAAATATGGTAGATGAACGAAAGATGGGAAGTTAGACTAAAGGTTGCGATGCGCGTCAAGAAGATACCAACAGTTGCAAAGAGACGGCATGCGCCCACAAAACCGACATCCTTTCATGCAGATGTGTGTTTGTGTTATAAATCTTGAATAGTTAATTCCAACGGAGTTCAGTTTCTTTATCGAAATTTGTGAAAAAATAAATATACATGTATATAAATTGTACATAAAAATATTGGCGACCTACCTCTCTTCTAAATGTTGGTATTAAAATTAACTCTTCTGTAATAGCAATACGTATAAAAACGATCGTGCAAAAACTTATCTCCGAAAGTCAGTGGGATTTTATAAAAGGGGGTTTGCGAAATCTACACGTCTAATTACTGATCTAATCGATAAGTGCAAAGTTAGTAATATTCCTGGAATGTTGGTATAACTGGATTTCGAAAAAGCTTTCGACCCTCTGAATTGGTACTATATTGAGAAAACCCTAAAATTTACAATTTCAGCCCACCAATCATTCGCAGGTTTAAGGCTTTCTATAGTGACATTTCCAGCTGTTTAACAACGGCCATCTGTCAAAGTTGTTCAATGTAGAAAGAGGTGTTAGACAAGGGGACACACTCTCCTCGTACCTGTTCATCCTGTGTGTGGAAATGATGAGTGCTAGGTTAAAATTTAATCTGGAAATTAATGGTATAAAAATAAACAATTCTGAATATATAATTAACCAGTTACAGACGACAGCATCTTATTTCTTGACGAGGATAAAAAATCACTAAACGCGGCCTTAAATATTGTTGATGTGTTTTCTCTCTTATGAGGTCTAAAAGTAAATTTTGACAAAACCTATACAGTATGGATCGGTTCTCGTAAGGGTTGCGGGGTGGAACTAAAAACGGATAAACCGATAAAATGGAATCACGGTGATAATTTTACATAGAAAAAATGCAGAAACTATTAAATGATTGGTCACTAAGAAATCTTACCCTTGTTGAAAAAGCTACCATCTTCAGTGCAAGGCTATCATTTGGAAAAATGGTTTTAAAAACTTAAAAATTCTTGCTCTTCCAATCAGCATACACTCCCTCACAGTCCTACCCAATCCAACCGATTGGATTATTGATAAACGTCAGCGGATATTCGCACATTCCTTTTGGTCACATAAGAAAGACAAAATCAAACGCTCTACCATGATAAGCCCAGTGGAGAAAAGTGGTCTCAATATTAAAACCCTACGTAATTCATTAAAAATGGTTTGGGTTAAGAAGCTCTTAGACCCGGAAAACTCATGATAGTGGAAAACACTGGCACTTGATAACCTTGAAAAATTTGGATTCAGCAATCTTTTGCATTTCACAAAAGACGGTTTTCAAAAATTATCAGAATCAATGCCCCCATTCGGGCGAAATGTTGTAATTTTGTGGAAAAATACAATCCTAGAATGTACACAAAAAATCAATGTTGTGGAGAATTCATTAATGTCTCGGTTGAAGTCAACTGCCAAAGTTAATAAAGATTTTTACGGTCTTTTTCTGAACAAGATAGCTACAGATGCAAGACAATCCGAAGCTAAATGGGGCGTTGAGCTTAGATATGATATAATCACAGAAGAATGGCAATATGTATACAAGACAACATTCACTTCTACCAGTGACACATATTACAGACACTACAGTTCAAAATAAATCACCGTATCCTGTACACAAATTCTAAGCTATTTCGTAGTGGTCTTTCAGAAACTCAGCTCTGTAGCTTCTGTCTTAACTCAAAAGAACCAATAACACATCTTGTTTACGATTGTTCACATTCAAAAACGGTTTTACTCCAACTCATTGAAAGGGTCAATATAGTTTGTAATTCAAATGCCCAGGTCAGTCTTTAGGAAGTAATATTAGAAGCGCAATTAGAACATCAGTTATTCGACATATTGAAAACATTTCTACAATATTTTAAAATATATATATATACGCAAGTTGTCTTGCAAACCGTCTACCCAACTATATATATTGAGTATACAGAAGTATTAAAAAATACAGAACTAACGACATATACTCACTCCATTTATACTCTTTCAGCAAGGCAAACAAAATCTAATTGAGGTGGGAAACAATATCTAAAATAATTCTTTTAATCTAAATATTTTCTATTACCACACATGTGTATGTTTAATTTAGATCCGAAGATTGTGCTAATTCTTTACACGCTGTATATTGTCCATATATATGTGTTAATGTAAGTTACTGCGAAAACTGTGAAAAAAAAGATGAACCATCGTTGAATTGACGTCGACCTCATTTTAGTACGTGAAGTCACTGACCCCTTGAACACTATAAACAATTTGCAATAAAGAGACGGTAGACGTTCTGGCAACTATTTGCCGTCACTTGTGTCGTAATTGTTACGGTAATGACTGTTATTACTCGCCTGTTCTACGAAATCCACGTCTACAGCAACACTAAACCATGCGGAAAATGAAAATCTGTTCCGCACACTTATGCGCAACGGAAATCGTTTACGGACTATTTTTATAAAGAAGCGAAATTTCATTGAAATTTTCCACAAATCGTGTACCGCAATTACAATTTGAATCGCTAGCGATAGCTAAAATCTTCCCCTGAGTTCCAATGTGTTCTGTGCGCCAGTAGTTACATAGAACATAGCGGAACTCAGGGGACGAAATAGTAACACGGGTTCCCCTCCCAAATTTGGTTGGCGATAACATGTGTTCTTTTTGTTGATAGTTGTCAAATGAAGTGCCGATTGTTCTTCTAATAATTGTTTTTTTATAGAGGTGAAGGCGTGTAATAAACACAGAACGACACGTGTGTGTGATTGAGTTAAACGATATGGCACTTGTACCATCGTAGAAGAATAAAACTCGAGGCCCTTGCCATCTCGTTCTATCCTTCCGCGCTGGCACTCGTGCCGTATTGATTAACACATTCACACGCGCGTGACGTTCTGTGCAGTCAGTACGTCAAGTTTTCCTCATACGAATACTACAATAATGGAGGAGTGCTCATATACAGTGGACCAAAGTTTTTTTTCAGAACGAACGTATTCAACTCTTTATTTCCTGTATGCGTTTGAATAATGACACTGTCCATCCGAAAGATGCGTTGTTTTAGAAGATTAACCCTTTCAACACTGGTGGCATCGTCCATGTCAGTTCAATGACAGCAATTGGAAGAATCCATATTCATTTTGAAAATAATGATTGGTCTATCCAGTACATGTACTTAGCACCCATCTTACTTAATGAAATTATGACGAAACATGTTACTGTAGCGAAAAAGCAGACTCTCCGGTTCAATGTGTTAAGTTTTTAATTAACATCTTTAACCTACAGCAATACCGTAAGGAGATATATTTTATTTAAACTTAGCCAAGGATTCACCGTTTGGGCGCTGGTTTCAGTTGGAGTCCAGTAAGTACATTTTGGTTTGAAGAAAAACCTCAAACAAACAAACAAACAAACAAAAAAGACAAAAACGACAAAAAAAGACAAAAAGAAGGAGTTCACATGTGTTGCGCAGTCATTTCCAAAGATATGCAATACGCGGGAAATGGATCGTTTCCAAAACACCAGCGGATTACAGTTTCTACACAGAACAATAAACGTTAATACCTCAGTGAGAGCAAAACTCTTTCAACACTGAGCTCATCAAATGGTATCGTCCAAAAGAATGTAATTTACAGCAATGAGGGCAAATCTATTTTGGTTTCGCGGGGAGGTTCAATAATAATTCAACCCTAAAGCCATATCGGAGATAATTTAATTCAACAACAATATGGGGCAGTAGGATTAAATTATCACTGATCAATCTTTACGATTTCTGCCTCTTGTGTTACCTTTTCATTTACTACTGCAGTATGGCTATCGTGGACTGGTTACTTTCCACGCGAGGGCAATATTTCCACGGACGCAATAATTGATTCCAAACACTAATTAGAGGAATAATCATCACACATTTAATTAATGAAGCACCGGGTTCAACCCGGTGGTTCATTAATCAAAATTTTGCTGCTGATGATTTTTATTGCCTGGTAAACGCAAGCGTTGGACATCACTGCCCATGTGTGAATTACGACCAGTCATGTACGACGACTGTACTTTAGGAATGAATGAATGAATCTTTAATTAGCAGTATACAACAGGAAACAAAAAAAATTTCATGCATCATTGTAGAACAAAAATATACATTCATAATTGTAGAACAAAAATAATCTAATAAACCTGTACACCGCATGGAGACGGCATAGCCAGATTGGCTGTCTACCTGTCGTCTCCCTGGGATTATATCGTGCAACACTGGAATCGGACTGTCCAACAACCGTTCATCTATACTTGGTCTTAGTCGCTGGTGGCTAGTGTAACTAATACAATTGAGTTAAGAGACGAGAATTGAGTTAAGAGACGAGAATTTGTCCAGTCGAAAACAGTACCAGGAGAATGGATCGATAGTAACTACTTCTCCCTCGTTGACAACTCCAAACCCCGACGCCACTCCGTGGGGTGCTCTCATAGGATTGGAGTCCTCAACACGAGTTGACCAGGAACAAAATTCCCCTATTGTCATTTCACTGCCCACGTCTGTCGGCACTGTGCTTGGAAAACGCTAAATTGGTATAATCTTGAAAATGAATTAAAAATGCATACCAACTCGGTTTATTCAGGAAATATTCTACCTATTGTTAGAAAGCATAGTCAGTACAATAAGGATTATTACAGTCGATGTTATCGGAGGAGTATTGGGACAATAATTTTGAGGTTAATTGTTTTTTAAAAATGTTTCTGTTGTTTATATTACGTAAATCAAGGTCTAAATCGTTCCAGAGGTTGGAGTACACGTGTGTTGGAAAATTGTCTTTATTCTATCAATTTGGAGAGTATCTCTCCTTCTACTAGCTCTCTCCGAAGTGTTGACTACAGGGGGAAAATAATGACTAAAGTATACTGGCAGGTTATCGTGATACCTGTCAAAAACGAGCAGGCACGCGTGGAGATCGAAGAGGTCATTTACTTCAAGAATCTTATTTTCCCGAAAGAGAGGATCAGTGCGTGCATTATATTTCTTATTGTTTATTATGCGGATGGAGCGTTTCTGAAGAACCAGTATCTTTTTGGACGTTCTAGCATTTCCCATACATTTATCCCGTACACTAAATGTGTGTGTATCAAGGCATAATAAAGTGTTTTCAGAGCTTCAAGGGAAAGCGTAGTATTCACTCTATTTAGTGCGAAATTTGCCCGAGCAATTTTTGAAGAGAGTTGAGATATATGATGTTTGTAAGATAAACTATCATCAATATGTATTCCTAAAAATTTAAGAGATTTTTCTGTATTATTTGAACCTACTCTACTTATTATTTGGCCATTTGTTAAAATATTTTGGTGAATTGTCGTATTTTTGGCGTAGGGTTGGTAAAAAAAAAATTTGTTGCATTTAGTACAAGTTGATTCGCACAACACCATTCAATCCCTTTTTCAAGTTCTTTATTTTTAAGCTGGGCTGATTGATTTGGGTCGGGACCCGAAGAAAGCCCAGTAGTGTCGTCAGCAAAAGATATGAGATTTAGGCATGTAGCATGATAGATGTCATTGACATATATCAGGAACAGTGTTGGGCCGAGTATCGAGCCTTGCGGAACTCCTTGTGATATTTTTGCTCTGTCAGATATATGGTCGCAGATAAGTAGCTTTTAAACCAGTCATTACCCAAACCTCTGATACCGTATCTATATAGTTTTTTTTATTGAAATGTCATGGTTTATTGTATCAAACGCTTTTGAAAGATCAAAAACAACGCAAGTGTGCTGTTTTCATTTCTTTTATTATTTTCTTCTGATATAGTTTTCAACAATTGCATGACAGGATGCACCGTACTATGATTTTTCCTAAAACCGTACTGATTTGGATGTAGGATACTTAAACGATTTAAGTATTTTAAAAGTCTTACTGACATAAGTTTCTCTAACACTTTTGAGAATGCCGGAAGAATGCTAATGGGTCTGTAATTTGTACAGTTATGTTGATCGCCTGCTTTAAAAATAGGAATAACTTTTGCGTTTTGTCGGGAACAGTGCCACATGAACATGAACAATTGAAGATGTCTGTTAATGGGTAAACGATGGGGTCAATAGTTTGTTTAAGTAGATTTGAACTAATATCATCACAATCTTTGCTTCCTTTTGACTTTAGGGATTTAACAATACTCATAATTTCAAAATCATATGTAGGGCTTATTAGTAGAATTTGTCTCCATGAAGTCGTGAAAGGACATGTTAGTACCAAGTATTTTATCACTTGTTCGTTTTCCTATATTTGCAAAGTAAGTATTGGATTCTCTAGCTATTTGTGTCGGGTCGTTTATTTCTTTATCATTATGAATAAAAAATTGAGGTAAGTTGGTTATTCCGTGGGACTTTTTAATGGCGTCATTTAGTATTTGCCATATTTGACGCATGTTAAATTTGTGCTCGTTTAGAATACTTCTAAAATAAATTGCTTTGTATTGCTTTTTCACTTTATTGAATATTTTACAGTAATTTTTGTGTTTTTTTTTATATTAAGTTTGGTTGGGTTTTTCAACTATTTATTATAAAATTTGTTTTTATTATTAGATGAGACTACTAACCCTCTTGTCATCCAGGGTTGCCTCTCTATGAATTTTTGATGAGTACATACGCGTATTCGGGGGAAAGCCGCATCAAATAATCCTAGATATATATCTCAAAAATTGTTATAAGCCGTGTTTGGGTTATCTGAACCCATAACAGAGGAAAAATCACATTGTGGTAGAAGTAATTTGAAGTTTGCAATAGTTTCATCATTTACCTTTCGAGTACATGAATATTATTCTTTGTTTGTTTTGGGGGACACAGTTTCTGCGTGAAACGTACCAAAGTGGTCGGAGACGTCAGTTATAATTATCCCAGATACTGCAGTGGACAAACTATTGTTGGTAAATATGTGATCGATGAGTGTGGCTGAATGTGTAGTTAAGCCGGTGGGTTTAGTAATGACAGGTAAAAATCCCTGGCTGAACATTTGGTTGATATAGTTATCTGTTTTGGTGTTGGAGTCATATTTAAGAAGATCAATATTAATATCGCCCATTATATAGGGAGATTAGTTATTTCATTTAGTTTGTATTCTCTTTACGAGAAGAAGACGGATCAACGGAAATAGCTAAGAAATACACGGATAGTTTAGGCAAATGGATCTCCGTTGCTAACTGTGAGGTTCGTTGGCTGGAACTTTGCTTCGACTTCTTATGCTTTCTCGCAAAAGATTAGTGTTCACTTGGGTGGAAATACCTTTTTTGTGTGTTGTGGCTATAATCCATTTTCCAAATACTGTAGGTAGAAAATATCAAGCGCAATTTTGTCGTTGTCACGTACTGTGGTCATTAACCACCAGACGCGATGCAAGGGTTGCAATAAGTAAGAATTAACCATTTTTGCTATCAGTTTACAATTTAGTTTAAACAATATTTATTTTCAAACTAATTATACATGAATATTCAAATAGCTTAACCCTTTGATCTCTAGTGGTAGCTTCCATGTCAGTTCAATGGCAGCAATTAGAAGATTTCATATTCATTATTTGGGGGTGGACCAATCAGTATTTTCAACGTGCAGCCTAAGGCTGCACGTTGAAAATACTGATTGGTCTACCCACACATTTACTGAAAAACCATCTTATTTAATGACGTTATGACGTATCATGTTCCTGGCCGAAAAAGCGGCCGCTGAGGTTCAAAGGGTTAAACTTAACAAGGCTGTATATACCGATACCTATAAAACTGGATCCAGCAGCAAGCTGCAGGCTAACTGGACAGTTTACCTTTACAATTTGCAAAGGAAATACATATGGCTAGAAAACTTGGAATTTTTAGTTCACGTTGTAGACATTGAGAATAGTTTTATATTCCGTAAGAGAGCGAAGGAAAAAAATATAAAAACAAATGAAAGAACATGAACGTTCAAACATTAAGTGGGTGAAAGCTGACAGGAATGATAGAATGGAAGAAGGAAAAACGACGAGGAGAAATAAAGCAACAGTGCTCACCGCTTTACAGTTAACTACGCAGACTAAAATCACAAAATCACTCGCGGAATACAGGTTGTAATGTTTGCAATGTCGTCATAAATGATCTTTTAATGGATCCTTACTGTCGAACAAAGACAACTGGAAATTACATACAACCTAAGGTTCAAAGCGAAACATATAAGCATCGAATATCATTTTGGCATAAAACCTCGCTACGTCGAAATTATAATCAGTACTATTATGTTCAGTTCGCACTTTTATCTCAATGCTGTCAATATTTGTCCTTTGTTATAGAGCATGATTCAGATATGGAGGTATACACTGTGTTGAAATGGAAAACTCAAAAGAAAGTGATGAATTATACCCTTTTGGCGTTCGAGCAACGCTCGCTTTGGGAAAGGAGTGATCTGCCCTCACCTTGAAACAAAATCTCTCGGCAGTTCACACACGTGACTAAGCTTTTGATGAAAAGAACGATAGCGCTCAGCTGTTGGATTAGAGTACCACTTCATCTCCTCGCCGATTTGTGTTCAGTCCTTTGCTTATCGACTGGAAATATTACTTCATTTAGAACTTTGAACGTACAGAGCTGAATGGGTTAAGCTTTTATTTAGCTGGTATCACTTTCAGAAAATCATTTTCATTTTATTCAAAGTACCACCTGTTGATGTCGATCGAACCTCGTTTTATTTTTAGCTGTTGCCTTCAGTAAGTATTTTCATGTCTTCCCATTTAACACTTAACTAGTGGAGTGCTAAATTATTTTTTCTATTTAATATTAGTTCCCATGTCTCTCTGCCTTGTTGCAATTTATGGGAGAGATCCAAAAGGCCTTCTCCCATAAACTGCCACAAGTCAAATCGATACAGATAAAAAAATTTCACCTCATGGATAATATAATGCACATGCAGTAAATATGAAGCCTTTCGTTGTGGTACCTTGGATACAAATCAAATTGTCCCTTCCGTTTTGATAGGGGGACTGCCCGTTCTTTAGACAAAGTTCAAAGACGAAAGATAAGGTATTGCTGAACTTAATATTTGAATCCGAGTTACCCACCTTGAAATGTTGCATCTCTAAAAATAAACAGACTTGGGAAAATATATTTTTTCAATAAACATTGGAAACATTCTCTTGACATCTTGAATTATTGTTGAATATTCTTGATAAAAAAGAGGGTGATTTGATGACTTTTGGACCTAAAAAATACAATTTACTTTTTGTGTTTTTGTAGGGAATTCCCTGAAAAATATGCGCACGTGCAGGTACTTCCCTTCGTGTCATTTTTTCTCTCTTATTTGTTGCATGACCCCCTGTTTTCGGGTCAGGAAAAGTTGTCTGAAGGGCTATACTTGACAAAGATAATTGATTGTCAAAATTAAAGTTATGAGATCATATTTGTTTTCGCCTGAACGTTATTAATTCTCATATCATAATTGTCTCTGGGAAATATACGTTAATCGCATGACTTCTGACACACACTGCCGTGCGTTTGCATTCATGTTATCGGGGATAGACGGGCGATCTGGCCATGCTGTCTCGCAGTAAAATACTGTTGCTTTTGTAAACAATTATTGTAAAAACATTTTGAACATTTGAATTCTGTTTAATAAAATGTACTTTGTTACTTACTTCTCGAAGACGAGAGTTTCAGATAGAGAGTGCAGAGGAAGACGTGTACGACCGCGCACGAATATTGCCAGCCTTCACACACACTTATCTGTGTGACAGAAAATGAGCTGGACTTTGTCAAAGGTTTGGCTTTCCACACTTAGTAACCCACTCTTAGAAGAACTCTTGAGTCAATTACGTCTATTTTGGTGGCTGAGAGTGGTTAAACGATTGCGATGTATTTGTGTTTTGACAAACAGCTACAAATCTACAAAGACGTGAAAATGCGCATTATTTGTCTGGGAGTATAGATCATACGAAGTAATATAATGATGATGGGTGCCGAGTGATTGTCTAAATATCATTTATGTGCCGTCTCTAATTAACTGACTTCACGACCGTGTTAATGCAATTCATACGTCAGATATCGACAATTACGTAAACATTTATGGTATGTGATATTGCCACAAGTCTTAAGACACTTCAAACACAACATCATTAAAGTTAATTGACATACGATCGAATTGGTTTCAAGAGAATACGACCCGAGAGCACTCACTTATAAATGGCGATAGTTCAGAAAGAATTGTGTTGTTGGCGGTTGTGTTATTCTCTTGCAAAGTCGGTCGTAAATATTTGTTCACATAACAGGCCTGTCGAGATTAATAGAGAAGTCGACTAATCGTCGGAAACACCCATTATCGACTATAATTTCAAAGTTGACGATTATGGGGCTTCATCACTCCTTTATTGATGAATTATTTTGCTAATACTCTCCTCCCCGTTGTGCTCGTAAGAAGTACCAGCGCTGCAGAATTTCAAATTCAGTTTATTGTACTTCTGCACCATGTCGGTCAAATGTACAGTATAACATTTTATCATAGGACTCGTCCGTTTTGTTCATTTTAAAACATTTGATATTTTGCTTTCATATTAATCGGTGATAAATAAAGCCTTCCGTCGATTTCATTGGTGAGTTTCAAAAGTAGACAATTTGATTGGCTGAACAAAATACAACTGGGCCACATTTTCATAACTAGAGCTGGGAGTTTACATTGGTCAATTTCAAAACTGGACAATTTGATTGGCTAAACAAAATACAACTGGGTCACATTTGCATAATTTCAGTCGGGAGAATTTACGTTATCTGTCCTATGTAGGGTGGGTTATATTGTATTAATCTTTTACCTAACGTAACGGCAAAAACCGTCTCGCGCAATACAAGAAAACGCCATTCATTTTTTTTTAATATTTTCACTTTTTGCTTCCAAAACATAGGTTATGACCCCTCATTGGAACTAGCGTGTCGCGCTCGTTCCAATGAGGGGTCATAACCTATGTTTTGGAAGCAAACAATGAAAATTTGTAGTTATACGAGGATGTTTTTTCCAAGTGCCGTCTGCAAATCAAGTTAGGTGATGGGTTAAAAAGTCATACTAAGTGGCTAATTTGTGCGTGCGTGTGTCATATGATAAATAGAATATGAAATGAGTGTTTTTCTCATATAATATTTTTGAAACTCGTCCGAATATTCCGTTTGGGCGAGCCAGAGGCTCGCCCAAACGGAATATTCTTAGACTCGTTTCATAATATTATATGAGAAAAACACTCATTCCATATCCTCTATATATTAAAAATATACAAAAATAGAATTATGAAATAAGCACACGACATAATACCACATGAGAGATGAATTGATTGAATAATCTAAAAACGGGGATGAGAGTGAGATGCAACTAAATTAGCTGAAAATCTCATATTTCAACGAAAAATGTCCAAACAATTATGTTTTTTCCCATAAACCAAAGGGCATATAGCTGAGTTATCAAGTGGCAGACATTTTACTTCTATACATTTGCATGAAAATGGTCTAAAAGACCATTTTAATGAAAATATAGAATATAGAATATCAAAATACAATGTAATTGATATGGGGAAGAAGTATAAAGGTACACAACACATGGCAGCAGGTCTGGCGTTCTAGAAAGTATGGGAGTACAAATAATTGCTCTTCATAGTTTGCCAAGGAGTGCAATTGCCTTCTTAAATCTTAGTGCAACGATTATTATATATTGGACTCTTGACCACCTCAGGCCCAAACCTGATCCTAGGCTCAGGTTTGATCCCGAGATAATCAGGCGTCTGAATTTTCGTCGGAGAGTAGTAGGTGTGCAGCATACATACCTGCATGCCCAAAGAATGTCGAACCCGAGGAAATAATGACCAACAATATTGTTTTCTATATCGTTCTTTCTTTCTGTATTTATTTATTTATTGGTGTTTAAGGTCACATACTTATGCACAATGGCTAATCATGACCGTGACAGTTTTACGGGTGGAGGAAGCCGGAGTACCAGGAGAGAACCACCGAGCAACGACGAGCAGCTGCCAGCTCCCCAACATCGTAACTCCGCACAGCAGCACAGGCAGGCTTAGATTGGTTGAAGACACGCGCACCATCGACGTGTAGTACGCCTTAGTACACGGCGTCATCGTGCCCCCATGTGGACAATCGGGGTTAATACCCGAGGACACATCGCGGAGTCCGAATCGATCGCTCAGAAGGTCACCCATCCGAGGACTAACCGGGCTCGACGTTGCTTAACTTCGGTGATCTGACGAGAACCGGTTACAGCAACGCCACCGAGCCTCTCGTTCTTTCTGCAGATCACCGGGTACGATTAAAGTCGATGTTAATCGATTATTCATTTGTCGATCATGAAATTTCGTAATCCTGCCAGTCATATCACATAACCCAAGTTGCAGATAGCGGCACCAACATCTTGCGGAGAAGCTCAAAATTTCATTTTATTTTCACCAAACTTGTAGCATGAGTCCACATTCGAATGAGCTTTTGATTTGCGGCCTTCATCCAAAACAACACGAAATTTACTCGTTTTCGAGATCTATTAATAGCATTTCCTTTATCAAGCCTCCCTCTTTCAAATTTTTTGGAAATATCATCCCCACCAAAACCATTTCTAATAATATGGTACTGATTTGGGAAATTCTCAAAGGTTATGGCTGAATTTTCGGGTGACGTCGACGTTACCAAAAATAAAATGTCGAATTTTTATGAAATTTTAGTATATTGTAAAACTAAAAAATCAATTAGCAGATGGCTGTTTTTAGTTTTCGATTCATTAACATTTTGGACTTTTTACTTCACTTCAAATTTAGGGATCATTTTGCACATTTATCATTTAAAACGCAAAACGCACAGCTATGAAACTTCACTCACCTTTACCTTCTCTTGATGGTTTCATTAAATCAATTTGCTTGATTTTCAAATTTAGACTTATAAAAAAACCCGTCAGTTTTACTTCTTTGTCATGAACGTTTTATATCTGCCAGCTTGTTGAATCACGCTCAAAAAGTTTGGAAATATTTTCTCCAAGACAAAGTATATCTAAAAATGCTATCATTTTTCGACCGACAAAAAATTCGTCTGGAGGCTGCCATTGGGGATAATGGTAGGACGTCAACATAGGAAAAGTTAAAGTTCGTCCGGTATAAATGAAAATTAAATATTTTATAGAGCTCGGAAATTAAAAGAGAGGTGTTTGGAATTTTTTAATTTAACATCATTTCGACGCTTTTACGTCATTTTATGTTTTTACACGTCCATCCCATGTTCGAACAACCCTCAACAACTGCATAAGATACCCCTAGACAAATTGAACACTCAGCTCAAGAGAGAGTTGAAATGATATCTATGAATAGATGTATGCTCAAAACTGAACGTCATGGTGTCAAATGTCACTTGGGAGCCAAAAACATAAAAATTAAATTTCACTCCCAGAAGGTTTAGCCATGTGGCCTTTTAGTATTTATGGTCCCAAATACAAAGGTGAAAACAATTTAAAAATCCGACGTCAGATACCGAGATATGACGTAAACAACGTCGTGGGTCCACCCTCGCATTTGCTGACAGCCATCCCCCAACTACAAAACATATCACTAAATTTATATCACAGACTGCTAAAGGAAAAATTGAAGGCGAGCATTGCCAGCTTTTATTCGCATTGCCTGAAAATTGTTGACGCTATTACGTAAATGCCTATCGAGAGTTGCAAAACGTCAAAATTAAATTTTACTGAACGAAGTTGAAATGTTAGAACACTTCAGTACCCGTTGTCTCAAATACAAAGCTGAAAAAAGTTAGACAATCAGACGTAAAATACCGTAGGTATGACGTATATAACGTCGAATGTACCAAACAGTTTTACGTTTTTGTGTTTACATTTATCGTTTCAGCCTTTCGAAATTTTAGAAATATAATCACAATACACATCTGACTTGGCCGCCAAAAGGCGATTGCCGTCCAAATGGCGTTAAACGTTGAATGACTTTTGGAAAATAGCTTTGAAATTTCGGAACCATTAGCTTTGCTTTGAAATTTTTGATATTCTTAACTCAACGACAGTTGAAAACGATTCCTACGTCACTGCTCACTGCCTTTTTCGAAAAGAAAAAAGACAAGAGAATGTATAATACCTTTTTTTCAAGAATTAGAATTAATAATTCAAAACCGAATTTTCTTTGATGCTTAACCCTTTCAAAACGGTGTGCATAATTTGTTGCGTAGTGGACGAGCAGACAATATAAAGAGCAAAAATCCGAAGCGAGGCTCGGTAATAATTTAACCCAACAGCTCCGTAGAGCTGTTGGATTAAATTATTACTGAACCTCCAAACAAACCAAGATGGTTTCTCCCATTTCGCCGTTGACAATATTGACTGAAATGAAACCTTCAAGTGTGCCAGTGTTGAAAGGGTTAAGAAATGAAGGAAAAAAGCATTTGCCATTTCATTGCACTATTAACCCATTACCTAACGAAACGGCCGAATCCGCTAGCGTATTATGCAAATTCAGCACTTGAAAAAATATTATTTTTAAAAATATTTCAACAAAAACATATCATGTGACTCGTCGAGCTCGTTCCAATGGGCGATCACATGATATTGTCTAGTTGATTTTTTGGAAACGTTTGAAAAAATATTTAAAATCATAAATTTTGATTTCATCCACTGTTGGGTAAAAGGTTAAACTTAAAGATTTCAGTGAATTTTATTAAATACTTTTCTTGAGCCATCATCCCCGTGTTAGCAGGATGCAGATTGCTGACAATATCACCGTTAATCTTGTAGAAACTACAGTTTCCTTTTTGATAAGAACATTAAATTTCCAAGTTTTTTCTTCTAAGCACCGCTGAAGACCTTAAAAGTGGATTTGTTGATTTCTATCTCCAGACAAAATCGTTGTAATATTTTATACAGGTGGGAATTCAAAGAATCGCTGCTATTCATAATCTCCAGAGAACAGTTCTCCAAAACAAACCTTCACATATCGACTTCTTTATCAGACTTCATGTTCAACTGTTTAACTTCTTTCTATTTTGAGGGAGATGTAAATAAAACTCAAGACATATATCCAGGGATATCAGTTCCAACTGACAGACGCGGATGTATCAAAACACACAAGTTACAAATAAAATCATTACCATCGACACAACCATTCCAGTTTTTTGTATTAAAACCGTGTTACGAAAATTTTTATGTAATTCCAAATATATCGAATTTAGTGACTTCTTCTATATCGCGTTCCACGAAAAACGTGAAAGCATGTTTGAAATTTGAAATATTTTTGCTTTTGAACAAGAAATGTTTTTCGGAAATAAATATTTCCTCAATAAAAAATAATTACTTGATGAAACAATTAACTAAATCACTGTAATTAAAATCCATCGAGTTTCTCTCATTAGATGTTGATGGAATATTAGTAGTCAGTCGGAACTATAGTTCAACTCAGGAAATTTGTTTGTGGATAATTCAGTACAGCCGCCGTGGACTGGTAACGTTCCATGGAGTGGGCAATATTTCCACGGACACAATAAAATTAGATTGCAAACACTAAGTATAGGAAAATAATCAAAAACTTAATTAATGAAGCACCGGGTACAACCCGGTGCTTCATTAATTAAAATTTTGCTAATGAAGATTTTTATTCCCTGGTAAGCGCATGCGTGGACATCACTGCCCAGGCGTGGATTACGACCGTCCAGTGTGTAAATTGCATTTGATTTCCGATGGCTTTTGTCCGACGCGTGGTTTTGTTAGGAGGCGAGTGGCCCACTTCCCTTCCCCGCCCTTTGGGTCACTGGTGAGAGCGCCGAACTTTCATAGGTTCCGAGACTGAAGTGATGTTGTGGTGTAATAGGCATCTAGCGAAACAATGTGGTGTTGGGCACAAGGTTGTTCAATCATGAACGCTGAGGCAGTACGTTACGTTTTGGGGTGATATGTCCTTAAGAACTTATCACATCGCAAAATTACCTAACACCCCTGTCGTTCAAGTTTCGATAGCGGCTGCACCCGACATTACGAATGTCAAAAGCCCAAAACTTATCAACCAAAGTTTCTTCATAAATTGAATTGTTATGTTCTCAGGCGCGATATCCCTATAACCGTGGGGTTTTCTTCGATATAGTTTCCGTAACCCTTTGAACATTGACGGTATTTTCCACATCAGTCCAAAGGCAGTAATTAGAAGAATCCATATTCATTATAAACGCTAGTTTAGTTAATATTTTCAACGTGCAGTCTTGGGGGCTTCGCTTTGAAAATATTGATTGGTCTACCTCACTCGTTCACTTAGCAGTAATCCCACTCAAAGAAATTATGAAGTATCATGTTCCTGGGCCGTTAAGCGGCCTCTCGGGTTCAAAAGGTTAATATCTATCTGCCAATTCTTACTCGCTAATTCATGCTCTGTCGATTCTGGAATTGCTTACAGCCAGAAACTTGGACACAGTTGCCCGAAAAATTCGATCTTTTAGAATTTAACGGGGACAAGCGTTGCCGTGAGTCCCTTGGTTCCAAGTGGAATAATGACTTCAGAGCGAGACGCTGAGTGCTTGAATCGAATCACTTCCGTTGTATCGTTTCGCAAGACTTTTAACGTCGGATTACGGTAGCCTAGACGAGGCATATGGGACACTATACACTTCAAAAGCAGTTGGGTTGAAAATTAGCACAAATGAAATGGGTTGAGTGAATATGAACCCAATTGGGTTCATATCCACCCAACGCAGTCGGTTTGGGTTAATTTTTAACCCAGCTGCTTTCAGAGTGTAGGTACACAGACACTCAAACAAAGGAATCGAGGTTAAATCTATGAAAGTGGGCCAGTCAGTAGCTGTTTGGTGATTCTCGTGAAAACTCTTGGTTTCCCCAAATCGTAAAGTTATCCGACATCATATGGTCCTGCATGCGAAACAGCAAATATCGTTGTACACCAGGGGTGTAGCTAGCATTTTTTTTTTGGGGGGGGGGGGTGGGGGTGGGGGGGGGGGGGTGGGGGGGGTCGCCCACAATGCAACTCAAGGATGAGAATGTCTGGCAACTAAAAATACTGAAATCTTGGTCAGGGTCCAAGCCTTGCCTAGGGTCAAGTTGGAGGAGATTATGGGAGGGGGTGGCCCCTCCCATAATCTCCTCCAACTTGACCTTTGACCATCGGTGGTGGTGGTGGTGGTGTGGTGGAGGGGGAGGGGGGTATTCAATATTTGATATAAGCAATGATCAAAGATTTCATGTTGAGGGAAAGTGAATCAACTTCAATGTAGGCATGTTCGAGATTGTTGTAGAGAATATCGGCCGCGGACCTTTGGGATTCGGGTGTGGGGGGGGGGGCAGTCGTACGATCCCCATGACCCTCCCTGGCTACACCCTTGTACACAAACAAACGATTTTTCGAATCTTAAATATTTTCAACCAACGATTTTGTGACACAAGATGATACACCGTCCGAGACCACCAGGCTTGTGAGGCTGAAAACATAGCTTACGGTGTCTACCAAACGCGTCATTCTGTTTATGATGCAAAAATATGTCAGAAGAAAATCTTACAGCAAATATTGTGAATTTTAGCATTAGCGTTTAATGTGGGGACCAATATTACTGTCAAAGTAAGAAACGCGTTCATAAATTAGTGGCATGAAATAGTCGCGATTTTGAGGCAAAGGTGATTAACGTAACTAATTACTAGGTACCTGAAAAACGAGTTCAATAGACTGTTTCACGTCGGATTTAACTTGATAAAGTCACAGGGTGTGAAATGGAATCCTTACATTCAATTTTCAGTTGCAAATAATTATTCACAACCCCTTTTACATTGGAGTGAAATTTTGGAGAAATACATCGGGAGTGTCAGGTCTTCTTTTTCGTCTTCGCGAGACCCTTTGACAATGACAAATGCGGTAGAGGTTAAGATGCCCTATTGGGAACCATCATTGTTTACCGTGCTGACACCGTGCTGTAACACATCACCTCTACGTGGCCCTGTGTCATTCATAGCACGCCATCGATTTGTTCAAATCCATTTATTTATTAGAATTTAACGACACTTTCGGAAGCCGGGTTTATCTTGTGTCGGACAGTTTTTAGGCGGTGGAAGCCGGAATACTCGGAGAGAACCACTAAGCAACGGCGAGCAACTACCAGACTCCCCAACGTACTAACTCCACACAAGCAGGGCTAGCATTGGTTGAATACAAGTGCACCATCGACGAGCAGCACGTCTAGGGCTGCACGGTATATCGATATACCGATACACACAGGTATTCAAACCAGTACCGATTAAATACAGGTGTAACTGCTAAAATATCGGTTTATTGTTTTTTTTTTTACCCGCCATTCAATTTTCAAGATGTCCTGAGTTTTGTAATTGTAGTTCCGAACGAATAATATTATCCCTGTACCTAACGAATTGGCCGCATCCTCCCGGGTAATACACAGATTGTGCAGGTGAACAAATATTATTTTTCAAACAATTTCAACCGAACCATATCATGTGACCACTCATTGGAACGAGCTCAACGAGCTCGTTCCAATGAGGGGTCGCTTAATTTGATTTTGTTGAACTTTTTTGAAAAAGTCGATAAACTAATATTTAATAAAAAGAAATTTTGATATCGTCTGCGTTAAGTAAAGGGTTATTCGAACTGTATCATCAAGACATGCTGATTTGTTCAGATTGTGAGGGCTCAAGTCGAGATTATGGTACGTATGTTCAGATATCTCCCTGTGGGAACCCCGGGAAGTAAGCAGCACTTGTTGACTGTGGTAAACCAGTTCCGCTTTACTAGTAAAATAGGACCCAGTCACCAATGCTTGGGGTGAAAGTCCTCTAAAATGGGCAACATGTAGATGAACGATTGACTAAACTTGACTTCATCTCCATGTTGTGTCACGATTAGCCATGGTGCATAAATATGTGACGTTAACCACCAACAAACAATGTTCAGATATCTGAACAGTCTTTCGAGATAGCGGTATACCGTGGTATTTTTTGAACACCGATATCGGTATTCAGTTTCGAATACCGTGCAGCCCTAATACCATCTAAACTAAAATGGGGAAGTATTTGACCGATACTACACTCGATGACCTATGGCCATTTTATACTGGAGGCGAAGGCGACCACCACGAATTTCCGCGTGAACAATCCTCCAGATAGGTCATAGTACGCCCTGATTGGCTGAATAGAATTGTTCGCGCGAACAATTCCCCCAAAATCGCTCTGGGAGCATTCTCCGCGGTTTTCCGAGCGAACAAAAAATGGGCCGCATTCGCGTTCGACCTTAGTATGAACGACGAAAATTGGTGTTAATAAAACAAATACGACCATCGCGGTCGGAGTCGCGGTCGCTCGTGCTCGCGTTCGCCTCCAGTATAAACAGGCCTTTAGACGGGAAATGTAGCTGTGGATTTCAATTGGAACTCGTGGAACTACGTTGTAACAAGTTGGCAGCAGTACATGGGTAGGAAGAAATTAAATGAGAGGTTCCTTGCAGAAATGAAAAGATTATTCACTTTTGGGGTGCCCATCAGGAAGGTAAAGCAGGTGGTCATGCTATACAGCGGTTTATTGATTGCAAAAAGTTAATTACATCAGTCAAATACATGTAAATAACACGAGAGGAGTCAAATGGCCAAGTTACTTGGACCTCTGAACAGACTAGATTTAGCAATTAACACTTTACCAAATGCAGACGATATCAAAATTTATCATTTTAAAAATCATTTTTTTTATATTTTTTAAAACAATTTGAACAAAACCATATCATGTGACCCCTCATTGGAACGAGCTCAACGAGCTCGTTCCAAAGAGGGATTACATGATACGGTTTTGCTGAAATTTTTTTGAAAAATAGTATTTTTTTCAGCTGTTGAATTTGCATATTACTCGGGCGGATGTTGCTGATTCGTTGGGTAAAGGGTTAAAACCTCCTATGAAGTAGAATTATAGTTTTTTTATTTATTGGTGTTTAAGGTCACATACTTACGCACAATGGCTAATCGTGACCATGACAGGTTTACGAGTGGAGGAAGCCGGAGTACCCGGAGAGAACCACCGAACATCGACGAGCAACTGCCAGCTCCTCAACAATCTAACTCTGTTCAAGTTACAGTGGTTGAAGACACCAATCAGGGTTACAGTGGTTGAAGACATGTGCACCATCGACGTGTGGTACTTAGTACACGGCTTCATCGTGCCCCATGTAGGCAACTGGGATAAAGTGCCTTATCCAAGGACACAACGCGGGTCGTCCCAGACGGGGACAGAACTCGGAACCCCCTAGCATAGAAGTCCAACAGTACCACTGAGCCACCGCGTTACCCCATGATGTAGAATTTAAGCAGTGTACAGGAATAAAAGCGCTAAGTAAAGTAATGTTATCAAAGTCAATGAGACTATCTATATTATATAGATATGGATATATATAATTGTCTATGGTCCCAGCTGTTAAAGACAGGAATCTCAATTAATGAAAAATCTGTGAAGATGCAACTGCTTAAATTTAATTTTATATCGTCAATGTCAAGCAGGAATTCCACCATGCATAGTGTTGGGTCCGAGCCACTGAACTGAAAACTAAAGTTTTTCTGAAGCCGTCCCACGGGAGTCGATCCCCGGTCTACTGCTCCAGTCACCCTGCCGTAAAAGCTCTGCCACCATACCAACTGAGATGAGTTAGTGTGGTAGCATAGGCTTTATGGCTAGGCGTCGGGGCAAATTCCGAAAAACTTTAGAGTCTTCAGTTCAGTGACTCGGACCCAGCACTATGTCTGGCGGAATTCCTGCTTGACATGGGCATGTATATATTCTGGCCCAAAAGCAGATAATGTTGCATAAACTAGGATTTCTATTATTTTATATAAATATATTTTTCCGTGCTGTCCATGTTTTGCAATTGTCCAACTTAGTTATCTAAGTTAACACATCGTCGCCTGATTGCTAGAATGTCCTATGTCCCATAGGGGACATAGGACATTCTAGCACTCGGGCGACGACATGTATTACACGAACGGTTTTCGCCTACTGTTGCTTTCACTCGATAAACTTCACACAATCTCTCCTCGACTTGGAAGGGGACTGCACGCCTCTACCGTTTTTAGTTTTCAACAGACGACAGCTTATTCGGAGACGAGTCAAGTACATTCTTCCATCACGAGATCCTACACTAGTCAAACATGGTTCCATCTTGTAATCACAATAGAATCTACTATACGTCGTGAGCCTTTGCTCACTTTGTCTTGTCTTAGTTATGTATTGTTTGCTAGTGTTTCGCCAAAATATTTTACAATACAAAAAAAGAAACCCCTTAGGACACAACCTCCTCAAAAATCCCATTAGGACTTAATCCGCTCAATTTAATTTTTAGAGACTGACATAATCCCCTGAATTTAGAAAATTTAACCCCCTCAGTTCAGAAAATTTAATCCCATCAATTTAATTTAAATATGAGGACATATCATTTTGAGTGTTTCTTCTTTTTATCACATAATATGTAATTTAACCCTTTACCAACCGCAGTGACCAAAACTGACAAGCACTATTCACAAACATCGCTTATAAAATTTTATTTTTTTATTATTTACCCCGAAAATATTGCATACGACCCCACATTCAATCTAAAATCAGATGGGTTAAAACTCAATCCACATCAACAGGGTTGAGTGAATATGGATCCAGTTGGATTCATATTCACCCAACCCGGTTGATTTTAATTTAATTGTTAACACAACTGATTTTAGGGATTTGCAATGAGCATCAATGAATATATCAAAGAGAGTCGGTGGAAACATGCAGCAATGCAGCACGCCATTGATATATTGATACATGTATATGTAGGGATTGCGCTTGGAAGCAGCACCTGAGAGAGCTCTGAGACAGTCGACAGATTTGAAAGACACGCCCTTTAGCTGTTTTCGCTATGTAGTTGCATAATTGATACATTGATTGTAGAATATCATATACATACCCTTAAGGTTCCAATTCAAGGAACCCAATTGGGTTCATATTCTCTCAACCCAGTTGATTTGGGTTGATTTTTAACCCAACTGATTTTAGAGTGTATCGTAAAACTAGGCCTGAAACGGTTGGCTCATTTTCGTAACTGACTAACCAAGAGCTATAACCGGATAATATCTGGTTATCCGTGGTCATTATTTCACCAAATATGGGATCAAAACTACAGGAATTGAAAAGTAGTATTCTACAACTATTCTGTAGCGTGAAAACAAACGAACGTTGTCGAGTACGACAACGTTCGTTTGTATACACACTACGGACTAGTTTCTGCGATTACTCATCACTCACGGAAACTGCCGATCATTAAG
This sequence comes from Pictodentalium vernedei, assembly GCA_031216915.1. Lineage (NCBI taxonomy): Eukaryota > Metazoa > Mollusca > Scaphopoda > Dentaliida > Dentaliidae > Pictodentalium > Pictodentalium vernedei. The sequence continues at coordinate 229,639,075 of CM062294.1, forward strand.
TCTTGAGCGCCAAAGTCAATTATTTCTTAATATTTAAAACTATAGGCTTCGATGTGTAATCTACCACAAAGGAGAAGCGGCAGATTTACTACGTTTTACACGTGGAATGATGATCACTATCGATATTTCGGATAACCGGTTGACGGTTTTTCTAATCGGTTAGGTAGCTAACTGGTTTCAAACCGATTATCCGGTTAACCATTTCATTACTACGTAAAACCTTTGTGAAATCCACAAAACGGCATACGGGTTCTTTAAAAAAGTTTTTGGTATTTGTTGAGTGCAATTCTCAGAAAAACAAAAATACTATCTATCGTAGCATATCCCCGTGAAAGCCAAATTGTTTATCACTAATAAGTTTATTATGTCCAATAATTTGGTGATCCAGTTGATGATAACCTTATTAACCAGTTTGGCAATGTAGTTGCTTACAACGATAGATCGATAATTATAAGCATTTTAACGAGCCACCGTTTTGTATATCACAGAATTAACTATGTATATATGTTACACTAAATATGTGAAATCAGTAAAGATATATAATTCCTGAAAATTTCAGTAAATATGTATAATTACTCAACGGATCAGGAATTATACATATTTACTGACATTTTTTAGGAATTATACATATTTACTGAAATATCAACTGAGAGGAAAGAAAGAGAGATGGAGAAGGAGCAGGGAACCGAGAGATAAGTCACTTACATCATCTGACTTGTCATACACCCAAACCACACTTTCAGTAAACAAGTATAAAAAATCAGTTGATATTTCAGTAAATATGTATAATTCCTAAAAATTTCATTAAATATGTATAATTCCTGATCAGTTTAGTAATTATACATATTTACTAAAATTTTCCGGAATTATACATATTTACTGATTTTACATATTTACTGTAACATATATATATTATTCCCAGATCAGTTAAGTTTCATTTCGGAAACGAATCGAGGCTCCACAACCATGCTCTAAGGCCACTAGGTTAATTCCGTGAGGGTTCCGACACTGTTGTGGACCGTTTGTCAACCGACAGCACACCCGCCAAAGACTGGTCACTTTCCATAGGGCGGGCAATATATCCACGGACGCAATAAAATTAAATTGCAAACACTAATTATAGGAAAAAAATCAAAAACTTAGTTAATGAAGCACCGTGTATAACCCGGTGCTTCATTAATTAAAATTTTGCTGATGATGATTTTTATTACCTGGTAAATGCATGCGTGGACATCACTGCCCACGCGTAGATTACGTCCAGTCCACGGTGACTGTGCTGTACTGTTGATTTAATGTGATGTCCATTATTTTCGAAGATATATAGATATCCTTTCATGCTCCCGTAATAGATATTCCAATCATTAAATATTTATTTCGCCTTGAAAACATCAAGATATTAACATAATTGGTTAACTTCGCGGCGTAATCATAAAACTACAGCCGTGGTGGGTCTTCATTTATAAATAATTAGTTGACAAACATGTAAAATAGTATTGTAATGCCATTAAAGATTCTGTCTTACTAATTCTTTGGTGAGAAATATTTCTTGAATTGAAACAAAGGAAATGAATGTTTGTGGTACTTTTAGATTCAATCGTCCGGGATAGCTCAGTGGGTCGGAGAAAACGAGCCATAGGTTCGCTTTACCGAACAACTGAAATATTCCAGACGATTAAATCTTCAACATTGGTGACAGGGGCGGACTGGGCCTAGAAATATTACAGGGAAACGTACCGGGGGGGGGGGGGGGGGGCTGACCAGGAGGTAATTTTGCTTTTTCGAACTGAAAGAACACTGCTTCTGTATCTGAGTGATCAATTGCAGTCCACAGAGACAACATTTCAATGGCATATTTGTATCCTCTTCGTCGCTGATTCGGGAAAATGGTTGTATCGGGGGGGGGGGGGGGGGGAATAGATCCGTCGCGTCCACCATAGTTCGACCCAATGGGGGAAGATTTTGATTTTTTTCAAACTGACAGAACGCTGTTTCCTAGCATCTGAGCGATCAGATGCAGTCCCGACTGCTGGTATATCGAAATGTCTGTATACCAATGGCAATCCACACTCTATGCAATCAGATCCATTTCGCAAAAATTTCACGCACCAACTGATTCAATTTGGTGCCTCACCTGGACCCCCAATAAGGGGTACACCAATTATTTTCCCGGTGGACTATATGACCCGTCTGCCTCTGATAGGTGAAGCAATATTTAAGGGCTACACTGATTCCAGATCACAACAGCGTCAAATTCCTAACAGAAACTGACTGATGGCTTGAGAGCTTACTGAAGGACTTTATTCAACCGATTTACTACAAGTTAAACCTTTGAACAGTGGTGGTATCTTCCATGTCAGTTCAACGGTCCATATTCATTAATTGGGGGTAGACCAATTAATAATTTCAACGTGCAGCACTGGTGCTGCACGTTGAAAATATTAATTGGTCGACTCCATATATTCACTCTGCAGCCATCCTGCTTAAAAATTAATTTATGATGTATCATGTCTACCAGCAGGAAAAGCTGCCTCTAGGGTTCAAAGGGTTAACGGGCAATGTTTTATTTTTAGAAATAGCTTGAAAAACATTATCGTTTTTGTAATCTCTGTATGGTATATACGTTTTGTTTTTAGGAATCCGTTTGTTGAATGATATGGGCCTTCCAGCTTCGTCTTCACAGGGTGTAAGGATTCCAAGACTTTGGCAGAAGTCATTTTGTTATTGTTCATAATGTCTGAAAACTCCTGTGTTCGGCCGTTCTTTGAATGCAATTTTCGCACAATAAAACTTTGAAAAAATGATCTGCAGATTCGGGGTCAAGATAATTTGGCTCGTGATTTTTTATATATTCAGCTGATTGACAGTTTGCTAGTACGAGGTTGGGTCAGTGGGTTATAAAATGTCGACTTTCTCAACCACTGCACGCCCTAAAATAAATTTTAGGTTTGTATTTTGTTAGTCTTTGATATGCTTTTTGGTAGAAAAGTAATTTATGGTCACGGTTTTGTCGTTTGTGTTTATTTTCATGAATGTAATAACGATCTATATCTTCTTTTTTGTAGTTCTTTAAATTACCTGGTAAATCTCCCAAACAGCAGATGGTGTAAAACAACGTTTAACCCCTTTGAACTCTAGTGGTATCTTCCATGCCAGTTAAATGGCAGCAATTAGAAGAGTCCATATTCATTATTTTGGGTAGACCAATCAATATTTTCAACATGCAGCCCCGAGGCTGCACGTTGAAAATATTGATTGGCCTACCCCACACAGTTACTGAACAGCCATCCTATTTAATGACGCTATGACGTATCATATTGCTGGCGGGAAAAACGGCCGCTAGGGTTCATAGGGTTAACTTTGTGTTGTACTACACTTTCAGACAGAATGCACATTGCAAACTGGAGAGCTGATGGTATATTATTCTACCGTGGCTTTAAATGTAGAAGGGAGATGGAAGCAGGGGCGCAGTTTTCTTAGGGAAAGGGTGCTCCAGGATACCAATAGTAACTGGGTAGCCGGGGACAAAAGCTCGTTGGATTGATTAAACAAAAAAGATGCTCCAGCATCTGAGGAATATCTAGATGGATCTTTTCGGGAAGAGGAGGAGAGATTACTATGTAATTGAGAGCAAAAGCGCTGGAGTCAAAGGGAACTGGGAAAGGCAAGGAAAGAGGGTTCCAAATGTGCAGCTTTGGAGTAACGAAGACATCGGAACATTTTATTTTGGGATACCCCATATACATGACAAGTAGAATAAGCCTCCTTGAGATACTAATGGAATAATGGGATGACAGCATGAGATATCAGTAGATTAGGGAGGGCATAATGGAAAGGATCAATATTGTAGTTGGGGAGCTCGAGGAAGCGCAAAATGGGGTAACAAAAGACTAACTCGTCGTTCAAAATTTCATTTCCTGCAGAAAAGCATTAAGTGACTGACTACCCGTTCATATCTTATCGGTCACATCTAAGTTTCCTGAAATAATCGGGCACACCTTCAGCCATCTTCAGTGGTAGGAGGTATGGCCTAATATAAAAAAAAGAATTCCATTATCTAAGTCTAGGGTTCCTCCTGGGAACACCAGGAAGTGATACAGTGCTTGTTTACCGTGGTAAACAAACTTCATTACTTTCCAAAGTGTGATTTACTGGGATTTCCGGGTTTGATTATAAACGATAACTTTACAAGTGAATTATGCAATCAACAATTGGGCTCATGTATCCGTGCGCTCAAACGAAGACGCTTTGCCGTGGGTGTGATGGGGACTTCATTGTTTTTTTAACCCTTTACCTAACATGAAAAGCAGACAACACTTGCAAAAAATATTCTTGAATAACTATTATTTTCATTTTTTTGTCTCAAAAACATAGGTTATGACCCCTCATTGGAACGAGCTCGTTCCAATGAGGGGTCATAACCTATGTTTTAGAGACCAAATAAAAATGAAAAAATAATGAAAATTAATTGGCGATTTTTGAGAATAGCGCTGGCCGGTTTTTCCTGTTACGTTAGATAAAGGGTTAAATAATATAATTATCGTTAATAATGAAAAGTAATAAACAAAGTAATCGCTTGACTGGAGTGGTTACGTGAAATAATTCATTCGAGGCGAGGGACTATATTGTAAAACACTCGTGCGCATTCGCGCTCTCTTGTTTGTGCAACGTCCCTCACGTCTCATGAATTATTTCACGTAACCAGTCCAGTCAAACGATTACTCTCTATTTATTTTACTGGTAAAACAGGGCCAGGTAACCAATGCTTTCAGTGGAAATCCTAAAAAATGGGCAACATAAGTACAAACGATTGGCTAGACTTGACTTCATATCCATGTTGTGGTCACAGTTAGCCACTGCATGTGTAGAAATATGAGCTCCAACCCATAGATTTGTTACGTTTCATAAATTAAAAACCGCCTGCAGTGGAGTTTCTGTTTTTTCGGCGTAGACTGACCAGCGGATTTGGCTGCTGCACTAATCACTCGCTCTCCGAGAAGCGTTTGTCGGCAATCAGAATGGTAGAGAGCATCAGCCGCCTGTAGATCACCAACTGACCCGCTGACGCGTACTCTAGCATCTTCAGACCATTTCTCGCTACGTTCCGTATATTTCTGAAGGATTACTTAGACAACAATCTGTTGATTTAATCTGCCTGCAAACATATGAGGGCCTCCATCTATGCGGATGCCTGTAGTCCTTTTGTACTTTGCATTCACATCCACAAAACAAACAATCTCGTTTGACGTTGAAAGAGTCAAACTCGGAGCGCCTGATCATTTTTGCGGTCGCGATTGTTCGGTCTCAGCTGCAAACATTAGTGGTACGTTGGGGAGTCTGACAGGTGCTCGCCGCTACTCTGTGGTTATCTTCGGGTACTCCAACTTCCCTTGTCCGTAAAACTGTCCAACGCGGTGACTCTAACTGTTGAATTTGTCGTAAAGCCCTGTTAAACAAAACACAATTTACTATGAAAATCGCAAATCTGAAATTCAATAACATTCAAATAAATATACACAATTATACCCCAAAATGAAGGTTGTGGTGTACAGCATGAGAAACATATATGCTTTTAAGGCCTCACAAAGTAGATCTTCTGTTTCTCATGTCATGTTTTGTAAAATTAATTGCATGCGGGCGGTTTTTGATTTTATTTTTTAGTTTTGTAATTATTTCTTTGCCATTACAAAGTTCATGTTCTTGGTTTGTTTCATATTTTAGGCCTCATAATCGACAGAATAGTATGGGTGGTGGTGTATTACGTCCCTTGCTAAAGCATTGCAAAGCCTTGTTGCACTCAAGGGACAATTTTATTGACTTTGGTAAAATAACAGATATAAATGTTTATTTTTTGAAGTTTGCATCGGTTATGAAAAGAGACTATGCGGCAGCCAAAAAAAACATGCGAGAGGTTCTGAGAAACAGATTTTTAATGTTTTTAGGCCTAACTCACTGTCATTAATTGATTGGTCTGCTCTGTAACAAACCAACAGTCTCCTCGTGTAATGAAAAGAAACAATATATCAGGTCCTTGGTTTTGCTCCAAGAACGAACGGAAAACAGGTCGGCATTGCTAAATGTTGTGTAATACGGTATCTTTTCGCTACTATTTTACGGTATAATTACAGGCAGCTGGTTCCCAGTACTTTTACAGTATTTTAACTGTAATGGTTTGGGAGCGCGGTGGCTCAGTGGTTACGGCATTGGACTTCTAACCGAAAGGTCCACGTTTCGATCCTCAGGAGGGGCAACTGCGTTGTGTCACTGGGCATGGCATTTATTCAGATTGCCTACGTGGGGTGCATTGTGGTGCTATGTGCTAATACGTACTGCACGTCGATGGCGCGCTTGCCTTCAATCACTGCTAACCCTGCTTGTGCGAAATTGGTACTTTGAGGTATCTGACATTATTCACCGCTTCTCGGTGGTTCTCTCCGTGTACTCCGGCTTCCTCCACCCGTCAAAGTGTCCGACACAAGGTGACTCGGGTTGTTGAAAATGTCGTGAAACCTTAATAAATATATAAAAGTGTATATATTGAAAAAATGCTGCATTTACTTGTTAATCGTATACAAAGGAGAGGACGTGTTTTAAGTGTTGAGCACTTGTTGTCCAATCATTTTTGTTTATTTTGACAAATAAAATGTGTTTAAACTAATATATAAATAAAGAACGGTAGTGTTTTAAAGTATAAAAAATCCACTGGTGAAGGAAAAAAGCGCGCCTGACATAAGTGCTTCTACATAAGGGGATGTCTTCTGCAAAAGGGTTGATGTATGACACAAATTCAAATGTAGTTGGATCCATCTGTCCCTTCTGTACCCTTGAATTTCTCTACAAGTGTAGGGGTGGGATCGGTGCGCATGAAATTGGGAAAATAACTGCCTTATAGGACCTGAATAGCAACTTCATTATACTATTAAAAAAAGTAAGGTATATTTGATAAAAGTGCGATATATGAAGAAATATATTTATATTTTCATAAAAAGACAGATGAGGCATTGCACTATCACATCTGGTGAATGATTTCAGTGATAGTTGGGTGTCTGACAAGCACTTATTCCACGCACTGAGCTGTAGAAGACATGGACGGTCAGTCAGAAAATTTACCACATTCATTGACTGATGTTATTCTAATCTTCCAACAGTGCAGCGGCGAGTTCCTGGACATTGGTAAGGGGCTGTTGGCGTTGTCGTATGCGCCTGCCAAGCATATCCCAGAAGTGCTCGATTGGTGAAAGGTCTGGACTTAGTGCTGGCCAAGGCAGTGTAGTGATGTTCTGCTCCTCGAGGAACTCTGTAGCGACACGGTCCATGTGTGCTAGAGGCCTAATTCAATGTTTGCAGGGTTTATTGCCCTAGAACAAATGTCCCGCTTTGCAATTTTAAACCTGCAGGTCACAGTTTACCATCGCAGTTATTGCTAGTTAAGTCTTCGCTCCCTTTGTAGGTAGTCAAGACTTGAATAGAAAAAGACTGCTACATCAAAAAAAGTTCATGTGATTTACAGTGAGAAGTTTTTTTTTAATCTTTCCCCAGCTCATCAAGGGTTATCCACCAGGCTGATCGTAGATACAAATTGGGAATTTAAATATCAGAAATCGTGAAAAGTATGCCCAAACCTCAATGGGAATTTGGCCCTTATTCGGTCTATGTTGTCACCCAGAAAATTCCCTGTGTACATCAAAGTACTCTCCATCCTCCCCAGCAATCACAACACATGCCTCTAATAAACTGCATTGACACAAGCGATTTGTTTGTTTACAGCCCATTCGTCCAGGCAATTTGTGTTTTGTTTTTTTTTTGTTGTTGTTGTGGTTTTCTCAAACCAGAAACCCCGGAAGTTCAAGAAAAAATAAAGGTGGTAGAGGTTACAAATACCCAAGACGCACTAGGACATACCATGCTTCGTCTCCGTCGAAGGAAATTTAAAAAAAAACGGACCAATAGAAATGTCAGTTTCTTGATTTGCATGGCTTGAAAAGTGCGACACTAGGTGCTAAGATCTTCCATCGATCAACATTTGAAAAAATGGATCAATAGAAACGTCAGCTCCTTGAATCTCTTATATTGACAAGTGCGACATTAGGTGCTCCAAAAATTGTATTTGAGTTGTGGGGTTGGTGGAACTAGTATATATATATCAACTATAGCTTGGAATCAGCTGGTGACGTTTTTGCGCGTCATGCATTGTGCATGTGAGCAATGACCGCATATCTACGAATACTCGCTTATCTCCCTCTTTAAGTGTCCATGCCAGTGTCAATGGTACGGTTTATGTCTTCCACGGCAACCACTTTCCAGCCCAAAAGTGGTAGAATTCAACGACCAAATTTGTTGGCATTATAAATACAGTACTGTGACCACCATATAAATGTGATTGCGAAACACTCCCTGTTGGAGACCCGGAAAGTGAAGCATCGTTTTTTTACCCTGGTAAACAAGCTCTGTTTTATTGGTACAATAGGAACTGGTCATCAATGCCTGTGGTGGAAGTCTTTTAAAAAGGGCAGCATGGTTATAAACAATTGTCTGGACTTCACTTTATATCCATGTTGCGATCGCGATTAGCCTCTGTGCAGAAATATGTAACCTTAAACACCAATAAATAAACAAATCGCGAAACACTAACAAACACACCATGGGCCGAGATTTCATGAATAAAATATTGCTAAACCAAGACCGAACCAAGAAAGAATATAAACGAAAGCAGCACCAAAATCAATGTTCTCGCATTTTTTTCGACGTGTGTAATTCTATGATGACGTGCGTGATAAGAGCGGAAATATAATTCTGACTGGATCGCGATCCGGTCGAAATTCTGTGTCCGCCTTTGTGATCACAGTTCTGCAATGTTGTGCAAGAATGCCTTATATTGAAACCCTTATAAACTTCTGTAATCATGAAGCATGTTTGCGAAAAAAGGGGGCAGGGCAGCACTCATGTAAACCCCAACACCACCACTCCCAGGTCTGATGCTTTTTGTCTCGGACTAGGTTTCTCTGATTCAATTCACCTTCTTTTTTATGCATTACCTGACTTGACTGTCAACTACGTCATGGTCAAGAGATGCATGTTATTAAAATCAGTACGTGTGCCAGACGTATTAAAAATGAACTTAGACAGGTTATATATATAGCTGAAGCAGTTAAGTTAATAACCTACGAGGGGTCACAACGTACAAGAATTGTGTGTTTTCGATATCACCGATTGCATTGAGGAGTACTCCACCAGCCTTCAAAACTTTCAATATGAGCCCTTTTCCAATCGCGAAACATCCAGCAACTGTACCAGAGCATAAGCATGAGCGACTAAAAGGTCTGGAATGGATTCCATAAAAATAGGAACTTCTAGTTTCTGTTACAAATAATGATACAGGAGATGTGTAGATTAGATTAGATTAGATTATTTTATTTAATGATATATATAGGATGTGATACAAATAATCGTGGTCGACTGCGATACATTATTATAACCTGCACTAGAGATAAATTTATAGAACAGAACAGAATCAAAATCTATAACGTGGGGAAATAGCATAGCCATATTGGCTAACAGATTTTAGCCAAGTTGTCAGCACGGCACACGAAGAATAGTTATTTGTTATACTGAATGACTGCACCTGTTGGGTTTACTGTTTACTATTTTCACAGGGCATGTTTTACTAGGACGAGAAAGCAGACAAATTGTTTAGCTTTGCTGTTGTTTCATGCATGGAATGCGAAACAAAGGGAGATGGCCATGCGATAACGTAGTTCTGGTTTAGTGACTGCGTAGAATCTTGATTGTTTACATATTTTTTTTAAAAAATTATGGAAAATAGGATCAGCTGGTACTATTAAAACCCTATACCCAACACAGACGACATCAAAATTTATTATTTTGAATATCATTTTTTCAAATGTTTCAAAAAATAAAAAAAAACATATCATGTGACCCCTCGTTGGAACGAGCTCGACGAGCTCGTTCCAACGACGGGTCGCATGATATGGTTTTGTTGAAATTTTTTGAAAAATAATATTTTTTCAACTGCTGAATTTGCATATTACGCGGGCGGATGCGGCCGATGCGTTGGGTAAAGGGTTAAACCTACAATCTTGACAATAAGGATTTCCACATTCTACGTTATTGGTATATTGGGAAAGGAATTTCTGTATAAGCAATCTTTTGAATACTTTTCTGGTTGTAATAGTTTTTCTGGGGTCAGTTCATTTCATAACTTAGGGAATTCCTGGATTTGGAGCCTTCTAGTGTTCTAGTACGGGTTCTGCTAATGTGTTGCAGTTCTGATTGTCTTGTAGCTCTTTGTGAGGTGTGTCCTGATTGTGTAAAAAGGAACGGAATGACGAGGAGAGTTCATCCTTTTCCATATCGAATACGAAGAGGCAGGCTTGGAGTATGAACAGATCGTTAATTTTGAGTATTGAATGACGATGTTGAACGACAAATATCGTTTATGTACAATAGGAATAGAAAGGGATGAGTACAGAACCCTGTGGAACACCACATGTTATTTAAGTTATTTCAGGTTTATATTCACCTATTTTGTGTACTGGATTCTGTTGAATGGGTGATTTTCAACCAGTCATTGCTAATGCCCCTGAATCCATATCTTTCTGTTCGGGCTCAGCTGCTGATACCCCACGCCTTCTGACGGTTTCCGTTACATTGCGTGGATGAACATATCGGTTGATGCAATCTCTGTGTGCACCAAGGAAATTGTTGCAATCGCGCTCGAAGCGTGGTCTTGATTCAACATGAAGATGACTGCCATAAATCTCACCATTGTCAGGAACCTTTTGGATTCTAGTTGCCAATACTTTCACAAAACCACTCTTCCATTTCGAACAATTGTAAACACCAATGGTGAGCGATCAAACGTCACCGGATAGCGGATGACACGCTTGGAAATTACTGCTTCTAAAAGACCGTTTTTACACCTCTCGGTGAATCGCATAATTTTTTTGACACTGCTCTTTATATTAGTAAGAGAAGGTGAATGGTCGACGCTTTGAACCTGACCACTTCGTTATGTCTTTGGGCAAGACACTTACTTCTGATCGCCCACGTAGGAGCGTGACGGCACTTTGTGCTAAGGTATACTGCACGTCGATAGTGCACTTGCCTTAAACCGCTGCAGAGTTGGTGCGTTGGGAGTCTGACAGTTGCTCAACGCTGCTCGTAAGTTCTCTCCGGGTACTTCCACCCGTAAAACTGTCCGATACGACGTGACACTAGCTGTTGTATGTGTCGTTAAGTCCCGATAAAACAAAACAAAAACAATTTACTATGAAAATCTTAAGTCTGAAATTCCATAACATTCAATGAAATATACACAAATTATACACCAACAATGAAGATTGCAGTGTACAGAATGCCAAAAAATATATTATATGGTTTTAAATCACCGTTATTAATTGGTCTCTTCTGTACAGTCTTCTCGTGTAATGAAGAGAAACAAAATACCAGTTCCTTGGTTTTGCTCCAAGAACGAACAGAAAACAGGTCGGCATTGCTATATGTAGTGTAATACTGCATCTTTACCCTAATATTGACGGAATAATACCGGCAGCTAGTTGCCAGTTCGTCCCCTGAGTTCCAATGTGCCTACCGACACATAGAACACATTGGAACCCAGGGAACGGGTACTTTTACAGTTTTTCTAACGGTAATGTTTTTTTGAGAGAAGTGGTTCAGTGGTTACGACACTGGACTTCAAACCGAAAGGTCAACGGTTCGATTCCAACCAGGATTCCCAACTGCCCTGTGTCCTTGGGCAAGGCACTTCCAATTGCCCACGTGAGGGCACGGTGGCACTGTGTACTATGGCGTATTGTACGTCGATGGTGCACTTGCCTTCCACCTATGCTAACACTGCTTGTGAGAACGTGGTACGTTGATGAATCTGACATTACTCGCCGTTGCTCGGTGGTTCTCTCCGTGAACTCCGGCTTCCTCCACCCGTAAAATTGCCCGACACGACGTGACCCTGGATGTTGAATTTGTCGTTAAACCCCAAATAAATAAATAAATAACGGAAATATTTTACCGTATGAATAATGCGTTGTTGAAGGAAAAACGCGTGCCTTACATTTTACATTATCCAAACTCCCATTGTTGCTTCTGCATATGGGGATGCCTGTTGCAAAACGGTTGACGTATGACATAAATTCATACTGAAGTTAGATTCACCTATTCCTTCTGTACCCTGAAATTTCTCTACAGGTTCTGGGGATGGGGGTCTCGGCGCATGAAATTGGGAAAGTAACTGTCTTATAGGACAAGAATAGGAGCTTTATTAGCCTAAGAAAATTATGAAAAGGGGACATTTCTTCCATAAAGGCTCATTTTGCATAAATACGTTTGATTTATCAATTCAAGCCATGGTCTGGTTATGGCTTTAGTAGCAAAAATTATGCCTATTTTTGCAGGGAATGCCGTTAAATTCAACTGTTAGAGGCCTAATTCAAAGTTTGCAGGATGTATTGCCATAGAACAAATGACCCGGTCAGCAGTTTTAAACCTGCAGGTCACAGTTTTCCATCGCAGTTATTGCTAGTCAAGTCTTGGCTGCCTTGAACTGACTAGAAAAATCTATGACATCAAGAGAGTTCATGTGATTTTACAGTGAGAAGTTGTTTTGTTTCAATATTTCTCCAGCTCATCAATGATTATCCACTTGACTGACCCTGGATACCAATTGGGAATTTAACCCTTTACCCAACGCAGACGATATCAAAATTTAATATTTTAAATATCAATTTTTCCACTTTTTCAAAATTTTTTAACAAAACCATATCATGTGACCCTGCGTTGGAACGAGCTAGACGAGCTCGTTCCAACGAGGGGTCACATGATATGGTTTTGTTGAAATTGTTTGAAAAATAATATTTTTTCAACTACTGAATTTGCATATTACGCGGGCGGATGCGGCCGATTCGCTGAGTAAAGGGTTACATATTAGAAACTGGGAAAATGTATGCTCAAACCTCAATGAGAATTGGGCCTATATTCGCTCCATGTCGTCACCCGAAAACTCCATGTGTACATCAAAGTACTCGCCATCTTCCCAAACAATCACAACATATGATTGGTGTTGAGCGTTGGTGAGTCTAATGAATTGCATTGACCCAAGCGATTTGTTTGTTTACAACCCATCTGAAATTTGATATCTTTTGCTGGCCCGAAGCTATTAGGGGGCCACGGGCGCGAACTTCCCCCTTATAGCCACCTCTGTCGAAAAATAGTCCTCCTTATACTGGAATTTCGATGCATTTTGCATACAAAATGGAGATTATTTTGGGCATTTTCAAAATTTTTTTCAGGAATTTTGCCGGAAAGTTTCTAAAATTCTCCCTCTTATAATCTGTCGTCGGGGAGAGTTTGGCTTCGGGCCTGATCTTACGCTTAATTAAAATTATTTTATTTTTCTCTTCCATCATTTTTTCGAAATTTTCTGGATTTTTAACGATTCTCTACAATTCGTCCTAAGCAATTTGTTTTATATGTTGCAGTTTTCTCAAACCAGAGGCGGTGGAAGCTCAAGGAAAGTTAAAAAGGGTAGAGGTTACAAATACCCAAGATGCGAGAGGACGAACCATGGTTCGTCGCCTTGGAAGGACATTTTTAAAAACGGACCAACAGAAATATCAGTTTCGTGATTCCAGTAGCTTGACAAAAGGTATTAGAAGTTTAAAGGGCTTCGTGGGTAAACGTACAAGGACCTTCCACTAATCGGCCCTCTGGAGAACATTTGAAAAATGGATCAATAGAAACGTCACCTCATTGATTCTCTAAAATTGACAAGTGCGACAAAAGGTGCTTCAAAAATTGTATACGTGCATTCGCTCGTATATCTTCTTCTTTGAGTGCCCATGCTTATGTGAATGGATAGGGCTGCACGGCATATCGATAAACCGATATATACCGGTATTCAAACCAATATCGATTGAATACCGGTGTAATTACAAAAATATCGGTTTATCGTCAATATTTATTTACCAACATTTTAATTTTCAATATGTCTTGATTTTTTTAACTGTAGCTCCGAATGAATAATATTATCCCTTCACACAAAGAATCGTCTGTCCCATGTAATATACAAATTCAGCAGTTGAAAAAATAATTTTCAAAAGTTTCAGCAAAACGATATCAAGTGACCCCTCATTGGAACGAGCTCGTTGAGCTCGTTCCAATGGGGGTCACATGATATTGTTTTATAGAAATTTTTGGAAAAATCTGATAAAATAATTTTTAAAATAATGAATTTTGATATCGTGTGCGTTGGGTAAAGATTTTTCGAACAGCATCATCAAGGCATGCTAATTCGTTCCAACTGTGATGCCTGAAGTCTCGATTGTGGTACTTATGTTCAAATATCTGAACAGTTTTCGATATACCGGTATACCGCGGTATTTTTTTGAATACCGACACCGGTATTCAGTTTTGAATATCGTGCAGCCCAATGAATGAATCGGTTTATTTCTTCTACAACAACCACTTTTCAACCCAAATAAATTCGGTGGAATCCATTGACCAGATTTGCTGACATTATAAATACAGTACTGTGATCACTACAATACAGTACTTTGATCACATAGTGGCATTTGTCTCGATCAGACCGCGAAACACTTCCCATGGGAAACCCCGGAAATTGACACAGCGCTTGTTTACTCTGGTAAACAAGCTCTGTTCTATTTGTAAAATAGGAACTGGTCACCGATGCCTGGGGTGGAAGTCCTCTAAAATGGACAACATGGGTGTTAAGTATTGACTGTACTTGGCTTTATATCCATGTTGTGGTCGCGATGTGCAGAAATATGTAACCTTAACCCTTTACCCAACGAATCGCCCGCATCCGCCCGCGTGATATGCAAATTCAGCAGTTGAAAAAATATTATTTTTCAAACAATTTCAACAAAACCATATCATGTGACCCCTCTTTGGAACGAGCTCGTCGAGCTCGTTCCAACGAGGGGTCACATGATATGGTTTTGTTGAAATTTTTTGAAAAAAAAAAAAAAATATATATTTAAAATAATAAATTTTGATATCGTCTGTGTTGGGTAAAGGGTTAAACACCAATAAATAAATAAATCGCGAAACATTAACACACCATGGGTCGAGATTTCATAAACAAAATATTGATAAACCAAGACCGAACCAAGAAAACCAAGAATGAATATAAACGAGAATAGCACATGAGAAAATGTTCTCGCATTTTTCTTTCGACGTGTGGAATTTTGTGATGCTAGGCGTGAGAAGAGCAGAAATATTATTGCCCCGCGAATCACAAATTTTTGACTCGAATCGATTAGAGTTTATTATTCGAAATCGAATGGAACCTCGAATCGAATACAGTCGTCTTGAAGCCCCGACTGATAAAATACTCCAACTACACCATCACTGCATGCCTTCGTAGAAGACATGCCTTGATGATGTAGTTGAACTATAAACCAGTAAGGATTTTTGTTTAAAAAATGAAACCAAACAGCATGTTGATACTTTGTGGTCATTTGTTTTGTTATTATTTTTCGATTTTGTAAAGTTTTAACTTCAATTCCTATTTTCTCCCGAATAGTGTTCAGTGACAACCGTTGAGACAAATGTTATCGGGGCTTAAAATACTAATATAATCCTGCTGTCAAGACTTCTTAACTGGTTGAGTGCTAGAAACCACTGTCAGGGCTTTCAAAAAATGAGGATACCAGAGCAAAAGCCAACACTTTCCTTGCTTATATTTCATATTCAGTCAAAGACAAATAATATTTGTTTACTTAAATTTGTTTTATTACAAATTATTGGAGAGTGCCTGTAGGCACTCTCCAATAATTTGTAATAAAACAAGTTTTGAATAACAAATTCAGGCCACCAAAAATAATCTAGCCCTCAACCAGATATCACTAATGTGAAAAATATCTTATTTGTACTTTCCGAGGTTTGACACCATATTTTGAAAAACGTTGAACAAACTGAATTCCCAGTGACGTTTGAACGTCAGGATAATTAAAGTCTCAAAGGGTTAATATCACTGAAATTGCACTCAGTCTTAATTTTCAATATTATTTATGTGCAATTTCTATCTGAACTATACGCTTTTTGTGAGAAGACTGAGATGACTAATATCATATGAAATTCCAGTGAAAAGATTCGAAAGAAAACGAAACGGAGAGCCGATTTCGAATCGAAACGAATACCAATTTAAGATTCGAAAACGACTCGAATCTAGAAGCTTTGGGGTCCCTAGGAAATATAATTTCGACCGGATCGCGATCCGGTCGAAATTTTCTGTCCGCTATTGTGATCACAGTACTGCAGCAATATTGTACAACAATACCTGTATATTGACACACTTATAAGCTCGTGTAATCATGACGCATATCTCGAAACAAAACGGGGGCTGCACTCATGTAAACCCCAACCCCACCACTCAGAGTTCTGCTGCTTCCGTTTCTTACTATGTTTTTTTCTGATTCAATTCACCTTATTTTTTTAATCATTGCCTTACTTGAATGTCAACTAGGTCAAGGTCTTGAGATGCATGTTGTTAAAATCAGTACTCGTGCCAGACGTATTAAAAATGAACTTAGACAGGTTATAGCTGAAGTAGTTAAGTTAATAACCTACGAGGGGTCCTTCACAACATAGAAATATTATGTGTTTTCAACCAATGTTACTGTTAAGAATAGACCGCGTCCTCATAAGTCCCTAAACCTTTCACAAATCATTAAGAATTGTGTCCGCTACTCTGAACGTGTTTACGGTTTGATGGTTTACAAAGAATTTGTTTTATTAATGCTTTACACGGTAATTAACCAAGAATTTGTTTACATGTGTGTATAAATTGGATAACAGGCCAGGCTACATTTGCTTATTGCCACAGCTATTTCAAGTTGGCGTACATTAATTTTAGAGGTACGCTTCAGAATTGAAATTTTGGACGCCATGTGGTTTTCGCGATCGTGGCGTTTACTCGAAGTATATTGTCATTATCAGAAGTGGAGTTTAGAAAGCTGCCCAGTACGACATGGCGTTTAACCCTTTGTACCCGAGAGGCTACTTTCTGGCCCAGAAACACGATACGTCATACATAATTTCATCAGGTAGGACGGCTGCTAGGTGAAAGTGTAGGGAAGACCAATCAATATATTCAACATGCAGCCCCAAGGCTGCATGTTGAATATATTAATTGGTCTACCACCAACAAATGAATAAGGACTCTGCTGTCATTGAACTGATATGGAAGATACCATCACGGTTGAAAGGGTTAAGTCACGTTTTTGCGTATTTTCTCTGTTCGTGTTCAAAATGCTCGTCTCGACATTTGTGTATTTATCTTCGCGTGGCAAGCCCGAACGATGCGCTCCAGCTTTGAACGACGCTGTATGAATTGCGCTTTCTCGATTTCCGAACAGTGTGGGTCTTGTAAACTTTCCCACGCCATTCAAGAATCGAGCAAGCACCAAATCCCACATCGGCCTTCTAGCATAAGTTACATAACACACCTTTGATTTAAATAGCAGATATTGCTGTGTGATCGCTTAACATCCTGAACACTGTCAAAATATCGAAATTTTAAGTAGCAAGTTTTTCCTTTTATGCATCTTTCAATCTACTCCAGAGAGCTCCTCCAAACATGATTGAGTTGGTTAAATTCCTAGTTGCATCATGGAAAAAATTTGCAGCTTGAAACTGAGAAATGTCAACTTCAATGCAGAGAGGGTTGATGTCTGTTGAACACCGGAAGTGGTGCGAACGATTTATTAAAGTCATATTCAACGACGTTTCTTATGAATTTGAAATATCGACTCATTGTGAAGTCTGAAATTTTATCCTTGATAGAAAATTTGTTCAGATGTTGACCTCATTGAGGCCTATGTGAAAACTCTTAACAACAAATCTTTGAAAATAATTTTGATGCAACAATTCGTTGCATCAAAAATTAAGTTCAATGATTACATGATTTACCTTGGATTTTGGACCAAGATTTATCAATTATTGTTGTTGTGTGAAAGTTAGGAATAAATTACATTTATAAAACTGAGTAAAGAATGAAATTAACCCTTTGAACCATAGTGGTATCTTCCATATCAGTTCAATGGTAGCAACGGGAAGAGTCCATATTCTTTAATTGGGGGTTGACCAATTAATATTTTCAACGTGCAGCCTTAGGGCTGCACGTTGAAAATATTGATTGGTCTACACCACACCTTCACTCAAAAGTCAACCTACTTAATAAAATTATGAAGTATCATGTTACTGGGCCGGAAAAGCAGCCTTTGGGGTTCAAAGGGGTAATAAGGCAACTTTAACGTTTAACTTTTCCACTGTTACTATCCTTATTGTAATTAATTACATTTACATGCAACTGTCCCTTATAGATATAGTAGGGGCGCGGTGGCTCAGTAGGTAGAGGTGCAGGCTGCAAGCCGAGAGGTCCTCGGTTCGAATCCCACCTGCGGCAGCCGCGTTGTGTCCTTGGGCAAGACACTTCACCCCCATTGCCCATGTGGGGGCACGATGACGCCGTGTACTAAGGCGTACTGCACGTCGATGGTACGCATGTCTTCAACCAATCTATTCAACCAATCTAACCCTGCATGTGCTGCATTGTGGGGTTACGATGTTGGGGAACTGGCAGCTGCTCGTCGTTGCTCGGTGGTTCTCTCCGGGTACTCCGGCTTCCTCCACCCGTAAAACTGTCACGGTCATGATTAGCCATTGTGCATAAATATGTGACCTTAAACATCAATAAATAAATAAATAAATATAATAATATAGATATAGTATACTGCCACACTTTTTGTTGTTTCTTGTTTGCGTTTTCGCATATTGAAAAGGCAACTCGGGCGGGAAACTCGTCTCAACCCTTTTCAACAAGTTTTACATTGATTCTCAGTAAGCTACCCAAAAGGCCTCGTCCCGATCATTGTCCCTTACGAACATGCACTACTCCTCTACCCAATTGTGACCCTCTGTTTTGAACTTTATTATACTCTTACATTCGGCAGAGACGAAAGATCATTTACACACTGTAACAGCCTGCAATGCAGACAAAACCCCATGTTCGCTGCTCACAATCCAACTAACAAGACATACACAACGTACTCGTATTATTATTTTCAGGGGAAGTCGAGAAGAAAGCCAATCTGGACATAACTTCCCCAAGTGGAATACAGTCTATGTGTTTAAATGTTTCCTTGACTTTTAATTTATCAAATGTTTCCTTTATTATTATTATATGTCAAATTTATGTATTCTGAATGTACATTGCTAAATAAACTAAACTAAACTAAAGCCTGTAGGCAACCTGAACATAATACTGAACAATGCAATACAATTTCGTTTTCTTCAGCCTGCTCGTTACATGGATGTCATAGTTAAGTCGGCAGGAGATATAGAAGTTGTTAGATTATCTTATTCAAATTATCAGCGATGGAAAAATAAAACAGACATTCACTCTCTAGAGGTTCGCGAAAGATTTATTCTGGCTGGTATGGTAAGTAGGTGATGTCTAGCATAACGTTAATTGTCAACAATATCCCAGATGTGATGTCATTCTTTAAAAATTACCATTTTAAGATCAATCACTGTTATATGAAAGATCATCCTCCACCCGGAGAATTTGTTGAGTTATTTTGGACACGGGAATAAATGAATTTTATGGAAAGAAACTGATATGCACTTTTGTCACTCAACTTTGCCGTCACTGTTCATTCCGCTAGGTACCGTACGTGGAGAGTGGATTGTAACTAAATCACCCGCGGAGTGGGGTTATCACCCAAAGTATCATTTTCAAATTCTCTACATATGGACAAAAAATACAAGCAATGTTTCAGCCAATGGACCTCCGGGTTTACTCGGAGGTCCATTAGCTGGAACTTTGCTTGTGCTTATTATGCTTTACAACCAATTTGCAATTATTGCTTGGGTGGAATCTTCACCCTGCGAGTGATTTAGTGATAATACACTCTCCACGTACTGTATTTGGAAAATCTTTCCTTTCTGAAGACTTTTTTACCCTATTTTCGTACTTCAGAAAGCTATGGGAAGTATTATCTTTGAAGATTCGTAAGGTAGAGGTATACTGTAAGCACGCATTGAGCCCAGTTTTGATTACCGGCTTTAAGAAAACAAATGAAACAATTCTGTCTTGGACTATGGAAGGATTATTTTATTGGAACACATCCGTCATACATTTTCTCAGATGATCACGAACGTGTGCGCCAACAAAAATATTTTTGGCATAAAGTAGGCCATGCATTTTCTGGTTATTTAAAAGACCTAATCTCATTTTTCTCTTGATCGATGTTTCGGAATTATTTTTACACTCTGGTAATGTTATCACCACCATGAAGGTTTCAGAAATTGTATGTTGGTGTATTGGTGACCAGTCCTCGTCTCTGGGCAAATATCGACGAGTCCGGCAGGGCAAGTAAGGTGATAAGTAACTGTCCAAATGTACAGACGTTTTTGAGGAGGATGTTATTTGTCGGACGAATGTTTTGAAGAAACGTTTCCCCGTGTGGTAGAGCGTGGTAAACCAGCAAACTGTTATGTGATTATGTCATTGATTTTTTTCAAACCCATTTAGTTTGAGCTTCAAATGCTATTGATAGTGAGCCATTTTAACTGTTTTTTTTGAAGTGTGCAACTGTGGATTTTTTTTTTCGTTTGGTTTCTTTTTGTACATTCATAAATTTATTAGCTAGAGAGGCAAACTATAGGAATTTTATAATATATATAAAACTTCGTCAATTTGCCGTCATGCTCGGAAGTTTACTTCCTTCTAAGCGGCTTTCATTTTTGACTTGAGTCAAAAATGAAAGCCGCTTAGAAGGAAGTAAACTTCCGAGCATGACGGCAAATTGACGAAGTTATATAAAATATTTGATGAAGTATATATATATATATATATATTTTATGTTGATTATCTGTACATTCTGGTATGCGCAGATCAAACCTACCATCTGACAACTTGTTGGAAAGGGCTCAGGGAGTCCTTTCCAACAATTAATCAGATGATAGAGTTTCAAGTGTGTCATAAATTTTATTAAACGTCCTCGCACACTGGCGTACATGGAGGTCCTCCAAATATGGCTAAAGTGGGCGTTGCAGTAAAAGCTGCTTTTGTTTCCCTTTTCCCATAATATAACTAGGAATTTAATTAATTCTTTAATTTAATAAATCTTGATCGACAGATCACATTTGGCTTTGTCAAACGAGACTGAATTAGTTAAATTCCCAGTTGCATTAGGCGAAAAAAATGTTGCTTAAAATGTCGGTATTTTGACATCATGCTGAGAATTGTGGAAGACATTGCATGTGATGCGCTGGCGACAAAATGCATATTTCAATAGTCATTCTATATAATTATGCAATATGCTCTTTCCGGTCAGGGGTCAACTAAAAGTATACGATAAAAATTCCCACCCCCATATATTGATACAGACATCTCCCCGAGACGTTATGCCTATTAACACTGCTTATCAAAACCATCACTCTCGCAAGACGGTTGGTGCCGAAGGAAACTCCCTCGGTGTAGGTTCGAAGCACCACTGTGCCTTTTGAAAGAAACCAGCGACCCTTCTGGGTTCTGCTGCACTCGGGAAATGTAAAAAAGAGACGTTGTCGCTGATTTCCAGCGAAATGTGGTATTTGTAATTAAGTGATACCATTTTCTGACACGAATAGAAATAGTTGTTTGCCTCCACGAGTTCGTTCTAATGAGTTGTTTCAAGCTTTGATTTACAGATAGTTCTTTAAATAATAGAATATGAATGGCGATTGTTTGCGAATAGCACTGTTTACTCTGTTACGTTCCATGAAGGGTTTAAACAAGCAAATGATATTGGGGAAAGCATCGGCTACTTCTTGGAACCACAAATATTTTTGTTATAAATGCGCTCGTTAGTGCCGTGTAAAACATTTAACATAATATTTAGAAGCCAGATTATATTCAAAATATTTTATTAATTAAAAATGAGGAAGTGTAATCCTCTAGAAGAGAGTGTTTGTAAATAGATGGGTCGTATAAAGTCTGTCTAGTACAGATAGGAGAATCCACGTTTCTTGTGAACAGGAGATCAGTAATACTTTAGTCTTAACTCTTTACCCAACGTAACGGCCAAAACCGGCCAGCGCTGTTCTCGAAAATCGCCAATTAATTTTCATTATTTTTTCATTTTTTGTCTCCAAAACATAGGTTATGACCCCTCGTTGGAAAGAGCTCGTCGAACTCGTTCCAACGAGGGGTCATAACCTATGTATTTGAGACAAAAAAATGAAAAAAACAGTTATTCAAGAATGTTTTTGCAAGTGTCGTCTGCTTTTCATGTTAGGTAAAGGGTTAAGCCCTATATGACTGCAGGATTAATATTTTCTTGACCCTCCTTACTTCCAGTTCAGACGGATGCATTTTGGACGAAACTTATCTAATATTAGGTTCTGTTTGAATTATATACGACGATTATTCGTCTGTCTGAATGAAATTAATCTTTCAGTCGCATTTCAATCTTTGAGAGCGACGCAATTATTTATTTATTTATTTATTTATTTATTTATTTATTTATTTATTTATTTATATATTTATTTATTTATTTATTTATTTATTTATTTATTTATTTATTTATTTCGTCGTTTGATTCAGACACTCGAACCAGCGACGAATCTAATCAAATGTTCCCCGATGTTCAGTTGTGTACGGGTATTATCGTTCGCATACCGGTTTGACACTTTACCTAACATAAAAATCAGACGACACCTGCAAAATTATTGAATAACTAATTTTTTGTATGAAAAACATAGGCTATGACCCCTCATTGGAACGAGCTCGACGAGCTCGTTACAATGAAGGGTCATAACCTATGTTTCTGAGACAAAAAAGTGAAAAAATAATGAAAATTAATTGGTGATTTTTGAGAAGAGCGCTGGCCGGTTTTGACCGTTACGTTGGGTAAAGGTTTAAGGTACTTAGGGAATCCCTGTTGCCAGGGCAGGGACACGAACTTATAATTGCTTCAAACTGATCATGTTAGTAATATCCAAAACGGGCCTAGCAGGGAAAGAGTTAACAACCCAAGGAGACTGTCGCAAGCATACCGGGAAATTGAATTGGATTTGAAGGACGCGGTGGCTCAGTGGTAGACTGTTGGACTTCTATGCTAGAGGTCCAGAGTTCGTTCCCCATCCGGGACGATACGCGTTGTGTTCTTGGGCAAGGCACTTTATCTCGGTTGCCTGAATGGGGGCACAATGACGCCGTGTACTTAGGCGCACTGCACGTCGATGGTGCACATGTCTTCAACTGCTGTAACCCTGCTTGAGCGGAGCTTGAACAGAGTTAGAATGTTGAGGAGCTGACAGTTGCTCGTCGATGCTTGGTGGTTCTCCCCGGGTACTCCGGCTTCCTCCACCCGTAAAACTGTCACTGTCACGATTAGCCATTGTTCATAAGTATGTGACCTTAATCACCAATAAATAAATAAATTGGATTTGAATAATGTGTGTTTCTGAATCAACGGGTATTAAGCTGAGCGCACATGTTTGCGGCGACGAATTTTTCCGGTTCCGTTGTCCGGATACGTTTGTCGTACGAAGCCACCAGCACATGTTTGCGGTTTCGTTCCGTCTTGGTCATACGAAAGCTGTCTGATAGTAGAGCGTTTCAGTCATCTTCAGCATGAATATCGAGGATTATGAAGTGAATTTTTGTTCGTGATGGTTGCTGAATAAAATTAGAAAACAAGAAGTAACAGAAGGATGTGGGTTCATGAAGCTGAATTTCCCATCTTTCTCCTATTTCCTTCCACACATTGACCCCTTATTAACTGTCGTGGTAATCTACATGCTGGGTATTATACAGATGGGCTGGAGCTTAACTAATTGGCAAAGATCTTTCACCTCCGTAACGATAATCGATATCGCTCGACCGCTTGGCAAGACGAACTGGAGTAGTTTCCCCGTGATGTTGCAAGAATATCAGGGAATTCCCCATGCGGCAGAATGCCGAATTTTGCCGGACAGAAATACCGACATTTTCTTTACAATGGGATTCGCAGTGGCAAATTCAGTTTCGTGCTGCAGGCGCATACATATGCGGGTGTCAGTGCATTCCTATATTAATTTTCTCTCTGACAAACGCATCCGGTAAAAATAACGCATCGGACCCTAGATTCGTTGCCGCAACCACAAACCTGTGCAGCTAGCTTTAGGTGCGACTAGAGACGCATCTAATACAATTAGATTAGATTTACACAAAATGCATCCGTCTGGACTGGGGGGTTACCGATTTATTTTCATCACTGCAGTTTGTTCATCGACCGTTTTGCGAAATTGGTTGCATGTATATCGGGATAAAATTGTTGTGCGGAACTGACATATTATTTTGTAGGCAATAAAAGCAATATTACAGTAATTGATTAAATTTATGTATATCTTACCTACATACTTGCACCACTGCACAGAGACCAAAACTCTATACAAAGTCAGTCGTCTTCTCAAATAAACCTGACGGCATATGTTTAACGGTTTAACGACTAAACCTGTTATCATCAACTCCACAATGACAGTCAACCTCCAAACTGAAATTATCAAGTGATGAGCAGACAAATGACTTTTATACTTGGTGTTCCGTGACTTCTCGAACACCTACTGAGATGTAAATCGAACCCACGTAGTTCTGTATGACCAGGTAACTTATTCGACCCTTGTTGCAAGTTCAAAAGAACTGAATAGGTGTGTATAATTTACAAAATTAGATTTCGTTTAACCCACTGCACACTGGTGTCAAAATAACGAAATATAAAGCAACATCTTTTGCCCGTAATGCAACTAGGAATCTAACCAATTCAGTCTTCTTTGACAGAGCTCATTGAGAAGACTGGATTGGTTAAATTCCTAGTTGCATTGTGGGGAAAAGTTGATATTGCGACGTCAGTGTACATAGGGTTAAACTTACTTGAGTTGCTAACAAAACTGCGAAATGGATTGGAGTACAATGGGCTACTGCTCATCAGCGCATTAAGATACGTTTGTCAATTTTTTTCTTGGCCGTTTTGTAAAGAAAAGCCTTGTTTGAACACACCTTGGGCCATTTTAACCTCGGAGGCACGAAGAATTAGTTAGTTACTCTATCCGCCATAGTTGAAAGAGAAAAGCGGTGTGAGGACAGTTAGGGCTCCTATTCTATTCCTAGACATTCTGCGGATCTTGTCTCCTAGTTCAGTCTTCGTGGCGCATAGCCCAGTACTCCTACTACTTGTTCATGGTACCAACTATATGTTTCATGACCAGCTTCAACTGCCGTCAACCAATACTATAGACTTCTACCACTATTTGCTACCGCCATTTGTCCTGTGCTACAGTCAACCATCAATACATTGGTTTGTAACACATTTACAGACTTGCCAACTATCTCTGGCCCAGTCTTGACCTCTTCCCTCGATCAAGTCTGAGCAGGATCCGTTCATCTTAGGCCTCGTCAGTCCATACAGTGCCTTGGCCTAGTGCATAAATGTTCCCAGATTGCTATCCGCCGATAACTGTCCCCAGAAGGTATCCTCCAAATGTACATCACCATGTTATTAGTATCCACAAATACTAGATGATGATGTATGCTGTGGGAGGAGTAAGTCTTGCGAGCAATTGCACGATAACTTTTATTGCTAGCCAAGATTCGAGTCGACTGTCTCGAGTGACTCTGGACTCATTCTATGAAACTATGCTAGCTCATTTATTAGATAATAATGTGATGGTGTGGGGAAAAAAAAGGGGTAGATGAATGAAGCGATCTGGGTGGACGAGAGAAGACGTCGATATCAGGGGCCAGTGACAGCTAACATGCCCATATTAGTGCCACAAGTCTACAGCAATGGTTGGAGACTCCAGCGCAGGATAGACTGTGGTAGCCTAGGTACAACGCAGCCGGGATACATTGCTATAGCATTGCGTGAAGAATGAAAACCGATCATATAGGATGGATAGTTGAAGTCGTGACAGCAACTAGTGGCAGTACAAACTATGAGATAGCGAAGAGGATATCTATTAGTTTAAAGACAGGAGATAGTTGTACATTAAACAAGAGAATGGTGCTCACACAATCCCTCAGTAGAAACTGATTCCTTTCTCGAGGTGAGCCATCGAATCGTATGAGGAATCACTCTTTCGAACAATTGTCAGATAACTTATTTCTACGATAAGATTAGAGTCCTTCGAGCAACGCCTCTGTTTCCATCACTGCTCGTTTGAATTCAAACTTAATCTAAGGAGCCAATAGGTCCTCGTGCTCCACAAGGGAGATGAATCTGTAAAATAACCTGATATTTCGTACTACCCATATCATAGTACAAAGTATTATTTGAGTAGGAAGTTCCACGGGCCAGTAGTAGATCAACAGGGCTGCAGACCGTCCATCCTTTACTACCGTACTTAGCACTGCATGGCCTAACATTACGTAATACCCATACCATCCGTAGATAGTTTAACGGCTTAGATTGGCTTGTTGTTCGAACAACATATTACCCATAGCACCCACACGATGATAGGCAGGATACGGTAGGTTAGTAATTCTAAAAAATAACATTACACAAAAAGTGGTGCAGACCACCCATACTTTACTACCATATCTCTCCCGAAAGAGAAACCCAAAATGCCCTGACTGGAACAGCGTAATGTCGAATTGTAAAGTGATTGTAAAGTGAACATTAACAGCCGTCAACGTCTCCATGAAGACACGTGAATATAATGATGTCGTTTCATCAATGTCAATGTCATCCGCTTCAAGAAAACTCCTTCCCTGTCAATCTTCTATCACATACCCATGGCATATACCCATGTCATATACCCAAAGCTCTGTACATAAGTACATCTCTACATCTTCTATAGCATACTATAGTATACATGCAGTATGTATACCACTTTTTTGATCCAGTTAGATTGAGCGAAAAAGACCCACCCCTCTTGCCGGTTACGGCAAAGCTCAGGTTTTGCTGAGACAAAGCACTGGCAAATAAGGCTCGAAAACATCCGTCTATACAACTATTGTTGACGACTTCAAACAGCAATTCTTATTTTTATCCGACTTCGACGAACAGTTACGACGCGTTCATTGCATGCATTTGATTCGCTTGCATACGTTTTTTCTTATTTACCAAACGTAACTCCATATTAGGTCTACTGTATTTACAAAAATCGCCATTCTGATGTTGTCGTTTTTCCTATTTTTGCCTTTTGCTTCACAAAACATGTCTGATGTCCATTCATTTGAATGTTGAACGGCCTAGATGTGCTCGTTCCAATTAGGGAGCTCTGACAATCAAGACTTAAATGGTTAAATGCGGCGCTGCCTTTTTGGAAAAAATTGTAGGTTTAAATTTTGATATCTCGGTATTATAGTGTGCAAAACGTTAAGTGATCAACACCGATGTAGTTAAATAGTAGATTATAAACATTCCAAACAGTTAAGTCGAAAATATAACATACCCTTATTGCTCCGTTATACTTATTTGATGGCAAGAAGGCGTATAAGTTAATTACCTATGTTCGACCAAGACTAGTATTTAGTGTATGTTTGCCCTTCGGTTATCTGCTGACCGTGTGAACTGCAGATAAGGGGCAGATTATTGGTTATTAACTTTTCACGCTTGGTTGATTATAATACGGTAATTTTTCAGATTAACACGTGGAAAATTCACTCATACACATTAGAATAGAGAGGAAAATTATTTCTTAGTTGTCGGTAATATGGTAAATGGTTTATTTATTTATTTATTGGGGTGTAACGGTATTTTAACAATCAGGGCCACATCGTGTCAGACAGTTTCACGAGTGGAGGCAGCCGTGGTAACTGAAGAGAACAAGCGTACATAGGCTAGCGACTGTTAGACTCTTCGGCTTACTAACCCGGCACAAGAAGCGTTATCAGCGACCGAAGGCAAGTGCATTATCGACGTGTAGTACGCCCTTGGAAACAGGGCCAACGTGCCCCAACGTGCCCCCACGTGGACAAACAGAATTAAGTGTCTTGTCCAAGACAGCACATATGGCGTGGCTCAGCATTGAACCGTTGACTTTTCAGTTTAACCCTTTAACCAACGAATCGCCCGCATCCGCCCGCCTAATATGCAAATTCAGCAGCTGAAAAAATATTATTTTTCGAAAAATTTCAACAAAACCATATCATGTGACCCCTCTTTGGAACGAGCTCGTCGATCACATGATATGATTCTGCTGAAATTTTTGGAAAAAATTTAAAAAATGATTTTTAAAATAATAAATTTTGATATCGTCTGCGTTGGGTAAAGTGTAACAGTCCACTGCTCTTATCAATGAGCCGACCGCTCCCACTGAGTTAAATGGATCGAATGTCTGGAGTGAAATTTAGTATCATTAATGATAGTTTTGACGCAGCGAATCATTGTATCGAATTTATAAAACAGTGATTTTTTGTTTCAGTTTACACACTCGTGTCAGAGTAGCCAATATTTGTCATCGTTTTACAGCAAGATTAAAATTGGAGATTTCCCTCTGAGTTGAAACTGAAAACTGGGCAGAAAATATTTACTAATTTCTCGATTGGCACGCAACTCACGTATCGAATGTGTAACAACTTTCACCGGTTCGATTCAGTGTAGATGAAGTTTCGCGTTAATTCTGTATCTAAGAAACGACACTTGAAACCGATATACCGAATGACTCAAATTTTTCATTGTTTGCCTCAAACACATAGCATGCGGCCCCTCATTAGCACTTGGTGTAGCCGTTTCAGTGAGCTTGTATGAGGAATCAAAAGCTTATGTTTTCGAAGCAGAAATGGAAAACAATAAACTTTGGCGATTTTTTTACGTAAGGTAAAGGGTTAAAAAACGTTGAAAATCCGTGGCCAGACGAAACATCAAATACCAAATTGGTAATGACCCGTTGTAAACTAAGTCCCAGAAGTCTCTGAGATTAAATGTGATTGAGCCTACCTTTAGTAGGGATCTGCGAAGCTTCGAGATTCGATTCGATTTCGAATCTTAAGTAGATATTCGGTTCGGTTCCATTCGAAATCGTCTAACCGATTTGTTTCCTCTCAAATCTTTTTTATTGGAACACAGATGGGTATCAGTCAGCTTCGTCGTCTCACAAGACATATTGTTCGGATGCAAAACGTACATAAATAATGTTTAACCCTTTACCCAACGCAGACGATATCAAAATTTATTATTTTAAATATCATTTTTTTTAATTTTTAAAAAAATTTCCACAAAACCATATCAAGTGACCCCTCATTGGAACGAGCTCAATGAGCTCATTCCAATGAGGGGTCACATGATATGGTTTTGTCCAAATATTTGGAAACAATTTATTTTTTCAACTGCTCAATTTGCATATTACGCGGGCGGATGCGGGCGATTCGTTAGGTAAAGGGTTAAATAAAAGACTAAGTGTAACTTCCGATACATTAACATAAATAACATCTTCACTCATACCACAGGCCCTGATAATTCCAACATCACTAGTTCCTGCCACTAATAAATACAAATTTAAGGTTTCCAAGCAATGACGACGATGAACTATAATCCTTACTGGGTCATATTCCAGCATCATCATCAAGGCAGGCCTTCGATGGAGGCATGCCTTGAGATGTAGTTGGATTATTTTATCATTCGGGATTTTAGCTATCACAGTCGGAACAAATCAGGTTCATGGTCTCCCAACCCCCATTTTTCGTCTTCAAGACGTCATGAATCGAATCGAGGTTCGATTCGATTTCGCATAACAGACGTGATTCGATTCGCGATTCGATTTGAATTGAAAATGTGTGATTCGCAGGGCCTGAACTTTTAGATATAAAACAGATCGGGTACGAAAAACCCTGCAGGAAAAGACCCCAATGGAAAAAAAACCTCCGGAATAAGCCCTGACAACAATTCGCATTGTTAGGAAACATCCCTAAAGTATTTTTTTACTTTGCTTATGAAATTAAGTAAATTGAATGAAAGTAGCAAAGGTTTAACCCATGTTTTTTCGGAAAAATTTGCATTAAACTCGCGCACATGATGTTCGAAATATCGACATAAATGTGCATGTCAATGAGCTTATTACAGTGGCATCCATCATTGTACGGTTTGAACAATAATAATAATGACTTTTCCATATTTGCTACATATGCACTGGCTGAGTGTTTGAAGCCACTATCACGACTGTCAAAAAAATGAGGGTACCATAGCAAAATCCAAAATCGTCCTTTCTCATGTTTTCATATTCAGTCAAACGCAAATAATATTGTGTTTACATAAATTTGTTTTATTACAAATTATTGGAGGGTGCCTGAAACAAAACAACTTTGAATACCAAATTCAGACCACTAAAACTAATCTTGTCCTCATCCAGTTAAAGAAACGAACTGAATGATATATCTATATAATAAAGCCATTTTAACCCTTTGCATAATGTTGTCAAATGACCAAAATTTCAAGCAGCAAACTTTTCCAATAGTTCAACTTGGCAATTCGATTTTGTTTGATAGAGCTCACACGACTGAATTGATTAACCCTTTACCCAACGAATCGTCCGCATCCACCCGCGTAATATGCAAATTCAGCAGTCGAAAAAATATTATTTTTCAAAAAACTTCAACAAAACCATATCATTTGACCCCTCGTTGGAACGAACTCGACGAGTTCGTTCCAACGAGGGGTCACATGATATGGTTTTGTTGAAGTTTTTGAAAAATGTCAAAAAATGATATTTAATATAATAAATTTTGGTATCGTCTGCGTTGGGTAAAGGGTTAACTTCTCAGAGACATTATGAGGGTTGCAGGGATTATAATAAAAAGATCTCGTAATAATGATATAACAAAGATTAACTTGATTTGGAATTGGAATTAATAAGTAAATAAAAGATTATGTAGAAATATTTTTGTGGTAAACAAAAATGAAATTTCCTACCCATGCGATTTTTGTTTGAGGCTTTTTTTCCATAGGGGATTTGTCATAGGGTTTTTCATATAGAGGGTTTTTCCAGTAGGTTGTTTGCGTGTGCATGATACAGCCACCTATCTATTTCCCTGCTAACAGTATTGTATGAGATGACATCATTCTAGGCGTCGAAATGGTGAAGTGCATAAAAACGTCAAAAACAAAGAAGTTTTTTCCGTTTATGCAAACGAATTTAACAATCTAGTCTTGTTTAACAAACCTCAATTTCCCCTGGTTGCATTGCGGAGAAAATTTGCATGTTAAAAAAGGATATTTCGACATCAGTGCGTGGAGAGTTAAACATAACAATTCATATAATATATACAGGAGCCAATACTATAAAACTTTTACAATTGTATTTTCTAGAATTGTATTTGCTACCTATTAACACAACTGACTAAAATAAATCAATAGCAGCTTAAAAGATGTGGCAATTTGCCAACTGGCCTATTGCCACATCTTTGAAAATGCTAATGGTTCATTTCAACTCATTTAAAGTCATAACAAGAAAACACAATTCTAGAAAATACAATTTTAAAAGTCCTACAGTATTGGCCCCAGCTTGTAAAATATCCCACAGGGGAAATAAATTTTGTGAAACTCAATTTTGTTCAGCTCTGTGGCATATGTATATGACAAAATGAAGGGAACTATAATATTCTGCTACCGCCCGTAATATATCAACATTTCCCCAGAAAGTATCGCAAAATGCACGACTCAGACGTGATAGATGAATTAGATACGTAAATGTTTAATCTACCACCTCAAGTACAAAACCTTTCGCTACAATATATCCATGCAAGGAAGAGACACGCCGTGTTAATGCCACGTGTCGTTGATTGTGGGCATTATTTTGCAAGTTATTACGTAATGATGAAGTAATATTAGAATGGAAAACTTGGGAAATATATTTCTTGCAACTTTAGGTCAGTTCATGTTAATTTCTACTCCAATTTCTCCACCTATTCATGGCGTCGATGCCAGGTATTGAATGTTGCTAACTACAAATATAATATTTGTGCATATATTTATATACATATTCACACGCACACATTACATATACACACATACACACATATATGTGTATGTATATACTATATAATTTAATCTCGCACTCGGTATCTCCGCAGAACATTTTGGGGAGTGTCACTGCACCTCAAAAGTGAGAGTACCTGGCGTTTTACCAGGTGACGTAAATGGGAGGGTGAGAGAGAGAGAGAGAGAGAGAGAGAGAGAGAGAGAGAGAGAGAGAAGAGAGAGAGAGAGAGAGAGAGAGAGAGATTTATAGAATAATTACTTGTTGCCCTTTAATGTCACGGAAGTAGTATGTCTCGTATGTTTGAGGACTCATTAGCCTGATCTCATGCCGGATCTCATGTGACGTCATAGTCACGTGACTCAATGGCGCCATGTTGTGTTGTCATGGTAACACGCGTGAGCAGCCATCTTGTGACGTCATCCTCATAGGGATATGTGGTGTTAGTGCGCATGCGCAGCGCGTATTGTTGGCGTGATACGTGTTTCCGTCGCCCATTTTGTATACTGGAGGCCGCCATCCTGGTTTCTATGGTAGCACGTGGTTGGTATGTTACCGAAAGGCATACAAAAGGATAGCGGTATGTTCGGAGGGTATGTTCCTTTGTACAAGAGTAAATCTAAATACCCAAATAAACCCGACAATCCCTTCAAATCACCAAAAACGACATTATTTGTGTCACGGAATCGGATGAGAATCCCACTTACGGAATACCTTTTTAAGAATCCGTTTTTAAGAATCCCTTTTTGGAAAATGCCTGTGACTATGGAATCCCTTTTTCCTGAAACGAGGCTAAGAGTCGTATGTGCGAGTCACTCGATCGAGCAATTGCTATAATGCACATTTGCTCGATTGAATGCGAGTCGTTCGAACAGTATGTGCGAGTCACTCGCGGTAAGACGGAATCCCACTGATGGAATCCCTTTTTGGAATCTCTATGAAATCCCTTTTATGATATGTCTGTGGCTACAGAACCCCCTTTTCCCCGAAATGAGGCTAAGAGTCGTAGGCGCGAGCCACTCGACCCAGCAGTTGCACTAAAGCACATTTGCTCTATGGGATTCGAGTCGTTCGATCAGTATGTGTGAGTCACTCGAGGTAAGACGGAATCCCACTTATGGAATCCCTTTTTGGAATCCCTTTTTAAAGAATCCCTTTTTAGGATATGCCTGTGGTTATAGAATCCCTTTTTGATCTTATGTGCCTATGTGCTAGTGGACAATGTGTCGAATTGTGCCTTTTCACATACGCACATATTGACACATCCAGCATGTGCCTATGTGCTAGTGCACAATGTGTCGCATTGTGCCTTTTCACATTAGCACATATCGGCACATCCAGCATATATCTATGTGCTGCATGTAATGTGTACAGTAGAACATAAACACATCTAGGGAAGTCACAATAAATAGAACAAAGAACTCATAACAGAGCTTCCTACACAGGTAGAAACCGAGAATTTACTGGAAAAACAGAGCCAAGTGAACAATTATGGGGTTGTTTGTGATAATTCTACGAAGAAAACATGGATTCTGGGGGAAATCCGAGACAGCAAAACTACTCTAGTTCGATCGAACTTACCCCTGGGACTCCCACGGTACTGGGAGCCTCTCGGCACTATGATATGGCGGTAATAAGGAGGATT
This sequence comes from Pictodentalium vernedei, assembly GCA_031216915.1. Taxonomy (NCBI): domain Eukaryota; kingdom Metazoa; phylum Mollusca; class Scaphopoda; order Dentaliida; family Dentaliidae; genus Pictodentalium; species Pictodentalium vernedei. The sequence continues at coordinate 229,672,718 of CM062294.1, forward strand.
CAGGGTGAATCCTTATCAAATAAAGTCGTTTTTGGTGATTTGGGGGGATTGTCGGGTTTATTTGGGTAATTAGATTTATCCTTGTACATAGAAACATACCCTCCGAACATACCCCTATCCTATTGTAGGCCTTTGGGTAACATAGCAACCACGTACTAACATAGAAAACAAGGTGGCGGCCTCCAGTATACAAAATGGACGACGGAAACACGTATCACCCTAACAACACGCGCCGCGCATGCGCACTAGCACCACGTATCACTATGGAAATGACGTCAGAAGATGGCCACTCATGCGGGTTACCCTGACAATATAACATGGCGCCGCTGGGTCACGCGACTATGACGTCGCCTGAGATCCGGCATGAGATCCGGCTAATGAGTCCTCAAACATACGAGACATACTACTCACGGACATGTGCTGTACAATATATATCCGTTTGTTCTTTGTACCATTTTAATTTACTCCATAAAATGGAAATAATTTAGAAAATAAATCATTGATTAATGAGTATTGTTTGTGTCCAAATATCCCACTCTCCCTACCATCAGATGCCTCATCATTTCAAGTTAATGGAACTAAAATGCTTATGATCATTATGTTCGATGTACTGGAATAGGAATTACACGCTTGTGAATCTTAAAATCTGTTTATTGCGGTTGGCGACTTTGACGCCCGTATAAAGACGAAGATCCCATTATGTCGCAGATAATGACGACAGGCACACCCCACTTCCAAACAGGCTTCCTGTGGGAACGACGGAAAGTGAAGCAGAGCTTGTTTACATATTTACCCAATAACCAATGCCTGGCATGGATACCATCTAAAATTGGAAACATGGGTATAAACGATTTAATGGACTTGACTCTGTATGCATGTAACGGTAACGATTAGCCTTTGTGCAGAAATATGTGACCTTAAACCCCAATAAATATAAATGAATCCTTCCAAACGAATGTACAATCGACGTAGTTAACTGTAGATCTAGTTTAGATCAAATGAGCAATGCATTTCACAGGTCATTATAGATGTATCAGCTTTCTGGTGTAACAATAATGAGCGGACGCCACGGAGGAGATAGTATCGGCAGCTTTCCCAACTATCAGTGTTACCGATAAAGTAAAGCGCACAGGCCACCTGTCAAATTTTCTCAGGAATTTAAAGCTGTTTTGGTCCGGACCTAGTCTACCCCTTAAATAGACCATCGTCTTTGTTCAGATTCAATCGTCTTGAACATTTCAGTAAATTGGAAAGGCGAACCGTCAGTTCGCTGTGTCGACCAACTTAAATATTCCAGATGATAGAGTGTAGGAAATACCACAAACATTCATTTTCGTTGAATTGACGCAAAAAATATTTCTCAATCGAAGCTTGCTTTGAAAGAATCTTTGACCCTCTGCATACTGATGTCAAAATACTAAACTTTAAAGCTGTAAATTTATCCTGTAATGCAATTGGGAATTTAACCAATTCAATCTTGTTTAACAGAGCTTAATGGGCTCTATCAAACAAAATTGAATTGGCTTTCTTCCCAGTTGCATTATGGGAAACGATGCAGATTAAAAAGTGTATATTTTGATATCAGTGTTTAGGCGGTTAAAGGCTTTACCGATATTATTAGTTTACTGAATAATTATGAAAGAAGATTCACCACAACAATAGTTGTCTGATTACGCCGCGTAGTTCCACCAATTATGTTAATATGCTGAGTTTTTTTTAAGGGCGAATTAAATACTCGTTGGTTGGAATATCTGTAACTGTAGCAGGACAGATTATCTGTACATTTCGGTGAGTAATTGAAAGTCGGGAGCGCGGAGGCTCAGTAGGTAGAGATGCAGACTGCAAGCCGAGAGATTCTCGGTTCGAATCCCACCTGCGGCATCCTTGTGCAAGACACTTAATCCCAGTAGCTCACGTGAGGTGAGAGGACATGTTGGCGTTGTGTACTAAGGCGCACTGCACGTCGATGGTGCACTAGCCTTCAGCCAATCCTAACGCTGTTTGTGTGGAGTTAGTACGTTGGGGAGTCTTGACAGTTGCTCGCCGTTGCTCGGTGGTCTCTCCGGGTACTCCGGTTTACTTCACCCGTAAACCTGTCCGACACGAGGTGTCCCTGGCTATCTGTGTCGTTAAACCCCAATAAATAAATTAATAGTAAGGGAACGTCACATTAAAGCACCGATAGTCTGCGCGTAAACTCCGCAAAAGGTGGATACACAAAGAAAACTTAAAAGCGTCGGATTCCTTACAGACATACGACAGCTGGCCTAAGGGCATGGGGTGGAGCCTCTGCGTTTACTACATCATGCCCTATGAAAAATTCTTTTTGCGAAGTTAATTATTTTTGTGTTAAATCACCCTCTAAGTACTCGCTCCATTGTCAGTTGTCAATCATATGATCAATTCCTCAAGTCTGAAAACAGGCTAAGTACTCATATACTAAATAAACTTGGGATAGCAATGACTCCTTGGTCAAAAGATTGGATTTGTGATAAAAAAAGATCGATCCTAACCAGCGGTATCTGATTTGTTTCCTTTTTGATATAAGAATTCATTTCGATTGTGGGAGCGCGGTGCCGCAATGTACTGAGGCGTAGGTTACGATTCTGGTCACACGCATTAACCGATGCTAAGCCTGTGCGTGCTGGGTTAGTAAGCTGGAGTTCCCGGTAGTTAATCACCATTGTTTGGTTGTTCTCTCCGGATATTCCGTCTTCCTCGAAAACTAAGACCGTGGCTGCTGAAAGTGTCGTTAAAACCCAAACAAACCAAACCAAACTGAATAAACTTAAATGGATCTCGGAAGGCTCAATCACGAGTAATGAATTGTAATAAAATTTAACCATGCAACATGTGCATGAAACGGAGGAACTAAAACTAAATCAGATCATTATGCCTATTAACCCTTTTTCCAAACGTAACGGTCAAAACCGGTCAACGCTATTCATAAGAGCACCATTCAATTTTCATTCTTTTTTCATTTTTTTGTCTCAAACACATAGCTTATGACCCGTCATTGGAATGAGCTCGTTGAGCTCGTTTCAATGAGGTGTCTTAAGCTATTCTTTTAACGCCACAAACTTTAAAAAAGTTAATTGTTCAAGAATTTGGTTTGCAAGTGTTGTCAGCCTTTCGTGTTTGGTAAACGGTTATTAAGTCGTGATCAAAACGTATCATCTGTAGCCAATGTTTAACAGCCGAAAAGAAACTCAAAACACAATTTTCACAATACTGGATTCTAGTTGACTAGCCACAACTTGAATATTTCCGTTCTTCGAGCGACACTCATCGTACAAACTGGTATTTCCAAAATTCTCTGTTTTGCATTAATAACTTGGTTTATGTACATTGTGGTAACTATAAATTTATATACATTGTGGTCACTATCAGTTTATATACATTGTGGTTACTATCAGTTTATATACATTGTGGTTACTATCAGTTTATATACATTGTGGTTAATATCAGTTTATATACATTGTGGTTAATATCAGTTTATATACATTGTGGTTACTATCAGATTATATACATTGTGGTTACTATCAGTTTATATACATTGTGGTTAATATCAGTTTATATACATTGTGGTTACTATCAGTTTATATACATTGTGGTTACTATCAGTTTATATACATTGTGGTTAATATCAGTTTATATACATTGTGGTTACTATCAGTTTATATACATTGTGGTTAATATCAGTTTATATACATTGTGATTAATATCAGTTTATATACATTGTGGTTAATATCAGTTTATATACATTGTGGTTACTATCAGTTTATATACATTGTGGTCACTATCAGCTTATATACATTGTGGTTACTATCAGTTTATATACATTGTGGTTAATATCAGTTTATATAGATTGTGGTTAATATCAGTTTATATACATTGTGGTTACTATCAGTTTATATACATTGTGGTTACTATCAGTTTATATACATTGTGGTTAATATCAGTTTATATACATTGTGGTTAATATCAGTTTATATAGATTGTGGTTAATATCAGTTTATATACATTGTGGTTACTATCAGTTTATATACATTGTGGTTACTATCAGTTTATATACATTGTGGTTACTATCAGTTTATATACATTGTGGTTACTATCAGTTTATATACATTGTGGCTACTATCAGCTTATATACATTGTGGTTACTATCAGTTTATATACATTGTGGTTACTATCAGTTTATATACATTGTGGTTACTATCAGTTTATATACATTGTGGTTACTATCGGTTTATATACATTGTGGTTACTATCAGTTTATATACATTGTGGTTACTATCAGTTTATATACATTGTGGTTACTATCAGCTTATATACATTGTGGTTACTATCAGTTTATATACATTGTGGTTACTATCAGTTTATATACATTGTGGTTACTATCGGTTTATATACATGTGCTTACTATCAGTTTATATACATTGTGGTTAATATAAGTTTATATACATTGTGCTTACTATCAGTTTATATACATTGTGGTTACTATCAGTTTATATACATTGCGGCTGCTATCAGTTTATATACATTGTGGTTACTATCAACAACTATTAAAATATACAGCAAAAGCAAGCAATGTTTCAAAAGAAACAGGACGAAACTTAAAGTTACTAATAACTAATTGTTATTGTTAGCAAAATGAAAATTAGATTGAATTCGTTAATCACTTTATCTGTTGCACCTACATGGTGGATAAACTATTTTGAATACCCGATTAACGTATCGAGTTACAGCAGGAGAAATTGGTCTCTAAAATGTCAAAGAGATTAAAAAAACCTTCCTATGCGAAATATGAAATGGAAGTAATAAGACAAGCAATTATTTTGTATTTTTCTTTTTATTTATAAAATTCATTGCTTGCTTGTTCTGAAATGATGTTCGGCTAGAGTTTTCTACTGAAGGCGAATGAATATAATAATTTCACTTTGAAGAAGCACTAGTAAGTCGTTCTTAAATATTTTACATGGAATTGTACATGAAGAAAAAGAAGAAATGTGCTAAACTTCAAATGAAAATAAAAGTTCCAAAGAATCACACGACTTATTTAAAACATACATCGTTCGAAATCCTTTGTCATTGAATTGATGATTTGATGCCCGGCAGTTCCAAAAATAAGCATAGTTTTTTTTTACATCTCATCTTTAATTGTTTTCTTCATAGAGTTCTATAGTACACTTTGTGCTTAGCACTTCTCGAATGTTCGGTCATGCGTACCAAGGGTGATAGGGAAGAAGTTGATCATCGATGTTACAGTTACACTTCCTTATAATTAGCTGTCCCACAGTCATTAACAGACCGCGGCGTTGTCGAGGGTCGCGTATACTTCGTCGCCTGAGTGCTAGAATGTCCTATGTCCCATAGGGGACATAGGACATTCTAGAACCCAGGCGACGAGTTGATGGGCTAATAATCACTGATGGAGGTTAGATATGCCGGCGGAAAAGCTGATATTGCTCTTTTCATCACTATCTAAGTGAACAGTTATAATCTTGGAGTCTAAATGTGCATTTTTCTCTTTCGTTCTTCGCTTCCTGTCTTTGTTCTTGTTGGCTTTGAGTAACATTTCATTTTTTCCCCAATTTGTCATCATGCCATTTAGTATGCATACATTTTGGCGTAAAACAAAAGCTAGCAGTCTGCGGATAGACAACACTACAAATATTTGACTACACGGGGGGGATTAGTGGTAATTTAACCCTAAAGCCCAATGGGCTATAGGATTAAATTATCTCTAAACGTCCCCACAAATTCAAGATAGACCCACCCATTTCACTATGTAGAGTAATGTTTAAGGAGATACCATGCAGGGCATTAGGAGTAAAATGGTTAACTTACGCCAAAGAAATTTATATGGACACAGTCTGTCGTTCTGCTGGTAATAACAAGTACAGTTAATGACTTTTCACAACCTCACTCGCGCATCACTGATACTTTCAACCAAGGATTCAAGGATTAACTTTGTAACAGAAAAATTACCAACTAGCGGAGAAAAACATGTTCCTGGATGTAGAAAGGTAAAATGTATTGGCCTGAGAGCGCGTGGCTCAGTGGTTAGGGCATTGGACTTCACACCGAAAGGTCCACGGTTCGATGCCCGCCAGAGGTAACTGCGTTGTGTCCTTGGACAAGGCACTTAATCCCGATTGCCGATGTGGGAGCAAGATGGCGCTGTGTACTAAGGCGTTCTGCACGTCGATGGTGCACTTGTCTTCATCCAATGCTAACACTGCTTGTGTGGAGTTTGTACGTTGGGGGAATCTGACAGTTGATCGCCGCTGCTCGGTCGTTCTCCTCGGGTACTCCGGCTTCCTCCACCCGTAAAACTGTCCAACACACGAGATGACGCTGGTGGTAGAAAGCGTCGTTAACCCCCAATAAATAAATAAATAAAAATTATTGGCTGCAAGTTCTTTGGAGCACTTTCTCTCAATATTTCTTTTGTTTTTGTCTTCATGTTTTTCATATTTTTTATTATTTCCCGGAGTTTTAAGCATTTGTGTTTTTAATCCCCGATTGAAATTGTGAAGATCAATTGTTAGTTACGCATTAAACTGGATTTCCACTACATTTCATTATTATATAATTGCATACAATACAGTCGCCCTTGACTGGCTGCAGTCCACGCGTGGGCAGTGATGTCCACGCATGCGTTTACCAGGTAATAAAAATTATCATCAGCAAAATGTTAATTAACGAAGCACCGGGTGCAAACCCGGTGCTTCATTAATTAAATTTCTGATGATTATACATATAATTGGTGTTTGCAATCAAATTTTATCACGTCCGTGGAAATATCGCCTACCCGTGGAAAGTGACCAGTCCACGGCGGTCGTACAGTACAAGGAATGAGAAACTATAATAAATAAATAAATAAATAAATAAATAAATAAATAAATAAATAAATAAAACCATGGGTACAGAATGAAAAACAGTTTCATTGGAAGAATATTCTTGACTTAACATTTTTTACTCCGGCTTAGCGATCGCGATCAGTACATCTGGTAAAACTCAGAAAAGATGTGTGTTCTGGTGGGTTGATCTGTGTGCTGAGAACATGTAGCGATACAATACTAACAATGATCTAAGTGATTTTATAGGTGAGAGCATCTAATCAACCTCTATTTACTCTATCATCATGGCTTGTTTTAATACACCGGCTACATCTGGTATAGTTTATCTAGCCATGTTTAGTCCATCAAAGCAGTGAGGGCTATAATCAGATCCCCGCTATATCCACTTGTTTATTAAACATCGACTTAACTGCTACTTAGTGTACGGCTGCCTAATATTTATCTGTTTCTCTCACGAGATGATCTAAGTGAGAATGGACTTCTGAATCGGACGAGATCTCGTCAACTTAACTTGAATTGATAGGTGCGTGATTGAATATGGATACTCAACGAAACCATTTCAGCCAGGGTCGCCGGACGCACGGGTGGGGGGGGGGGGGGGGGGGCAGTGGGGACAGTTGCCCACCCTGCCATCGGACCACCAGGGCGAGAGGGGACAGACAATACCATTCCCAGATTCGACACTCAATTTTGTTCAACGATTTATTTTCGAAATAAAGCTAAAATACACCCCAAATCCGTTCTGGGAGCTTTCAAAATTTCAAAATTCAACGGGGAAGTTTTCTTTTTATTGGGGGGGGGGGGGGGGACCTCCTCTCAAACTACCCCATCTCAAGCCATCGGCCTTCGAGATATACATGCATCGACTTGTCGTGGTGGGGCTGCTAGTGCGAGTAAATGTCTCGCTGACTACCTGCCCAGAAGTGCTTTCGGCGCCCCTGATTTCAATGATAGTGCATCCCCGATTAGAAGGCGCTGCTCATGATGTGATACGTCATTTGATCGTCCAACAAATGGAATCTATGAATTGGATGCTATGACAACAAGAAGCAATGCGTTTTCCCAGGACATTGCCCGTAAGGATTATGCCTAAGGGCCTGTGTGATTCCGCAAAACTGCATTACTGATTACTTGCAGTGATGCATTGGCTAAACTGGAATTGGGGAGGAGAATAGAGATTAAAAAAAAAATTCTGGCGAAAGTCCAAAGTCCTCCCCGGGAAACATTTTTCTTATTTTTCATCCGATTGGATTACCCCGGGTTCTTTTTAAGGCTCTTTAAGTCTTATCTATTTTATGAATGGGGAGTGTGTGATTCAGTGACTCTGTGACCCAGCCCACCTAGAAATTCAAGCTTTGATTATCTCCCTTCATATGCAATACAACTAGAAATTTTTCATACCGCGGAACGGAGCTAGCTGTTCAGTGACGAGTCGCCCCGGTAGTTTACATATAAAATGAATGGCATAACTATAAAAAATGGCCCAAGAAATACCAGTTCGGAGGTACACGTAATCCAGTTTCAGGAGTAGCGAGAAATGGCGGGGGAGGGGGAAGGGTGAAAAGTCGAGGGGAGGGGATGGCGGGACTGATAAGCAGATGGGTGAGGAAGGAATGAGGTATATATCTTCGAAAAGCTGATAATATCTTATATGGTTTCTTTTGTTCACACCAAGCAAGCTTTTTACACTGTAATCCCCTACCCAACGCACGGGATATCAAAATTTACTATTTCAATTATTGTTTTATCAAATGATTCAAACACTTTCAAAGAAACCATATCCCGTGAACTCCACCCCAACCGACTGGGGCGAGTTCGGCTGCTTAATTTGTAAATTTCGCTGACGGGTGTACCGATTCGTTGTATTAAAGGGTTAACAAATTGGTTATACTGTTTGAACAAATGGGTACACGTTGTGCATTCGGGCACTGTGAAGCTTCAAAGATTCAATTGCATGTCGATATTGATGGCCTAATGCCGGCTTGACATCGTCGAATCGTCTGCCTGATTCCCATATTTTCGGATAAATCTTGTTTTTTGACGAAGAGAAATGGGAAATAAAACAGAGCTGAAACGGTTAACCAATTAATCAATGATCAACATCTTGATCGATCCAAAAAGTAATAAATCGATTAACCGTTACTTTTGAACTACTGTATTATATGGGTTAACCCTTTATCTAACATGAAAAACAGACGACACTTGCAAAAAAATTCTTGAATAACTCATTTTTTTCATTTTTTCTCAAAAACATAAGTTATGACCCCTCATTGGAACAAGCTCGACGAGCTCGTTCCAAAGAGGGGCCATAACCTATGTTTTTGAGACAAAAAAATGAAAAAATAATGAAAATTAATTGCAGATTTTTGTGAATAGCGCTGGCCGGTTTTGGCCGCTACGTTGGGTAAAGGGTTAACAAAAGAACAAACTTGCTCCAAAACAGGCAAACATTGTCACACTGACTCACATCAGTTATATGAGACAGGGTAAAGCATGCAAGTTACTTGCTGACATACTTGCATGATCATCATACTGTATAAGTGGTTGGAAATGGTCATTCTTAACCCTTTACCCATTGCGGGTAGCAGACAATTCTTGCAAAATAAATTCATGAATTACTAAAAATTTCCAATTTTTGTCTCAAAGACATAGCTTATGGCCCCTCATTGGAAAAGCTCGTTCAAATGAGGGGTCATAAGCTATATTTTTGAGACAAATATTGAAAACATAATAGATTTGAATGGAGATTTTTGTATATAGGCCTAGTAGGTTTTGTTTGTTACGTTGGGTAAAGGGTTCATGCTGTAAATCATCAGCGGTAAAGTGTTCTAATCATGCCGCAGAAATGAAATAATATTTCAACTGCATTTTCAGTTGAAGCGGCTTATCGGCATGTTTGTCTGCCTTACAACATAACTTGTTACAACAGGAGCCAATACTATAAAACTTTTACAATTGTATCTTCTAGAATTGTATTTGCTACCTATTAATATAACTGGTTAAAATCAATCATTAGCATCTCAAAAGATATGGCAATTTTTCCAACTGGCAAATTGCCACATCTTTGAAAATGCTAATGGTTCATTTCAATTCATTTGAAGTAATAACTAGAAAATACAATGCTAGAAAATACAATTGTAAAAGTTCTATAGCATTGGCCCCAGAACTTATGAAGTGAAGTACAGAAATCCCGTGCTCCACTTTATGAATACTGTTGTAACAATGTAAGTTGTGACCTCTGCACCCGGACACCAATACTGATTGGGGCACGCACCTGTGAGGCTGAGAAAATGCCACACTTTTAACTGCATATTGAACAAATTTGCCCAAACGCTGAAATTTGTTAGATATACAGCCAAAATGTACAATTTACTCGACTTTACAGGCCGCAGAAGATACAAATTATGCGAGGGAATCCTCGGTCACATCTTAAGAGTAAAAGACAGGGCACGGCATTCCGTCTAATTCCCAATAACATTGCAATATCAGGAATAGAAAAGAAAAATACAAGGTCCAGGTCATTGCTTTAGAACGTGTGGGGACACCTGGTTATCTGACGGTTAAAGATACCAAAGATACTGTTGACCTAATCTGTCGGTCTGTCGATCGGTCGGTCGGTCGATAGGCAGTTAAGCCACAGTAAAGCTAAAACACAGCTGAACGTTAAAGATAGCCTATATGTTTTTTTCTTACTACTATCCGTTTTAGGGAGCAATTATTTTTAAGCTTATTTTTAACAAATGAGACTCCACTCTATCTGCTATTTCTAAATTCCCTATTATTGGCTACGTATCCATAGTATTTCGTTACCAATATCAGAACTAATAAAATTTAGCCCAAGCTATGTATACAACAAATTGGGATGGGTTGATTTTTTAAATATAGAACCAAAGATGTGTATTTTTCTCAATTTAGAGGTGCGTTGGTTCCAAATTTTGCTTTTTGAATTGTAGTCCTTCTGCTCACTCCTGATATAATATATTGGTTTCTGGTTGCCCATCTGCGACCACGACTCCACCAGTATCGAAATACTGCTAGGTACCTCCAGAGCTGCACGTGCATATACTGCCGGGTAGGAGTAATCGGTGTCATACCGATTGCCCCACTTTCTAATTTTAGGAGGTAAAGAGAGTGGGTCAGTCGGGATTTTGTTAATTAGTTTTCTTGCGGCTTGATCGAACATTTTGTCTAAACGTTTGTTTCACGTATTTTGCCTGTTTCATTGGTTTTCAGAACAAGAAGTTGGTATTTGTTATACAGCATAGATAAACTATGCTAGATATTTTTATTCATCAAAACACTGATCAATTTACAAGATATTTTTGTACATCAAAACAGTCACTTATTATTAAATTTAAATACATCTTGAAAGCAGACGCATATTCTGTAATGTTTGTTTCGCCATTCAATAACCTCTCGTCCCCTGAGTTCCAATGTGTTCTATGTGCCAGTAGGCACATGGAACACATTGGAACTCAGGGGAAGCTCTGTTTCAGGTCCCGTAGTCTACCATGAATGTTTCATTATCTCCTCCTCTTTGCTGGAGGGGCTCTACCTGCACTAAGCTGCATTTGCGTGACTTCATTGTAGGCCTGGATTTCTTTGAGGTGGTCAATTAAATGGAAAATGTTTGGATGTGCGGTTCGTATTCTTTTTTTATTTTGTTGTGCCAGCCTTCCAGATACACTATCGCAACTGCTAATCACGAAAAGAAAACACTCATAAAAATACTGATAGTTGTTTTAATCATGATTGATAAGCAGTGGAGAGTTGTGTTCAAATTATGATAACGATTATAACTGTTTTCAATCCCAAGAGTGGGAGAGTCGGAACATCAACTAATATCAGAAAGTGGGACAATCGGGATTAAATCGAGTAATCATGACTGACAAGTAATCGTAATAATCTGTAATCTATCACAAATTTTCAAGTAATCAAGTAATCGAGAATGGACACAGGGCGGAACACCCACGACTGGTGGACCGTCCACCATTCCCAAGTGTTCAGCCATGTGCGCATTTTCCACGAAAATTGAAATCAAAGGGTTGAAAATAATCCAAAGAATTCTATCTCTTTATATATTATATGTACTGAAGGGGAGGATAATTTTACAGGATATGTATCGAGACATTCTAAACATGACTTAAACCACACGACAACAACAACAACAGAAGCGGGTCTGTTTATAATCTCAGGCTCTGCATGTGCATAAGAAAAACACAGTAAATCCAACAGACTAATCCAGAGATAGTTTAATGTTAATAACAGTTTATCACTCTGCGTAGAATTTACAGAATCAAAGCGTTAGTTAGATGGTATTTATCGCTTTGTTGGCATCTTGCCGGTCCGAAATGATTACACAGCTGTCCCGAACCGTGCCCCAGAACTTTAACGAATTTCCAATAGACAAAATATACCCTTTCTCTTGAAAACTAATATACCTTAGAAAAACTGAAACAGTTTGAATTTAGAATCAATGATTGGTATACCATGGTTTCGGTATTCCCATTTCTCTGATGTAAGCAGGGGACCTCACTTTACAGCTTGCATGATTAATCGGAGCGCATATGATCATTCACAACTATTAACACTCCCTATTCCGGGTTTAATGGAGTTTAGGGAGGCACTCCCAATATTTTTTCCAGTCGGCCCATTTTTCGTCTTGACTGGAGTCTTCGACGTCGTATCGTTCTTCCTTTTAATCATGTAATTTCTTACAATTAACCCTTTTAACACGAAAGACCGCTTTACCGGGCCAGGATCGTGATGCAACCAGAATTCATAAAGTAGATAGTTGCTCAGCGTATTTGTGTGAGAGACCAATCAAAATATTCAACGTGCAGCCCCAAGGCTGCGCGTTGAATATCTCGATTGGTCTTCCCCTAAGTAATGAATATAGCCTCTCCCAATGGATTACATTGTACTGGCGCTGACGATACCATCAGGGTTCAAAGGGTTAGGAATAGATTTGATACTTGGACTTGTGTCACACAGAGAATCGGCTATCCAAGTGGATGCCTGTAATACCCAGGAGGTTGGGCGCCTAGTCTAACCAATTTGAAGTGCCGGTACAGTGCGTGTTATGTTGTTCGATCGCTGAAGGAGCCGAGTGACATTAACTACTGGAAGGGGATCGGCGACGATTCAGTGGTATATAGAATAAATAGGTACCTGGGCTGGTAATCAGATTTAAAACACACGTAGGATAAGGGTTTTGACCACGAGGCTCTGCCAAGTGGTTAAAACCCTTATTTTAAGAGTAGTACCCAGTAACTATTTGTTTTATTTTACCATGCTCTAAATAAAGAATCGTCTTTGTCACTTAAAATGGAGAAAAACTGATATTTTCGATTAGCAAACGAGCGAACACATGGACTTATTTTGTTTACATCTGCCCATGTGGGTAATACTTCCGGTTGCACGTGGATAGTTGATTGACAGCTAGACACAACGTCAAAGTTGATTGATTTTACCTTGCTTTTTAAGTCAAATTATTATTAACAATTCTTAAATTTTATTTTAAATATTTAATTGTGTGTATTTGAAAATTAATAAGTCATTGCACGTAGTAGATAGTACCGCAAAGCATCGTATGTTTAAATGAAACATCGCAAAGTATGAATGTATCGAAGTCAGCAAATTGTGTCAGGTCCAAGGTCAAGTTGGATGTACTTCCTACTACAGGTGTAAATTTTTGTAATGAATTTTCCATGCAGAATGAAATAATATTCTACTGACATAAAGCGCATTTCAATCAGCCAATGGATTGGAACGTTTAAGCAAACAGTTCGCAATTCTTAGGGTTCAGATCGCCTCGCTGTTGATTCTAAAGTCACAGTTTGGCTTACATCAAAGTCCCACTCAGGCATGTCAAAGTACCACCGGTACCAACCTAGCCGGTACCGGGACGGGACCGAGCCTGTCCCGCCGAAAGCGGTACCAGTACCGGGACAAATCAACAATTGGGTGACATATCACAATTAGATGGGAGAAATTCACATTTAAACCGACCCAGTCTCCCAGATCTTAAAGACAAACATGACATCGTACAATTATTCTGCTGCGACATCAAAGTAATCATAAAGCACGAAAATCGTGCTTTATGATTACTTTGATGTCGCCACAGAATAATTTCTTTGAAGTAACCGATGACTGCGCTTTCATTGTGTTCGATGCCACGTCTGAGAAGTCAAAATGGTCGACCATATCGAGGTCGTTGTGCAGAAAGAACATGTTGCACCTTTAGAGTGTTTTGATATGTTTATTCACAAATAAGTAGAAAGTATGTCGAGCAAGTGTGCCATACACGATTATCAGTTTGTTTAACCTCGTTCAGTTAGGAATTTCCGCATAAAATAATTTTGTCCCGGTACCGGCGGGACAAAATCTTCAGTACAGGTACCGATTGGAGCATGAGGGAACCGGCGGTACCGGGGCCGCTACAGGTACCCGGTTGACATGCATGGTCCCACTACACTTCGCATTGAAGTCTTATTCACCGCCAAGCCAGAAAATAAGCAGACTGACATCTGCGAAATGAGGTCCCCAGAGGGTGAATGTAGTGATGCTACCCTGCACAGCAGGGTAGCATCACTAAATTTACCCTCTGTGAACCTCAGTCTGCACCAGGGTCTCAAAACTAAACAGAAAGAGGTACCCAGAGGATAAATTGGCCAACTGTATGGGATAGCATCATCACATTCACTCTCTGGGGACCTCATTCTGCAAATGTCAGACTGCTTATTTTCTGGCCTGTTCACCGCCGGAATTCTGCTTTCGCAGTCAATAGACTTACATTGACGTCCAAATGCGTCTTATTACTCTTAACCCTTTGAACTCTAGTGATATCATCCATGTCAGTCCAATGGCAGGAATTAGAAGAGTCCATATTCATTATTTGGGGTAGATCAATCAATATTTTCTACGTGCAGCTCCGCATCATATTTCATTTTCACTTCAGACTGCAGTCCCACGAATGAGGTTAATTCTGGTTCCGCCTAAGCGTAACGCATTGGTCAAAACTTATATTTTCTGCAGAAAAACATCTGCTAGCCAATTTGCTGTCGTTCAACGACACAAAAATACAATTCACCAACTACATTTTCTGATGCTTTTCCAGCTCTTGGCTCATTTATCGACCTTACGTTTACAGCTGTAAACTGCTAGTTCAAACATCTCTGACTAATTTCATCACGGAAATCGACTTTCGGTAAAGTTATCTCCCCTAAAATTATTATACTGGCGAGGAAGAACCAATTAAGAAGCATGTAATTGTTGAGAAAACACTTTAAATAAACGTTACTTTTAATAAAGGAAAACTACAGACAGCTCTCGGAGCTGTGTGTTATCTTCCTTTATTAAAATTTACAAAAGGAAACTTGGCGTTTTATGGCAAGCTAATTAGAAGCAACCAAGTAAACGTCCACTTTGGCTCTTTGTTTAGTGAATGTGTTTTTTTAGTAATTCGGAAGTTTCTATTATTCCCTAGAAAAACAAATTAGCAAATCTTACCTTCTGGACTTTTATATTAACCCTTTACCCAACGAATCGCCCGCATCCGCACGCGTAATATGCAAATTCAGCAGTTGAAAAAATATTATTTTTCAAAAAATTTCAACACAACCATATCATGTGACCCCTCGTTGGAACGAGTTCGACGAGCTCGTTCCAACGAGGGGTCACATGATATGGTTGTGTTGAAATTTTTTGAAAAATTTGAAAAAATGCTATTTAAAATAATAAATTTTGATATCGTCTGCGTTGGGTAAAGGGTTAATGGAAAGGATAGTGGTGTCCATATTATATGTCACGATCCGCACATTCTTGATATAATGAGCAGAAAAAAGTTACAGAGCATCAAAAGATGGTGAAAGCGCCGGTTTATTATTTTTAAATGTGTTTAACCCTTTACCCAACTTAACGGCCCAAATCGGCCAGCACTATTTACAAAAATCACCATTCAATTTTCATTATTTATTTTTTTTTTCTCAACGACTTAGCTTATGACCCCTCATTGGAACGATCTCGATGAGCTCGTTCCAATGAGGGGTCATAAGCTATATTTTTAAGAAAAAATGAAAATATTTAGTTATACAAGAATTTTGTTTGCAGGTGTCGTCTGCTTTTCGTGTGTGGTGAAGGGTTAAACAGAGAATAATAGTAAAACGTTTAAAGTAACTGGGAAAAGCTGTAGAAATCCACCTACTATATTTTTACACTACTCGACAGGAAAATGCCTGAAATCTTTGAAATGATGCCAACATCGATGGTACAACCTCGCTAAAACATATTGAGTGAGATTTCATTTTTTATATGGAATTGCCATACCCCAAGTGTTAAAATTTCTGTAAACTTTAGAAAATCAATGGGAGCAAACTTCTCTGAAAATCTCTTCCAATGACACAAATTGTCAGCCATGAACATACTTTAAGAATGGCTCGATAGCCCTTAACATCACCTTTCCCTAAACCCCAGCGGGTCAGGACTTTACACGTCCAACACTACTTACAAAATAGGAAATCTGAGCACTTTCCAATAATGTGTCGCATAAGACGCCAGTACATTCATTTGATCATAGGTGGCGGAGACCTGGCATAGTGAGGGCGGTGGGAGGGGGTCGCAGACCGACGTGCCGGGTACACTATTTTCCACAGACAATCAACGTGATTACACAATGAGTTTCAAAATCTGATTGTATGCAGACGTAGCAACAAACAACCTGTCTCAAGCGCAAGGGCGGTAGTTGGAGTGGAAAGTCTGACAAAGTCCTTTCGTGTCACGCCACAGATTATAATCCAAAATCAGCAAATGTGTCCTTTACCCCGAAGGCTACAATCTGGGGGTACATTAGTTTGAACGTCTGTGAGTGTGTGGAGCGCAGTCTTGGCGTTTATGCTGTCTGTTGCTATCCGAACTGCTTCTTCTTCGTCGAAACGCTGCAACATGCTGAGGAGGTTAACACGGGCACAGGTTAGCATAGAGGTTCGTCGGTAGGCGTACTGTGGGTGACTTTCGTCGTAGTATGTTAATACGTGACCCGGGGGTATGGGAACCTTTCTGGGGCTCTAATAAGAGTTCCACTGTGATGAGTGTCTCGTATGAGATAATCTAGTTCACCGTGGTATGTGACCAGGAGGCGAGTGAGCTTTTGTACATTGAATGAACTTCCCGATGATGCTATTGCCCTAGTCTCGATCTTCAGGAAGCCAAAATTCATTCTGCTTTTCGAGAGTTATGATGTCTTATCCAACCTCCAGCTCGGTTAGGATACCGGATTCGGTGTTTTACATGTGTTTTTGGATATCACCCTGGAAGAGGTTGAGGCGGCTTCCAACAACCGTTTTCTCTCGCAATGACTACCGAGGTGTGATTTATCCCGAATACTGTGTCTGCTTGGGTTTTTTCTCCTAAATGAGTACTGGCTTCGATAAAAACGTCGTGCTTTTACTGTGTTCTGCAGGTCAGGCCATCATGGAGGACGAACTGGTCGACGTTGTGCTTCCTGTGGTTCTCTGAACAACCACCCAAAAGTCAGACTGCGATTTGTTCATTTGGATGGCTTGTATTACGGCGTCCAACACGTCATCACCACAGATGTCGACCGGCCTGGTCTGCGCGAATTGGATATCTTTAGGCCAGGCGTAAGCATTGTGGATGATGAGCTTTATAGGCCTAAACTGGCGGTACTTTCCAGAGTTAAAGATATCCTCTCTGGCGACGTCTTTCAAGATGATAGCCTGCTTGAGGATCTTTTCGAGACCTGCCACGTCCTCAACTGTGGTGCCAGAAAAACATAGGTTATGCCCCCTCATTGGAACGAGCGAGCTCGTTCAAATGAGGGGTCATAACCTATGTTTTTGAGTTTCGTGAAATCTCTCTTCCCATCACTGTATTTACCGACGTCTGATCGGAGTGAGACTGCGCCTCAAAGAATGCCCTCAAAGTGTTCGACCACTCTCTGCGCGACGCAGTTGAGATCGCCATCTTTCACCGGTGCTAGGTTTGTTGGGTCTGGCTCTCTGGGAGGATGGAGCCAGTAGACCACAGCGGTGACGAGGTGGACTCTTCTATGGAACGGGCCGCCCTCGACCCCAGTCATAGGACCTGGCTTGGTATCACGAATAACTTCGACAACACCCTGACCTTTTCTTCTTTCTTTTGTCCTCAACTACCCAGTTCCCTCCCTTCTTTCCACTCACAACTGGCAACACAAATGGCTTAGTGTGAGCGTATTTGCCAGAAACTGGAATCTGCATAATAACACACACACTGAAGAGGGAGTTTGTCAGTACACTCTAAAATCAGTTGGGTTGAAAAATCAACCCAGTTCAGCTGAGTTCAGTGACTATTTTGGAGTGCAACAACTGTCGAAGATCTCTGTTAAATTAACGACGAGCGAGGAAAAGTCTATATAGTTTATTGGAACCGTGTGACGTCAGCGCGGGATATTCATGTCAACTCTGATTACTGTTTTGTAACTAATTTTCTTTTCAATGAGGAATCCATGTCATTTCCAATCAGGTGTGTGGGATGGCGACATTCAGTTCAGTTGATACTATATTTATGGACACACAGCAGGGCGGCGGAACGATTTTTAAAGCGGGGGGTGGGGGGGGGGGGGGTGGCTGGTTCGGGCGATGGATGGTCGTCGGTATGACGGGTCGACACCGTGGTTTGGCCGGTGGTACGAAAATTTTAAATTTCAGGATCCCAAAACCCCCATTTCCATGCATCTGAGCGTATATTTTGAGATTTTTCAGATGTATTTCAAAGATTTCACACTTTGGGAGCCGTTAAAAAACGTCGGTAGAGCATACAGATGAGGTCTATTTATCAGCTTTGGTCCTAACGACCAAAGCTGATACATAGACCTCACCTGTATGCTTTACCAGACATTAACAGCAATAATACTGTCTGTGGATTATCTTGTCTGGGGGTGGATTTGGAACTTGTATTTCTGTAAGATTACGATCTATTTCAGTTAACCGACTTTTTAACAGACTGTATACATTTTAGCCTTTGCTGCCACTTACTGCAAAAAATGATCCAAAATCCATCGACAACTGAACCAGTACGAGAGCAACATAGCTGGCGAAAATATGGAGGAGGCTCTGGTTCCGCCACTTGTTTCACCAGTCATTGGTTGTGTAAAAATATATGCATATAAAAAAATATGGCCCGGCAAAAAAAGTGTGTGTGGGGGGCGAGGGGCGCGCTGAAGCCCCCAGCCCCCCACCCCCCAGTTCCACCGCCCCTGCATAGCCCATTGTTCCTGAAATCTGTATAATAGTTTCAAATTCTGGTTACCAGTTTTCATTTCAACTTAATGTCGAAGCAAAGAAACATATCGCCCATTGAAAGCATAAGGATACAAAATGCAATGCTAAAGCATTGCAGTTGTACCCTTATGCTTTCAATGGACGATATTTTTTCCGGTTTGGGGAAGGTAGGTAGGCGCTTTGAGCTATTCTCTTCAGAGAAGACGATTTTACATTTTAAAATAGACATTTTACTTTTTAGTTTTTATCATACAGAACAGGCAATTTTTCTTCTGATCGTGATATGTCATTTGGAATTCCCGAAGGATAACCAGATACCTCATAATCACATACGGCATCCTATCTTCCAGAAGGCTTGATGGACGACTCCCGGTTTTTCAAAACTAAACTGTTGGAGCTTTCTCCACTCCTTTATTGTAACCGCTGTGGTCATATACCGGGGCCACTATCAAACCGGCGTCGCTGTTTGGTTGTCTTTTCTCTTCTTCCCTTAAATTTGCCATCGCACAACATTATATTCTGGCTTGCCACCATGGTGGGATTCAAACCTCTACCATCGCCAAGCTGGAACCGAATAGAGCCCACTCTCTAATAGTCTTAATGGCGTTGAGGGATTGATCTTTGACAATCTATCACTCCAACGTAAACTGCCGGGAATTCTAATCGCGTGCATACCCCCTCAGACCCCATTTGAGGCAATAGGAAAGCTAGGCCTGTGTGATCCAAGTAAAATAAAACAAGGTTAACCGGGTCGCAAGGGATTTGTAAATCCCACATCGTCCCTGCGCGCCTTCGGTGCCCTAAAACCTTTCATTCATTCATTCATTCATTCATTCATTCATTCATTCATTCATTCATTCATTCATTCATTCATTCATGTGATAAGCCGAGAAAACGGAGAAGTCATAGTTTAGTTTAGTTCCGTTTAGTTTAATAGTTTAACCCCCTACACACTGATGTCAAAATATCCAGATTTGAAGTAGCCATTTGTCCCATAATGCAACTGGGAATTTAACCAATTTAATCTTGTTTGACAGAGCTCATTGAGCTCTGTCAAACAAGATTGAATTGGTTAAATTTCTAGTTGCATTATGGGAAATATTTGCACCCTGAACGTTAGATATTTCGACATCAGTGTGCAGGGGGTTAATGCATTACACCATAATGGCAGTTGCACAATACAAAAACGTAACAAATAAGAAGACATAATAAATATGATGTATAATATAAAGTACTAATTACATTTTTCTTTAACAAGATGATCTCGCTTACAGAAGAATGACCAGATCATGTTAAAATAATATTAATCGATTTACTATCATAGTTTTTCAATATATAATAGTATTTCTCCGAATCGTTTTGCCTTTCGCTTTCGATTCCACCGGTATCGCACACCTGGCATCTCCTTTCATTTAGGGGCGTTAGGGGTTGTTTATGTCTAAACAAATGATATGATAAATATGATAAATAAACTTCTTAGAAATTGAGAGCGAAAATAGGAAAAGACATGAAAATTGCTTTTCGCGAACAATATTCTCTCATTTATTTTTCGACATATGCGATCCTAGAGTATCGCGGAGAGAAAAGCGGTCAGTGAATTTTAACCGGACGATTTGTCTGTTCGCTTTTGCGATCACTGAACTGAAAAAAATAAGAGATGTAAAGCATGGTATTGGCACTTATAAAATAAACTACATGACTGTTGGAATAATTAGTACTAACCCTCCACAAAACGACAAATGGACACGGCCGTTTGATATAAACATTCCTAAAACGTCGATTTCATTCAGGAGCACAGGGGAGAAAATGGTAAATATTTATGCATTCCCTGTGTATTTACGAAACCGCTTCATTGCAGTTAAACTGTTTTTGTTGTGTTCTGACGAAAGAACATTTGCATTTGTAGATGGAATGTCATTAACATGCATCCTGAATCGCCAGCCGAACACCATCCAACGACATGTTAGATAAAAGCATCTCATCAGCTTGATGAAAAAAACATCCCAAAAACGAGCTTCGTAATTTCAGGGCGATCAACTGTTGACCACTATATCATAGCTTGAAACGCTACAAAGAATCAAGATTGTTAAAGCACAGAACAAAAAAGTGGGTGTCACCTTAACGTTTTAGTCTAAGAGAGAGAGAGAGAGAGAGAGAGGGGGGGGGGGGGGGCGTGAGAGAGACAGCCATAGAGACAAGGAGAGAGAGACAGGGAGAGATAGATAGATAGATAGAGAGAGAGAGAGAGAGAGATTTTAGAATTCTTTCTACGTATGGACCGAACAACAACTCACCATGCCTAGTTTTCTCTTTCGGAAGGGATTTTAGTAACACTCGTTTTTGAGACATTGTTTAGAATTAATGACGACCTAGATATTTTTTATTTAATCTTATTTTTTATGCAACTTACATTAACGCCCCTCCTTGGCCCAGTGACGTGGGTGTGTGGGTTAAACTTCGTCTCAGGAACTTCGTGGCCTCGCTCTTCTCGAATACTACGAACTTAGTACGAAGAGATCTTTAGCCTGTATGAAGTGTGTCTCTCTCCGCACAGAGGGCAGCCATTTTACGTCCCCATCCGATAGGACGGTACGCTGTGACAGCATCAATCCCACATTATAGAGAGTGTTCGGACACCTCTAGAACTTTCCACAAACGGGGATCGGTCCCGGGACCTCTGGCATGAGAGACCAGCGCACTTATCCACTCGGCCACCACTCTCTTATAAATAAGATTTCGATGTCCTTCGGGACCCTTGTCGTAATCAAAGTATCGAATAAGCACATTTGTCCGAAGGAAATAAATATAGTATTGATATATTGTCCTCCAGTTTCTTCCAGTTTACATAAAGACTAATTTAGTACACAAATGGCTGTCCGTTGACTAGACAAACCGTTTTGTTATCATTGAGTTATTTATAATTGGAATGGACGTCCATTTAAATTTATGACACGGGAGCTCTGAAGGCAATTACGACATCTCGAACTCAGATCGAAGTGTCTCCGACAGAACGTATAAAACAAGTCTTCCTTTGGAAGAAAACACTTCCACCAATCATTTAACAGTTCCATTTTGAATACAAAATGAGAAAGATAGTCACCTTCAAGAAACAATTTGGGAAGACATCTTGAACATTAAATAGTCGCTGTATCTTGAAGTGTATCACGAGAACGTCCTTGATACCATGTTGGGTAACTCTCCCGTGACGTATTGTAATAGGCGAGCTCTATGGTATGGTACAAGCGCACATTGTGTAACTAAAGTGCATTAAATGATATAACGTTCCAATAAGACTACAATCTTCGCCCTCTAATTGGATGAGAGCTCGCGCAGTTTCTTCTGTGTGTACATATCCAGTACCGTCTGACGTAATCACGCGAAATTACGTTTTCCGTTTCGTAATTATTTCATCAACGGAGTGACTTGCTAAACCGCTTAATTTTCTAGATTTTTCACACGTGCAGCAGATGACGTTCCGAATGAAGTATTGTGTAAATTACAAATAACTTTTCGATTTGAAGTAAGATGGACTGACTTCGACCTTTATCTGTTTCATTGATTATTTATCCAGTGACGTTATGGATACACGAGAGGTTTATTCACTCAACTTGTTATCGTTAAAGTTGCCTAGTTCATTTCACAATATGGGTTTTGGCTAGGCCTATGGGTGGGGTCTTGTTGGAACGTAGAAGTTATTGTGAGGAAGTGACGGTAACATGGTCGGAGGCTTGTGACTCGGTGCTTACGGTAACATGGTCTGAGCTTTGCGGCTCGGAGCTTTTGTTCAATCGAGACGCGGAGGAGCGTCTCGATTGAACAAAAGCTCCGAGCCGCAAAGCTCAGACCAAGTTACCGTCAATTCACCACAATAACTCATATAGTATTGTAGTATACCATCCTGGATTTCAAGATCTTCAATTCCGCATCCAGCGAGCCACCGAGCTCCCTCTCAAGGTCTTACTGAAGTTTTGGGTCGAGTACGTTGTGAAACATGATTATGGGTTGACGGTCGAGTGTGTTTTGAGGGTGTACCTCCTATTTTCTGAGGACTAGGGTCGAGATGTATAGCATACAAATCATTCATTATCAGTATACCAAGCCCCATTAGGTGACGAAGACGCTCGAATAGCAGTAGCTTGTTGTACCTTGGAAATTAAATGTGCATTCACAAAATTAACCCTTTGAAATCTGGTAGTATCTTCCATGCCAGTTCAATAAAAAACAATTAGAAGAGTCCATATTCATTATTTGGGGTAGACCAATCAATATTTTCAACGTGGGCTGCACGTTGAAAATATTGATTGGTCTACCGCACATGCTTACCGAACAGCCATCCCATTTAATAACGTTGTGGCGAATCATGTTCCTGGCCGGAAAAGCGGCGGTTAGGGTTCAAAGGTTAAGAAACTATGTTAATATTTAATGACGAGATGTTTATTTCTTCAGAGATTTTCCAGTGGAAACTACCTTTTCCTTTTTAACCTTTTACCTAAAACGAAAGGCAGACGACACTTGCAATTAAAATTATTGATTAATTCGATGTTTTCATTTTTTTGCGTCAAAAACATAGCTCATGACCCCTCAATGGAACGAACTCAAACAAGCTATGTTTTTGAGGCAAAAGTGAATAAAATAATGCAAATTGAATGGTGATGTTTATGAATAGCACTGGTCGGTTTTGGTCATTACGTTGCGGAAAGGGTTAAAAATAAAATCAAAGATCACTCTGATCTGTTCTCTTCGTTCAGCCTTTACTGTTTAATTCGAATATTGGGTGTGTGTTATTTTTATTTTCTTTCACATCGAGTTGTTTCTTTATAAGCTTCGTAAATTACGTACCCGTACCCTGAAATAAAACAGCAATTTAATAGGATTTTATTGCTGCTTTCTTGCAATAACGCGTTCGACATTCCAAGTCAAAAATCATCTCCACTCTGTCTTGTTGAGCAATCAGCGAATGATAATTAATTTCTTTGACAGTTCGACTGAAAAGGTGATATCTCACCACGTCTGAATTACATAACCGTGTTTCGAGTTATCTCCCCATCGGACAGATTTCTAGATTTGCAGATTGGCTACCCTGTCTCACCATCTGATTACCTCTGAATATTCCAAAACCACATAAAAAACGAAACGAAATAAAAACTCCAATAAAACATACAAAACCAAAATAAAAATGAAACAAAACAAAACAGAAATTAATAAATAAATAAATAAAAAAAAACCAAAACAAATAAAAACAACAGGCTGCTGGCTACGCAACACATGTTTTGAATCTGTATTTCATTCGCCCAAAACATTGGCATTACCTATATCTCTTTCGCCCCAAACATTGGCCATCATTAACTATACCTCATTCGCCCAAACCATTGGCCATCATTAACTCTATCTCATTCGCCCAAAACATTGGCCATCATTAACTCTATCTCATTCGCCCAAAACATTGGCCATCATTAACCCTATCTCAACAGTCCAAATACTGGTGGTCATCGTTAATCCTCTCAGTCCTTTATGTACAAATCTTTGCGCAAAGCAAATAGTAGCATTCGATGACAAGATGACACAATACACTACAAATAGATAAGTGGGACAGTGGCAACACCAGAAAAAGGTTCTCCAGGGGGTGGTGGTGGCAATTAGGGGACAGGTTCCCCATGAAGGAGATGGGGGGGGGGGGGGGGGGCAAGTCCCCAAGAGGTGGCCATTTAAGATCATAGCATCAAAACATTGCATTCAGATACCATAGAGCCATGTGCGAGTTCCTGAGGCACCAGCAATTACAGGAGCTTTGTTTGAGTTTTTCTCTGGCGGGGTATCTACTGGGTGTGTAAGGGAATAAAGAAAAGAGAGAACGTATAGAGGTGTGAGGGTTGGTGAGGGTGGGTTTATGGATGTGTGAGCTGTGGATGGGATCAAAATCCCCTATCCCGTGGCTCGGGTACTTATTTGGGGATCAGTCAGTAATAAATCCTACAGCCCTATAGGGATGTAAAATTAATTAATTACAGAATCGCCCCATGAATACAAAATAAATAAACCCACCTTGCAGTAATTTACATACCTCAGCACGACAGCATTCAGGACCTTAGTGTCGAAGGGGTTAAGGGTGAATCACTGGGAGAAGACTATGCACAAACGACTGCTTTCTGGTTTACCGCGAACCTCGGTATCTGCTTGTGTGTTCCAGATCTTGTGTCAAATTTTATCTCACATTTTAATAACACAAAAATGAATTTGTATAAATGGGAATCTCTGGAATGCACTAATATCCATGTGTAGAAACTGCATGATGGGAAGTGCAAATCCCGAGTTGTGTCAGACTTTTGAGACTTACACCACAGTCCGTGTTCGCTACAAATAGTTACAAGACTCGGAATTGTGATTCAGAAGCAAGGCTATCACGTCTGTTTGTTATAATCTGTTTGGCATTCATTGTCTAAACCTTTCCCATGTTAGGTGCCAAGCTCTCATGCTAGCAGTCTAATTCTTCAAGGAATCTGACGCCGTTGTGGGCTGTTTGTTTCCCCACTTGTCGTGAAGTTTGATGAAATGTTGATGAAATGTGATGTCCATTTACGCGCAAAGGTATACAGATGTTCTTTCGTACTCTAGTTATAGATATTAAGGTCCAGAAGTATTGATATTTTCCTTTAACCCTTTACCAAACGTAACGGCCAAAACCGGCCAGTGCTATTCTCAAAAATCGCCAATTAATTTTCATTATTTTTTCATTTTTTTGTCTCAAAAACTTAGGTTATGACTCCTCGTTGGAACGAGCTCGTCAAGCTCGTTCCAACGAGGGGTCATAACCTATGTTTTTGACACAAAAAATGAAAAAAATTAGTTGTTCAAGAATATTTTTTTGCAAGTGTCGTCTGCTTTCCATGTTAGGTAAAGGGTTAAAACATCGTGATATTAACACAGTTGGTGGAACCACGCGGGGAAATAATAAAACTAAGGCTGCATGTGATGAGTCTTCATTCCTAATTCTTCAAAAATTTGGTCAAATCAAGTCTCTATGATTGAGTAACACATTTATGTGTTGATTCAAAGAAAATGAATGTTTATGGTATTTTTTAGACTCAGTTGCCTGGAATATATCAGTTGGTCGTAAAAACGAACTGTGTCTGCTGGGAAAAGGAATATCAGATGTAAGGAACACCGGACAAGTTAGCCTCTTTCCTTCCTGATGCCAGTTCAGTTAATTATTGAGTCCTCTTTGGTGGCAGCCGAGAGGTCACACGAGGGAGTTGCTAACGTCTCAACCTGTGGGGGGGGGGGGGGGAGGGGGATTGATTTTTTCTTCGTCCTTGAAGATGGGTTTAGAGACGTGGGAATGGGACCTAACCCTGGCTGCCTCTTCTTCACCATTCTCCGGATTTAGTTGTGTTATCTTGCTCTCTTGTCATCTGTTGCTGCTGCTATTGTTGTCTTGGATAGGAGTACCAGGGCCCCTTATCCACAGAATAACCATAGCCAGGGGGAATCAGAAATATTTTTATTACACGCCCGTTCTATGTTATCCACATCTACAGCAACACTAAACCATGCGGAAAATGAAAATCTGTTCCGCACATATGTGTGGAACGGAAATCGTTGACGGACTATTCTTTATAAAAAAGCGAAATTTCACTGGAATTTTTCACAACTCATGCACCGCAATTACAATATGAATCGCTAACGATAGATAAAAATTGTCCACTGAGTTCCAATGTGTTCTATGTGCCAGTAGCACATAGAACACATTGAAACTCAGGGGATGAAAAAGTAACAGAGGTTCCCCTCGCAAATTTGGTTGGCGATAAAATATGTTCGTTTCGTTGATAGTTGTCAAATGAATTGCTGAGTGTCCTTCTGATAATATTTTTTATAGACTTGAAGGCGTGTAATAAACACAGAACGACACGCGTGTGTGAATGGGTTAATCGAGATGGCACTTGTGCCATCGCGATAGGATAAAACTCGAGGCCTGTGGCCTCTCGATCTATCCTTCCGCGCTGGCAGTCGTGACATATCGATTAATCCATTCACAGTCGCGTGCCTTTCTGTGTATGAGTTGTATGTGTGAAGAAACCAGTCTGCATCTTCATCTTAGACTTTATCATCTGAACGTTATCCTGCTGTTAAACCTCTTGTGAGGAAGGAGCCGGGCTATGGATAGGTGTGACTGGATTTGAGACGAGGAAATGTCAATAATCCTATCTTCCTTTTTACTCCTCTACCCTTCGTCCTTCCCAGGAACTTTCGTAGATCCTGAATGTCCAGTCACTTGACTAAGAGACCTTCTGTCTTTTAATTCCGTTTTAGGATATCAGTTGACCGTCTTTCCAAACATTAATCACCTGTAGCAAGCTGTCGGGTTACCAGTGTAATTCTGTAAGGAATTCGATGCTGTTGTGTGCCGTTTGTTTACCCACATTTTGTGGAAATATGCGCTCAGACGAGGGTCGATGTAAAGTCATGTGCCTTTACTTACGAAGATATGCAGGTATTCTCTACTGCCCCAATTATAGATTAAAAAAATTCCAATCAATAATTATTTAATTCTTCTCGACAACATCAAGATATTACCATGATGCGCGTAACTACCTGGCGCAATGATAAAACAACGGCTGTGCCGAGTCTTCATTTCTGATGGTAAGGTAATCAAAATGTCGATCCAATCAAGTCTCGATTAAGCAACAGTCCCAACTCTGATTCACAGAAAATGAATTTTTCAGATTCAGTCGTACGGAATATATATTTTGTTCGGAAAAGCGTTCCGTAGGTTCGAATTTTCAACAAAATGAGATATTCAGATAGGTGAATCTAAACATAGACAATGACCTATATAAAGGTTAGACTAGTTCCTGGACATAGCAGCGTCCAATTTCTTACATAATTAGATGGGTGGCCAAAGAGCTTGCATCCGGAGTTGAAGCTTCATTCTCCTTCATTCTCCTTGTGAAGATCTGTGCGAGACGAGGTTCTCACAAGAAAGGCAATATCCCTTTCTGCATGAGATAGTCTTGGTACCCTTCAAATCCCACCGCGAGAAGGACTGGCACCCTTCAGTTGGAGATGCCAGGTTAGAGAAGGACAAACGGTCAACCCCATATGTCCTGTTTCGCTTCACAGAGCGTCAATTAATACAGGTGATAGCCTGGAGCACAAAGTCCTAAGTGAAACACTCACCGACCAGACCATTTTACGCCAACGGTTTTGCGGGCCGAAGAGGCGTGGGTGTGGAAAGGTTTTAGCTCTTTGAAACCCCATTAGCTATATTTTTGTACATCTGAATGTCTGACCATGGAAGAGAATGAGAGTTCATCGGCCGCACCTTCTGCAGAGGAGTTCTTCGTCCTTTTCCTGTGTGAGTATTTTGTGGATCATCTTCGCTCCATCACCATGGATGACTGTCGCAAGAACTCCGAGGTCGTCTTGCCATCCTTCATGTATTGGAAGAACGGATGCTATTTTTGATCAGCTCCAGCATCTATTCTTTATTGGATATGATGGATGTTCTGCCCGGATGTCAGACTTGGTGGTTTACCGTTAAACTTTCATGTTTCCGATGGTACCGACGTCTCTATCTCCGTCTCAATGTCGTAGACTATCTGACTTGGAGTCTAGGAGTTCTACAAATGGAGAGCAGTCTGTTGCCGCTAGTTCCGTTCCACTCTCCTCCCGCTCTCCCCGTTTGCCCATCGGGCAAGACTAAATGGATAAATGCGAGGCGCTAGGTGGAGTCTACCATCGATGAACTGCGGTCTCTGAGTAATTGAGAGCTAGCAGTGTCCCGGTAATATCTGAGGGTATTTTCATTACAGGAGAGTTGATT
The DNA here is from genome assembly GCA_031216915.1 of Pictodentalium vernedei. Taxonomy (NCBI): domain Eukaryota; kingdom Metazoa; phylum Mollusca; class Scaphopoda; order Dentaliida; family Dentaliidae; genus Pictodentalium; species Pictodentalium vernedei. Next base: position 229,701,682 of record CM062294.1, read on the forward strand.
GAGCATCTTCACACTCTGGAGTACGACTTCCACCTTGAGTAAATGGTTGATAATATACAGCATGCGAGATGAATGGCGTTGTATGACTTGCCTGGTGTTTTACAAGGTCGTGTTAATTTGTCACCTTTCGTTTGACGCCATGAGTCCATTATAGACGCAAAAATAGGTTCTTGTAAGAACACCTATCTGTATTAAACAGCTTCAGCAAACAAATGACACCTCCATTCGAATCTCATCAAAATTTCGTGTAATGCGTTCACATAATGTGCACCGTGTAATCCCAATGCGAATGTTCTGTTACTGGTTTCCAGTTTTTGAAGTGAAGCTTGGTGAGGGATTTTTATTTGGTTTGCGTCAGTCAGCTATCCGAAGTAATTGTTGTACCGCGCAGTGGTGAAAGTCATTCTGTGGGATGAATGGTGAGTGGCAGAAAACCTCCATGTCAATGTTGTTTTCCACAACGATATTTGTACACATAACAGTGACAGGCTAATTTGCCTCCTTCGATTAACGCCTTCAGCCTGACATTTACAAAGTGCGTCTTGGAACTATATGAACCAAATCTTGCAAACAAATGTTATGGCGTATACAATGCTTATGTTAACCGCTAAATCGACACACTTCCAAGGCAACTGGGCTGAGTTTTCAATTTGACAGTGTAACTTCGTTGCCTGTATCGCAGAATACAGGTGGTTAATATACCCTTCGGGGTGGGAGATCTACGTTTTGTCTAGCGAACAGTCGACACCCAGAGGCTATCGTCCGGACCAGGTTCGGACGTATGCCTCGCCACCTTTTCACTATCTGTTTGGGATCGTTCGTGCTCCCGAAGGGAGTCAATGACTTTAAATTTTTAAAGGAGATCGACAATAAAGCGCTGAAAAGAAAACTTATTTGCATGCATAGAGGAATATATGGTACATTGTACTTACACATTCACACGTCCGAGAATATATGTAGTTTACACACAATTATAGTTCTCACTATAAGGATCCAGCCTGTCCTTCACAGCTAGCTGGGTCCTCTGGGTCAGGGTACATCACTGGCTTCTCCACGGTTTTGGTCCAAATAATTTCGATTGTCTGTATGCACGTTTTCACTGATACTTCTTCCAGATGGTCAAATCCACATTCACGTGGACTCTCTTTGCTGTTAAAGCTCTGCTATAGTACGCCTCAGTCGGCGTCTTCACCCATTTACTGATATCACAGCTACAGTTCAGTCGTAAAATCATCGATCTTTGCCTCTCAAGGTTACCCTTTGCCCAACATGAAAATCAGACGACGCTTGCAAAAACAAATTCTTGAATAACTATTGTTTTCATTTTTTGTCTCAAAAACATAGGTTATGACCCCTCATTGGATGGAGCACGACGAGCTCGTTCCAATGAGGGTCATAACCTATGTTTTTGAGACAAAAAATGAAAAAATAATGAAAATTAATTGGCGATTTTTGAGAATAGCACTGGCCGGTTTTTGCCGTTACGTTGGGTAAAGGGTTAACTTAGTCTCCACCTACCAAGCAATAACTGTATCAAAATTCACATATACACTTCTCACAATGTATCATCAGCTTCTCTCTCAAGCTAAACAAAGGTCTATCACAAAATCTCTATCTCACGAACTGAACCAAGTCTCCGGGACATTGGACAGGACATTCGGGTCCAGGGGTAATTATGTGACGGGCCCCCTTTCGAAAGTGTCCGGATACTGATGCTGATGCTGATGCTGAAGTTCTTGAAGTGATAACGCGGGGGTCTGGTGCATATGTATATTATATAGGAAACAGTCTATTAACCCATTACCCAACCTAACGTCCAAAAACGACCAGCGCTATTCACAAAAATTGTCATTCGATTTTCATTTTTTTTGGCCTAAACAAACATAGCATATGACCCCTCATTGGCACGAGATCGTTGAGATCCTTCCAATAAGGGATCATAAGCTATGTTTTTTGGCACACAAAATGAAAAAAGATAGATATTCAATAATTTTGTTTGCAAGTGTCGTCTGCTTTTCATGTTAAATAAAGGGTTAACATATTGAAAATCTCCGACCGGCTCTCCCATTCTTTCCTTACATGAGTAGCAATACGACGGATGACTTATCTTGTTGATTCTCGCTAGGGGCTCGGGGTGGGGAGGGGGGGGGGCTTGGCACAAGAGTCAGACCTTTGGGAGACTCAGGTCTCATCCAAGAATCCTGGGCTAAGCCCAGTCCGCCAACGTTCCGGTCCCCGTGGATACTACCCCGGGCCCCCACCCTCTCCCCTCTGCAGTCCATGGCTGTCCAATGACACGACAAAGAAGTCGTGTCATTGGACAGCCATGGACTGTGGAGGGTTCCAGAGCTTAGGAACCCTCCGCAGTCCATGGCTGTCCAATGGCACGACTTCTTTGACCTTCACAACTAGTTCCCCTAGAGTATGAGAGACTGCCTTCCCCTCGGTCTATACCACAAATATATATAGTTCGGAAGCAGTTAGGAAGCAATCTAATCTAGCCCTTATTGCTTCCTGTCAACTCAGAATCTCCGGTCACTATAAATATGCTTGTAACGAAAATTACTTTTATGAAAGATACTTCGTTAAAATCTAGACATTTATGCTCTTCTTGCAATATAATTTTGCTTTCTGGTATTGACTTGCATAACGTGATTTATACAATATGCAAATCGTCTGGACGTTACTGGGTTTTATCTATTTACAGAAAGGTACGTAGAACCGATGTTTCTTTGATTTGAACGATGCGACACTAAACATACAGTTATATATGGCTTTTAGAATTTTCAATGATCGGAACATTCCCAACCTTATCAGGACCAATGTCTTTAACTGGCGTCTGTTCAACTCCCAGTTACATTATTTAGTGACTTCTCTGTTCGCTATCTTTCTCAACACATCCTTGAGACAAACTGACATAAACCGATTAAGCCTTCGCGTATCTTAAAGTCTGTGAACTTCACTATATTGGCTTCTTCATACCGTTTTTTTGTTGAAGACATGAGAATGTATAAAAAGTTTATCCCAAGATATTACACAAAGACATCTTGTCTTGACATCTCTTAACCCTTTACCCAACGTAACGGCCAAAACCGTCCAGCGCTATGCACAAAAATCGCCAATTAATTTTCATTATTTTTTTTTTGTCTCAGAAACATAGGTTATGACTCCTCTTTGGAATGAGCTCGTCGTGCTCGGTGCAATGAGGGATCATAACCTATGTTTTTGAGGCGAAAAATGAAAAACAAAATTCAATAATTGTTTTTGCAAGTGTCGTCTGCTTTTCGTGTTAGGTAAAGGGTGAACTTCTTTCCAGCTTGGAACCAGTGGTATCATGAATTTGACAGATAGGTGGCGGGGGGGGGGGGGGGGATAAATCCAGTTTGTCCCGACTCTCATGACTCAAGTCCAGAGTTCCAATATTTTGTCAGTCGGAATTACAGTTTACTACAATGAGCTTCGCAACTTCTTATTTTATTAGCGTGATTTCCTTATTTTTATTAACATTCCGGATTCAAAATTGTTCATGCTGGGAATATTATTTTCTCTCCCTACCAAAACAGTCTGACGTCATCGAAAGTAATTCAAGGGCACGTACAGCTGTATCGAACAATTTTGTTGTCCATTTCTAAAAAAACTGATTTGCTTAATACATAGAGCGTACGAAAGTTCTGTATATACCATAGGTATATACCACAAAATTAAATCCCAACGCCGACAAGGCAGGGGTTAAAGGTTTGTTGCGAAATGAACATTGACACATTCCGATGACGTCATATTATGAATTCTGCAATATATTCGCATAGCATTTCGATGGGAATTTCGTGCAACTCGCTCCACTCATAATGGCGTTCATCCAAAAATTCATATAAAAGAGTCAAGTGTCATTTGGTTTTGAGGTCTGTGTTAGTAGTAGGGATGAAACGGCCCCGGTTGGCACGATCCCGGGCAGAATCCCGGAAGTGACGTCATGTCACGTGACCTGGTAGCACCATGTTGTGTTGTCATGGTAACCCGCGTGAGTGGCCATCTTGCGACGTCATCTCCATAGTGATGTGTGGTGTTAGTGCGCATGCGCCGCGCATGTTGTTGGGGTGATACGTGTTTCCATCGTCCATTTTGTATACTGGAGGTCGCCATCTTGGTTTCTATGGAAGCACGTGGTTGTTATATTACCCAAAGGCCTATAACAAGACAGGGGTATGTTCGGAGGGTGCGTTCGATTGAATAGGAGTATCACGAATTACCACAAAGAACCCGACAATCACTCCAAATCACCAAAAAACGACTTTATTTACTACGGATTCCCCATTTTATCGGTTTAGCACGTAGTACTACAGAACCAAGTGGCACAGGGGGTGAGCTCGTTTGAATAGGTGTAATTTTCTGGCTTGGATGTTTCCCCAGAATCCTCGTTTAATTCATAGAATTACCACAAACAATCCGACAAGTTGTACTATTTCGAATTCTTTCAGAATTCTTTTGAGGACCGCCATACCATGGCTTGTAACAGTAGCGCTATAGCACATAGCGCCCTTTGAATTACAGCCAACTGATAGACAAACTCCATGAAAGCCTATATCATTCCTAATGCCAAGAATCTATCGAGTAGTTACTGATAAGTCATTGCTCGAATTACTCGAATCCCACCTAGAAAACAAGCCATAGAGTATTTACTCGAACGAGTGACTCGCACATACGACTCTTAGACTCATTTCGGTATTTGAGGATACCTATGACCTGGCATTGTATTATTGTATTATTTGAGGATACCTATCGCGTATACCTTCTGGAGAACCTCTTTTTTGTCGTATGAGGCCATGAGGGCCATGAGAAAATCCCTCAATGAGGTTTAATTTACTACCCCTCTTAACCTCATTTCTTTTGAGGACATGAGGGTCATAAAAAAATCCCTCAATGAGGTCGAATATACTATCCCTCTTAACCTCATTTTCTTTTGAGGCCATGAGGGCCATGAAAAAATCCCTCACTGAGGCCTAATTTACTATCCCTCTTAGCCTCATTTCAGTATTTGAGGATACCTACGGTCTGGTATTGTATTATTTGAGGATACCTATCGAGGATACTTTCTGTAGAATCCCTTTTTTAGTCGTATGAGGCCATGAGGGCCACGAGAAATTCCTCAATGAGGCCTCATTTACTATCCCTCTTCGCCTCATTTCTTTTGAGGCCACGAGGGCCATTACAAAATCCCTCAATGGGGGATTTTTTCATGGCCCTCATGGCCTCAAAAGAAATGAGGTTAAGAGGGGTAGTAAATTAGACCTCATTGAGGGATTTTCTCATGGCCCTCATGGCCTCATACGACAAAAAGGGGTTCTCCAGAAGGTATCCTTGATAGGTATCCTCAAATAATACAATGCCAGGTCATAGGTATCCTCAAGTACCAAAATGAGGCTAAGAGTCGTTTTTTGCGAGTCACTCGTTCGAATTAGAACTCTATGGCTTATTTGCTCGGTGGGATTCGAGTAATTAGAGCAATGACTTATCAGTAGCTACTCGATAGATTCTTGGCATTAGGAATGATATAGGCTTTCATGGAGTTTGTCTATCAGTTGGCTGTAATCCAGTGAGCTCCTAGGTACTATAGCGCTACTATTACAAGCCATGGTATGGCGGTCCTCAAAAGGATTCTGAAAGAATTCGAAATAGTACAACTTGTCGGGTTGTTTGTGGTAATTCTATGAATTAAACTAGGATTCTGGGGGAAAATCCAAGCCAGAAAATTACTCCTATTCAATCGATCTCAGTCCCTGTGCCCCTCGGTATTATAGCACCACGTGCTAAGCCGATAAAATGGGGAATCCGTAGTAAATAAAATCGTTTTTGGTGATTTGGAGGGATTGTCGGGTTGTTTGTGGTAATTCATGATACTCCTATTCAATCGATCACACCCTCCGAACATACCTCTGTCTTGTTATAGGCCCTTGAGTAACATAGCAACCATGTGCCACCATAGAAACCAAGATGGCGGCCTCCAGTATACAAAATGGACGACGGAAACACGTATCTCCCTAACAACACGCGCTGCACACTAACACCACGCATCACTATGAAAATGACGTCGTCACAAGATGGCCGCTCACGCGGATTACCATGACAACACTGCATGGCGCCACCAGGTCACGTGACATGAGATCACTTCCGGGGCCCTGCCCGGGGTCCTGCCAACCGGGGCCGTTTCATCCCTCTCCTACTACTTGTGTTTTTATTTCTATTTTCTTCGACAAACATTCGTCTGCTAATATTTCCGAAACGTGACATCATGTGGTTTGTTTACAGAAGAACGTGCGATGATTGAATAGTCCTGCGCTCATTAAGTATGCTAATAAGCCAATATAGGTTGGTCACGTGGGTGTGGTGATATTGTTGTCACGTGGGTGTGGTGAGACAGGCATATCTCTCCCAGCTGTCTCACGCGACTTTATATATATCTCAGTACCTTAGTGGTGGGAGAACGAACCTTCCACGGACCCCCATTTACACGAGACCGATTGATTGTGTCCAGCTATTAAATCCACTCTCGAAAGAAAGTACGTGGTTGCAGGGAAGAAGGAATCGACATTGAAGCTCCAATCCAGACGAAAATATCCTGACTGGAAAACTATTGGGGGAGTGCTCCCACCCCAACCCCATTATTATGCACAATGCGTCGTTTGTTTACTCATACGTCATGTTTGCACAATATGCTTTTCATTGCGTAATGAAGTTAGACACACCATAATATGCTTTTCGTTGCGTAATGAAGTAAGACACACCATACGATGCAAATCGTGACGGTTGCTTTCTGAAGGTGGAGTGATTTTTTTCTGCGAAATAATTGGCTGTGATAAATTGCACTAGATTATATTCTTATAGGCGCGGTAAATTTGCTCTCAACAATTCCTCAGAGATTATATAGAATACTCTAATTGGCAATTTTCTGTCACGAATTTCTTTTTCAAATGTAATCTACCACAAGAAGGGGAAATTTTACATGATGCCATAAGATGCCCTCCTGGCCATCCTACATAATTAAACAAAATAAAACAGCTGAGTTGAAACACCCTCAAGTTATTTTCAGTAAGCGCAAGAACCACGCTGACTAGAATATCACCGAGTGGCTTTTTAAATGAATAATGGCATTTTAACTCTTACACAACACGAACATACAAACAAAATTCTTGAATAAACAAGTTTTTTCATTTCTTTTGCGTCAAAAACATGGCTTATGGCACCTTCTCTAAACAAAGAGGCAAAGTAGACGATTAGTGTTGGTGAGTGTGATACTGGTAGATATTCTTAACCCTTTACCTAACATGAAAAGCAGACGACACTTGCAAACAAAATTCTTGAATAACTAATTTTTTTCATTTTTTTTGTTTCAAAAACATAGGTTATGACCCCTCATTGGAACGAGCTCGACGAGCTCGTTCCAATGAGGGATCATAAGCTTTGTTTTTGAGACAAAAATGAAAAAATATAATGAAAATGAGTAGTGATTTTTGTGAACAGCGGTGGCCGGTTTTGGTCGTTACGTTTGGTAAAGGGTTAATTTGTCTCCTGATTCCCAGAAAAGAAATCTTTGTATGTGCAAAAGTGTAGTCATAAGTATTGTAGGGCTCTGCGAATCACAGATTTCAAGTCGAATCTAATCGAATCAAGCACTGAATTTCGAATCGAATCGAACGACGAAACGAAATTTATCGAATCGCACCATTTTTCAAGCTGCAGATACTTCACTTTCTCACAACCGTGGGTAGCAAACATTGCCATTCTCCATGCAAGTATTGTCGTCTGTTTGGGCAAGTCAGTCATAAAACCGGAATATTCCAGAAATGGAATCAAAAGCAATTTCGGAAGCGAAAACTCCATGAAGTATTGTTCTATCATCAGGCCTCCTGTACAGGAGACCTGATGATGCAAAAAGTGTTTAAAAGAAGACAATTGGAACGATTTTGGGAACTTCGCAAGGATTAAAAAAATCAGAATCGAATTGAATCGAATTTCGAAGTTTCGCAGGGCTATAAAATATTGATAAGGAATATTCAGTTCCGAAATAACTCACTATTTTCCCATCATGCATCTAAGATTGATATCCCGAAAACAGCATACACGAAATGAAAGTTTACTCTAACCTTTTACCGAACCTGAAAAGCAGACGACACTTGCAAAAAAATTTCTTGAGTAACGATTTTTTTCATTTGTTGTCTCAAAAACATAGATTATGACCCCTCGTTGGAACGAGCTCGTTTCAACGAGGGGTCATAACCTATGTTTTTGAGACAAAAAATGAAAAAATAATGAAAATTAATTAGTGAATTTTGAGTTTGTGCTGGACAGTTTTGCCGTTACGTTGGGTAAAGGGTTAACACAGTACCACTGTAGGACGACAACTGTAGAATAGTTTCTTGAATAATTAAATATTTTCTTTTTGGCGCTCAAAACATAGATTTTAATAACTCATTGGAACGAGCTCGTTCCATTATGGGGTCATCAGCTTGTTTTGGAGGCAAAAATCGGCGATTTTTGTGAGTAGCGCTGGTTGGATATTATTTATTTATTTATTTATTTATTTATTTATTTATTTATTTATTTATTTATTTATTTATTTATTGGGGTTTAAGGTCATATATTTCTGCACTGTAGCTAATCATGACCATGACAGTTTTACGGGTGGAGGAAGCCGGAGTACCCGGAGAGAACCACCGAGCAACGGCGAGCAACTATCAGCTCCCCAACATACTAACTCCTCACCAGCAGGGTTAGCATTGGTTGAAGACAAGTGCACCATCGACGTGCAGTACGCCTTAGTCCACGACGTCACAGTGCCCCCAGATGGGCAATGGGGGTGAAGTGTCTTGCCCAAGGACACAACGCGGTTGCCGCAGGTGGGATTCGAACCGAGGACCTCTCGGCTTGCAGCCTGCACCTCTACCTCCTGAGAATCGAAAGCCCCCCCCCCCCTCCCGCCCGCGCTGGTCGGATATGGCCTTTGCCTTAGGTAACAGGGTTTGGTGTTTTTTTGCACATGACCCCCAAAGCAAGTGGTTCTTTCAACGTGAAGTATTTGTAAATTTACAAACTTGTTGATCGCACACGTCCTTCCATCACAAACTGAACTCCACTTCCCAATGGAATGACCTTCTCGTGCTCGTTCAAATAAGGGGTCATAAGCCATGTTTGGAAAGTGAAAAATGAATATGCTTCGTTATTTAGTAAGTATTAGTCCTCACTCACTACCTGTGTTAAATAAAGGATAAGAGAACCGTGACGTCAGACACCATGTAAACGGCGTTAACAACTCGACGAGGGTGTGTATCCAGAGAATGTGGATGTATAGATGAGTTAATCGTACCTCTCCCGTCATCAGAGATTAAAGAGAGGAGCAGCCGGCACTCACATATATTTCATAACCTTACTCCAGTTATCCGCATTTGGGGAGGGGGGAAACTTCTTTCTGAAGGTGTCAGTGACTTTAAGGTATTAACTCCTAACATTCTGCTGGAGGATTGTCCAGCCCAGGACAGGATTTCTCTTGCCACTGAATTTATTTGCATAAGTTGTGCACATTTAATCCAATTTTCACCCCTGAAAATTGACTGGATGTTTTCATCAATAATTTCTTTAGTTAAATTTAGATGAATTTTTCATTAATTCTAGTCATGGCTGCTGTGAAGTAGCCATGACTAGATTTGATGAAAAATATCTTGAAAATACTCAGCGGAATAAGAGTTAAAGGTGTTATTGAGGACGATTCTTTAACAAACAGCAAACAAATGGTAGACAATTACTTACAATTGCTTCGGACATTACACAGACAAAACACGCTTTGCCAAGGTCATTGATTTAGATGTTCGGAGTTTCTTTGGGCCCATATCGTTTCTCGGAGCTACTGGTATCTTCTTAGTACGCAACACATAACGTTGGTTTTGTTCCTATGATTTTTAAGTTTAGCACCTCTCACAAAATACAAACAAGTTTTTGCTTCACATTCACAACAAAGTCTACGTCGTCCCATGAGTGGTAATCAGTGCGTCATTTGTAATGTTTTAGCATTGCAGATGGCGTTCGTTGCTCTCAAGGGACGATGTGTTGTTTTCCAAAAAAAGTTCAGCTTCACCTTCTCGTGAATGACAACTCACTGTGTTAACTCTGTCCTCAAAGCTTAACCCTTTCAACTCGAGGATCCCTTTTCCGCCCTAGGAACATGATGCGTCATGATTTCGGCATGTGGGGTGGCTGCCAATAGGATGGGTCTATAGACCAATCAATATTTTCAACGTGCAGCCTTCGGACTGCACGTTAAAAATATCGATTGATCTACCCCAATTAATGAATATGGATTCTTCCAATAGCTGCAATTGAACTGGTATGGAACATACCACCAGTGTTCAAAGGGTTACATGCTAATTCAATACAATCATAAAAACGCCTGTTCACATTGGCTCCACGGCAACAAAAGAGGACCTGTCAGATCCATTTCTCCAAGCTTATTAGAACTTCTTAGCTCTTTGCCCTCTACGCTCCCAGATCAGGACTGTCTTTGATCCCTTTACCTAACCTGAAAAGCAGACGACACTTGCAAAAATAATTCTTGAATAACTAATTTTTTTCATTTTTTGTCTCAAAAACATAGGTTATGGCCCCTCGTTGGAACGAGCTCGACGAGCTCGTTCCAACGAGAGGTCATAACCTATGTTTTTGAGACAAAAAATGACAAAAATAATGAAAATTAATTGGCGATTTTTGAGAATAGCGCTGGCCGGTTTTGGCCGTTACGTTAGGTAAAGGGTTAAGACCTGCTTTGGTCAGACCTGTATTCTATGCCGTCTCTTAGGTACCTAATCGGGGCGCGGTTGCTCACTGGTAGACTGTTGGATTTCTACGCTAAAGGTCCCGAGTTCGATACCCGTCCGGAACGACCCGTGTTGTGTCCTTGGGAAAGGTACTTTATCCCGGTTGCCAACATGGGGGCACGATGACGCCGTGTACTAAGGCGTACTGCACGTCGATAGTGCATATGTCTTCAACCGCTGTAACCCTGCTTGAGCGGAGCTTGAACAGTGTTAGAATGTTGAGGAGCTGACAGTTGGTCGTCGATGTTCGGTGGTTCTCCGGCTTCCACCATCCGTAAAACTGTCACGGTCAAGATTAGCCATTGTGCATAAGTATGTGACCTTCAACACCAGTAAATAAATAAATAAATAAATAAATAAATAAATAAATAAATAAATAAATAAATAAATAATCGTGCCACATCCAGAGTAACAAGATTTCTGACTTCTACTTTAGAGCAAGTGACTGTTCGGAGTCCCAGTATAAAGACATTTACCAGGTCAGAAATTTAAAAGTAATCTCTCTACTGAAATTGGGCACAATAATTAATAGGAGTGGGAAATTTAATTTGGAACTATGTGGAGAATCAAATCCATAACTCTCATATTAAATCAATTTCTGGCAATACCGCGGTTTCATTTTGAGTGATGTACGCGAATCCAAACTTAACATTGCTACGTCTCTAGAACTGTTTCTCCTGCGTGGACGCCAGTGACAATTCTACTTTTAATTTGAATATCATTAGAACTGACCATGCATCTAATAAGATTTAATTACTTTGTGGGAGCAGGGTGGCTCAGTAGGTAGAGATGCAGGCTGCATGCCGAGAGGTCCCCGGTTCGAATCCTACATGTGGCAACCGCATTGTTCATTGGGCAAGGCACTTAATCGCCCACATAGTGGCACGGTGGCGTTGTGTACTGAGGCGTGCTGCACGTACATGGTTCACTTGCCTTCAACTCTGCTTGTGGAGTTAGTACGTTGGGGAGTCTAACAGTTGCTCGCCGTTGCTTGGTGGTTCTCTCCGGGAACTCAGGCTTCCTCCACCCGTAAAACTGCCCAACACCAGGTGACCTTGGCTTTCGGAAGTGTCGTTAAACTCCAATAAATAATAATACTAATAATAATAATAAATATGTATGTTTCACACAGTACGTGCAGAGTGTATTATCACTAAATCACCCGCGGAGTGGAGATTCCACGCAAGTAATAATTTCAAATTTGTTGCGAAGCATAACAAGCACAATCAAGGTTCCAGCCAATGGACATCCGGGTTAACCCCGGAGGTCCATTGGCTGAAACATTGCTTTTGATTTTTGTCCATATGTCCAGAATATGAAAGTAATACTTTGGGTGTTAACACCACTCCGCGGGGGATTTTGTTACAATCCACTCTCCACGTACTGTTTTGTATATCTGTATGTTTCAGTGTACAAGTTTATCTGTATATACATTGAAAGCATTACACCGGCTTCCTCCAACCATAAAACTGTCCGACACGAGGTGACCTTGGCTGTCGAAAGTGTCCTTAAGCCCCAATAAAAAACTAAATAAATAATTACTTTGCGGTTATATCCCTTGCTAATCTTTCTTATGTTTATAATGAACGCCATTATTTCGCAACATGTGGCCGACATATGATAATGTAACTAAATAAATGTGCAAAGAAGAGATGGATTATTACTTTTTAAACGGGTACAAACCAGTGGGGATTTCACAACAAACGCTTTTCCAAAATTTCGCAATATTGAAGGCTCTGCAGTATTTGCAGGCTTTTCTCGTCTCAGAGTTTTAAACCCCATCCATCACAGGTAAAATGGTTTTATAAAAAAAATCGCCGTCAGTTATTTTCAGCTTCTTGTTAACTGTGGTAAAATTCTGTACTGAAATACCAATAGTTTACTTTGCCATGATTGACGAATGACAAAGAAGACTACTGGCATTTCAGTATATATTTCAACCGTTGTTAACAAAAAGCTGGAAAATCTAAAGCATTAGTTGTTACCCGAAGTGTGAATAGCAAAAACCCGAGTCTGGTGGTGTGAGACGGTCGACAGGTCCCAATATCAACGTTAATGCACGTCTGTCGGAACATGTTTCTGACTTTTACAGAGAAAATACACTAAATATGTTAGACTGTTGGTCGTTGTCTGAAAAGCAGTAGGAAAAGTTGATCATCGCTCCCACCCACAATCCGACTATCGCCGAGACTCTTAGCTTCGTGCATGAAGTTGTGAGCTTAACAAATACAAGGCTAACAAAAAAAAAAACAAACCCATTAGTTGTCGCCCAAAGTGCGAGTTCCGCTCGACGATAAAAGACGTTGCTAAAAATCCAGACGCGATTTAACGAATAACACGCTGCCAAAATCAAACGTATTGCTTGTACAGGCGAACTTTGTGCCGAGCGTCGCGAAAAGAGGCATTGTGAAGAGGCAGCGAATAAGTTAACGTATAAAATCACAAATATCAGCTAGAGATGGGCACTATACCGAAAAACGGAACCGATACTGTTATCATGGGCATACCGAAAAACCGAACCGAACCAATCATTGAATACCGAAACTGTCTGAATTTTCAAATTTTCCTACATTCACAATTATAAGGCCCTGTTGAGGCTTTATAACAGTTGATGGGTTCATTTTGATGAAAGAAGTGACTGACTTTCTTTTCAGTTTTGCCAACCATCAGGGACTTGACCAATTGTCCTGAATTCTCGCAAGACTACAACCTGTACATGCCCAGCTGCTTCGCAGTGATTTCTACACGAGTCTTAAATTGGCTGCCTGAAAAGGCAACCAAGACTTGACAAGAGATCAATGCCCAGGTACTTTGTCTATTGTCAGCAGGACCTCTATAAGGTGGCATGGTCGGGGAACATACTCTGAGAATGCATACGCCTGAAATAGAGCCTTAAAGGTTAAGCTGTGTTTAGAACAGTTCACAAAATTACTGTAGATATGATTTGTTTTCGTAAAAGAAAGCCACTGTTAAGCTCATTGGCAATGGTAATTGTGGCGCTGTGGTAGAATGATACCATAACAACTTATTCTGTATTTTCCTGATGAGAATTCCACTTTGGTACTATCAGCAAATCTCAGTCAAGTCAGATACCGAATTCCAAGCCGACACCGAGGTATACCCCCTCAAATATACCAAACTAAAAATTCCAATACCGCGCATCTCTAATATCAGTCTCTGAATTCTACCGAATTTGACAAATCTGAAGGCGTTAATCTGAAGATCAAATCCGAAGGCGTTAAGTCATATTCACATCTTGGCAGTGTTAGACAATTTTGATGTGTTTGTTTAGTTATTATAATTGATAACGGAATTGGACAATATATTTGTGGAGTACCATCCCTGGTTTATATGAAGTGATGAAAAATGCATGCGATGGTGCTAATGAAGAACTAGGTGATGGAACTCTGTTTGAGGTAACGAGTGATGAAATAACGCGTTGAAAATGTATTGCTATCAATATCTATATACGATCCGCTGAATGAAGCATTACAAATATGTCAAGGATGCAATGATGTAATAAAAATAACCACTTGAGTAAATGCCAGAGAAATTTAAATCAGAAGTTTAGAAATGCAGTTCATGCAAAAATATTCTCTCAAACGGTATGCCTTTCCAGAAACCAGAGAGATCCGAGGATGGGTACGTTGTCTTAACTTAACAATTCTTACACAATATTTTAAAGGTATTTTTAACCAGGTTCTTTAGAGAGCGGAGCTCTTCATGACTTCCTTCATCGAGGTCTATTAACAATCCATCCTCAGCTACTCCAGCAACACAAATTATTATTATTAACTTGTTAACCTCTTTCTGGGGAGTTGCTCTTCTACTGTGTTATCTGGTGAGGTTTGGTGTCCGAGCCAAAACAGCTCGGGCACAATAACTGACCAGACATCACAACAGGTAAATAGTTTCCGAGGAAAAATTATATATGTTAGATTAAGCACTTCTTAGTTTTTTATTAAGAAATCTTATTTTTTTAAATACTGTACAGACGTTGAGGACTGGCCATAATCTACGCGTGGACAGTGACGTAAACGCATGCGTTTACCAGGTAATATAAATCATGATCATCAAAATTTTAATTAATGAAGCACCGGGTTGTACCGGGTAAATTAAATTTTTGATCATTATTCCAAAAATCAGGGTTTGGAATGTAATATTATTCCGTCAGTGGAGATATTGCCCACCAGTGGAAAGTGACCAGTCCAAGGTGACCGTACTGTACAGTAGACCGACGAAATTATTTTATTATCCTGAACGAAATTCCAAATAATGGCAGAAGTGGGTTAAAATATGACTTGTCGCTCAAACCTGAAACGATGTTGAGAAGGCTCAAGACTCCATTCCCTTTGAGTGATGTCATTTCAAACGAATAACGCCGTGAAAGAACGTGCATAGTTCACTAAACACAAAATGTACCGATCGACTGCACAATGTACCGTGAAATGAGGACTATTGGAATTCGCATGAGTGCGCAACCAATACTAAAGCCTATAAGAAACCTTTTTGGTCAGAGGCATCGTCAACGGTGCTGTTATTTTTCTCGGACAGGAAGGTTTAAAATTTAACCCTTTAAGTAATATATCAGGGATGAAATGGGCCTGATCAGGGGGACCCCTCAGGGTACCCTGGAAGTGACGTCATGTCACGTGACCCAGTGGTATCATGTTTGGTTGTCATGGTACCCCGCGTGAGCGGCCATCTTGTGACGTCATTACCATAGTGATATGTGATGTTAATGCCAATGCACAGCGCGTGTTGTTAGGGTGATAGTGTTTCCGTCATCCATTTTGTATACTGGAGGCCGCCATCTTGGTTTCTATAGCAGCACGTAGTTGCTATGTTACCCAAAGGCTTCTTGTAGGATAGGGGTATGTTCGGATGGTATGTTCGATTGAATGGGAGTAAATTTAATTACCCAAATAAACCCGACAATCCCTTCAAACCACCAAAAAACGACTTCATTTGATGCGGATTTCCCCAGAATCCTTTTTAGGACCGTCACACCATGGCTTATAATTGTAGAACTATAGAACTGAGGGGCCCCGGGGCAAGTTCGATTGAACCGGGGTAATTTCGATTGAACTAGAATAGTTTTTTCTGGTTCGGATTTTCCCCAGAATCCATTTTTACTTCGTAGAATTACCACAAACAACCCGATATTATTTTATTTGCCTCGGATTTCACTCGGTTTCTACCTATGCATGTACAAGCTATATTATGACTTCTTTGTTCTATCTATTCTGACTTCCCTAAACATGTTTATGTTCTATTGCACACATTACAGGCAGCACATAGGCACATGCTGGATGTGCCAATATGTGCTTATGTGAAAAGGCACAATGTGAAACACTGTGCACTAGCACATACGCACATACTGATATTTCAGGATACCTATGACCTGGTATTGTATTATTTGAGGATACCTTTCGAGGATACCTTTTATAGGATACTTGTCATGTGTACACATTACAGGTAGCACATTGGCACATGCTGGATGTGCCGATATGCGCTTACGTAAAAATGCACAATGTGGCACATTGTGCACTAGCACATTGGCATATACGGGTATTTGATTTGAGGATGCCTATGACCTGGTATTGTATTATTTGAGGATACCTTTCGAGGATACCTATTATAGGATACTTGTCATGTGTACACATTACAGGTAGCACATAGGCACATGCTGGATGTACCGATATGTGCTTATGTAAAAATGCACAATGTGACATATTGTGCCCTAACACATAGGCACATTCGGGTATTTGAGGATACCTATAGTATTGTACTACTGGACTATTGAAGGATACATTTTATAGGATACTAATTTGAGGATACCTATTGGGGTTACTTATCTGAGAATACTTGCCATATAGGTTTTTACATCCGGGAACATGATGCTACATCCGGATACTTCTGTTGGATAGTTCATAAAAAACACAATATATAACATTTCATTCATTTTTATTCCATTCACAGTATACAAATCAATTGCCAAAGGCATCTTTTTCACAAATATATCTTTAAAAAATGACTCCCCCCCAAAAAAAACAAAACAAAAACAAGCCAACAGTTTAAGGATCAAGATTGTAGTTTAATCGCCTAACTTACCAGTCAGATCGAAGTAAATCAACCAATCAGATCAGTGTATTTCCATTGTGTTTCTTTTCCATAGACTTCTATACTAATTTTCTAAATTCCCCAACTTTAACATACAATTCAATAGGAAACAAACAGAAACCCCAACCAACAATCAAAAAGTCGATCAAAATTTGCTAGTGGTGTTTTCAAACACGTCTGTCAAAGAAATATATGATTAGGCGAAGCATGGACTTGGCATCATTCACGATCGAACCATTGACCAGAGAAAATGTTCCGACTTGGCACCAAGTAGACTTATGCTAAGGTCACCCAGTACCAGAATGAGCTGAAGATTCATCTCCGAAGATATTTTGAGGGAAAAACAAAAAGCCTTATCTAATAAAGACGGGGAAGAATGGGATGGTCTGAAATCCCAAAATAGAAGAAGTAGACGCAGCAATCAAAAGCAAACAAACAGCTTTAACTGAAGACACTAATTCTGCTAAACTGAAGACATCAAACCTGCAAAACTTGAACCTGTCAATCTTGGAGACACTACACCAGGACCAAGTCCAGTAAGTAAGTACCCCCCAGTATACAAAATGGATGACGGAAACACGTATCACCCTAACAACAGGCGCTGCCCGTGCGCACTAACACCACATATCACCATAGTAATGACGTCACAAGATGGCCGCTCACGCTGGCCACCACAATAACCAAACATGGGGCCACTGGGTCACGTGACATGAGGTCACTACCGGGTACGCCTGATCAGGCCCCTTTCATCCCTGATATACTACTCCTTTACCTAACGAATCGCCCTCCATCCGCCCGCGTAATTTCGTTCCAATGAGGGGTCACATGATATGGTTTTGTTGATTTTGTTTTTGAAAAATAAAAAAAAATGGTAATTAAAATAATAAATTTTGATATTCTCTACGTTGGGTAAAGGGTTAAGCGAAAGCGGAATGAAGCAACAAGCCACATCGAAGAAAACACGTGAGTTTTTAATATTTCTGTTATATTTATTTCTTGGTGTTAAAGGTCACATATTTCTGCACAATGGATAATCATGACCATGACAGTTTGAAGGGTTGAGGAAGCCGAAGAACCCGGGGAGAACCACCGAGCAACGGCGAGTAACTGTCAGCTCCCCAACATACCAACTCCACACGAGCAGAGTTTGCATTGGTTGAAGACAGATGCATCATCGACGTGCAATACGCCTTAGTCCACATCGCAACCGTGCCTCTACGTGGGCAATGGGGGTGAAGTATCTTGCCCAAGGACACAACGCGGTTGCTGCAGGTGGGATTCGAACAGAGGACCTCTCGGCTTGCAGCCTGCACCTCTACCTACTGAGCCACCGCGCCCCATATATTTTTCAGTTAATTTATGTTTTAAATGTATTATTCGCTAGTTTGACATTGAACATCATTGAACATCATGCATTATTTGTCTTCCCCATGAATCTTGACTGCGTGTGCTGCGAAAATTCAAGAAGCATTGCCATGTCCGTGCATTTCTGAACTGAGTGAAAGTTTTTATTGTGCTAACGTCTCCAGGGATGGCGCTCCATTAGTCCCGATACGTTTATAAAATCTCCAGTACTTCCCGACTTTTCAGTTGGGACCACATTAACTACTCTAGGTGTTACAGACATGAGCATACCAATTTCATGAAACTGTCAACGTGTTAGATTATTTTTGGTGACCAGAATTTGTCATATGAATTTTACGGATTTTGGGGGTGGGGTGGAGAGGGGGGATGGAGGGGGTGGGGTGGAGGAGGTTGGCAGGGAGCTCGGTGGTGCTGTCTATTAAAGCGCACTGCATTGTCAATGATCACTTGCCTTCAACGCTGCTAACTCTGTTTGTGCCGGGTTAGTAATTTACAGAGTCTGAATGTTAGTCACCGCTGCCCGGTGGTTCTCTAAGGGAACTCCGGCCTCTTCCACCCATAAAGCCGTCCGACACGATATGACACTGACAACTGAAAGTTAAAATAAGCAAACAAGCAAATGCGGTTTTATTTTGTTATAATTTATTGGAGATTGCCCACATACTCTCTCTTCAATAAATTGTAGCAAAACAAAGAGATAGTATAGTATTCAAATATTTTTTCAAGCTGAATATCAAGTGCTGCTATGAATACCAGAACGATATTGTGACGTGAAGATTCTAATTGAAGCCCAGCTATGCTTTGCAAGCACCGAACCAGTTAACCCTTTACCCAACGAATCGGCTACATCCGCCCATATAATATGCAAATTCAGCAGCTGAAAAAATATTATTTTTCAAAACATTTCAACAAAACCATATCATGTGACCCCTCTCTGGAACGAGCTCGTCGAGCTAATTCCAATAAGGGGGGGGGGGGGGGGGGGTCACATAATATGGTTTTGTGAGAAAATTAAAAAAAAAAGGAATTTAAAATAATAAATTTTGATAACGTCTGCGTTGGGTAAAGGGTTGAAGAAAACACATCGTAGGGCTTGAGTAAATCCATAATCAGCAGGTAACTAGATAAATTAAAAAACCTAAGGCATCGTTGATGATCATTGGCCTGTTGCATCATAGAAATCATTGTCGATAAACTGCTGTTTTTCTATCGTCGGTGATGAACGACGAAACTTCAATGTGTTGAAATGTTCATCGTTCAGCGCCCTCGATATTTGCTTCACCGTTTAAATTAACATAGCTGTTGCTCATCTCTGACGACTTGATACCTTCTCTGATGAACAGCTTCGATGCTTGTCAAAATCTTTATAATAGTTGACTATGGGTCCTTGTGTGCAACCTGAGCATTCGCTATAGGGACTGAATTATGAGAGTTGGGGAAGAGCTACCAAAACGTTGTAAAATATGCAGGCCATCCAGAAAATGTTTTCGGCCTGTAGTCGAAGTAAGTTTACAAACATTTGAAACGGACGGAGATGATTGCGTTTTGTCAGTTAGAACCAGGCATGTCAAAGTACCGCGGGTACCAACATAACCAGTACCGGGACGGGACAGAGCCTGTCCCGCCGAAGCCGGTACCACACAAATCAACAATGGGGTGACCTTTCACAATCAGATGGGAGAAATTCGCATTTAAACCGACACAGTCCCCAAGATCTCAAAGACAAGCATGGCTTCGTACCAACTATTCTGCGGCGACATCAAAGTAATCATAAAGCATGAATATCGTGCTTTATGATTACTTTGATGTCGCCACAGAATAATTTCTTTGAAGTATCCGATGTCGACACTTTCATTGTCTTTGATGCCAGGTTTAAAAAGTCAAAATGGTCGACCTTATCGAGGTCGTTGTGCAGACAGAACATGCACCTTTAGAGTTTTGATATGTTTATTCACAAATGAGTTGAAAGTATGTTGTGCAAGTGTTTTCAGTCCGTTTACCTTCGTTCAGTTGGCATTTCCCCATAACATAATTTTGTCCCGGTACCGGCGGGACAAAAGCTTCAGTACCGGTACAGGTTGGAGCGTGAGGGGACCTTTTAGCCTCCTTTACATCTTAATTTTAAAACAAAACCTGTGTATGTTGTATGTTGGGTTGGGGATTGGCCATCCCTTATCCCTTTACGTAACTAGAACACGACACTAGCCAAATAAAAACCAAAAATGTATGTTTATGTTTATGTAATCCAGTTGCTCTGAATAAAATATTTAAAGTGTGTTAGAAAGTTATTTTCTTTTCTGATCTCCCATTGTTCAACTCTTTACTTAACATAGCAGTCGAACACAGTCAAAAGAAATAAATTGAATAACCACTATCCAAAAAATCGTCTGACAAATGTCTGGAAAGTGGTTATACAATAAACCCTCAAAATATTGATTTTTCATCAACTGGCTAATTGTATTTTTAAAATGTATAATATGTAATTATAAAACACACCTGGAAAGTGGGAATTGATGAAATGGGAAAATATAATTTTAGAGGCAGTTGATGAAATGGGAATTGATGACCCCACCCCGACACACACAAAATAAACAAAGCAGAATGCATAAATGTAGGCTACAAGCATATCGAGAACTGGGAGAATATATTCACGCAGACATCTCGTCGAGGGTGTGTGTAACATCACAAAAAAAGTTTTTAAAAAGTATTTCTAACTTTGGAGGTTGCATAACACAACACGAATATTGAAACATTGAATTCGGTGAATCCCAGTTTAATAACGAATTCCGCATATTAGTGGATCCAGTATATACTTGCAGTTCCATTTTTTGGTTTTCGAAGACATTTCAATCGACCTGAGAATTGAATACTGCATGAATTGGGTCAATTATCGCCCCAGTGTACACGGGCGCTTAATTACGCGTCCGTGCCCCTGATTGGTTGAGTTAAATTGCTGCTACAATTTAGCATGACCAATGAGAGCGAAGGTACTAAATTGTAGCTATAATTCAGTAAATTATAGCTACAATTTAGCTAAATTGCAGGTACAATTTATCAAATTGTTGCTACAATTTAGCTTAATTGCAGGTACAATTTACTATATTGCAGCTGCAATTTGATAACTAATGAAAATGTCATTGACACGGTAGCTTAACTTTACTGTGTGTAGAGTTTAATAAAAAGGATAATGTTCAACGTTTATGAAAGGATTATGAAATACGACAAGAATTGATAATTGAGAATATGTTATTTTCTGTTTCCTGTATGCTATGTTTTCAATAAGCATAATTTGAGGTGTTGACTGCACTAAAGAACTGAGGTCTGTGTTAATGTGCCCCCCACAGTTAACGTATGTCAACCAAAGTTAACAAGTTACTGTAAAATTATTCCAATTCCAAAACGAGTCATCCTACCAAGTTACAATGAAATCCCTTCATAAATATAACTCGTAGACTTTACTAAATGAATCTAGATCACATGACGGTTTGGCTGTTCGGCGGTCACGGTTGACCGATCATGAACAAATTAGGAATGTCTCATCTAGATATCATACCAAGTTATCCTACCAAGTTACAATGGAATCCCATCATAAAAAAAACAACCTGTAGACAGTGCTAATGGAATCAAGGCCACGTGACCAGGCGGTGGTAACGGCTGATCGATCGTGACCCAAATAGGGAAGTCTCATCTAGACATCATACCGAGTTATCTCTTTCCAAATTACAATGAAATTGATTCGTAAATATTAACTGCAGACTGTTCGAAACAAATCTAGATCACAGACCTGTGTGACCGTCACGGTTGACCTATCGCGGCCAAAATAGGACGTTGTAATGTAGGCATGATGCCGCGTCATCCAATAAATTTGCAATGAAATCCATTCATAAAATGCACGCAGTAGACTGTACTAAATTAATCTAGGTAACGCACCCCTGAGGCCGTCACGGCTGACTGAACCCAACCAAAAAGGGACGTTCTCGTCTAGACATCATACAGAGTCATCCTGCGACGTTACAATGAAACCGCTTCATAAATACGAACTGTGGACTATGCTAAAGGTTTTCGGGCTTCGGGCCCGCGTGGCCGTCACGGTTGACCCATCGAAACCAAAAAGGTCGTTCTCATCTAGACATCATACGGTGTCATCCTAGCAAGCTATAATGAAATCCCTGCATAAATACGACCCGTAGACTGTGCTAAGGTTTTCGGGTTTCGAGCGCAGGCAACCGTCGTACCCATAGCGACCAGGGGGGGGGGGGGGGTGTTCTTATCTAGACATGACCTCGAACCTGCGTATGAAATTTCGTGATGATCGAACAGGAACTACTTTTTTGTGTAGCGGTTCTATAAGTTTGGCTTTTAACTAGAACACCACATAGGCAATAGAATAAAGTATTGCGCCTGCTACACCCAGTCCATACCCATCAAAAACACCCAACAATAGGAGATTTTGAATATCTATGTTTATATAACAAATATCATTTGGTTCATTTAAGCCTTTACCTAATGAATCGCGCGGACCCGCCCCCATAATTGCAAACTGAGCATTTGAAAAAAGTAAATGTTTCAAAATATTCCAACAAAACCAAATCATGTGACCCCCTCATTGGTACGAGCTCATGGAGCTCGTTCCAATGAGGGTTCACATGTTATGGTTTTGTTGACATTGTTTGAAAAATAAAAAAAAAAAAATAGTACTTAAATTAATAAACTTTGATATTCTCCACGTTGGGTAAAGGGTTAAATCAGTGGTACAATTTTAAAGAGTATGCTTAACTGGTGTAAAGTGTCATTCCCATTTCATTATGAATAATCGCCAATACTACTGGATAAAATATTGCTGTTAGAATATGGGTTACTTTTTTGCCATATCATTTCATAGAGGAAGGTAGGAAGGATACAATATTTAAGTTACAATGTCACGGAGCTATGATAACTTTCTACAGAACTAACAAATTCAGAAGTCACAATCTAAAAACAAGTCGATGGTTTTACCTTCGTCAGCAGATTGAACCAACGACGAGCGTGCAAGAAAGAAAGTAAGCAAACTGAAGGTCTTAGCGTCAGGTAAACTAACTCCCAACCACCCCTTAAGCAGTACGATGGGTATAACTTCTTGAGGCGATAAACTCATTTTCAGTCGGTCTCCGGAAGTAACAAACAAGCAGCAGGTTACTGCTTTTGTTTTGCTATCCGTAAAATGCCCAGTAGTGGTGTAGTATATTTTATAGATATTATATTCTTCAAATACCCCAGAAATATAAAGAGCCATAAATGTATTTTGTATATTAATAAATTTTCCATATATTTTTTTAGCTTTTGGAAAATACAAAATAAATGCCAAAGGTAACTAAGTGCTGATAATTTCAATGAACTTCATAAAAGTTAACAAATTTAGCACTTCAACAAAAAGCGTAGCACCAACATTTGCAATTGGAACGAAGCTTTACATTTAAAATACGGTCTCTTCAAACAGCCAGAGGCGTGTTAAAATTGTATATTTGGGTAGATCATCGTTTTGCTTTCAATGTAGCTTGCATGGGATGTGATGATGTATCTAAAATGAACTTCTACATGAAATTAAAATTGTAACTGACAGCTTTGTGCTTCAAGGAAGCAACATATGCCAGTAGGTATCTGTCCAATTCCGAAGAGACATACAAAATTATCGGAGTCATTTAAATATTACACCCTAAAATTAGGTGGGTTAAAAATCAACTCAAATTAACTGGGTTGAGTGAATATGTACTGATTTCAGAGTGTAGGTCCGCTGGTGCCTCGCCTTCAGGATGTTCTGAAAGTGCAAATAGTATCCCCGACATGTACTCAATCTGTACATGTATTCCTCCCGGTGCTTTCATTTAATTTTGTCCCATTTTCCACCCCGTACTAAAATATACCGCCATGTACTTCTGTGTGGAACTCAAATGCATACAGAACTTCGTTTATTGGCCGTACTTTTCACTGCTACTATTTGGACATTGTTCAAGAAATTGACTAAAGCTGCGAGGTTTTGATTTTTCCGATTCGGTTTTGGTCGGTTTCAGGTAGTGTTCAACCGATTACCAAAAATGGTCGCTGACCGATTACAGGTTATTTGAGCTCACAACCGGCCAATTCCGATGCCGATTACGATTATAATACCGTTCACGACTAGACAAGTCGAGGCTCGCAAAGAACTACATTAAATTGAACATATTTTACAGTGCTTACAGTCGATTCACTACTAGATAAGTCGAAAGAACTACATTAAATTGAACGTATTTCACAGTGCTAAACTCCGTTGACTCAGGTCCAGTAAAATTACCAGTCGCGCTCACCTGGGCGGTAAACGTGTCTCTCCGAGCCACGTTTACCACCCAAGTGCGCGCAATTGGTAATTTTTACTGCGGCCTGAGTCGATGGAGGGCAATCTTCACCTTTCCGGTATGAACTGGCGATTGCCGCAAGCGCGCTTAACTGTGAGCTTTACATGTCGTTTAACTTGTATATCCCGTAAAAGGGCTTCTAGAGAGATTAAGAATACACATTGCGGTGGTGTTTCAACTTTATTGAATGGTATCATGGACATGATTTTACATTAACAAGTGAACAATTGCAGAAGATGTGGTTAATGAATCATCACAAAAAATGCTTGGCAACAATCGGTTGATTGAACAGATGTTCCAGGAGCCGTTGCTGTTGTCATTCGATTAGACACAATCGGCCGATTGGGGAGGCCGATTCCGATCATCGGTTGAACACTAGTTTCAGGAAGAAAATCACTGTTTCGGTTCGGCTTTTTTATGTGTTCAAAACAGATAGTAAATAATACTCCAGGCTCCTTAACTCTGAAAAAAATCCGCTATGGTTTTTTAAGACACCCCTCACCACGAAAGCTCTATCGGTAATTAACTTCCGTTTGCTCATTCTTTAGGGCTCTAGGGGCTCATTTATAAAGTCGATTCAGTTAGGAAACAAAACCTGGAATCGGAATAACAAATGAACAAAGTTCAACTAATTTTATCAATCTGGGTAAAGTATCAGACATAAACCATTTAATTTTTATTTTTTCAAGTTTACATTTAAGCCCCTTCAAATATTCGATTGTTCGAGTCAAAGTCGAGTCTGTCAAGGTCAGAGCTTGAATTTTTGATTTTGTTGTTTAAAAGTATATATATCTTTGATAATTTTTCTCGTTCGGCTAAAGTTATAAGAATGTGAGTTTCTATGATGAACCCCGAAGACCGATTTGTCACTTAAACCGACCAACAATAATGCATGCGCTGCTAATTAAGCATGGATATTTCATGGCCATAAATTGTTCGTTTACAGAACGACATATGAGCTGTCAGATAAAGATAAAGAAAAAGAAGAGAGGCAAGTCGTCCCCCGCAGTCATTACCTGTGTAATTATGTCCATTTAATATGTAATTGTTGTTAAAACAGTACATTCCACAGATTCTGAACACACCCCCATTTACGTGTCTGGTCTGTCACCGAATGTCAACATATACCAAAATGTTAGACTTTCAAAGGAACTTAAAAGCCAATATTAAATTAAGATAGCTCTAAGCGGCCAAGTTCAAGAGAAACAATTAAAATGAGAATTAATGTTCTGTGAATCTAAATAAAAGTCGGGTAGTTTCTTGAAAATTATTTCCAGTCTGAAGGCACCAGAGACCTCAGAAACACGGGAAGAAAAGATTATGAGGGAATACAATAAAATCATGGCAGAGTCCCAAGAATTCAAACAACAATCAGCTGAAATCTCCAGAATGGCTCAAGAATGGCTTGACAAGAAAAAACAACAAAATCAAGAAACAACCTTATCTCCATCACATCCACCTTCCAAAAAGAAGAGCCGCAGGAAACACAAACGCGGATAAGCTGCTTCCTTCTCTTTTCTTCCTTTACCGCGCTCAGACATGGCAAATATTATACAGCTAACGAGGGTCGAAACGGGCTTGCCCCACAACGTCCCTGCGCGCCTTCGGCGCACAAAAACCATTTCATTTCACAAATTAATTCCAGTCTGAAGGCGCGTAAGACTGTGGGTCGTATGAGCTGGGGAGGTTCCATGCTTTAGGTTGGAGGAGGTGCCACATCGGTTCGAAAGTAAAGGCACGTTGTGATGTATGGGAGCCACAGAGCTCATACTCAGAATAGGAACAGTCGCGGGCCAAGTCGGTGGTCAAGTATGGAAATAGGATCAGAAACACGAAGTACGAGCTTAGGGAGCTACTTGCATTTAGGTAAATGGCATTACCTATTGTAGAAGGTAAAATACGTAGGCGGAGTAGGCTTTGCCCGTATGAACATTATTCTGAGATAAATGGAGGGGAGCGTTTAACTTCATTGGTGGCGACTGCTTGAGTGAAAAGCGTCCAATAAAGTGACAATAAGCTAGGGGCCGTGCGACGGCAGTGGTAGAGTGACATTCCGTCGCTTGTTAGAGGGAAGGTGATATACTAAAGTGACAATACCTTAGTGGCCGTGCGACGTCGATGGTAGAGTGACATTCTGCCACATGTTAGAGCAAAGGCGTCCGATAAAGTGACAATACGTTAGTGGCCATATGACGGCCGTGAAAGAGTGAAGTGAAAAGGCGACCAAAGATCAAACACCAGCGACCAGAAAAGGGAAACCAGCGACAAGAGAGAGTGCGGGCCCGCAGGTGACTCATAAACGGCGTGGGTGGAGTGTGATTGACGTTCTGTTTTTCTTATTCATTTGGATTGCATGTAAGTCACAAATTAGCATATATATTTTTATATATGTGTATTAGAATTGTTGTTTACAGTGAACCCCTGTTGATTTATGTCTTTTGAGGAAAAGTCAAGGACCCCTTCAGGATAAGAACCACCCCAGCAAAAACAAAAACGGGCGGGTTAGTTACGGTGAGACATACGTTTACGCACGGGTTCGGGCGACACACCTTGAGTTTTGGCTGAATACGCGGCTTGAATCCATTTCCCCCAGCAACGACAAAGCCCGGTTTCCGACAGAGTCTATCAACAAATTCGAGTCAAAAATAAAATCACGAATATAAAATCGAATATGAAAAAAATCTTATCAAGAAATGTCTTGGTGTACGTATACATTCGTACATTTAATAGTGGATAAATACGAGGAATTGGGCACGACCCGCAAGCACACATCGTCAACATGGAACTAATATTGTATTACCAATGTCATGTAGATTATCTATTGACTAAAGTGATTTTTTTTGATTTGATTGGTTGATAGATACGTGGTATGAGACCATATTCATTGAAACCCACGATACGTCCGCCCAGCCACTGACAAATTTCCCATACCCAGTGAAAGCCTCGTTCGGAAATCTACAAATTGTCCATACCCCGCAGAAGACGCGTCATTCCAGTTTTACAGTGTACATGTATTATATTTTAATTTTTTATCTCCAAAATATAGCTCATGACCCCTTACTGGAATGAGCTTGTCGAGTACCCTCCAATGTGGGGTTCATAAGCTATGTTTTTGAGACAAAAAAGAAAAAAAGAAATTCAATATTTTTTACTAGTCATATCGGCATATTTTCACAAAAACTCTTTTGCACAAAAATTCCACAGAAACCTGTATGGCTCAACAATGAAAGATAAAAGATCTCATGCTGTGTGTGTTCACACATGAAATAGATTGTATTTCTAAAACGGAAAGTCAATAGATAAATTCGTTACCCCGTGTCTGATCACGTGGTACGGGGTTTTTTTTCGGCCTCATGGGATACGGCTGGCTTCGGGTAGGTAAAAACCCGTACCACGTGATCAGACACGGGGTAACTAATAATCTCCAAGAGATGAATCCGATTTACATTAAGAAGATGCCAGGTAGACAGCCAATCTGGCTATGCCCGCTCCTTGTAATTTTTATACCACAGAATCAATACGTATTGTTCATTATTAGTATCATTATTTGTAATTCCCACATGCTTTTCAATTTATTGTACGCTATTAAGGTACATTTATTGCAAAATAAATATATTGAATTGAATTGAAATTACCAATGTCATTTAGAATCACGCGAGTCGCGTGATTCCAAATGACATCGTTAATAGACTCATATTTTACAGCGGATAAAGCCACGGCTACATACACGTTTAATACATGTAAGACATCGTACAAAACCCAAGCGTCAGGGACTGCATCTCACCTCTGGTACACTTCACTGAGTAAGAAGCATCCATCCGCAAAACCTGACGATGCCAAGCTAAAAGTCGAGAAGAGAGCAAAGCAATCACAGGTACATACAGATTATTTATCTCCTATTCAACCATACGTTTAAGTGTGCTGCGTTGTTAACATACGAACTGCTGAATGTTAGCATGAATATGTGGATAAATCATTAGTACAATGCCAAGACAATCCTAATGTGGCTATTTTAAACTGGAAATATCGCGTACGAAACCGCACTTGGACACCTAGTTTCGGCTAACTTCGTTTTAATTCGAAGTTCGGTTGACTCAAACATTTTTTTGGCAAGTTCAAGTCGAAAGGCGAGTCGAAGGAAAATCCATATTCGCAGGGACATATTTGCATTGCTTATAAAAAGATAGCATGCGGCAGCCAAAAGGACAACGCGGGAGGGCATGCGAAACAAACTTTTAACATGAACAGATTTTTATTACCAGTAGTAATCCAGTACTTGGGAAGTTTGCCTTTTCCCCCATGGGAACACCCTGATGTGAAGCAGTGCTTGTTCTATATGGTAAAGAAGTTCTGATTTGCTGGTAAAATAGGACCTGGTAACCAGTGCCTGGGGTGAAAGTCAGGAAGCAAAAAAATAAACAATTGGCTAAACGTTACTTCATACAGATGTTGCAAAGGGCAGGGTGGTGTTTCTTTTTCCGGTTCAGTTCTGGTTTTTGCGGCAAACCCGAACTGCACGAACCAGCAAAAAGCGGCTGAAATGGTTTTAATGTGATTGTTCATAAAGTGATCAAACTCTTTTACTGGTAGGGAACTGGACTAGCGGCAACTATGGACTCTCGTTACTTAGTCACACTGGCAAAGGGGCAAATAATTTGTGTTCTCATTGTCACATTGTCTCCCTTATTGACTCGTCCGGTTGGCGAGTCAATAAGGGACAACATGTGACAATGGGAACACAACATATTAGCCCCTTTGCCAGATAGACTTAGTGACAAGTGTCCATGTTGGTCAGTGGTCCCCATCTTCCCCGGTAAGATAGTTCGATCCGTTTATGAGAAAACAGAGGAAAACTGCTCGTCCGGTTTTTGCTTGCTCTCGCGGTTCGGGTTTCCTGTTTGCAGCAAACACCGGAAACGACCCGAAAAACCGCCCAGTTCTAAAATTGATCGAATGTATACCACAGCGTGATCACCGATTACAATATTTATATGTTTTATATGGAAAATAGTTCAAAGCTGATCCAAAATTAGCAAATCGTCAAGTCGGTAGATATTAACATAAACACCCACGTACCAATTGTAGAACAGTAGAATATCAACCCTTTCAACCCCAGAGGCCGCTTTTCCGGCAAGAATCATGATATGTCATAAGGTCATTAAATAGGATGGCTGTTCAGTAAATGTGTGGGGTAGACCAATCAATATTTTCAACGTGCAGCCCCGAGGCTGCACGTTGAAAATATTGATTGGTCTACCCCAAATAATGAATATGCACTCTTATAATTGCTGCCACTGAACTGGCATGGAAGATACCACCAGAGTTCAAAGGATTAATCCGCGCCTTAAGAACATAATTAATCCTTCAGAATTCAGTTATGTCGTGGATTCATTTATTTATTTATTTCTTGGGGTTTAACGACACTTTCGACAGCCAGGGTCACCTAGTGTCGAGCAATTTTACGGAAGAAGGAACCGGAGTACCCGGAAAGAACCACCTAGCAACGGCGAGCAACTGCCAAACTACCAACTCCACACAAGCAAGATTTGTATTGGCTGAAGACAAGTGCACCATCGACGTGCAGTACGCCTTAGTAAACAACGCCACAACCGCGTAAAGTGCCTTGCCAGGGGATACGACGCAGTTACACCTTAATTTAAACAATATTTATTCACGAAAAAGTATGATGCATGCATATAATAAACTACAACATGATTGTCATACAGAGTGCAGTACAATGGTATGCATTACAGTAATGAGTCAAGAACGAGATTTGTTGAAAGGATTCAGCAGTAAGCTTTTAGCTTTTATAAGCCGTCTCCTCTGGATTACTGACGAAGTTTGATAGTAGCTGCAAACACTAAGTAAAATATTGTTTAAACATAGAAGACAGAGAGAGTAAAGAGAGCAATAAAGAGAATGAGAGAATGAAAAAAGGGAAACTTAACCCCTTACCCAACACGTGTAGCAGGCGACACTTGAAGAAAATTGTTTTCAATAACGGGAAATTTCAATGACAGTCTCTAGAACACTGCTCACGGTCCCTCACTGGAACGAGCTCGTCGAGCTCATTCCAATGGGGGTCATAAGCCATGTTCCCGAGACAAAAATTGAAAATATAAAATGATTTAGATGGCGATTTTTATGGGTTACACTGGCGGTACATTGGGCAAGGGGTTAACTAGGAAACAAGGAAACAACCTGAATGATATAGTCCTGCACGGCTCTGAAGACAAGAAGTTTCACCTTGCTGGGATCGAACCTTAGACCTTTTGGTTTGAAGTCCAATTTCGTACCCACTAAGTTACCGCGCTCCCGATGAGTTCATTTACAAATACACACAATATAATATGTCAAAACTAAATTAATGAGTTTGGCCCTTCTTTATTTTTAAAGGCAAGTGGGCGGTTGACACTCTAAACTCCAAAAATGCACCCCTTAGTATGAAACTATACATTAATAAGGATGCTTTGAACATTTTTTGCAATTCGGCATACCGGTATTTGTCGGCCCCCCACGATAAAAAATAATTAATGAACATGCTGTTTTGTATGCAAATGTTTCCTTCTCGCGGAAGCGATGCATGTATAAATATTTAGTTTTAAATAATCGTGGTAAAATTTATCAGTTCTGGTATCGAAACTTGCGAATAGACGGTCTCTGGTTTCCTATACAGTTGTTAAAGCAATTAGACTGTAAAATTCGTCTTTACACAATCGCTGCCACTTTTATCGAGGAATGCTGGAATTTCACTCTCTTACTTCATACATAATTCCGATCCCATTCAACATCAAAAATACAGATGTCTGCCAAAATTCGTAACCCTTCGGTTTGAAAACATGGATTTAGCGCTATGTCAACACATATGCGTTTGAAAATATAAAATGTGCGTGTGAAGTTTGGCATTATACAAGATCTATGTCATTCATGGAATCTTGAAAAGTCGTGCAATTTTGAAACTACTTTTTCAGGCCTTGACAAGTCTTGGACAACGACAAAAATGCAAGCGTGATTTTGGGATAGATAACATTTTAAATGTCCACTCTAAAAATCAACCCAAATCAACTGGGTTGAGTGAATATGAACCCAAACTGGGTTCATATTCACTCAACCCAGTTGATTTGGGTTAATTTTTAACCCAAGCGATTTTATAGTGTGTACTGTTATCAATGCAATTCGGATATAACAATCGATGGCATAGTTGCATTTAAGTAAGCCACGATGTAAAAAAATAGCTTTGATTGGGGTTTAACGACACTCAATATCATTGTTATCCTGCATCCATTCCTCACATTTAGTCAATGTAGAGGTGTATTTCCACAAGCCTGGTATTCTTTAAGAGTGCAGGAGTGCCGCACATCTACTGCACGCCTAGAAAAATATTGAGGAGGGCAATTTTTTGCACCCCTTGATTTTCTGAAATGGCAGACTTGTTTGGGACTGCCTTTAAAATCTATTATCATTTGTCAATGTTGCATTGATTCGCAATAATTCATGACCCATTCTGTCGCATTTCGATACATTTTGAGTTTAGAAGACAGTCACAAAAGGATTGAATACAACATTTTGAGGAATGAGAATATGTGTATGGCAATTTTCCCACTATATTGCTGAATGTAGTACAATTGTTCAGTCACAATAATAATACCTTGAAGAGAATATGCAGTACATTGAGAGTGTATTGTCAATAAATCACCTGCGGGGTGATGATTTCTCTTAAGCAATATTAAGTGCTAATTTGATGCAAAGTGTAATTAGCATAAGCAACGTTTCAGCCAATGGACCTCCGGGTTGAACCCGGAGGTCCACTGGTTGAAACTTGGCTTGTGCTTCTTGTGTTTCTGTACGAAATTTAAGAATAGTACCTTAAGTGATACCTCCACTCCATGGGTGATTGGGAAACAATCCACCCTCTACGTGCTGTAACCAAAACAGCATACATGTACATGTACTGTAAAAATTCCAGGTGCAATTGCACTCCCAAGCAATCTGAGGAGGGCAATTGTTTTGCACTCCTTGTTTTTCTAGACAGCCAGGCCTGTTTCCAATACCACATTCATTTCTTAATCCTAAATCTATGAATTTGATAAAAAATATCAAATTTCTTTTTATCGCTTCTCAAACATAGGTTATGACACCTCAGATGAATGAGTTCGATGAGTTTGTTTCAGTAAGGGGGTATTGGCTATGTTGTAGAACCCAAAATAGGAAAAATAAAATTCCAATGATAATCTTGACAGGTAGGAGATGGTATCCTGGTGATATATTTCCCTTGCCAAATATTCCATGCGGCATTTATTTATTGGTGTTCACGGGTTACTCTCAGCATTTATGGATATACCCTGACCGCGGCACAAGTGAAAGTGAAAAGGTTAGTGTTTCTGGCGTTATTGACGCACATACAACTTAGTTCCTGAGGTTGGGCGAACATTAAACGTTCTGTCAGGACATCCTTCTCTCAAATTTATTTATTTGTTGGGGATTAACGACACTTCGACAGCCAGGGTCACCTCGTGTCGGACGGTTTTACGGGTGGAGGAAGCCGAAGTACCCGTAGATAACCACCGAGCAACTGTCAGACTCCCCGCAACGTACTAACTCCACACAAGCAGGGTTAGCTAGCATTGGCTGAAGACAAGTGCACCACCGACGGGCAGTACGCTTTAGTACACAGCGCCCCCGCGTCCCCGTGTGGGAAATCGGGATTAAGTGCCTTGGCCAAGGACACAACGCAGATACGCCTTTCGGGGATTAAACCGTGGACTTTCGGCTTAACATCGTTTGCTTTTTATATTTCAATAAAATTCTATTTCTGATATATTAAAATAACTACGTCATTTGTGACTATGTTTTCAGTGTTTTTCTTGATCCATTTAGACATATTTTATCGTATTTTGGATTACGTGATCAAACGAATCTTCAGCACGTCTAGAGTCAGTTCATCGCAAAAGTTACGAAACTTGTCTTGTAAATATATCCAGACCCCGAGAATACTTTAGTTATCTTGCTAAAAGAACCGGTGGAATTGCGTTCTATTCACATAGCTTTCACCATTTCGAGACTGAGTTTGGCAAAACAGAGTTTTGATCTTTAGCGTATTACAATGTTTACATCGCGAATCAACAAAAGCCAGCAAGTGTCGTATGGAATAAATAGGTACTAGGGCCGGTAATCAGATTTAAACAACGAGTAGGATAAGGGTTTTAACTACGAGGCTCTGCCGAGTGGTTAAAACATTTATTCTATGAGTGGCTTAAATCTGATTACCGCCCCTAGTACCTATTTGTTTTATTTATACCATACTCTTAATAAATAATCAACTTTGTCACTTAAAATGGAGAACAAACGATACTTTCTATCTCAAACACATGAGTTTGTTTTGTTTATATCTGCACCGGTGGGCAGTACTTCCGGCTGCACGTGAATGCTTGAATGACAGATAGACAAAGTTAATTGTCAAAGTTGATTGAAGATACCTTGCTTTTTCAGTCAAATTATTATTAACAATTCTTAAAGTTTATTTTAAATATTTAATTGTAGGTATTTTAAACTTGATAAGTCACTGCACGTAGTAGATAGTACCGCAAAACGTCGTATGTTTGAATGAAACATCGCGAAGAGTGAATGTATCGAAGTCGGCAATTCCCATTGAAAACGTTTTTAACCTCAGCAGAAGCTTTACACCGGCAGTGGGATTAAAAGCTAAAATTTAACATTCGGGCTTTTCACAGGTAGTATTTCGAACCTCAGGGTTGGAAGGACTGAGCGTAGGCTTAATCGTCTGCACACTGATGTCAAAATACCGAAGTATCACGCTGTTGAGTTTTCCCACAATGCAACTTGGCAGGTAACCAATTCAATCTTGTTTGACAGAGCTGAACGAGCTCTGTCAAACAAGATTGAACTGGTGAAATTGCCAGTTGCACTATGGAAAAAAATGCACCTTCAAATATTAAAATTTCGACACCAGTGGACATATAGAGTGTTAAAAAGTATCAATTTTTGAAGTGTTGTCACATGGAACAAAGTACTGATCCCACAACACAGGAGATTTGAGCCAACAGCTCCCCTCTGCGATCAGACGTCTCAGTCGAATCTATTAGTGGAGGGTATTACACTCTCTGTCTGAAACGAGGCTATCGTTTACGAACTTTACCTCAGAAGCTGTTTGTACAAAATACGAAAATGGCATCTGGTTTCAGACAGGGTTCTCTCTCTTCACTCATATCTGCTAACGTACACCTGTCCCAACTGTCTGGGAAATTGTAGAATCAAGAGTTTTAAAGTCAACATTCGACTGTTAATAAATCGATAACAGTTGGTTGAAATCAAGGATACCGATTTTCTTCCACAACAATCGCTTATTACGCGCTATCTATAGACAACTTTGAAATACCATGTAACACGTCTGAAATGTTTTCAAAATAAACATTCCTGAATCCAGGAAACTGTTCGATAACATTCATGACGTCGTTTAACGTAGAGAGATTTACATAGTGATGCTTGCATTCTGCTAATTTTCGCCCACTTTATGAAAGACTGAACAATGTGTCAAATTGAACGTCTCTAATGGTTGTTGAGACTGTTGTACCCTTCCAAACCCGAGTAACCAAATGACCTTGATGTAAGCATTCCGTTTAGAGTGGTGAAATTGTATTATCGTGACATGAAAATAATTTTTCCAGTCGGGGCATTTTCCTCGGGTTTTGAGTCTTAGATACCGATTCGGCTTGTTATTAATCTTGTACGTTTCTGTGAGACTTGACTTGACACTATAAGTTACACGGTATTCCAGAAGGGTGTACGGGAGTGTACTGCCATCTGAGATCCGCACTTCCCGAGGCTGAAAGCCGACGGAAATACGCATCTGAGAAGGGTAGTACAGTCCCGGATTTTTTATTACCCTGTCCCTTCAGTGTGTCGAGTATGGTTTTATTATATAATCCCCAAAAGGTATTTCAGTGACGAAAACCTTGTTAAAATTAAAAATTAGAGAAACTGAAAGAAACATATCTTCCTTTATTATTGAACAAGAAGGATTTGGGGTTATTTCCCTTCGATTGAACTCAAACATTTGGGAGACTTCAATTCAAGGAAACTGGGAAATGACGCGTCGTTATTATTGTGGGACACACGTTGATATATTTAGTGTTTTATTCGATACAGTGGCGAGTTGTGTGTCTTGGAGAATCGGGGACACTATATTCAAACCTATACAAGTGCTCTATTACGTTTCACTGAAGAGACAATTCATATAACGAGATAGGTTGCATGCTTCTCGAAACCACACCGGATCTGTAGTGTAGAAACACCACAACAGAATTCCTCTTCTCGACAGTAAAATCGGACATTAGCGGTATGTTCTGGGGGTTGTTAATTCAAGTTTTCGGACTATTCTCATCAAACAATATTGTTCTCATTTTGTTTGTGAGTCTGACTGTTTATTTATTTATTGGGGTTTAACGACACTTTCGACAGCCAGGGTCACCTCGCGTCGGACAGTTTTACAGGTGGAGGAAGTCGGAGTACCCGAAGAGAACCACCGAGCAACGGCGAGCATCTGTCCAGTTCCCCAACATACTAACTCCACACAAGCAGAGTTAGCATTGGTTGAAGACAAGTGCACCACCGACGCCTTAGTACACAACGCCACTGCGCCCCCACGTGGGCAATGCGGGTGAAGTGTCTTGCCCAAGGACACAACGCGGTTGCCGCAGGTGGGATTCGAACCGAGGACCTCTCGGCTTGCAGTCTGCACCTCTACCTACTGAGCCACGGCGCTCCCAAATGTTTATTATTACTGACGAAAATGTTTGAGGCGATGGGTGAAAGGTAAATCGGCAAAGTGTACCATAGAATGTCTCTACACCCCTTTTAGATGTCACCTGATATTATCATACACCCCGCTGAACTTCGTACACCCCGTTGGAATTAAATTATCATTACTTGATGCACTGGTTCCTGACCAATCGGGAAGCTTGTATAATTTTAAAAGGGTAATAATTGGACTTATGTCGCATACACAGTCGGTCATACAAAGGACGGCTGTTGCACCTGACCAATTAGGAGTGAGGTAAGTGTTAATTAAACATGAATTTGCGTCACGGCGACAACGCGTATGTTGTGTTCAACAACAAACGAAACATCGAATGTCAAGGTGAAATCGTGAATTTTCGATTTTGTTGTTTAAAAGTGTATATATCTTTGAGAATTTTTCTCGTTCGGGCCAAAGGTATAAGAATGTGCGCTTGTGTGATGAACCCCGAAAACCGATTTGTCACTTAAACAGACCATCAATAATTCACACGCTGCTAATTAAGCATGAAATTTAGTGTCCATTATTGAGCATTTGTTGAACGCCACATGGGCTGTCTGATAAAATATTAAAGGTAGTAAAAGCCAGTGTTCTCCTGCAGTAATTATCTGTGTAATTAAGTCCAGTTAATAGGTAAATGCTGTAAAAACAGGACATCCCACAGATTCTGAACACACATCCATATTACGTGTCTGGTCTGTCACCGAATGTCAACATTTACCAAAAATGCGAGACTTTCAAAGGAACTTAAAAGCGAGTATTAAATTAAAATAGATATAAGCGGCCAAATTCAAGAGAAGCAATTAAAATGAGAATTAATGTTCTGGCTATCGAAATAAAAATCGGGTGATTTCAGTCTGAAGGCGTGGAAGATTTTGGATCGTAGGGGCTAGGGAGGTCCCACGCTATAGGTTGGAGGAAGTGCCACGTCGGTACGAAAGTGAAGGCGCGTTGTGATGTAGGGGCGCTACAGAGCTCATATTTAGAATAGGAACAGTCGCGGGCCATTATCAGTGGCCATATCTGAATGTAGAATCAGAAATAGGAAGAACGAGCTCAGGGAGCTATTGGTATTCAGGAAGACGGCATACCTGCTGCAGAAGGCAATCCATACAAAGGCGGAGTAGGCTTTGCCTGTATGAACATTATTCTGAGATAAATGGAGGGGAGCGTTTAACCCCATTGGTGGCTACTGTTTGAGTGAAAAGCGTCCAGTAAAGTGACAATAAGCTAGTGGCCGTGCGAGAGTAGAGTGACATTCCGTCACTTGTTAGAGGGAAGGCGATATACTAAAGTGACAATACCTTAGTGGCCATGCGGCGGCGGTGGTACACGCTAAAAACTAATGTGTTAAAAACTACGCTTAAAGTGCTGTATTTAACACTTGCTAAGTGCAGAACTAGCACTTTGTTCAAGTGTAGATATCCCAGAACTTGACAGGTGTTACAATAATGCCACTTGACAAGTGTAATGTCGCGACACTTAAAAGGAAACAACGCAGATGACGCGGATCAGGCTCGAACTCGCGAGCCTGATCCGCGTCATCTGCGTTGTGTCCTTTTAATTATGTACCCACCAAGCGCAAAACAAATTATGGACGATTCTGGAAGAACCACCAATGCTAGACACATGGGAAGTGCCATCCATTCAAGTTTCAGATGTCTGACGATTGTAATGTCTAAGTGCTTAGAGCATTGCACTTTGAGTGTTAAAATCAAACTCTAAGAGTTAGAATGGGTTTAACACCTTGAAAGTGTCAGTTTTAACACTTTAGTTTTTAGTGTGTAGAGTGATATTCCGTCACATGTTAGACCAAAGGCGTCCGGTAGAGTGACAATACCTTAGTGACCGTGCGACGGCCGTCAAAGAGTGAAGTGAAAAGGCGACCAAAGATCAAACACCAGCGATCAGGAAGGGACAACAGAGAATGTGGGCCCGCAAGTCACTCCAAAACTGTGTGGGTGGGGTGTGATTGACGTTTTGTTTTTCTAATTCATTGGATTTCATGTAAGTCATAAATTATCATACTTGGACTTATGCCACGCACGCAAATGTATGGCTGCAGTAGTTGATATGGGCAGCTGGGGGTCATGGGTGGCCAGTTTTGGAGTACGGTACGTGTTAATCGAATAAGAAGTTGTGTTCCGGCTACTACCTGTATATTGTATGTATCCACGAATACATTTCTAAGCTGTCTTGGAGTTTTCGAATTATAATCCACACTGATCACGGAGACCATAAAGTTAATAACTTAACTGAAACGTTCTCAACACAATCCGAAAAATGAGGCCTGAAATCTCACTGCACGCAAAAAGCAGCAGGGTTAAAAACCAACCCCAATCAACTGGGTTGAGTGAATATGAACCCGATTGGGTTCATATTCACTCGCCCAGTTGCGCTCGTTCCAATGAGGGGGTCACATCATATGGATTTTGGTTGAAATTTTTGGAAAATATTTTTTTCCAAAAAATAATCACAATACTAAATTGTGATATCGTGTGCGGTAAGCAAAGGGTTAATATCAGATTTCATTTTCAGACTCAGTAAAATGCTTGTCGTATCGGTTGAAACTGTATGCCTTGAACTTTTGCTAATCTCAGATAAACGTACTGATCGCGCATATGTTCAACATTCAGAAAAGACTGCTCTTTAACAGTTGAGCCGCGCGTTGTTTCAGCTTGGGAACGTCCAGCGATTCAGATACAAAAGCATTAAAGGACCGAAAGATTCTGCACTTGGGGATGCGACGTGCATCCCATAAGTGGATATGTATCGGTGTTGTTTTTCCCGTACTCCTACCGCCCGTAATCGATTGGTGGCTGCTCTTGCTTTCTATTTCCTTTGTTTCCTCCGTTTCTTCTTTGGAGGTGGAGGTTGCGAATTCTTTACCAAAGGTGAAGGAGGCGATGGAGGCTGGTGGTGCTTTCCTCTCCGTCAAACTCCAGAGTCAGATGAACACTCATGCCTCTCATCTGGAGCTGACAAAGCGTTCTGTTGCTTAATTGGGATATCCAAACTTGCCATGGCGATTTTGCTCAGATGGTGTTCACACTCTGAATTCAGAGGTGCGAATCAAAGCATAAAAGGAATGTGGTTCCATAATTTAACAATTATGCTTTTGAGAAGTGTTTTGGTGTTTCTCTTTTCGAATAGGAAACGTACAAGGTCCCTCGCAAACGGGTTTCGAAAGCTTATTATGTTCTATAAATAGCAACGTAAACAAATCGTAACCAAGCGCGCGACTGTATCATGCAACAGATTTTGTATCAAAGCCCCTGATGTACGCTTCGTTTGGGTAATTACGGGGCAATACATAGTCCATATCAGATAAATATATGTAGTAGTTGTGACGCGTGCCCCCACCCACACGTTAAACTCCAGATTGGTCATACTTGACCTGCAGCAGCCACGATCTGATACCACAGGCCTCAGTTTGTATCACCGACTGCATGTGTGACAGATGTCCGAGTAGGAGATTTACTCTTGAATGAAAGTACATCATTACTAGTAGGGTCCTGCAAATATGTATTTTTTGTCGGCTGACTTGCCAAAAGAATCCTGCAACTTGCCAAAAGAATGTTCGAGTCGACCGAACTTCGAGTTTGAACCAAGTTAGCCAAAACCAGGTATCCAAGTGCGGTTTCGTACGCGATATTTCCATTTTAAAATAGCAACATTAGGATTGTTTGGGCATTGTACTGATGATTTATCCACATATTCATGCTAACATTCAACAGTTCGTACGTTCACAATACAGCTCACTTGAACGCATGGTTGAATAGGAGACAAAGAATCTGTATAATAATATTAATAAGGAAATTTTATAAAGCGTAAAAATCACAAAGTGCTCTAAAACGCTGTACAGTTAAACAAACGATGAGCTCATGACTATCAAGGCAATATACAGACTGAGAAAGGTGTGAAGGTCAGCAGGTTACAAACTGGCAAAAGCCTCTCTGAAAAGATGCGATTTTAAATTTGTTTTGAATTGGTTGAGATCTTTCGATGCCTGAACCTGAACTGG
Organism: Pictodentalium vernedei; assembly: GCA_031216915.1. Taxonomy (NCBI): domain Eukaryota; kingdom Metazoa; phylum Mollusca; class Scaphopoda; order Dentaliida; family Dentaliidae; genus Pictodentalium; species Pictodentalium vernedei. The sequence goes on from CM062294.1 coordinate 229,742,236, forward strand.
TCAATTATTCCAAAGTGAAGGTCTAGCGAAAGAGAAGGTCTCTGTTATTCACAAAAGTGGACCTGGAGAAGGGCATCTGCAGCTTGATATGTGTGGAGGAGCGCATGTTCCTTTCAGCTTTTTTAATTGCCAGAAGGCCTTGTAAGTACTAAGGTGTCAACCCATGAATGCATTTAAATACCAAAACCAAAATTTTGAAAATAATCCGTTGTCGTACAGGGAGCCAGTGCAGTTTTTTTAGTAGTGGTGTTATATGATCATAGCGTTTAGAGCCTGTGATGAAACGCGCAGCTATATTTTGAATATTTTGTAGTTTTGAAATATATGACTGTGGCAACTCAATACGAAGTGAGTTAGAAAAATCCAAGTAGGATGATATAAATGCATGAACTACAGTTTCCATTGACTTAGTGGAGCAGTAACGACGAAGATAGCCCAGGTTCCTAATTTGCATGAAACAGAGCTTGCAAATAGTATTGACATTTTCCTCCATTGACTGATGAGAGTCAAATATCACACCAATGTTACAAGCACTGTTTGATACATTTTGTGCAGAATTTCCGATAAAAAGTGACTTGATTTGCAAATTTTATGGACTCTTTCAACGCGATATGACTAGTAACTCGGTCTTATCGTCATTCATATCTGTATATACCTGTGATTGCTTTGCTCCCTTCTCGACTTTAAGCTTGGCATCGTCCGGCTTTCCTTATGAAGCGATGGGTCATTCTTACTCAGTGAAGTGTACCAGAGGTGAGATGTAGTCCCTGTCGCTTGGGTTTTGTACGTGTTTGTAGCCGTGGCTTCATCCACTGTAAAATATGAGTGTATTACCGATGTCATTTGGAATCACGCGACTCGCGTGATTCCAAATGACATTGGTAATTTCAATTCAATTCAATATATTTATTTTGCAATAAATGTACCTTAATAGCGTACAATAAATTGAAAAGCATGTGGGACTTACAAATAATGATACAAATAATGAACAATACGTATTGATTCTGTGGTACAGAAATTACAAGGAGAGAGCATAGCAGGATTGGCTGTCTACCTGCACTTCCATCTCCTTAATGTAAATCGGATTCACCTCTTGGAGATCTGCAAACCACAACAAAAATAAAATTGTCTCATTTTAGTAAATATTACTATTTGTTCTATAAAATGGGTAATCGGCCAAATAAATCCATAATGTTCTGAGTATCCTTAGCTCTCTGTTTAGTTACTTTAAGGGGAAAAGAACCAGAAGGCCTCATCTCCCAGAAGGCAACTAGAATGCGGCGCGAGGCGCAGCAGGGAGACAACCAAGGATTCGTCAAAAATACTGAATGACAATACAGAGACTGGCACGGCGGCGAGCGAAACACAAAATCATCAGACTCAGATCCGTTCCATCAACCAATAGCTTCCGAATTGTGTCGGGTGAGCCAATGTCCAACTGCTTAGTTTTGTTGAGTCAATTGAGTATTCAAAGAGTGACGCAAATAAGATGGTCCACACCATTATCACGTACTCAAGTGTGACTGAAATGCGCGAATTTTCACATCGTCAAACCGCGAGCAATGTCCGTACTTCACGAGAAACTGCTTCCAAGCGATGGAGAAATAAGCTATTGGTCGACAAAGTGATGAGATTCAGAGTCAAGCGAGTATTTAATCAAACGTTACAATTTTGGCAATAAGGATTTAGCAGGAAACAGAAATGGGATCGGAGCTTGTTAGTGAGCTGGTTAAGGTCAATTTAAAAACATTTCTACCGTGTATGTTCCATACATCATTTTATCATATGACTCGTCCGTTTTGTTCTCTTTAAAACTTTGATATTTTGTTTTCATATTAATCAGTGATAAATAAAGCCTTCTATCAATGTCAATTGTCACTTTCAAAACTAGACAATTTGATTGGCTGAACAAAATACAACCGGGCCACATTTTCATAATTTGCATAATTAGAGTTGGGAGCTTTCATTGGTCAATTTCAAAACTGGACAATTTGATTTGCTAAACAAAATACAACTGGGTCACATTTGCATACTTTCAGTAGGGAGAATTTACTTTATCTGTCCTATTTAGGGTGGGTTATATTGTATTAATCTTTTACCTAACGTAACGGCAAAAACCGTCTCGCGCAATACAAGAAAAACGCCATTCATTTTTTTTTATATTTTCACTTTTTGCATCCAAAACATAGGTTATGACCCCTCATTGGAACTAGCGTGTCGCACTCGTTCCAATGAGGGGTCATAACCTATGTTTTGGAAGCAAAAATTGAAAATTTTTAATTATACGAGGATGCTTTTTCCAAGTGACGTCTGCAACTCAAGTTAGGTGATGGGTTTAAAAGTCATACTAAGTGGCTAATTTGTGCGTGTGTACGTCATATGATAAACAGAATATGAAATGAGTGTTTTTCTCATATAATATTTATGAAACGCGTCCAAATTTTCCGTTTGGGCTCGCCAGAGGCTCGCCCAAACGGAACATTCTTACACTCGTTTCATAAATATTATATGAGAAAAACACTCATTCCATATCCTCTATGTCTAATTTGTTCCATAATGCTGAAAAGTGGTTCGCTGGTAGCCATTCAATAAATTTGGTTCTAAGCGTGTTTGTTTTTAATAATCCGGATTCTCCAGTCACAACTCCATCTTGGTTTGCAATAGAGGTGAAATAATTACTAAAGGCGGTAGTGCATTGTTATGCCGGTCATGTACCAATAATAATGTATGTAATAAAAAAGGTCTTGAATTTTAAGTATTTTATCTTTTAAAACAGGGGGGATCTGTGTGACAGTTATAAGCTTTGTTGTTTATTATTCGGATTGCTCTTCTTTGTAGGAGATTATTATGATCCCCGATGAGTCTGGAGGTGGGATGGGGAAATCTCACCCGAGGGGCAAAATATTTGAACCAGACCCGAGGCTTGCCTCGGGTCTGATTCAAATATCTTGCCCCGAGGGTGAGATTTCCCCATTCCCACCTTCAGACTCATCGAGGATGAGATTTCTCCCCACCATGCAGCGATTGTGTTAGCCAGAGGTAATCGGGGTCACGTGCTGATTCAATCAACTCATTTTGTATTCGTTGTTTTGAAAAATTGATGACACCATCGGAAAGAGCATGCACAAGTTATGTATATACCAAAGGTGTATACCACGAAATCGATTAGGAACGGTGGCAGCTTTAGGGTTGAAGAGTTTTAGAGCATCGAACTTTGATCACACTGCATTCTGATGACGTCAATATGAATTAGTTGGTAGCAAGAAACTGATACGATATGCATAACGTTATAATAACGTTATAAATGTATAACGTCACGTGGGTGGGGTGGGATACATCTCTCTCTCCCTGCTATCTCACCCGGGACACACGTATGTTACACAGGTATGGGGGAGAAATAGTTTGTTTATATGTTTGGAGTGTCCCCATATTTGGATACCAAACAAGAAGTGACTATGAATTAACTCATAATACAGGGTGACTAACGGTCTGTGTAGAAGGATTAACTCTGTTTATTGCCCAAACAGCTGTTGCTCCTTTTGTGCACAACATTGAAATGTGGGTGGAGTAACTCAATCTATCGTCGAGATGAACTCCTAAACATTTGACCGAGGATTTTGTTTCTTTAATACCCACCCTGATTATGGGATTATTATCGATGCTAATTACATTATTGCTATTTTTAAGTTTGCTATGTGACGAGTTGATTATGACATATTTCGATTATTTGGCGTTTAGGAGTAGGTTATTAGCTCTGCACCACATATTTAATTTTTCTAGTTCAGTGTTGACAGCTTGGTATAAGATTTCTTGATTATGATGGGATGTATAGCCCGTTGTGAACGATAAGAGATTCAAGTTTGTACTATTTGATATATTATTAATGTAAATCAAAAATAAATCAGGCCCTAAAATTGAACCATGTAGAACTCCGTAGGTTATTCTGGTGTGTGATGATTTTATGTTCAGATACTCGACATATTGCTTTTTATCACAGATAACTCTGAAACCATTTATTTACTGCACCTCCGAAACCATAAAACTCTAACTTTTTGAAGAGAATATCATGGTTTATTGTGTCAAAGGCTTTTGACTGGTCTCAAAAAACAGAGATTGTACTATCCTTTGTGGGTTTGTAATTTTCCTTTCCTATATGATCCAGAAGGTGTAGTAAATGATTATTATTATATACCACTCAAAGTTTGCTTTGCACCAAATATTTGACACATCATTGTGAAATATGCTTGTGACATATTTGCGATATGTTTGGTGGATATGATTGAGGGATGTATTGAGATGGTCCCCAGTGTTTTCATTAGCTCTCTTGACAGGCAAACGTTTCGTGACAGTCATGGAAAGCATGTACCCCTTGATTTTCATGATGTTTTCGTGTACTGTCTATATGCAAATGCAAATATAAGAAGACATTTTTCTGAAGAAGAAATGTGGCGGGCTGTGAGATGGTGGAACAAGGGGCTACACATTGTCAGGTTGGTGAAGCCCTTGGTGTGCACCATACGGTGAACAACAGAGCCTGGGCAAGATTTCAGCAGTATGGCACACCAGTAAGACCGGCATGGTGGTGGCAGAGACAGGGCAACAGCTGCAGCTGAAGACCGCTTTTTGGTCATTCCGGCCCGTAGGAACCGCTTTGCCACAGCAACCCAGCTTCGTCGCAGTGACCTTCAGAATGCATCCGGAGTAAATGTTTCGACGCAGACTATCCGGGCAAGGTTGCACGAATGTGGTCTCTGATCGAGAAGACCATGTATTCGCATTCCGCTGTCCCAGAACCACCGCCATGCACGATATGAATGGGCCATGAACCACGTTGGATGGACCAGAGAAGATTGGCGACCTGTCCTTTTTACATATGAGTCAAGGCGCTGCTTAGACCACACAGAAAGGCGTTCTGGTGTATGGAGAAGACCAGGAGAGCAATTCCATGCAGCCAACATTGCTGAGTATGACCGCTATGGTAGACGGTCAATCATGGTCTGGGGCAGCATCAGCAGGGATGGACGTGCAGAGCGCTGTGTCCTTGAACGTGGTACATTGACTGCACAGCGGTATATTGATGAGATCCTTGATGTCCACGTCAGATTGTATGCAGGTGCAGTGGGTGATAGATTCATTCTGGTGGACGATAATGCCCGTCCCCATGTTGCCCATGCTGTCGGGGAGTACCGACAGAGGGAGGGGATTGAGCGTATGAACTGGCCAGCAAGATCCTCTGACCTCAATGCAATCGAACATGTCTGGAATGAGTTGCAGCTTGCAATTTCAGCCCGCCCAGTTCAGCCAAGAAGTGCCCAGGAGCTTGGTGCCATGCTGGTCCAAGAATGGAACAACACCCCACAAAGGACCACCAGGAACCTGATTGGGAGCATTAGAAGGCGTTGTCAAGCTGTAATTAACAGTAATGGGTCTCATACTCGATATTGTACCCATACCAATTCGCTCCGTCAACTTTTTGGTAAATTGAAAAAATGTCCTCTTTTACCAATATTAGCCATTTTCCATGGTTATCGTATTCAAAAGCTAAAAAATAATGTCAAACACAAATAAAATCTTCATTTCTGTACTTAAATCATTAAAGATATAATTAAATAAAAAATATATATACTTTTCATTACAATATTTCAACTAAAACGTAAAACAGGTAGTTGGATATACTTGGTGCTTAGCAAACTTTGAGTAGTATATTATTCACTAGGAATGTGTCAAGGCGAACCTGCATAATCTTTTCTAAGAGTTTGGAGAAAATAGGAAATACGCTAATTGGTCTATAATTATTGAGAACACTCGCGTCACCCGATTTATACACTGGAATAACTTTAGCTAATTTCACCTTCGGGTACTGTGCCGGTTTCGAAAGATAGGTTTATTATATGTGATAGAGGGATCCATATAGAATTAATAATTTCCGTGAGTCTAGAGTTCAGTTCGTTACAATCTTTGCTTTTTTTAGATTTCATTCTGTTAGTTATGTTGACAACATCGTCAGGTAATACACTGTAAGTTCTTCAATGTTGACGATGTGTGCTTGCGGTTCGCGCTCACTTCCTATCATTGTTTTGAAAAAAATTAGCCAGTATTAAATATACGAATTTATCTGATAACCATAGAGTATAACACCCGTTGTATATACTTGAAGTATATACAACGGGTGTTGTATATAATTATAATTTATGCGAACGACCTTTGACCTCGTTCGATTCCATTTTCATTCATTCATAAACTTCGTAATGCAAGTTTGAATTCTACGTTGAAGGAGCAAGTGAAATTTAATCGAAATATATATGACGTATTTTCTATAAGTATAAACATGTAAATTTTCAGTTTATTTTGCTGAAATAAAGAAATAATTACAACCTACTTCGTTCAAAACCTTATGTAGAAATTACTAGACTGTCAGTAATGTGTAATGCGCTATTTATAGCTACGTCTACGTCCACGATCAAAGTACTGCTCCAATTACACGTTCGTCTGCTACGTGAAAAAAAACGTTTCGTACGAATTGTAAACAAAAACAAAAGTGGACCATAAATAATGGAAATTGGAAACTTCTCGATTGAATACACTTTATCATCGTCGCCAGGAAGAGCTAAAAAGACATGAATAATAGATCAACTGCAACCAGTGGTTTTGCCTGCACAGCAACAACCAAAAGATCGCGTTTGCTTTGTCTCATTTTCTACGGAGGCCCGTGGGAATGAGCATAAAAGTGAATATAAGCCTCAACTATTGAAACTGCTGTTTGTTATCAGATAAAAACAATATACATATAGTGTTTTTTTATATCTGGTTTATACAACTCGTTGAAATATAGTTAATATTTTCTCGGCAGAGCCTCGAAAATATTAACTATATTTCAACTCGTTGTATAAACCAGATATAAAAAAACACTATATGTATATTGTCTATGTACGTGAGAGCCAAGAAAATATTAACTATATTTCAACGAGTTGTATAAACCAGATAAAAAAAAAACACTATATGTATATTGTCTATGTACGTGTATCGAGACATTTCTTGATAAGTTTTTTTCATATTCGATTTTTATATTCGTGATTTTATTGTCGACTCCAATTTGACTCGAATTTGTTGAACGACTCGACTTCGACTCGAATAATCGAATATTCGCAGGGACCTAAATTACTAGTAATTACTATTAAGAGCGTATCGATATCTAATATTTCAAATCAAAAGAAAACGTACCGACTGGAAAAATTATTGGGGGTGTCACACTCCTATTCCCCAATAGTTACACCCCTTATCCTTTCCCCCCTAGCTCGTCTATCATCATTCCAAACAACTTTCAAATTGGGTTATCGATAGTTGTGTCACAGCACAGGATATTTGTAAGGATCAGAAATCTCATTACATCTCAAAGTCCAAAAAAGGGCTGCAACCCTATTTATTCATTTATTATTTATTTATTTATTAAGGTTTAACGACACTTTAACAGCCAATGTCATATCGTGTCGGTGACAGTTTTACGGGTGGAGGAAGCCGTAGTACACGGAGTGAACAACCGAGCAACGACGAGCAGCTGTCAGCTCCCCAACATCGTAACTCCGCACTGCAGCACAATCAGGGTTAGATTTGTTGAAGACATGCGTACCATCGACGTGCAGTACGCCCTAGTACACGACGTCATCGTCCCTCCATGTGGACAATCGGGTTAAGTGCCTTGCCCATGGACACAACGCGGGAGTCCGAATCGATCGCTCGGACGGTCACCAACCCAAGGACTAACCATGCTCGACGTTGCTTACCATCGGTGATCTGACGAGAAGAGGTTACCGCAACGAAACCGCCCCCACCCCTCCATAATTTCCTTAAGTAGGATGTTTGCTGAATGAATGTGTGGGGTAGATCATTTAGTATTTTGAACATGCAGCTACACGTTGACAATATTAATTGGGATACCCTAAATAATGAATGTGGACTCTTCCAATTGCTGCCATTGGTCTGAGATGGAAGATACCACCAATGTTCAAAGGGTTAATCGACGGGCATCGTTTGTCTGAAATATAAAGGTCTGTGATCACAAAAGTGGACAGAGAAATTATTTTTCAACGTTTCTCCCCAGACACCACAAAATCTTCTCACCCGTCGAAAGAGAATTGCGAGAACATTGAATCATAGATGTTAACCCTTTACCAAACGAATCGCCCGCATCCGCCACGTAATATGCAAATTCAGCAGTTGAAAAAATATTATTTTTCAAAAAAATTTCAACAACACCATATCATGTGACCCCTCGTTGGAACGAGCTTTTTTTTTTTAAATTTTAAAAAATAATATTTAAATTAATAAATTTTGATATCGTCTGCGTTGGGTAAAGGGTTAATTTTGTTTGTTTTTCTTGATTCTGTCTTGAGTTCGCAATATTTTATTTATGAAGTCTAGACGTGTAAGTATATTGAGACCCGATCGCAATCTGATCGCGAAAACTATCACGTTTATGATCACTGTTCTATACATTGCATTAACGATACACCGTTTAACACTTACGCTGTCACCTATTTTATGATGATTATCTGTACTTTCTTGTATGTGCAGATCAAACCTACCATTTGATTGCTTGTTGGTAAGGGCTCAGAGAGCCCTTTCCAACAAATAATCAGATGATAGAGTTTCAAGTATGTCATAATTTTTATTAAACTTCCTCGCATACAGGCGTGCATAAAGATCCTCCGTATATGGCAAAAGTAAGCGTGGCAGTAAAAGGATTAAAAAATAATAAAATAAAAAGAAACAAAAATCAACCATACCGTCAATTGTTCGGAGCTCAATACTGTCTATGACTGATATCTCGTACTTCCGCCCATCACCACTGACCCTCGGGTCCGAAAAGTAACACGCAGAGGCAATTTCCCCTCTGACCTCCATGGATAGTCACCGCTGTTTCTGCATAAGGCGTGTGGTACCCCTTTCCCTTAATCGGAAAAATCTAACGAGACGGCAGAAGCTAAAAAATGGATTTTTCTATTTTTTTTATCAAAAATGCTTTTGAATTGAATTACGCTTTTTAAAACAATTATTTAATTATCGACTGATGGATCGCAAAAAGCGATTACTTTCACGCTGAAACGAATGCTGTTCCATTGACTGAAGCAAATAGTGAAAATCCTTTCCTCTGGGAGATTGACTGGGACAGCCAATAATTGCATTTCATTATCCATTATTTCCCAACTTCCTCTATATTCAAATTAGGCTCGTAAAATAGACCATGTTACAATGAAGCGACAATAACGAGGATGAGCAATTTACATAAAATCAATAGCATTAATAAAATTCTCGTTTACAACGTTTTTATTTTAATTTAGAAAAATCGATTCAAAAAGTTATCAAGTAAATAAGCTGGTCTTTTGGCGTATCTGCGCCACTAATCCAAATTAGCTATTTTTCTGAATAATTCATCAGACTGCGGATTACCCTTGAGTGTATGTATTCCAACTTCAATGTCACCCACTAACCCTGTGATGTAACACCTCACTCACGTTTTCGTATTGATACAGTGCTGTCGTGACTAGAGCAGACATGCCATTTCGACCGGATTGCGACTGGGTCGCGATCTGGTTGAAATTTTCTATCTGCTTTGTGCTAAGAACACTGTGGAATAACAGCTATTAAAAAAAACGAAATGCGAAAATGTTGAATCTCAGATGGGGGCGAGTCGGCGTACAGTACGTGAAGAGTGGATTGTAACTAAATCACCTGCGGAGTGGAGTTATCACCCAGGCTATCATTTTCAAATTTTGTACATATCGACAAAAAAAACCACAAGCAATGTTTCAGCCAATGGACCCGGAGGTCCATTGGCTGAAACTTTGCTGGTGCTGGTTATGACTTGCAACAAATTTGCAATTATTCCTCGAGTGGAATCTCCACTCTGCGGGTGATTTAGTGATAATACACTCTCCACGTACTGTATGTAGTGATGTGCTCTGCCATTTCACAAACTCCCCACTCCAATTTTTTCCTTTTTCTCCAGCCAAATTTTAGACACCTACCTACATACCCCCAAACTCCATATGTCGGATAATTTCCGAAAAAAAATCATGACGTGTTATCCTGAGCGGTATATTACAGTACTCGAAGACTATTCTGAAGGCCAGTTTTCAACGATGGAATTTATTTACTATCGTCAAATAAACTGTTGTAACTGGGCTGGCAATTTTTCCCATAGCCGAGAATTAACAACAAATATAATGGCGAGTACACATCAGCTGTAAAGTTCTTTTTTGCTAAGACACGCCTCTAGCAATTCATTAGCCAACGAGCAATCAGATACAGTATGAATTCACACATCACCTTAAATTGGTCATGCATTTTCAGAAAGTAAACATTCCTGAATGTGTTAATACCTTTTCATCCTCGAAAAACTGACGACAAATATCGCACATTTCTTTCGATCGAATAGTCCCGCAAAGCCTATTGGGTCCGCAAGCCGATCACGTCCGCAAACGGGAGCCTATTACGTACGCATGCAGACGAAATCGACCCAAGGTCTACCCGGAGACAAAATAGGCTCGCTTGCCTACACAATTTTTTTCTCGTTTTGCGGACGTGATCAGCTTGAGCTCATAAGAGGCCTTGTGGACCTATTCGATCGACACATACGTTCTTCAAAAGCACCATTATCAAATTTTTGAGTAATTGCCATTGAATACTACCCCCTAGCCGTTATTATCATTGCTAAATTAGTACAAACCGTTAATCTTTTGAGTGTCTAGAGCTCATCCCCAATCGCCACTAGCATATCTGGCGCTAGCAATTGTGTTATCATTATAAATGAATGTTCAGAAAATTAACACTTTTGTTGATCAGTGGCCTTCGTACGTAAGCATGTTATTATTAATAAGAAAACAAGAGAAAAATGATGATGTGTTCACACTTCAGATCCTATGGCCTCGTCTAAAAACTCAAATTAATACCATAAAGCCACGCCTTGTATTCCCTTTATATCACGTGATTGAGCTACGTCCAACAAGATTGAATTGGTTAAATTCCTAGTTGCATTGTCGGACAAAATTGGATATCGGAATTTTGGCATTTCATCATCACTTTGTAGACATTTAACTGACAAAATGGGTTCATTCCTTCTTTAATTCCCACTGCACATCATATTACTTATTGGAAAGATTGACAAGCTATCCTGTCCTGCAACATCGGGCATGCCCTTATATTGTACTGCGCACATCTCGGAACGGGAAATAAAAATCATTTTTAACCACAAATTCAGCAATTCCATGATCTCAAACTCAAACCAATTTAAGTGTTCAAATCTGTAGTATTATTATAAGTTATCTCCGCCAGCGTGTATGGTATATGGAGATTTAATACCTGGATGTCGGTTTTTAAACACCGAGCCGCAGGCGAGGTGTTTAAATGAGACATCCTGGTATTAAATCTCCATATACCATACTTGTTGGCGGAGATAACATTTTTGTCCCGTTTGAAACACAATACAAGCATAGTGGAAATAAATTTGTGGACGCATTTCTCTGCTCCACAATCACTTGGACGAAATTCGTGATAATTATTTTGTTTTTATAATCGCAGAAGACAACAGATAGAGTTACATCCCCTGGGTCGTTAAGGAAACGAGTAAACAGTATTTTGTTGACATATCGTCCCCTGAGTTCCAATGTATTCTATGTCAGGGGACGAATTATTTGCTCTTATTTTATTTTTAGGATTGAATTGTCGGAAATCTGATAGTATGTGTGACTATTTTCAGGTTTTTTGGTTCGATTTTTATACCGAGGTGAGCAAAACCAGAAAGCTTTCGTTTAAACCATATACCTCGATGTTTCGCTTGAGCTTATACCTCGGATGTTGCATGCTCTAATATACCTTGGATGTTGGGTGCACCCTTTGCCATGGCTATGTGCCCAAGGCATTCTGACCAAGCAAAAGACAGAATTTATCGAGATATAGGGACAAGACTACATATCCTGCCTGTCGGTACCATATAACTCAAGACTTCAAGTCCGAATGGCAACAGATAAATAACTATGGAAAGATGGCTTCCCTGTACCAAAAGAAAAATAGATTGCGAGCAACAATGAAAGCTCCCTACCGATGTGACACATTTCGGCTTGCTCTGTGGCACTCCGTATTAAACTTGTAAGTACATTTTGTGTCACTACACCAACAATCTCACGCCACCGTGTTCTTTGTGCTACTTTCAAATATTTTTTTGTTTTTTTTTATCTTTCTCACTTTCTTTTTCACTTTTCTATTAACTCCAGTTCGTTTATCCACCATTCAATTTGATTCAAGCCACCTCTCATTGCTGGACATTCGTTCGTATGTGAATTCATTGCCAAAAACGACGTCCTAGATATACAAACATTTCGCTTGATGTTGATATGTATAGTCGTCGTGGGCTGGTCGTAATCCACACATGTGCAGTAATGTTCACGCATGAGTTTACCAGGTAATAAAAATCATCATGAGTAAAATTTTAATTAATGAAGCACCGGGTTGTTCGAAATCTAACACTGTTGGGTCCGCGAAAATACTGCCCACCCGTGGAAAGTGATCAGTCCATGCAGCCGTACGGTACAAGTTACACGCTATGTGCTATTCCTGCTTTTTTCTACAACTACTGTGTAAAATAAAACGGGTTAATTCTTAATACTTAATACAAAAGAGAAGTTGAACAATTTATAACTCCCCTTTCAATTCATGACTATTGACACCTATGCCATTTCTTTTATTAACCACTTGGACAAGATCCCATGGCATCTTTAGTAGCTTATGGGTTGAGGCCTCTCTCGGCGTCAGTGTGCATGACAACAGTTGTAGTTTCAGCGTTATCATTCTGATTATTTATTTATTTATTGGTGTTTAAGGTCACATACTTACAATGGCTAATCGTGACCATGGCAGTTTTACGGGTGGAGGAAGCCGGAGTATCGAACAAGCAACTGTCAGCTCCCCGACATTCTAACTCTGTTCAAGCTCCAGTCAAGCGGGGTTACAGCGATTGGAGACATGAGCATCATCGACGCACACGGCGTCATCGTGCCCCCATGTAGGAAATCGGGATAAAGTGTTTTGCCCAAGGACACAAGGCGAGTCGTCCTGGCCGGGGATCGAACTCGGGACCTCTAGAATAGAAGTCCAACAGTCTACCACTGAGCCATCGCGCTCCCTATCACAGTGATTAGTGTCTTAACGAAAGTGTTTTTTGATCATAAGTAAGGATAAAAACGTCACAATTTGATGAACAAATGCTGAAATTATTACAAGACAAAAACACAATAGCCTATGTGGGTAATCCTTTGATTTGTTTTAGTATGAACGATTCCCAATAAAGTAAAGAATTATTTATTAAGTAGAAACATGCGGCGATAATAGCGAAGAGGTAATTTCATTGAATGATCATTAACTCCTGCACACTGATGTCGAAATATACAACTCTCGTGGAGCAAGTATTTCCTAACATGCAACTAAGACTTGGACCAATGCAATCTTGTTTAACAGAACACATTGAGCACGTTTGGTGATCTTAATGCCAATTTGGTGATTTTAATGCTGATGGTTACCCGACTACACCACCCCCCCCCCCCCAAAAAAAAAAGTATCTTGATGATTCTCATGGTCTTGTGCAAATTGTTGATTCACCAACAAGGATCACAGACAACCATATCAGCCTCATTGATCTTATATTGATTTCAAGTCCCGACTTTGTCCACAAATATGAAGTTATCCCACCCTTCTGTAGTGATCACCATGCCACGAGTGTAGTCTTGAGATGTAAGTCCCCATAGCATGCTTCGTATAGGCAGATAGTGTTTAATTACAATACCATGGACATAGAGGGTATGACGTCAACTGTGTACAACACAGATTAGAATTTATATTTTGAATCTGGTGACGTAAATATTATTAGTACTTATGTCACAGAAGTAGCGAACATGTTTATTCCATTTAAGATAGTCCCCATAATACCTAAAGAAAAACCTTGGATGACAGCATTGGTTCGAAGGCAAATGTGTATTAGAAATAAAGCACACAAAAAAGCAAAACGGACTAACAGTACTGTGGATTGGGAAAACATTATGAACATTCTAAATGAAACTATGAGATGTGAGTGGAATGCAAGATTGGAAAACGATACGAAAATAGATTCACCGGTGGTCGTGAAAAAGTTCTCACCAAAGCAGTGGTGGAAAACACTCAAAAGGTTTTCTGTCCAGCAATGTAATACTAACCAGCATTTCCCACCTCTTCTTGTGAAAGGTGAAGTTATAAGCAATCCCTCTTTATTTGCAACTATAGTTAATGATTAATTTGTAAATCAGTGTAAGACTGTACAAAATAAAGATGCCCTCATGTTACTGAATAGGATCTATGTATTGATCCAATTTCAATAAAATCATTCGAGGTAGAAGTTTCATTTTCCAAACTTGATATTAGGAAAGCAAGTGGTTCCGACAAGGCGAATAGTAGAATACTGAAACTGTTCTGTGCTGATCTTTCTACTCTCTTTACACAATTATTCCATATATCCCTTTCCCAAGGTGTTTCCCTCAAGCATGGAAACACGCAAATGTGATACCAATTCATAAGAACGATTCCATAAATGTAAAGGAAAATTACAGACCGGTTTCTTTGACTAGCAATATCAGTAAGGTATTTGAACGTATTGTTTTCAAACGTGTCTTTGATTTTCTAAGGGAACATGGGTTATTGACGTCCCTGCAGTCAGGTTTCACCCCAGGCAACAGCACGATCTGCCAATTAATTGATATCGATTATGATTTTAAAATGCCCTCGATCAGAATTAGGAAATAATGCTTACCTGCTTATCTTCTGTGACATAAGTAAGGCTTTTGACCGTGTATGGAACGAAAGCATAATTTGCAAGTTAAATGCAATAGGTTTCAAGGGTACTCTGTTGACCTGGTTTAAGGACTATCTCACGAACCTCAGCCAGACGGTGGTGATAAATGGTCAAATCTTAGTAGACCTGTAACTGCAGGTGTTCCACAAGGGTCCGTGTTAGGCCCTTTCTGTTTAATATATATATAAACGGCATCGTCAATGATATACAATCAAATATACGACTTTATGCGGATGCTACCTCTTTGTCCCTAGTTGTAGAAAATGCTAGTTGCCAAGATACTTAACACGGATCTCCGCCTTATCAGTAAATGGGCAGAAACTTTGCAAGTACACTTTAATCAAGATAAAACGGTAACACTTACCATCTCACGTAAACACATTCTAGATCCAAAACCTTCACTATGCTTGAATAATAAGATAATAAAGGAAGTTAAAAGCCACAAGCATCTTGGGGTGACATTTCAGTGTAATGGAAACTGGGATGCCTATATAAATAGTACCATACATAAAGTAAGCCCTATGGTCAATTGCTCCCGAGGACGCAAGTGGAGATTGGCACGTCCTACTTTAAAAAACTATCTAAAAGTATTACGTATTACCTTATTTTGACTATTACATGAAGTAAAATAATAATATACTATTCCTACCTCAAAACAACCCAATGTCATACTTGGATCTTATACATCCTTTATTCTATTAACAAAAAAGTATGACACGTGTCTGTGTGTCATAAGTTGTATAAGTTCCTTTGTTCACTTGCACTTGTATCTGACTGGTGTACACTATCTGTACGGCAGAGGTGTTAATATAGACCTTGCCTGTTCGGCGAAGTCTATTTCATTTAAGTGAAACAAATTATTGTTTATAAAAAAAAACAAAAACAAAAACATTGGGCTGTGTCAAACAGAATTGAATTGGGTTAATTTTATAGTTACATGCTGGGAAAATGTTATTGCTTGAAATGTCGTCATTTTAACATCATTTTCACATAGGAGGGGTAATCTAGACAATATTCAACGCTTTGTCTCTCGCCTGTCTGACAAGCTACCGGACTTTCAGATGTTCAAGTCATAATGACCTTTCAGTACTTAAAAAGTGATCAGTTACATCTTTCTACTGTACAGTTGCCGTGGACTAGTCGTAATCCACGTGTGAGCAGTGATGTCCACGCATGCGTTTATCAAGTATTAAAAATCATCATTGCGTCCGTAGAAATATTGCCCAGCCGTGGAAAGTGACCTATCCAGGCGACGTATATATGTTAGTGGCATTCGCTTGCAATGACTGGTGGTTCTGATCTTCGCGTCAAACGAAGTGAGTGTTTTTATAAATCTTTCCCACAAGGCATTATACCTATTACAGCCTAGGAAAGGCACACCATTCTACTCTGAAAAGTTATCAAAAATGTCAAAGTACTGCCCAAATAAAAAGTAATACAATAAAAAAAATAATCGAAAACCATTTATTTGGGGAAATACTTAAAATTACAAAGAAGGATCCGATCTTAAGTTATTGCCTCCTAAAATGATATACCTTGGAAACAAATACTTCGGTCAAACTGCCGTTAAGAGACAACACTATGGAAGTGGAAATAAATACCAACACGGATTTTTAGAAAAGTCCTAACCAGGACCACTGAGCTTCATAAAGGGAAGTCATTGTGAAGACCGCTGATGGTCATGAAATCCCTCACAGTCTGTACCGGATACGAGCGACGATACGCTAAGTGGAAAGTTACTCGGATAGCGCAAACAGATATAGAGGATATGGAATGAGTGTTTTTCTCATATAATATTTATGAAACGAGTCTAAGAATTTTCCGTTTTGGCGAGCCTCTGGAGAGCCCAAACGGAAAATTCGGACGAGATTCATAAATATTATATGAGAAAAACACTCATTTCATATTCTATTTATCATATGACACACACATGCACAAATTAGCCACTTAGTATGACCCTTTCAACCCATCACCGAACTTGAGTTGCAGACGGCACTTGGATAAAACATCCTCGTATAACTAAAAATTTTCATTTTTTGCTTCCAAAACATAGGTTATGACCCCTCATTGGAACGAGCTCGTCGAGCTCGTTCCAATGAGGGGTCATAACCAATGTTTTGGAAGCAAAAAGTGAAAATATAAAAAAAATTAATGGCGTTTTTCTTGTAGGTAAAAGATTAATACAATATAACCCACCCTAAATAGGACAGATAACGTAAATTCTCCCTACTGAAATTATGCAAATGTCACCCAGTTGTATTTTGTTCGGCCAATCAAATTGTCCAGTTTTGAAATTGACCAATGAAATCGACGGAAGGCTTTATTTATCACTTTATTAATATGAAAACAAAATATCAAATGTTTTAAAGTGAACAAAACGGAAGAGTCATATGATAAATTGTAGATATGCTGTTTATTGTTTGTGGTTGTATACCAAATACACATGGGTGTGTTGATGATCAGTTGATATGAACCTGTAAACTTCGATGGCGTGAGATGAAAACGGAATTAACCTAGTGAATTGCACTTCAAGAGAAAGCGAGTCAACCAAAACATAGGGTGAACGAGACAAAGGTATATGTGCGATTTGAGCTAAGAGTATAGCAGAATACAGCATCTCATTTCACGAGTTTCATTCTTCAGCCGAAATGGTTTTGTAATACACACTGTTGGAACGGACCTCGAGAGCCAGTTCCAACAGCATATTACATCGCAGCCCTATGGGGTTAATAAAAAAAAACATTCAATTTTACCGTCAGTATAAAATGCGTTATGAAAGAGTAGACAAATAAAAAACATGGCTAATTCAAGTATACTTTCTCGGTTGCCCCATTTCTTTTAAGACGAACTATAAGCGGATGAGGGAGGAGGGGGGGGGGGGTCGTTCGCCCAATTTGTGCAGGTCAGGAGAAGATATTTCATTAACAGACAGACGAGCAAGAGTCATGTTTCCTTGTTTTTAAGTTAACTCATTCTCAAACATATTTACCTAATTGCAAGAACCCACGCTGAGCAACATGATTTTGTCTTTTTTTCAGAATTCGGAGAAAACCTTACTTCCCACATTAGCAAGGCGTGCTTTTCCATAAAATCTGTTCTGATTGCCCTTCATTTATTTCAGTTTACACTTCGCTTATAACATTAGTGGCAGTATTCCAACAGAGGATCTCCAAAAAATCAATGAATTTATTTTGAGTAAAGCATATCTGAGTATCTCACCAATTCGCGTGAACTGGGTTCTCGTGTACTACACATAATGGATTTAACAATTTACACAACGCAGACGATATAAAAATTTATTATTTTAATTTCTGTTTTTCTTTTCAATTTAACATTAAGGGTATGGGAATTTGAAAGAAAACTTGAAATTTCGAAATGTTTGTGAATTTGTATCATCGATGTGCGCATCATTTCACAAACGTCATTCGTTTTCCTGTTGAGTGGTATAAAAATACGGAAGCTGGCTTTTTGTAATTTGTTTTCCCAACCAGCTTGAACGTTTGATTATTACACCATGCTGAAGCCCATTTAAAAATAAGAAAAATTAGTCCATTAAAAATAAAGTCCATTTAAAAATAGCAATGCGTGCTTTTCCTTAAAATCTACTCTGATTGTTCTGTATTCATTTCAGTTTAATCTTCGGTTATGACATTAGTGGCAGTATTCCACCATCGTTTGATGTTCTGTAACTTGTGTCTGTTCATTATGTCAACAATGTGTGCATCTTGACACAATACAAACACGTCCTTTCTATTAATATAAAATTCTAGAAGATGAGATTTCCTTAATTTTGTTTCCTTTTCCTGTGAAGAATAGACACTTGCAAATTACTTTAATAACCCTTTACCCAACGTAACAGCCAAAACTGACCAGAGCTATTCACAAAAATCGCCCATTAATTTTCATTATTTTTTCATTTTTTGTCTCAAAACATAGGTTATGACCCTCTTTGGAACGAGCTCATCGAGCTCGTTCCAACGAGGGGTCATAACCTATGTTTCTGAGACAAAAAAATTAAAAATAGTTATTCAAGAATTTTGTTTGCAAGTATTGCCTGCTTTTCATGTTAGGCAAAGGGTTAAAAGCACATTCGCTAAACAAGGAGCCAAATGGGTACTTACTCAGTGTTGGCAGGTGTGATACTGTCATGTTCGTATTGACGGATTTTCTGTGAAGTAGTTGCTTCTAATTAGTTTACGATAAAAAGTCAAGTTTCCTTTTGTAACTTTTAATAAATGAAACAATAGGCAGCTCCGTGAGCTGCCTATTATTTTCGTTTATTGCAAGTAACAAAAGGAAACTAGACGTTATTTTCTATTTATGTCATAGCTGTTTTCTCAACAATTACTTGTTTCTTTGTTGGACCTTTGTCGCTCATCCTGCAGTTTGAAGATAGATGATTCTATCGAAAGTCGATTTTCGTGAGGATATAAGCCAGGGGGTATGCTCGCCCCAGCCGCTACCTACGACTGACATATGGTACACTAATATTTAAAACTTTGGATCCTCCGCAGTTTATCTGTGGAAACTCGACATAATTATGTGCAAGCCAAACATCTTGATGTTGCGACTTTTAACCAAATCAATATTCAATGTCATTAAGCCAGAAGTTTTATAATCTATTTGGGACTACGATAACTTCTTCAATCACAGCAGCACATCAGATACAACAAAATTTATGTCACATTTAATGGAAACTTTTCTTGGATCTTAGTGAGAATGTAGATAGTGGTGTGTCGTAAACGACTCCAGAACATCTGTTTTGATATTTTGTTTTGCGATTAAGTTCAACGCCGATGTATATTCCTTTTGGCAGTACTGATCAATAACCTTTTTCTTTTTAATTCTATTTGATGTTCACGAATTTTCCTAAGAAATTTTTTGGTCCAGCTTGAAGACACAAAAGATGTTAGCCTGAGGGTTTTGAGTGATTTCTGAGATTCCATCGAAGCAACTGATTTCTGCGTGCAAACAATAAAGTTCTACTCATTACAGTTAAGTAAACTAGTAATCCCGAAATATTCTTTTCACTGGCATCATTGTATTTATCTGAGACAAATAATAAGTCTTTGTATCAAGTTTGACAGATAGGAACGTGGTAAAAACTGAAAATAGAAAAAAATAAAGCTAGAAAAAAGAAAACATTTTTTGTTAGATGGGTTTTTTTTTACCATACTACTGACCACAACGATAAAGCTTTTCCAGGTCCTGCAACGAAAGTATTCCTCACACCATTCCATACCAGCCGCATAGCCAGTAGGGCTGAAACGGTTAAGGGGTTTTCTTGATCGATTAATCACGTGGATTAATCTTGGTTAACCGATTAATCACTTGTCCAAATAGACATCTGAATAATTGCTATACCGTTGATGATTTACAGCATGAACCCTTTACCCAACGCAACAAACAAAAGCCGACAAGACCTATATACAAAACTCTCCATTCAAATGTATTATGTTTTCAATTTTTGTCTCAAAAACATACATCAGGACCCGTCATTGGAACGAGTTCGTTGAGCTCGTTCCAGTCAGTGGTCATAAGCTATGTTTATGAGACAAAAATTGAATTTTTTTAGTAATTCTTTATTTTATTTTGCACGTATCGTCTGCTACCCGTAATGGGTAAACGGTTAAGAATGACCATTCCAGCTACTGATACAGTACGATGATCATGCAAGTAAACAAGTATGTCATCAAGTAACTGGCATGCTTTACTCTGTCTCATATAATTCATGTGAGTCAGTGTGACAATGTCTGCCTGTTTTGGGGCAAGTTTGTTCCTTTGTTATAATACAGTAGTTCAAAAGTAACGGTTAATCGATCATTACTTTTTGGATCGATCAAGATGTTAATAATTGATTAATCGATTAATCGGTTAACCGTTTCAGCTCTAGTAGCCAGTATTCTATAATAGGGGATGCCCGAGCAATTTTCCTTTTTGATTTTTTTTTTGGGGGGGGGGTGGGGGGTGGGGGGTGGTGGTGGGATGGGCGAAGGGAGACGCAAACATGATATTTGAAAGATCGTTGCGAGGGTTCGGAGCCCTCCTCTAGTCTTAACTATGACCCTTAGGTCGTAATCCCTTCCTTCTACCAGTTCTCCGTATGTTCAATGACGACGAAAACCGCAGCCACCATTCCTCGGGAAGCCCTCTCCCAGTGGTCAGGAAAGTGCACTGGTAGTCTGGTAAGATTTCGATAATTCCTGATAGCACATCTAGCATAAATTTTCCATTTCCATGGCGTTTCCAAAACCTTCACCGCAATGTACTATTAACTAAAATTAGCTACCACGAATCGGTCAATCCACAGCAGTTGTCGTGCAATGGCGGGCACAACACCTGGGCAACCTTAGCACTTAACGTTTTGAGAAGAAGTTTATGAATAGGTTTGCGGAGTGCACACGGAAAATAGATATTTGTAGAAATGTTTCAAGCATAGAGTAAATCATAAACAGTCCTGCACCTGTGTCGTGTAGTTTAATCGAGTTTATAACGTCTGAGTCCGCTTTTTTAAACCGGTTAACACGCAACAGTAGCTGGTAAGTGCTTCCAAATTTAACTTCACGGTTTAACGAAGTAATTTGATAATGCTAAAAAACGGCATGTGTTCACAAACTTATTCCCGTGAAGGAAGTTCTTGTACTGATGTTTCAGGGTTGTTGCTTCCCTTAACCGAGGCGACCCAGAGCGTACAATCGTTTCAGCCCTGGCAGAGGGTGATGGATTATCGTTTGATTTCGCCATTAACTCTTAACCCGCTGAGTATTTTTCATGAAATGAAGTCATGGCTGCTGTAAAGCAGCCATGACTAGATTTCATAAAAAATCCTGAAAGTTTAACTAAAAAAAATCTGTGGACAAAATTTTATTCAGTTTACCGGGTAAAATTGGGTAAAAATAACTGTCTCAGATTATACTTATTCTATTTAAAAGATTTGCTGTCCTGGGCAGGCGTACCCTAACCAGCGTGCAAGAAGTTAAGAATTCTCCAACAACATTTTTTTGAGAAATGAGACGATTTTATGATCTTTGGAAGCACCAGAGGTTGAGGGTGGAAGATAAGAGAAAACAATTTAGACAAATATTTTATTATCAATTAATCAGAATGTGAAATTAGTGTTTCACAGCAAAACATGTTTTGTTAATTTCTTTTCAGTAATGTTTATGAATACCACATTTGCTTGAAATCAGTCTGCACATGCGTACGGAGGCAAGTCGAACTATGACAAACTGGGTGAACCGAAATTGGCTCTCCTCTCAAACACGACAAGTTTTCAAATGGTCGAGGGTCAGGACACTTGAAAAAAGTGAATCGCAATCCACTTTTTTCCATTTTAAGTATATACAAAATCTGTAAAGATCACTCAAGATGTCATGGTTGTTGACAAAATGTCAGGGATCACAACTTGAGGTAAATACACTAGGCTTTCGTCATTTACTCGTCCTGTTTTTTCGTTCTCAGTTTTGTCAAGAATGGTTCACGGGAGTTCTGCATAACTTTTGGCTGACCGCCACGTGGTTGCAGTATTAAACCTTTGAACTCTAGTGGTATCTTCCATGCCAGTTCAATGGCAGCAATTAGAAGAGCCCATATTCATTATTTGGAGTAGACCAATCAATATTTTCAACGTGCAGCCTCGGGGCTGCACGTTGAAAATGTTGATTGGTCTACCATACACATTTACTGAATATAATGACGTTATGACGTATCATACTCCAGGTGGAAAAGGGTTCAAATGGTTATTGAGAAAAGTGGTCTTGAATCCAATAAAAGGTCGTAACTCAAACATGACTGACACCGAATTTACAACTTCCAAAATTATTGTTGTTCTTGTTATTTTGACACATGTGGGGGAAAGACGGTAAAAGTGAGTGCCAGATGTGTAACTTGGACATGGTGGAGACCCTGGAACACTTTCTTCTAGAATGCCCAAAGTATCAGCCTAAAAGAATATGAGATTCACTGGGAGTATAATGGGGAAGTGGGATGGGAGAATGAAGGACATGTGGTTAGAGGGAGACTCAAAGGAGAGGGTTAATATGTTAATCGGAGAGATTGGGAAGAATGGGACAAGGGATATCATCAAGCAGTTCGTCTCCGAGTGTTGAGAGGAGAGGAGAAGCGTGGGAATAGGGAGGCAGTTGGGAGTACAGGGGTAACCATGGCCTTCTCGTCCGAGAACCGCGACAAATCAGCGGCTGGCCAAAGTGTTATTATTATGCTAAACGTTGCTACACAATGCAGCCGTGTGCAATGAAAAAGTTCGTAATCCTTCTCTCTACCGCTGTCACACAGCCATTTCTCGTCACAAAATATCGCCGTTCATGTTTTTTTTCATTTTTTCATCTCACAAACATAGTTTATAATTCTTAATTGGAACGAACTAAACAAGCTCTTCTGAGTGGTCATAAGCTATGTTTTGAGATAAGTATGATTTTTTTTTCTTAGTTTTTCAAGAAATTTGTTTGCAAGTATCGTCTGCTTCTTGTGTTAGGTGAAGATTTAACTCTTTACCTAATGCAACGGACAATCCCACCAACGCTACTGCTATTGGAAAAAATATTCAACTTTTTCCAATATTCGGTTAAAAGCATAGCTTATTACTCCTGACTGGAACGAGATCGTGGAGCGCGTTCAAATGAGTGATTAGAAGTTATGTTTTGGAAGAAAACGTGAAAGTTCTCCATTTCTTCAAGAAATGTTTTGGCAAGTGCCGTCTTCGTAGCCTGCCCCCGATAAACTATAAGACGTACTGGCAACGTTTCAGCTAGTGGATCTCCTGATTCAATATGTAGATCCATCAGCTGAAACTTTGCTTGCCTTTCCTCATCTGGGATTCATTATCGGAGTTAATCCTCCACTCTGTTTGTGTTTAACTGGTTCTTCACTGTTTCTGAATTGGACACGATTCTGAAAATACAGTAAACGATACACAAATAAAAAAAAGAAAAGAAAAAAAGTAAAAAGAAAAGAGATGTCTCCAGTTTTACTTTGCAACATAATTTTCTTTTTTAATAATGATAATCGCGTTCACTATATTAGAACGAAGATCACCCCTTATGCAAGACCACATTTTTTCGCAGCCAGAACAAAATATACTTCTACCTTTACGGAATTCTCAAGGTATGTTAACTCTTCAGAGCCATAACAGGTGGAGTCTATATTCATTACCTTGGGAAGCCAAATCAATATATTCAACGTGCAGCCTTGGGGCTGCACGTTGAAAATCTTGATTGGCCTACCACCCAAATTTATTGAGTAGCTATCTACTTTATGAAGGGTCGCGGTGGCGTTGCGGTAACCGGTTCTCGTCAGATCACCGAAGTTAAGCAGCGTCGAGCCCGGTTAAACCTTGGATGGGTGACCGACTCCAGCGTTGTGTCCTTGGGCAAGGCACTTAACCCCGATTGTCCACACGGGGCACGATAACGCCATGCATTAAGGCGTACTGCACGTTGATGGTGCGCAGGTCTTCAACCAATCTAACCCTGCCTGTGCTGTAGTGCGGAGTTACGATGTTGGGGAGCTGGCATCTGCTCGCCATTGCTCGGTGGTTCTCTCCGAGTACTCCGGCTTCCTTCACCCGTAAAACTGTCACCGACACGATATGACCTTGACTGTTAAAGTATCGTTAAACCTTAATAAAATAAAAATAATAATCTATTTTATGAATTCACGATCATGAACCGGAAAAAAATGGACTTTCGGTTTCAAAAGGTTAACCTGACTGAAAACGAAGGTTGAGAAGTATCAGAACTTTTACAATTAATCGCTTTAATGCAATCAACGCAAACTTTGAGTGAAGAAAAATATTGCAAGAGACAAGATGAGATTACAAAGAACAGTAGATTAGAGTAATTTACGTAATAATTTCATCCAACAGATGTTAATGAATGCTTACTCAAATTTTACATGAACTTACAGGATGTTGTAAAGTTATACCTTTTAGGAAAATAGTGTTAACGTAATTCAAAGACACGAACGATTTTGTCTTGGGTAACAACCCTAGTAATAAAGGGTCCAATTTCCTTCTCAGCTGTGCCTTGGGGGTAATTACATAAACTCGTAAAGCACGTGAAGTTGGCCAACAAACTATTTTCAAAATATAAAACTAAGGAATAAAGCTAATTTTTAATCCTCCCGGGGAGAGAACGTTTTAAGAATTATGAATAAGAAAAACTTTTAAAACGTTGGTGATGAGTTTGACAGCTGTAGGAGAGGTTAAAGAAACAGACGCGCCGTCTTTTTATTCTCACCGGAAGAGGATTTGATTATTTTTTCTTTCATGAATATTCTTTTCGTTATCTTCGTAGACGTTGACGTTCTCAAAGCTAGGAAACCAAATGATATTTTCATTATTTTCAGGGCTGCTGGTAGGGAAGATGACAGGCTGGGGATGCAAGTGTCGAATGTTCGAAGGTGGGATGGATGTGGGGAAGATGAGTGGTGTAACCCTTCTCCTTGTTTGGACCTTTTCTTTTAACCCTTTACCCAACGTAACGGCTAAAACCAGCCAGCGCTATTCACAAAAATCCCCATTCAATTTTCATTATTTTTTTCATTTTTTGTCTCAAAACCATAGCTTATGACCCCCTCATTGTAACGAGCTCGAGCTCGTTCCAATGAGGGGTCATAAGCTATGGTTTTGAGACAAAAAATGAAAAAAATTGGTTGTTCAAGAATTTCATTTTCAAGTGTCGTCTGCTTTTCGTGTTAGGTAAAGGGTTAAATGAAGCTTTTCCTTTTTTAAACCATGTTAACTCAGACAAGGGTGTGGTCCTCTTTCTTGTTTCATCTCGCCGAAAATACACCTAGTGACTGGGTGGCCACGCCGTTTATGTACACACCCACGAGGCGATATTATTTGATTGATTTATTTATAATGTGTTTAAGGTCACTTACAGCATTTCTGGCTGTACCATGATGCCTACAGAAGTCTGAAGTCTAGTTTAGCTATTCATTAATACCAATACTGCCCACTTCAGAGAATTTACACTATGCGCATTGATTACCGGGTACTAGTGAAACAGAAATGTTTATCACAGATATTTTATTGTGGTATTATTTGAAGTATGACGAGGGCAATTAAAACCGTGACCTTGTGGAAGTTCAAACGGAGTTGTCTTCCTTAGACTGTAAACTGAAAAAATATCGCCTGCAAGCGGAGAGCGCTTCGTCGAAAATAGTGCCAGCGAAACTGGAAATTAATTATCAAAAATAAATTCTGCCCAAACTATTTGCTGTGATAGGAAAAGCGGCATTTTAAAAAAAATTACTTGACCGAAAATTATTCGTTAAATTCTACTTACCGAGCACCATCACGTATTGATACGCTAAACGACTGCGTTATCAATACTACAAGACCATAAGCATCAAAGGGCGCGGTGACTCAGTAGGTAGAGGTGCAGGCTGCAAGCCGAGAGGTCTTCGGTTCGAATCCCACCATCGGCAATCGAGTTGTGTCCTTGGGCAAGACAGTTCACCCCCATTACCCACGTGGGGGCACGGTGGTGTTGTGTACCAAGGCGTACTGCACGTCGATGGTGCACTTGTCTTCATCCATTGCTAACCCTTTATTGGAGTAAGTATATTCGGGAGCCTAACAGTTGTTTTCCGTTGCTCGGTGGTTCTCTCCGGGTACTCCGGCTTCCTCCACCAGTAAAACAGTTCGACGCGAGGTGAGTCTGGCTGTCGAAAGTGTCTTTAATCCCCAATAAATATGTGCATAAATAACCATAAGCAGCAACGGGAAACTATTATAAAGTATGCACTCTGGGTCCATACTTATTTGCAATTGTACATAATATCACATTTTATCACATGACTCGTCCGTTTTGTTCACTTTAAAACATTTTATATTTTGTTTTCATATTAATCAGTGATAAATAAACCCTTCCGTCAATTTTATTGGTCAATTTCAAAACTAGACAATTTGATTGGCTGAACGAAATACAATTGGGCCACATTTTCATAATTTGCATAATTAGAGTTGGGAGCTTTCATTGGTCAATTTCAAAACTGGACAATTTGATTGGCCAAACAAAATACAACTGGGTCACATTTGCATAATTTCAGTAGGGAGAATTCACGTTATCTGTCCTAGTTAGGGTGGGTTATATTGTATTAATCTTTTACCTACAAGAAAACGCCATTCCATTCATTTTTAGTCGAGTTGTGATGAAGTCAAACTCGACTTATAGTTTGGTGAATGGCGGGCGGGCGGGCGGGCGGGCGGGCGGGCGGGCGTAAACAATTGGTTTCCGGATGATAACTTGATAGTGGTTCAACTCACATTCATTAAACTTCATACGTAGGTTGGTCTTGGTGGGAGGAAGAACCCTATTGATTTTGGACATGCTACGTCGAAGGTCAAGGTCACAGTGACCTTGAACATAGTAAATCTTAAACAATTGGTTTCCGGATGATAACTTGATAATGGTTCAACTCACATTCATGAAACTTCATAAGTAGATTGGCCTTGGTGAGGGGAAGAACCCTATTGATTTTGGATTCGCTACGTCAAAGGTCAAGGTCACAGTGACCTTTAACATAGTATATCGCAACAATTGGTTTCCGGATGATAACTTGATAGTGGTTCAACCTAGAGTCATGAAACTTCATAGGTGTGTTGGCCTTGGTGCGGGGAAGAACCCTATTGATCTTGGACTCACCAGGTCAAAGGTCAAGGTCACAGTGACCTTGAACATAGTATATCGCAACAATTGGTTTCCGGATGATAACTTGATAGGGGTTCAACCTAGAGTCATGAAACTTTATAGGTGTGTTGGCCTTGGTGCGAGGAAGAACCCTATTGATCTTGGACTCACCAGGTCAAAGGTTAAGGTCACAGTGACCTTGAACATAGTATATCGCAACAATTGGTTTCCGGATGATAACTTGATAGTGGTTCAACCTAGAGTCATGAAACTTCATAGGTATGTTGGCCTTGGTGCGAGGAAGAACCCTATTGATCTTGGACTCACCAGGTCAAAGGTCAAGGTCACAGTGACCTTGAACATAGTATATCGCAACAATTGGTTTCCGGATGATAACTTGATAGTGGTTCAACCTAGAGCCATGAAACTTTACAGGCGTGTTGGCCTTGGTGCGAGGAAGAACCCTATTGATGTTGGACTCACCAGGTCAAAGGTCAAGGTCGCAGTGACCTTGAACATAGTATATCGCAACAATTGGTTTCCGGATGAGAACTTGATAGTGGTTCAACCTAGAGTCATGAAACTTCATAGGTGTGTTGGCCTTGGTGCGAGGAAGAACCCTATTGACCTTGGACTCGCCAGGTCAAAGGTCAAGGTCACAACTCGACATTGGATCTGTGATCCTGAGCGGCATTTTTTTTATTTTTTCACTTTTTGCTTCCAAAAAATAGGTTATGACCCCTCATTGGAACTAACGTGTCACGCTCGTTCCAATGAGGGGTCATACCCTATGTTTTGGAAGCAAAAAATGAAAATTTTTAGTTATACGAGGATGTTTTTTCCAAGTGCCGTCTGCAACTCAAGTTAGGTGATGGGTTAAAAATTCATACTAAGTGGCTAATTTGTGCGTGTGTGTGTCATATGATAAATAGAATATGAAATGAGTGTTTTTCTCATATAATATTTATGAAACTCGTCCGAATTTTCCGTTTGCGCTCGCCAGAAGCTCACCAAAACAGACCAAAAACGGACAATTCTTAGACTCGTTTCATAAATATTATGTAAGAAAAACACTCATTCCATATCCTCCATATTCTTCATCTTCCTTGTGTTTTGAGACAAGTTTACCCTGCAAACAAATTCTGTTCTGCTGATAAAATACATGCAGTATCCGATAAAGATATGTGGACTGGAAGTTCTTTGAAGCCATTCTCGACGTATATCGTCATGAAAATCGACTTTCGATACGTTACCTCCCTTGAAATTATTATATGGGTGAGGAAGGACCAATTAAGAAGCGAGTAACTATTGAGGAAATACCAATGCCATCAATAGTAAACAAAGATACGATTAATTTTGTTAGTTTTAATAAACGAAAATAACACACAGCTCTCGGAGCTGTCTGTTGCTTTCATTTATTAAGAAACAAAATTTAACTTGGCTTTTTAAAGGCAAGCCAATTAGAAGCAACTAGTTCACAGATAATCCTTCATCTAAAAAGCTAGATTCCAGCCATCGTTTTTGACGGTGTGCAATGGTCTAGTGGTTTAGGTGTTGGCCTCCTGATTGCCAGGCGGTGTTGCCGAGGGTTCGAATCCCGGCGGGGGATCAGAAACCAACATTCAAAATTCCTCTAAAACATGGTTATGTCATTCGAAAAACACACAGAGGCCCGTGCTAGTCTTCGTCTGAGGCCAACCAAAGCACTTTCCTCGCACTGTAGCCAGCGCGTTCCACACTTTCATGCTGCTGCCGAAATGAAAATGAACCAAGTGATCATGAGCACTTCATCTAAAAAGCTAGATTCCAGCCATCGCTTGTGACGGTGTGCAATGGTCTCCTGATTGCCAGGCGGTGTTGCCGAGGGTTCGAATCCCGGCGGGGGATCAGAAACCAACATTCAAAATTCCTCTAAAACATGGTTATGTCATTCGAAAAACACACAGAGGCCCGTGCCAGTCTTCGTCTGAGGCCAACCAAAGCACTTTCGTCGCATTGTAGCCAGCGTGTTCCACACTTTCATGCTGCTTTCGAGAGGAAGATGAACCAAGTAATCATGAGCACTTCATCTAGAAAGCTAGATTCCAGCCATCGTTTGTGACGGTGTGCAATGGTCTCCTGATTTCCAGGCGGTGTTGGTCTCCTGATTGCCAGGCGGTGTTGCCGAGGGTAAGAATCCCGGCAGGAGATCGGAAACCAACATTCTAAGTTCCACTATGATTGTGGCATTCGAAAAACACTTATTGTCCGCTTTGCTTCTTTGTTTAGCAAATGTGATTTTTACAGTAATTTGCAAGTGTTTATTCTTCCCAGGAAAAAATAGCAGGTCACAGGTAAAATGTAGGGTTGTAGGATTGAATTATTACCGGTCTTTTGTAACCATTCGTTGTTTACTATGTTACTGTGCTTTCTCTTTGTCGAGGACCCCACTTTTCTTCACGCAAAAAATATCAACACCTGTTTGAAAGGGCTATCTCTTAACCCAACAGGGCTAACAGGCGATACACTTGTAAAAAAGCTTTGTGAATACCTAAACTAAAAATTTTCATTTTTCTATCAAAACATAACTTATGACCTTCCATCTGACGGGCTCGGTGATAATAATTTATATTACATTTTATTTAACCCAGTGGAATGACAAAGGCGTTGTATCTACTGGATTCATTCACGGCACTGGCGTGGAAAAAGGAAATATGGGGTGGGTGAGTGGGTGAGGTAGGAGGATAGTTAGCGCCCAACATGTTCCCTCTCACGCTGCCCTGCTGAGGCGCGTTCCGCGTTTCGCGTTGGTCGTCACTGCGCGATGACAGACATGTTTTACACCCCAAAAAGTTTGCCATTCTACTCCACTGTTTCCGTTGTTCGCCTGCTCGTGGGTTGAAGGTAATAGATGGGCCCTAGTCGCATGCGATTACAAACCCACGAAACCCAAAATCCACAAAACCCACCCAACCAACCACCCACCCACATACGCACCCAACCACCCACCCACTCACCCACCCACCCACCTTTCTGCCTTCGGTGGGGGAGGCAGAAAGGGGCAGACAGTGACTGCTTTGTGAATGTCACCACGCACACAATACTCTCTGCCAGGGGTGCTGTCTTTTATATAGAATTATACTGCAAGAGTCGCATAGTGTACTACACTCACCTCCTTGTACTCTGTAGGATAAAACGGAGTATTTGCACGCAAGGAATATGACTGTGGTTTGGGGATAAATATTTTCATACTGAGGGCGCTTTCAGAACTTGAATGATCGATTGTGATGGGGCAAAAATGCACCATCCTTTTTTCTTTAAGATGACGTCAAGGAAATATTTCTTAGTTATAATTATGCTAAAGGCCGATGGAGGAAATGTGTGAGGGCTGGGGAAGCAGGACGAGGCTTCACATGAAAAATAGTTTTTAGGGATACAGAATAATTTCGATTGATCCACTAATAGCTTGATCACATAGTGTTAGAAGTAAATGCAAAAGGAACAGTTATAATCGTGTTTGTATGGGGTACGCTCATTTCGATCTCTACTGCATATAAAAAAAACAATTCCCACGTTAAGCAATGGTGTGCAGGAGTGGGCAGTGGCAGGCCCCTGCAATACAGTGTTCAATACAATGAAGGAAGTATGAACACGATTGAAACTATGATTCGTGTCTCTAATTATCCCTTCACAATGATGTCAAAATATCATCGAACTCTGTCAAACAATAATGAACTGGTTAAATTCCGAGTTCCATTATGGAAAAGAGATTCTGCTTGAAATTGTTTTGGTTATTTTGACACCAGTGTGCAGAGGATATACCCAGAACGAGTCACGCGTGTGTGAAGGGGTTAATCGATATGGAATGAGTGCCAGCGCGGAAGGATAAAACGAGAGGCCACAGTCTTCGAGTTTTATCCTTCCGCGATGGCACACGTGCAATATCGATTAACCCATTCACACACGCGGGTCGTTTTGTGTTTATTGCACGCCTACACGTCTATAAACAAATTATTAGAAGGACACTCAACAATTCATTTGACAACTATCAACAAAAAGAACACATTTATCGCCAACCCAGTTTGCGATGGGAACCCGTGTTACTATTTCGTCCCCAGAGTTCCAATGTGTTCTATGTGCCTACGGGCACATAGAACACATTGGAACTCATTGGACGATTTTCAGCTATCGCTGACGATTCAAATTGTAATTGCGTTGCACGATTTGCAGAAAATGCCTGTAAAATGTCGCTTCTATTTAAAAATAGTCCGTCAACGTTTTCCGTTCCGCACATATGTGCGGAACAGATTTTCATTTCCCGCATGGTTTAGTTGTGCTGTAGATGGGGATTTCATAGAACAGGCATGTAATGAATGTTGCAAATTTTATGGCCGACCGGTGATGTCCTGCAGGTATGCATAAAATGTTTACACCATGACTGAAATTTTCTTCAGTGAACATTGTATTGTCAGTGGATTCTTCAATGATGTTATTTCCTATCAATACCAGTTTGATCATGAGATTTATCCCTTGAATACTAGTTGATCATGTGACATTTGAATATTGCGCCTTGATATTATGCACTACATTCAGTTTTCCAGAGTCTAAATTTACATTCTGTAATTTCTGTTTACGTTCTATAAATAGACGGTGTCCCCAACTCGAGTAGGAGTTGTATTTTAGGCACTATATTAACAGTTTACTGGAATTATTTTGTATGAAAAGCTATGTTGTTTCGTTTCATCTCGATATCCGGTCAGGACAAAAAAATAATTCTGTTTTATGATGGGAATAAACATAAGAATTGAATCATGGCTGTTCGAAATCCACAAGAAATGACACAAAACTGATCATGCGCAAATTTGCACATGATCAATTTCTCTCATCACCTCGTGGATTTCGAACAGTCCTGATTCAATTCTTCCAATAAAAGTTTAACTGATATATAATTTGAAGATTTCACACTGCCCGTGAGAAAATTCCTTCATTGTCAGTTTCGCATTAAAAAAAAAATAATTAGACCTCAGAAAACCACGATAACCCAAATTTTAAGAGCAATACTTTCGTGTTACTGGGACTACTTTCAACCCGAAGATATATTCCCATCAGCCCTGGCATCAGGTAATGGAAGGGTTTAACCCTTTACCTAACGAATGGGCCACATCCGCCCTCGTAATATGCAAATTCAGCAGTTGAAAAAAATATTAATTTTAAGAAAATTACATCAAAACTATATCATGTGACCCCTCATTGGAACGAGCTCGTCGAGCTCGTTCCAAAGAGGAGTCACAGGATGTGGTTTTGTTGAAATATTTTGAAAATTCAGTTTTTATGCTTCAGTGATATGTTACAATGGGGGTTCAAAGTTCCGAGGATCACAGTTAAATTCCTTTTTTGTTGCCCATCATTATTTACAACAGTAAATCTGCCGCCGTCAATCCTTCCAACACGGAAATAATAATTTGTTTCGCAAATGAATATCTGCGCAAATTGTCCTTCAACACAGTTACAGTACGGTCGTCGTGGAAAGGTCGAAAGCCACGTGTGGGCAATATTTCCACGCATGCATTAGCAGTGAATCTCCGACATAAAACAATGGAATCGTCATCAAATATTCAATGAATGAAGCACAGGGTACGAGTATTCAATAGACATTTTCTTGTAAACACATAAGTTCTTATCATCTGGAAACTGATGAAGTTCTATGGGCCTGACGTGTTTGCCCGGTCGACTTGGTTTAACTAAGTCGGAAATATGTATCAAATAGTAAGTGTCAAACTGTATAACATTACTTATTTTCAATAAATGGAGGGTTTGAACCCTCTGTGCTGTTAATAAGGCCAAAAGAACAGCTAACTTTATGGTTAACAATTTTTGCGATGTGCTGTCAGTAACAGTAACTGATTTGATCCAATTCAAAACAGGATCTACGTTCCAGACCCCCAGATTATTGGGAACAGTCAGACTGAGTTGGAAAACACCACGAAGAAAGTTGACAGCGCGCTGCGAGCTGTATTAATTGCATTATATTGCAAACCTTTGTCAAATAATACGGTAAGAAATTCCAAGACCATACCTGAAGGTGGTGACAGTGTATTGACACCCCTTTTATCACAAAATATTTGCCACTGACCGGTGTAAGTTTGATACTGTTTCTTTGTTGAGTGTCGCCATGACGACATGAGGATGTCTGCAGCTCTTATTGAAATCTTCTTACTTTGGAGGATTTCCCTGACAATCTGCATGCCATCAGCAGCATCTTCGTCAACGGATGGCGTTCGTTCTTGTGGGGGGAAGTGTCAGTGTTTATTTTCCCCAAGGTAAAAGAAAAGGTCAGTCTATTAGTTTTCTGGTTAGTTTTCAGAACCATGATTGTGTGGTCCAAAAAGGAGCTACCACCAAAGCCTCTGTTTCGTCCCGTCAACGTTTTGCAGAATCTTTCCCAACAAGATGGTGGAAAGATGTAGACCAATGTACGATACAATGGGAAGGAAACTGTATCTGTGGCAACTGCCCCTGGGTCCGACTGCCAGGCAGCATATTGCGCCACCTGAAAATTTTCTCTGGATGCAAAAATGCCAATCTCGGGGAAGCCCCATATTAGAGTAAGTTGATGGAAAAGGAGTTGGTCTAATTTCCATTCAGTAATTTCATGATGAAGTCTACTTTGGTGATCAGCATCTACATTAAAACACCTGGGATACGAGTTGCCGATAGCCACAAATTTCTATTTAAAGCCCAGTGCCATAATTTTTGAGCCAGACGATTACAAGTATATTTGGTTCCACCCATGTTATTGACATATGCTACTGTGGCTGTCTTGTCACTCTGAATTTGAATATGCTTGTTGTTGAACGTGTCACAAAATGATTGCAAAGTTAGCCAAACTGCTAAAAGCTCGTTAACATTATATGTGGAGGTCAGCTTCCTCTTCTGACCACCTTCTCCTTGTTTTTTATTTTCCCCAAATTCCCCGCCCTCCCACGCAAGATTTGAAGCTTCTCATTGCAGAATGATATCAAGGTTGCCATGGGAAATGGAGGAATTGACGTCTATGATATGGTCTATCCAGTATCTCAGTCATTCTGGACCGCTGGGTAGATGCTTATTAACCCTTTACCTAACATAAAAGCAGCCGACACTTGCAAAAAAAATTTTGAACAACTAATTTTTTTCATTTTTTGTCTCAAAAACATAGGTTGTGACCCCACATTGGAACGAGCAAATTTGCTGTTGCCTTTGAAGTGGAAACTGCTGCTCCTTTGATAGCGGTTTGTTACACTACTACCAACTTTGTCCGTTTCGTTAATTTTTTTGATGGACTTTGCCAGATCTTCGCCAAACAACATCTGTGAGTCATTGTTTGTCACAGGACAAAGGGGAGCATACCGACTATTTAAATCTAGCTTGAATAATTCTTTACGTCGCATAGACACGTCTTGGTGTGCAACTATGGACAGACTGACAAGGTCAGGTTCACCAACATTTTAATGTTGCCTTCAATGTCAATTGGTGACTGGGGATTGCCACTTCACCAAATTGTTCAGCACTTGAAGTGTTGCATAAGTGCCCTGCGTCAATTTTAACTGGGCCCTCTGAAGGTTCACATCTATGGAGCGCGTGGCTGATTTCACTTTTCCCCAAATTTCTCTATTCACTTTGGGGACCAGAAGATTGTTGATGTTTTTGCGGCCGGGTATAGCGTTTTTGAACAGCTTTTAACCGATCTTTACTTAGGCCTTTGTCAGTCAAACTGCTAGTTATTTTCCCCAGTTGAGCACCAAGAGCTGGACCAGCGTCCTCCTCAAACTCCATTTCCTTGTAAATAGACGGAAGGTAATTGTCTTTATCGGCCGGTGGCTCTGACTGGTGATCCAAACTCCTGTCCCGGCGTCGTTTCGTGATGGTGTTGGGACGGAGAAGTTCATCGATCCGCGCATCCGTCAGGCTTTCGTCCCCCGAATCTGATGCCGTAGACATATGCTCCTCATCTCCAATCCGCGACATTTTTGCTGAAGTCGGTCCCGTAATGGCAGCAGATAACGTGTAATAAGAATCTGAATTTGGTGGTTGAATTAACTCTTATTATGCATAAAAAAAGATTTAAGCGATGACCGAAATCTTTTGTGTGCAGTGTGAAAGAAGGTGAAATAACATATGATCTCTCGGTGAACTCGCGCAATCTCGTGGAATCCCGTACGGAGACGGGAGAAGGCAGAACAGCAAATAATGTGGGAAAATACTGTGAAAGTTTCAGCAAATTGTGTTTCGTGAAAGAGTTGATCTAAATTCGAAACTGTTTAGAATTCTGTCCATCCGCACATCAAGTCGTGCGCACGATGTTGTCGGTTACTCGCTCTTTCGTACTTCAGGTAGGTGTGGTTGGATTTATTTATTTACTTAATGGGGTTGAAAGATACTTTAGACAACCAGGGGCACCTCTTGCCGGACAGTTTTACGAACAGAGGAAGGCGGAGTACCCGGAGAGAACCCCCGAGCAACGGCGAACAACTGTCAGACTCCCCAAACGTACTAATGCCACACAAGCAGGGTTAGCATTGGTTAAGACAAGAGCACCATCGACCCGTGATTTGTTAAAAATCTTTGGAGAATCTTTAGCAATCAAAATGACGATTCAGCGTATGTCGATGCCTGAAAAAAATCTAGCCAGCTTCAATTTCGTTATCTAAAGGAAATTTCTGTCATATCTCCGGAAATAATTCGCGTTGCAATATGCAGATTCGTGCTATTAGAATACATTTATCTAGGCGATCATCCCACCATGGTTCATCTTTTATTCGTGGGCACTATGCGTTGATATAACGAATCGTCCTCTATGACGCCCACTATTATCCTTCCGATGGGACGTTATTGGAAAAATATTTCCCAAATCCACCTCTTCCTATAGTTAAAACTAGAAGTCCTATCATGAAATGCGCTCAAATTGCACGTCGATCTGCGCGTCAATCTATGCCTTATGGCCATAGTAAAGCTGTCAAATTTTGTACATACGGCCTGTGCACAAGCAATGTTTCAGCCAATGGACCTCCGTGTAACCCGGAGGTCCATTGGCAGAAACATCGCCCATGTTTGCTATGAGTAACCAGGGGAACTTCCCGTGCTTTGGATGCCATTCGATATGGCAATTGCGGGCAATTCCTACGCATAATTAAGCCTAGATAAGCGCACAGTTCGTGACAGGACTTCTAGTTGTTTTAATGTACGTATTTAAAAGACTTTTATGTATTTTTAATCTTTCATGTATTTCACCACTGGTTCCAAACATACCACTAAACAGACCTTTAGTACTTGCTCTCAGAGAGTTGGTAATTTTCTCCTGTGTTCGAGACAGACTATCGAATTGGCAGGAAAACTTTTCAGATCCCTGCAAAAAGATGCCCCTCTATTATCTATGTGGTAGTTCCTTGACTTTGCGGTACCAGCAATGAGCTGAATTTTAGTCGAGTTGTGATGAAGTCAAAATCGACTTACAGTTTAATGGGACTGTAAACAGAAACAAGTTGGCGAAAATTGTCGTGTCTACCTTCTATTTCATAGATTACATATTTACACAAATTTTACTCATATTTCTTTTATGACACAATATATCAAAATTTAAGGTTTTTTGTAAGGGCTGGGTTGCACATGAATTAGAATAACTGCCTCGAAAACATGCTCTTTAAAAGTATTTAAAAATACTTAAATTATAAAATAATTTTTTGAAGGGCTCAGCATATCTTATTTATCCCATAAATGGCCGTTCATTTCAACAATAAAGGCCTTGGATAAATTTTTGCTTTATTCACCTAGTAGGGTGATAAATTTTCCCCGAAGGTTTGACACTGAAAGAATTTATTCCCCTAGTAGCGACGGACTTGTTGACCTCTGGCCTCTACCACATTTGCCTAGCATAATTAATAGTTCGATTGTTGATTTTTTAAAATCTTTTTGAAAGTATCACACAATGCCAGTTGAAAACACCACACACTGCTCATATAATAAAGTATTTTTGCGAGTTTAGATCAAGTTGTTTGTACGGGAATTATTTTTAGACAGAATGTATTACTGCGCCTTGTTTATTTTTACCAATTTTGCTGGTCGATCGAAGTGGAACAATGTGCTCCTCTCTTCTCACTGTGTTTTGTAGCGAATTATAGCATGAGCTTGCCGCGACTGCCCTGTAGAAGATTTATGGGATAAACAAAATAAACGTGTAGTGTTTTCAAGTAAAAAAATTATTCTACTCGTAGAATTAAGAATGAAACCGACTCGCCAGAGGCTCGTCGGTTTCATTCTTAATCCTACTCGTAGAATAAATGTTTTACTTGAAAACACTATACGTTTATTC
This sequence comes from Pictodentalium vernedei, assembly GCA_031216915.1. Taxonomy (NCBI): domain Eukaryota; kingdom Metazoa; phylum Mollusca; class Scaphopoda; order Dentaliida; family Dentaliidae; genus Pictodentalium; species Pictodentalium vernedei. Next base: position 229,780,091 of record CM062294.1, read on the forward strand.
TATATTTATGATATAGAATACAAGTGCTCTAGGAGTGCATCCTTAACTAGGAATAAAAAGAAATTCCACACGGCAAGTGTTCGCCACATAGTTTCTATTTACATTCCTTTAAATGAAGGCAGGCCGGGGTGAATTAAAATTGGTTTCCGGTCATTTATTTATTGGGGTTTAACTACACTTTCGACATCCAGGATCACCTCGTGTCGGACAGATTTTCGGGTAGAGGAAACCAGAGTATCCGAAGAGAACCACCGAGCAACGTCGAGCAACTGTCAGACTCTCCAACATGCTAACTCCACCCATTCAGGGTTACCATTGGTTGAAGACAGTGCACTATCGACGTGCAGTACGCCTTAGTACACACCGTCACCGTGCCCCCACGTGGGCATAAAGGAAAGAAAAAACACGAGTTATGAAATTCTTAATGGATTTGCTGACAAAAATTAAAACAAGTCAACTAACGATTGACAGTAACCTGAATAGTACAGTCACAGAAAATATGGATGTTAGTAATGCCCCAGCGCCTGCAGCAACGTAAATAAGGAAATGCGAGATGTATCGCAGGGAAATATGGCCCCAGCATAATTTCTTAAATAAAAGTTAATTCTCCAGTTGCAACATTATAGCAGATAAAGAGTATCAAAAGCCAATAGCCGTAGCGTGGAAATGGATATGTTCAAACTAATAATGCCCCGCCATCATTAGACTAAATGCATGTAAGTCCACTAGACCATTCAAATTTAAAACGGTCATAATATTAATAGTGTACCCTACGAGCCTAATAATGCCCCAGCACCATTAGCCCAAAAGAAGTGCCACTGGCTAACCACAAAGAGAAAAATATTACATAGTTCTACTTGTAGATTTCCAACATAATAATGTCCCAGCACCATTATCCTCAGATGCGGAAACAATGAACACCCTAGATACACAGATACAATGTAGATAGTGGCCCCGAAGCAACGGGAGGACGTTGCAGACTGAACGATACACAACCAAACCATGGCAGTCAAAATGTTAATGGTACATGCAGAGGCATACACGAGTTATTCCGTTGGGGTGGGCCCAAACCGTGAAGATCTGATTGACATGATTAGGTGTCAATTAGTGACACTGGCTATCCGGTGAACAGAGCCACATTGAAGGGAACCATAACCTTACAGAATGGGAGTTGTAGCATTGAAAAATCCCCTGACAGTGCCAGTGCACAGCCAAGCACATCACAAAAGGACTTGTACATGTACACCTCAATGAGAGGAAGGCTGAGAGGTATGGCAGAGATGTATCGTATAGTTGTATCTACCCACAACTTCTATGTGTGCAGGAATGAAACCGCACTAGCTGCCCCCTAAGCGGCTGATCGCTTTGAAAGGACGTACCAAACCAAAAACTTATATTACGGACTTTCAGGGGATGCTTGGACCAGCGGCTTTATGCATCAATTTAAGGTGAATACGTGTGAATTATTGCTAGAAATGATCGCTATCCACTCAAAAAGACTAGATTTACTTTTCAGTGTACATTTTTAGAACAAATTGATCATTTCCAGTAATAATTTGAATCGTATTCACTTTGAAGTGAGGCTTTGAAAGCCGCCATGGTGATTGATACCGTGAAAGTGAAAATTTCTATATCTTCACAGTGGCAGATACGATTTCTATCTTTCCGCAGTTTCTTCTATAATCTATCGTATAATAAAAAAGTATACCCTCAGAATGAACAGATCATCCAAGCAATCTCCAACACAACCTTAATGACCACTCGTCAACTCTATCGCACTCATGGTCGGACAGATGTTATGGATGTCAAAACCCATTAGAAGGAACTTCTCGGAAAAACAAATGAGGCACCACCCCATTAAACTCTAAAGCAAATGGTCAAAAGTGAGGCAACATGGGGCATGCGGAATGCTACAACATGCACGGAGATGGGCATGAAAAGGTTCTTAAACCTTGCACGCCAAAACTACTGTGCGGCATGTTGCAATGAAGGATGTCAGGAAATCCATATGCGGATCAAAGTGGAACATTATAGAAGAAAAAAAACATGTCAAACGCACAACCACTTGGGCAACATAAATGGGGCCTTAAACCAAATAAGTGACCCAAATCCTACTTGTTCTGGTGGTCGTAAAGAAGTATTGGACATGAAGGCGCTGACACCTAACAGTGAAAATCTTATCAAACGTTTCCGAAATGAAGAAGTAGACCTGAGATAGCCACTACGACGGGGCTGCCAAAGTAAACAAATGGAAGAAAATCTAACCATCTATGTAGAACAATCTAAAAAAACTAAATCAAAAACAGAAAAATGTGGAGCAGACAGGGAGAAAGCCAAGCATACATATGATTCTAATGAGATGATCTCAGATGCCTTTATCCCTTTAAAACAAATTTTGGTGTAAAACAGGGTGACAGCCTGTCTTTTACTCTTTTTAATGTTTACGTTAACGATCTCGTGCGTGAATGACATCAGTGGCCTTAATATTGGTGTTGATATTGGAAATTGTTAACGTACTTATGTATGCAGATGATATGGGTTTATTATTCGAAAATGACAAATCAATATGCAATTAATGTTGCAGAGAGTTGAAAGTTTACATTTGGTGTAAAACATGGCGAATGGTTATAAATGAGGGTGAACCGAAGTTATACATTTTAGAAGTTATTAAACCCCTTGATCTAATTATAATTTAAGAATAGGAACACACCGGTTAGAGTATAATAAAGAATATAAATTTCTCAGTTTTTTACATGAATTCAAGTAGTATGAAAGAGCAGCTGAAATACTTGCTAAATCTTCAAACAGGACTTGGGAGGCTATTATTTAAAACAATCACCCATACAAGGATATTTCTTTCAAAACATTTGAAAAACTATATGCATAGTGTGTCTGTACAATAATGGATTATGCGTTTGAGTTGTGGGGTTTTAAGAGACTTTGTGATTGATGTCGAAATGATGCAAAGATAATTTATTCATAATTAGAGCATCAAGCTATAGCCCTTGGGCACTGAAGCCACGCAGGCGTTTACAGACGGTATGATGGGACCGGCGCTCTCGCTCTCCTTTGTTTGCGGATGCGATGGAGCTCGAGGTCTGTGGTTGCGGCTTAGGTTGGATTTTGGTTGAAATTTTCGATTGCGAGAATAAGATACTTATATTTTTAATGAACTCACCACTAACATCTTTCAAATGGGTTGGATCGCTTGTTTCTTTTCTATTGATATAGAGGCGTGCCTTTGATTCGACATTGTTTTCATAGAAGGGGTTATGCGTGCTCTAATCGGTACATGATTAGTTATATTCTAGTGAAGAAGTTTGCGAGAGTTTGCCATGACATGCACTAACACGATCTTTGTTTTTCAGCGTGACATACAGGTCCTAATAGGGCCGGGTGCATTTTTGTATTGACGCTATATGACAATGTATGTAAATGCTGCACATGTCACGTTAATAAAGATTATGAAGGCTTGATATTATTGTATCATTCTTGTCTAGTCTATTGTTTATTGTCTATTTGGGTAGTATCGACATTTCAACAGACGGTGTCACATCGTGTTGGACAGTATTATGGGTGGATAAAGCGGAGTAACCGATCAGTGGCGAGCAACTGCCAGACTCTCCAGTGTACTAACACTTCACAAGCAGAGTTGTTAGTGGTCGAATGCATGTACGCCTTAACAGATACCCAAAGACACAACACAGTTACAACTGGTCAGGATCAACCATCGACCTTTCGGTTTAAAGTAGAGTACACCGTACGGGGAGTTTCCCTAAGAGACAAGTACACGAATATGACGAGCCACCGTACGGATTGTCGGTCTATAATGTGTGACCCAATAGACAGATCATAATTATTCCCCATGACCAACAGAAATACTTCAGTTTTGGAATACCATCCTCGCTCGGGCAATGTAATCTGATACAATGGAGAGATCGTGTTCATATATACTTTATACAATTGTTGCCCATGACAACAGAATATTTCGTGACCTTGAGACGAGACCATACCTTTGAGGTCAAAGTCATGACGGAAGACTTTGCTAATGATGTACATCCCTGGGTGGTCCTTAATATCTAATACAATTACATTATCAAATCTTATTCTCACGATTGTTTCATATTATTGAAGAATATGCCTGAGCTTTGAGCCAAGCTCATATCCGTTTTAAGAGTATTTGGATTTACAAAGATTGGCGAGCAAGTTATACAATTTATATTACCACCTTTCCCTTGGCACAGTAACGTGCATATCTTAGCTCACCTCCTTGCGACAACTGCACTGCCTCACATTCTCGAATATTACGAAGGGAAGTTTAACTTGCACGGAGTGTGCCTCTTCCCATAACGGGTACAGCCATTTTACGTCCCTCCCCCCGATCGGACGATACGCTGTGACAGCATCAACCTAAACAATTGATACTACCAGAGGGTATTAGTCCTGGATGTAACTGAATCTTTCCCAGGTGCATAAATTACATGTTGATAGCATTATCTAATTTTCTATGGATTACAGTATAATGGAGACCATCGGGGCACTACAGTGTAAAAAATGGTTCTTTAAGCGCAAGTTCAGTTTTTACCGCTTCGCTTAACTCTTACAATACTGAACTTTTTTAGGGGTCAGCGAATACAGTACCATCATCAACAAGCGGATGAATTCATTTCGCATTGGTGGAGAGCCTCTGCAATAAATTAACCCTTCAGACCAATAGAGCTTAAGTATCAACTTACCACTTAATTTCCCTGCCGATTCATTGTTAATCTCCCGCAAAGAAGGTATATATTAAAGAGATCCATTCGTCTTCCTATCCGTCCGTCTTTCCATCCGTCCGGACGTTTGTTTATATGATAATCTGAATATTACTTATCAGATTTCAGTTAGTTTTGTCGTGCTAATTAATACACTCTATAGTCAGTGGAGTTAAAATCTAACCCAAATCAACTGGGTTGAGTGAATATGAACCCAGTTGGGTTCATATTCACCCAACCCTGTTGATTTGGGTTAATTTAATTTTAGACCGAACAGATTTTAAAGTATATGACTCAGTTGACATGGGTTAATTTTCAACCTAACTGGGTTCATATTAACTCAACCCTGTTTACTTAGGTTCATTTCTAACCCAGTTGGATTCATAATTACTCAATGCAGTTGATATGGGTTAGCTTTTAACCCAGCTGGTTTTAGAGTGTAATGACAAGCTCTGAGACAAGTTCAACGAGCACCATGATTCAATGAAAATTAAGGGTAATTTGTTTGTTGAATTTTGTGCGGAATTTCATTGTGAATACAATAACCCGAGCAGAAAACCTCAGATTGCAAAAACAATTGATAGTCTGCTTTATATTAAGTTCGAAAACCACGCTCATTTCTTGGAAATGGAGAGATTTATTACCCATTAGTTATTGCAGTTTCTTCGAGATCCCATTGTGTATTTATTGATGGTTGAGGTCACATATTTAAGTACAACGGCTGATCGTGGCCGCAACATGGATATAAAGTCAAGTTATACCAATCGTTTTTCACATGTTGGCAATTTTAAAGGGCTTCTACCCCAAGCATTGGTAACCGTGTCCTATTTTACCAGTAAAACAGAGATTGTTTAACAAAGGAACGTAGCACTGCTCCACCACCCGGGGTTCCCAAAGGAAATTTCGATGTTTGTGGAATAACCTGGACACAGAACAGCAAACATCATATTTCAATACATTTTGATATGTTGCTTGTTATTAATAACGTCTTGGGTAAGTTAAAACATCACAATCATTTCTCGACAATTGAGTGAGCGATTGCAGTTTGTTGGTTATTTATTTATTTATTTATTTATGTTTAAGGTCACATATTTATGCACAATGGCTAATCATGACCGTGACAGTTTTACGGGTGGAGGAAGCCGGAGTACCCGGAGAGAACCACCGAGCAACGACGAGCAGCTGCCAGCTCCCCAACATCGTAACTCCGCACTGCAACACAGGCAGTGTTAGATTGGTTGAAGACATGCGTACCATCGACGTGAAGTACGCCTTAGTACACGGCGTCATCGTGCCCCCACGCGGGCAATGGAGATGAAGTGTCTTGCCCAAGGACACAACGCGGTTGCCGCAGGTGGGATTCGAACCGAGGATCTCTCGGCTTGCAGCGGGGTTTTGTTGAATTATTAGAGAGTTATCACCGTTTGTGTATCCGTTTAACATTAAAGGGACAGTGATCCGCTACTCGTACAGTTTGCTTGTATGTGAAAGAGTATGTAAAAATACCAAAGTTTAAGACATCCGCAGCAACGCATAATTACTGAAATCTGCACTTAAAAACATTAATGCAGTAGAAAATTCCACAATACACGATGTTGCGAAGATATAAATGGAGTAGCCCGAAAGTCATCGACAATTTCCGAATGTATGTAGTTTTATTTTCGCTCTTGTCCCAAGGAATGACTGCCAGAAACAACAACTGTGCATTATTTTATCAATAATTGACATTATTAGATAAATACCTTTGTATTATTTTCAATAAAGCACGTCGAGGCTTCCAATATATATATATTTACTGCAGGAAGGGTTAACACGTCTTCTGAGTGTGTCGACTGGTCTTGTGGCAAACATGTTTGTTTGGTTTCGGGCATTGACAAGTGAGCGTTTCTCGCAGTTCAGGTTCATTAATGAAATGTGTGTTACCCGTGCGTGGTTATTTTTTGTCACAATACTGGCTGTATGTAGTGGTGTGGTCATTCGACGCTCAGCCTTCGTGTAGCTGTCTTTCTGTTTGCGCCCACCCACCTAATCCCATTTTTGCGGTACTAAAGGGGTTAAGTCCGTATGGCTGTGTATCATCGGTTAGGTTGATGCTGTATGTGTAATATTGATGTCAATTCATCTGTACATGTATGCGTAATATTTGTGTTCACAATAAATAAGTATGGACGCTTAGACGACGAGCCTACACTCGTGCGAGCGCCTTCCTAGTGGCAAGACGTGTTTTCTCTTGTATGTGGTAAATATTTTATGTTCGGTTGAGGGAGCGAATTAGAACATAACTCTTCTTCTTCTGATAATGGCAAGCCATCACAATTGATGATTATGTGCCATCTCATACCACATACAACGACAACAACAAGCTGGATCAAATTGCGAGAACGCATACGCTATAAATAAAACACCTGTATACAAAAGCAAATAACGCCGAATTTGAAAACTGATATTGCAGGTTGTACTGCGCCGGAATTTCCCATGGATGGACGGCTAACAAGGTTACCACGAAAAAAACTGACCGACCTTTTTGACAAAACAATAAATTCTCGCCTACAAGTTATTTTATTTAATCGACACAAACGCCTCCATACGAAAGATATATGAAACATAGGGGTACTTTTTCCTAAAGAAATTGTGGTTTTGTCAAGCGGTTAACTTATTTTTTTCAAATTCGTGGCTTATTGTCTCTTTAATCTTTGATGTTTATGTGCTGACTTGAAAAAGTAATCATCAGATTTCAAAAATGTTTGGTAAGCTGTTTCTGATTATGATTGTATTGAACAAAGTTTCGCAACCGTAGTAATTTGTTGAAATTTGATACAGTTATCGCCCTTTTTCCGATTTATTGGACATTCAGCAATTATCAGATTTCAGTAAAGTTTAATCCATCCCTTAATCCAATGGCTTATGCCATTATTCATCAGGAGTGCGTGGGGATTTGCCCCGCAGTTCGATGCTATACTCCTTGTTCATTTCTCGTCTTCTGTTTGTGGACAGTCGGCATTTCATTTACGCAAATATTTGTGCATACCAGGATGAGTGGATGGAACGTCTTCACGGCCCATTGCTAACACTGGTGTCATAATGTTACCATAGGTAGAATAAATCCACGGCCGGATGCTTAGATGAGAGTGGGGGCTTTGCTCTTGGTAACAAAACTATATTATTGAACATTTGAATATCAATTATAAATAAAACCGTTACTGTTGCAATTACAACAAAACAATTATGAATTATAAAAAGAATGATGAGGAAATAAAATGAAAACATATTAACATCAAAAACACAAAACACTTTATACAAATGAGTATGACCGCCCAATACGTCGTCAAAATAAACAACTATTTGTTTAGAAATTGATAGTGAACAGTAAATGATATGACATTGCTTCTCTTCTTTAGTCCAAAAAGTGAGCAAAATAGTGACGCAGTCAGCACCTCAGGCATTCTGTAGCGACCAATAACGCGGTAGAAAATGAACTGATGTCCGCATATGCGACACCGCTATCAGGCCTTATCCTGAATCCGAAATGAAGCGATGTACCGTTTAGAAAATAATCTCGTTGTCTTTATTCAGAAAGCAATTATCACCAAATAAAGGCTGCTGTACACATGAGATATTATATTTGGCATAGTTTGAAGCAGGATGATTCTTATATCGCCATAGTGTGAACATGAAAAAAGAAAAATGGTGAGCATCTTCCATACCATCTTCAGGGGAACCACGAGAAGAATCAATGATATAGTTCACACAATAATCCGAGTTCAGATTACGGCACACATTCCCCAGCCTACAGAACATTTCTGTTCTTTGGTTATGGGTGGGCAAAGTAATATTTTCAATGTGCAGCCTTGTGGCTGCACGTTCAAAATATTATTTGGTCTTCCATACAAATTCCCCGAGCAACAACGTACTTCATGAAATTGGGAGCTATTGCAATTCAATATGCAACGGTCCATACAAAACGTCTATTCGCTGGTCATTTCCAAACCATTGCCATGTGATCTCGGATACTTGACGTCATCATTCATCTGTCAATTAATACTTTGATTACGAGACACAAATAGATAATACATAAGAGGAAATTCCACAGCCTATGTAATAAATATTTTATCGAGCGGAAACAACTGATGTCCAGAATAATGAATGCGAATAACATATTGCCCTACTCGTCAAACGACGATCACGAATGCTTGATCTCCAGGCAACGCTTCCCTGAAGACACATTCACAACTATTAACGTGCGACATTTTACACGCCAATACCTCTGTAATGGATCAATCTAAAACTTAGAAGTCTTTGAACCTTTGAGAAGAAGAGACCATAATTACACAAATGAGAAATTACTGACGACGCAATCAATCATAGCGCCGCTTCATTAACGGTTGATAATCAATTCGCTCAGCCACGTAAATATGTTCTGTACACCTACTTTTGTCAACTTATCTTCTGAATTGAATTCACAATCACAGGTTATATATGTGGATGATAGCCATCATATACAGCTACCGAGGGTCGAAAGGGGCTTGTCCCCTATACCGTCCCCGCGCGCCTTCGGCGCGCGAAATCATTTCTTTCTGATATATGTGGATTTCTGAAACGGAGCCATTTCGGAGGTGGGAAGCATTTCAAAAGCGATAGGAGTGAAGCATCAAAGTGTCGAAGACGTAATGTATTGAGACCATTTGATCATCTCTCGAGTCCTTGCGAGTCATAGAAAATAAACTTTTCTCATCTCGCTTCACTCTACTGAGTCGCCACCCTTTGCTTCGTTTAGCGTGAAGTGAGTTGAGGAAAGGTTACTTCATGCGAAGATAAGATCTGGAAATATCATTCAATGACCTTAAGTTTATGTTAAAGTCCAGCATACCATTTGTTCTCGACATTGTCAGAGAACTTCACGCTGGAGCGATTGGCTTCTACATAACATGGGACCAGATGGCGAAGACTGCTTGGCTGCAGATCAAGATGATGAATTAGCTCCGATTAATCTTATTAAAAGAACCGAAAGCTGTCATAGTCTTGTGTTACATTACGGCCTTTCAAACAGCACCCCAACCAAACATCGTATTTCTGGAGCTGCACCCAAGACGTGTCCATTTAGTCCATGGTAGCAAGAATGCACATCACATGCAAAGAAAATGTCCCTCTACCCCGTGCCCCAGACGAACCATGATATCAGCAAATGTTTAAGGAACAACTAAACTTTTTTTAACTATTGTTCAAACGATACGTCAACATTAACATTTCAAGCAAAAAACTGCACGAATTCCAACAAATCACCCTGGTTTTCAAATTTATATTTTAAATTTCATGCAAAATTCAATAATGTTGTAATCCCCATACATTGTTGCACTTTTACTACAACCGCTGACTTTTATAGTAGTATTTCTGCGAAAGAGTGGGGGTGGGTGGGGTGGGGGTTGGGGGTTGAGTTGGGTTCTTTGTTTTATTTTTCAGGTTTACCGCGTTTCAGACCTATATAAACATGTTATAATGGCCAAAAATGTTCTAGTCTCATTTATGCCGTTGAGTTGGTGATTTATATATCATTTAATTACTGTTATCAAAATGGTGGCCTCGACATGCTGCTGTGTGTGTGTAATCCGTTTTCGATGTGTGCAGGTAAAAAACTTTCTTTTTCTGATAAAAAGGTCGCACGTGTGGTTGCTTACAGTTATGTATTCGATCTGGACGTTTATACTTGTATTGGAGAAATACATTCTTGTAAGAAAAAACAGAGTATTGGGGGGGGGGGGGGGGGGTGGGGTGATTGAACAAATAGGCGCACGGACAAATGGATGCCAAGTCAGACAGATGTATGTCTGTATGGACAGGTGGCGTTCTTTGTTACTATCCTCTCCAAATAAAGCATCAAACAGTCATACTGAACAGCTTCGAAATCAGATAAATGTCGTTAAATGTATGGAGGAAACATTGAAATTCCAAAACAAAGGGCAATAACTTCTCGTTTTTAACAGATCATTAACCGAAGGTCGAAGGCTGGTATAAAGTTACCGACAGCTGATATATAGGCCGATATGAAACCAACGAAGTAATAACCTCTTCGTTTATTAAACCAAAAACAAATAAATACAAGATGTTTTCAGATCTGTTACAGTTTTCTGACAGTGTTATTGTTTCTCAAGCTTGTCACAAGATTTGAAGGTTCTTCTTCTTATAGCTCAGGGTTTCTTAACTTATCGGCATCCTCAACGGGGAAGCCGCGGCATTCGTAAAGCTTAACTAATTCGGCTTCAGACCGCACTGTGCCTGGTAAAGTTAATTTTCCCGATTGCGTTACACGAATACCTGTTTACATTTCGATGTAAACAAATTGGCTGCTCCCAGTAACGCATCAAGGCGGACAACTGTAGCTTGGTTCATATCGGCCGAGGAAAGGAAAGTGGCACATTCGTATTGTGCCAGTTCCAGATAGTCTCATTCCCGTTCGTATGCGCGACAATCAAATGACATACAATACATTCGCTTCACCTATTAACCCTTTACCTAACATGATAAAGCAGACGACACTTGCAAAAAAAATTCTTGAATAACTAAATTTTTTCATTTTTTGTCTCAAAAACATAGGTTATAACCCCTCGTTGGAACGAGCTCGACGAGCTCGTTCCAACGAGGGGTCATAACCTATGTTTTTGAGACAAAAAATGAAAATATTTTGAAAATTAATTGGCGATTTTTGAGAATAGCGCTGGCCGGTTTTGGCCGTTACGTTGGGTAAAGGGTTAACCCTTTGAACTAGTTAGATGGATTTTTCGATCCAAGACACAATTTCGTCCCATTTTGTCTTAGTATAAGAGGTCTATACACAGGGCATTGATGATAAAATCACAACTACAGTCTGCAGCCAGACGGCTGCAGACTGCAGTTATTATTTTTTTCTCCCTGTATATTAATATTGAGACGACCCATCTCACTGTAAGTGTACACAAAGGTGACACCATTCCAGGAAACGAGGGTTCAAAGAGTTATGACAGTTATACTCATACTTTTTCGGTCTTCAGTTTCTTTGCATTATTTCTAACGTAACCTCAATTGGCAGGTCTTTGTACAATTTATTTATTTATTTATTGGTGTTTAAGGTCACATATTTATGCGCAATGGCTAATCATGACCGTGACAGTTTTACGGGTGGAGGAAGCCGGAGTACCCGGAGAGAACCACCTAGCAACGACGAGCAGCTGCCGGCTCCCCAACATCGTAACTCCACACTGCAGCGCAGGCAGGGTTAGATTGGTTGAAGACATGCGTACCATCGGCGTGCAGTACGCCTTAGTACACGGCGTCAGCGTGCCCCCACGCGGGCAATGGAGATAAAGTGTCTTGCCCAAGGACACAACGCGGTTGCCGCAGGTGGGATTCGAACCGAGGACCTCTCGGCTTGCAGCCTGCACATCTACCTACTGAGCTACCGCGCTCCCCTAGTTCTTTGTACAAGGTGAACGACCTGGCAACAGATATATTTGTAGGCACATGCTCTTAGTTAAGACCCGTGCAGGTCGATCATATCTGTGTTCTGACTGCATGGACTTACCTTTTACAGTGCCGTGATCACAGAAGCCAACAAAGATTTTCGACCGCATCGCGACTGGGTCGAGATCTAGTCGAAATTCACTATCTGGTGGTCTCTCCACTAGACTGTGAGTCTCACCTATCGAACAAGAATGCGATTTATTTATTGTACATTTATTAGGGTTTAAAGACAATTCGACAGCGAAGGTCACCTCGTCTCGGACAATTTTACGGGTGGACGAAACCGGAGTACCCGGAGAGAACCTCCGAGCAACGGCGGGTAACGGTCAGACTTCCCAACGTACTAATTCCGCGCAAACAGGAATAGCATTGGTTGAGGACAAGTGCATCATCGATGTGCAGTACGTCTTAGTACACAACGCCACCGTGCCCCACGTGGGCAAACGGGATTAAATGCCTTGCCCAAGGACGTAACGCAGTTATGGCGGGGATCGAGCCGTGGACCTTTCGGTTTGAAGTTCAAAGACGTAACCAATGAGCCACTGCGCCCCCAAGATTACGATAACATTGAATGTGAGATGTAATTTTTGTTTATTTTTCTTCATGAGATCCAAATCTCAAAGTATTTTGTTTACTTAAATCTCGACCCACTAGTCCGAGTGCGTCGCGATCAAATCGCAATCTCATTGTAAAAGAGACAGCTTTTGTGACGCAGACTAGTACTCTATCATAGCTAGTACTCTATCATAGTTTTTCATCATAAGGTCCAGCCCAATCCTTCAAAGGTTAAGGCCTTCAGGCACAATGTGCAAAGCGAGCGCTATAACCAATGCGATAATATTATAATAGACGTTATATCTTCTCAGTTTCCAATTTTGATATAGTATATAGTCGGCACCCAAGTCTAGCTGTAGAACACCGGAAAAATACACAAAAATATCCCACAAACCATTAATTATAACTTTCATGCAACAATTCGTCGTATCAAAGTTATAATTAATAATTGTATTTTAGTTTTTGCCATGGACATTGGACACAATTTAATTGATTATTGTCTTTGGTGAGTGACATGACTCAGATTATAGGCATCACTTTGAGGAGTAATTGGAATGGTTAAGAAAAAATAGTCACTTCAGTTTTCTCGTATCGCTTGTAATGCTAGCGACAGGTCCATTGACTAACAACAGGCTTCTTACTCGACGAATATTTTCATCTCCCATCCTCAACCCACCCTAAAAAGAAAAAAATGCCCCCCCCCCACCAAAAAAAAAAAAAAAAAATAAATAAATAAAAAAATGGAAATTTTACATAGCAAAGCCCGTTAAGGCTATACACTCACAATATCGTGAATTTCACGTTGTGATTTTCTCCATAATGCAAGTAGACATTTGTCCAATTTAATCTTGTGCGACAGAGCTCAATGAGCTCTGTCAAACAAGACTAAATTGGACAATTGCCTACTTACATTATGGAAAAGATCGCAGATTTAATGGTTGATATTTCGGCATCTTAGTGTGGTGGATTGATCATCAACGGAACAAGTTACAGGTTAATTTCGAAAATTGTATATGGTCCCGAGACCCACCACAAACGCTATCTACGCCATTGAGACAAAATCGTACAGAACGAATTCACCTGATAATGGGCGTATATTATTATTTTTGTTCATTTTCAGATAATAGCCACGGCGCACATGTTATAGAAACGTGTGTAACTTGAAAAGGCAACAATTGTAGAACTTGTATAACATATCTCTCTACCTGTTATCCAGGTATGTGCAGTCACGTTTCAGTTGCAATAAAAGACTCGCATTGGCGTGCAAAATACTGACACAAAGAGTACTCGAGTTAGGTTTTTGGCTTCTTGCCTTGTAAAATAACTTTACGTTTCATGGACCTATTCTGTCATATAAGGACACCACTATCAACACGTTTTTCTCCTACGCGAGTTCTTAAATTAAAGCTTAAATTTTGATGCACGTTCTATACACAAACAGGTTAAAAGCAGAGCTGCATAGTTACGACTACAGGCTTTCGCAAGTTTTCAATCGGTACAGCAATCACAATTCCAAGTGGTTGTGAATTCAACTCCTTAGCAGGCTGAGCAGTGTGTGTGTGTGTGTGTGTGTGTGTGTGTGTGTGGTGTGTGTGTGTGTGTGTGTGCGTGTGAAGGGGGGGGGAGGGGGTAGGTGAGTGGCGGGGTTACGATAACAACTTTACTTCTTTTGGAACGGAGTTATGAGAGCCACTTAATTTCATTTGATGGTACGGATTTCAGTGCGTTTGATGGTATGAATCCCAGACTACCCTTACATATTCAACAAGTGGTCGCACTAGTGGCGTGTTTCATGTCTATCTGAAGGAGGAACCCATACTAGGATTGGCTCAATCTCAGAGTTTTGTTGGTTTTGTTGCAGGTGTTACAAACAAGGCCACTGCTTGGTATGGCGACTGCATAAAACTGCCCAGATATATTGCACTCTTCGCATATTTTAGGATTTGGACATAAAGCTCATAAAAATGGTTCTCAGTGTCTGTTTTTCTAATGATGGTAACCAGTATTTCCATCTCTTCACCCAACGTCTGAATAACAGACCATACTTCCAGCAAAAAAAACAAAAACAAAAAAAAAAAACAAAAACAAAAACAAAACAAAACACTCAAACAACTAAAAAAATTAAATTTTTGCACAAAAACATAGCTGTTGGTTCCTGTTTAGCATGGGTTCAACAAAGTTAGTTTCAGTCCCTGATTCTGAGGCGCTATTTGAAAAAAATAATAAAATAGGATTGGCGGTTTCTGTGAAGAGGGCTAACCGTTGTGTTAATCCTTTACCTAACATGAAAAGCAGACGGCAATTGCAAACAAAATTCTTGAATAACTAATGTTTTTCATTTTTAGTCTCAAAAACATAAGTTATGATTCCTCATTGGAACGAGCTCGACGAGCTCGTTCCAAAGAGTGGTCATAACGTACGTTTTTGAGACAAAACATGAAAAAAATAATGAAAATTAATTGGCGATTTTTGCGAATAGCGCTGGCCGGTTTTGGCCGTTACGTTGGGTAAAGGGTTAATGAGTCAATCAAAGTTTGCGAAAGTCATCCTGGAGTTATATCAGTACTCGAGAAAGGTATTGGTATCTAAATCCAGATTTGGTTACTGCAACCCCCCCCCCCCCAAAAAAAAAACAAAACAAAAACAACAAAAACAAACAAAACAAACAAACAAACACTCCCACCCAATTTTACCGGTATTGAAATTCCAATGCCGTGAAGCCCTACCCCCAAATGCTCATGCTACGATCATCAGAGGGAGTGTGGCACATTGCCTTGTTGGTTCTCTCAGGAGATTGGACAGAGTGAAATGATACATACATATTAGCGCTTCAGTGAAGTGATAAGGGTTGCAGTATCGCGTCGAGTTGACGCCGGTCAGATCGCCGCATCAAACTATGAAATAGTGATCTGACCCTCGTCAACTCGACGCGATACTACGTCGACGCATATCACTTCACTGAGCCGATGATAGGTGTATTATATGACCCGTATTGTGCATCACGTGTCATCAACGTGTCATCAACCCACCCCGAATCACTGCATTGGAGAGAAATACAGCCACCCAAACACCTTTCCTATTTTTAATCAATCTTTTTCCTTCGTAATTCATAATGACATTTTTTACTTTTTACCATTTTCTCGCCGTGATATAGCATTAACTGCTTATGTGACGTTAAGCACCAGTAAATAGATAAATAAATACCCAGACGCATTGTCGAAAATATTCTGAATTCTATTTAAACAACTTTATTATTCAGCGCGGTTTATACGAACATAACCTAAACAGTTCC
Source organism: Pictodentalium vernedei (assembly GCA_031216915.1). Lineage (NCBI taxonomy): Eukaryota > Metazoa > Mollusca > Scaphopoda > Dentaliida > Dentaliidae > Pictodentalium > Pictodentalium vernedei. The sequence continues at coordinate 229,796,183 of CM062294.1, forward strand.
GCCCCTTCCGATAACCTAGTTTCAAATCATTATGACACGGATTTCAAACAACACTGATACGGCTGTGGATCAGAAACAAATGTTTTCCAACAACGGGGATTTGATCGACAAACAAAAGTGGTATTTTGAGGAGAAAATTGATAGTTATATAATAAACAATGGTATCATTCAAAAAACAATTGCGGCATGTCACACAGAAATGCAACGTCTGATATTACCGAATCTCTTAAGGGTCGTTCAATAATCTGTTGTCATAAATTTGAGTCGAACACACGTGTCTATGTTTATTACTTTCCAAAGTGTGATTTACTGGGATTTCCGGGTTTGAATATAAACGATAACTTCGCAAGTGAATTATGCAATCAACAATTGTGTCATGTATCCGTGCGCGCAAACGAATACGCTTTGCCATGGGTGTAATGGGGACTTCATTGTTTTTTTGTGTTTTTTTTAACCCTTTACAGAACATGAAAAGCAGACGACACTTGCAAAAAAATTCATGAATAACTATTATTTAAATTTTTTAGTCTCAAAAACATAGGTTATGACCCCTCATTGGAACGAGCTCGTTCCAATGAGGGGTCATAACCTATGTTTTAGAGACACAAAATGATAAAATAATGAAAATTAATGAGCTTGCCTTTTTGGCCGTTAAGTTAGGTGAAGGGTTAAATAATAAAATTACCGTTAATAATGAAAAGTAATAAACAGAGTAATCGCTTGACTGGACTGGTTACGTGAAATAATTCATTCGAGGCGAGGGACTATATTGTAAAACACTCGTGCGCATTCGCGCACTCGTGTTTGTACAACGTCCCTCACCTCTCATGAATTATTTCACGTAACCAGTCCAGTCAAGCGATTACTCTCTATATCACACACTCATAAATACACACAATTCAATAATAATGATGGAGATTGTCGGTTCTCGGACGACAGATGCTCTACATTGTACCATGTTGCTTTATATTTTGAGCCCACAAACCTAATATTTATTTATTTATTGGTGTTTAAGGTCACCCCAAACCTTAAAGAAGTCTAAAAGTCATTCCACATTTATGTAAGAACAGAACGTCGTGTCCTTGAGTAAGGCACTTTAATCCCAATGGCCCACGTGTGGGCACGGTAGCGCTGTGTACAAAGGCACGTTGCACATCGATGGTGCACTTGTCTTCAACTAATGCTAACCCTGCTTGTGCGGAGTCAGTATGCTGGTGAGTCGGACAGCTTCTCGTCGATTCTCTCTGAGTACTCCGGCTTCGTCTACCCGTAAAACTGACCGACATGAAGTGATCCTGACTATCGGAAGTGTCGTTAAACCCCAACAAATAATACATAAAATAACTAAATGTGAGGAACGACTTCCCACTCCGATCATTGCTGAAGGATAGATCCCTCCTACAATCAATTACCCAGAATAAATCAGACCGCGATTCTCTACACTGTAAAATTTGTCGTTATAATTTACGGAGAAGGTTGCGGCAACCAGGAGTTTTTTCGGAATGAACGCATCCAACTATAATTCCTGCTTTTGCAAAATGACATCGGTCCTTTCGAAAGTTATCTTGTCTTTGAAGAGTTGATTTTTAAGGTCGACTAATTAATATCTTTATCCTGCAGTCATACGGCTGCATGTTAAAGATATAAATTGGTGTACTTTGTATGACAATTCAACAGCTGTCTCGTACATGTGAAACTGAAAGTCCCGTGACTGTATTGTGGGCTATTTTGAAGTAATAGCGTGCTGAGTCAGTGCACTTTTGTCCCTGCCAAACAGCATCACCCGCGTAACTCAATTCATGTAGAAAAAAAGTATAATTTTTTACTAGTAAATAGAGATCATTAACGTCATTCCTAACCTCTACTGGGATACGTGTACATGTCATGACGTAAATTGATATTAAAATTCGATTACACATCCAGAATGAAGAGAGAGGATTACTATTTAATCGCAGCACCATATATTCTCCACTTGGAAAAAGTATTTATAATTGTTCATAACAGCACAAGAAACACTTGTAAACTTGCTACCCGGTGGTGCATGTGATGAAAGTTTGCATTCTTTTCTTGTGTTTTGTCCTCAGGAATTTTAAATGATTACTTAGTGAAAAATCTATGCCACGGCGATTTAGTAGTAATCCACCCTCCACACACTATAATAATAATAATACTTCGGCCGGCCGCTGATTTGTCGCGGTTCACGTATGAGAAGGCCTTGGTCACCCATGTTCTGCTACCCGCCTCCCTATTCCTGCGCTTCTTCTCTCCTCCCAACACTCGGAGACGAACTGCTTGATGACATCCCTTGCCCCATTCTTCCCAATCTCTTCGATTAGTATATTAACCCTCTCCTTTGAGTCGCCCGCTAACCACATGTCCTTCATTCTCCCATCCCACTTCCCCATTATACTCCCCGTGAATCTTGTTCTTTTAGACTGATATTTTGGGCATTCTATAAGAAAGTGTTCCAGGGTCTCCACCACTCCCAAGTTACACATCTGGCACTCCTTTTCACTGTTTTTCCGAATTTTTCCCCTCAGCTCCAGGGACCGCGACCTCAGCTTGAACAACATTGACCCCCAAAGGTGCCATCAAGGTACTTTTCAAAACCAGGCTTCTCTTTATCACGCAGGCCACCCAAAGATCTCTTTGATTTGACCCCCTCTCGCCAATTACGGTTTCAATCCTCCATGACCCTTTCTCTGACGATCAACGTCCGAGATCTCCAATGAGTAGTTTTCTTCTAGCTCCCTCACTTGGACCATCCACCCCGTCTTGATATTTGAGTTGAAAGTTCTCAGGAACATTACTTTACACCATCGGCTATCGGGGAGATTTACCAAATAATTAAGATAACCGAGTTTCAATAGGTCTACAACACTGTAGTCTCAATATTTCTTTCTGTTTGATTGGTTCAGTTGGTGATTTCACTACCGACCTCCCTAATAGCGCATTCTATTGTGCATTTCACAGCGCAAACGCTCTTGTGTGTTCCAGCCTACTTCTCTATTCCGCAATAAGGACCGTATTAACTGACGAGCATCTTCCTCGCAAATTGTGACAGAACTCCTAGTTTCAACTGTATAATGTAGAAAAATCAAATACCAGTTCCTCGAATTTTGCGCCAAGATCGAACAAAATGTAGGCCAGCGTTGCCAAAATTAATTTAATACGGCATTTTTACCGTAATATGTAAGTACCGGAAGCTGGTTTCCACTTCTTTTACTGTATTTTAACTGTATATTTTTACAGTGTAGGTTTACGTCCACACTATCCATAATGATTTATCTTATTTTACTCGTATCATCGTTCACTATTCTGGTCTCTTTTGACACATCTTCACCGTCCGTTACAAACGGTCGGAAATAAATGCATATTCGGAGGACATCGATATGCGTTTAACGTGCCGATATGATGTAATCAATGACTCGTATTTACAAGTTTTCTCTGACGCCGAGAATTATAACGGACTTGATAAAATGAACTAACGTGACAACCAGTTCACTTTATGGGGATGTGACAGCTGTTACTTATTCCCAGTTCCTTATTTGACATTCGTTATGAACCGATTTATCGGTTGATAACAAATGCCGAAAAAGGAACTGAGAATAAGTAACGGTTGTCATGTTCCCCTAAAAAGAACCGGTTCTTTCATAGAATAACCTGCTAACAGGCTTGTCAAAAATATGCTTCGGGCAACTATAACCTATTATACTTCCTAGTTACCCCTACGTCAGCATACATGTACCATCAGCGTGAAGCCAATTTAGATGATTTCTAAATGTTTTAAATTTTACGCATTTCGTCAGTATAGTGGGAAACTCTTTTGTCTAAATGACGCTGGGGAATCATCAGGTAATTTGATCGGGTGCAAGACGATTGTAGTCTTTGATCAACTGATAATCAGGAAGGCAAATGGCTTGCTTGTAATGTTCTAGAAGCATGTATCAAAAGGTTCCAACCATATTCACTTTAACCAGTTTGCTCAGAGGATTAATAATGAAGTTCTGTTTTGTTTTACAAAATGTTCTGTTTATCTGTTGTGTTGTTAGGTAACGGATGAATGATGTTCCACGCGGCTTACCCCGAAGACAACATATACACCTGGATCTGGAATGCACGTTTCCACAGTATTTTCGGCCCTAAAGTCCTTTATGGTTTGCCATAGTCGGCAGTGTGGGTGCTACTTGGGAGGTTGCGTGTAATGTTGAAGTTGAGAAGCAAGTTTCTTCGTTTGCTTAACCCTTTGAACCCTGGTGGTATCGTCCATATTAGTTCGATGACAGCAACTGGAAGAGTCCATGTTCCTTATTTAGGGGTAGACCAATCAATATTTTCAACGTGCAGCCTTGGGGCTGCACGTTGAAAATATTGATTGGTCTACCACACATATGCACATAGCATCCATCCTATTTAATGAAATTATGACGTATCATGTTCCTGGCCGGAAAAAAAACGGCCGCTAAGGTTCAAAGGGTTAATAAGAATGCTAGCGGCATTTCAACTGTTTGCAACACACTTAGATGTTTTGTTCTTTGTTGTTTTGTTATTTACAAAGAACCTTCCACTTCGTTTTACATGAAGTTTCAGGGCTAAAGATATCGCCAAATAATTTCAAAACTGATAAAAAATATTAAAAGTTTCCCGCATGACAACGTCCCGGTACACCCCTAGAATATATCGCACCTTGGGATTCCGAATGCTTCAGACCGACTACTTTCAAAATGCCAACATCGCGACCGCACATAGACACAAACTAGTAGGTTTTGTCAACTACTTTATGAACAGGTGTTATTGTCTTTGTTCACAAGATATGGCTGTGATTCCATAAAACTGATGGTACAGGTGCAATAGTTTATCTTGTACATCTAGACGATTCAGTCGACTAATGAACTGGACTTATCGTAAAATATCACGCTAGAAAAATATAATAGTTAACTCCCTGCACTGCAAAAAATATAGGTTCTCTTTAGAACCAAAACTGGTTCTAATCTTGTCCCTGAGATGGAACCAGTTCTGTTTAAACAGTATTTATTTCAAATCAAATATATTTATAAAGATTAACATTAAATATTAACAGAATTAAACATAAATTTAGGGGATTTCAGCCGTAAGTTTAGAGCTTATAGGAGGTTGTCTCAAATCATTATTGAGCAAAGGAGATATGAACAGTTGGCATATCGAACCAGTTTTGGTTCTGTATAGAGGTATTTATATTCGCTTCGTTTCAAAATGTTTGGCGACTGCGTTGAATAAGCTCCAAGTTTACTGCTGAATCTACTTCAGTTCATGTAATATTCTGTTAAAATTGAATGCTAATCTTAGTAACTTTATTTGATTTGAAATAAATACTGTTTAAACTAAACTGATTCCATCTCAGGGACAAGATTAGAACCAGTTTTGGTTCTAAAGAGAACCTATATTTTGTGCAGTGTACCCAATGTAACGGGAAACTCCGGCCAGCGCTATCCACAAAACTCGTTGTTCAAAATGTATTATTTGTTCATTTTGCCTAAAAACATAGCTTATGACCCTTCAATGGAACGAGCTCAGAGAGCTCGTTCCAATGATGCGCATAAGCTATGTTTTTGAGACAGAAAATGAAACTTTTTAGTTATTCAAGAAATGTGTTGGTAAGTGGTGACTACTATTCACATAGGGTAAAAGGTTAAGGTTTACTGATCAAAGAAAGGGGAATCACCAACCAACAGATGAGAGCCGTATAAAACACATCACTGATGATATGCTTAAAACGAGAACAAGTTTATCGACACACAAATCCAATGTTATCAGGCTATCTCCATGTCCATCTTCCGAATAGATATAAACCAGTCGAAGCGGGGAGTCTTAATTATCGACAGAACAGGTGTCTTGGGATAGTCTGTCAATCCGATAATACGTTCCAATCCAATAAATTAAAATGATACTGTGTTTCCATCAAGTGTTCTTGACATAAATTCCATCTATCGGACTGATTTTCTTTGCATTTAACCTCTAAAACTCTTGACAATGGACAAGAACACACGCTCCGTTTTAACACTTTGAAAACAAGTGTCCAGGGTTGGTACTGTCGAAACAACTGATCCTCTCGCCTATAAACACAACGGCGGAGAAATAAAAGAAAAACAGATCCAATAGATGCATATCGAATGTTTCAAATATTAACTCCGTCGCTTGAAAAAGTTATTATACAACCCCACAGGGGCGCGGTGGTTCAAAAGGTAAAGTTGCAGGCTGCAAGCCGAGAGGTCCTCGGTTCGAATCCCACCTGTGTCCTTGGGCAAGACACTTCACCCCCGTTGCCCACGTGGGGACACGGTAGCGCTGTCAACTAAGGCGTACTGCACGTCGATGGTGCACCTGTCTTCAACCAATGCTAACCCTGCTTGTGTGGAGTTGGTATGTTGGGGAGCTGGCAGTTGCTCGCCGTTGCTCGGTGGTTCTCTCCGGGTACTCCGGCTTCCTCCACCCGTAAAACTGTCATGGTCATGATTAGCCATTGTGCAGAAATATGTGACCTTAAACACTAATAAATAAATAAATAAATAAATAAATAAATAAATACAACCCCACAAAGTAGATCTTCTGTTTCTCGAGTCATTTTCTTATGTCTGTTTTATGTTTTAGACCTCATAATCTACAGAATAGCATGGGTGGTGGTGTATTTCGTCCCCCAAGGAACAAATTTATTAATTTTATTAACTTGAGTAAAATATCAGACATAAACATTAATCTTAGTATTTTTGTAGTTAAAATTGGTTAAAGAAAGAGCGCATGCGTCTGCCAAAAGGACCATGTGGGAGGGCCTGAGAAACATATTTGCACTTTTTTTAAGACCTAAAACATTATTTCTAATCCAAACGCTCAAAGTGAGGACATCTGATCCGGAATGAAAATTCACCACCTAACTTATGTATAAAAGGGTTTATATATATACGGGCTGTACGTGTGAATTCACATACTGGCCGTGTCAATTGCAATCTTTTTTTTTTTTGGGGGGGGGGGGGGGGTGCCGTCAGTTCAATCGGTATGGCCGCAGAGCATTTATGGCTATGCCATTGGGTACCGAAAACCCATCTGGGCCAGCGTCGGAAAAACTTTACAGTTTTCAGTTCCGTGGATCGGACCCAGCGCTATATCTGGGCGATGCGGTGCGTTGCGTTGCTATAAAATGACGACTGTCAGTTTTATTTGTCAGTTTGCAATTTCGACAAAGATATGGTACCTCAGATTTGAGCGCTGGCGTAAAATGAACAGAGACATTCAGTGAATATATCTTCTCTTCGGAAAAATAATAAGTTTGTCCTCTCACCAAACGTGATGACAATATACACCCAGCGCTCTTCACAGTAATATTATTATTGTTTTCAAATTTTGTCTTCAGAACATTGCTTATAAACCCTTATTGGAAATATTTCGTTCAAATAAGGAGCTATGTTCTGGGCGCAGACAATGAACATTTTAGATATTCAGATTTTCTTTTTATATGTGTCGTCCTTTAGTGGAGTTGGGTGAGGAGTTAAATTCTGGATGTTTGTTCAACATCAAATCTTAACCCCTTGCACATTGATAACGATATACCTAAATTCCATACAACAATATTTCCCCATAATTCAACAAGAATTCGACCAATTCAGTCCTGTTAGACAGAGCTTAAAAACTGTGTCAAACCATGATGGAATTTGTTAAACTCCCAGTTGCATTGTTGGGAAAATTTGAAGCTTGAAATTTTGAAATGTCAACATCAGTACATAGGGAGTTGAAGTGGATGCGCCACATAATCGCATCGTAAGCGCCGCTTGCATCGCGCCCAGTGCATTACTGCCTTTTTCATGCATCGACCCTTTGCGCATCTTTACTGACAGACAACTGACGAAGTAGTTTCTATTGTGGGGCGTAGGTTGTAAAGAGGAAGTTTAGTTCTAAACCACCCCGGAAAGGCTGGTACCCTCCTGCTAAGATGGTTGACATTTCTGAAAATATAGTGATGTAAACCTGATGTTAAAAGACTGATATTTCCAACCTCAAATTTCCGCACCAATTCAACTAGGAATTTTACCAATTCAGTCTTGTTTGACAAAGCTCATTGAGATTGCTTTGGTTAAATTCCTAGTTGCATAGTTGGGGATAAATGCCACTTGAATATTACTTATTTTAACACCAGTGTGCAGACTGTTATAGACTGTTATAGTAATATTCGGCATCTGTTGCTATATAGTAACAGTAACACAGGTATTTAGTCAAGCTTAGCCAACTGTTTGTTCTTATGCTGTATCCTTTAAAGGGTTCAACCACCGGGTGCCAGTTACTTTGTCACAACTGTATTATATGGGTTAACAAAGGAACAAACTTGCTCCAAAATAGCAAACACTGTCACATTGACTCCCGTCAATTATATGAGACAGAGTAACGCATTGAAGTTACTTGCTGACATACCTCTTTACTTGCATGATCATCAAACTGTATCAGTGGCTGAAAATGGTCATTCTTAACCCTTTACCCATCGCGGATAGCAGACGATATTTGCTAAATAAATTCATGAATTACTAAAAATTTTCAATTTTTGTCTATAAAACATAGCTTATGACCCCTCATTGGACGAGCTCAACGAGCTCGATCCAATCAGGGGTCGTAAGCTATGTTTTTGAGACAAAAATTGAAACCATAACAAATTTGAATGGCGATTTTTGTATATAGGCCTAGTCGATCTTGTTTGTTACGTTAGGTAAATGGTTCATGCTGTAAATCATCAACGGTATGGCAATTAATCATATATCTATTTGGACAAGTGATTAATCGGTTAACCAAGGTTAATCCACGTGATTAATCGATCAAGAAAACACCTTAACCCTTTCAGCTCTACTAAATTTCTTGAAATTGCCAAAGAATGTATTCCTTCTCGTATGGTAGTAATCCGTCCTTCTGACAAACCTTGGTTCGACTCACTCCTTCGCCGCGAAATTCGTCACATAGATCGTCTTCGGAAACGAGCTCGGAAATACCGAATCCCGCAAATAATCGAAAAATACAGACATGCCCGAAACAACGTAAATAATATGAAAAAGCTAGACAATTTTCTTGGGGTGAGCAGAAACCCCAAAGTCTTCTGGCATACAGTTGAACAGTTACTGAACAATTGCGACAGAAAACCCTCTGTCCCATTTCGGAATCACAAAGATGATGCCGGCAGCATAGTTAAGGTAACAGACGAAGTGGACAAAACCAACTTACTGAACAAAACAGTTTTATCAAATAGTAAGATAAATGATGTTGGGCATGGGTTATCTGATTTCAGACCTAAGGCTCAGAGATCCTGCCGGAGATCGACTTCTCTGAAGACGAAGTGATTAAGATCCTCGGCAACCTACAAACCTAAAATGCACGTGGCCACGACGGTATCAGAAACGGTATGCCCAACGAAATGAAAACTACAATACGCTAGCCATTGGTTCAAGTGTTTCGGCTCTCCTTCACCTTATGTGTCTATCCATCAGAATGGAAGATGGCAACAGTAGTGCCAATTCACGAAAAAGGAGATGCACACGAACCCAATAACCACAAGCCAGTTTTAATTTATATATCTGGACCACACATTGGGTGGACCAGCAATTACGTGACCGATCGTAAACAAAGGGTAACTGTTGACTCAGATCTCTCAAAGTACTTGCCTATTAACCGTGGCGTTCCTCGGGGATCTGTACTGTGACCATTTCTTTATTTTATATACATAAATGACATTTCCGAAAACTTGGACTCACCTGATGTTTGTAGGTTATTTGCAGACGATACCAGTGTAATAGAACACGAATACAAACTAAATGACATTGCGGCAAAGTCTAACCAAAACATTAGGGTCTACTCCTAATGGGCAAGCACACCGCTAGTCACATTTAACCCCTCAAACACCGAAATCATTTTATTTACTAAGAAAAATATTATCCTACTTAATGTTGTAATGTTCGGTGAGACACCACTTGAACTCACAATGTCACATACCCATCTCGGCTTGTCCTTATAGGGAGGCCTAAACTGGCATACTCAAATTAATAGAATATGTAGAAAGGCCAACTCCAGACTTTCTCAACTAAGAAAATTTAAGTACGTCCTTGGTAGAAAAAGCCTCGAAACTTTGTTCAAGTCATTCATACTCCCTATTTCAGAATATGCTGATGTTGTATGGGTCGGCGCACCGGAATACTTACTTTTCAACTTTGCTAGAATCCATGTGGATGCAGCTAGAATAATATACTTTCTCGCGAGATCTACTCCGGAATCTGTTCTATTAGCAGAACTTGGTTGGGAAGCCCTCAGACACAGACGCCATCTCCACAATATGATTACGTTTTTCGAAAGTGTGAACACCTTGGCCCCCACGTATCTCTCTGACTTATTACCTAGAACTTTTGAGGATATCTCCTCGTATAACACTCGGTCATGCTCTAACTTCCAGTTGCCCCTCACCGATACGGAAGTATTTAAATGCTCATTTATACCCTCGTGTATCTCGGAGTGGAATACCCTACCCATAGAAGTTAGTCGAGTTCACTAAATTGTTAGGTTAAATATTTAAGGAGAGGGTGTGTAGACCACCTAAGTACTTTAACAGGGGCCATGTGGCTGTCAAGATAATACATTGTAGGCTGTGGAACTTCTCCTGCGATCTAAAGTTTGATATATTTGCTAACCATGTCCACAACATAGCAAACAGTCTATGTGGTTATGAGTCTGAAGACGCTATTCACTACTTCTTCGACTGCAATAACTATGCAGATGAAATAAAAGTCATACGAAGAAATCTTGCTCATCTAACAATAAGATCGGCCAATGATCTTCTTTATGGTATTTCCAACCTACCGGACACCGTAAACGTTCATTTTGTTCGCAGTGTACAAAAATGCATTAAACTAACGAAACTTTTTTAAGACTGGACAGTTAGTCAAGCGAACAAGTCTCAATCCTCTGTTCAATACAGATAAGAGATAATACAGGCAGAAATTATTGAATACCTAGACTTTGTCAACTCTTGCCTCAAGAAAATGGCCTGAGACCCCTTGTCGAAGTGCGCTCATCCAAGCAGCTCCGGCGAAGGGTCGTGGGCTGTGTTTTTTTGAGACAAGTAATTGAAAAAAATAATAAAATGTGAATTGAGATTCCAGTGAACTGTGCTGATCGTTTTAGTCCGTTATGTTGGGTAGAGGGTTAAAATAACTTTCTCTTAAGCTGTTGACTTATAAAAACAATAGCCATCTCTGTGTACTTCACGCAGCTTTTCGCATCTCTTTGCTGTAAGTCCTGGCTACAGCAGTGGTATGGGACTCCGTCGGAGTCGCGGTGGTGTTGAACTGAAGTATCACCAATGTAGATTTGCAAATCCGCACCGGCAGTGTGGCATTTTAATTTACCTCCCTATCCTGTCTCACTCTTCTATTCAGGCTCTTTCAAAGTTGATCAACTATCTGCTTTGTTCCAAGCCGTGTATATACACAACATCGTTTCAAAATATATGTATGTTTGCTTCGCCATTACACGCACAGATGGTAACTGTTTTTAAACATGTAAGCATACTTTGTAATTTTCAACTGTATTTTAAGAAAAGGATATAATCTAAGTACTGTACACTTGTTAGCCAATCCCTTTTGTTAATTGTAACAAATAAAACAAGTTTAATCTAATCTAATAAAATATATTCAAACAAAGGAGTCACCGAATTAGCCACGACTATCAAGTCTTTCTTTATAAACCGGAACAGTAAATATCGGTTGGATACGACATCGTTGTTCGTGAGGGAACTCTTCAACAAATGTGAGTGTATTTGGTTATTGACATTCAAAGTTACTTTTACCATCTTTCAACCTTTCGTGCTCGTAACCGTGCAATGATGGCAGGTTTTGACAATTGTATGTGGATATGCTAATCACTTTAAAGGAGTATCAGTTATTGGGTGCCAGGCCTTATACTAGTAAAACAGAACTTGCTTGTTTACTAAAGTAACCGAGCATTAGGACGTTCCACAGAATTGTTTTAGGGTAAGAAACGAGGCCAAAAGAGGCCTGAACTCCCTACTCTATATTTGACACATCATTGTGAAATTTGCTTGTGACATATTTGCGATATTTTTTGATGGATATGATTGAGGGATGTATTGAGATGGTCCCCAGCGTTTACATTAGCTCTCTTGACATGCAGACCTTTCGTGACAGTCATGGAAAGCATGTATCCCTTGATTTTCATGATGTTTTCGTGTACTATCTACATGTACATGACATGTGTAGGGTTTTCAATCTTCATTTCAACACAAACCCTTGTGATTTAATGATTGAATATGGCAAATGCAAATGTAAGAAGACATTTGTCTGAAGCAGAAATGCGGCGGGCTTTAGGGATGGTGGAGCAAGGGGCTACCCATTGTGGGGTTGGCGAAGCCCTTGGTGTGCACCATACGGTGATCACCAGAGGCTGGGCAAGATTTCAGCAGTATGGCACACCAGTAAGACGACATGGTGGTGGCAGAGACAGGGCAACATCTGCAGCTGAAGACCGATTTTTGATCATTCAGGCCTGTAGGAACCGCTTTGCCACAGCAACCGAGCTTCGCAGTGACCTTCAGAATGCAGGCAGACTATCCGGGCAAGGTTGCACGAATGTGGTCTCCGACCGAGAAGACCATGTATTCGCATTCCGCTGTCCCAGAACCACCGCCAGGCGCGATATGAATGGGCCATGGACCACGTTGGATGGACCAGAGAAGATTGGCAACCTGTCCTTTTTACAGATGAGTCAGGGTACTGCCTAGACCACACAGATAGGCGTTCGAGGGTATGGAGAAGACCAGGAGCGCGATTCCATGCAGCCAACATTGTTGAGCGTGACCGCTATGGTGGACGGTCAATCATGGTCTGGGGCGCATCATCTGGGATGGACGTACAGAGCTCTGTGTCCTTGAACGTGGTACGTTGACTGCTCAGCGGTATATGGTGAGATCCTGGATGTCCACGTCAGATTGTGTGCAGGTGCAGTGGGTGATAGATTCATTCTGAAAGACGCTAATGTCCGTCCTCATGTTGTCCATGCTGTCGGGGAGTATCGACAGATGGAGGGGATTGAGTGTATGGACTGACCAGCAAGATCCCTGACCTCGATCCAATCGAACATGTCTGGAATGAGTTGCAGCTTGCAATTTAAGCCCGTCCAGTCCAGCCAAGAAGTGTCCAGGAGCTTGGTGCCATGCTGGTCCAAGAATGGAACAACATCCCACAGAGTACCACCAGGAACCTGACTGGGAGCATGAAAAGGCGTCGCCAAGCTGTAATTGACAGTAATGGGTCTTATACTCGATATTGAACCCATACCAGTACGCTCCGTCAATTTTTTTGTAAATTAAAAAATCTGCTCTTTTACCAATAATATCCATTTTCCATGGTTATCGTATTCAAAAGCTAAAACATAATGTCAAACACAAATAAAATCTTAATTTCTGTACTTAAATCATTAAAGATAAAATTAAATAAGAAATATATACATTTTTCATTACAAAATTTCATCTAAAACGTAAAACAGATAGTTGGATATACTTGGCGCTTAGCAAACTTTGGGTAGTATAGTATCTTCATATACTCTTAGCAATGCAGATCAGATGAATCAGACAGACTACATATTGTCTGAGGCAGCTCAACATAAGATCTCCTGGTTGTGACCATAGATCAGTACCGAAGGTTGACTGAACGGTATTTATTAATTCATTTATTGGTGTTTAAGGTCACTTACTTATGCACAATGGCTAATCATGACCGTGACAGTTTTACGGGTGGCGGAAGCCGGAGTACCAGGAGAGAAGCACCGAGCAACGACGAGCAGCTGTCAGCTCTTCAACATCGCAACTCTGAACTCTGCACCGCAGCACAGGCTGGGCTAAATTAGTTGAAGACATGCGCACCATCGACGTGCAGTACGCCGTAGTACACAGCCTCATCGTGCCACACATGTAGGCAAGTGGGGTTAAGTGTCTTGCCCAAGGACACAACGCGAGAGCTCGAATCAGTCGCTGAAATGGTCATCTATCCAACCTCTAACCGCACTCGACGTTGCTTAACTTCGGTGAGACACATGCGCAACATAGAAGTTCTTTTAACCCTTTACCCAACACAGACGATATCAAAATCTATTATTTTAAATATAATTTTTTTAAATTTTTCAAAACATTTCAACAAAACCATATCATGTGACCCCTCATTGGAACGAGCCCATTGAGCTCGTTCCAATAAGGGGTCACGTGATATGGTTTTGTTGAAATATTTTGAAAAATTAATTTTTTTCAACTGCTCAATTTGCAAATAACGCGGGCGGATGCGTGCGATTCGTAAGGTAAAGGGTTAATTGCGGCACGATCACTTTTTATTGGAACCCAAATATGGGCTTCCAGCATTCAACCAGCCAAAATTGTTAAATTCCAGATGGATGTAAATGGAGTGAATCAAGCCGGCATAGTGTGGTGATGCATGAAATGATCTTTTAATTTTTCACACAACATTTCCAATTCTCTTTTCAAATTTCGCCGTTTTCGAAGATTTAATACCGACGTGTGCAGTTTATTTACGTAATCTTATCTTTTTCACTCAATAAAACAAATCTTGAAAAACGCAAAATTCCTTGTCATCGGACTCATGCCATAAATTTCCTCAAAAGATAACTGCGAATTATTTTCTGTCCGCACAAAACGTGCGTCTATGCACAGAAGCAGATTTCTGAACAAGCCGGACTTGTAGTTGGTGCTTTTTTAAAGACATTTGCGTTGTTAGTTATATCACATAACAGTTATATCACTATGCCATTCCAAGTGTGGGGTGTGAACCACTAAACTATCGTAAATAGCTGAATAACCCTGCACAGTGAAGGACTCTCTGATGGCAGGCGAGGTGGGTCATTTGACCCGTGCTCTGACTCCAAGGTGAAATCAAATTTAGCCATGCGTGCCTACAAACTATCCCCATTCGGCGGCATTAAATGTGTGTTAAAGATGAATTTACAAGTAGGGTGGGAGTAATGACAAATGTGTCAAATGCAAAGACAATCACGCCAATAATACATCTCATTTTCCTTGTATATTGGTGATGGATCCAATTATCTACATGTCTGTCGGGAATGTCGTACAGCCAGGGTTGCTACCATGGGACCTGGAAAGACGAGGCTCCCAATGTAGGGATCTTTTTATTCTAAAACACGTATACGCATTGGACACACTACCACTGTGATGTGGTTCATCCTTGAGGAGTTGGTATATGTTATATGTGGTGACAGTTAACTAGATAATGGAAATCATAACCGGTCACGTCCGTGACGGATTACTGACCGGTTAACCTTTTCTGTGTGGGTGGGGCTTGATCGGCGTTTTGTGTTTTATTCATTGTAAATCACAAGTTGCAATATTTTTCTATATGTATTAAAATTGTTATTTTCAGTGAAGCCCTGTTGATTATGCTTTTTGATGAAAAGTCACTGATCCCTGAGGATAAGAACCACCTCAATACAAACGAAACGGGCGGGTTGGACACGGTGAGACATACGTTCACGCACGGATTCAGGCGACACTCCTTGAGTCTTGGTTAAATACGCGGCGTGGATCTATTTCTCCCAGAAACAACCACGTCCGGTTTCCGACATGCAGATGCATCAACACGCTAAAAACTAAAGTGTTAAAAACTACACTTGAAGTGCTGTATTTAACACTTACTAAGTGCTGAACTAGCACTTTGTTCACGTGTAGATATCCCAGAACTTGACAGGTGTTACAATAATACCACTAGACAAGTGTAATGTCGCGACACCTAAAAGGAAACAACGCAGATGACGCGGATCAGGCTCGAACTTTCGAGCCTGATCCGCGTCATCTGCGTTGGGTCCTTTTAATTATGCACCCACCAAGCGCAAATCAAATTATGGACGATTCTGGAAGAACCGCCAATTCTAGACACATGGGAAGTGCCATCCATTCAAGTTTCAGATGTCGGACGATTGTAATGTCTAAGTGCTTAAAGCATTGCACTTTGAGCGTTAAAATCAAACCCTAAGAGTTAAAATGGGTTTAACACCTTGAAAGTGTCAGTTTTAACACTTTAGTTTTTAGTGTGATTAATGTGCTTGGCATTAAGCTTTCACATCTGTTCCAGTTAATGTGGGATACCAGTTGAGGAATATAGAGAGCCAGGTGGTTCAGTGGCCACCACGGTTCGATCCCCGTCAGGACTAACAGCATTTTGTCCATAGGCAAGGCACTTAATCCCGATTTTCCACTCGTGGGCACAGTGGCGCTGTGTACTAAAGCGTACTACAGGTCGATGAAGCACTTGTCTTCAACCAAAGCTCTCCTTGTTCGTGTGGAGTTAGTACGTTGGGCAGTCAGACAGTTGCTCGCCGTTGCTGGATTGTTCACTCCAGGTAGTCCGGCTTCCTCTACCCGTAGAACTGTTAGGCATGATGTGACCCTAGCTGTCGAAAATGTCATTAAACCCCAATATACAAATAATCGAGGAACAGAGTTCACACGCACTGTACACCTTAACTGCATGTACTCTGCCAAAATCCCCACACTCAGGCAATTAAGATTAAGAGTCTTGCCCAGGAACACAACGCAGACGATGCGGATCACGACCTCTTGGGCTAAAGTCCGATGTTCTAACCGGGCTCCCATCGCGGTGGGTATGATAAACGTTTTGCCTACTCACTTTCGTTTTCATGCAGTTCGATCAGATCCGCTGTGTGTTTCCATATCTCACAGCATTGCAACCATTTGCAATTTTCTCTCTTCTTTTTCAGAATCTATTCAGGGTCGACCGAAGCGGGGGTGGGGCGCAGCTGACATTCGTTTCCACATTTTTCTACCGACATGCTACACGATTACAGAATGAGTAATGTTTTATGTAATCTTCAAATTAAAAAAACTCAGTTGCGTTCGACGAACGAATTCTACCTGCGGTTGGTTAGCTCAATCTCTTCTACTTCAACGATCCTCCAACCTGAAGCGTAGTCTTCGCGTTGGAAGATGGTTATAGTGGAAGAAATAGATCAAGCCAGCGAAAGACGCGCATGCGTACCTAAAAAGAGGGACGAGCGGATATTTGTACATTTTCTGATATGCGACTATAATTCGTGGCACTACACAAATGGCATCGTCAGCTATTTCAGTGGTATACCATATTCATCACTTTCTAACACCTCCCTTGCACTCATCAAGACTTCAGAATCAATGAAATGACATTCGTGTATCCATTTTAAAACTTTTCTCCAACCTGGCTGAGCCATAACCAGCACGACACACATTGAAAGTTTATCCCCATGCACTTTCGTTAAGCTTCTCTCCATCTGACTCTGCCACCATGTAATCAACGAGGAGTAAAATTGGCCTTCCCATATAACAGTGACAATTAAAATTATACCTCAGGGATAGAAAAATTATTAAACAGCACACACTCTGTCGACAGCTAGTTACCTTTTGCAAAAACGATCTTAAAATGAAGCCAGCGTCGAAACAACAGCAAAACATGTCACTAACCTCTCGATGCATGCCTCTATCGGGTCACTAAACGTCTGTGTGTGCTAGTGTAAGAATCCACATGCTTGGAAACATCGTTACTTCGAAAGGTTATCGCCTACACACTTTCGCAGAAACAAACTTACAAGATAAATTAATCTCTTCATTCAGCTATGAAACACAGTAGTCGCCAGGATTTTTCTGTGCTTTCGTCGTGGACTGGTCGTAATCCGCGCGTGGGCAGTGATGTCCACGCATGCGTTTACCGGAAAATAAAAATCATCATCAACAAATTTTAATTAATGAAGCACCGGTTGTACCCGGTGCTCCATTAATTAAATTTTTGATGGTTATTCCTATAATTAGTGTTTGGAATCTAATATTATTCCGTCCGTGGAAATATTTCCCACCTGTGGAAAGTGACCAGTCCACGACGGCCGTACTGTACATGCAGAAGAACCATTATATACGTATTTTTCCAGTTAAACACATAAAAAGTAAAAAAAAGACGTCTGTGCTTCTGACACGTGAACATATAAATTCATATACAATTTTAAAAAAAACCATAAATATATAAACAAATAAAATTTCATTGTGCGCTATTAGCGTCCCATGTTTCACTGAGTTCGGAGAAAGCAACATTCTTTATCAACTTTTCAGAAAAAATACAAAACATAACCTATTACATTAATAATTATGTTATACATTAATACATAACAAATACAGTGGGATGAATGCTCCGATTATTACTGGAAGACAGGGATCTGACCCGATTCGTGTTAGTTGTCTACTCGTGTTAATTAAATATTTGTCACTTGAAATGTGACTATAGAATTAAGAGGGTCCCAATATATTTTTATTTTATTCTGTGGCTGCGCGAAATCCTCTCTGTTTTTCTGCCGATGAGAAAAGGGTGATTATTCAACTTTATACCAAAATTAAATTTTATTATAGGTCGAGAAAACGTTTAAGTTGTAAAATTCGATACCTCCCGAGAGAAATGCAAAGAAAATTATTTTCACGATGGTGACAGTGAATCTTTCAAACTCACGTTGTCTCTGGTGGAATTACAGTAAAACTACTAGTTACGCCCTATATCGCAAATGTTGGGGTTCACGTAGCTTGTACAAGATGTTTGTCGCAAGTTCTCCCTTGTTTTATTTTATGTTTTACCGAAACCATTCGAAAGTGGAGGATATAGACACTAGTTCACTACTCCGTTTCGAATACGATTCTTATCCTCAAGTGGGGAGCGCGGAGGATTATTTCACGAGGCTTTACCCGAGTGAAATAATCCTCGAGGTTCACGAGAGGATAAATTCGGACTCGAATACAAGCAGTGAACTTTTGTATTTATATTCTTTTCCCCTTATTTATTTTCCCAAAACAGCCTTTTATAATTGATTCAACTGAACAACCGATTTGTAAACAATAAAAAAAATAGTCCGTCATCGCCGAGAATGTGATACGATGCGGGGAGTGGAATATCGGGTTAGTCTCACGTAGCCGGTCGGGCGAAGGTAATTAACTACAAACACTGTTAAGTGAACTTGCTATAGTCCGTATCAATGAATTGTCTCACTCAGCCTGTTTGGATTAATTTAATGATAACTGATCATTAATGTTTGGGAATATTGTTAACACTTAATTGCGGAGCTTTTATTTCTGCGATAAATATATATTATGAGATACGCTCACTTTCTCTCTCACATGGTTTAAATATAAACTCCAGGTAAGGGTTAGCACTTAAACATGGCCTTGGTGAGACGTGCAATTGCGTTACCTCTGTTTCCAGTTGAAAGTTTTAGTGATGTGTGGTAGTCTGTTCTAGAAGAAGCACCAGAGGGTACAAACATTGAACAGTTCACTGACTATGTTACTACCTACTGGGTCGAAGGTGACCATGGGCGTTGTATGTGGAACCATTTTGACACGGTTGGACCCCGTACCACTAACCACATCGAAGGGTGGTACAGAAAGCTGAGTCTTTTTATTGCTGGATCCCACCCCAACCTGTATCGCATGATTGACTTCATTAAGTAGGAACAAGCTTACCAGGAAGCAACGGTATTACAACTGAATGCTGGTGGGAGACTTCAACCACGGAAGAAAAAGTACAGGAAAATTGACAATTCCATTGATCACTTCAAGAGAAAGTTTCTCAGTGGTGATATAGGACTACTACGCTATTTAGATTCTGTGTCACATCTAACTGGATATTGAAGTGGTATGTACTATATTTATTATTATTGTATTTATTATACGGCAGTAGAAAAGTTAATATCAATCAATAAATTTGTCAATTTTACAAGTAAACCTTGTACTTTATTAGATAACGACTATAGTCGGCAACTCTTTGATCACAAGGTAGTTCACACCTTACTCCGAAACAATGCCAACCGGCTAAGTGAGACGACCCCGGAATATCATTTTCGGCGAGTGGGAATACGATTTGTTTTGGGTAAGAAAAACGAAAGAAAATAAATGTGTTTTGTCATGGCTAACAATGTTGATCAATGGAAGAGATCTGCAGGAAAGTTAGCTTCCCTTAATTTCAAAAAGCTGTCAATAAATTTAACACTAAGGGTATGAGAATTTGAATTGAAAGTTGAAAGTTCGAAATGTTATCAAATTTGTATAATCGATGTGCGCATCAGTTCACAAACTTCAGGCATTTTCCCGTAGAGTAGTATAGAAATACAGAATCTGGCTTTTTACAATTTTCTCCCAATCAGTTTCAATGTTTGACTATTATTCTCTTTTGAAACCCCTTTAAAACTAAGAAAACGGCCTTTTCACCATCTTTTAATATTCTGCAACTGTTTTTCTCTTCATTAAATCAAAAAGGTGTGCATCGTGATATGCAATACTGACATTGTTTTTTTTATTAATATAAAAATCCAGGCGGTGAAATTTTTTAATTATTTTTCCTGGGAAGAATAAAAACTTGGCAAATTTCTGTAAAAACACATTCACACAGGCCTGGCATTCTGAAAAATGCAGGAGGGCAAAAATCGCTCTCCTCAATCAGCTTAGGAGAGCAATTAGCTTTACACAGCATTTTAAGTATCCAGTTGAACGAACTCATTGAAACTGAAACCAACAGACTACATCAGTGATTTTATTAACTTTACTAAGGTAAAGCGAAATCTCTTAGACATCTAGATGTCCCACTCAACAACCGAACACACACTTGACAAGACCTGAGTGTGTACCCAGACCTGTTGTCCAAGAAAGTCATACGCCTACCACTACCACCTTCAACCCCCCAAGGGGGTTGAAGGTGGTAGTGGTAGGCGTATGACTTTCTTGGACAACAGGTCTGCTTGAATCTACAGTCATATCCTGGTGCAAGTGCTTCAAGTGACAGGATAGTAGTAATGGTCGTATGTTATAGTGTCAATATTCCCTGAAAAATTACCCATCAAACTGTAATGTCAGTTGTTGAACTTGAAACTGACAGAAAAAAAAAAATATTGCTGTGACCCATTTTGCTTCAAATAATTGCAACTGTGTTCGGGTATGGTTGCAGCCATTACCTTTTACCACTAAACCACTTTCAAAATGAAATTACGTGATGTAATGTGACTTCGAAGTTAAATTACATTTTTGCTTTACAACAAAAAATTTATGTGAGCATAATACATGTAATCTCAATTATCCCAGACCAAAATATTTAGGAGGGCAATTTTTCGCTCTCCTTAATTCTTTCAGGAGGGCAGTAAGGAGAGCTAAAAAATCGCTCTCCTGAAATTGCTAAGCCTGTTCACAAACTAAAACGCAAAAGTGGACACTTAGTGTTGGTAGATGTGACATTGATACATATTATAAATGACGGATTATCTGTGAACCATTTGCTTCTAATTAAGTTGCCATAAAAGCCAGGTTTTTCCTTTGTTACTTGTAATAAACGAAAACAACAGACAGCTCTTGGAGCTCTTGGAGCTGTCTGTTGTTTTTCTTTATTAAACGTAACAAAAGGAAACTTAGCTTTATTTTCTATTGCTATTTTCACAACAGTTATTTGCTTCATGAATTGACCTTCCTCGCGCGTCCAATAATTTCAAGGGAGATAACATTATCGGAAGTCAGGGATGAAAAGTTTAGATCAATAGCTCTGCGCATGTTCGTCGTTTGGGTGTTTTAATTGCAATTAAACATCACAGAGCATATAATTACAACAATACCAACTGTTTTTGTGTATGAACTGGAGTTATCTCGACACTTTCATTTCCTTACAGCCGTCAATCATGGGAGAATTCTAGTATTTTCTAAAAAATAACAGGCCCCCTTTATATCTCAGAAGCTTAGTCATCTAAATGATCAACAATTAACTGCCTGATAATGCATTCAGGTATCGAGCATCTTGATTTTGTCGGGCGAATAGGTATCACAGTACTAAATATTTTCCCAAAGGCGACCATTATAACATTCAAGCGAAAAGAAATATGATCGCATCACTTTAATTTTGGTATTCAAATATCATTGTCAAGTATATCCCGTCAAAATAACTTTTTCTGATCCGAAAACAAGGGGTCATGCAACAAATATGAGAAAAAAACTGACAGGAAGGGAAGTACCGGTTACATGCACATATTTTTCAGCGAATTCCCAACAAAAACACACCAACAGTCAACTGTAGTTTCTAGGTTCAAAAGTCTTCAAATAACCCTCTATAACAACAATGTAAGATGCTGGTAAAATGCTTCAGAAGTTTATTGAAACGATATATTTTCTCAAGGCTGCTTAGATTTGGAGATTGCATCTTTTCCGAGTGCAACAGTTCAAGGCGGGTAACTCTGATTTTGATATTTAGTACAGTCATACCAATAGATATTCACAATATTTTAGAGGGATGTGACTGAGGACGCGACAAATAAATTGTAGGAGAGTGATCCCCCATTCGAAATTACGCGATTGATGGCGAGAAAATTATTTCCCAAGTGCTGTATCAAATCGATCAAATCGTACCGAATGATTTCACCATTAAGTCAGTTACCATCCGAAAATCCAAAATTGTGTGTCACATCCTGGTTCAGGAACTTGACTATAATAATGAAATATATTGAGTGTGCTCACTATTTTTGAGACGGTACAAGAATTATACCACGAGCGACTGCGAGGAAACGTAAGTTTTCCCGAGAGGCATTTTCTTCTTCACACAAAAGCCAAAACCAAACAAATCTCAAATGAATACATTTCTGACATTTATCATGAAAATCGAATTTTGATAAAGTTATCTCCCTTGAAATTATTAAACGTGCGAGGAAGTGCAAATTAAAAAGAGAGTGATTATTGAGAAAAGCTATGACATCAAGAGAAAATAAAACCAAGTTTTCGTTTATTATTTAAAAAAAAAATCCCCAAATAACAGGCAGCGCCCAGAGTTGTTTTCGTTTATTAAAAGTAACACGAAGAAACTTGGCTTTTTATTGTCAAGCTAATTAAAGCAATCTCTTTACAGATAATCCACCATTAAGAATATCTGTCAGTATCACACTCGCTACCTACACTACGTATGCGTCCACATTGGCTCTTTGTCTAGCGAATGTGTTTTTACAGTATTTTGCAGGTTTTTACGCTTCCCGGGAAATATTCAATAAATTTTGTCTCCTAGACTTTTATATGAATGGAATGGACAGTGTCTGTATTATATGCCACGATATGCACACTGTTGACACAATGAACAGAACAATTTACAGAACAAATAAGGCTGAGGAAAAAGCCCTTTTTCTTATTTTTAAAATGGTTTCAACAGAAAATAGTCAAACGTTCAAACTGATTTAGGAGAAAGTCGTACAAAAAACTGCTTCTATATTTTTATACTTCCCTACACGAAAATATCTGAAGTTGGTGAAATGATGGGAACATCGATGATACAAATACAGAAATCTGGAGATACATACAGATTATCATGATAATTCATTTATCTAACAATTCTGTCACATAAACAGATTAAATCTTAACCATTTTACCCAACGTAACGGCCAAAAAGCCAACGCTATTCTCAAAAATCGCCAGTTAATTTTCATTCTTTTTTCATTTTTTTGTCTCAAAAACAATGGTTATGACCCCTCGTTGGAACGAGCTCGTCGAGCTCATTCCAACGAGTGGTCATAACCTATGTTTTTGAGACAAAAATTGAAAAAATTTGTTATTCGAGAATTTTTTTTTGCAAATGTCGTCTGCTTTTCATGTTAAGTAAAGGGTTATATTATTTTTAAACATTTTTGGGACATAATGTTCGGTCGATCGCTGAAACGCACGTAGAATGTATCCATGCGCCTGTTATGATAGCCCGTAGCGCTACCGGAAACGAGTCGTCTATATGATACGGAATCAGAATGAGTCGTCTATACGATACGGAACTGGAACACATTATGTGATACGTACCGTTTCTCATGGTTTTCAGGCCAAAATCTATATGATTGTTAGACAAAATTCCTGAAAGTATCAAATTATGTGTATGTATTTTGAACCAAAATAACCGGTTCACATGTTTTTTCCTGTTACAATTCAGTTCGCCGTAGCATTCTCCTACACATTGTAACAAAACAACAGTAATGAAGTATGCTACAGATTAAAGGAAATGTGTCATTAAGAAAAAGTTATAAAAAGAAAAAGAAGACGTAAGTATAATTTTACGAGAGCATCATCCATTGATAGAGGAGTGAGTGCGATTCTAACCATGCCTCTATCCACGTCACTGTAATTGGTTGAGTTTTGTTTAGGTGATTAACACTAATTAAGATTAATCTTAAACATATGGGGACTTTACATGCGTTTAATCCAGATCTTTGGGCGTTATTGTTAAACCAGGTCACGTTCTAGATCTCCTACCAGCGTTGCATATCACCTTGTCAAAAACGTTTAGTGGTTTGAAATGCAGTGAACATCATGATTAAAATTCAAGTGATAACCTAACTCATGCGGTTAATAATATGGAATAAATTTAATAAATTTTCAAGTGGGGGCGTGGTGGCTCAGTTGACAGAGAGGCAGTCTGCAAGCCGAGAGGTCCTCGGTTCGAATCCCACCTGCGGCAACCGCGATGTATCTTTGGGAAGGACACGTCACCCCCATTGCCCACGTGGGGGCACGGTGGC
The DNA here is from genome assembly GCA_031216915.1 of Pictodentalium vernedei. Taxonomy (NCBI): domain Eukaryota; kingdom Metazoa; phylum Mollusca; class Scaphopoda; order Dentaliida; family Dentaliidae; genus Pictodentalium; species Pictodentalium vernedei. The sequence continues at coordinate 229,820,813 of CM062294.1, forward strand.
GTTGTGTACTAAAGCGTACCACACGTCGATGGTGCAGTTATCTTCAAACAATGTTAACCCTGCTTTTGTGGAGTTAGTATGCTGGGGAGCATATGCTCGCCATTGCTCGGTGGTTCTCTCCGAGTACTCCGGCTTCCTCCACCCGTAAAACTTTCGTGGTCATGATTAGCCTTTGTGCAGAAATATGTGACCTTAAACACCAATAAATAAATAAATAAATAAATAAATAAATAAATAAATAAATAAATAAATAAATAAATAAATAAATAGATAATCTTCAAGTTTTACCAATTCTTCAGGTTCTGAGGCACGTTCATAACTGCTATATTAAATTTTCGATTGCCTTGGAATAATTAATTAATTACCAGGCATCGGGGTGATTCACTCTCGAATACTCAACACTTCTTCGGGGATTTACGTCAAATTGGCTACCGCAAATAAGGTATTTCAGTTTTCTTCTCGGAATCTCCTAACGTGGTTTGAATAAGGTCGATTAGTCAATTAGACCACTGTAAATAGATTTAAGTTGTGGATTCAAACTATTTCACAGTACTCTGATCACAAAAGTGGTATTTTCTCGATCGGATCACGAAAATTTTTCACACAATGGCTCTAAATATATAAATAAAGCATTGTGAAATCAAGTCCGAATCAAGAAAAAAAACAAAAAAAACAAGCTGAAATAGCATCTCAAAATCTATGTTCTCGCACTTCTTTCCCGAGAGTGGTGATTCTTTTGTGATGTTGGGAGAAAAGTAGAATGATAATTTTGACCGGATCGCGACCCGAGGTCAGTACTATAAAACTTTTACACTTGTTTTTTTTCTGGAATCGGATTTTCTAGTTATGACCTTGAAATAACCAATTACCATTTTCGAAGATCTGGCTATTTGCGAGTTAGCCACATCTTTTAAAATACTAATGATTTGTTTTAGGCAGTCATACATATTAATAGGAAGAAAATACAATTCTAGAAAATACAATTGTAAATGTTTTATAGTTTTGGTTCCCGGTCGCGATCCAGTCTAAATTCTCTGTTCGATTCTGTGATTGTAGTACGGTAAATAGAATTAAGTTGTGGTTTCAAAATATTTTAGGCAAAGAATAACAGTTCGATTCCATGAAAGTTACTTTGTTCACGACTATAGTGATATTTGTTACGGAAACTTTCGGTTGGGCCTCATTTGAGGAGGCTTGCTGTGACTATCAGGATCACCGACTAACCACAGGAAGGACATTACAGTTCACACTCAATTTAGTTACGGCTAACGATCAAAAAGCGCGTCGCCATAATTAACCCATTCATTTGTTTTATACTGACATGTGTGTACTCAGTTTATGGTTTTGCTGTCATCAAGGCTACGCACTGGCCTTACAAAAATTCCCTTACTTGCTCCTTTGTATAAAGGAAACCTACCGTTTCAGACTAGGTTCCAAAATTATCCCATGAGTGACTGCAAGGGTATAGATTTCACGATCGACTGAAACTACCGAAAAACGGTAGGTATTCTTTTGTATTACATGCGTGGAATTGGGAACACGTTTTAATTACAATTAATACTTAACCCGTAGAGTATTTTCAAGATATTTGTCATCAAATCTAGTCATGGCTGCTGTGAAGCAGCCATGACTAGATTTGAAGAAAAATTCATCTAAATGCAACTCAAGAAATCATTGGTGAAACATTCCTTTCAATTTACAAGGAGGAAATTTGATTAAATGCGCCCAAATTATACTTATGTCAGTTACGAAAGAAATTCTATCCTAGGCAGGAATATCCACCAACAGCATGCACGGAGTTAAAACAACCAAACGCCTGATCAATGGAATGATATAGGTCTAAACGTATTTCGTAATGCGCGTCACTTCCGGGGATATATTATCTTACAACAACCATGACAATAGATATAGAGAATTATTTGCTACACATTTCCCGCTATCTCATTAGGTAGCATAAAACAATGGGTGACTACGAACATGTTACATTGTATACTAGGGCTCCTTGTGAACAGTGTTGATACAACAGGTTGAAAACAAATTTAAATCTTTTTTAAAAAATGTTTGTAATTGTTGCACATTATTGTACATATATGAGGTAAACGTCTAATTCCCGAGATGCCGAGTTTTAGTCCAAAATAATAATAATGTTGAACAATGAATCGAAAAAAATCTTTCTGAAATCAAAATAATAGAGTACCAGCAGCCTATTGGAACCTTCTACGTGTATCCAATCATATTCCAGACTCTTTCTGGATAGGCTATTCATTCATCAATCCCGAATGAATTAAACTGGAAAAATATTTCTCAGTGGCTCCTGTTAATCATTTTTCGTTTAACTTCTCTTCCATGCTGATGTCAAAATACCAAAATTTTAAAGCGCAAAATATTCAAGTGATGCAGCCAGCAATTTGACCAATCCAATATTGTTGGGTAGAGCTCAAGGTAATCTTTTCAACAAGATTGAATTGTTTAAATTCTCAGTTGCATTATGGGAAATATTTAGGGGGGTCGACATTTTAGTATTATGACATCAGTGTGCAGGTGTTTAAATGTCTTAATTGTTAAAGTACAATCGCCAATATTCTGCGATAATCGGCGATGTTTGGACATCACGTACCTCACTTTTTCCGATTCAATCTCCGCTTGGACATATCATATATATTAATCTAATGCACTGCGTTGGGCCCATGGTCGGTGAATCCAGATGGGTACCAGCCCCGTCAATTTTCTAAACAAACAAACTTACTCAAAGAGGTCACTAAATTGAGAATGTGCAAACGTGTCAACACACAGGCATTCTTGAAAAATACCATCTTAAAATATAAACAAACGCAGCTGCAATTGGTCAAAGAACTCTACCTTCGGTCGATTTGGTCTATTTCTTCTACTTCATCCATCTTGGAAGAGGGATGAAGTAGAAGGAATGGGCTAAACAAAGAACAAACCGTAAAAAAAGAAATAAGTGGGTATTCATAATTTTCAGAATATGACTATAAGGGTATAAAAAATAAATCCTTACATTACCATCAGCACCGCCCACATTTTGGCCCTTCTTCTGGATCTGATGGTTGAGTCGATTTGAGTATGACTTGACCACCACCAGTATAAATGATAACTAAATGGTCAGTAATACTACCATTAATTACTATTTATTAACGCTATTACTTCATTTAAACACGACGTTAATTTGGCTGAGTGCTGGAGGCCCATAGTTGGGCTTTATTCTGGAGCGCAGATAGAGCAAAACTTGAAGGCTTCATATTCCATTTCCTTCCATGATTTCCTTATTATCTTTGACGAAAAGTTATTTAGTCCGTATATGCACTCTCCCATAAACTGTAACAAGGAAAAGACATGTGAATAAATCTGGCGGCCGAGAATAATGATATATCCATACGGGGGGCGTTTCCATGGTCACCGTTTTATTCCCTTAAACTAAATAATAAAAAAAATTAAAAAATTGCCACCGCGCCCTACTGCTCCAATTCAAAAATTAAAAGAAATTCAGATAATAGTTATTTATTTGTTTTTATGGCCTAATACGCTATGTGACACGAAAGAACGTCGCAAGTTGTTTCAAAGACACAAAGCCATCAAAAAGTTGTCGATGCCGCACCCCTCCCCCCAAAAAACCCTCTCAAACAACAACTAGAGAACCCGAAACAAAAAAAACAATAAACAAAAACACAAAACAACCCTCAAAATCTCCCCCTCCCCCCCACGCCCCCTCCCCCGAAGAAAACAAGCTACTTTTTAACACATTCCGTCGTCCTTGTCAAGACTCGAGAATCAATGGACTGGCATTTTGGGGTCTCTTTTTCTACGTTTCTACCACTAGGCCGAACCAGGATGGTAAAAGTACGTTTCGGAAATGTATGTATTCACTTACACTGGGCTTTCCCCGCCTCTGATGGTATCGTGTTATTGTCATTTGGCGTTGGGGAGGATATCGATTCGAACTATATTGGGGAGTCTCCCCGCAGTTCACAAATTATAAAAGCATCCATTGATTGTATGTAAAAAGTGACACATTGAGAATGTCAACAAAGACATACGTACATACGGCGTTGACACTGTTATTGGTGTGAGTGATAAATTGTTTCGAATTGTTGTACACAATCCAGCAAATATTTAGCTGGGGTCAAAATAGCAGCAGACATGGGGATACAAATCCACTTGTCTGTGTGAGAGGTTGCACGTATGTGGCTACGTTGACATGTTCCAGATCACAAACAACAGACTGTTCTTAATTTTTCTGACATTAACATCTGCATTGCGGTGTCTTAGTGTGGCATATGTACTTTTGGTAAAAACAATTTTTCCTAAGTGTATGGTAACAGTTCTAGGATATGTTTCTTTAACCCTTTGAAACCGAGCGGTCCTTTTTCCGAACAGGAGTACGATACGTCATAAAGTCATTAAATGGGATGGCTGTACAGTACAAGTGTGGGGCAGATCAATCAATATTTTCAACGTGCAGCCCCGAGGCTGCAGGTTGAAAATATTGATGGGTCTATCCCAAATAATGAATATGAGCTCTTCTCATTGCTGCTATTGAACTGACATGGAAGATACCACTCTCGTACAAAGGGTTAAATGTTCGAACAAACACAGGCACGTGAACAATGAAAGAAACACGAGCCCTCGGGTATTTTTAAGCTTCAAGTCAGAAATTAGGTGTTGAAAATGTTTTGGGAAATAGCCTTGGTGGCTGTTTTGAAAACTTCTTGCAGCATTTTGTTTTGTAAAAAGGGGCAATCAAATAGTGATTGAGCGGTATTGGAATTTCGAGTTCGCTATCGATATCTTTAGGGAATATTCCACGGTATCGGTTCGGTATTCAGTATCTGACTTAAATGAGACTTGCTTTTATTTCCAAAGGGGAATTTGCGTCAGGAAAATACAGGTTGTTCTTGTATCATTTTACCACAGAGCCACAAATCCCACTATCAATGAACTCAACATTGGCATTCTTTTGCAAACACAAATCATATGTACAGTAGTTTTGTGACGTGTTTCAAACACACATTAACCCTTGGAGGCCTAATTTAGGCTTTTGTGATCCCAAAGCATGTGCCCCTAACATGCCTTCATTGGGAGACCCTGCTGATAATACACAAATCACGTTGACAGTGAGTTCTAGTCAAGCTTTTGCTGCCTGTTAAGGCTACGAAGACTTGAAAAGAAACCGCTGCTAAGCAAATGAACTTGTACAGCTGATAGTCTAGTGGGATGCTAAAGCCCTCAATGGTTAACAAAACTGAAAAGAAAATCAGTCTCTTCTTTCATGAAAATGAACCCTTCAAATGCTATCAAGCATCAACAAAGCCTAATAAATAGGGAATGTAGGACAATTTGAAAATTCAGATGAATCGACATTCAATGATTGGATCGGTTCGGTTTTTCGGTGTATCGTGCATCTCTACAATCGAGAGTTTTTATTGGACCCTGCGAAGCTAAGGAATTCGTTTCGATTGGTAATTATTATAATGATTCGATTAGATTCAGGTCGCACTGATTTAGAAATTTTCTAAATGTCGCGATGCTCTCAACACACTACCAACTGTCTCATCTTGAACTCGTCTTCTACTCGTACGGGTGACATGGTGATAGAAGAAACGTTCAAGGACTTCCGTCCTGGAATATTCCGCTGTTTGTTTGACCTTCCGAAATAGACGAGTCGCCGTGAAATACAATACTCAAGTGGATCCTGGCAATATTTAAGGTTGTAAGAACTCGGAATATTTAAGAAATAACTGTTGTTTTCCTTCGGTTTATGCGATAATAAACCGAAAATTTTCAGCACAAGCTTCATAACTCGCGTAGCGAGTTATGATTAAGCTTGTGCGGAAAATTTTCGGTTTATATCGCATAAACCGAAGGAAAACAACAGTTATTTCTTATAATTTAATCCGGCTGTAATATTAAAATATAAAAACTATGTGTACGTGAACGAAAAACTTTTAATTTTCGCAAAAGACAACAGTCAAGCTCAGGAAAGTGTGCCACAAACATGTCACGTCAATCATTGTCAAATTGTTTGTTGTTTTGATTTTCGATCGCAGACGATAGATATTTAGCAAGTCACGTAACAATATCACTAAAAACATTTTTTTTAAGTTCCCCCAAAATCATGTTTGGATGTATGATCTTTTATTTGTCTCCCACTTCGGTATATTTTATTAAATTCAATTGTTCCCGAGAAATTATCATTATATTCTCACTGACTGAAGGCGACGAAAAATCGATCATTGATCTTTGTTTACAAGCTTGTTATCCATCTATCAGTCTGCCGTCACGCCCTTACGGTGACAATTGGATGGAGTGGGCGGGGCTTACAAAGTATAGACATTCTAAATCATTACGTGATTTGGTTTGTATGATTTTTACGACTTTCACGCTGTTGCTTTCAACCAGTCAAACGCAGAGGCGGGGCAAATGATTAAATTATTTACAATTTGAAGAGCCGTAAGATTCGATTCGAGATTAGATTCGAAATCGCTTGGCTGATTCTATGTTTTACATAATTCGAGGGAACCAAATGCGATGAGAACGTTTTTCTCCCCATTGATAGTAGGGGGGGGGGGGGGGGAGTCTGTGATATTATCAACGGGAGAACCCAGATAACAAGCTTGTAAACAAAGATCAATGATCGATTTTTCGTCGCCTTCAGTCAGCGAGAATATAATGATAATTTCTCGGGAACAATTGAATTTAATAAAATATACCGAAGTGGGAGACAAATAAAAGATCATACACCCAAACATGATTTTGGGGGAACTTAAAAAAAATGTTTTTAGTGATATTGTTACGTGACTTGCTAAATATCTATCGTCTGCGATCGAAAATCAAAACAACAAACAATTTGACAATGATTGACGTGACATGTTTGTGGCACACTTTCCTGAGCTTGACTGTTGTCTTTTGCGAAAATTAAAAGTTTTTCGTTCACGTACACATAGTTTTTATATTTTAATATTACAGCCGGATTAAATTATAAGAAATAACTGTTGTTTTCCTTCGGTTTATGCGATATAAACCGAAAATTTTCCGTCCCCTGTTACCTACACGGCAAGTGTAGGTAACAGCACTAATAGCAAATACCAGTGTCAGTGATCAATGGGATGTGGTCCATTGACTAACTGATATCCAAGCAGTGTTGTCAAGTGGTTTCCAAAGTTGGACCTGAATGGAAGTGTCCCCATAAGCTTCATTCTTGGAACTAATATTGGCAGGGATAAGCTAAGAGTATCAATCTGATCGGTCTTCGAGCGATTGAATACTCACGCACGGTCCCCAGGCTTATTTATTTATTGGTGTTTTAAGGTCACATATTACTGCACAAAGGCTAATCATGACCACGACAGTTTTACGGGTGGAGGAAGCCGGAGTACCCAGAGAGAACCGCCGAACAACGGCGAGCAACTGTCAGCTCCCCATCATACTAACTCCACAGATGCAGGGTTAGCATTGGTTGAAGACAGGTCACCATCGACTTGCTGTACGCCTTAGTACACAGCGTCACCGTGCCCCCACGTGGGCAGTGGAGGTGAAGTGTCTTGCCCAAGGACACAACGCTATTGCCGCAGGTGGGATTCGAACCGAGGACCCCTCGGCTTGCAGCCTGAACCTCTACCAACTGAGCCACCGCACCCCCGGTCCCCAGGCTAAGTAGATCAAACTAAATCGTGATTACTGTGTTCCCGTGCTACTCTCGCAGTACCACTCCACATAGATAGTATTTATTTATTTATTTATTTATTTATTTATTTATTTATTTATTTATTTATTTATTTATAATACTTTATTTTTTACGACATGAGCATTGTATACAAAATAAACATTTCTGAGTACAAAGTTTTAATAACAGAATTCTTTCTGCACATATCGTAGGGAGACGACATAGCCAGATTGGCTGTCTACCTGTCATCCCCCACAGAAAAACAAAACAAAACATATGTTCTTGCTTCAACACTGCGAATGAACTAAGGACCAGGGACACTGCTGCCCAGCGTCTGAGAACACTGCGTGTGATGTCGCTCACCCATAGACTAGGTGGTTCATCACGATGGATTTATTTGAAAGTTGGACCTGAATGGAAGTGTCGCCATAAGCTTCATTCTTGGAACTAATATTGGCAGGGATAAGCTAAGAGTATCAATCTGATCGGTCTTCGAGCGATTGAATACTCACACACGGTCCCCAGGCTTATTTATTTATTGGTGTTTTAAGGTCACATATTACTGCACAACGGCTAATCATGACCACGACAGTTTTACGGGTGGAGGAAGCCGGAGTACCCGGAGAGAACCGGCGAGCAACTGTCAGCTCCCCATCATACTAACTCCACAGATGCAGGGTTAGCATTGGTTGAAGACGGGTCACCATCGACTTGCTGTACGCCTTAGTACACAGCGTCACCGTGCCCCCACGTGGGCAATGGGGGTGAAGTGTCTTGCCCAAGGACACAACGCTATTGCCGCAGGTGGGATTCGAACCGAGGACCTCTCGGCTTGCAGCCTGGACCTCTACCTACTGAGCCACCGCACCCCCGGTCCCCAGGCTAAGTAGATCAAACTAAATCGTGATTACTGTGTTCCCGAGCTGCTCTCGCAGTACCACTCCACATAGATAGTATTTATTTATTTATTTATTTATTTATTTATTTATTTATTTATTTATAATACTTTATTTTTTACGACATGAGCATTGTATACAAAATAAACATTTCTGAGTACAAAGTTTTAATAACAGAATTCTTTCTGCACATATCGTAGGGAGACGACATAGCCAGATTGGCTGTCTACCTGTCATCCCCCCACAGAAAAACAAAACAAAACATATGTTCTTGCTTCAACACTGCAAATGGACTAAGGACCAGGGACACTGCTGCCCAGCGTCTGAGAACACTGCGGGTGATGTCGCTCACCCATAGACTTGGTGGTTCATCACGATGGATTTATTTGAAGACGAGATAACCAGGTATTATCCAACAGTCTAATAGTCCGATAAGCTACTGATCAAACTGACTAATCAACCAACTACTGAAACAGCCAACCAATCTTTGAATTTATTAATTTAGTTACCCATTTGGTTTTAATTTTTTATTCAATTATTTATTGTGTGTTTAAGTCCCCTTCGACATTTATTGCCATGTCCTACGATTAATACGTATAAAATCTTAGATCTGCGCTTATACCTATATTATCTGAGCGCTAATAAAGTAACACCCGGGCAAAACCAGCATAGTCGGAAGAGTGCGACTCCTCACCCCTGTTGAACTGAATTGTCCAATATTGTTCTCGAGTTTGCCTCGTTGATAAAGGTGATAGTTAATGTGAAAAGGTGCGAACTTATTCATAGAATTACGTGCTTTGTGCTACTTCAATTTTGTTCATACACAGCAGTCTGGACAGTATTTATTTATTTATTTATTTATTTATTTATTTATTTATTTATTTATTTATGACACTTTCAACAGCTAGAGTCATATCGTTTCGGACACAATACAAATAGATAATACAAATGTAAATACCAGTTTATCCAATAGTATTTTCCTACGCTGTCCACTTCAGAGAACCTTTCTCTTGGTACTGGTTACCGTGTGCCATGTTATTCGTAGAACAGAACTTGTTTACCACAATAAATAACGACTATTCCACCTCACGTGATTCACACGGGCCCAAAAATGCATAGAGGATATCTATGCTATTTTAAGTGAATATCGGAATTATCTCATGAGTGTGGACCTGAATATTTTCAGGTTCACACGAATGAGATAATTCCCAATATTCACAAAAATAGCGTTGATTTTCTTTTTGTTATAATTTATGCTACGTGATATTTTACTGCGCAATAGTCAACCCATCCATTGGAAACAAATACGATTCAAAACAATAACAAAGAACAGCTGATCGTTCTTTCAAGTCTGAACTAGCCAAATCACTCAAACATAAAAAAATAGTCCCCGATAATTTAACCAACTAATTGTTCAACTCATAGATGAAATTTAATAATTACAATGCTACAAATGAGAATATTCTCTTATTTTCATTAAAGTTAAATTTTAGAACATTTTAAATGTCAATTTACAACAAGGAATTTGGAATCTGAGTGCGCCGACTCATCCAATGTTTCAGTCATGAAATCACCAGAACGGCTTGGAACAGCATGGACTTCTGGGATTGCTGGTAAAGCCGGCACTGAATCGCTTGTAACAGTATCGAAGGCCAAGTGATGCATCGAAGCGTGACGTCATTTAGGAAGCTACTGGAGGATATTCCTCGTTATCCATCAATATGTAATATATTGATAAAATATATATATATATAAAATATCGAGAAATATTTTTCAGATAATTTGCTATAATTCCCAGGTTAGCATATAATAAAATAGAATACCAAATTACAAATTTAACAATAAATGAGAACGGGCATATTGACGAAAAACAAATGAATGGTGCTGGAAGTAGGTTCGAGGAGAGAAAACTAAAGGTTTGGGAAAGTAAGGACATGTAGAGTTATCCAGGCCTGGCATTCTCAAAAATGCAGGAGGGCTAAAAATCGCTCTCCTCGCATGGCCTAGGGAAGCGATTAGCTCTCTCCAAGCTTACTATTAATGAATTCTGCCTAGATGGCATTGTACAGTCCATTTGGTTCTGCTAACAAGGTAGTCTCTATGAGACGGCTACACTGCCCCTCCCACACACCCGGGCCTTCGTAATGCAGATACCACTAGCATATCAGAGATCTGAAAAGATGTGGGTTTTAGGAATAGGCTGTTATGGTATTCATTATTTCCTAAGGCCAGGAGGGTTAATTTTCGCCCTCCTTAATTTTTTTAAGGCGAGCAGTAGGCGAGCGAATAAATCGCTCTCCTGAAAATGCAAAGCATCGTTATCCAGCTGAAAAAACACACCTCAAGAATATGTTCATATTCTACAGAACAGTAAGTAAGTAACCCCCTAGTCAAAACATGGCCTGAAAGTCCGAAATATAATTTTGTGGTTTGGTACGTCCTTTCAGTCCAATATTCTTCCCATTCCACATGTGGTGAAACTAGAGAACCGGTCAAAATCATCAATTTTAGAGAAAAGAATTTGTTTTGTGATAAAAGTATAAGCATTTCTGAGAAGAATGTAAAATTACCTCTTCCGATAAGAATATATATCGTGTCAATATTTTCAATATAGCCACCACAATGTTCTTTTCCTGAAAAGTGCGTTTCAGTTTTTAATGCAGCCGGCCATTTTCAAGTTCCGTTTTGAATATTATTGGGGAGAAAGTGCTTCGCGGAAAGTGTTGACGAATCGCACCGGCTTAAAAGAAGGGTGTGCGAGACATCAAACACACGTTCAGTCTTCTCTTTCGGACGCGATCTTTTTTTTTACATTTTAACTCAAGGCAAAGAGTTAACGAATAGTTAGAAGGACTTTATCTGGTACATTTTAAGAGAGGAAAACAACAATCGATTTTAACAACAGACAAGAGATTATGGGAAGAAGAAAAGGTAAGTCGAGTTCAATAAAAAAAACCCAGTTAATTTCGGTCCGTCACACATGTCACTATTTTCACTGATCGGGGATGGTGGGGGCTGCTATGGGAACTTTAGGGGGCCTACTTCGAACAGGTGGGGTGGGCGTTCTTACTAAAATAGTAATATTAAATGGTATGCGATATTTTTTATATACTGTATACAGTGTGCTGGCACGATGACGATTTCATATTAGTACAGAGATATAACAATTTTTCATGACCTCCTCTAAACCAAGTCAACCACATTAGCCTTTCCAGAGCAAGAGACGGCACTTACTAAACAAAATTTTCCAACAACTAAGTCTTTTTCATTCATTTATTTCTTTCCCCTTCAAAACATAGCTTACGACCTTGATGCGAGATGCGCTCGTCCCAGTGTGTGCGTGGGGGGGGGGGGGGGGGGGGGCACGAACTATGTTCTGGATGGGAAAAATGAAAGAGTAATAAAATGTGAATAGCAAGTATAACGTTGGCTGACTGTTCTTCGACAGCACCATTTGATGGATGCTTACTTGATGAGCTGGCTTCCCCAGCCACCACCCCGGCTTCGACAGGTTAACGACGCACGAACGCATCATTAAATAGTCTGTAACTCCTCATTTATGAAGATAGTTTTACTCATTTTAAAAGTACTTGCACTGCAGATTGAACCAAGACAAACCTGGACATCAGCAGCGGGGAATTGCGGGGCGGGTGAGTTTGGGGCGGGTGGGGGAAAAGCTCAACTCAAATTGGAAAGAGTACAACATTCCCATAATATATAATAACCCCCTGCTTTTGTCGTTGTGAAGTTTTCACTTTTGAGAAAAAAAAAAAAAAAAAAACCGTGAAGCACAAATCTTGAACGCTATTTGCTAAAATTGAGAAACAAAATAACAACTCAGCAACTTGGCCTAAACAATATTTTATTTCAGTTTAAAATAGTTACATTAAAAAACAGAAAAAAACATTTGGCGTACAATACAAAATATGAAATTGGATTCAGCAGCAAACATAATGCTAATGTAAGCTGTCTCCGTCAGATATGTTACACATTCAGCAACTTCTCCAAAACAGTGAAAAATCTCCCCAAAATACATGAAATTGCGTAAATATACACTTTTTATTTTATGAATTGCAAGCTCAGAATTCACTTATTAAGGTCTTTATAGCTGCGTTTGCTTTGCCACAGCCACACTGCCGTCTGCAAGAAGAACAGCACGCGCAAGTGGTCATACTAAACACCGAGGAATACCGAGGTATACCGAGGGATACCGAGGTGATGGAAAATAGGGGTGGGAATGGGGTGAAAAGTAAATGGGGTAGTGTGTTAAGAGCATATAAATAGATTTACGCAGTATGTGCATGGCTTTAATGTCATTTTTTTTAGAATTACGGGCGCTAAAGTAATAGCGTTCGCTGAAAGAGTAGGTAGCTTTGTAATTAGTATTTACAGCGGCTGCACCGCAGTTAGCGACAGTGTGAATTGTTAATAATAATAATAATAACTCTTTGGCCAGCCGCTGATTTGTCGCGGTCCTCATAAGAGAAGGCCATCATTCCCCCTGCACCCCAGCCCCTCTTCCCCTCCTCTCCTCCCAGCATTCAGATACAAACTGCTTAATAGTGTCCCTCACTTCCTCTTTTTCAATTTCTTCAATAAGCATTCCTACCCTCTCCCTCGTGTCCCCCTTCAGCCATCTATCCTTTGTTTCTTCACCCCACTTCTGCATTATTCTTCCAGTAAATTTTATTCTATGAGGTATATACTGAGGGCATTCCAAGAGAAAATGTTCCAGGGTCTCCACTACTCCAGAGTGGCACATTTGGCATCCCTTTTCCCCATCTCTCCCAATTTTTCCCCGAAGCTCTAGTGATTATGATCTCAGTTTGAAGAGCAGTGACCCTCCAAAGGTGCCATCTAGGTACTTCTCAAAAGCTGGCTTTTCTTTATATTGTAACCCCTGCAGTGATCTTTTCACGCTAACCCCTGCTCGCCAGTTTCGATTGCAATCTTCCATGACTCTCTCTTTGACAAACCTTTTGCCTTCTTTCATTCCTACTTCTATGTTTGTGACCTCTATAGAGTAATTGTCCATTAGTTCCCTCACATGTTTTGACCACCCCGTTTCTATATTAGAATTCCAAATGGTATCGAGCATCAATTTGCACCACCGGTTGTCAGGCAGGTTTCTCAAGTAGTTAAAGTAACACAGTTTTCCCAAATCTACCCTGTCCTTGATTTTCATCCACCCAAGCTCCCCCCTTACTGCTTCCAAAGCTGCAGCATTACTCGACCCTGTTATCCATCTGCCGGCATCATTCTGAGTACTTTCCAACTTCTTAATGACGGTTTGGTTTAATGGAATCACGTCCGTGCCATACGTTATACTTGGTAAACCCACCCTCTCCCACAGTGTTTTCCCCACAAAGACCTTATTGAAACTATTTTTCCCTAAAAGTTTTAGTTGGTTCAGAATTCTTTTCCCCTTCAGAATCAGTTTGGCTGAGTAATTTCTGTACACCCCTCTTCCCGTTATATTTATGCTTACCCCTAGATACTCATACTCTCCCGTTTCTCCTACAGTGATTTGTTTGCTTTCCCCTTCGGGGATTGAGAACTCCCCCACTCTCCATCTCTTCGTCATATCTACCTTGCGTCCAACGGGTATTACCTTGCTTTTATTTTCATTTTGTTCGAGCCGCCAAGTGTTCCCATATCTACCAACAATTTCCAGCAGTTTCTCTAGCCCCTGTTCAGTTCTAGACATTAACACCATGTCGTCCGCAAAGAATAAGCCTGGTATCTTTATGTCTCCAACATTTACCCCCTCCGCACTCTGAATTAGTTCGTCCCCTAAATCTTTAACATACAATGCCAACACAATCGGTGAAAAGATACACCCCTGCTTGAGGCCTATATCCATAGGGACTCGTTTTGTAGTGATACTCCCTAGACAGAGATGGCTTTGCACATCTGTATACAGTGCTTTCATGATTCCCACAAAGTCACCCCCCAGTCCGATGCCCTCGAGCTTTCGCCACATACCTTCCCTCCACACTCGGTCGTACGCTTTTTTCACATCTAGAAATGCCAGAAACATCTTTTTCTTTTCAGCCTTTGTTGATTCTATCAGTTGGGTGAGTGTAAATAGGTGATCAGTGACTCTTCGTCCTTTCCTGAAACCATTTTGAATTTCTCCTAAAAAACCTTTCTCTTCAATAACTTCCTCTAGTCTACCGTATATGACCTTACAGAATACTTTTCCGATGTTACTACTAACTGATATCCCCCTATAGTTATCTAGAACTTCCTTATCCCCATTTTTGTGTATGAACGACACCTTACTTTCCCTCCACTCTCTGGGGACCTCTTGCTTTCGCAGAGCCAGGTTGAAAAGGTTTGTCAGGACTTCAATAAGTGCCTCCCCTCCATTTTTGAGGAATTCGTTCGGAATTTCATCATTCCCTCCCGCTTTACCATTTTTTAATTTCGAGACCACGTTCCGCACTTCTTCTGCCGTTATTTCGCTACATACACGATTGGATAGGTTCTCCTCCACCAGTGTATTTCTTTTTGGTGGGGACCCACTGCCCCATCGCCTATCGTTTATCTTTTCCTAGTGCTTGACTAACTCTGAAGCGATACGGCCTTTATCTTCTGTACTTTCCCCATCCACTTTGATACTCTGCACACTACTTTTCCCCCGTTTATTTACCCAGTTCCAAAATACGTTTGAGCTCGAACCCCCCGTTTTCTTTATTGTTCTGGCAAGACTGCAATTGCGCTCCTTCCTATTATTATTCTTTATCTCATTCACCTTTCTCCGTGCCAGTTCATATTCTCCTTTCATTAGTCTCGTGTCATTGTTATCCACCCCTTTAAGCTTCCTACTTCTTCTGTAAGCAGCGCATTTTACTTTCCTTTCTTTTATAGCCTTTTTCAGTCCCTCGTTAACCCTGTATCCAAGCTCTCTCGTTGGGACCCTCACCCTTCCTATACAATCCTTCCCTGCCTCTGTTAGGCTATTTACTATGCCATCTGAAATACTCTGGACATTTGCATCCCTAGGTATACATTCAAGATTTGGTTTTAGTTTTTCCCGAAACTGCTTCCAGTCGGCTCCTTGTTTTAGTCCCCAAACTTCCTTGAAGGTATTTCTGTCTCTATTCGTCTTTTTGCCCATAATCTTAACTGTTATCAGGTTGTGATCACTACCCAAGTCATTTTTTCCCTCGTCATCTATTTCTACATCTATAACCTCCCTCCATACGCTAATGTCAGTGAGTATATAATCAATTATTGTTTTCTTATCGTTCCTCTCCCAGGTCCATTTACCCTTACATTTCGCATCCCTGTTCAGGATCTTTAAACCAAGCTCTTTTGATAGGTCCAACATCTTCCTCCCATTCGTGTTAAGTTTCCTATCACCTCCCTGTATGCCGTCCTCCTTATCCCCGATGTGCCCATTGAAGTCCCCCATTAGGACAATATACTGAAGCCTCTGCTTCCAAGCTCTGTTTGTGACTCTAATTGTGACTTGTTAATTAATTCTTTTTGTGGCCGTCGACAATTGTCTTCTTTGTTATTATAGTAGAATTGTTAGGGCCCAATATCGTGACATCAGGAAGTGTACACTCTAAAAACTAAATTGCGACAATTTAACACTTAGCGCTAGGTTTATTTCAAACTTGACTTGAAGTGTTGTTCACGAGTATCAATTACTCTGAAAGTGTAAAAATTTGAACCCTAGACAACGTGTAGCATTAATACTTCACAGCGCCATTATATTTGAATTTGCTGCTAGTAAGTATTCCAAGGGCAAAAAATGTCCAAAATGAAAAAAGTTACAATTGAAGCATGGCGAAACGTCGTCGTCCCTCCATTACTTGGTTAAGCATTTGCAACATAGTAATATATGCGTATGTTAGATAGAATTGTTTTAGCCGTCAGTGCATCGTATGACCAACTATCTGCAATCGAACCGATAAAGGTGATTAAAATTTTGATAGCTCTGACATTCGAATTCAGTTTCTGGGTAGTGGGGCCCCGCTAGACAGTTCGCTTTCAGATATATGTGCGCCATCTCTAGATGAGTACGCTTCCTATGCTCCTGCTGTTGGCCAATCTCATCCTAAACACTGTGTTCATTTGTAGCTCTTCTAGTGCTAAATTGTGGCATTTAGAAGTGCTGTGATGTCGCTGTGGAAGCTCTAGCATAATGCTAAATTGACGCGTCAGAGTTTTGTTTTCAGCGCCTATCAAAGTGTTGACGTTTACATTTATCACGTGTTATTACCTCTACACTTTCAGAAGAGACTTTAGAACTGAGTCTGTGAGGATTGCCTCGCAACTCTGCGCGTGGGGAGTGGGCTACGAAGAAACCCACATCTCGACCAGTAATAACAACAATAAAACAACAGCTACAATATACATTAACGGAGTTCTATCTTTCTCTAATAATGATATGGAGGAGTTGAGTCAGTGAGGTTTGCCTCGCTACTCATTGAGAACTTCAGGAGTGAGTCTGTGAGGATTGCCTCGCAACTCTGCGTGGACCCCAACGAAACACACTCCTCGTCCCACCCATAGCAACAATCACACAAGTCATAATATACAACAGCGAATTCCTATCTCTCTATACCTATAATTTTTCTAACTGAACACTCGCTAATTTTCTTGCAACACTCCTACATAGAAGACGCATTTGAATGGCTAACGAAGCACGTGAGGAATTGGAACAACCTGCCTTCTTGCAGTTAACATTACCACGAAACTACCAAAACCCAAGCAAGGATTGAAACAAGCTTGCCTGGCTGAGAATAGTGCAGATTTTAATTAAATATTTGAATAAAGATGTAAAAAACCCTTTAAGGGCGTTGGTGTGTGTCTGTACGTGTGCGCGTGTTGTTTTTTTTATCACCCCGTCATTTGTTCCGCTGAAAGCAGACCAGATGGCCAAAACTCATCATCCACTCTCCCTTATAGGCTGATGGATGACTCCCAGCTTTCAAAAACACATATTGGTGGACTTTATCCTTTTTGTAACCGTTAATGATAATATGCCGGGGCTGCTCCCAAACCAGCGTCTGTTAGGGTTTAATTCTCTTTTCTGAAATAAACACCAAACTGCGGTTTCAGTATTACCATATATATGCTCACCTCTCCAAGAAAACACGGAGCAGAACTCTTGTAGTTATGCAAAGTTTGTAGCATCTTCGAGTTCGAATCCACTCAATCCACTACCCTACTGCCAATACGCACACTCAAACCAAATAAGATTACTGTTTCTCGCTTTCGACTGTCGTGGACTCGTAAGCAAATAAAGCTATAATGAAAATAAAGTTATTCGGGTCGCAAGGGATTTCAATACCACATCGTCCCTGTGTGCCTTAGGCGCGCTGAAACTTTCATTTCACCACTTTCACAAGTGCTACTATAACACACTGAGTGCAGTCACTGTGAAGGCTCTTAAAAAGTGCTAAATACAGCAGTTCAAGTGCTGTTTTTCGCGCATTAGTTTCTAGAATGTATTGTCTGGTGTGGTCACTTTTCACTCTCCAACGATGTAAAAAACCTTGCCTTAAGACAAGACACGTGGCCAGCACTCAGGGCTGACCAACGGGACTGACGAATTAAAAGGTTAAGTTTCCGACAATTCTAAAAATCAAACTTCGACTGACGGACGTTTGACTACACATTTATTTATTTATTTATTTATTTATTGGCGTTTAAGGTCACATATTTCTGCACAATGGCTAATCATGACCGTGACAGTTTTATGGGTGGAGGAAGCCGGAGTACCCGGAGAGAACCACCGAGCAACGGCGAGCAACTGTCAGCTCCCCAACATACTGACTCGACAAGCAGCGTTAGCATTGGTTGAAGACAGGTGCACCATCGACGTGCAGTACGCCTTAGTACACAACGTCACCGTGCCCCCACATGGGCAATGGGGGTGAAGTGTCTTGCCCAAGGACACAACGCGGTTGCCGCAGGTGGGATTCGAACCGAGGACCTCTCGACTTGCAGCCTGCACCTCTACCAACTGAGCCACCGCGCCCCACTGACTACACATTAAAAACGTCGCCAATTTCCCAAACAAATCCTGGTGAGATAAAGAAGGTGAAAACCTCGAAAGCAAAAAGTGTCAACAAAAAACCAAGGCTAAATTAAAACCGTTGACACTGTGCCGGAATGGCCAAAATATACTGTATACATAAATATCCTAAATGTAAGCTGTAGCGAGCGATACTTATCACAGTACGCCACAAAAGCCCAATAACGGCATAAAGACAATAATAGCAAAAACAATAAACAAAGCAGAAAAAAACCCCACCAAACTTTAGAGTTGCCAGAACCGAAAAGGTCTGTCGGCCCGGAACGCGGACCTTTCTCCATCGGACATTTTCCAATGCGGACATTTCCCCATGCAGTTTAGGCCGGACTTTTCTCCTTCGGACATTTCCCAATGCTGCTTAATCAAAAAACGGACATTTCCCCATCCAATTCGTTTCCGTCGATAAAAACAACACTTTCCTCCTGAAATGTGGAATGTACATGATGTTACTTTACAAGGTGGAGACCGTACCAATAACATTTGTGAGGGGTGGAACAATTCATTCAACGATCTCATTTGGCACAAACACCCCAGTGTCTGGACTCTTTTAGAAGGATTTCAACAAGACAATGGTCTTGCAACTACCACAATCTTGCAAAACAGAACTGGCCAGCAACCAGAGAAACGTGTCAGCATTGCTTGAATTACGTGTGCACTGAAGTCGAAAAAGTGATTTTTTTAGAGATGTCTCCGCTCCGCGGGTGGTTTCGTTGCAGTCCGCTCTCCACATATTCTACTTTGTTCGAAAGGACATGCGATATCTGTGTAATACCCCCCCCCCCCCTCATTCTTTCGTCCCCAATCCATTTCCTGCCTTACTGTTTAACTTTTCAGCTCCGCGGGTGGTTTCGTTGCAGTCCGCTCTCCACATATTCTACTTTGTTCGAAAGGACATGCGATATCTGTGTAATACCCCCCCCCCCTCATTCTTTCGTCCCCAATCCATTTCCTGCCTTACTGTTTAACTTTTCAGCTCTCATTCACTTCTTCTCTGGGACGTAGGACCCTCCTCCCACAAGCACTCATTTGCCTACTTTCACCTAGACTAAGTGTTACGTATACCATTGTGCCAAGCTGTATGTAGAGAAATGAATATTTTCACAAAGCCCATCTCACACCAAGCGTCCTACGTCCCGACTGCTTATCTAGATTATATAATTAATATATATATACCATGTCTATAATTATAATTAAAATTTTCCTTCCAAAACATTGGTTATGACCCCTTGCAGAAGTGTCTCTGCGACCCCAATGAGGGGTCATAACCTATGTTTTTAAAACAAAAAATGAAAATTTTTATTTAGTTGTACGAGAATTATTTTGCAAGGGTAAAGAGTTCAAAATGTGCTAGAAGTGGGGCCCCTAAGCTGACACTTCAAATGAACCCGAAACAAGATTGGGATGATGATAATATTTTTTAATTAAGTGTGAATACAACGCATGTGCCCACGGGTGTTTGCATATATGTACACGCACACGAACATCGGCGGGTTATTTGCTAAATGGCGCCCGTACTTTCTTTTCTGACTATATCCCTTCGTATCTAGTGATCCCTCTCTTCTCGGGTAAATAAATATGCAATCAAGTTGACACAGTAATACTCCGATGACGTTTATCAAAGTCGATGTTTCGGATATTGAGCCAAATAACTATTCGTCCATTCATTATCTGCCAAATGGTTGTACACAATGCGTACACTCGTAAATAATGTTTGTTTCTCATGTAAATATTATACTTTCTTCTGATGCAAATTCTCTTTGATATGTACTCTTCAACTCATCTTCACTTCCAAATTGCCTTTCGACATACACCCAGGGAAAACAAGAGGTCTTTCGTAATTCTCAACAAGAAATAGCTCTACTCTCAATCTACTCCACTACCTTTATATCTCTGAAGGAACTGCCCAATGATTAACATAAGTTCTTACCGAATGAGAGTAGGACCTTTTATACCAGTAGCACCAAGGAGTGTGCGTCCCAGTAACTTTTCAGATTTCACTGACCTTTCTTCAATTTTGTATCCTGTGATCTATGAACTAAAGGGACTGATGCTGATAATCTTCCTGATCACTGTCTGCCACAAGAAAGTCTATCAACCCATTGTTCGAAATGCAAAACAAACATCTACAAAACGGTGCCGAAAACAAACGACTCTACTCTATCTTGTGCGTAAGAAAACGGAAGGAATAATTGGTTCAGCCTGATAAGAAAATATTGTTTTGAACTTATCCTAAAAATTTTAAGAACCTGATTGTTCACAATTTTGATCCTATCCGACGACATGGAAATTAATCCAGGTCCTGGAAGGCAAGACACCCCTCTACCGACACAAATTGCCTAAGCAACAAACGAGTCATCCCAAGGAATACGCTCAATGCACTTGAACACTCAAAGCCCGAAGCCCGAAGCCCAAACTCGAAATTTTGCGCAGCGAAGTAACAGATTTAGACATCTGTCTTTTACCGAAACGTTGTTAAATGAAGATGATCACAAAGGAGATATTATGTTTCAGGGCTTTCATGAACCAGTGCGAAAGGACCGCGGGCTAGAGGTGGGGGGAATCTCCATATACGTGAGAAACTCGATAGCATTTCAGCATTGCCCGGAACTAGAAATACCAAATATTTAACGCCTTTGGCTTCAAGTGAGTCTGTAACTAGTGGGTGCATTCTATCGGCCGCCCAACTCCAACCCCGATACATGCAATCTTTTTTCTACCTCTATAGAACGTGCTCTGTACAAAAACATCAGTGATAACAGGCGATTTCAACGATGACCAGCAAACGCCCAACAATGGTCTAGTATATCATATGTTGCAACAATACAACCTACAGCAGATCATAATTCGGCCAACGTACTTCACGGAAACTTCGAGCACCCTCTTAGATTTAATAATCACCAATGACCGGTCGTTAATCGTCAACAAAGATGTTGGCGACACCTTTTACGGTGAACGGATACGGTACCACTGCCCAGTCTTTGCAGAACTTAAACACCCACCGAACGTCCTAAGTCTGTCAAACGTAGAATATGGTTTACAATGAAGCTAATTTTGAATTTCCAAACCTTAAACTAGCCAAAACCGACTGGTCTGATGTTCTTTTCAATAACCCGTACCCATTATTAGGTTTGTCGTTTGAAACACACCATAGAAAGCCTGGCATCCAGAATCATTCCACAAAAGATAATAGTATCAAGACAAAACGATCCGTCATGGATGCACAACGAAATTAGATCACTAATACGCCAACGCAAGCGAATACACCACCTTGCCAAATACCAAAACACTCCACAGTCAAGGGCAAGATATAGTAAAATACGTAATCAAGTAATATCTCTTGTCAGAAAATTAAAGGCAAACCTACAAGAAAAAATAGAGAACATTCTCAATAATTCTCCGTCTCCCGCCCTTTACAGGTGGAAAACACAAACAAAATAAATTGATTGGTGATAAAAAATCTGACATTCGTGTCGTCCCCCAACACATGGGTAGTTTATTGTCAACCAATCTCGACAAAGCGGAAGCATTTAATGACTACTTCTGCTCGATATCCTCTGTTGATTCCACTAAATCTGTTCCGCCAGACTGTGTGATTCTGAATAGCCCTGTCTTAGATAAGATAATAATCCATGAATCTGATGTAGCAGAGGCCCTCAAATCGATTAAAGCACCCAAAGCTTGTGGTCCTGACAATATCAGGCCACGGGTTCATAAAGAAAGTTCTAACAGCCTAGTAAAACCATTAACGCAAGTCTTCAACAAGTTCCTAGCAGAAAGTTACTTTCCTATCGAATAAAAACAATCGAACGTGTCACCTGTTTTCAAGAAAGGCAACCCCAGCTTTGTCAGCAACTATAGATCCATTTCTCTCTTAATCTGTTTGGGCAAAACTTTTGAAAAATGTATCTTCAAAAAGCTTTTAAACTTCCTCAACACTAACTCCCTTCTCGCATCATTCCAGTCCGGCTTTACACCCGCCGATTCAACAACATGCCAACTCACGGAAATATATAAAACTATTAGTTGCGCTTTAGATGAAGGTAAAGAAATACGTTTCGTCGACGTGAGTAAAGGCTTTTGATAAAGTTTGAATTAAAGGGCTACTATACAAACTGCAAAAGAAAGGCATCAAGGCATCAAGGGTGTACTGCTTAAATGGTTTGAGTGCTACTTGAGTGACAGGTGACAGGCAGAATCCCCATCCTGGAAAAATGTAACTGCAGCCACCCCCAGAGATCAATACTTGGTTCCCCACTATTCACCATTTATATTTATTTATTTATTTATTTATTGGGGTTTAAGGTCACATATTTCTGAATAATGGCTAATCATGACAGTTTTACGGGTGGAGGAAGCCGGAGTACCCGGAGAGAACCACCGAGCAACGGCGAGCAACTGTCACCTCCCCAACATACTAACTCCACACAAGCAGGGTTAGCATTGGTTGAAGACAAGTGCACCATCGACGTGCAGTACGCTTTAGTACACGACCTCGCCGTGCCCCAGATGAGCAATGGGGGTGAAGTGTCTTGCCCAAGGACACAGCGCGGTTGCCGCAGGTGGGATTCTAACCGAGGACCTCTCGGCTTGCAGCATGCACCTCTACCTACTGAGTCACCGCGCCCCCTCATTTATATTAATGACATTGTTGAGAATGTCTTATGTAATATCAGGCTTTTCTCTGAAGACATTTCTCTTTATCTGATCGCCGAATACACCATCCGAGCTATTAAGGAATGATATATGTCAGATAGAATCTTGGTCAAAACAATGGTTTGTTGACTTCAATCCACAAAAAACGAATCTATGGTTATATCCCGAAAAAAACGAGAAACCACTGCACCCCTTACTACAGATGTGAAATGCCGATATCAATGAAGTATGCTACCATAAGCATCTCGGAATAACCTTTAAGAACTCCGGATCCTGGAGCGATCACATAAATGATATAACAACCAAACCGTGGAAGAGAATTGGCCTCCGTAGAAAATACAAATTCAGCCCTGATCGGAAAACTTTGGACAAAATTTACCTAGCATTTATACGCCCCTGTCTTAGAATACTCTGATGTAGTCTAGGACAATTGCACCAACCAGGAAAGCAAAAAGACCGAACAAATCCAGTTAGAAGCAGCAAGAACCGGGGCAACGCGAAGTGTTAGTAAAGCTCTTTTATATGCAGAGATGGGGTCGAGGCCTCTGGAAAGGAGACGGAAAAAACATAAACTTAAACAATTCTTCAAAATGTATCACCGCCTAGCCCCTGCATACCTCTCTTACCTCACTCCCCAGATGATGTCTGCAACATACTATTACAACTTGCGTTGCAACACGGATTTGAAAATGCTCCTCTGTCGCACTCAATCACATCAAAGATCTTTCCTGCCATCTACAACAAAGCTTTGGAATACATTACCTAGTGAAATTCGCGAAAATAACTCTATATTTAACTTCTCAGCATATCTCAACCGAAACAAATTGCTTGTTCCAAGCTACTTTTATCACGACAAATCACGAAAGGCACAGATACTCCACTGTAGGTCGCGCCTGTTTTGTAGCAACCTAAACGACCATCTCTTTAACCATCACCTTTCTACAACACCCTTAAGCAGATGTGAAACTATAGCGCATTATGTTTGTAACTGTCCCTCCTCTCTACTTGACCGTAAGAAGCGCTACTATAAGCCAACTAGAGTATTACATAAATAGCGACATTCTCCTAAATGGGAGTATTCACTATACCCCCGAGGTCAATAAGGCAATATTCAAAGTGTATAAGAATTTATTACGGAAACAAAGCGTTTTTAGACCCCTCTATTTAGAAGTGCCAATAAGCCGATAAAAAATGCCCCCCCCCCCCCCACCCGCCCCGCGGTGAACACTAGCCAAGAAAAGCAGTGCTTGCTAGCCGAGGTAGCAACACTCCTACGTACAGGTAAAGTAGTCCTACTTTATTGGCTTCTTGGGAACCGGTAAAAAATGCTTAGAGGTGCTAGTTATCCTTGGGCTGTGCACGCATGTATGCTCACTCTTGAGCACATGTGGATGTGTATGTTCATGCACTTCGGCCTGTGCACACGAGGGAGTGCAGGTGTGCACTACAGAAGGAGAACTGAAATAGATGGCCTGGATGTGCATGCTTCCTTTAATCATGGCGAACCTCCTATCTAATCTAACTTGGGTACTCCTATTACTTCCCTTCTTCTTTCATCTCGTTTTCTTCCTTCTTCTTTTTCTTTTCCCTTTCTGATTTCTTCTTACTGTTATCTATCAGATTTATTTCCTTCATATCTAGTTTAAACCTATGTTTATACTGGAACCTTATACGCCTTACACGCCACAAATATATTCACATGTGTTTGATATGTTATAAGGAAACAGCTTATATGAGCCTTATGCTTGCTGCTGAATCCATTTTCTCTAGTTATATCAATGTTTTTTTGGTTTTCGTTTTAATGTTGTTTCAGTTGGATTAAATAATCGTCGTGTGAGAACCATAAGGTTCTATCTTCCAGTGGAAGATAGAACCTTATGGTTCTCACACGACGTAATGTAATTATATAACTAAGGAAATAAAATAAGGTATAAACTAAAATATGCTAAAATATATTATGCGCTCTTCTTCTGCTGCTAAACATATTTTAAAAATGTGCTAAAATATACTATGTGTTCAGTTGTTGTGTAAATACTTTTTTACGTTTGAAATATATACTCGCCCAAAAAAGAAAGTGTGCATTGCAGAAATTGATCAAACTCCAAAAAAATAATTTCGTAGGTGTAAAGAGTGTTAACCTGTTCATGAATAAGTTATATTGAACACAAAAACAGCTTTCCCCGTTAAAATTGCATTGACGTTAAATGACGTGCTGCACGTTTGTGAAAAGGCATGTTTTGCACGTGGAGAGTTCATGCAGCAGTGTGAATCCTTGGGTATTTAAACACTAAAGTAAGGCCTTCCTATCGTTCACATTGAACCTTGCACTGCTGTTAAAACGACTCCACATTAGCATGCCAAGATTGACAATGAATCAACGTCTCCTTGCCCTGGGTATGATTAGAGCTGGCAGAACACACAGAGAGGTTGCCCAGCATTTGAACTGCCACCGTAACACTGTAGACAGGCTAGTCCATCGACATGCACAACATGATGACGTTCGAGACCGACCCCGCTCCGGGAGACCCCGAGTTACCACCCAATGAATCGGCCTCATCAGCAGCTGAAAAAATATAATTTTAAAAAAAATGTCAACTAAACCATATCATGTGACCCCTCGTTTTAACGAGCTCGACGAGCTCGTTCCAACGAGGGGTCACATGATATGGTTTTGGTGAAAGTTTTTGAAACATTTCAAGAAATGATATTTAAAATAATAAATTTTGATATCGTCTGCGTTTTAAAGCTTAAAAAGTAAATGACATCAAACATTCTCAATACCATGCTTTTTTCTAAAGAACATTTGAAGTAATTTTTGAAAAATGGTAATTTATAAGATGTTCGATTGATTTTTTGTGATTAGATAAATACCCAAAACATGGGACTTTTAATATACTTGCTTATCAGATTCGAAGTGGTCATGATTAGCCAATATGCAGAAACATGTGACCTTAAACACTAATAAATAATCAGATTCGAATCCCACAACCCCCCACCCCACACCACCCACCCACCCCACCCTACCCTGCCGCTATTAGTAGTACTGGAGGGCTTCAAGCTTATTGCTTCATGTAATGCCACTTGCGTTTAAACTATTCGATTGCATATACGCTTGCGGACGTTCGAGTTTTAATCCTTTACCCAACGTAACAGCCAAAACCGGCCAGGGCTATTCACAAACTTGTTATTCAATTTTCATTTAAAAAAAATAGCTTATGAACCCTCACGGGAACGAGCTCGTTAAGCTCTTTCCAGTGAGGGGTCATAAGCTATGTTTTTGAAGCAAAAAATAAAAAAAAAATGAGTTATTCAATAATTTTTTTTTGCAAGTATCGTCTGCTTTTCAAGTTAGGTAAAGGGGTACTCCTGATAAGAAGAAGGTAAGAACAACTTCAAAATCTAAATTGAGCTTATGCCTCCCGTAGTTCTTTTTAACTCTTTACCTAACATAAAAAGCAGACTACACTTGCAAAAAATTCTTGAATAACTAATTTGTTTTCATTTTTTGGTCTCAAAAACATAGGTTATGACCCCCTCATTGGAACGATCTCGAAGAGCTCGTTCCAACGAGGGGGTCATAACCTATGTTTTTGAGACAAAAATTGAAAAAATAATGAAATTTAATTGGTGATTTTTGAGAATAGCGCTGGCCGGTTCTGGCCGTTACGTTGGGTAAAGGGTTAAAGTAGGTGCCACAATTATCTCATGATGAGAAGAAGGCTGAAATGTAAGTTGCCACGGATGGCTTCAGGCTGAACAAATGCACAACTACAATTAAAATGGAGAAACGCCTCCCTTTGATTCACTATAGTCTGTAATATTCTAAAATACGCAACACACGGGCTCAGATGCGGACAAGTGCATATTGCCGAAAAGGGCCAGTCATAGGTGCCGACCTATTCCCATCCATCGCTATATTTTTGTTTTTTGTTGTTGTTATTGTTGTTTTAGCGGCTGCTGTCGTTTCGACATCTGGATTTCATGGCTTTATTGACATGTTTTGACACATTCTGCTGCCTCCAACAGATGCCGTTCGAAGCGGTCGCCGCACCCCTATTTCGATTGCCAATCTCTATGATAACATGGCGTTTAATGACGTCACGGGGTTGTTTATCTGATTGTAGAACTTCTCAAAACGTTGTCGAGTCATTCGTTAAAATATTATCAGTGTCTACTGTTTACACGTTTATGCTGGCATGTGATAACAAAATATTTCAAATTTCAAACGTTTGATTTGAGCGTCAGCAAACCGCAAATTCAGTTGGCTCTGCTTTTTAACTTCGAAGACAAAATGACGCCATTTGATGAGGACTAGTTCAAGTACTGTATGGTTTCTAAGGGCTACGGCGTGTATATTCATCGATGGCTTTGGTTAGATTAATTAATTATATAATCTAATTAAGTTTTGCAACGTTCACGTATTTTTAAAGATGACACAATTTAAGTCACCAGCAATTATTATGGACTGGTAAACGGGCAATCATATCATGAAATAGTTCAAGTAACTGATAACGCAACATGTTTTCTAGTGTTCAACAGTTGATCGGAATCGGCCACCACAATCGGCCGATTGTGGGCAATCGGATGACAACAGCAACGGCTCCTGGTACATCGGTACAACCTATTGTTGCAAGGCAATTTTTGTGATGATTCTTTAACCACATTTTATTATCTTCTGTAGTTCTTCAATTGTTAATGTAAAATGATATCAGTGATACCATTCAATAAAGTTGAGAAACAACCACAATGTGTATTCTTAATTTCTCTAGACAACCCTTTACGGGATATACAAGTTAAACGTCATGTAAAGCTTACAATCGAGCGTACTTGCGGCAATCGCCACTTCATACCGGAAAAAGCGACGGTTGCATTGACACAGGTTGCAGTAAAATGACCAGTCGTGGGCACATGGGCGGTACACATTGCTCTGGGAGCCACGTATACCGCCCACGTATGCGCGTCTGGTCATTTTACTGCGACCTGAGTCAACAACGTTTAACACTGTGGAATATGTTCAATTTAATGTAGTTCTTTCAAGCCTCCACTCGTCTAATAGGGCACAGTATTACAATCGGAATCGCCCTAGTGTGAGATCAAATAACCGGTAATCAGTCAGCGGCCATTTTTGGTAATCGGCGGAACACCAACGTTTTCTAATCACTGGTCAAGAGAGCAAAATGTCGGACACAGTGCCACTCTCCACCCTTAAAATATCACCATCATCGAACCGCAGGGTCTGCAGTGGTTTGCAATAAATGCTCTGAGAATAGCACGCAATGGCACCACCTCATTTGATTTTATCTCGTGTTACAGTGCTAATGACTTGGAAACCCAGGAATGCGAATATTTGTGACGTCAAAGGAGGAGTTTCGATCAGACAAACCATATCATGCTCATCAAGCATAAATTTTAAGGCTTCGGTTTGTCACGAACACGTTGTGTGTTGAAATGGAGTATATTGCTCGCCGACAGTGAGATGTACTTTTAGCGCGTCCGGAATTCGGAGCTATATCACTGCCCAGAATGATTATTTTTGGTTATTTATTGAAGTATAACGACACTTGTGAGACTGCCAGGGTCACCTCGTGTCGGATGTATGATTAAAAACTTGCAACCAGAACAGTACACTCTTAAAATCATTTGGGTTGAAAATCAACCCAAATTACCTGGGTTGAATGAATATGAACCCAACTTGGCTCATATTCACTCGCTCTGTTGATTTGGTTAGATTGTCAAACCAACTGATTTTAGAGTGTACCTAGAATAATGGAAGAGGTAACAGTGGCTAGCCGATGTAAACTAAACATATAACTATTTCGGCCATATGATGAGACGAAAACACAACCGGAGGAGATTACATACCGACAGTCTGGAGGCTAAGCCGTGTTAACCCTTTACCTAACATGAAAAGCAGACGACACTTGCCAAAAAAATTCTTGAATAACTAACTTTTTTCATTTTTTGTCTCAAAAACATAGGTTTTGACCTCTCATTGGAACGAGCTCGACGAGCTCGTTC
The DNA here is from genome assembly GCA_031216915.1 of Pictodentalium vernedei. Taxonomy (NCBI): domain Eukaryota; kingdom Metazoa; phylum Mollusca; class Scaphopoda; order Dentaliida; family Dentaliidae; genus Pictodentalium; species Pictodentalium vernedei. The sequence continues at coordinate 229,850,118 of CM062294.1, forward strand.
CAATGAGTGGTCATAACCTATGTTTTTGGGACAAAAATGAAAAAAATAATGAGAATTAATTGGCGATTTTTGAGAATAGCGCTGGCCGGGTTTGAGCGTTACGTTGGGTAAAGTGTTAATATCTGCTCTCCATCGAACATTATTGATTGAGGGAGTGAGGAAGACCGAGTGGTTCAGCAATTTTTGGTTGCCTGTAGTGCGAAATAGTAGAAAAAAAGAAGAACCATGAAACATCATAAAAGCAAAAACATATGGACTCTATCTCAGGTACATTTGAACAAGTTCGGGATCACTGTTCTGAAATAAAGGTTGTGGTTGTCGTAATGTAGGCTATTACGGTTTTTTCAATCTGACCAAACTTTCTCAAGAGAGCAAATGCGCAGCAACATTTTTTTTTCATGTTCATTTTGAAATAGTTGAACCCTATTGCAGTGCAGAATTAAATTGTAACAGCCACCCATCCCCACCACCCCCACCCACCACCGCCACCACACAAATGGTTCATTAGGTCATTCGTTCGTTTGTTCACCGACAGCCAAACATTTAATTTCATTACCCTTATGAAGAATTACGTGACACACCATGATAAATAAAGGATATGGAATGAGTGTTTTTCTCATATAAAATTTATGAAACGAGTCTAAGAATTTTCCGTTTTGGTGAGCCTCTGACGAGCCCAAACGGAAAATTCGGACGAGTTTCATAAATATTGTATGAGAAAAACACTCATTTCATATTCTATTTATCATATGACACACACACGCACAAATTAGCCACTAAGTATGACTTTTTAACCCATCACCTAACTTGAGTTGCATACGGCTCTTGGAAAAACATCCTCGTATAACAAAAAATTTTCATTTTGTGCTTCCAAAAATAGGTTATGACCTCGAGCTCGTTCCAATGAGGGGTCATAACCTATGTTTTGGAAGCAAAAAGTGAAAATATAAAAAAATGAATGGGGTTTTTCTTGTAGGTAAAAGATTAATACAATATAACCCACCCTAAATAGGACAGATAACGTAAATTCTCCCAACTGAAATGATGCAAATGTGACCCAGTTGTATTTTGTTTAGCCAATCAAATTGTCCAGTTTTGAAATCAACCAATGAAAGCTCCCAACTCTAATTTTGCAAATTATGAAAATGTGGCCCAGTTTTATTTTGTTCAGCCAATCAAATTGACTAGTTTTGAAACTGATCAATAAAATTGATGGAAGGCTTTATTTATCACTGATTAATATGAAAACAAAATATCAAATGTTTTAAAGTGAACAAAAGGAACGAGTCATATGATAAACCATTGTATTAGCCCAAGGCACTAATGTAAACCAAGTTTTACCACGGTGTTTTGGGGACAAATCAATGGCTTACAATAGTTTACACAGGTACGTTTTGTACGAGTAAGGCAAGAATGTTGTATGCGTACCCATGGGAACCGCGGGAAGTGAGGCAGAGCTCGTTTACTGTGGTACTCTGTTCTACTAGCAAAATAGGTCCCGGTCACCGATGTCTGGGGTGGAAGTGCTCATGGATATGGACTTCCCTTTATATCCATTATGCAGTCACGATTAGCCACTGTGCAGAAATATGTGAACCTAAGCACCAATAACGTTGTACACGTAGCGACTAAAAAGTTAAAAACTATCTATTAGAGAAGCTCTAGTTGTGTCCCTCCTAAGGGATTCGTAATCAGTTCTCCAACAAACTAAAAGATGCCAGAAAATCTTACTACACAACACGTGTTGAAGCTTGTAATGATGACAGCAAAAAACTGTTTAAAATTGTTAAAAAGCTGTGTACAGAAAACAAAAAAAATCATTTCCACCACACGATGATCCATCAAAGCTAGCTGATCAATTTGGCGAATTCTTCATCAAAAAAATAAAATTAATTCAGGAAAAAATTCAGAACATAATTGAAGACAAAATTGACATCAAACAGAGACCATCAAAAAAAGAGCTTTCAACGCTTCGACCATTAGAAATCCACGAGGTAACCAAATTAATAAAAGAATCCTCAAATGCCTCATGTCAACTTGACCCAATGCCAACATCTATTGTCAAATCATGTGTAGAATCTTTGGCTCCTGTAATCACAAAAATGATCAACATGTCTCTGCTAGAAGGATATGTGCCTGATGCGTGGAAAATAGCAATTGTTAATCCTCTTCTGAAGACAAAAGGTGCAGAACTTGTGTTTAAAAACTTCCGACCAGTGAGTAACTTACCGTTCGTCTCTAAGCTGTGTGAAAAAGCCGCAATTGGCCAGCTATTGTTACATAGTGATATGCATGCTCCATTACCGGCCAACACGTCTGGATTCAGAAAATTTCACTCGACTGAAGCGGCATTGCTCAAGGTTCAGAATGACATCCTCCTTAATATGGAGTCTGGAAGGGTAACATTGTTTGTTCTTTTAGACCTTAGTGCTGCTTTTGACACTGTTTGTCATAAAACTCTGCTAGAGACAATGAATTCTGATTTTGGACTTAATGGTGTAGCTGCTAGCTGGCTATCATCATACCTCAAGAATAAGCGGCAGCACGTACCAATAAATGGTAATCTGTCAAAAGACTTTCATCTTGAATGTGGAGTCCCACAGGGCAGTTGCCTTAGTCCTGTTCTGTTTATATTCCAAAAAATGTTCACCATCATTGAATCTCTCCTGCCTGACGTCCATGGTTATGCTGATGACACACAGGTCTATTTCTCTTTTCGACCATCAATCAAGGATCAAACTAAAGGTCTAGAAACTATTGAATCATGTATTTCGGACATTCGCACATGGATGGTTTCAAACAAATTAATGATAAATGATGATAAGACTGAATTCCTAATAATTGGTTCACGACAGCAACTCACTAAAGTTGACATCAATTCAGTGAAGGTAGGAGATTCCGCCATCAGTGCAAGTGACGGTGTACGTCTTCCACTATACCATGTCTATAGACATGTTACAAATATGTGCAATAAGGCTTTCAGGGGTCTATACAATGTTAAACAGATAAGATAGTTCCTCACGAAGGACTTCACAAAAATCCTAGTTCATGCCTCTGTAACTTCACATTTGGATTATTGTAATGCCTTACTGTTCAACCTTCCACAATAGCATTACTCTCGCCTGCAGACGGTACTAAATGCATCAGCCCGAGTGGTATGCAGGGTATCACGATTTCAACACATCACTCCTGTTCTGAGTGATATGTACTGGCTGCCAGTCAAGTAAAGAATAATTTTCAAAACTTTATTATTAGTTTTTAAGACACAAAACAACATGTCACCAGCCTACTTAGAAGAACTCCTTAATACCAAGAATGTGTGTCAATCCAACCTGAGGTAAAATGCTACTACTTGTTTCAAAACATAGGTGTAAGACATTTGGAGATAGGTTATTCTCATTTGCTGGCCCTCACTTGTGGAATAATTTACCAGAACACCTAAAAAGACTGTCATATGTCAACCTTTTCAAGAAAGATCTCAAAACATACCTGTTTCAAAAAGCCTATAAGTGATGTTGTGGACTGTAAGATACTGTATATATTCCGTTGCGATTTTCTTGTTTAAAAGTATAAATATTCTCGATAATCTTTCTGACTGGGTTAAACATAAAACGTAAAGATAGGTATATAACGGACCCTGAAAACCGATTTGTCATTTTAGCAATAATTCGAGCGTGAAATTTAATGTCCATTACCACGCATTTGTTGAACACCACATGGGATATCTGATAACTGATCAAAGAGGGATTCTTCTGTTGTCATTATCTGGGTAATTATGGCCAGTTAATGGGTGGTTGTTGTAGAAAACAGTGCATCACACATGTTCTGGACACACACCCATATTACGCATCTATCCTGTCTTCGAAATGTCAAAAGGTACCAAAACGTGAATCTTTCAAAGGAACTTAAAAACGAGTATTAAATTAAGATAGATCTGAGCGGCCAAGTTCAAGAGAAGCGATTAAACTGAGAATTAATGTTCTGGCTATCTAAATAAAAATCGGGGAGTTTCTCGAAAAAATCATTCCAGCCAATTCCAGTCGGAAGGTGTGTAAGGCTATGGGTCGTTGAGAGTAGATGGGGAGGTCCCGTGCTATAGGTTAGAGAAGGTGCCGCATCGGTGCGAGAGTATAGGCACGTTGTTATGTAGGGATGCCACAGAGCTCATATTTAGAATAAGAGCAATCGCGGGCCAAGTCGGTAGCCATATATGAGAATAGGATCAGAAACACGAAGTCCGAGCTCAGGGAGCTAATTGGCATTTAGGTAAACGGCATTACCTGTTCTAGGAGGCAAGCCATACGTAGGCAGAGTAGGCTTTGCCTGTATGAACATTGTTCTGAGACAAACGTAAACGGGAGTTTAACCCCATTGGTGGCGACTGCTTGTGTGAAAAGCGTCAAGTAATGTGACAATAACCTAGTGGCCGTGCGACGGCAGTAGAAGAGTGACATCCCGTCACCTGTTAGAGCAGAGGCGTCCGATAAAGCGACAATCCGCTAGTGGCCGTGCGAGGGCAGTGAAAGGGTGAAGTGAAGAGGCGACCAAGGAACCAATACCAGCGAAGAGGAGGAAAATCCAGCGACAACAGAGAATGCGGACCCGCAAGTGACTCAAAAACTGTGGGTAGGGGGTGATTGACATTTTATTTTGTTATTCTTTTGGATTCCATGTAAGTAGTATGTAATGTGGTTTTGGGGCCCCATTAGCAGGACCCCGGTGCAGGACCCCGGAAGTGACGTCATGTCACGTGACCTAGTGGCGCCATGTTGTGTTGTCATGATAACCCGCGTGAGCGGCCATGTTGTGACGTCATCTCCATAGTGATACGTGGTGTGAGTGCGCATGCGCAGCACGTGTTGTGCCTTTTCACATAGGCACATATCAGCACATAAAGCATGTGCCTATGTGATAGGGCATATTGTGTCACATTGTGCCTTTTCACATGAGCACATATGACAAAAAGGGATTCCATAGCCACAGGTGTTTTGCAAAAATGGGTGCTAAAATTGGGGCGCCAGATTCAGATTCAGATTCAGATTCTTTATTCACGGTACACATACATGTAAAATGGTTACAAATAAACATATTGCACAAATGTAATGTGAAGTATACCGTAGGAAGTGGCATAGCCAGATTGGCTGTCTACCTGCCACCCCCTGGAAGAAGATGGGGTGATTGCAAACAGACTGTGACTGAAAGAATGAACAGAGAGCCAATTATGTGACACATGATGGAGAATGATGATCGAATCATTACTTTTCTGATATTAGAGTATTAGTGTTTCATTTTCGCCAGCGGAAAGACGGTGATTCAAGGTAGGCAAGAAGCAACCTGCCTATAGGACTCCCTCCACTACTTATCATAACACATGAGGGCGGCAACAAGTCCCATCGTGAAGTTCGTATCGTTTAGACTGCGACAAGGAGGTTGGTCATGATGTTTGGGTGTGGTGTCTACGTTAGCTGCATCATCATCGTAGGATGACGAATGTTATTGATTTATTTGTGTAGACTTTTATTTGCAAGTTCATACTTATATCCATATAGTATTTTACATAGCACCATTGTAAGGAGGAAGCGCGACAGGTTGCACAAGACGAGGATTCCAGATTTAGACGCGGACCACGACTTTGACAATTTACGAAGTTTACGAAGTGCAATCAGGACAGTAGGGATTGTTGCAGCTGACATAACTGGAATATGAGGAAATGAATGTGGAAGTTAGCTTGTTCTTAAGCATGCTTCTGTCGCTAATATTACGAGTTGTGTCGTCCAGAGCATTCCATAGTTTCGGGAAGGAGTATAAAGGAAATTTATCCAGAGTTTGGGTCCGTGTTTTTTCTATGTATAGGAGGCCTGACTGTCTAGTTCTCCTACCAGATGGATTGTCAGTAATTGGCGCCATTGGATACAGTCTTTTATTATACAGAAGGGAGATAACTCTGTATACAGATTATGGGAAATCAAGCAATCTGATTGATTAGTTATAATCTAGATAAATGAAACAACAAGAGTGGAATAGGGTTAGAACTAACAAGAATAGACCTGAAATAGCTAAATATAGTAACAATAAGCAAAGCTGTTCCAACTGATAGGCTCTTCTACGCTACTGGAGTATACTCTAGAATAAAGGAACATGGCCAGATAAACGATAACTATTACATATATAGATAGAAGCAGAGAATTCTGGAAGAATTCGAAATAGTAAAAGTTGTCGGGTTGTTTGTGGTAATTATCCAGAGAAGCCGTTCCAGAAAATACTCCGATTCAATCGAACACACCCTCCGAACATACCCCTGTCCTATTGTAGGCCTTAGGTAACGTAGCAATCACATGCTACCATAGAAACCAAGATGGCGGCCTCCTGTATACAAAATGGACGACGGAACCACGTGTCACCCTAACAACACGTGCTGCGCATGCGCACTCACACCACGTATCACTATGGAGATGACGTCACAACATGGCCGCTCACGCGGGTTACCATGACAATACAACATGGCGCCACTAGGTCACGTGACATGACGTCACTTCCGGGATCCTGCACCGGGTTCCTGCCAATGGGGCCCCAAAACCACATTACATACTCATGTAAGTCACCAATTATCATATTTGTTTTTTTATATATATGTATTAAAATTGTTGTTTCAGTGAACCCCTGTTGATTTATGCTTTTGGAGGAAAAAGAACCACCCCAACAAAAGTGAAACGGGCGGGTTCGTCACGTTGATACATACGTTCACGTACGGATTCAGGCAACACTCCTTGAGTTTTGCTTGAATACGCGGCGTGAATCTATTTCCCCCATCAACGACAAAGCCCCGGTTTCCGACAGCGTACAAACCAATCTTGTAGTATTTAAACGGGAATTTTACACGTCCGAAACGGCATTCTCCTTGCCATGGATAATCAGCGCACCTCACATTTTATACTTTAAGACTTGGGTTCTGCGCTTGATACGATCAATCACTGAGTTCTGCTAAAAATTATCAGAAAGCACATCGGGTCGGAATATTCAGCAATAACCCTATGCTAGCTTCAGTTGTATCTCATACAGCGTTCCCAGGGCGTGACTGTCAGCGGTGAGATTTCTGGGGAGGTCAAAGCAAGATTCGGTATCCCCCAGGTAAGGTGTTTCGACCACTTCCTTTAATTACCTTCTGACCCTTCTTCGTCATTATTTCTCTGTGTTTCATTTACGAAGTCTTCACCCACTGCTGTAACTGTGTCTCGGCCAGAGGCAGAAAGATAACAGAAAGATGTTTTTGAGATCGTAAAATGAAACAAATAAGAACAAAGATAAATTATCTGTCTCTTTACCGGAGTATGAATGTGATACTTGCGTGCTAAGTTATGTGAACTTAACACGTCCATCCCACCTTCATCCACCGGTGAAGCAACATATAATTCATTTCAATTGTTATAATTAAATTTAGGGTGCTTGTTTGTATAATAATGTACCATTACGCAGCGGAAGTCTCAGTCATTTACATCAGTGCAGTCAGATCAACTTTTCTGTACATGACAGTTCTATTATTTTCAAAAAAGGCTAATACACGTAGTCTCGAATACAGAAGAGAAAAAAAAACTTGAGTGAACAACCCACGTGCAGGCTAACTCACAGCCCATCTGCAGCAATTATAGTTTAGTTGCACCGTTGTATACGCCAGCAACTGTTTATTTGACAAATGAGCATGACAAAGCAAAAACATTCATACGATAGGAAAATTATTCAAAGAGTTATGAAAAACACACCTCAACAGTACGGTCGCCACTCCTGAGCAATTTCCGCTATATTAATTTAAAAGGCAGCTGTACTCAAGCCACCATCTATGTTAATTCCAGCTTCACTAGTCACTACCACTGCTGAAAACAAATTTAAAGTTTCCAAGCAGTATCGACGATGAGCTTACGGTTGCTTGCAAGTGCCCAGTATAGAATTCTCGCACCCGTTTGTTTTGAACAAAACTCCTTACTGGGTAATATTACAATTACATCATCAAGGCATGCCTTCGACGAAGGCATGCCTTGATGATGTAGTTGGAATATTTCATCAGTCGGGACTTCAAGACGCATGTATTGGATTGGAGGTTGGATTCGATTTCAAATAACAGACTGGATTCGATTCGCGATTCGATTCGATTCGAATACATGGGATTCGCAGGGCCTTAATTAACAGGGTGTAACCCCTTTGAAAAGTGCAACACAAATATATAAAAAAATTACCAATCTTTACTTTATACTTGGGTTGTATCGGATTTGGAAAGAGACCGTTTTCTGAGATTACATTACCGTAATTCTGTATGAATACTGAGTTTTCACACAGACAATGACAACCAGAAATCTATTAAGGATATTTGATCTTGCCCAGACAGTTCAGAAAGTCAAATGGCTGCAGACAAGTAATGACCAAAGTCACTTCACCAGAACTAAACTTGTCATTTATGCGTAATGTCTTTCGTAATGAAAATTGAATACCTTCATAAAACGTTTTTATGCCAGTGGAGCAAGAACTTTAAGCGCTTTGTGGAAATATTTTTTTAGCTCATGGAAAAAACTCATTTTGGGGCCGACGGACACCCACCAACCTCGCCTATGTCCCTGGAATTTTTTTTCCGACCCCCCCCCCTCCCCGATTCCAATGCCAGTTATACATAACCCATAAGCCATTTAATATTAAGCTGACTCAATTAAAACTGTTAACTTGTTGACATTTCTTGGAGGATTTCCCGTGGGATGCTTTCCATTAAATGGCAGCAAATTCGGTGTCCGCTAAAGGTCACATAATCCACAAGTTAACTTAAAATGAGTCGACTCAATCAAAATGTTGACTTGTCGTCTGGTGGCGGGGTTTCCAGGGGAGTGTTTTCCAATAAATGCTGACAAGTCCAGATTTACTGGATGTCTCAAAATGTAGATACTTTATTAAACTAAATTTAGCAGACAATGTTGAAATTTACGAAAACATGACTTTGCATTGTACAATAATAAGTAGATGTGCCTAAATTAAAACAAGTGTTGCTAAACCTGGAACACACGCAACAGTTCTTAACCCTTTACCTAACCTGAAAAGCAGACGACGCCTGAAAAACAAAATTCTTGAATAACTAATGTTTTTCATTTTTTGTCTCAAAAACATAGGTTGTGATCCCTCTCTGGAACGAGCTCGCTCCAAAGATGGGTCATAACCTATGCTTTTGAGACAAAAAATGAAAAAAATAATGATAATTAATTGGCGATATTTGTGAATTGCGCTGGCCGATTTTGGCCGTTACGTTGGGTAAAGGGTTAACAATTCATTCGATGTTTCGGAAATTGAGCCTGAAGATTCAACCAAATAACTATCTGTCCTTTCCTTATCTGCCAAATGGTTGTATATACACGCGTACACTTGCACATTATGTTTTTTTCTCATGTAAATATTATACTTTCTTCTGAGGCAAATTCTCTTAGATATGTACTCTTCAACTCATCTTCGCTTCCAAATTGCCTTTCGACATACATCCAAGGAAAACAAGAGGTTTTTCCCAATTCTAAACAACAAATAGCTCCACTCTCAATCCATTTCACTACTGTTATTTCTCTGAAGGAATTGGCCAATGCTTGACATAAGTACTTACCGAATGAGAGCGGGATGTTTTGTACCAGCAGCACCAAGGAGTGTGCGTTCCGGTAACATTTCAGCTTTCTATTACCTTTCTTCAAATTTGCATACAGGGATCTATGGACTAAAGGGACTGATGCTAATAACCTTCCTGGTCACTGCCTGCCACAAGAAAGTCTATCAACCCATTGTTCGATATGCAAAACAAACGTCTACAAAAGGGTGCCAAAAACAAACGGCTTTACTCTATCGGGTGCGTAAGAAAAAACGAGGGAATAATTGGTTCAGCCTGATAAGAAATACTCTTTTGAACTTATCCTAAAACTTTAAGAACATGGTTGTGCACAATTCTGATGCTATCCGGTGACAGAAATTAATCCAGGTCCTGGAGGCAAGACACGCCTCCACCGACACAAATTGCCCAAGCAACAAACGAGTCATCCGAAGGAATACGCTTGATGCACTTAAACAAAGCCTGAGGCCCAAACTCGATATCTTGCGCAGCGAGGTAACAGATTTAGACACCTGTGTTTTTACCGAAACGTGGTTAAATGATGATGATAACAACGGAGGTGCTATGTTTCAGGGGTTTTATGAACCAGTGCGGAAGGACGGCGGGGCTAGAGGTGGGGGAATCGCCATATACGTGATAGCATTCCAGCATTGCCCGGAACTAGAAATACCAAATATTGAATGACTTTGGCTTCAAGTGAGTCTGCAACACACAAAAGTTCCAGCGGGTGCCTTCTATCGGCCGCCCAACTCTGAGCACGACACATGGAATCTTATTTCTACCTCTATAGAACGTGCTCTGGACAAAAACATCAGTGACGTTGTGATAACAGGCGATTTCAATGATGATCAGCTAACGCCCAACAATGGTCCAGTATATCATATGTTGCAACAATACAACCTACACCAGATCTTAAATCAGCCAACGTACTTCACGGAAACTTCGAGCACCCTCTTAGATCTAATAATCACCAATGACCCGTCGTTAATCGTCAACCATGACCTTGGTGACCCCTACTACAGTGAACTGATTCGGTACCACAGCCCAGTCTTTGCAGAACTTAAACACCCACGCGAACGTCCTAAGTCTTCAAACGTAAAATATGGCTTTACAATGAAGCTGACTCTGAATTTCTAAACCTTAAACTAGCCAAAACTGACTGGTCTGATGTTCTTTTCAATAACCCGTACCCATTATTAGTATGTCGTTTGAAACACACCATAGAAAGCCTGGTATCCAGATTCATCCCACATAAGATTATAGTATCAAGACAAAACGATCCGTCATGGATGCACAACGAAATTAGATCACTAATACGCCAACGCAAGCGAATACACCGCCCTGCCAAATACCAAAACACTCCACAGTCATGGGCAAGGTATCGTAAAATACGTAATCAAGTAATATCTCTTGTCAGAAAATCAAAGGCAAACCTACAACAAAAAATAGAGAAACTTCTCACTAATTCTTCGTCCCCCGCCCTTTACTGGTGGAAACACTAACAAAATTGATTGGTGATAAAACATCTGACACTATCCGCACAGCTGAGCTTTATAAGGAATGATATATTATATAAGGAATGACATGACGTCACTTCTGAAGTCACCCACCGAGGTCCCCCAACCTATGCTCGAAACGTGCGCGCTATACTACTATAGTGTGTTGCAGACAGCATATGGGGAGTGAGGCATGAGAGATATGCAGGGGCTAGGCGGTGATACATTTTGGGGAATTGTCTAAGCTTATATTTTTCGCGTTTCGTTTCCAGAGACTCCCACCCCGTTTCTGCATATAAAAGAGCTTTACTAACACTTCGCGTTGCACCGGTTACAATCCTTGCTGCTTCTAACTGGATTTGTTCGATGCTTTCGCTTTCCTGATTGGTGCAATTGTCCCAGAGTATATTGGAGTATTCCAAGACAGAGCGTATAAATGCTAGTTAAGGTTTTTCCGATCCAGGCTGAATTTGTATTTTCTAAGGAGGCCAAGTAAACAATTGTTGGGTCTATTTGGGCAATTAGATGTACGCTAGTTCCATCGAACTTACCCTCGGTAACCCCTCTGTTCTATGGCACTACGTGCTACTATTAAAATCTACGGTATGGCGGTCCTAAAAAGAATTCTGGGGGAAATCCGTAGTAAATAAAGTCAATTTCGGTGATTTGGAGGGATTGTCGGGTTGTTTGTTATAATTAGATTTACTCCTATTCAATGGAACACACCCTCCCAACATACCCCAGTCTTGTTGTAGGCTTTTGGGTGAAATAGTAACCACGTGCTACCATAGAAACCAAGATGGCGCCCTCCAGTATACAAAATGGTCGACGGAAACACGTATCACCCTAACAACACGCGCTGTGCATGCGCACTAACACCACGTATCACTATGGGGATGACGTCACAAGGTGGCCGCTCACGCGGGTTACCATGACAACACAACATGGCGCCACTGGGTCATGTGACATGACGTCACTTCTGAGGTCACCCACCGAGGTCCCCCAACCTATGCTCGAAACGTGCGAGCTATACTGCTCACGATTACAACTTGCATTGCAACACGGATTTGAAAATGCCCCTCTGTCGCACTCAATCGCATCAATGATTCCTGCCATCTACAACACAGTTTTGGAATACATTACCTAGTGAAATTCGCGAAAATAACTCTATATCCAACTTCTCAGCATATCTCAACTGAAACGAATTGCTTGTTCCAAGCTACTCTTATCACGACAAATCACAAAAGGAACGGATACCCCACTGCAAGTTGCGCCTGTCTTGTAGCAACCTAAACTACCATCTCTTTAACAATCACCTTTCTACAAAACGCTTATGCAGATGTGGCATCAGCTCAAAACTATAGCGCATCATTTTTGTAACTGTCCTCTCTACTTGAACGTAAGAAGCACTACTTTAGGCCAACTAGGGTATTACATAAATAACGGCATTCCCCTAAATGGGAGAATTCACTATAATCCCAAGGTCCATAAGGCAATATTCAAAAGTGTACAATAATTTATTACGGAAACAAAGCGTTTGTGGACTCCTCTATACTTAGAAGTGCCAATAAGCTGACAGAAAATCACCCCGTGTTGAACAATAGCCAGGGAAAGTAGTGCTAGCTAGCTGAGGTAGCAACACTCCGACGTACAGGTAAAGTAATCCCATCATTTTGGCAACATGGGAACCGGTAAAAAATGCTTATGGGTGCTAGTTATCCTTGGGCGGTGCACGTAAGTGTGCTGTTTCGTGCGCGCATGTGGATGTGCGTGTTCATGCACATCGGCCTGTGCGCATGAGGGAGTGCAGGTGTGCACGACAGAAGGAGAACTGAAATAGATGGCCGGGATGTGCATGCGTCCTCCAATCATGGCGAACCTCATGTCTAATCTAACCTGGATACTCCTATTACTTCCCTTCTTTTTCTTTTCACTTTCTGATTTCTTGTTACTGTCATATATCAGATTTATGTCCCTCATATCTAGTTCAAACCTATGTTTATACTGGAACATTATACGCCTTACTCGCCCTAAATATATTCACATGTGTTTGATATGTTATATGGAGACAGCTTATATAAGCCTTATGCTTGCTGCTGAATCGATTTTCTCTGGTTACGTCTATGTTGTTTTTTTTTTGTATTTCTAATGTTGTTTCAATTTTACTAAATTATGTAATTATATAACTATGGAAATAAAATAATGTTTAAACTAAGTTGCTGTCGTAAGAAAACTGTACCAAGTAATCACGAGAACGTCATCTAAAAAGCTAGATTCCAGCCATGTTTTTGACGTCGTGCAATGGTTTTGTGGTTTATGTGTTCGACTGCTGGTTACTAGACGGTGGTGCAATTCCCGGCCGGGAATAAGAAATCAACATTCAAAATTCTCCGAAAACATGACTGTGTCCTTCAATATACGAATACAGGCCCGTGCCAGTCTTCATCTGTGGCCAACCACAGCACTTTCATCGTACTGCACCCTGTGCGTTTCATACTTTCATGTAGCTGTCGTAAGGAAAGTGAACTAAGTAATTTCGTGAACTTCATCCAAAAAGCTTGATTCCAGCCACCGTCTTGGCTATGTGCAATGGTCCAGTGGTTTAGGTGTTCGACTCCTGATTGCCACGCGGTGTTTCTGATGGTGCGGTTCCAGGTCAGAGATCAGAAACCAGCCATCAAAATTAGAGCTGTAGGTTTTTAAGTTTCTTGTTCGGTTTCGGTTTCGGTTTTTCAGGTTGAGTAAAACCTCGGTTCGGTTCGGTTTTCGGTTTGTTCATGAGGCCAAATAAAATTCAATAGAACTCATTCTATATGTCTGGAATCATAACTGAATGGCAGTGAAATTGAATGAAACTCAATGAATGCCCGAAATAAGCTATAATAAATGAAGAATCAGGAAGGCCAATATACTAATTACCTAAATATACAGAACTTTTATTGTGCTTGGCCATTTTTCGAGGTCTGACACCTACGCTTAACTTGAGGAAAGCTGCGAACACAACTGAGCTGAAACGTCGGAAATTCACAGAATGTAGACATCCCAGAGTAGTGAGAGTACCCAGACACTGCCAATGGCAGTGTCTGGGTACTCTTACTACTCTGGGATGGCTACATTCTGTGAATTTCTGCAGCAAGAGATTATTTTAATAAAAACGAAAAATCTTAGATTACGGGATGTCGACGGTTTCGGTTTCGGTTTTAAAAAAAACAACAAAAAACCTCGGTTCGATTTCGGTTAACCTACAGCTCTAATCAAAATTCTTCGAAAACATGATTGTGCCCTTCAATATACAAATATATATTTAAAAAAAAAAGAAAAATATAATACAGAAGGGAACAGAAATTCAATATTTTTGACCTTGGATAGGAACACTGGGGAAGTTTTTTGTTTATATATATGATACATATGGTAGCAGAAAGTCAAAACTGTTGTCAGCTAGGGTGGTTATCCCAGAATATAGACCAGTGACTTGATGCCACAAATTGTGGGTGGTTAACATCTTTCGGCAGGTACGAGATTTACGCTTTTGATAGGGCACAGCCGGCACTCAGAGGCTGTCGTTTGGACTCCGGTTCGAAAGTATGCCTCGCAGCCTTATCAACGCCCTCTCCGTTTGCGGCTGTTCGTGCTCCAGAAGGAGTCAATTACTTTAATATTTAAGGTGTGGTCGACGATAAAGCACTGAAAAGACCACTTATTTAAATGCATGGAGGAATGAATGAATCAATAGTATATTTTCGGTAAACACACATATTAAATTGCACATCAAAATATAATAAAGGCATCTTTTCAGGATAAAAGACAAATACAAATTTATCATAGAAATACAACAATACCTAAATAAGCATGTATACCGTGAGAGATGACATAGCCAGATTGACTGTCTACCTGTCTTCCCCCAATGGCTATAAAGCACTGTCTATGTCAGACCATCAATCATTAAGAAAACATATCCAGAAGGGTTCGTCGGAATGCACGCATATATATATATCCCCCATGCGTGAATTCCATAGAGCACGTTACTCTGAACGAAGGTAAAATACAGAGTGTTCGTAGCCACGTTTGGCAGAATATTTTTTATTTTATTTAAGGCGTAGTTTGAGTGAGCTATTTGGAACAAATGTATCTTATGTGCGCTACCTACGAAAGATGTTCATCGATTTCTATCTCCAAGAATTTTATTGAGTCCTTTGTTAGACGCTACTCTATCTACTTTCTTATTGTTGACGATAACACCTCTGTGCAGTATATTCGCTCTTTTATTGCTGGGATTGATCATGATGTATTTAGTTTTAGATGTGTTGAGAAGTTGATCAGCAGAGCACCAAAGAAATTTTTTTTCCAATTCTATATTAATATAGTTAACAAGGATATTAGGATCAGTTCCAGATGAACATGTCGTGGTATCATCTGCGAATGACACTATATTTAAAGACGTGATGTGGCAGAGGTCTTTTTAATATCGGTCCAAGAATTGAGCCTTGAGGTACACCACATGAGATTGAAATCGAATCTGACTCATGGCCAATGTATGCAACGTACTGTACCCTATTAGATAGACAACCTTTGAACCATTCCTGGCTAACGCCAGGAATGCCATAATGGTCTAATTTCTTAAATAGTATTGTATGGTTTATAGTGTCGAATGCATTTGATAGATCAAGAAACACAGCTAATGTGTTATTTTTACTTTCTTTGTTGTTTTCTTCAGCAACATGCTTCAGAAGCTGCATAACGGGGTGGGTTGTAGAGTGTTTTTTTACGAAAGCCATATTGGTAACAGGCGTTAGAATTTTAAATTTATCTAGAAAACTTAGGAGCCCATTAAAAATCAGTTTCTCCAAGACTTTAGAGAAAGCAGATAGAATGCTAACGGGTATGCAGCTATTTAGATTATGCCGATTACCAGATTTATATATAGGAGCCACTTTTGCGATTTTCATTCTTTCAGGAAAAATGCCTTTACTGAATGAAATTTTAGCAATAGGAGCCAACGGTTTTGCTATTTTATCAGTTACATGCTTAACTGAAAACTAAAATCTTTAATTTTTTTTCCTTTCGTTTTTTAACTATATAGTATATTTTACTTACAAATTCATCAGTGAGAGAATATATATAATTTACACACAGTTACAGTTCGCAATATAAGTGCTGTCGTCTCCACCACAGCCAGCTGTATCATCTGGGTCAAGCATACATCTCTGGCTTCGGTCTCCCTCTCCATATCGGTTTCGACGATACTTCTTCCACGAGGTTAAACCCTCAGTCATCTCGCCTCAATCTGCTTAAAGGCCTGTTTATGGGAGGCCGTCGTCTGACTCTTCACACACTTGCTATTTTCACTGCCACATTTCAGCCGTACATTTACTAGTCTTGTCCTTACAGGGTTAACTTGGCTTTCACCTACCAGGCTATGAATTATTCAAAATTCACGTATAAAGTTCTCAGAACATATTACCTACATTGCCAGTTCCCTCCGCCAAACAGCTCACACGCTAAAATATAACTCTATCTCACGACCTCTTCCAGTTCTCCACATCTCTGTGCTCTAATCATGTGCAGACTTGACGTGCTGTAGGCCTTAGTACACAGTGTTACGGTTCAAGCACGCGGGCAATCGGGATGGAATATCTTGCTCAAAGATACAGTTCGGTTACTGCTGATCAAGATCGAACCGTCAACCTTTCGGTTTGAAGTCCATTGCGATAACCACTGGACCATCGGTGAAGAATTTTAAGGTATTTTGTTTGTCCTCAGGTAATATCACTGAGAACGTGTCCTCGTGTTCATGTAACGGAAGAGTTAATACTGACCTTGAACCAATGGCTAGAAGGGTTATTCTTGAATATTGACTGGTGATTTGATACTTCAGAAATCAAAATGTTTATAACGAATTCCATACGTGACTCTTTACTCGAAACACCTTTGATTTCCGTGCAAATGTTTTGATGACTTTATAAACGTTCTTTGGTGTGTATCGACTATTTTATTGAACACATTGAGCCGTGATTGATGGACCGCAAAAAAGAATGGCAAACACTTGAATCAACAAAATAAGATAAACATCGTGAAAGATCTCGACAACATCATTTCCGGATCCAAACCCTTCAACGCTTCGGACAATATAACTGACAGAATTGTTTATCTAAATGCATATTTTTAACTCGGAAGAGATCATCTTCATTTCACCGTGTCGATGATGGAAACTTAAACAAGAATACATACACAGAACGACAGACATATGTGATTGGGTTGGTCGATATGGCACGAGAGCCAGCGCGAAAGGATAAAACGAGAGGCCACAGACCTCGAGTTTTATACTCCCGCGATGGCAGAAGTGCCATATCATCGATCAAACCATTGATACGCGCGCGTCGCTCTGTGTTTATTACAAGCCTTCACGTCTATCAAAACAATTATTAGAAGGACGCTGAGCAATTCATTTGACAACTAACAACAAAAGAATACATTTTATCGCCAACCAAATTTGCTTACTCATATTCTTCTGGATATTCATTATTCCCTTCATATATCGACTATATTTCTTCTTCGCTATTTTCGTACACATTAAACATCCTTCAATTGTATACATTTGTTTTAGTTATTTCGTAATCGGCTCACTCTCGGGTGATCAATCGTCTGCTCAACGATTTCCGTTCGGCACATGTATGCAGAACGGGTTTTCATTTTCCGCATGGTTTAGTGTTGCTGTAGATGAGATTTCATAGAACAGGCATATAATAAATATATTTTACCCATGAATGACAATTTCCATGAATAATTTTGATGTCTGATTTAGGGCTATTCGAAGATTCGAAATTCGATTCATTTCGAGATCATCGCGATGATTGGATTCGATTCGATTTGATCCGGAAATGTTTTAATCGTCAAGATGTTCCCAAAATTCTAACAACTGTCATCCTCTTGAACTTTTCTTCTGTCATCGGGTCTCATGTACAGTAGATGGACAGAGGAAGAGTTCGGGGGTGGGGGGTGGGGGTGGTCCGCTTTCGAAATCACAGCAGACCAGGAAATAGCTGTGAGCTAGGACCAATACTATAAAATCTTTACAGTTGTATTTTCTAAAATTGTATTATCTAGTTATGACCTCTAAATGGGTTGAAATGAACCATTAGCATTTTCAAAGATGTGGAAATTTGTTAGTTGGCAAATTGCCACATCTTTTAAAACGCTAATGATTTATTTTAGTCAGTTAGATTAATAAGAAGAAAATACAATTCTAGAAAGTTCAATGGCAAAAGTTTCATAGTATTGGCTCCAGGTGGTCGGCGGGAAGAAGGAAAATAAGCTCAGACATATCTTCAGCGTGAAAATAAATGGTTTAACAAGGCAGTCTAATGGTTTCCTGTTGTTTAATGAGGCTCATCCCTCCTCATTTGTCCATGTACACAGGTATATGTAGCATGGGCAACTATTAAAACACTCGCGGATGGGATTCCCACCCATATAAACCTTTTTCCGATTCTCTGCAAACGGCTAATTAGGAAGCACAAGCAAAGTTTCTGTGATGGAACCTCACTGATCGCCGTGCAACAGGATTGTTGATATCAGTGTTCACTCCAGACCGAAACTGTCTGGTGCCATAGTTGTAGCCATTCTGAATATTTTACTGCCAAACAAAGTGTTTTGGTGCCAAAACGCTTATGGGATGGGAGGGGTGTGCTTCATTGTCCAATAGAAATAAAATGATCAAGTTTTAAAACATGAACTGCCAATTATTTTAAGAGTGAACGAACAACACTGTCCAATCGGTTTTCGGTTTCTACGAGCAAGCAGAGAATTCTCCGTTGCTGTTCCTAAGCAACGGAGAATCCGTTGCTTAGGAACAGCAACGGAGAATCATCTGATTTTTCACCCAGCAGATACGGTCGCAGATCCGATTTATAGTTACCGGGGTGAGAGAGAGGGGTATGTATCAATCCCTTTGCATTTATCAAGTAGCGGGGTTATCGACTGAGGCTCAGTTCATCTGGGTGAGACGTAGGTTATGTTTTAAACAGGAAAATAGGCGGCACAAACCTAGAGGGGTCTAGTAGATTTCTGTCCTGTGGACAATCAGGTGTATTTTTAACCAATTTCTAGGCATAAACTTTGGAATGTTAGGTGATCTACGAAACGCACAATGTATTGGGAACGAAAACAATTTACGTTGAGCACCGAGAATCGTTAAAAAATATGCACAATTCAGACGTCATACGGTACACAGTAAGAAGTGGTTCAGCAGATTCTCTGTGGCCTGGGTGGAGGGTCTCAATGATTCTGTGCTTAAAGTTTCGTTATTTTGGGTATATAGATATATTATTCTTTCGATATCACGAATCGAATCACGTGCTAATAGAAACGTGTACTCGTCTCGGTTAACCATTTTATACAATAACACCTTACCTATATACCCACAACAACGAAACGTATAGCACAGAACCATTGAAAACCCTCCATACCGGCCACAGAGAGCAACTTTTTGTTGAGTACCATACCAACCGACATCAAATTTGTGCATATTCTTAACGATTCACGGTGCACAACGTGAATTGTTTTCGTTCTCAATATATTTCTGTTCCAGCATATCATCTAAAATTCCACAAATCATGCCTACAAATTGATTAAAAATCCACCCGATAGACATTCTACCAGACCCCACTTGGTTTGTGCAGCCTATTTCCCTCCTTAAACCATAACGTACATCTCCCTCAGAAGAACTGAGCCTCAACTGATAAGCCCCGCTACTTGATAAATGCAAAGGGGTTGATGCAAACCCCTCCATCTTTCCCCGGTGACCAGAAATCTGCCCTGCGACCTATCTGCTGGGGAAAAAAAACGCGAAGTCAACATAGAAACTTACAAACAACAACAGAGGATCCTCTGATTGTTCATAGAATCCGAGAACCTATTGGGCAGTGTGAATAGAAAGCATAAGAAATCCAACAGAACACGAATGTTCTGATGAAATCAACGGTAGGCGAAAAAAGGCGGTCACCTAAGTTATATCAATGCCACTGATTTAATTAATGGTCAGGATGATTGCTATCGGTATATACACAGAACGACACACGCGTTTGAGTGGGTTAATCGATATGACACGAGTGTCCGCGCGGAAGGATGGAACCTGAGGACACAGGCCTCCAGTTGTATCCTTCCGCGATAACGCAAGTGCCATATCGATTAACCTATTCACACACGCGTGCCGTTCTGTGTTTATTACATGCCTTCACGTCTATAAAACACATTATTAGGAGGACCCTCAGCACTTCATTTGACAACTATCAACAAAAAGAACACATTTTATCGCAATCAAATTTGCGAGGGGAACCCGTGTTACTAGTTCGCCCCTGAGTTTCAATGTGTTCTATTTGCTACTGGCACATGGAACACATTAGAACTCAGGGAACGACTTTCAGTTATCGCTAGCGATTCAAATTGTAGTCGCGTTGCACGCTTTGTAGAAAATTCCGGTGAAATTTCGCGTCTATTTAAAAATAGTTCGTCAACGATTTCAATTCAGCACATATGTGCGGAACAGATTTTCATTTTCCGCGTGGCTTAGTTTTGCTGTAGATGGGGAATACATAGAACAGACGTGTAATAAACATGCATACCCGATGTTGCTCTTAGATAACAACAGATTAATCGACTAATTACTGTAAATCCAATGGGTTTAGCGGGTCGTTTGTCCTTTAAAAAGGCAGTATTTAACAAGGGAAACATAATTTACTGCGATCAGTAAATTCGAGTCTATGGGGAAATAGTGAAAGCATCAGAACTAAAGTATATAAAACAAAATTTATGGAGACTTACTTTCGGGAGTAAAATATCTTTAAAGAAATCAGAAATAGGTTTTCGTAAACAGTGTTTAAATATTTTCATTCAGGATTCAGATTAAATTGCTCAAGAAACCAGAAATAACTTCTGTGCATAGCACATACATGTGTTCTATAAAGGACACAACAGTGGATATTTGTGACTCTGCTCACTTTTTTGAAAAAAGGAATACATGTATGAACTTCAGAAATGCATTCGGGTCATAAAATACAATTTCCAGCAATTCAGAAAACTGCACTTCATGAGACCTATGTGACCCTAGTAAACTAAACCCAAATTATTAACTTCCTCAGTGTTTCGACTCATTTGGTGTCGGTCCGAGGTGGGCGCGATGCACTTTCAATACACCCCTACGGACACCCCTATGGGCCCAGGAATCTGAAAAATACATTGATGACCGAGAACTTGTTTTAGAGTTATCGTTCGGACAAGGACAATGAGAAGTGCATAGAAGACATATGACAGGAAAATAAGAATAAGAAGAAGAAGAAGAAAAATAAAAAAAAGAAAGAAAAAAAAAACATACAAAAACGCTGACTAATAAGATAAATTTATGTTACAGGCAGACCAAAGTCCTTGAGAAAATATTTCATTTTAATGTTATATACAACTACAGCAGAAAATCACAATGTTTACAGTTATAGCCTGCAGAGTGGTGGGGGAGTGGGCTGATTTGTATCAAAAACTGAGGGGGTACAGGTGCAGATAACTATTGTGTTGTAGACATTTCTACGGATGTAGCAAGGACAAAAAAGTTAAGCCCCCCCCCCACCCCCATAATACCAGTGGGTATACAGTAAATTCCTATGAGAGAAAACCTGCTATTTGTAGTAGGGGGAATGTGCCTTATTAGTGAAACAAGAGTTTCTAGAGCATTTTCATCAGACACTGCGGATGTCATCACAACGCCAAAAAACGTCACATTGTGCAGTATCTGGTGGGGCTTCCTCGATCATCTCCAACGCATTTTAATCAATGCCCTTCCGAATTACTCTCAATATGATGTAGTCCCATTCCTCTATAAGCACACGACGCAGACTGTGGATGCCATGAGGTGGTGGTTGTCTATTAACCACTCTCCTGTCGAGCATGGCCCACACATGTTCTTTCGGGTTGCAGTCCGGGCTCTTCGCAGAAAAATCCGTCCAAGTCACGTCCTGTTGCAGATCTTTGAATTCACGCACTTTTCTCGCTCGGTGAGGCCGGCATTATCATCCAAATACTGAAATCGGTTTCCAATGAAACGTGCACTGTGGGGTGGCAATCGGTTCCAAAATGTGGTCCTTGTGCATTTGTGCGTTCATGTTTCCTTCGAAGATGTGAAGTGGAGTTTTGCCTCTAGAACAGACACCGGCCCAAACTATGATGCTTCCACAACCAAAACGGTCAACAGCCGGAACATTCCGCTCAATTCCCTGAGAAGCGCAAACGGGAGTGACCTATTCAGTTTCGTCAAAATCGGACTTAACTCGGTATATCATGTGTCAGATATGCACGGCAGTGAAGTGGTCAATAGCTAGCAAATGTTCACCAGTGTTGAGGATCCATGCCCGCTCCGATAGAGGAATGAGTAACGTCACAATATGAGAGATTCGTATACCCGCAGGTATTATATGGGATGGGATGGGAGCTTAACCTTTTTGGACAGTATACATATGCAGGTACACTCAAACACACAGTACAACTGCCGTGGATTTTTCACTTTCCACAGGTGTGCAATATTTCCACGGACGTAATAATATTAGTTTCCAAACACTAATTATATTAATTATCATCAACAATTTAATTAGTGAAGCACCGGCTACAATCCGGTGCTTGATTGATTAAAAAATTGCTTATGATGATTTTTATTACCTGGTAAACGCGGGAGTTGGCATCACTGCCTACGCGTGGATAATGACCGATCGATTACAGCTGTACTGTAGAGATACAGAATACATATAAAACATATATTACAGTTAGGGGATGTAAAGGTTGCAGGGTGGGGTGGTGAGTGGGCTGCTATATTATAAACCGATGAGGCCAGTTACAGGAAGATTAACTTGATGTGCTTCGATGCTACGTTAAAGAATGGCATACTGTGTTGGTTAACACCAAGGTTATTTAGGACACTTAACACAGCTTGTGCTGTTTTTACTGATGTAATGGGTGCTGAGCTATACAACGTGTCACAGGATAGAAGACTATTGAAATTAAAGTTAAGAATATTAGTGAAATCCATAATTACACTAGAAGACCTCATTCACGTATTTTCAATGGCAGTTGTATCCTGGGAAAGGTAGGGTGGCTGAGAGAGGGGGCTGGTGGATTGGGTTGTATCATATACTAGTCAAAAAGTAGGGGCTATTTGATAAAAGTGAGATATATTTATATTTTCATCAAAGAGACAGCAGCGGCATTCCACTTTGACATTTGGAGAAGGCTTTCAGCGATAGTTGGATGTCTGACAAGCACACATTCCACGCACTGAGCTGCAGAAGACATGGGTGGTCAGTCCGAGAATTTATCACATTCAGTTCAAGACCTCAATACCTTGTAAATCCTCCTCGGTTCGCGAGACAAGCGCGGATCTGACGTGGCATATTCCTCACCAAACGTCCGATATCAGCTTGACTGATGTCATTCCACTCTTCCTGCAGTGCAGCGGCGACTTCCTGGACATTTGTAGTGGGATGTTGGCGTTGTCGTAGGCACCTGCCAAACATATCCTTACGTGCTCGATTGGTGAAAGGTCTGGACATAGTGCTGGCCAAGACAGTGTAGTGATGTTCTGCTCCTGGAGGAACATGGGCCCTCTGTGCTCTTGCATTGTCATCTTGGAAAATGAATCGACGGCCGTGACGTCGCGCAAATGGCTCCACATGAGCTGCTAACATGTTGTCATGGTAGTACTGCCATGTGACACGCCCTTGGATGACATGTAATGCTGTGCTGCTTGTCATGGTTATGCCTCAGCACACCATAACAAAATATCAACATCAGTTTGGATATCCCCTACTTTGTTTTAATAGTATATTTCATGATTTTGTTCTAAGCGATGCGAACCCATTTATCATGTACTCACATTGATCTCATTGGCCAAAGAAGCGGGAAGGACTAATAATGAAGCAATCGAGCAATTTCAGATCTGATGACACGAAATGTAACAAAATACAGTTATGCTAGGAATTATAAGCCTATGCAGTATCCGGATCCACTTATAGCACATCTGGTAAGGAGACGTTTGCTGCGAGTTGCAGATAATAGAACATGCGAAGTACAGTTTAAGCAGAAACAGGTGTCGAATAATGTAATAGACTACCTAGAACAAAGTACAGTTATGTTAGGAACTATTAGCCCAGTTAGTATCAGGATCCACTTTTAACACATACTTGTAAAGCGACGTTTGATGAGAGTTGCAGATAATAGAACATGGGAAGTACAGTTCACCCAGAAACAGGTGACAGATAATTTAACAGATATCGTAATTCACCAGTAAAGGGGACGTCCAACCTAACTTTGGTCACATTTTAGGTAATTCTCTCCAAAAGTCCAGAGAAGGTCAGAAAGGAATCACCCCAATAAATGATATATCAACTTTTTGGGAATGAAACATCGATTTTGTGAAAACTAATATTTGCCATGGAACCGTTACCATGTGGAAGAGAGCACTGTCTGAAAATCTGCTATGGCGTAAGTGAGAGACCTGATTTTATACAATAAAATACCTTAAATTTACTAAAAGTTAAATTCTGCAATCCTTCTAGTAGAGTCTCGGACAAATATTTTTCTCAATCTTGCAAGGAAAGAACAGCAAGACTAATTGTAATCTATGATGTCTAAATTCCAAAAGGGTTGCCATTTTCCTTGTTTTTGTTTACCTTTTATGAAGTTCACCATGGGTCAAAACCACACAGTTCACAAGAACAAGTACGGAGTCATGAGAGAGTACATCAATGTAAAGTGAAGACTGTACAATGAGGCTTTTGTCAGTCTGCTGTGACCATACCCCCCATAATTATAATTCTGTGTCATTTTGAATGAGATCTGTGACAAATTGGTAAAAAGAAGAAGAGATTGATACACCAAAAAAGAGAAAACTGCCAAATCCCCCCCCCCCCCCCCCCCACCATTTGATGTCCATTTCTGGGGTTGCATGAGCAATGCCAGCTGCCAAGAGTGCCGTTTGAATGCTCAAGTGTGGCCAAAACAACAAAAAATGACCTGCCCTGCGTGAATAATGTTAAGTTAGAAAATATGGCTTCTAATTCATTTCTGCACGTTGTTTGTTATGCTTCATTTGCTTTGAAGCTATCACCCTTCTATCGTTGCTGTTCGGGGAGACTTGACTGTTGCTTACTCGTCAGATTTAACCCTCTCCCCAACGCAGACGATATCCAAATTTATTATTATAAATATCATTTGTTTAATTTTTAAAAAAAAATTAAACAAAACCATATCATATGACCCCTCATTGGAACGAGCTCGTTCCAATGAGGGGTCACATGATATGGTTTTGTTTAAATTTTTTAAAAACTAATATTTTTTCTGCTGCTGAATTTGCGTAGAACGCGTGCGGATGTAGCCGATTCGTTGGGTAAAAGGTTAAGAACATTAATAACTGATCTGCTTACCAATACTAATTTTATAGACTGTGGTTTACAAGCCTGAATAATATCGGAATTATGTTCGTTAATAAATTCATTTATCTAAAAACTTATGAGACGTTGTGATCTCATTTCAGTAATTTGTGTGATTTTTGACCGCTAGGCGGCAACAAGCTATTTCTGTCAACCCCAATACACATAGATTGTTGAAAACGTTTGGTGCCAAAAGTGATAAAAATCAACATTGATCCATCTTACACACAATGTGGTTGTGCGAGGAAGACATTTAAATTTACGATGGTACTAAATTTCGCTATATTTGGTGAACACGAAAAAACTTTTCTGAAAATTCTCCTTGACATTGGTCTTTTTTTCCTTAGCAGACTTCACCAAGCCGTCTTTACGTCACAAATATAGTTCAACAGCAGTAAAATTATTTTTTCGTAAATATACAATTGTGATGACTGCAATGTATGTTGATGTGAAAATATTTTTGTTTTCACATATAATTTTCCACTTTTATGTTTTCATCATCGACACCAACCAAATAATAGGAGTTCGACTCGGTGGAGTATTTTCTAACTAAGGACTGTATCTCGCAGTTATCACATTGTCAGTTGAATATATTCATATGAATGTATCGTCCGTGACGAACCCACCCGTTTCATTTCGGTTGGGGTAGTTCTTATCCTGAAGGGGTCAATAACTTTTCCTCAAAAGACATAAATCAACAAGGGGTCACTGAAATTAACAGTTTTAATACACAGAGAAACATAGGTAATTTACAAAATACATAACATCCAATGAATAACACAAACGTCAATCATACCCCACCCACACAGTTTTTGAGTCATTTTCAGGCCCGCGTTCTTTGTTGTCGCTGGTTTCTTCTCCCTTGTCGCTGGTGTTTGGACTCTGGTCGCCTTTTCACGAACACACAACTGGAACTTCTCTCTTTTCCTGCCGTCGTATGGCTACTAACGCATTGCAAAATACATAACATCCAATGAATAACACAAACGTCAATCATACCCCACCCACTCAGTTTTTGAGTCATTTTCAGGCCCGCGTTCTTTGTTGTCGCTGGTTTCTTCTCCCTTGTCGCTGGTGTTTGGACTCTGGTCGCCTTTTCACGAACACACAACCGGAACTTCAGTCTTTTCCTGCCGTCGTACGGCTACTAACGCATTGTCACTTTACTGGACGCCTTTGCTCTAACATGTGACGGAATGTCATGCTATCACTGCCGTCGCACGGCCACTAACGTATTGTCACTTTATTTGGATACCTTTCCTCTAATATCACTCTGCCATTGTCGTCAAACGGCCACTAATGTAGCGTCACTTGACTGGACGCTTTTCACTCAAGCAGTCGCCACTAGGGGGTTATGTGCTCCTCTCTATTTATCCCAGAATAATGTTCATACAGACAAAGCCTAATCTGCCTGCGTATGGCTTGCCTCCTACAGCAGGTAATACTATTTACCCGAATACCAACATTCGTACTCGTACTTCCTACATCTGACCATACACTCATATATGGTCATCGACTTGGCCCGCGACTGTTCCTACTCTACATATGAGCTCTTTGCTCCTACTTAGGTTACAACGTGCCTAAACGTTCGCACAGATACGGCAGCTCCTCAAACCTATAGCATGGGACGTCCCCAGATCCTCTCCTACTACCCACAGTCTTGCACGTATAACCCGCGGTGCCTCCTTTACACCCCGTTAAAGAAAAAAAAGTGATTCCCTCGGTTAATTGCAAGGCTGTTCATCGTCCCGTCTTCACGTCAAGCGGCGAAGATGAATAGTCTTAATTAACGCGTGTGCAGATAATACGTTTCAACATGTCGCAGTAATTCTAATCAACACCCTGTGCGTCCAGTGAATAACAAGCTAATATTAATCTTTCGGTAATAATAGAAATAAATTATTCGCGTTCCTATAAATATGCAAATAGCTAATTTTAAGACAGACGGAGAAACATGGGAGGATAGGCCACACAGAAAGTTCTGTTTCATAGTTGTGTATTCCGGTGGGCTTGCTATTCTGGACAGCATGCATACGGTTATAGGAACCGCATGAGTAGAAGACCGGCAGACTTAAGTTAAGTACTTTATAATTTAGAATATGTTTTATGAGAGCATGTTATAATTTCTTATTATTGAGATTTAACGACACTTTTCACCGAGCAGCGTCATATAGGTATTATATATATCAGCCAAAGTTCGTAATATTAAATTTTACTGAAGTCGCGTAACACAGGTATATTAAGACGCGGATGGTTAATAATTAAATGAGACAATAACCCACGGATATTCATAACGGACCCTACTTAATTCCGGCCCCGGTATCTTCCAACGAATACGGATTTGGGAAATATAAACTTACCATAGCTATTAATGTATTTATATATTATTCACGGGGTATGACTAGTCAAATGATTTGAGGTGAATTGTAATATTGGGATAATTTATAAAAATACTGAGTTGTAAATATATATATATGAATCACAATCTTATCGTTAGTGTATAAGCCCCGAGTGACCCACACAATGGCCTGTAGGTGAGATTTAAAGCCCACACCAACGGAGAGGTGATACGTTCTAATCAGGTTTACCGACATTGAGGGGCCCCAGTCATGCCGTCAACGTTAATGTACCCCATAACTCCCTGCAGGACAGCTTCCTCCCATTAATAGACGTTTCTCTCCGAACATTACACGGTGTTCCATGAGCAATATCTCTTAACCGGAAAGAGCTGGTCTGATACCGAGCTTGCCAAGCACCCCACCGCGCGGGTAGGTTCCCGCCGGTCATACACGCCTGAGACTGGAATGAATTTTTCGAGAAAAAACCCTCGACTCTTATCTGATAGCAAGGACATTAATTTCCCCTCTGATTGATTGTTTCTCTTGAACTTGGCCGCTTAAAACTATCTTAATTTAGAATTCCCTTTCGAATCCTTTCAAGTTTTCTATACTTTGACATTTCCGACAGTACTCTGTTAATAATTGGGGAAGTGCATATAACACAGAAATTACGCGTGCGCTACGAAAGAATAAGAGATTATCGTCATTAATGGCCGTATAATTAGATGACTGATTAACTTGGATAGCTAAACGAGTGGCTTTTGTTTTCTTTGATGTTTATAGGACAAGATCGTTGTTTTAGACTAGATAAGCGCTAATTGCTGTTAAAGGCTCCTATTGAGATTCCTCACCATAAAAGCTACCACGTTTATCTGATTTATTTCAATAAAGATATATACATATGGATTACTTGACAAATCGGTTTTTCGGGGTCCGGCACATACCTACCCCAAGCGAGAACAATTATCAAAATATATACTTTTAAAACAACAAAATCGTAAATTCAAACTATCACCTTGACAGCTATAGCGATCCAAATCGGTGTGGATCCACCTGACAAAGAATATGGTTGTGTGAGGAAGAAATTTCAATTTACAATTGCACTACATTCTACATTAGTTGGTAAACAGAAAAAGAACTTTCTTAAACTTTGGCATTCTGTCCCTGACTTTGGTCTTCCATTTCGAGTAGCAGACTTCACGCAGCCTTCTTTACGTCACAAATATAGGTAGGCTATACAATCAAATTATTTTTTCGTAAATATACAATTGTTAGGACTGAATGTATGTTAATGTGAATATATTTTTGTTTTCAAATATAATTTTCCAGTTTCATGTTTTGATCGTCGACAACAACCAAGGAATAGGAGTTCGAATCGGTGGCGTATTAATCCTTTGCTGAAACTTCCGTAACTTTCACCAGTATCCGAACTCAACACTGCTACTAAGCACTGTATCTCACCATTATGCAGATCTTAGGAAATCAAGTCGTTTCCCAACTTGGCCCAACAACCATTTGATCATGATAAGAACAAGCATGTTGTCCAGATACAATCTATATTTTGTCGCTCATTTTCCTCCTAAGCGTTTTCAACACGACGGTGATGAAATGATGAATATTCGTTTTCCAAGTATGGAGTCGCCAAAAGCAAAAACAGTTTCAAAAGTTTTTGAAAAGGTGGGTAAATTCATGTTGTGAGTACTTTTCTCATTATTTTGGTACATTATATGTCGTTATTCACCGCTTTATTGTCATTGTTGAAATTTTCAAAAACCTGTCCCAAGTTATGTTGGGCGACCCCTTAACAAATGCTTTTCCAAAGACAAATTCCCGAATGTCTAACCCAACTAGAGGCGTTTATCTCCAAAATAGAACATGCGAAGTTCAGTTTACGGAGAAACAGGTGACAGATAATTTAACAGATAATAGGACATGCGAAGTACAGTTTACGCAGAAACAGGTGTAAGATAAAGGCTTAGACCGACGAGAACAATGTACAGTTATGTTAGGAATCAGGATCCACTAATAACACATAATGGTAAGGCGACGCTTGCAGAGAGTTGCTAATACGACATGTGAAGTACAGTTCACGTAGAAACTGTATCTGATAGGAACCCGATAAATTCATCAGTTAAATTTGACCTCGTTGTTCTTTCTGAACCCGTAATTTGATTAAATGAGAGCTGATCTGGTCCGTGCTCTAATCTCACGTACATTCATAGTCGTCTGCGCAGCCCACGAGGTATATTCCTAGAGGTCTGCTATCAGCGTCAGTCATTTTAAAATGGCGGCGCCCATAGAGTAGAGGAAAGAGTTTCTCTGTAGGGAGTATAAATGGCGCTGTTGTGCGCGTTAAAATGCCCAGACCTTGCCCATTTCTGTCGCAATCTTTCTTCGAGAGATCGTGTGATCCACTTGAATAAGAATCAGTGCATGTCACCACTAAACAACAGCATTCGACGCGTGTTTAATGTCCGAGAGTGACGCCGGTTATTCATGTTTGATGTTAAATGTTTATTTCTGAGCGCGGCATAGTATACCAACATAGTGTATTGTAAACTACGCCCGACAACCGCCATTTTGACACCAGTCACACCTCTGAGCCGCAATCAGTTCAAAAGTTACAACTGATTTTATCTTTTCGAACCCCACACCCCGGGGTATGCCTCAACCACGGGCGGTGTACGTATGGGACTCCGCGAACAACGTGCTATGGTATGGCGATAGGACACAATTTCTCACTTTAAAATAAAAAAAAGTTATAAATATTGACACTGATGTTTGAAAATCCCGGTCTAATTCCCTAGTGCAGGTAACAAGATTTTCAAATGTTTATTTCCAAATTCCAGATTTGGTATCACGCCCTCACATGATGGATCGGACAATAAGGGCCATGGCTGTTCTGGTGATACCAATTGCACCCCTTGGTCACACTTATTTTAAAAGCTGCACCCCACCTCTTCTCCACCAACCCATTGCACACACATGTAGAGTTGAAGTTTACAAAATGTGCTGTCATTTATTCTTCCAAGTTGAAAGAAAATATTCGAAAGAAAGAACTAGAAGTTCAAATGTTCAGTAATATAATATGTTTTCAACAGATATACACATAACGAACAGGTATTAAAATGTCAACCAGATATTCACCGATTCGATCAAAATGAAAGTAACAACTCAAAAAAAAAATATAAATACTCTTTTATGAAAAACAAAAGCTAAATAGTATTTATGACATATCAGCAAAGTTAATAAATGCAATTATAAACTGAACATAAATCTATCTGGAGAGTGGATTGTCACTAAAACACTTTCAGCGTCAATTTTCAACATTGAACAAATCACACAAGAACGACAGGCAAAGTTCTAGCTAGTGAACCTTCTGATTAAAAGCCAGATGTCCACTGGTTAAAATGTTGTTTGTTTTCATGCATCATAACTAGAATCAATGATTATTAATTGCGTGGAAACACCACTCACACAGTGTTTAATGCTTATCCAATCACCGCGTACCAGGTATTGGTTACCGAGTCCTATTGTACCAGTAAAACAGAACTTGCTTATCACAGTAAACAAGCACTGCTTCCTTTCCCAGGGTTGCCTTGGGGATACGTTAATTAAATGGTTAATATATAGCTGGACTTTAGTGGCAGCGTTATCTCATTTCAGAACTGGTGGCTGATTACCTTTTTATTCTTTATTTTCAGTGATGGACAGAACACCGAGATTTTTTCACAACTATAGTGCTGTTAGAAAAAAAAACAAACAAAAGGACGAGGAATTTTACGTCACCAACAGGAAAAACACCACGACAGGAGTCCAAAAGACAAAATATTGAAGTACTTTCAATGCCACTACTAGAAACTAAACTTACTTCAGCCTTTGATCAAATTAACCATTTACCCAAAGCGGGTAGCCGATGCCACTTGCAAAATAAATTTTTGAATATTCAGTGACTAAAAATTTAAATTTTTTGTCTCAAAAAACATAGCTTAGGGCCTCTCATTGAAACGAGCTGAGCTATGTTTTTGAGATATACATTGAAAACATAATACAATTTGAATGCAAGTTTTTGTATATAGTACTGGCCGATTTTGACCGATACGTTGGGCTAAGCATTAATATATACACATATACTATTCAAAAAAAGTAGGAGATATTTGATAAAAGTGAGAAAACTGAAAACATATATTTTATATTTTCATCAAAAAGACAGTTGAGGCATTGTAGTGTGACATCTGGTGAATGATTTCGGCGATAGATGGGTTGTCTGACAAGCACACATTCTACGCTCTGAGCTGTAGTGGACACGGACGGTCAGTCAGAGAATTTACCACATTCAGTCCAAGACATCAAAACCTTGTAAATCCTCCCCGGTTCGCGAGACAAGCGTGGATAAGACGTGGCATACTCCTCACCAAACGTCAAATATCAGCTTGACTGATGTTATTCCGTTGTTCCTGCAGTGCAGCGGCGAGTTCCTGGACAATGGTAGGGGGCTTTTGGCGTTGTCGCAGGCGCCTGCCAAGCATACCCCGGACGTGCTCGATTGGCGAAAGGTCTGGACTTAGTGCTGGTCAAGGCAGGGTAGTGATGTTCTGTTCCTGGAGGACTTCTGTAGCGACATGGGCACTGTGTGTTCTTGCATTACCATCTTGGAAAATGAATCGACGGCCGTGACGTCGCGCAAATGGCACCACGTGAGCTACTAACATGTTGTCACGGTAGTACTGCCCTGTGACACTCCCTTGGAAGACATGTAATGCTGTTCTGCTTGTCATGGTTATGCCTCCCCACACCATAACCAACCCACCACCAAACTGATCGTGCTGCCAAACGGTTACGTCATAGTAGCGTTCGTTCCGCCACCCCCGCCGCACTCTGTTTCGCCTATCGAGGAAGTCGAGAGTGAACCTCGATTCATCGGAAAACATGACGTTGCTCCAGCGACGATTGTCCCAGCGTTGTCGTGCTCCACACCACTTCCGCCTTCCAGTGATGTGACGTCCAGTCAAACGTGATATTATTCCAGGGCGTCGAGCGTACAAATTCCAGCTGTGTAGGCGATTTCGGATAGTCTGACCACTGACTCGCTCGGTGCAGCTGCTGTCCAATTTCTGAGGCACTTTGATGGCGGTTACGTAATGCTGTGGTTCGGATGAAACAATCCTGGTTAGCAGTTGTCGCCCTTGGACGACCTGACCTACGTCTGTCATCAACATTGACTGTAAGACAGTCGCGTGACCACAACCTACTAATCTCCGATTGAGTAACGTTGAGAATTTGAGCCACTGCAGCCAGTCTGTTGCCGGCTTCCAACATGCCAACGGCACGTAAACGTTCGTCATGTGTCAGTCTTCGCATACCTCAAAAGTTACGTTTCGACCAGAAACTATTGATGAACGAGTTTATACCAAGAAAAGAACGATGAGACGTCAGAAAAAGCCCTACACATGAAAATTTCAAAACGTACCTCACAGACATTAAGGCGACGTCCGTGCGAAAAGCCTGCACAAAGTTTTCGTGGGCCGATGACATTCATGATCCACACTTAACTTGGTAACATACTGATGTGTGCAATCACGCATATCCAATACCATTTTCCGAAAATACGAAATCAGTTTGGATATCCTCTACTTTTTGAATTATTATTATTTATTATTTATTGGTGTTTAAGGTTACATACTTATGCACAATGGCTAATCGTGACCGTGACAGTTTTACGGGTGGAGGAAGCCGGAGTACCCAGAGAGAACCACCGAGCAACGACGAGCAGCTGTCAGCTCTCCAAGATCGTAACTCTGAACTCTGCACCACAGCACAGGCAGGGTTAGATTGGTTGAAGACATGCGCACCATCGACGTGCAGTACGCCTCAGTACACAGCGTCATCGTGCCCCCATGTAGGCAATCGGGGTGAAGTGTCTTGCCCAAGGACACAACGCGGTTGCCGTGGGTGGGATTCGAACCGAGGACCTCTCGGCTTGCAGCCTGCACCTCTACCAACTGAGCCACCGCGCCCCCTACTTTTTGAATAGTATACTTACTCTACTCTAAAGGTTAAGTGTGGCCAAGGGGTGCAGTTGGTATCACCACAACACCCATGGATCTTATTTTCAGATCCATCATGTGAGGATGTGATTGATTCCATACCTGGAATTGGGAAAGAAACATTTGAAAATCCTGTTACCTGTACTTGGGAATTAGACCGGGATTTTCAATCAGTTGTGTCGATATTTATAACTTTTTCTATTTAACCCTTTACCTAACGTGAAAAGCAGACGACACTTGCAAAAAAAATTCTTGAATAACTAATTTTTTTCATTTTTTGTCTCAAAAACATAGGTTATGACCCCTCGTTGGAACGAGCTCGACGAGCTCGTTCCAACGAGGGGTCATAACCTATGTTTTTGAGACAAAAAATGAAAAAAATAGTGAAAATTAATTGGCAATTTTTGAGAATAGCGCTGGTCGGTTTTGGCCGTTACGTTGGGTAAAGGGTTAAAGTGAGAAATTGTGCCCTTTCGGCATACCATACGTACACCGCCCGTGGGTGAGGCATACCCCGGGTGTGGGAGGTCAAAAGATAAAACCAGCTGTACCTTTTGAACTAATTGAGGCGCAGAGGTGTAGTTGGTGCCACAATGACAGGTGTCGGGTGTAGTTTACGATACACTATGTCGGGATGCTATGTCGCGCTCAGAAATAAACATTTGAGATCAAAACATGAATAACCGACGTCACTCTCGAATGTTAAAACGCGTCTAATGCTGTTTTTGTGGTGACATTCACTCATTTTGTTCATTTCGATCACACAATCTCTCGGAAAAATATTGCGACAGAAATGGGCAAGGCCGGAACATTTTAATACACACAACAGCACAATTGCTGTTGCCTACCGATAAACGTCTTTCTTCTACTCTATGGGCTCCGCCATTTTAAAATGTCTGAAGCTAGTAGCAGACCTCTAGGTGAATACTTAGTGGGCTACGCAGAAGTCTAGTATATTCACTCTTACAATGGTCTAATTGTCGGAAGCGGGTCAATTAGAAAACGTCTGTATCCACGCTGCGAGTGATCTCCCTTTTGTCGTATGAATTCTAACGTAACCCGAGTCACGAATCGAACACATTCTGTAAATTCGATGATGGAAAATAGACCAAGATCTAAAATGACATTTTTTGATTATTTTTCTTCAAATACAACGGGTTTGAAGAATTTTTTCACATCTAACGATGACAGGCATTACAGTGAAGATAAACGACTCTTTTCCGTTTGACATTCGGGAATTTGACTATGGAAAACCAGAGTTAACTCTCCCCTTCGAGGTTCGTTAACTTATAGTTTTCCAAAGTCAAATTCCCGAATGTCTAACGCAACAAGAGACGTTTATCTCCTAAAGTACACTTTATGCAGACACAGGTGTCAGATAATTTAACAGACTGCCTGGAACACAAACGAATTACATTTGTCTATCCTTGAAGTAAATATTCAGCCTCATACAACTATAGTTCTATCAACACAGTGAACAATATCGGTTGTAGATAGGATTCGGTTTGTAAGGAAGGTGGGGCGCGGTTGCGGTAACCGGTTCTCGTCATATCACCGAAGTTAAGCAACGTCGATCCCGGTTAGTCCTTGGTTGGATGACCGTCTGGGCGATAGATTCGGACTCCCACGTTGTGTAAGGCACTTAACCCTGATTGTCCACATGGGTGCACGATGACGCCGTGTACTAAGGCGTACTTAATGGTGCGCATGTCTTCAACCAATCTAACCCTGCCTGTGCTGCGATGCGGAGCTACGATGTCGGGGAGCTGGCAGCTGCTCGTCGTTGCTCACTGGTTCTCTCCGGGTACTCCGGCTTCCGCCACCCGTAAAACTGTCGACACTATGTGACCTTGGCTGTTAAAGTGTCATTAAATGAATAATAAATAAATAAATAAATTGTAAGGAAGGTTTATTGACTCATTTATTTATTAATTAATGCTCGTTTATTTATTTACACGCAAAAATGGAGAGTGTGCTAGTTATGAGAAGTAAATAGTAAGTAATAGTGTATTGAAGGGCATTAATTTTGTAGTTGGAAGTCATAGATTAAATGGACGCCTACTTATTTATATTAAAACCATTCCAATTACAAATAGTAAATAAATAAATGATAGTGAGATGGAAAGAACTGTATCACAAGGTGTTATCTTTGACAATTTGGTATACTTACAGGTAAGATAGATTTTACTGGTGTCAATCAAATTATGTAAATGAATCAGTGTTAGGGACAATACAAACACAAGGTTAGGTCACCATTTAAAATGTTTTTGTCCCCGGCTTCTCTACTCCTGAAATCATCTCGTTAAAGACATCCCACTTTGAAGCCACAGTATCCTAAACCTCAAGGACTACTTTTGTCCCCAATAATTCACTATCTCTTTTCTGATCTTAGCTTATAGGCTATAGATGCCAGTCTACCACGCTCACGTTTCAGTGGAGTGAGGAGATCGGTTCTAATGCTCTTACCACTACGTGTAAGTTTGTCAGAAGCTTTCGGAAGCAATTGTTTGTCAGTATTGTTGCCCAATCTCACAATAAATACACCGATATGACACACGCGGGTGAATTGGGTAATCGATATGGCACGAGTGCCCGCGCGGAAGGATACATCGCGAGGTCACACGTCCTGCGTTTACTACAAGCCTTCATGTGTATAAAAAACAATTAAGAGAAGGACACTCAGCAATTAATTTTGCAACTCGTCCCCTGAGTTCCAACGTGTTATATGTGCCAGCATAGATCACATTGGAACTCAGGGGACGAACTATGAACAAAAGAACACATTTTATCGCCAACCAAATTTGCAAGGGAAACCCGTGTTACTATGTTTAGCTATCGCTAGTGATTGAAACTGTAATTGCGGTGCACGATTTGTAGAAAATTCCAGTGAAATTTCGCTTCTATTTAAAAATAGTCCGTCAACGATTTCCGTTCCGCACATATGTGCGCATTGTTTAGTGTTGCTGTAGATGCGTATTACATAGGACAGGAGGCGTGTAACAATAAGTTTAGAAGGAAAGAGGCTGCGATCCTTTAGGGTTTTAAGATGGGGTCCTCTGAATATTCAATATTCACAGCGCTACACACCATGCCACTGGCTACGGTCTCATCCAAAGGCAAATCCTGCTGTAGAAACTTTTTCACTACAGAATATGTGTTGTGGTTACCCTCTTCTGGGACTGTAAAAAATAGAACATTATATTTCCTGTCGTGGATTTCTTGTGCTACGAGTTTTTCTTTGAGCTCTTGTAGACCATCACCAATTTGCGTTTTCAGATCAGGAAGACCTTGCTCCAGTTCATCGATCTTTCTAGCATGGAACTCAACAGCACGAGTAAAACCGATATTTTTTTCAATTCATCAACGTTTGCGGAAATACTAGAAATATGTCTCCTCATCTCTACGATGTCATTTCATTGAGTCTCTGAACTCCAGGTCCTGAATCAAATTGATCATGACTCGTTTTAGATCCGTGTCTGCTGGGGACGACTGTTTCTTAGTCGGTGGTGCAGATAAAGGCATGTGTTCAGGAATTGTTATAGAGATTAGTCACTGACAGGAATGTAAACAACTAACTTTATGAGCTCGATTTAGTGTTTTGTGCTGATTTGTGGTAACTGGGCTGTTTCTACTCGTGACCTCAAAATTCACAATAAATATGAGTAAATTGAAGATCGATCAACCAAAATTCACACACTCGTACAAATATTTATTCATCCCGAGGGATTGTAAAAATGGTAAATAAACGCTTACTTATCCTCGACATACAACAAGGACGACTTCACCACCATCATCCGGGTATGTTCATTTGATGCTCGTCGTATGTTCTAATTTAACCATTTACCCAAAGTAACTGCCAAAACCAGCCAGCGCTATTCTCAAAACTCGCCAATTAATTCTCATTATTTTTTCATTTTTCGTCTCAAAAACATAGGTTATGACACCTTGTTGGGACGAGCTCGTCGAGCTCGTTCCAATGAGGGATCATAACCTATGTTTTGAGACAACCATTAAAACAATTAGTTATTCAAGAATTTGTTTTGCAGGTGTCGTCTGCTTTTCATGTTAGGTAAAGGGTTAAAGACCCGGAAAATTCTATTCATTCTTTACCCCCTCGAGACAAGGAACACATTGACTTGGAAGTGGTGTCTAGTGAATTCTAGGCTGCCTCCAATGGAAGCCAAGAATTCAATAGACATCATTGTCAATGTACTGTAGCTCTCATCAGCATGTCGAAACATGTTTTCTACATGTACACAGAAGACAAAAAACTCACAAAAAGTGAAACTAGGCCCTTAAGGGTTAAATTGTAGTAAATATATAAAAAAAATTTAGTTTGAGGATAAGAAAACATTCAGTGGCGAAATAGTCTTTAAAAACCCAAAGAGGCTGGCAAAAACCAGTAGCAAAATGCACTGTAAAAGCCCAAGGAGGCCGAGAAAAGAAAAAACAATAGCGAAATGCACTGTTGAAAATTTTTTTAAATCTGCAAGGTTTTATACTTGCCAGTCCAAA
Organism: Pictodentalium vernedei; assembly: GCA_031216915.1. Taxonomy (NCBI): domain Eukaryota; kingdom Metazoa; phylum Mollusca; class Scaphopoda; order Dentaliida; family Dentaliidae; genus Pictodentalium; species Pictodentalium vernedei. Next base: position 229,888,596 of record CM062294.1, read on the forward strand.
ACGCGGGTAAAAGATGTGGGGAGTAGATAAATTTAAAAGTAGAAAAAAAAGAACAACAGCAAAAGTCACTACAGACTGTTTTTTATTGTCGGTCTTAAGCCCGGATAAAGGATGAAGGGAGTTGATAATTTAAAAACTTTACTGTTGAAAAAACTCTAAATCTGCCAGGTATTATAGTTGTGGATCTTAAGACCAGGTAAAAGATGAGGAGTGTTGATAAATTATAAGCTATTTATTTCAAGTCAAGCTCGAAATCTTCAAAATTTTCTTTTTAAGGTGCTATATAAGTAATAGAAACTTTTGTTTATTTTTAAATTTACACCTGTGATATTCCTTAAATTCCATTTAAGAATACACAAAGTATACATGAAAATGAAGGTTGGGGGGTAGAGAACACGATAAATATATGAAATCAACTCATGGAGTTGACAGCAGGCACCAGTGGTTCCTCAAAGTCTGCTACCGTAATCGTACCAGAACTGATAAATACAATAATATTTTCAACTTGTTTCCAAATGTGTTTCACACATCCAAGGACAAAGCTTGGTCATCAAAATTCTTAGAGATACAGCGACAGCGCTGCATAGAGGTAAATTCCCAAAGTGACTGTTTTGTTTACATATATTCTTACTTTCGATTTCCGGTCAAGATCGTTGGACGGAAAAAGTACCGAAAAACAACGCCGTCTAAAATCAAATAATGAGAAAGCTCGCCTAAATACAGCATACTATTATTATATAAAGACTGCACAATTGCCGTATTCTATGTAAGGTATCACGACACCTGGTGAAATTTCTTAGAATTACGATTTTGTTTTTTTTATGGAAATTCGTGATATCGAGTGATTTGCGCATGTCCGTTGAACATGGAATCCATTTTCAATACAAAATGCAGACAGTGTTCTTTTCCCAAATGCAGTTCTATCGCTGCACCCTAAACTGTTTTGAATGCCTAGCTTTGTTCTTGAATATGTGAAGCCCATTTGGCCACAAGTTGTTCTCGTGAAATATTATTTTATTATCAATTCTGGTACGAATACGGTAGCAGACTTCCAGGAACCAGTGGTGCCTGCTGTCAACTCTATGAGTTGATTACATATGAGGTTCGTGTTCTACACATCTCAGCCTTCATTTTGATGTATAATTTGTATATATTTAAGTTGAATTTAGGGAATATCAGAGGTGGGAATTTCAAAATAAACAAAATTCTATTGTTTATATAGCACCTTAAAGCTGCGATGGGGGCGTGGTAGCATTGCGGTATCCGGTTCTCGTCAGATCACCGAAGTTAAGCAACGCCTAGCCCAGTTAGTCCTCGGATGGGTGATCGATTCGGACTCCCGCGCTGGGCCCTTGAGCAAGGCACTTAACCCCCATTGTCCACATGGGGGTACGACCACGCCGTGTGCTAAGGCGTACTGCACGTCGATGGTGCGCATGTCTTCAACCAATCTAACCCTGCCTGTGCTGCAGTGCGGAGTTACGATGTTGGGGAAGCTGGCAGCTGTAATTGTCGTTGCTAGGTGGTTCTCTCCGGCTTCCTCCACCCGTAAAACTGTCACGGTCATGATTAACCATTGTGCAGAAGTATGTGACCTTAAACACCAATAAATAAATAATAAATAAATAAAGTTGCGATAAAGTATGGATGGAGTTTTAATTGTTATTCACACCTAATAACAATCGGCAAATAAACTTATTCGGCTCATTTCAGGGAAAGGCTTCCGTATAATCTGCGCCTCTGTGCCTGGTAGGACATGAGACCGCAAATATGATTTTCTATCAAACATTAAACGTAATATCTAGGGTGTTAAAATCAATTGGTTTACTCCATATAACCAGATAGCGTTCATTTGGGGACCCTGTACTTTTCCTGCGATCTCTTGCGGTCTCATTTTGTACCTGCGGTCTCATTTTCTATCTGCGGTCATATTTTCGTACGCCCGGTTATTCGATGTCACCTGTAAAAAAATGGTTCGGACTTCCTAGTCGGATTGTTTTCTTTTCACTGTTGCAAAAACACTTCAGTATACGGCATAAAAAACATATATGTACTACAGATTGCTTTGCTGGTATAATTCAAAAATAATGCACAGAGAAATGAAAATAAACCAAATAATCTAAATAATAAAATAATATTTCAGGAGAACAATTCGTGGCCAAGTGTGCTTCAGATATCCGAGAATAATGCTAGAAAATCAAAATTTTCCAAAACGCAGCGACACAGCTGCGTGAGAAGTACATTCTAAAACAATTGGCTTTGTTTTGTTTTCGGTTTGTTCACATTTCGGTCAAAGATCATCGGAGCTGAAAAACATCGATCAGCAAAGCCGGGGAGCGCGGTGGCTAAGTGGTAAACTGTTGGACTTCTATGCTAGAGGTCCCGAGTTTGATCCTCGTCCGGGACGACCCGCAATGTGTCCTTGGGCAACGCACGTTATTCCGGTTGCCTACATGGGGGCACGATGGCGCCGTGTACTAAGGCGTACTGCACGTCGATGGTGCACATGTCTTCAACCGCTATAACCTTACTTGAGCTGAGCTTGAACAGAGATAGAATGTTGAGGAGCTGACAGTTGCTCGTCGATGCTCGGTGGTTCTCTCCGGGTACGCCGGCTTGCTCCATCCGTAAAACTGTCACGGTCACGATTAGCACTTGTGCATAAGTATGTGACATTAAACACCAATAAATGAATAAATCAACAGTGCCGCCTAAAATCAAATAATGAGACAGACGTCGACTTCGTCGCGGGCCGCTAATAAACTCTTGGGCTGTTAACCATTTCTGTTGAGCCGTTAATACACTAAAGCCCTTCAAAATCATTTTATTGTTATATTATCGCAGCAATATAAATAACATTGTTCACGTTCTCTTTATAAAGCGTGACCTCCGTCGACCAGCAAAGTGACTCCATTCACAAGAGACGCATTGTCACTCAATAAAAATAAAACAACATCTGCCACTTCCCGCTTCTCTCCAACACGTCCTAGTGGAATAGCACTTATTAGTCTGTTTTTTGCCTCTGCGTCTTCCAAAACCGGTTCGGTCAAATCTGTTAGAATAAAGGTTGGATTAACTGCATTCACTCTGATTTGTTTTGGTCCTAACTCTAATGCCATATATTTTGTGAGCGAGTCCAGAGCTGCCTTACATGTGCCATGAACCGTGCGGTTACGTTTCTGCTTTCTTGACCAAATAGATGAAATATTCACGATAGCACCCGACTTCTTTCTCTGGATCAAATCTTGAACTACCACCTGTGATACATTAAATGTTCCCTTGTAATCTGTTCTGAAAACGTCATCAATATCAGACTGGGTGACGTCAAGGAAAGCGTCCGTGTTGAATGCTCCTGCATTGTTAACCAATAAATCTATAGGTAATATGGACTTAACAGCGTTCCTTGTTCTATCCCAGTTTGTAATATCAACTTGTATCACTTCAATATGCGGATCCTCGCGACTCAAGTTCTCCACACTGCTCGTAGATTTTGTCAAGACAAATGTCTTAGCCCCACACTTGGCCAGTCTTTTTGCAATTTCTCGCCCAATTCCTCGACCTCCTCCTGTTACTAATGCTCTTTTTCCACTGAATGTAGTATCCATTTTATCGATTTAGCTAACAGATGAACAGCATGTGCAATGCGTATCAGTCACTCGTGTCGTCCTCTGACCTACTAAGATTGTTCTCAATGTATGCACAAATACAAATCGAAAACAGTCGCTTTCGTGATCAGAATAGACAGTGTTGAACGGAACAGTAGTGTTCGAACGAAAGAACTATTTGATCAATTAAGCTTCGTACATTATTTCGGCGCTGAGCTGATCGAGGATCACGTTTCTGTTGACAAAGCAATAAAAAAATATAGCGGCGAAATTAAGGTAAAATTGTGTGTGTAGTGGTGGTGGTGATGATGGTGGGAAGCGATGGATGCGGGTGTCGAGGGAGAAATATTACTAATCCGATCGTCTCAAACGATTTCCAGACTGATCCAAACATTCATGCCCGACTCGAATCCTTTTATGAAAAGCTGTTAAAAAGAGTGCATCCAACTAAAACACTTACGACCCCCCATTGGAAGGTGCTCGTTGAGTTGAGCTCGTTTCACTGAGAGGCCATAAGCTATGTTTTTTGAGGCAAACAGTATAAAATAACAACATTTGAATGGCGCGTACAGTTGTGACAAGAAAGGTCTTATCATCCGTTCCATAACGCAACTGTCAAAACCTGTCGTTCGCCATTAAAATTATTGTTGTCAAATGTTTTCCTCAAGGACATAACTCATGACCTTTGATTAGAACGATGTCGTTTAGTTCGATCCAAAGCTTAGTCATCAGCCATATTTTCGAAACAAAGTTGCCGTTCATCTTAGAAGCATGTTAATTAATAACATGTTTATTAAAAACGTCGATATCCAAGTTTTTATTCATTGAGCATGAGGTGGGGTGAGGAGAAAAATATACGATCTGAAAAAAGGGGTGAGGGATATTTTGACAGTGTTCGGGGGAGGGTGGTGGGGGTGGGGGGGGGGGGTAATATGAGTCATTACAGAACGTTCAACGGATACGATTGATTGGTTATACGGACTTTTTTCAGGGTATACAACCCCATAGACCACACACGAAGGGTACGTTAAATTCTAACAGGGTAGATACGGCTGTACATCTTTCAAACACCTGGACAACAAATTTGTCGTGTTGAAAGGCTATCGTAATATGTTGCGAGTGTAGTGACTTTCTAATCTGAGCCATCTCCCTTCCTGGCATAAAAGAGAAAATAATCAAGTAGGCCTATATTTCGTTTCGTCGCTCCTTTGAATAACATTCAAAGCTAGTGTTTGTTTTCTGACTCTCAAATATTCACGAACTATTTTAGCTGCCGAGTTATAATTATTTTTGGGTTAGTTATCACTAATTTCAGACTGTATGGCCCACAAATCTTTTTATGTTTAATAAATATTGTACACTTCATACCGCACGTAAGTTCGTGTTTTGTAGGTAATCAACTTCTCGGCTCAATTTTCGAGTGGGATTTAACTCTAGTAGTATGTCATGTCCCCGGGTACCTCATAGTAACGGGTCCTAGGAAGTGACGTCACGTCACGTGACCCAGTTGCGCCATGCTGTACTGCCACGGTAACCCGCGTGAACGGCCATCCTTTGACGTCATCCCCATATTGATACGTAGTGTTAGTGCGTATGCGCAGCGCATTTTGTTAGGGTGATACGTGTTTCCGTCGTTCATTTTGTATACTGAAGGCCGCCATCTTGGTTTCTATGGTAGCACGTGGTTGCTATGTTACCCAAAGGCTTCTTATAGGACAGGGGTATGTACGGAGGGGATGTTCCTTTGTACAAAAATAGTTTCTCGATTCGCAAATAGACCCGACAATCCCTCCAAAAAAACAAAAAAAATGACATCATTTACTATGGACTCTTCAAGAATCCTACTTTTAATAGTAGAACGTAGTGCTATAGTACCGAAGGGGCCCCCCGGGGTAAGTTCGATTGAACTAGAGTATATCTAATTACCATACACAACCCAATAGATGTTTATTTGGCTCGGATTCCTGCAGAATCCTCGGTTTCCAGCAACAGTCTATGTTATGACTTCCCCCATTTACTTATACAGTATTCTGACTTCCCTAAACTTGTTTGTGTCATGTGTAAACATTACAGGTAGCACATAGGCACATGCTGGATGTCCCGATTTGTGCTTATGTGAAAATGCACATAGTGACACATTGTGCACTAGCACATAGGCACATGCTGGATGTGTGACACATTGTGCACTCGCACATAGGCTCATACGGGTATTTCAGGATACATATGGCCGGGTTCCTATATAGCTCCTATATGGCTCCTCGCTCATATATGGCTCCTAGCTCATATACAGGTAGTCTTACATCTTATCTCCAACTATCTGTCCTATGATTTGGCTCTATTGTAGTGATCCAATACTATATAGTCTCCTAACATCCTTGCACTCTTGTGGCATTACTACCTTGTTCCATAAGTCTTCCGACGACCTGTTTACGTCATGAGTACACATTACAGGGAGCATGTAGGCACATTCTGGGTGTGACGATATGTGCTTATGTGAAAAACACAATGTGACATATTGTACACTGGCACATACATGCTGGATTTGCCGATATGTGCTTATGTGAAAATGCACAATGTGACACGTTGTGCACTAGCACATAGGCACAAACGGGTATTTCAGGATACATATGAGCGGGCTCCTATATAGCTCCTATATGGCGCCAAGCTCCTATATGGCTCCTAGCTCCTATACAGGTAGTCTTACATCTTATTTTCAACTATCTGTCTTATGATTTGGCTCTATTGTAGTGATCCAATACTATATAGTCTCTTAACATCCTTGCACGCATGTGCCATTACTACATTGTTTCATAAGTCTTCCGACGACCTGTTTATGTCATGTGTACACATTACAGGTAGCACATAGGCACATTCTGGATGTGCCGATATGTGCTTCTGTGAAAATGCCCAATATGACACATTGTACCCTAGCACATAGGCAAATATGGGTGTTTGAGGATACCTATGACCTGGTATTGTATTATTTGGGGCTACCTTTCGAGGATACTCTTTATATGATACGTATCTGAGGATACTATTACCTGTTTGACCTGGCCTTCTGGACTACCCCAAGACATACCTATCCCCAATTCCCCTTATAAGCTAGAGGCTATCGAGCAATTATTGAAAAGACATTGCTCGAACGACTCGAATCCTATCGAGCAAATGGGCAATAGAGCAATTGCTCGATCGAGTGACTCACACATGCGACTCTTAGTCCCATTTCGGTATTCGAGGTTACTTTTGACATGGCCACGCATCAGTTGAGGATACCTGTTAAGGATTTATTTTAAGGATACTTATCTGAAGATATCTGGTCAACCCATTTCGCTGGGTATTCTCTTCCCTGCTTGTACGGAAAAAACAAGATTTTTTTTGTTATATTATAAAAAATTATTGACTTTTCTGTACACTGTCTGTGATATAGTTCAATATTTAAATTATTTATTCTGTTTATTCTCTTATCATGAGTTTGTTGGATCTTCGTTACTTCATTCCGTTCATTTTGATCTCTTTCAACTTCATTCTCTCTATTACCAGCATTGGTTCTGTATCTTGATCGTTATTGGTTGCAAAGTTTTATTGTAACACTCTCCTCTATCTTTGTAAAATTTTGTTGTGAAGAATCTTCTCGGTCCCGTTCATGATTCGGGATGCTTTGATCTCTCTCATGCATCTATCTAAGTCCATCGCGGCAAGCTCGTTTGGTTCTCCACGCACCGAATGCCGCTCATCTAGTAAGCTTTCCAGTAAACTTGGTTCAACCAATTCATACTTCTTCTCGTTAGTTGTTGAATTATACTCTGGTTCCATAAGTCGTTTATTGCCATGTCCCGGTCATTAGTCTACGAGGTATTCCTGTTGGTGACACTGGTACCCCTGGGTTTCTGGTTGGTTTGTTGTTATTCACCTGGTATGGTATTGACAGTGTCATTGGATCAATGTGGTTTATTCTTTTGCGTTCTTCTCTTTTGCTGGGATGCCGTAGTTCCTATAGTGAGTGGTAAATCTGGTCTCTTTTAGGTTGTCTTTTCTGTTAAGCGTTCTTCGACATCTCATGCACTGGTAGATTACGGTCCTGTGGGCAGTTTTCTTATGCCGATAAAGATTGTATTTCTTTGTTTTTGGCACTCTTCACATGTGTGCTGTTCATACATCGCTGGCTAAACGTGAAACGACAATGTTGTGGAGGTATCCTTCCATTTATACCATGAGAAATGGGTTGACCAGATATCTTCAGATAAGTATCCTTAAAATATTTCCTTAACACGTATCCTCAACTGATACGTAGCCATGTCACAGGTTACCTCGAATACCGAAATGAGGCTAAGAGTCGTATGTTTGAGTCAATAGATCGCGCAATTGCTCCATAGCTCATTTTCTCGATAGGATTCGAGTCATTCGTGCAATGACGTTTCAGTAACTGCTTTTAGCTTATGAGGGGAATTTGGGTTAGGTATGTCTTGGGTGGTCTAGAAGGCCGGGTCAAACAGGTAATAGTATCCTCAGATAAGTATCCTATAAAACCAATAAAAAGTATCTTCGAAAGGTATCCTCAAATAATACTATACCAGATCATAGGTATCCTCAAATAACCGTATGTACCTATATGCAAGTGCACAATATGTCATATTGTGCATTTTCAAATAAGCACACATCGGCACATCCAGCATGTGCTTATGTGCTACCTGTAATGTGTACACATGACACAAACAGGTCGTCGGAAGACTTACGGAACTAGGTAGTAATGGCACAAGAATGCAAGGATGTTAGAAGAGTATATATTATTGGATGACTACAATACAGCCACATCATGGGATAGATAGTTGGAGATAAGATGGTAAGACTACCTATATAGGAGCTAGGAGCCATATAGGAGCTGTGCAGGAACCTGGACATAGGTATCCTCAAATACAATGCCCGTATGTGCCTATGTTCTAGTGCACAATGTGTCACATTGTGCATTTTCACATAAACACATATCGGCACATCTGGCATGTGCCTATGTGCTAGTACACAATGTGTCACATCGTACATGTTCACATAAGCACATGTCGGCACATCCAGCATGTGCCTATGTGTTACCTGTAATGTGTACACATTACATAATCATGTTTAAGGAAGTCAGAATAATAATAATAATAATAATAATCAATTTTATATAGCGTAAAACCACCAAAGGTGCTCTAAAGCGCTTTACAAAAAAAAAAAAAAAAAAAAAAAAAATCAATTCAATTTATGTATTCCGGAAAGAAAAAAAAGCTTTGTTGAATAAATGAGTTTTTAATTGTTTTTTGAAATTTTCTATACTTGTTAGAGATCTGATATGCAGTGGCAATGTATTCCACAGTCTGGGCCCAGAATACTTTATAAGTAGATGGGGAAGTCATAACACAGATTGTAGACACATATGTAGAAACCGAGGATTCTGCAAGAATCCGAGCCAAATAAATAATTATCGGGTTGTGTGTGGTAACTAGATATACACTAGTTCAATTGAACTTACTACGGGAGCCCCCTCGGTACTATAACACTATGAGCTACTATTAAAAGTAGGATTCTTGAAGAATCCGTGGTAAATAAAGCCGTGCTTGGTGATTTGGGGGGGATTGCCGGGTTTATTTGGGTAATTCTAACAACTGAGAAACTACTCTTGTACAGAGGAACATCCCCTCCGAACATACCCCTGTCCTATAAGAAGCCTTTGGGTAACAAAGCAACCACGTGCTACCATAGAAACACGACGTGTCACTAAGGAGATGACGTCACAAGATAGCCTCTCACACGGGTTATCATGAAAACACAACAACTGGCGCAACTGGACCACGTGACATGACGACACTTACTAGGTCTGGCACCGAGGTCCCGCAACTAGGAGGTGTCCGGGTACATGACATACTACTAACGCTCCGCACTCTGATGTCAAAATATGCAAATTTAGAACTGCTTTTTCCCATAATGCAACAAGGAAATAAACTGATTAAAACATGTTTCACAGAGCTCAATGGGCTCTATCAAACAAGATCGAATTGCTCAAAAACTCCTAGTTGCAATATGGAAAAGGTTTTGGACATTTAACTTTCAATATTTCAACCTTAATGAGGAAAAGATTAAATGTTTGCCGCGCGATTTTATGTATGCTTGGCAAAACGCCGAAAATAGCCGAGCCTAGCTCTATGTACCCTTGCTCTGTCAAACAGGATTGAATTGGTTGCAAAATGGGAAAGGAACAATTTTGGGATATTGAAATTTCAATATTTCAACCTCAGTGAGGAAAGGGTTAAATATTTGCCGTTTGACTACGTATGACGTGTGTTTTTTATGTACACTTGGCAACAAGCCGAACATAGCTCTATGTACCCCGGGGATACATTTGGCTATGTATAGTCCTTTCAATGGAATAATGTCTTGTTGCAAAGTACGATATTTTATATTTTATGGAATCCCACCTACACACTCACGGAGCCCCCACTTACGTAATCCTTTTTATGGAATGCCACTTACATAGTCCCTTTCTGAAATACGTCTATGATTTTAAAATGCACTTTTCCGAGATGAGGCGAAGATTCCTATGATAAGTCAGTCTTTCGATAGTTTATTTGCGCGACAAGATTCGAGTCGTAAGAGCAATGCTTATTCTAGCCACGGCTCGATAGGTTATTTACCTAATTGAATACGAGCCGGTCGAGCAATGCCGATCTAGTCAATGTTCGAATGTCTTTCATCTAATATATAAATGTGAATGTCTGTATCTATCTCTCTTTGTTCCGGGTGAACTCCTCCGTTTCTCGACCGATCGATCTCAAATTTTGTACACGGGGGCTAATTCGTCCCTGCGAGTAACATGGAATGGGTGCCGTGCCCATGTGGGGTGACCTTGACCTTGAAATTGATGACCTTGACCTTTTATTTCGAAAACGGTTGGGCCGATCCGGCTAAAATTCTATATGTGCGGGTATATTGATCAATCGATCATTTTGACTTTATCGAGGCGTCAATGACGTCAGGCTTCTGATACAACCTTCTTCTCCCGTGCAACGCCGGGTATTCATCCGCTAGTATTTAATAATCAAAGAAGCATTCGCTATTCAGAGGGCAGGTAACTCTGTATAGGTAGATACAGATTTTGGGAAATGAAGCGGTCTTATTGGATCTACTAGAACTTGGTCGAGGGCAGGGATCGGCGCCAGGGTTGATCATGAGTAAATAAGAGTAGACAGAACACAATGTTGAGAGTAACATAACTGGAAGCAGAGGGTCTTATTCATCGGGTCGTTCCTGGTAATTCGACACACTCCCATTGGATTGAACTTCCTTGTAGCACTAGGTGATACTTTTATAAGGCCTAGATGGCTGCTTCGCCCAGTCCGCTTCGGTATTTTTAATGATTGATGATAATTGTTGGATTCATTTGGGTAATTAGGTATACTCCTGTCGAATCAAACATACAAACAGAACACCCCTGTCTTATTGTAGGACTTCCAGTCACAGGGTAACAACGTGCCACCATAGAAATCAAGATGGCGGCCTCCAGTAAACAATGGACGATGGAAACACTTGACTAAACAGCGTTCGACGCACAGGCGCCCTGGCACCACGTATCACCGTGGTGATGACGTCAATCAGTCCCCCTCATGCGGCATCCGCGACAATCCCACATGACGTCCGTGGGTTACGTGACTCTGACATCGCATGTAAGATCAACCATGATTTCTGTCCAATGGGGCCGATCTCCACATCTGCTACTACTAGTATGTTATTGACGATCTGTACCCACTTGATCCACTGCTAAGCTCATAGCATCACTAACCAACCCACTGCTCTATATTGGCGTACAGTTCCAAAAGACAGTAAGCTGAGTTTTGATTTCGTCAAGTAGTTGGGTGTTTTGTTAAAGACTTGTCTTTGATTGAATGATACGGTAGTGACATATAGACATTATGTTCTCTCTCTGGCCTCCATTTAGATTCCCAGGCCTGTTTGTCTGCTTGAAACCTCGTACAATAATATCCGGTGAATGGTAAGAGCTAGTGTATTTCAAGAGATGAGTTCGATTGTTTTCGAAGTATTCTTCAGAGCCGTAGAAGAATCTGCAGCTTGGAACACTTATGATCTCTACCTTGTCTATACCTGCGATTGGCTGCTATTACCACTGCTACAGGTTGGTCTCCCTATTGTTGTCAGTTTAAAACATATGTTCATTATCATCGACGAACAAAAATGGTTCTCTGGCGTATCCTACTGTTTTTGCGTTCCCAAGTAATAGTGATATATTTTTGGGAGCCATTTCACAAAATATACCTGCGTGGTTTTTGTCTCTCCCAGTCGATAATAATGCGGATTTGGGAACACTTTTATAATCCAAATGGGAGGATTTTGTCTGGAATTTAGTTTAGGTTATAGGTAAATGTTACCAGAGGCTGAAAAGGGTTACAAAATCCCGGAGCTGTACAGATCATATCCGAGATACTTCTCAACAGAATTAATCCTAATGTCATTCAGTTTCAACAGAGGTTTAACTCACATACGGGTTTTGTAGACATAGGGCAACTGCTGTACTTTAACCTTTTTACACAAGGTAAAGAGAAAACCGCCGGCGATAGTCACAAAACTCCCCATCCAATTTTCATAATTTTTCATTTATGGTTTCAAAAACGTAGCTTATGATCCCCTCATGGGAATGTGCTCGTTGAACTCGCTACAATGAGGGGTCATAAACTATGTATTTGACGCAAAAAAAAGGAAAAATACTTATTCAAGAATTTTGTTGGCAAGTATCGTCTCCTTTCGTGGTTGGTAAAGGATTAATCATCAATGCCAAAACTAGTAAAATAGTCTAGACATCTCATACAGTACGGCCGCCGTGAATTGTCACTTTTCACAGGTGGTCAATATTTTCACGGACGCAGTAATATTATTTACACAGTTTGTTGGTGGTCTAATATGGTATATATGGTGTCAGTTAATTCCATATTGGACGAGAGCGAAACTTTGTTTGTGGCCTAATATTGTATATATGGTGTCAGTTAATTTCATATTGGACGAGAGCTAAGCTCGAGTCCAATATGGAATTAACTGACACCTTATATACCATATTAGGCCACCAACAAACTGTGTAACGAATATATATATCTTACCGACTGCTGCATCGATGCACAGAACTAATAACAACAGCGATCAAAATTAAATGAGAGAATTCTCACAATGTGTTCACGTGTCTTTGCCTGATACAATTTATGGGAGAGTGCCACCAGGCACTCTCCTATAAAATGTAACAAGGCAAATCATACATACCAAACAGTTTCATTTCGAAGATAACATGACACACATCCACAAAATATGAAGGCTTTTAAGTTGCCTAACCTGCACTTCAGACCAAATATGGGCATCCAACACTCAATCTTTCAACTTGAAATGTTTATCGGCTGCCGCCATTTTGAATAATCAATGAACAAAGGGGAGATTACCCATAGCCGTCAGTGTATATTGATGTTTACAGGCAATATATGGTTTTATATTCAGTCTGCATGTACCGTCTTTGAACCAATGAAATTCCCAGATACTTGTAGGAGGTAAGATATTATTATATTCCAAAGACTAATTATAGGAATGTTCATCAAAAATATAATTAATGATGCTTCACTAATTAACAATTTGCTGATGATGATTTTTATAACCTGGAAAAGGCATGTCTGGGCATCGCTACCCACGCGTAGATTACGATCAGTTCACGGCGACTGTACTGTAGTGTCCAGTTCTACTATATCGGAGGCGCGATGGCTTTGCGGTAACCGGTTTTCGACAGATCACCGAAGTTAAGCAACGTCGAGCCCGGTTAATCATTGGATGAGCGATCAATTCGGACTCCCGCGTTGTGTCCTTGGGCAAGGCACTTAAACCCGATTGACCACATGGGGACACGATGACGCCGTGTACTAAGGCGTACCGCACGTCGATGGTACGCATGTCTTCAACCAATCTAATCGTACATTTGCTGCAACGCGGAGTTGCGATATTGGGGAGCTAGCAGCTGCTCGTCGTTGTTCGGTGGTTCTCTCCGGGCACTCCGGCTTCCTCCACCCTTGAATCTGTCACGGTCATGATTAGCCATTGTACATAAGTATATGACCTTAAACACCAATAAACAATAAATAATAATAATTGTACCATATCGCCTGTCTCGTCGTAAGTGTGTCAGTTGTTTATTTCTTTATTAGTGTTTAAGGCCACTCTATAGAACTTCCAAGGAAGCGTTGATTACTGGGTCCTATTTCAAATTTTTAACTTTTAAAGTAGAACTTGCTCACAAGAGTAAAGATGCACAGCTCCACTTCCCGGGCAGTGGGTTAGTGCTCATCTGTGTCATATACTTCACACTAATGGTCGGAGACGGTAAACAAATGCAGCAATAACTAGAGAAACAGAATGTATGCAAGCAGTAAGTCTGTGTGAAAATGGGGAAAGCATTAGATTTAAATTATATAGGATAATAATTTATGGAGATTTATTTTCAGGACTAAAATATCTTTAAAGAATTCAGAAATAGGTTTTCGTAAATAACATTTAAAGATTTTCATACATGTTCGGATACAGTTTTTCGAGAAACTGAAAATATCTTCTGTGCATAGCATTAAATGTGTTCTATAAAGGAATCAGCAATGGATATTATTGACTAGTTTTCGTGTAAAAATTCATGTATGGACTTCGGAAGTGCATTAGCCTGTTAAAAAACGTGATTTCCAGCAATTCTGAATAATGCACTCAATGACTCCTGGGTGATCTCAGTGATCTAGACCCGTACTTTGAACCTCCGTATAGTTTCGACTCATTTGGTATGGGTCCCAGGTCCATACGGTATACCATACCTGAGATATGAGCATGACCCACTTTCAACATTTTGGGCCACACCCACTTTTTTGAGTGTAAATATGCATGTATGAAGTTCGGGAAAGCATTAGAGGGTTGAAAATGTGATTTCCAGCAATTCTGGAAAATGCATTCAATGACCCCTGAGATATCTCAGTGACCTTAAGCCATACTTTGAACCTCCATTGAGTTGGGACTCATTTGGTGTTGGTCTCAGGTCCATATGGCGCACCACACTTGAGGTATGAGCATGACCCACTTTCAACATTTTGGGCCACACCCACTTTTTGAGTGTAAAATGCTTGTATGCACTTTGGGAATGAATTAGGGTGGGGGGGGGGGGGGACAAGTGACTTCCAGCAATTCTGAAAAATTAAGTCATTGACCCTAGGTGACATCCGTGACCTTGACTCAGAGTTTGAACCTCCATTGAGTTTTGATTCATGTGGTGTTGGTCCTAGATCCATATTTCATACCATGCTTGACATATGAGTATGACCTACTTTCTAAATTTTTGGCTACGCCCACTTTTATGAACGTAAAAATGCATGTACGGACTTCTGGAATGCATTAGGGGGCCAAAAATGTGATTTTTGGCAATTCTGAAAAATACACTCATAGACATTTGAATGACCTCAGTTATCTTGACCCATGTTTTGAACCCCCATTAAGATTCGACTCATTTGGTGTTGGTCCCCGGTCCGCACATCATACCATGCTTAAGATTTGAGCGCGACTCACTTTCAAAAATTTTGGCCACGCCCACTTGTTTTCGTCAATAGAGTGAAATTGAGTGTTCGAGCCCAGCAAAAATTCATTTCTTGCCCACCCCAAAATGTAAGCTTGAAATGAAAGCAATGGGAATTTAGCTTGAAACATTTTCGAGCCCAGCTAAAATCGTACTTGTTCAATACCTGCCCAATTTGCGCATGGGCTCGTGTTTTGGATAAGGTTAATCCAATGGGGATTTATTTTATAAATAAACACGCAGTGGGCTCGAAAAGACGATTTCGAATTAGCTCCTTTTCTATACAAATTTCCCATTGAAATGTATAAAAATGTGAAGATCGCTTGCGTCAAACATGTGCAAAATGAATTTCTTTCCCATCTTGCTCCGTATTATTCCAATGGGGATTTTATCGAGTTTTGTAGATAAGATGATGTTCCCCTCCATTCATTTTACTCATTTTAGCCCCCAGGTTTCCAATTGTCATTGTTTTGCTCAGCGCTAATCCAATGGGAAAGTCTAAGAGACGACATGTGCTTTTTGTATGTTTTTTTTCTGTCATCACGGTGTCTCCAAGATATCGCAAGACTGGGCGGCATAATTGGGTTGCCATGTCCACCAGAAAAGGAGGTAATTTTTGGGCTGGTATGGCGAATGGAGATCTATCAAATGACAGAAAATAATTCCCCCTTCTCTCATTCTGATAAAGAGTAAAATGATATCTACTTGAATTAAGAAAAAATTTCCTGTGTGCCGAAGGTCGGCATGTGAGATATCAAAATTATCTTCAATATATTACATTGAAGAAAGAAGAAAAAAATAAATAAATAAATAAAATGAAATAAATTTTAAAATAAAAAAACTTGAGGAAAAAGAGGCACGTTATTTTTAAAGTTTAAAGAAATCGGAAAATATCAAGAGAGATCTTCTGCGCAAAAAGTTTCTCAGAGATGTCTTCTATGGAGCATGTGCCCATCTTGCAGACTTAAAGATTCCCAGAGCGATGATCGAGAGATGTCCGGGTTGCATGTTGGAGTGATCGATCGAGGTGCACACCTGATACACCACAGAACACAAAAACGTCATATCCCTGTGTTTTGCGTCGGTGTGGGAAAAGCTCGACGGGGACGATGTGATAGAATGCTGGAAGACGATGATCAAGTGTCGAGGACAACTGCAGTCTTTTGATTTCGAAATTGAGCAGTTTAGGAAAATGTCGAGAAATCTCATGGATTACAATCGAGGATGTATTTTGCATTTATTAATGGATAGAGAATATCCGACTCAGATCTTGTGAAGGAAAAAAAAATAATATATAATAGGAAATAAAAAAAAATAATATTAAAAATAAAAAAAAAATATTAAAAATAAAAAAAATGGATAGATTTATAGATTAAATAAAAAAAAAACGAAAAGGAGACGCACGTCACGAATTTCTCTTAGATGTGTTTTACAAAACGTTTGCCCACCTCAAGAAAGAAAACATTTCCAGAGTATTGAGTGAGAGATGTTCTGGTTGCGAGTTCAGATTGGACTACAGTCACATCAGTCAGGACATGGAATACGAAGACGCGATCGTCATTTGTTTTGTGCCGACATTAAATATGGTCAACAAGCTCACCTTGATGAGTTTTTGGACAGAGGCGGTCTTTTGCATAGAAAAACAGAGCCCCGATGAATTAGAATGTTTACATATTCGATCGAGGGCGAGGCATCCCACAACCGACGATCGAGGTTGTATTTTGCATTATTTACTGGATACAGATCTTGTAGTAGAGAAATAAAGAAAAATTATTAACATAGAAAAAAAAAGACTATAAACTAAAAATACTAAAAAATGGATTATTTAAAATATAATAAATATTTCGATATCATAATTGAATATTATAGAGAACATGAACAAAATCTTCCCAAGACTATGGAAAAGTATCTTACCTAGACTTCACCTGAATGTGTTTGAATAAACGAGTGTAATGATTCTTATCCTTGCAACAGATTTTTTCGAAAGAGGAGAGAATGGAATGATTCCATATCCAATTCGTGAAAAGAACACAAAGAGAAAACAAAAAACAAAAAACAAAATTTACAAACACAAAAAATTTCAAAATTCAAAATAAACAAGTAAAGAAAAAAGAATTTGAAAATTATAAATTTTTATTTATGAAAAAATAAATACAAAATTTCTTCTCTTTTAACAAAGTAGCATCTTTTATTTGTGGGCAAGCTATCACTTCCCCCTCTTCATTTTTGTGTAGATGCTTGATGACCATGTCTACTTTCATTACTTTTTTCACATTTTTGGGAGCTTCTTATCCAAGATGATCTACGACACATTTATCCAATTTTGGATATATTTTGTTTTTGCCACAGATCAGACTAAACTTCATAATATCTTCCCCTCTTCCTTCAGGAATTTCAGACACAAATGTACTAAATCTGAAAATAAATTTTCTTGATCTTCGCTCAGTATTAAGCCCATGCTATGATTAATGTATTTATATTCAAACTTTTCACTGATTTTAAATTTTATTTTCTTTATGTTAAAATAAATTTTATTTTCTGTAAGTTAAAAAAGATTTAGCTTAGTAGAAAACAGGATTTTCTACTGATTTCTTGAGAAAATAAGCACGAAAATAGTGAGAAATTAATTAACTCCAAAAATGGGGTTTAGTGAATATTTTTATTTTATATATATATAGGAAATGAAAAAAAACAAACAATTTTTTAACATTTCGTCGCCTGAGTGCTAGAATGTTCTATGTCCCCTATGGATTTAACTCAATATTTATTTATTTATTTATTGATGTTTAAGGTCATATATTTATGCACAATGGCTAATCATGACCGTGACAGTTTTACGGGTGGAGGAAGCCGGAGTACCCGGAGAGAACCACCGAGCAACGACGAGCAGCTGCCAGCTCTCCAACATCGTAACTCCGCACTGTAGCACAGGCAGGGTTAGATTGGTTGAAGACATGCGTACCATCGACGTGCAGTACGTCTTAGTACACGGCGTCATCGTGCCCCCACGCGGGCAATGGGGATGAAGTGTCTTGCCCAATGACACAACGCGGATGCCGCAGGTGGGATTCGAACTGAGGACCTCACGGCTTGCAGCCTGCACCTCTACCTACTGAGCCACCGCGCTCCCCAACATTAAACTCAAATTTTGATAATTAGAAAAATATGTCATTTTTATTAGAAATGTGTAATTTATCCCATTTGAAAAGTTATGTGAAGAATCTCAGCATTGCAAATTCATCGTATTATCAAACCAAACCACAAACGATTGGAGTCATAAAAGCTGAGACCAGTGAGAGAACGGTGTCAGAATTTAGATCTGAGGCACGTTGGTTAGGCTTGAAAGGTGAATGGTCGCAAAATAAAGATGAGTTGATAAAACTGATGCTTGAAGGAGGAGTCGAGAAGAGAAAAACAACAATGGGTGGAAAGAGGAAAACAAAAAGAAAATATACCGATTCATTTGCCAGAAATAATAGAAAATAGAAGATCAAATAATTACTATCGAAAAAAATGATGGGGACACACAAGAAATACCAGCTAAAATCATACGCAAACAATTGTTGCCCACTCCAAACAGAAAGAGAAAAAGCCATCAAGGGATTTTTCAAAACGTTCGACGTCAAGGGTATAAAAAGGTTTCATCGTAAAAATTCTTGAACGAGATAACACCTAACGTTTTGGATTTATTTCGTCGAATGCAATGGTA
Organism: Pictodentalium vernedei; assembly: GCA_031216915.1. Taxonomy (NCBI): domain Eukaryota; kingdom Metazoa; phylum Mollusca; class Scaphopoda; order Dentaliida; family Dentaliidae; genus Pictodentalium; species Pictodentalium vernedei. The sequence goes on from CM062294.1 coordinate 229,907,524, forward strand.
TGGAAACGAAAATGCTTTTGAAGTGTCGGATGGAGAAGATCGGTCTCAACATTGGTGAAGTGATGGAAAAAATGGTTTATTTTCAATCTCGTACAAAAAATGTGATCGAAGGCTCTTCTGTGTCCGATACCTTCGACAACATGAACGAAACAAATAATACAATCTATGGTGCAGTATCAAAATGAAGGTAGCAATTGGAAATTCGGCGAAGTAGTGAATCTAGAAATTCATATCGACATGTATGATCCATTGCGAACGTCTTAGTATATAAAATTGCCCCATTTCATAATAAAAAAGAAGCAGTGATCAACGTGGAAAATACAAAAGACAGTCAATGCTTCAAATGAGCTGTCATGTTTGCCTTATACCTCATAGAAAAGCACCCACAGATAGTATTGAAGTATGTGGAGAGTTCTAAGAATTTAGACTGGTCGTGATTGAATGTTCCGACTCGGCTATATAACATTGATCATTTTGAGAATCAAAAATCCTACGATTACCGTTAACGTTTTGGGATATGGTGATGAGAAAAAAAAATCCTCTGAGAATAAGTTCACAGAAAAATCGCGAGAAAAACATTATTTTATTATTAATTTCGAATGATGATAATTAACATTACTATTGGATCAAAAATATGAGTCGGTTATCATCAGCACAGACTACCAAACACACTGGAGAGACATTTCTCTGTTTTAACTGTTTGAATTCCTTCCATAGCAAAGAATCGCTGGAATGTTATGAGGACTATTGCAATTCAAATCAATACATTGCTGTCCATATGCCCAAACCTGACAGCCCTCTCATTAACTTCAAACATCGCAATAGAAGACTGAGAGTGTTTTTTGTGGTGTAAGTCGATATCGAATATTTCACGGTGAAAATGAGAAAATGAATTTGTATCAGCCTGACGATCGGTAGAGTTACACCAAAAAATATCAGAAGCACACGCCATCTGGTTATTGTTTTTGCATAAAATTTTATTTTTCGACGATCGATATTCTTCGGGTCACAGACGAGCGAAAGAAAGACTATAAGAGAGCCCCCGAATGTCACGTCTGTAGAGAATCATTCACTGAAACATCGAAACCCGAATACAAAAAAGTGAGAGATCACGATCATCACACGGCTAAATTTCGAGGTGCCGCATGCAGTAAATGTAAATGCAATCCAAAGTATCAAGATGGTAAGTTCTTTCTGGTGATTTTTCACAATCTGTTGGATTACGACAGTCATCTTTTCATGAACAATCTCAGTAGTGCAAGCGAAGGATATATAAACTGCGTCATGAAGAACAAAGAAAAATACACATCTTTCGAGGAACGGATAGTCATAGATAAAAAGAAAAAAATAGATGGAGAAATGTCAGTACTCAGTATCAAGAGAGAAAGACGTTTCATAGATTGTTTTAAATTCATGGTGACCAGTTTTAAAAAAAATAGTTGTTAAATTAGGAAAGGAGAAATCCGAGACCATGACTGAACACTTTAAACATGAGCGCCAATTGGAGAGCGTATTGAGGAAAGGAGTCCATCCCTGTGCTTACATGAGTGGTTTGCATACATTCAATGAGTTGAAGCTACCTTCTAAAAATCATTTTTATTCAAAATTATATGATGCTGACATTTCTGATGTCGACTATGAACATGTTAAAAAATTGTGGGAAATATTCAACATGAGATCCATGAGAGATTCTCACGATCTCTAACTGAAAACCGACGTCCTTCTCTAGGCAGACGTGTTCGAAAATTTCGAGATGTCTGTTTGGAGACATTACGGTCTAGATCTGGCTTGGTATTACATGGCTCCCGGCTTGGACTGGGATGTACTGTTGAAGACGACTGAAATCCACTTGATATTATTATCTGGCATGACATGTTGCTCATATTTGAAAAGGGTCTGAGGGGTGGAGTGTCGATATCTCACAGATATGCGAAAGTGAATAATTGCTACATGGGAGAAGTATTTGATGTGCGAGAACTGAGTAAATACATAACATATCTAGATGCTAATAATTTATACGGTTAGACTATGAGTCATCTATTACCGAAGGGGAATTCCAAAAATGGGTGGAGAATCGCGAGATGGAAAATTGGAGACATTATCCCTGAATTCTGGCAATGGATGTAGAATATCCTGAAACGTTACACAATTCACACAATGATTATCCTTTAGCACCCGAATAAATGAAAACGAATAAAGTCGATACACTCATTCCAAATTTAAATGACCAAAGTAAATATGTAGTTTACTGCAAAAATCTGAAACATTATATAGATTATGACCTGAAATTAGTAGACATCCATAGTATTATTCGATTTGACGAAGAGCCTTGGATGAAGAGGTATTTAGGTCGTAACACGAATTTAAGAAATGCAGGCCGTGACCAAATTCGGGAAAGATTTTTTTGAGCTCATGAATAATTGTGTGTACGGAAAATCAATGGAAAACATCAGAAAAAGGACCGACATTCGTCTGATGACGACGGTCAGTCAGGCTAGAAAATAACCACACTATAAACATCGAACCATCCTTGATGAAAATATAGCGGACGTTTACATGAAACAAATGCGTCTGATATTTGACAAACTGGCTTATTTGGGAACATGCATCTTGGAGAGCAGCAAACAGTTGACAGTATCGATTTCATTATGAATACCTCAAGATGAAATACGATTTGAAAGCCAAACTGTTGTTTACTGACACAGACAGTCTGGCTTACGAAATAGAGACCGAGGATTTTTACCGAGATATATCTTCAGATGTCGATGCGTAGTATGACACAAACAATTATCCCAGTGATCAGAAATCTAACATTCCTTTGGGTGTGACTAAAAGGTGAAGGGAAAATTCAAGAACAAAGCGGGGGGAAGAGAGATCATGGAATTTGTGGGTTTAAAGTAGAAACTGTATGCTTACCACTTAGATGGGAAGACAGTTAAGAAATTTGTCAAACGAAACATTGCGAATAATGACATCACTTCCGATGAGTATAAAAAATGTTTGGTCGAAAATTGAGAAGTCTACAAAACGATGAACACGATTCAAAGCAGTAAGCATGATCTCTACATAGAAATAATCATTAAAATTTGCTTTATCAGCTGACGATGATAAGAGAGTCGAGCAATCAGATGGATTAAGTACATTAGCTCACGGTCATTATTACACAAAGTCGATTATTCCTCAAAATCAAGAAGCATTTAGACGAGTACACGACAATGCAAATTGATAAAGACATAGAAGATAAGGCATTGCACATTATTAATAAAGACAGAGAAAATTTCAATAATATTAAATTAATAGCGAAGAAAGTAAAGAAATAAAATTAAAACAAAATGTAACAAAAAATAAAATGTACAGTTAGTTTTGACAAAACGAAAAATAAAATATTTCCAATGTTCGTTTGATATTTTGCAACAGAGAAACATGAAAAGGAACTTGGCAATACATTTATTAGGATTACATGAACAATGTGAAGAGATGAATTAAATGTTAAAGGAAATAATGAAAGGAAAAAGGATTAAAATGTCAAAGAGACAGAACTATGATGAATCAATTCAAGAAGCAAATCTTTATTTTAGACAAAATAAAATTGATATAAAAATAAGATAAAAAAAAAAAAAATTCAAAATAAATTAAAATAAAAAATAAATTGATAAACAATGGAAAATACGAATATATCAGTAGAAGGTGTCATCTTACCTAACAAACCTCTGTCTAACATCAATATGTTGGATGCAGTGAAAGCATTGAAAATAAAACATATTCACGGTGTTTTTTTCTAGAGATGCATTGCCCAGAAAACAGGTAGTCGGCAACAAATGAAGAATCTTGAATCCAGATGATTTCTTGGGTGAAGGAACACATTGGGTGGCATGGTTTAGGAACGGGAGAAAAAATTAGTATTTTGACAGTTACAGAATCTCAACACTCGAAGAATTAACGGATTATTTGAAATTGTCGATTTATTGCAATACTGAACGCATGTAACCTTGTGATTAAGTGTTTAGAGGACACTTGTGTCTCTACGTTCACAAGAGATGGGCTTCGAAACATCATTTTGAAGACATCCTCAAGAATTTACAAGAAAAAACTTTCATATAAATAATAGGAAATAAAAAAAATAAAATAAAATAAATAAATTAGACAGAAAATTAAAGAAAATGACAGTCGATAAAGAACTGATGATGAAATTGTGAAAAAAGAAAGACTACCATTGAAGGTGATGGTGGAGTGTTTGTTACTTACTTGAACGATCATTTCTTGAGGAGATAGGAACCTCGAAAGGAACCGCTAAAGATGAATATTCAGAAGCTTTATAACGTTCCTGAACCGATAGATCTCACTTACACTATGACTTAAAAATATACAGGTCAAGTAGTTGCAGATTTCAAGAAGCGTGTGAGAGATAATCACCTGGATAAAAACATGACCGGCGATCTAGACATGGAATCTAAATGAGTGGTGAATGTGGCAGATCCTGTAGATTCAAGTGATGCAAGCACAAAACATTATGCTGGTGATTCGCACAGACGTTTCACTCAATATCTGACAGAATGTAAGGTTCCAAAAATCATGAATTCTGGGGTGGATGCGAATTCTCACAATATATCGAGTCTGGGAGAACCAGAACATTCCAGAGATACTGTCAACAAGCAATTTGTAGACGTCGCAGAACGAAAGATCATCGATGCTTTGAATGAGAAAAATGAATTGAAAACCGATCTGAACGCCAGATTTAATAAGATCGTCAATCTAGCACAAATCGTCGATGAGGACTCCGAATCGACTGCAATCAATAAAGGCTACATCTATTCTGCTCTCTCGAAATCTCAAACCTATCTCAGTGAGCATGTGGACGATCTCTATCTTAACAAACGATCGGGAGGAACGATGGAGTCTGGTATCGACAGAAACGATAAAAAACTATTCGGTATTGAGTACGACCCGAAATACGATTCGAGAGCAGTCAGCTGAAAATACTTGGACGAGACAAAAGTCGAAAAAACCGGCGATGTGATGGACGACGATCTGGACATGGGAGGTAATTGAATCACGAATCTTCACGATCCCGAGTCGATGACAGACGCCAGCACTATGATTTTGGTCGTGGAAAAAATAAAATCTGCGAAACAGTTCATAACCATGTGGGCCAAGGAAAGCAGTGCATTAGATTCTGACAAATCGGAATTGTCCTTCAGAAATGGACTGCTACACGATCAGAATGGATATCTTATGCCAATAGGAGGATGCATCCTTCGAATGAGTCGGGCGTCTACCGACTTAAAGAACAGAGCCACCGTCAGCATAGTGGTAAATGATTGATATAAAGTCAAGAAGACAGAGAATAAATATGCCAATACGACCACATTCAAAATACCTTTGAAATTCGAAGATGGAGATAGAATTAATTTCAAGATGAAGACGAATAATCTTGAGGCTACTTCTTCTATAATATCTATGTTGATCGAATGCGATCCTCTGAATGCATAAAAAAAAATCGAATTGAACATGTGAAATACTTGAAGGGAAAAAAAACCTTCTCAAACTTCCTTTTCTATGTTTAATTTTATTTTAAGTTATTTTAAGTTTTTGGGAGTTTTTTTTATGGTTTTTTAAGAAGTTGTTTTGAAGTTATTGAATGACAGACATTTTACCCCTATCTGGTTGGAACGCCAATACTCTGTCAGATATAACAACTGCGAAAGCTTCAGTTTGTCTAGGTACGTTCCTACCCAACTGCCTCATGATCATGATGTCCAGAACGGTATTCTTAAGTTTCCCACACTGTTTGCTGATGTCAAACACGAACAAGGGATAAAGCGTCTTGTATTCAGTGGGCGTTACGTTCGGATTGCTTATCAATTCGTCCATGTGATGATATTTCGATCTTAAATCTGTGGCATCACCGCATATCCAAGAAAAAATCGTTCTTCTCGAATGAGGCATTGAAATCTATGGCCGGATATCTCGAGATTTTGAGAAAGACCTGCAAGTTTCTCAAGTTACAATGATCGTATAGAAATGATTTATTTTCTTGAGATCCGATCCTGTCCATCTGAAATACAACTCAAATGAAATGCGGTTTTTCAGAAGATTTTACAAAATCTCCATTCGAACTGAGTCGACAATGGAACGTTTGCGACACCACACTGTGTCATGCTGAAATCAACATGTAATCTGCATTTTTATTCGATGATTTTGAGAGTTTCATTCTTTGTTCGTCGTTTGGTAGTACGTGCGGCATGAACCACGATACCTTGTTCATATGCACTTTGCGATGATCTGTTGCAGCAGCTCTCACGATGATATCGTCTCCATTTTTATGAACTAGTGTGAGATTGTGTCGTAATCTGCAGCGAATCCTAATATGTGTTTCAGATGAATCCTAATGAGAACGTCCCACTAGGCAAAGATACTTGAACGACGTGTTTAAATCTCGCGTCTGCACCCACATTGTCGGCATTCGCATCGGAGGTAGTGTCTTTCATCCACAGTTGATTGAGTCCTTTAAATTTGGAAAAATCGTCTGGATATTTCAAAAGTCCTGACATCGTGGTAACCTGGCCGGGCTGAAACATGATTTCTATCTCTTGACCTGAGAGTTGATACGACACTGTTGAAAAGATGCATCATGCCATTAACTAGCTAATGTGATGACGTCATCATCAGCGTAATCGCTACCACCGTTTTTCGTCAATCGTCTTTCTATCTGGAGATAACTTTCGCTCGGATGGAGAAAGTTTTCTTGCGTTTCAATATTGAGTCTTATCTCTCCTTCATTATTGAGACTAGTTCCAGCCACAGGTAAATATTCGCGCACTTCATGCACTTGAATACTTTCGTATCTTATTATACCTTCCTCTATGTCTAATATGTTCCCCATTATTGTTTTAATTTCACTCTATTTATTCTTAATTATTTTTATTTTATTGTTTTTTTTTATTATTGTTTTTTTATTTCTTACTTATATATATGTGACAAAAAAAATGTTCCCCTCGTTTTTTTAATCACTGTCTTTTGCAATTGCTGTTCATAAAACGTTCCCGCGATTTCTTCTCCATTTAATGCTTCTATCTCATAAGTGACGGGTTAGGTGTAGAGTACTCGTACTCTAAACACGATGAAGATTTCTTCCGTCCATCAGGCGTATAACCTTTTTCAAAATGTTTTTTTCACTTGTAAATTCTCACTCGATCACGGGAAATTTTGGTCGTTTTGTCGCCGCTGCCATCTTTAATGGAAAGAGATTCGTGTAGACTTCCTTTTTTTCGTTTCGAGGATCGCTAGCTGTCACGGGGTTTCATCTTGATGGAGCTGTGGCACGCTCTGTTAACGTCGTCAACCAAATCGTCTAAGACGTTCAAGATTTCTTAGTCGAGTCAGTCATCAAATATCAGTGAATTTTATCCTTCATGGTTCTATTCCATCGTTCGCCGCCGCCATCTTTAATGGAAAGAGATTCGCGTTGACTTTCTTTTCATTTCGAAGATCGCTAGCTGCCACGGGTTTCATCTTGATGGAACTGTGGCTCGTTCTGTTAACGTCGTCAACCAAATCATCTAAGACAATTAAATATTTCTTAGTCGAGTTAGCCGTGAAATATCTGTCCATTTCATCCTTCATGGTTGTATTCAATCGCTCGACCACGCTCACCTCCTCGATTTCTGTGGAACAGATGTCGACGAGTCGACGTTCGTGAACGTTGACCTTTATCCACCCATAATTTCGCAGGTTTTCGCGAAGAATGGTGAAAATATTTTCCAAATCTTCACCCGCACTCGTTCCCAATTTGTTTTTCAACGCTCTCACCATCCATCAGTATTTCGAAAACACATCTATGACCGTCAATAAATATTTTACAACTCTGTTGTGTCTAGACAGCGATTGCATGTCCACCAGATCGGCATCCCGCTCCTGATCCGATCCTTTGACGAATACTTCCCTCTTTCTAAATCTGTGCACTATGGGCTTGTGCAGTTCATTCACTAATGCATCAGTGAATTGCTTCTTTTTTTACTTCCCATTTCGAATCGACGTTTTGTACCGATCGGTTTACTGACTAGAGAACGTTCGAAATTTTCTCCCATCGTGGGATTGACTATATTTTTCAAATCTGTCAATCTGTTCTTGTCGCATACAGCATCTCGAGTCATAGCATAACAGAGATCGTGACCACAGGCAGGCCAATCCACTCTATTGATGGATTTGCTACACGATTTCGGAGTCTGATCTTTATTCAATCTCTTTTTCAATTTCGTGCCCGGTCACGTAAATTGATGTCCTGGCAGTTGCATTTCGAAGAGAAGACTATTGATGTGTCTGTTGACCCTTCCTCCACCTCTTTTGATGAACTGAGTTTTAGTCGAGTCGCACACTTTACAAGTGCGGTGGAGCATCTGCCTATTATTTTTAGTTTACACTTTTCGCAATTTAACCGTATCGGAGATGTCTTACATTTTACATAATACATGTTTTGTTTTGTTAATTTTTATTTATTTATTTAATTTATTTATTACTTTTTGATATATATATATATATTCTATTAAAAAAGTAGGGGATATCCAAACTGATGTTGATATTTTCAGAAAATGGTATTGGACATGCATGATTGGACACATCAGTATGTTACAAAGTTTCGTGTGGATCATGAATGTCACCAGCCCACGAAAACTTCGTGCAGGTTTTTCACACGAGCGCCGCGTTAATGTCTGCGGGGTACGTTTTGAAATTTTCATTTATACTAGACAGGCTTTTTCCGAGTTCGCATTGTTCTTTTCTTGGTATAAACTCATTCATCAATAGTTTCTGGTCGAAACATAACTTTGTCGCATCCATTGCTGACGTCTTAATGACTTTATTTTAGTCTCACAGCTTCGCCTCGATTTTTTAATGCTCTGCGAAGTTTGTCTTTCTGGCCTTCGGATATGTTTGCGTTTTGTATTATATATCTCGTAATTATTGGGGTTTTTCTTAATTTTAATTTTGTTAAACAAATTTTTTCTTATTTAATTAATTTTTTTTACCTCTTATATACATAAATTGATTTTTTTAAAGAAGAAATTTGTTAATTTGATTGAATTTCCTATTCTGCAAAAAAAAAAAAATATAAAAAAAATTATTTGTTTAATAAACTATTTAACATATTTTGTTTTTCTTCTTAAATTTCTCTTACGCGAAATCGCATCGTCGCACGTTCGCAACGACGATCCAACAACTCTGCATTTTGATCCGTTAATTCAGCGTTAATACTGTATAAACTGAGTTATCACAGGCAAATAGACTAGATTTCAAGGTTGCTCTATGACTCGTGGTCCAGGGAAATGCTCGGAGAAAAACGAGTAGATCGTGGTCTGTGTCCTACCATTCACATATCCTCCAGAGATCACGTCCACGTTCACTAAAATGCTATTGACAGAGAGAATGTCCACCACATTTTCCGCTGTCACAAGTCCTTCGTACATGTTTCGATCGAATCCCAACATCTTTCCAAAAGTGTCATCTCCTCTAAAATCCACTGGATAACCCTCTCTCATGTCCAATATAGGTTGCAGGATATTGACATTGGCAGTTATGTTGATGGCAGTCCGTCTTGGCTGTCGATCTTCATTCCAGTCTCAATGAGTTCGTTCAGATCGACTGGGTCGTATCTGCCGTTGGATATACGAATCGTAAACCAATCCGTTCCGTTAGAATATCGGAACGTATTTTTTCCCCCGTGATGTTGAGAAACGAATAGTATGTCTCCAGATTTACCAGGGCCATCTCATACTTCTTAACCCTCTTCAATTCGATCGGCGGACTGAATTTTGTCATGAATCGAATCTTGTCATCGCTCACCATGAACGAAAACGAATCTTTTGCAGTCGCATTATCGGTCGTTCTTTCCGTGTTCTCGGCTATCCTTTTTAATAATTGAGTTTCGCAGGCTCGCTACATTTTTAAAAATATTTTTTAATAATTGTATATTTTATTTATTTTTTTTTTTACTTTCTACTTAATATGATTAGTTTTTTTTTCTCTCATTTATTAATTACAATCGTCCGGAATATAAAAATAGTCGATATATTTTCCATGATATTTACTACTCGTCAGATCGAAGATCACGACATTATAAGGTGTACAGTCTCACACCACCTTACAAAATCTCTTGAATTCTTTTTGCTCGTGTCATTGGCCACGTGATCATCGTAAATGTGTTTGAGATTCTTGAAATTTTGAGAAACAGACACAGAAAATTCGCATTCTCTCTTATGGTCTGTCTCGGAAATCTGAAATAGTTTTGAGATAGAGAGAAACAGTCCACATTGCTGAGACGTCCTCGAACGTTGTAAGATTCACACCGATTCTGTTTCTCCAACATCAAGTCATCAAAGGTCATAAGATTTCAGTGCACCGAATTCAAGTCTCGAGAATCGGGCACGTTGTTCGCATTTTCATAAAATTGACATTCCACATTGGTCGTTTTATTATTTCCGAGTTCTCTTGACGTTTCGTGCAAGATCGTTGCGAGCGATGGATCATATTTTTCGAATTTGTATCAGAGATCGATGATTCTCATTATAACATCCTTCGGAAAGTTTGAACTCAGAGCTTTTTGCAATAAATCGTATTCGGGTTGAAAGAGACTCTTGCCAAAAACAAACAACCTATCGTAATCCAACCACTCCGACCGCAACAACAAATTCACCAACAGATTCGGCTTTCCACAATTCGATTTTCCCGCTGTCAATCCTCTTTTGCTTTGATGAAAGAATTTGTGATTCGACCTCTCAGTCTTTGGTGCATTCCGCGATAACTCTTTGTCTCCATTCTCTATGTGTATTTTTTCCAAGTTATTTTTATGCTTTTATTTTAAAACTAATTATTATTTTTTTACTAAAAAAAAAAATTCTTTCTTTTCAATTAATGTTTCTTTCAATCCCGATCCGCTGCTGTTCAACGTTTTCGCGAGTTCCTGTATCCGAACAACACTGAACCCTTGAAATTTCCAAGTTTCATGTTCGCTAGAATCTCTTCAGATTTCGACGATAATTTCGGTCGCTTAGTCGGTCTTATCAACTTCTGAATTAAATCGACACTCCTCTTGCCAGCCTCGTTTCTGTCGCGGCTTTTTAAGCCACATCCATCGCGGTTTTCTTTCCGACCTTCACGGCTGTGGAAGCGATCTGTTTCGCCACATCACCGGTGCAGGCATTCGACATTGCTCCCATCATCGAATCCAGCAAACCTGATCCGCCATAGACGTATAGACGCAATAGACGTAAGATCTCATAATCCTCTGTTCTTTATCACTAACATATTTTTTTTCTTACGTCTTACTTCGTTTTTTTAAATAATATTTATTTTATAATTTAATTTAATTTAATTTTTGTTACTTCCTATTTTATTTACTGTTATTTTTTTATTTCCACTTCCAACGCGTTCATGATCGATTTATAAGTTTCTCTATTCAACACATTCTGTCGCAACAATTCGTCACCTATGCTCATCAACTAGTTTCTCACGTCGATATTACCTGCTTCTCGACTCGCCATCAAGAGATCTAATCTCTCCAGCAGAGCATTGGGGTCGCAAGAAATGGTAGTGGTCGTCATTCCTTGTCCGGTTACCGATTTGATGAATGCTTTATTCGTATCCCATAGGGGTTTCACAATGTTTTTCCACTTTGAACTTCTGTTCGCTTTCGGTCTCGCGTCTCTGGAATCGTTATTTTTTCTCATGACATTTGTACGAACCCGGAGATCGCCGCACACTTTATAATCCTCTTCCTCACAACCGTTAGGTTTAGCCAGCACGAGCAAATTCATCAATCCTTTCGTACCTTTGTATTCTCGGTGTTCGGTTATTTCCATTTTTTTGTCACGTATGTGGAAATTGTCGTCGTCACCCTCGGGCAAGCCGAAGACAGAGTTCGCACTCCACGGATTCGTCTTATGTAAATTCGCGTAACCTTCGGGTTTCGTATTGCTGGCATCTAGCATCGTGCTCGCAGTAGTAACCGTCGATAGTTCACTCTCAAAATCGGTCTCAATTCTATCTACCTCGGAAGAACTCGGTGGAAGATACTGAACAGAAGGAGGACGGGGTACGAAACTAGAAGTTGGACCAGAAGGTGTGTAATTATAAGTCGGACCAGAAGGTGTGAAACCATAAGTCGGATCATAAGGTTCGTAAAATATGTAACTAGGTGTACTACCCTTTTCTCTCAAGGGCTTCAATTCTTTGACGATCTCTCTTTTCATTTCTTTCTGAGTTTCTGTCACAGGTTTGAACAACTTGGTCGTCTCTCGTTTCATCTCGATCTCGCCCATGCGTTTAGCCATATTGCTGTCTTGAATATTCTTCTTCAATTCTAGGAATCGGCGAACCTTCTCGTCTCTCAACTTAGGATCTTTAATCTTTAAAAATGTAAAAAGGGTTTTTTTATTTTAAAATTTATTTCATTTTATTTACTTAATTACTTTTAATTTTTCTTCTTCTCTAATTTGATATATAACAGATAATTTTGATATCTCACAAGCCTACCTTCGCCACACACAAAATAGTTTCTTAATTCAAGTAGATATCATTTTATCCTTTATCGGAATGAGAGAGGAGGAAATTATTTTCTCTCATTCGATAGATCACCATCCGCCATACCAGCCCAAAAATCACCTCCTTTTCTGGTGGCCGCGGCGACGTAATTATTTCGCCCAGTCTTGCGTTGTCTTGGAGATTTCTCAACACTACAATGACAGAAAAGACATACATAAAGCACATGTCGTCTCTTAACTTCTTCAAAATTTCCCATTGGATTAGCACTGAGTAAAACGGTGAAAATTGGAAAGAAATTTGAGGGCTAAAAGGAGTATAATGAAAGGAGGAAAGTCATCTTATCTACAATTCTCGATAAAATCCCCATTGAAATAACACTGAACAAGAAGGCGATGATGGGGAAAAGAATTCCTTTCGCATATGTTTGACGTGAGCTATCTTCACACTTTTACACATTCCTCTGAGAAATTTGTATTGAAAAGGAGCTAAATCGAAATCGTCTTTTCGAGCCTGATTCGAATTTACTTATTTTTCTAAAATAAATCCCCATTGGATTAATGTTAAACAAAATACGAGCCCATTGTATTGCAAATTGGGCTAGTATTGACCAAGTCCAATTTTAGATGGGCTCGAAAATGTTTCAAGCTATATTCCCATTGCTTTGAAGCTTAAATTTTGGGGTGGGATGGAAATAAATTTTGCTGGGATCGAACACTCATTTCCACTCTACTTTCGTCTAAGATGCACCCAGGGTTTATTGAGAGAATTTTTCAGGATTTCTGGAATTCACATTTTTGTTTTACCCTTTGATGGGCCATGTTTGAACTAGACGTTCAGCGGATTTCTAGTCCAAACATGGCCTGAAAGTACGTAATATAAGTTTTTGGTTTGGTACGTCCTTTGAAAGGACGTACCAAACCAAAAACGTATATTACGGACTTCCCGGCCATGTTTGGACTAGCGAGTTTCATGCATCAATTCAAAGTGAATACTTGTTGAATGAATGCCGGAAATGATCGCTATCCACTCAAAAAACATTAGATTTTCTTTTCATTATACGTTTTTAGAACTAATTGATCATTTCTAGTGACAAATTGACTCGCATTAACCTTGAAGTGATGCTTTGAAAGCCGCCATTTTGATTGATACGGTGAAAGTGAAACTTTCTATATCTTCACAGAGGGGGATACGATATTTATCTTTCCGCAATTACTTCGATCATCTTTCGTTTAGCGTATAATAAATACTTAATACCGCCGCAAGTCACTCGCGACGGTATGAAGTATTTAACTAATTAAATGCGTTTTTTTTTGTACAGCTGATAATCTTTTATGCCTTATTGAAGAAAAAAAATGCCTCATTACCACTCACTGACAAGTAACGTAGAAAGTTTCGCCAAACACAATTTCCACGAACTTATTGACAATAGAAGTAATAACATATTGTTTTTGTTTGTTTCGTCATCGATCGTGCTCTTTACTGCCGCAATTGCTTTACTTAACAAGTGAAAGAAACTATTTTGGTGCCAAACTGTTAGGCAACGAAGACACTTTGGTGCCAAATCAGACTTTGCAGTGCAACTGGCTAAATTGGCACTCGACAGTAGGGGGCGGCGTAGCCCGGGAGGGGTGCATTTTCCGACATAACGTACACAACCCCTATGATCACTACACATTACCTATACATATATGACCACACTGAATTTCAAGATTTTATTGAATAAAAATAGAAAGCTCCAAATGGAACGTAATGTTTCAAAGGACGGTTTCAAAGTTATGATTAGCCCTTTGAACCCGAGAGGCCACTTTTCCGGCCAATGAACATGATACTTTATAAGTTCATTAAGAATGATAGCTGGTAAGTGATTATGTGGGGAAGACCAATCAATATTTCCAACGTGCAGCCCTGAGGCTCCACGTTAAAAATATTAATTGATCAACCTACAAATAATGAATATGACCTCTTCCACTTGCTGCCATTGAATTGATATGGAAGATACCTCCAGGGTTCTGAAGGTTAAGTAAAAACAAAACAAAAATAAATACGCTGAGGTTAGTGTCTTAAATAGGGTGGGTTCAAGGGTGAGGGTTAGCGTATATAAAATTTATATATTTTGCATGAATACACCGCCCCACCACCATTGACACCCCCCTAAGTTATTGTCCATCCTACACCCTTGCAGTACCCAAAAAGGTATAACCCCCACTTTTTTGGAGTTTCCGCCTCCTCTGTCCGACAGCGTGGGCACTGACTGAAATGGTCACAGACAGAAAAGTATCCCAGGTTCCGCTGTCTGGTGTGAGTGTCTGTGTGTGTGTGTGTGGGGGGGGGGGGGGGGGGTGAGTGGGTGCATTTGTTTCTATAAGGAGGCTATGCTCAATAAAACATGTTGTTCTCGATAGTGCTCATTTTACAACTAAATATAGTTGGTCGGCTACGGAAAAATATGCTTTTGATGTGCACATTGTTCTCAACAGGGCAAACTGTATTTTCGCATCAGGCATCCCTGAAAATCGACTTTCAATAAAGTCATCTCCTCTGCAAATATTAGACCGGCGAGGAAGTTCAATTGAGAAGCACATATTGAGAAAGCACCAATGACATCAGATAAAAGCAAAGTTTCCCTTTGTTTCTTTTAACCCTTTTACTCAACGCAGACGATATCAAAATTTATTATTTTAAATACCATTCTTTTTAAAATTTTCAAAAGATTTCAACAAATCCATATCATGCGACCCCTCATTGGAACGAGCTCGTTCCCAAGAGGGGCCACATGATATGGTTTTTTTGAACTTTTTAAAAAAATAATAATTTTTCAGCTGCTGAATTTGCATATTACGTGGGCGGATGTGGCCGGTTCGTTGGGTAAAGGGTTAATAAACGCAAACCAGGGACAGCTTTCGGAGTGACAACTGGCCCAACTGTTCTTTTAAGCGTTTACCTGCTTACCCGTAATGAAGTAGGTCCTACCTATACTCATATATGGTTTGGAATCACATATGAGCCCATTGTCTCCTTTTGGAACCATTGGATCCTTTATGCGCCCATTGACTCCTTCATAAGCCCATTGGCTCCAAATAGCTCATAGTGGTTCAAAGAAGAATACTTCGAAAAAAGAGGTTCTAGAAACATCCATCGGATAGCAACTCCACATGCGCAATCCTCTTTGATAATGTAGCCTTGCTTGTAAAGTTCCTTTTCATCGTATGCGCCTGAAGGACCCACTATGAGATTGTAAATGCTTTTTTATAGTTTGTGAGAAGTCTTTTTTTCATTTTCTCGTGCGATAAAAAGAAATTTTACATACATCGATGGAATCCATTTTTAATCGTATAAGCTTTAAAGAGCACATGTTATTATTTTGTTTTGTTAAGGTTTTCTTTACACATTGTCGGGAGGTTTGTTTTACACGTTGTGAGTTTTTTTAACAGTTTGTTATTATTTTTTCATTGGTGGGTAACACCTCTTTTTAATTTTATGAGCTTTTGAGTCATTGAGGTCCTTTTCTTTAGAGTAAAGAGTGACTGCATCCCCTTCCTGCTTACCCTTTACCTAACATGAAAAGCAGACGACAATTGTAAAAAAAAAATCTTGAATAACTGATTTGTCTTCATTTTTTGTCTCAAAAACATAGGTTATGACCTCTCATTGGAACGAGCTCGGCGAGCTCGTTCTAATGAGGTATCATAACCTATGTTTTTGAGACAAAAAATGAAAAAAATTAATTGGCGATTTTTTTAGATTAGCGCTGGCCGGTTTTGGCCGTTAAGTTGTTAAAGTGTTAATTTCCGATAAGACTGCAATCACGGAAACGCAAACAGAGAAATAAAAGTTTCAGGGGACTTCACCTGAGCTGTGTGCTCCGGTGGTGGTATTATAGTGTTAAAATAAGTTGGTAAAGATAATGTTGATCCAGTTTCGCTTTCTCACTCTTTCCTTTTCGCCCTCATTATCTTTGACAAATATTTCTGGAAAAGGTTGGGGCGTGATTCCTGTACCCCGTATTCCACCGGTTCCCACGTCCCTATTTTAAAATGTAAATACGCCTTATCGCGACCAGTGTGATAAATGTTATCAGTTAAAATAAATTCTTCAAACGGATTGTTCATATTGATATCTCCATAGACAAGCGGATTCATATTGCGTGCATTTTGTTATACGAACGTCACTTTCCAAACGTTACAGATATCCATAGAAAATACGGACCGGGAATGACCGTAGAGCATTACCTCTTCGACATAATATTCAATTAGCTCTGCTTATCGGTATATATAATCGTTAATTATTTAGAGTCTGACTATTGGGAGAGTCCCGAGTTTCACCATGCTTTTAGCAGATTAATTAGTATGTGTATTTTATTGTTCTTTACTTACAGAGCTTTAAAGGCCAAACGCTTTTAGCCGATTACCCAAGAGGGATGGCTGAAAACAAAGCCCTGTCATATTGATAAGATATTTTGAATAAAATGCGTACTTATTTGTTTTTGTTATTAATGTATAGACTTATATTATCGAATTTGTGGATGACTAGATGGAAATGGAAGTATCTGTTGTGGCAGAGTACACGCGGTGATCGATAGAATGCACATTTTATTAACCCATTCCATCTTGTCTCTCAAACTGATCACATTTTCATAGCAGTGTCGACGGACAGCATGAGTACATGAGCGTGGGTGTGTGTGTCTGTATTAGAGGGCGTACATGAGGGTGTGTAGGCGCTGATGGTGTTCAGAGGGTGGGTGTGTGCATGTGTGTAAGGTGTGTGAGCGTATGTGTGTAGGTTGGTTTGTAATTATAGACAATGGTGGGCACATTCAAGCTTTATTAACATTAAACGCAGACAGCTGACGACTGACGACGTCCCCGCTTATAGTAATGACATTAAGGTGCACTGTAGGCTGAGAAAATGATGTAAAAACCCTAATATGTCAATGTGCCTGGTTGGACACATTTAACCAAATTTATCTCCTGAAAATTAAAAAGATGTTTGTCCAGTGATTTATTTAGTTAAATTTAGATGATTTTGTTATGAAATCTGGTCATGGTTGCTTCACAGCAGCCATGACTAGGTTTGCTGAAAAATATTTTTAAAATACTCAGCTGGTTAAGAGTTAATTCCTACCGTCAGCTTTATAGGCGGATCCAGAGGGAGCGCGCCCTCGCTATTTTGTGGTAACTGAATTTTTTTCACAAGGACCGAGACCGGCATGGGGACAGCTACAACTCGTGTGCAATTGGCTTTCCTTTTTGAAATTTAGAATGGAACTACAAACATGTGGGGAAAAATTCTGCCTGGAAAACACAGGGGGAGGGGCATGCGCAAACATGGAATGGGAAGGCCACACTGACCTTCCATTTCCGAAAAACTCTAACCCCGCTTAGGAGAATGGAATACATTCTCTCATACTTAACCTCAACTCGCAGACAGGCGCGTAGGATAATCGTGCGCATCATTTCCCATGACTAAAATGTGGCGCCCCCAACCCAAAATCCTGAACCCACCACTGAGCTCGGCTGTCGCTCGATATCTATAACTTTTTGTGGTTTCTAAGGTGTTCTCCGACAAGGTGCGTACATGTAGTTTTACAACTAGAGAGACTCAGAATATTAAGCACATATTGTCTGTGCTTGTTTGTTGGGAGTTAATAGCACTTTCAACAGGAGCTGAAACGGTTAAGATGTTTTCTTGAATGATTAATCACGTGGGTTAACCTTCGTTAACCGATTAATCACTTGTCCAAATAGATATCCGAATAACTGCCAAACCGTTGATGATTTACAGTATCAACCCTTTACCCAACGTAAGCAACAAAACCGACTAGGCCTATATACAAAAATCTCCATTCAAATTTATTATGTTTTCAATTTTTGTCTCAAAACCATAGCTTATGAGCTCGTTCCAATGACCGTTCATAAGCTATGTTTTTGAGACAAAAATTGAATATTTTTAATAATTTATTTTGCAAGTATCGTCTTCTACCCGCAATGGATAAAGGGTTAAAAATTACCATTTCCAGCTGCTGATACAGTATGATGATCATGCAAGTAAACAAGTATGTCAGCAAGTAAATTGCATGCTTTTCTCTGTCTCATATAATTGATGCGAGTCAGTGTGACAATGTATACTTGTTTTGCAGCAAGTTTGTTCCTTTGTTGACCCATATAATACAGTAGTTCAAAAGTAATGGTTAATCGAACAATTACTTTTTTGGATCGATCAAGATGTTGATCATTGATTAATCGATTAATCGGTTAACCGTTTCAGCTCTACTTTCAACAACCTTGATCATATCGTCCAGGCAGTGTTACACGTGGATGAACCCGGAGAGATGCACCGAGCATGAGCAGTGTCGAGTAACTTTCAGACTCCCCGACGTAATGACCTGGCACAAACAGTCTTAGCATCGGATGAAGCCATGTGTACCACTGACGAGCGTCACCGCACCATCGTGCTCCCACATTTCCAATAAAATTTCCAATAAAATGCTCCCACATTTCGAATAAAACATCTAGATGCAATAAAATCCAATGTGCCTTCCCATCAGGTCGATACAAATTATAAATTAAGGCGACCAGCTACCTTGAAGGATTTATGCAACCGTGTTTCTTAGGTATTATACCTCGATTTCTGTGTGAATTCAATTTTATCCGATAGAATACAAACAATGAGGAACACACACTACGCGTGAAAACCACCCTTCGCGTAAAAACGTCGTGTAATAACCCACCTGACTGGTCGTTACGCATCTGACTGGCGTTATGACGTGAATTTAAATCCTTTAACACAAAAACAGCATCAAGCAAGAAAGAAAACACACCACTGAAGGTAATATTATTACATAAACATACCAACTTCATTCACTAAATTCAAGTCAATTGATATTTGATATTCAACTTCCTCTCGGGGTAAAAAATAAATATACAGAACCTCACAAACGTTTGAATGAGTTAAGAATGGTCGCACTCGATTGCTTTGGCCAAAGCAATCGAGTGCGATAATTCTTAACCCATTCAAACGTTTGTGCGGTTCTGTATTTATCACACACCTCCCATGTAACAACCAGTCTACACGACAATTGAACTAAAAACACTTTTTAACTGGATAATTACAGCACTTCCTTCGTTGCCAAGAAAACGTCACTGTTAGTTGACGGGGGACCAACCCTTATTTGCTTTTTAATTTTTACGGCATTCGAAACCAATTGACACTGATCTGTGTCACGGTCACGATGATCGAATTTCAAATATTGACTAAGCTGCGGGGAATAACACAACAAAACGTTTTTAAATAGCTAATACGTTTAGCACGCACCATCATTATGTGACCAGTTGTGGAAAGCATTTGTCAAGGAACAAGCCGTCAGAATGTTTTTTCTAGTTTGTAAATTTTTGCCTCCAATTTGATAGTTTGAATATCTCGAGTAAATAAATCTAAATGAAGAATATGAATTTCCAAGCGATCTCGATTCCGGTGCATTCGACCAATGACTGACGCGATTTAGTTAGACGGGTTCCTTCTCTGTTAACGTTGGAAACAAATCAAACGTGTTTTGTATCACCACATGTGATTAATACATTAATACGTGTGCGATAAAAAGCGTTCAGACTACGTTCAAAGCGCAATATTTGCCATCCGGGTGAGGGGAGGGGATGGGGTGGCATTGGTCCTGTTCACATTTAATATTTATGGAACCAGGAACATTTGAAATTTGACACACATTATCACTGAGCCATATGTTCTTGATTTAGACAAAAATAGAATAACCAAATTTCAGAGTTATTTTCTCATTCCCACTCTTCACATATATTTAAGATTTGGTACGAAGGATGCTTAGTAAGTGTATAATCAACGCGGTAAAGAAACCTTTACCGATTTTAGTATGGCGCTCGACATTGACATTGAGCTGAAGCGTCGTCTCACAAACCACAAGGGACCAATACTATAAAACGTTTACAATTGTACTTTTCCGAATTATATTTTCAACAAGTGAATATATATGACGGAAATAAATCACTAGGATTTTAAAAGATATGGCAATTTGCCACATCTTTGAAAATGCTAATGGTTTATTTCAATCAGTTATTTCCATAAATAGAAAATACAATTCTGAAAAATACAACTGTAAAAGTTTTATAGTGTTAGCCACCGTTTAAATGCTTCCTTACTATAATTATGACATTATTAACAAGTTTGTTTAAATCAAACTTCACTGAGCCATATTAACGGATGACAAGGGTCCCTCAAGGTGATGGGGAACACAATATAAAAATCTCCTACCAATCCACTGCTAAAAAGCTTCCGTTTCTGATATTCAGCATCTTTGTTAATATGATTTTCAGGATTGCTCGTATAAGACCCCTGGTGTAATATTTAGATGCCATTGGGCCACAGGATTTGACATTGCGTGTTATAGAAAAATTCGATCAGATTATGTTTGGCCTTCCCATCCTTTTTGTCTTCTTTTTTCATTTATTCAAAACATTTAGTGTCCTGTTCTGTTTGGGGGTTGGGGTTTACTATTCTGTCAATTTCTGAATGTAAGTGTGCTTGTCACAGTTCGATTCAATTACTGAGTTATAAATAGAACCACCTCTCGTACAAACTGTTTTTTGCTGATTGGCAGTATTTGGTGTTCAATTCACTCTCACTGATCGACACATCTGCATTTGATTTCCGAAAAGAATACGCTATTGCATTTAATATGTCTTATAGATAATAGTTTAATACGAGGTATTTCTTATAAATATTAGTTTAAAATGAGATATAGTTCAAATTTACCGCTTCGAAATATAAAGAAACGCAGAGTGAAGGTAACAGTGCCTGATAAAACAAGAATCACGCAAGATAATTGCCCGGGTAACATGTACCAGCCGAGCTGAAAAATGCATCGGCCGAATTTGTGGATATATCAGCCGAGACTGACTTCTGTATCAGGTAGGCAGATGCCATAAGGCTCCAGGCAAAATGTTGGTATCCAATTAATAATTAGTTTAGTTTAAACAATATTTATTCAACAAGTGAGCTATATGTTACAGGACTGAATAACAAGAAAAGTAACAGTATATATAGTGCACATCAAGAATATAACAAATTTTTACAAAAGACCATTTTAGATGTAATGGGGGATCTCACAGAAAGCTAGGAGCTTTTGTTGGTCATCTCCCAATTAATAATTAGATGTTATTGCTTGGTAAGTTTCATATCGGATGAAACTTACCAAGAAAGTTTATTATTTATTTACCAAAACAAATAATAACAAAATGTTCTCAGGTCTGTTACAGTTTTCGACCGTGTTATTGTTTCTCATTCATTTCACCAAGTCCGAAATTGTTTCTTCTAGTTGAACTATCCGAACATCGCGGCTTCTCCAGTGGTGAAGTCGCTATATTCGAATAGATTGTCTCTTCTCCCACTTCAAGAAGTCTTCACTTACGACTCTGAATTTTAGTTTTAGTTTTCTGTATTTATTTTACAATTCTCTTCTTTTCTTGCTTCATGTTGTCATCATTACTTCCTCATCATACAAAACTCAACTTCAAACTTCTTAACCCTTTACCTAACATGAAAAGCAGACGGCACTTGCAAAAAAATTCTTGAATAACTAATTTTTTTGTCTCAAAAACATAGATTATGACCCCTCGTTGGAACGAGCTCGACGAGCTCGTTCCAACGAGGGGTAATAACCTATGTTTTTGAGACAGAAAATGGAAAAATAATGAAAATTAATAGGGGATTTTTTAGAATAGCGCTGGCCGGTTTTGGCTGTTATGTTGGGTAAAGGTGTTAATTATGCCTGGTAACGTCAATCCTCCCTATTGCATTTGACAAATAGCGCTGAACGATTTCGTTGAAAACAAATTGGTTGCGCCTTGTAACAAAGTTTTCACAGCATATCAACAAATCAGTTCTCACGCATCTGTCCGATGTCATCCCGTTGCATCCGGGGTTAACACATAAGTCGTATATTGTCATGACGCGATAAGGGGCCAGATTCACTTTCACCTCATACTCTACTGAATGGGTTAACCTAACCTCACCGCTCAATGTCAAAGGTCAAATTTTTTAAGTAACAGTCTCCTGAACAACCAACGTTTTGCTCCCTGGTTTCCACATGTAGTTGGTTCTCAATTTCATTTCGAGTCCTTCGTCCTCATTTCATTCACCATTTATAGCTAGTAGTTATACCGGCCACGAATGATTTCTGTGTCGCTTGTAGGACCTCTGATCACAACCGTGCCTTATGAGCCTCGACACCCATATGCTGCTCCACATCCTATCTCATGGTATCCTTCTCCGGATTTCCGTCTAAAGCTGAGTAAGATCATGACTATCAACCCGAGGTTCTTACCCAATATTTATACATTATAAGTTATTGTGATGAATTTTCGGGAACATGGTCTGAGGTTTGATGCTCGGAGCTTATGTTCAGCTGAGACGCTGCGCGTCTTGGTTGAACATACGCTCCGTGACGCAAACCTCAGGCCATGTTACCGTCCATTCATCACAATAACGTATATGTTCCAATAAGACCTTACCCATATCCAAAAACTCACATCGTCAAATGAACAAAGCAACTTGAATGAACAAGGCAATTTTAACGATAACAAATTTAGACAATAAACCTCTCGTATACCCCACAACGTCACTGGACAACAAAAATCAATAACTTGGATAAAGGTCGAAGTTACTCCATCTCAGTTCAAGGTGTCGCTGAACTAAATATTTGAATTAGAACCCACCTTGAAATGTTACACTCGGAAATGGTTCAAACTCTAAAAATAAACAGTCTTGGGAAAATATATTGCTTCAGTTTATTTATTCATTGGGGTTTAAGGTCACATACTTATGCACGATGGCTAATCGTGACCGTGACAGTTTTACGGGTGGAGGAAGGCGGAGCATACGGAGTACCCAGAGAGAAACACCGAGAAACGACCTTGTAAAAGCTTTAAGCTTATTGTCGAATCCACGCCCGTTATATTTTTGTATACAATTATTTGAAATTTGAAATAAATATTGTTTAAACTAGAATCGACGAGCAACTGTCAGCTCCTCAACATTTTAACTCTGTTCAAGTTCCGCTCAAGCAGGGTTACTGCGGTTGAAGACATGTGCACCATCGACGTGCAGTACACCTTAGTACACGGCGTCATCGTGCCTCCATGTAGGCAACAGAGATAAAGTGCCTTGCCCAAGGACACAACGCGGGTCGTCGGGACCTCTAACAAAAAGTCCAACAGTCTATCACTGAGCCACCGCGCTCCCTATTGTTTCGATAAATGTTTGAAACATTCTGTTGACATCTTGCATTATTGTTGAATATTCCTGACAAAAAAGAGGGTGATTTGATGACATTTGGACCTAACAAATACTATTTATTTTTGTGTGTTTTTGTAGGGAATTCCTTGAAAAATATGTGCACGTGACCGGTACTTCCCTTCGTGTCATTTTGTTTCTCTCTTATTTGTTGCATGACCCCCCCCCCCCCCTCCCCTGCCGTAAACACAAAAGAAACTAAGCGAGGTCACGTCCAATCAAAGGGCGTTTTTAGTGAAACATAAGTAAATATTTAATACGTTTAAAAACGGTCTTCTTTGAAATTGAATCATCCCAAGCTGACGAATTAGTTTATAATCAATTTTTGTTTCATTTTGACGATGACCGAAATGTAAACAAACAGAAAACAAATCAAAACCGGGAGTTTTGACACCCAGTGAAATTTCGATATCTTAACTCAGTATTCTGTTAGAATAATTGGGAAACTATATTATTTATGAAGCGTGTCTCTGCAAATTTATGCTTTCGGCGATGAATTCACTTCATAATTCAAACTGAGTTCTTGACCTTCCACTGGCGATCACAGCAGCCATGATTCATTGAAAATTCCCAGCAGCATACGAGTTCAAAACTCAAACTTACAGTAAGGGACAGTTATCACAAGATATTTAATGGTTTGAAATTCTACATGGAATTCATTTGGAAGAGTAGCACAATTGCCCTGTCAGTTTGAATAAGGGGGAATGAAGTAATCTGGTTCTTCATCGCTACTCCATTTTGATGATTCAGTGTGGCAAAAGCTTAAATTATTTTACCGTATTGGAATATTCGCTCACCGAAACCTTCAAATATTCAAGAAGAAATTCGCCTTTGAATGTCGAACACTAAACAACAGTGAAACTGTAATTATTTATTTGTTGATCTTTGATCTCTATCGGTACCTTTATCATGGCTACAAAACACAAATGCAGTCAAGTTCAGCCAATCGTGATACCCACTTTGTACAATTTAGAGAACTTCCACCCAAGGGGTTTTACCTGTGAAACGGAACTTATTTACAGCAGTAGATTGCTTTATTATAGTTCACCGTGTATCGTGGGGTGGTGGAACTGTCAGAAAGCAAACTATCATATAATTTCTGTTCACAACCCATGTTGTATTAAAAAAAAATAGATCATATCGTCACGAGCGAGGGTGTAGTTTCAACATGGACACTGCCTCTTCGTAACCAAAAGTTTCCTACGAAATCTTTATCTTTACCCCTCTGCACTCTGGTGTTAAAATATTAAAATTTCAACATGCAATTATTTCCCATACTGCAACTTGGAATTTAACCAATCCAGTCTTGTTTGACAGAGCTCATTGAGCTCTGTCAAACAAGATTGAACTGGTTAAATTTCTAGTTGCATCATGTGAAAAATTAGCAGCCTGCAACATCAGTGTGCAGGGGATTAAACAAGCACATTTATGTAACACAAGGATCTAAAATTTGCCTCAGTTTTACGGTGGATCTCGTCCACTGAATTTGATTCGAATCGAGCTTTAATGATCCTTGATAATATTTTCTGAATAATAATAACATACACTATTTATTGTTTATTATTATTCAGTCACTATTTATTTATTTGTTATTAATTTATTTGCTGGGCTTTAACGACACTTTCAACAGTCAGGGTAATATCGTGTCGAACAATAACATGCGCTCAAGGAAGTGCAAGTCTGTTACAGAATGCGACAATGTTCACATATACGGGGAAATTATCATTGTTTTTCATGTTACTTTTCATTGAATTTCCGCCTGTTCAGCATTCATCGGGTTGTAGATTGGATATTCTGTCTGTCCGATGCAATAGGTCATTTGTTTCAGTAATGAACAAACATTATCTTGACAATGCATTCCTTTTATTATCAAAACTACTGTCCCATCCATGGCCGATACATTTCCAGGCAATCGTAAATTACTGATAAAGCACCCATGTTGGTTTTTATTGCTAGAAGTCGAAATTGACAGCGTAATATAGCACATTGACACGAAGGATACGACAGAACTGATGTCGAGCGATTTTACCCAACAATTTTTTGAACCAGTAATCTTGCAGAGAAAAAATTATATATCCTGTCTCTTGTGAAAACTTGTGACACTCGATCAACAGATGACGAGACGATAGGAAACTTATAAGGTCAAGTTATAGTTGGTATCGTAGTCCAATAGGCTGACAAAGTTACGTGTAGAGTACCTCTATAAGCAGGACAACGGCGTTTGAAGCGGCCTGAAGATCCAGCAGATACTGTACCAATAATTTTTACATGTATTTGGTAGTTGTCTTTTACCCGTTATTCATGTTTTACTGCTACACGATATCAAGTGGAATACTTTTCACAGAGAGAGAGAGAGAGAGAGAGAGAGAGAGAGAGAGAGAGAGAGAGAGAGAGAGAGAGATTGCAGGTAGGACGATTTGCTGATAGATATTTTATTTTACGACACCAACATCATGTTGACTCTTCACTGGAACAAGGTACTATCTGAAATGCATGCTAAAACACTGAAGATGGCAACATGTTCAACTCGAGGCAAAGGGGAGTGTGTGTACTTCGTTGTCAGGTCCAAATAAACTGATCGAGTTTTGAACAATGAACTGGCAATTATTGAAAAGTGAACGGACAATTGGTCTCGAAAAACATTCGACAGAACACGAAAATACTGACGAAATCCTCAGTAGGCGAAAAGGACGATAACCAAAGTTATATCTATACGACTGATTCAATTAATGATCAGGCTGATTTATATCGGTATGCATACAAGTTTCTACACTTTTTCAATAACAGGTTAGTCGACTAATTACTGCTAATCAACTGGGCCTAGCGGGTCGCCAGTCTTTACAAAAGGCAGTATTTAATTAGATAAATACTTCATACCGTCGCGAGTGACTCGCAGCGCTATGATGTATTTATCTAATTAAATGCAGCTTTTTGTAAAGTTGATAACCTACAATGTTTTACCATCGCGAAAGATTCGCAACGGTATGAAGTATTTATCAAATTAAATGCAGCTTTTTGTAAAGTTTGTAACCTACAATGTTTTTTTTAGAGAAAAAACAATGCCTCATTTCCACTCACTGACACGTAACGTTGAAAGTTTGTCCAACCACAATTTCCAACACCTTATTGATAAAAGAAGTAATTTATTTATTTATTACTGTTTAACGACACTTTAACAGCCAATGTCATATCGTGTCGGTGACAGTTTTACGGGTGGAGGAAGCCGGAGTACCGGGAGATAACCACCGAGTAACGATCTGCCAGCTCCCCAACATAGTAACCCCGCACTGCAGCACGGGCAGGGTTAGATTGGTTGAAGACATGCGCACCGTCTACGTGCAGTACGCCTTAGTGGCACCATGTTCCACTCAAGGTTCACTATACAGTAACATATCTCGCATATAATGCCAACACTGATAGAATATTCAATGCACCGGTCACAGCCCTGCTTCGTGAAAATGAACCTCACGGAAGTTCGATTCGGTTTATTTTACGCATGTTATGCATCCCACGTCGGTATGTATTAGGTGGGTCCACTGTTGCACGTATCAGTTACATTGAGTTACCTCAAGTGATAATCATTTTTAATAACCCAAGAACTTATACTGTTTTCGAACGTAACACTAGCCATCTTGATATGTTATGTTTGGTATAACTTAGCTAAACTGAGAACATAGAAAACAAGCGCAAAGCTTATGTTATTTACTGGAGATTAACAATTCGCGCAAACCAGGAGCTATAAAAATAAAAATCAATATTTAATGATGGCTCAATAAACGAACCGATTCTTCAATTCACTGGTTGCAAAACAACATATTTTCAGAACTATCTGCTGATTAAATTATCATTCCCTTGGGGGCGTGTAATTTAAAGATTTGTTTTGGCAATTCTGCCCTAAAGACGAACAAATTGTTTATTGTAATTGTCAAAACAATTTCCTAATAACTTAACACTTTGGCGACGATTCTAAGTGCCTGCCAGTTACACGCCGCCTTTCTCTCTTTCAAAAGACAGAATGTCACGAGAACAATATGCGCTTACACTCTTCCCGTCGTTGTGAACACTTTGTTCCATAGCCCGGTTTTTCGGACCAGGCTCATAGCATGTTTTAACTGATAGAGTGCCAAGTTATTCTTGGTTGTCAGAATTTGTTTGCATGTCATTGCCTTGTTACAAGGCAAGTTCATGGTGATTAAATTATTTAACTTCCAAGATAAAATGAAGCAAACCCACAGAATATGAAGCCTTTAAGATGCGGTACCGGCACTTCAGAATAAAGCCCAAATATGGGCTTCCAGCACTCTACTGTTAATATCACAAAGTCAGTGACTTTTTAAGCTTATTTGTCTTACAAGGATTGTGGAGCAAATTATGCAACTTATATTAACGCCTCTCTTTGACCCAAATGGCGCAGGAGTGAGGGACTTTGTAGTGGCAACTTCGTGGCCTCGCTCTTCTCGAATACTACGTAAGGATCTTTAGCTTGTACGGAGTGTGTCTCTCTCCGAACAGAGAACAGCCACTTTACGTCCTCACCAGATAAGACGGTACACTGTGATAGCATCAACCCCCTATTGGAGCTGACAGAGAATGTTCGGTCACCTCGAGAACTTTCCCTGACCGATGATCGATCTCGGGACCTCTGGCATACGGCCACCACTCTCTTAGTCAGTGGCTACTAAGTGAATTTGTTGGATAGACCACTCAATATGTTCAGCCAGTAGCTCCTAGGCTGCACTATGAAAACATTTATTGGTGTACAACTAATTAAGGAATGTAGGTTCCCCTGGGAGCGTGGTGGCTATTGGTTAGTGTATAGGACTTTAATCCGAAAGGTCGACGGTTCAGCCTTGAGCTGCAGTAAATGAATTTTGTCTTTGGGCAAGACACTTAATCCCGATTGCCCATGTGGGGGCACGTTTGCGCAGTGTACTAAGGCGTGCTGCACGTTGATGGTGTACTTGCTTTCAACCACTGCTGGCTATGGTGGTACAGAGGACGTACGTTGGAGAATGACAGTTGCTGGCCGCTGTACGGTGGTTCTCTCCGGATATGTCGGCTTCCTCCACCCGCAAAATCGTCCGACACAATGTGACCCTGGCTGTTGAAATTGTTGGTCAGGCGCTGTTTTAGAAAGGAAAATTTACTTTGAAGTTCCCACCTCTGATATTCCATAAATCCAAATTAAATATACACAAATTATATAGAAAAATGAAGATTATGATGCATAGAACACGGACAAAATATGCAATGAACTCATAGATTTGACTGCAGGCACTAACTGTTCCTAGAAGTCTGCTACCGTATTTGTACCAGAATTGATAGTAAAATAATATTTCAAGAAAACAACTCATGGGTAAATGTACTTCAGAGCAAAGCTAGGCATTCAAAGCACTTTATGCTGCAGCTACGGGGTTGCATTTGGTGAAAGGCCAACACCGTCTACATTTTATACTGAAGAAGGATCCATGGTCGACGGGCATGTGTATCTCACATGTTACCACGAATATTAATGGAAAGAGAATCGCGTAATTCTAGGAAATTGAAACAATTGTCATAATACCTTGTAAGTAATACGACAACTGTGCAACTATTGGTTAGTGTATAGGACTTTAATCCGAAAGGTCGACGGTTCAGCCTTGAGCTGCAGTAAATGAATCTTGTCTTTGGGCAAGACACTTAATCCCGATTGCCCATGTGGGGGCACGTTTGCGCAGTGTACTAAGGCGTGCAGCCTTTCGGATTAAAGTCCTATACACTATCGTGACGTTATACATTTATAACGAAATTAACTGACACCATATATACCATATTAGGCCACCAACAAACTGTGTAACGAATATATCTTACCGACTGCTGCATCGATGCACAGAACTAATAACAACAGCGATCAAAATTAAATGAGAGAATTCTCACAATGTGTTCACGTGTCTTTGCCTTGTTACAATTTATGGGAGTGTGCCTACATGCTCTCTCCCATAAATTGTAACAAGGCAAATTCATGCATACCAAACAGTTTCATTTCGAAGGTAACATGACACACATCCACAGAATATGAAGCCGTTTAAGTTGCCTAACCTGCACTTCAGACCAAATATGGGCTTCCAACACTCAATCTTTCAACTTGAAGCGTTTATCGGCTGCCGTCATTTGAATAATTAATGAACAAAGGGGAGATTACCCATAGCTGTCAGTGTATATTGATGTTGACAGGCAGTATATGGTTTTATATGCAGTCTGCATGTGACGTCTTTGAGCCCATGACATTCCCAGATACTAGTAGGGGGTAAGATATAATAATAGTGTGGAGGCGATCAGTCTCATTATTTGATTTTAGACGGTATTGTATATCGATTCTTTTTCGGACCTGTTGACCTTAACCGAAATGTAAACAAACAGAAAACAAACAAAACCGGAAGTTTTGGAATTTACCCCCACGCAGCTCTATCGCTTCGTTTTGAAGAAGTTTGATTTCCTGGCTTTATTCTTGGATATCTGAAGCATATTTAGCTACGAGTTGTCCTCGTGAAATACTATTTGATCATCTGTTCTGATAATAATGCGGTAGGAGACTTCCAGGTACCATTCATGCATGCTGCCAACTCAGTGAGTTGGTTGCGTATATTTTCCGTGTTCTTTTAATCTTCATTTTGATGCATAATTTGTGTATATTTAATTTATGTTTATGGAAAATATTGGAAATTTCAAAGTAAACAAATTGTCCTAACTAATATTTCTTCCCCCACTGCATGTGTAACATACTTCTGTCCAGGGTGAGATAACAGAGAGAGACAGATGTATCCCACCCCACCCACGTGACGTTATACATTTATAACGTTATTATGACGTCATGCATATCGTATCAGTTTTTGCTACCAACTAATTCATACTGACGTCATCAGAATGCCGTGTGATCAAAGTTTGATGCTCTAAAACTCTTTAGACCCCAAGATGCCACCGTTCCTAATTGATTTCATGGTATATACCTTTGGTATATACATAACTTTTGCATGCTCTTTCCGATGGTGTCATTAGTTTTTCAAAACAAGGAATACCAAATGAGTTGATTATATCAGCTCGTGACCGCTGATTACCTCTGCTAACGTAACCGCTGTATGGTGGGGAGAAAAATAATCCCTGATGGGTACGGGTGTGGGATGGGAAAATCTCACCCTCGGGACAAGATATTTGGTCCAGACACTCGGCAGCCGAGTGTCTGGACCAAATATCTTGTCCCGAGGGTGAGATTTTCCCATCCCACACCCGTACCCATCAGGGATTATAATAATCTTCTTCAACCCCAACAGACAAAGAAACAATCGCTTCTTCCAGGCGATGTCACTGAGCTAAGATGGATGATACCACCAGTGTTTTACCTTTTACCCAAACGCAGACGATATCAAACTTTATTATTTTAATTTTTGGGTTCTTTTTCATTTTTTTTCAAAAACATTCAACAAACTGATCAGAAAAAAACATTGGAAAAAGCCAGTTTCTGTATTTTTAAACTACTCTTCGAGAAAATGCATGAAGTTTGTGAAATGAAGCGCACATCGATTATATAGCTCCACTAATATTTCGAAATTTCGATTTTTATATGAAATTCCCATACTGTTTGTGTTAAATTTACTGAAAACTTTAGAAACCGAAGGGGAGCTAACGTTCCTCTAAATCTCTTCCTTTGACGAACTTTGTCAGCCAGTTCTCGCCTGTAGATTTTTGCGCGATTTCCGAGTTTTAAAGGATTTCCATAAATTTATTTATTTATTGGTGTTTAAGGTCACATACTTATGCACAATGGCTAATCATGACCGTGACAGTTTTACGGGTGGAGGAAGCCTGAGTACCTGGAAAGAAACACCGAGCAACGACGAGCAGCTACCAGCTCCCCAACATCGTAACTCCACACTGCAGCACAGGCAGGATTAGATTGGTTGAAGACATGTGCACCATCGACGTGCAGTACGCCTTAGTACATGGCGTCATCCTGCCCCCATGTGGACAATCGGGGTTAAATGCCTTGCCCAAGGACATAACGCGGGAGTACGAATCGATCGCTCAGACGGTCGTTCATCCGAGGAACTAACCGGGATCGACGTTGCTTAATTTCGGTGATCTGACGAGAACCGGTTACCGCAACGCCACCGCGCCCCCTATTTTTCTATAAATACACCCTGTGCAACTATTTCCTTCAGATTCACATGATCTGTGGAACCTCATCCCACGTGTGTAAGTGAGTAGCGACAGGTCGCGATCTTATCGACGATCGAAAAAATGCAGCTTTTGTGATGACAGGTCTCTATCTGTATGTGTTACTATGATGAACAGTCCTGAAAGAATGGCCAGCGACTTTTGATTACCAGATGATAATGTGTTATTTCCATTCAGATGTTATATAGTATTTTCTTAATATATCGAATTGTTTCCGAAATACATTTTCAAATTAACCGTCTTTAGATTCACTGCAAGCACAAAGACGTAACCCATTGGATTGATTAAACAGAACAATTCGACAGATGAGAACACTCAATGGTGTAGCTTAAACACAAACGAAGCGAGATATCAGACGAATAAGATAAAGTGATTTCACAGACATATTCACTCTCAATAACACCCCAAAGGACATCAAAACAAATGCAAGCTCACGAAGTCCATACATATAACATATAACATGTCCAGTGGTCGCCATGCGTAAGTGGCCGACTGAGTAATTTTATTATGCAGTTCAACCGGAATATTCAATCAGATTTTGTTGTTCAGAAACGCTGGCTTTAACTGATTGAGTGCTAAATTAAGGAGGTCGTCCACGTTTATTCACATCTGTTTGCCTTGTTACATTTTATGGGAGAGTGCCTTTAGGCACTCTCCCGTGAATTGTAACAAAGCAGACCCTTACAGACTGTATAATCTCGCTTCAAAGATAATATTAAACAGATACATTCAATATGAAGCCTTTAAGTTGCTTCCAGTGCCCAACCAGTGAACCGAAGGATGTTGAATAACACAAAATTGCACGCGAGCGGCAGCTTTATCAACCGGTTGATATTTCGTCACGGTGACATGCATGTAATATGAACCTTCAAATTGAAGAAACATAAATGACAACCTCCTTGTCGAATAGTTTGCATTGCATGTGCAGTGAGAAGCAACCTTGAGAAGCACTCACAAAGAAAATCAACTTCGTTAGAAAGACGCTAAGTACAAATTGATATGCAGTCGAATTGATGATATGTTTGTAGTATTGGAGTAAATGAAGGAACCACGATTGTTATATGTATTCGACTTTACCCAATACAAAACGGGTATTGAGAAATATGCGATATGCACCACGCGTGGAATCTAGCCCATGTGTAAGAACGTCATGTACGTTGACTTGTGATATGTTGCTTGTCGTTACACATCTCATTGGCGAAATTACGTGAATGCAGTTCTTCGATACAAAACTGTGTCAAACAAGAAAGTCAGCTGACTACCGACGATGATATGTTTCTTTAAAAATGTCAACTTCTTTCACTTACATGAAGTTTAATCGTGGTATATGGGACCGCCGTGGCTCAATGGTTACGGCGCTGAACTTCAACCAGAAAGGCTCACGGTTCGATCCCCGCTAGAGGTAACTGCGTTGTATCCTTGGGCAAGGCACTTGACCTCGATTGCCCACGTGCCGTTCGGTGGCGCTGTGTACTAAGGCGCACTGCACATCGATGGTGCACTTGTCTTCAACCAATGCTAACCAATCTTGTGTGGAGTTAGTACGTTGGGGAGTCCTACTGTTGCTCGCCGTTGCTAGGTGATTCTTTCTGGGTACTCCGGCTTCCTCCACTCTTAAAACTGTCCGACACGAGCTGACCCTGGCTGTCGAGAGAGTCGTTAACCCCCCATCCCCACACATCACAAAAAAATTAATACATAAATCGTGGTATAACACGGGTAAAGAGGACATGGATCAATGACCCCTGTTGGGCGCTTTTCTATATTTAACGCCCGACTATGGCGCTCGTGAAGCACCTGCAAAGCTCCAATCCGGATCGTTGATTCCTGTCCCCCACACTCTACCCTCGTTATTTTCTCTCTAAATAGTGTTAAACACGTAACGTGAGTTTTGATGAACATTTTCCCTCCTCTGTTTGTCATTTGGACATAGAGAGTGATCCATATTTATTTATTTATTTATTTATTAAATAGAGTTTAACGCCACATTAACAGCCTGGGTCATATCATATCGGTGACAGTTTTACGGGTGGAGGAAGCCGGAGTACCTGGAGAGAACCACCGAGCAACGACGAGCAGCCGCCAGCTCTCCAACATCGTAACTCTGAACTCTGCACCGCGGCACAGGCATAGACCTTGCGGCAAAACAAACGTAATACAGTATTAAAACCAATGTGTAAACTGAATTATATAGTTACTGAATTTAACAAACCGTCGCGTAAAGATTAAATCAATGCTTGTATGTTTCTTCTAGACACCTAACTCAATTTAAGGCTGTACCCAGGAGTTGCAATACAAAATCAACCTTCAAGACCATGATGAAAAACGAACTAAAGCACACAGAATAATAATTTTGATAATGAAATGAGATAAATACCCAGGTACATAAATGAGAGGTCCAAATTAATTTTCAGTCGTGTTTTAGTCATTCTTACGAATTCCGAAAAAACAGGCTCTCTAACGATTCGTTATTTCATATAAAATTTCTGTACCGAGTTCACTACGATCAATCACAGCCGAAGTTTACCGAGGCTCAGATCGTGACGAATTTGAGATTGTCGTTTTCACTCAATGTGTAATTTAACATTATGGCCACCGTAACGACCAAAGCTGGCAGCACTGTTTACTAAAATCGCCATCCTAATTTTATTATTTTTAAAACTTTTTTTTGCCTCAACAACATAGATTATGATCCCTCACAGGAACGAGCTCGTCGAGCTCGTTCCAATGAGGGGCCATAAGCTATGTTTTCAAGGCAGGAAATGAAAATATTCAGTTTTTTTGTTTTTTTTTATTTTATTCAGTTATTCAGGAAATGTTTTCTGCAAATGTCGTCTGACATTTGTATTAGGTAGACAGTTAATGAAAAATAAGAGAAAGATTAATTCAATTGTACTTCCGAAACCAACTCACAACGTTGCACGTCGATGTTGACTTCTGACGTGTTATGTACGATATTTTGCGTAATGAGCTTTTTTGATGCTGCTTATGTGATAAAACACGTGTTGTATTTCTTTCTCGCCTAGTTTCGAAGGCAGCAATCGATCTATTGGGATTGACACGGAAATAACATGTTTTGCTCACGAAGAACACGTGCTGGTACATAAGAGGACTACAACACCTACGTCCCGATGCTTGTTTGCACATAAGAAGTAGCTGGAAAATGACGAATTCAAAACACGAGGCAGCCATCTCAGACACGTTATATGATGGTCGCATGATAAATGGTGACTAGAAATATATTTTAAGCATGCAACTCTCTTAAAATATCACGAAAAACATAAATCTACCCACAAAACATTTTATATATACATTTGTTATTT
The DNA here is from genome assembly GCA_031216915.1 of Pictodentalium vernedei. Classification (NCBI taxonomy): domain Eukaryota; kingdom Metazoa; phylum Mollusca; class Scaphopoda; order Dentaliida; family Dentaliidae; genus Pictodentalium; species Pictodentalium vernedei. The sequence goes on from CM062294.1 coordinate 229,942,908, forward strand.
TTCAACTGCTCAATTAATACTGTACTTGACGATCCCTTCAGCGATTCGATTTTTGAATGAGTATGTTTGTCCCCGTGCATCCTCTGAAGTTTGTAAATACGGTATCGCACATGATATGATAACAAAAACAAATCTGACGTTTTTCTTGAAGGGAACCTAAACAATTTGAGTACAAACATTAGGCCACACAAAACAAATTAATTGATTCTCAAGCTTTTGTTTTCAAATCAGTGAGGGAGGGTTTTATTTTTAATTTTGTTTTGCAAAAAGTGAGCAAACATGGAAATGATTTCGGCTGTCTTTTTACACATATAAATACAGAAAGTGCATATTTATACAAATAATTTCATTTTTAATTTGAAAAATAAAATATTCCTCTAAAAACAAACTGTAGGTACCATAAATCAAAGGCTTCATATTCTTTCGATGCTTAGAGTGCCCAATCACTCTCCCATAAATTGTAACAAGACAAACACATTGGAGACACAACTAAATGAATATGCGTCAATCATAAAATGTAAAAAGTTTCGGGTTTCTCTGAGTTTGTACTAATATTGGAAGGCACTGAAAGGCAATAAAAATGCCATATGAGGGGGTTCAAGTTCAATGAGGGATTGCCCGAGAATCAAAACACTTTTTGTTAGCCTAAAACCTGTTTCAAATTCAACTTATCTGATGTCCTTGCGTTGTTCTTGGATATCCAAGACAACGTTGAATATAATTTTAGCAATGATTTAGTTCTAATTAGCCCAGTTTACAGCTCTCATCGATATGCGGTCGCAGGCATCAGGAATACCTAACACCCGCTTGTACCAGTTTAGTTATTGATGTGCATTCCCTGTGTTCTCTGCTACACAACTGGCAAAAGTTCGAGATTCGATCGATTTTCGAATCATTTGACCGACCCAATTCGAAACCATCTCAGTTATTTGTTAAAAATCGAATCCCATCTTTTAATACTCAACGTTCTGAAGATGACAGTCCACCCTGCAATTATCTGAGCAACAACACTGACCCTATCCAGTCAACCAAGATAACAGACATTTAGTCAGAGAATTCCTAAAATTGTCATTTGAAGCGATGGCGGAGATTACGTTATGTCTAGTTAGCACACAATATGTCTCCCCTGGTGTGGAGCAATGCTCAACCTGCAATGCCAAGACATTGAATATGGCACCTTGTTCCACTCAAGGAACGATTTCTGCTTTTTACTTCGTTCACTTTGCTGATACCTGGTAAATTCTTGTTTGAATCTAGTACCGATGCCCAGATAACTGCAGGGTGGGTTATCACAATCAGAATATTAAGGACAGAAACTGTCAAAACTCACTTTGGAAGTGATACATCCAAAGCGATAGCTTTGAGTTACATGAACATCAATGCGATAGAAGCCCACCCCATACGGTTCTAATATTAATGAACGTACGTTGCACGTCGGATCCTTGCGCTGGCTCATGCCCAAAAGCTGCACGGAATAGATTTGGTTGCCAAATGAAGATATTGCTCACCCTTTCAGAAACAATAATTGCAAATTTGTTGCAAAGCATAACACACAGAAGCAAAGTTCCAGCCAATGGGCCTCCGGGTTAAACCCGGAGGTCCATAGGCTGAAACATTGCTTGTGTTTCTTTGTCCATATGTACAAAATTCGAAAGTGATACTTTGGATGATACCTCCATTCCACGGATGATTTAGTTACAATCCACTCTCCCCACGCTGTAGACAGCATTAGTAAAACAGTCGTAATATCATAACAATTGGGAAGTGGATTCGATTCGAGATTCGATTAAATTTCGTAGCTTTGACTGATCAGTTCGAGATTTGATTCGATCGAAAAACCCGTGATGCGCCGGGCTCTATCAAGAAGTGATGCCTAAATATGTTAGCGTTACCCGAATACAGTCTCAATTGATTACTGACTTTGTTCGACCATACAAAGGTTCAAATTAGAGCTGCCATTCCATGAAAATTGCAAAGTCAACGAATATAGATACGTTCATCTTATCATTCGCGTCACACGCATGTGCCATTTATTGGCGCACATCGATTATACAGCTCCACTAACATTTCGAAATTTCGATTTGTATATGAAATTCCCATACTGTGTGTGTTGAATTTACTGAAAACTTTAGAAACCGAAGGGGAGCTAACGTTCCTGTAAATCTCTTCCTTTGACGAACATTGTCAGCCAGTTCCCGCCTGTAGATTTTTGCGCGATTTCCGAGTTTTAAAGGATTTCCATAAATTTATTTATTTATTGGTGTTTAAGGTCACATACTTATGCACAGTGGCTAATCATGACCGTGACAGTTTTACGGGTGGAGGAAGCCGGAGTACCTGGAGAGAACCACCGAGCAATGACGAGCAGCTGCCAGCTCCCCAACATCGTAACTCCGCATTGCGGCACAGGCAGGGTTAGATTGGTTGAAGACATGCGCACCATCGACGTGCAGTACGCCTTAGTACACGGCGTCATCGTTCGTGCCCCCATGTGGACAATCGGGGCTAAGTGCCTTGCCCAAGGACACAGCGCGGGAGTCCGAATCGATCGCTCAAGACGGTCACCCATCCAAGGACTAACCGGGCTCGACGTTGCTTAACTTCGGTGATCTGACGAGAAAAACATCCCCCATTGAATTTTGCAATCCCTTTGAAAACCACACGCAATAAACCGCACGTGTGCAAAATTAACTAAGTGGCTAATTGTGTACAGTCGATGTAACTCCTGTTTGAAAAAAATCAGATTTGGGGAAGAGGAAACTCCGCTAAACAGTTACAAACCTGACTTGTGTAAAGCCTTTGAATGATGTGCAACGTCATCAAGCTGTCGATATTGGAAAAGAGGGATGTCACATTGAATCTCAGTTATAAATGGATTTACGGGCTGGGGTTCGAGTCTTAGTATATGTGAGTACAAGAGACACAAATGGATAGATAGGATTAGTTAACACTCTTTGCCCAACACGAACAGCAGACGACACTTGAAAAACAATTCTAGTAAAACTAGAATTTTTCAATTTGGGTCTAAAATACATAGCTTATTATCACTAATTTACTTATTATTTATTATTTGTCTAATATATTTAATTATTTATTGGCGCTTAAGGTCACATATTTCTGCACAATGGCAAATAGTGACCAGGGACTTAGCTAGGAGGTTTTCAATGGGAGGGGGCGTACATCTATACAAATTCCATTTATGGATGGATACTTAAGGTAGTGACCCCCCTACTTTTCCAAGCATTCCCTAAAAAGCCGCCCCCCCCCCCCGCCCCGAGGGTAAATTTGTCAAAATGTTGACTCCGATTGGTTCTAGGCCATTCTGAGAATATTTTTGAGCAGTTCAAATGATTGCAGTTAAATATCTATATACATAATTTAAGGTTATAAGACAACACAAAATGACAATTTCTTGTCTTACTGTAGAAGGCCCTATCTGCCTCCATTCGGTATTGCGTCAATTATATGAATGTACATGAATGGAGAATGCTCAAAAATCAGTATTCAACCAATTATTTATTAATTAATCGTCTCAAATATGAGGTCATGCTGCCCGTTTGATTATTTTATGTTACTTTTAATATGAATTAGGTAAGGCATACAGTTAAAACTAGAAGTCCTGTCACGAAATGCGCACAAATAGCACGTCGATCTGCGCGTTAATCTACGCGTTATGACCATAGTTAGGATATTTTGTCTGTGGGAGTCGGCGGTTGGAATTTTCAGGGAAATGTAAAAAACACATTCGTAAAGAAGCCCCCGTTACAACAATGCTTCGAATTTCCAACTGTAGGAAATTTTGTCTGAACATTTTCCAACTATCTTGATTTTTGGACAAATATTGGGGGCGGGGGAGAGACACTCCTACACTCCACCCCCACCCCCATGTACCTACATCCCTGATAGTGACCGCAACATGGATACAGAATCAAGTTAAGCCAATCTTTGATAACCATTTTGCCGATTTTAGATAACTTACATCCCAGACAAAGGTGACTGAGCCCTATTTTACCAGCAAAATAGAGCTTGTTTACCACATTAAACAAGCACTGCTTCACATCCCAGGGTTCCATGGGGATATTCAAAATTGCATACTGAACGTTTTAATGTTTTTAGGAATGTACTGTGATTTTCATGTGCAGTTTTGTTAAAAAAAAACGATAAAAAGAAAAACAATTATGATTTCACAGTTGATTAACCTCCTGCACACTGACTTCAAAATATCTAAATTTCAGGCAGCAAAAATTTCCCATAATGCATCTAGAAATTTAACCAATTCAATCTCGTTTGACAGAGCTCATTGAGCTCTGTCAAACGAGATTGAATTGGTTAGATTTCTAGATGCATTATGGGAAAAAAAGCTTCCTGACATTTTGGTATTTTGACATCAGAGTGAAGGGGTTAATAAAAGTTCGGCAGGTGGTTAAGAGCCATCATGATTAGAAAAAAAATTAAATTATGATTCCACAGTTGATTAATAAAGGAATGGCAGGTGTTTAATACACACAAATTGAGTATTAAACTGACTTAAAATCTTCCAATGCAGACATAAAGCGTGCTCGGTGTGGGCATCTAGTATCACCCACGCGGTGCTTAATGTTCAAAGAATTACTACTCGAACGCCTCTCCAGCCGGATTTTAAACTCCTCTAAGGCTGAAGCAATACATATCGCGTGATTTAAAACGGGAACATGGGAAGCTGATTGGTATAAGGAAGGGCGACTGAGAGACGAAAATACTCGAAATGAAGTCGGGCTCGGTTTGAGGCAAAGCTCGAAGTGAGAAATAATGATGATGATTTTGGAGTGCTATCTTTCTTTGGTAATGGTTAGGAATTACACTGGTAAGGAGAAACGTTTTAGGCAATGTCTCCCGCTAGGGCCGAGGTTCCCCGAAAATGATACAGGAAACGACCAAAGAAGAGAGAGCTTTCATGTTGCTTTCTCTCAGATTGATGCGTATTGAATTTAACCATTAAAATGAACCATATTTACCAACTTTTAAGGGTTTCAAATTAAATTATTCAAGGTACCGCTATTCATTATTGTCTCCTGGTTAGTTGAAACTGAGTTGAACATAAAATCAAGTGCTCAAGTATCAGTTTTAGACTTGTTGTATATCAGTTTGTTTTCCTCTCAGGATGGGGGTGGGGGGGGGGGGGGGGCAATAAAATCATTTGGTATAATAAAAATAATAATGACCTGGCTTAAGGAAAACATTGCAGATTGCTTCCTCTTGGAAATAATGTCTCCCTCGGTGTCATTGGTTCCTCTGAGAGACAATCTTAAAGTTATCCTCAAGCCAGGTCATTATTTTTATATTATTTGCAATTGGCAATTCCTTTACCTAACGTATCGAAAATATCCGGTTTATCACTTTTTTACAAAAATCGCCCTTCAAATTTTATAATTTTGTTCAGGTTTTCCTCAATAACATAACTTATAACCTAAACTGGAACGGACAGCGCCAGCTCGTTCTAATCAGTGGTCGCAGGCTTTGTTTGGATGTTCAAGAAGTTTCGTTTAACCCTGGAACCGTCTCTATATCTATTAATGTCGATACGTCTTTCTAACGGTCTTTGACCAATAAATGTTTAAAGACAATAACATTTATAATACTTGATGGAAGGCATCATATTTGGTATCCATACATATTTCTGTTTTGGAGCCTAGCTTGATGTGCAAGCTGGTGTTATTCGGAGTATTTTGGTAGGAGTTATTGCCCTTTATGGACCTGGAAGTTATTTCGTTTTTACCATCAAACTTTTAAAATTCTTGGTGGAATGATAGCATATATAGGAGGCAAGTGTATCCTATATTTTCTGTCGAACATCAGGTCCAATGCAGGTGTTATCGGGTATTTTTGTCAGAGTTATTGCCTTTTATAGACTTGGGATTTGTTTAATTTTTACCATATGTCGCAGCTTATTCGCGATCTTGCAATTTTTTCGCAAGTGTCTTAATCTAGTCGTGTTAGGTAAGGAGTTAACATATGACAACGCCATGTTTGCGACAGAGGTCCATGGTAGTTCCGCAAAACATGACTTAATAGCTTGGTATTGCAGTGCTATGTACTAGGAGCACACGATAAATTACTGCATTTGTGCTGGTCGTTGTTTAGTAGGTGAGTTTATGGTAATTGAAACCGCGTTGTGACCTTGGGCAAGACACTTCACCTCAATTGCCCACATGGGGGCACGGCGACGTTGTGTACTAATGCGTACTGCTCGTGGATGATGCACCTGTCTTCAACCAATGTTGACCGTGCTTGTGTGGATTTGGTATGTTGGGGAGCTGACAGTTGCTCGCCGTAGCTCGGTGGTTCTCTCCGGGTACTCCGGCTTCCTCCACCCGTAAAACTGTCGTGGTCATGATTAGCCATTGTGAAGAAATATGTGACCTTAAACCCCAATAAATAAATAAATGGTAATTGAGTGCTTGAATGGAGACAAAAGGATGAATTAACTCTTTTAAACGGGTATTTTTATCGATGGTAAACCAGTATCGTAAGCCCAACGTAGAACTAGGAGGGACAATCATTAAGTTGCGCGAAGAGCGACACTCGTGTTAAGATAGGCCTAACCTGCTCGCCAAACACGGTTTCAAATGAATGAAATAAAAAATATTGTTTAACAAAATCGTGTCAAATAAATTGTACATTTACAAATGACCGACAGGGTAATCCCAACAAATATGCGAAGGAACAGAACGGTCAGAAACCTATAGAAATCGGAAATCATTGAGAAATTTGTTCCCTATTGAAGGAGCAAAAGTCTGGTGTTTTAAGGTGGACAATTTATTTGATATTTGATTTCAGATATATGTAAGACATTTTACTTTATTCATGTCACAAATTATCTGCGATGGAAAACATGCTTAATTCATTTTAATACTTGAAGGGATTCATCTTTGTGGAAGACGAATTACCTAACCTGAAGTAAAGAACTATAGATTTGCCACAGGGATTAGGCGGCATTCTCTGACGTTCGACCTTTCGTTTAGTTTGATTCCATATTACTGCTCCCTCACTATGTCTTTCAGACGATCAATAAAGTAGGTGTTCTGTAGTAGATCTACTATCCAAGATATTATAATTTATATTGCACTGACTGCTGAAAGTATAGCCGAGCGAAGCTTCGATATCACCCTGATGATTCGATCCGATCCGAGTCGCATCAAGCCTGGAAATAAGCAGACTGTCGTCTGCCGAATGGAGTCATGAGAGGGTGAATTTACCCTCTATGAAACTCAATCTCAATCAAGGTCTAAGGCCTAAACAGAAAGAGCTGCCTAGAGAATAAATTGGGGGATTCTAGCCCACCGTATGGGGTAGCATCAGAAAATTCACCCTCCGGGGACCTCATCGTGGAAATGACCGATTGCATATTTCCAGGCTTGAGTCGCACTGTTTCGGAAACTTTTGACTCGTCGAGATGTTCCCACCAAGTGTCTCCTTTTGATCTCTTCCTTTATCATCAGATTTCCTGTTCAAAAACTGCTTTGAATTCGTTCTGGAATATTCCGTATTTTTGATTGACTTGCCCAAAACAGACGAGTTGGCGGTGAATGTAAAACTTGGTTTGAGCCTGGCAATATATTCAATTTGAAGAGCCGCAAGATTTGGTTAGAGATTTGATTCAATTCGATTCGAAAGCCTTTGACAGATTCGATTTGTGATTTACGGGACTCTAGTTAAAACATTCGTTAAACCCCAGTAAACAGACAGGCTAACCGGCTAAGTAACCAGCACTGAAACACGGACGGAATTCTCGTTTGAAAACCTTTACTTCTGGGACAAAAAACTTGTCACACCTACAGAAATTCGTACATAAGCAATCAACGATATTATGTAAAGGGGGATGGTCAAAGGATAAAATATTAAAAAAGACTCTCGGCATAAGCCTGAAAACAGAGGAACAAAAGTCCACAATAAATAATTTACTCACTGCCGGGGTTTGCGCAGACAATATTTTGAAAGGAAATAGTACAGATAACAAAAATAACTAACGGGACATATTTCTTGTCCAGTTACAACGAACAGTATGTGCTCGTTCTTAGGAAATTTACAGACCATTTTTTCTGAAAGCAATATGATGTTACATGGAGAACAAATGAAACGTTTGCTGGGCTTGATAATAAAGAATGAAACGTTTGTGGTGACCAAACACTTGGCGCGGTGTAACTGAAAAAAGTAATTAGTCTGGTTTCCGATGGAGAACGTTTATTGACAAAAAATTCTACCACTTTCATTTATTTTTTCAATGTCTGGGTAAATATTAAATCCAGAGAGGAAATATAGAACCATGTTTCCTGTCAATATGTAGACCGAATAACACTTTTCAAACTTAATCACAGAATTCGACAACGAATCCAGTTAATCAAATTATCCCCCTTTGAAAAGCAAATCAACCCTGCCGTGAACAGAGACATCAATACGCATCTATCTATTACCATTAACACTGGATTACCTTTTTGTTTACATCAATTTAGTACAACTGCCTTCAGACAGTCCCCGAGCAAGTTGTGGAAATTAAATTCCTACAAATGGAAAGGACATTCTTTGAAGTGCAGCGACTAGAAAACATTTCAATTTAAGGGTAATGGCGTAGGTGTTTGTTCCCTTCTTTGCATTCATTACATGACCTTTTTGACTTGTCCTGGAGACAACTCGAGCGCGTTATTCCATAATGATGCGATGCTTGCGGTGTTCCTGTACAAAATGCATGCGTCATAATTAAGAAACGTAATATTAGCCAACAGACAATATTTTCAGTAACCCGATCAGCATCTTTAACCAATACACCCAGGCGGGGTGGGGGGGGGGGGGTGGGGGTGGGTGGGGGGGGGGGGGGGGGCGTATTTGTAGTGGCGAGTGCCTGAAGAAAAAAAGTTCTAGAAAGAAAAGCCATTATATTTGGTACAGCAACTGTACTGCTTGAACTCCACCTTCTCTTCCCACGGCTCTCAGGTATCCACTGCTTGATACCTTCTCTTCTTTCTTCACTCCACTAATACACATACCAGTCCCATTCATTTTTGTCTTTTTTACTCCACCTCTCCTTTAAGTTTCCATCAAACTTTAGGTTTAGTCCCTTCAATAAAGTTTTCCCACTCATTCTAAAGATAAACTCTTCAAGCTCGTGTGCAGAAAAATGGAAGAATCCATTTTGGGTTAGTAGGGAGGTACAGTAATAATTTAACACTACAGCTCTATGGAGTTGTAGGATTAAATTATTACTGACCTCAAGATCGATATTTTGTCCACTCTACCATTCGTCCACTGCTAATAGTTTCACGCTAAAATGTTTGCATACCGACTAAAAGAGTTAATGGACCTACAAATAATGCCCCATTCAAATTCAACTTTCTGTTTGGAACATCAGGTAAGCTTATTGCTCTAACGCTATGGTGACAACTATTACTTTCTCCACTTTTTATATTCATTTTCAGTTCAAGTGTCATTATAAATGTATGTGATCTCTATACAGTAATTACACACCCTTTTCCAGACATTTAACGTTAAGCGATACTATATGGACACTGAGAAATGTTGCAGACACCTCACACGAAGAATCTGGATTACTTGTAAAAACGTAATATAAAAACGCATCTGATTGGATGTTACGCGTCTTTTTAACGTTATGACGTGAATGAAGTGCTTCGACACAAAACAATGGCAAGCTAGGAAGTAAACACACAGTGCAAAGTGAATAACACTTTGAATATATCAGCTTCGTTACGTAATTCAAGTTTAATCGTGGGATGAATACATGATATAACTCATGAAGAGTACCGGGGGCAGAAATCACCCCTCCTCGCTGGAGTTCTTGCTATATTTCACGCGCGCCCTCACAAAAACTCCAACGAGGGTCGCTGATTCCAGTCCCACGTGCTCGAGCCTCGATGTGTTCTCTGTCTTAACCATTTACCTAACACGAAAAGCAGACGACACATGCAAACAAAATTCTTGAATAACTAATTGTTTTCATTTTTTGTCTCAAAAACATAGGTTATGACCCCTCATTGGAACGACATCGATGAGCTCGTTCCAAAGATGGATCATAACCTGTGTTTTTGAGGCAAAAAATGTAAAATTATTAAATTTAATTGGCGATTTTTTGTGAATATCGCTGGCCGGTTTTGGCAGTTACGTTGGGTAAAGAGTTAATACAATTAATTTCCGGTTTCGGTGTTTATGACTATGTGCCATATGCATATGCATCAACTGATTTTTATGACTTTTGGCGTGAAAGTATCCATTTGATACCTGACCTTTCTTCTCCCCTTGCCCCTGATATTTATAGTTTATACTGAAAAATGAATATATAAGCCATCTGACATCTTCAAATCGCCATTTTAGAGGTCGGAAGTTGCAGAGATAGTTTCTTTAATATAAAAACCCCGATTTTAACGATATTACGCGACCTAAATCTTGGAAGCGACGTAAATTGATATTTACCATTGTCCAAAAAGCTATGACCTAACAGAAATGCCACATTTCAGTGGACTGGTAGATTTCTTTATCCACTTCTGTTATTTGTGTTGTTACAAACCTATCGTATACAATTATTGACTTTCATTTTGTAATGTCGTGTACGATATACCGCGATAGTAAGAGCAGTAAGGCTTTCCATTGTTGTAACTTTAAAATACGCTGGTATGTTAAGGTTTGGTACAAAGAGATAGAAGTTTGTGCCGCTGGAAGCATGAATTCAATTACTCCATGCTGATTTATCGTCAGAAAATTGAATCACGTGGCATAACTATTCCTAACAAATTACCGGAATTCTTTCTTTCAGCGGTGGGGAGGGGGTGGATATGTTTTTTTTTTGTTTTATGCTTGTTCTGGATGGGAGTCTGATTAGTCACTGAAACGTTCACACGAAAATTGATCAAGTAGAAGGAATATGTCGTATGTGAAAAATTTAGACTTGCACCATCCATTGGTCGTGAGGTAAAGGTTCGTACAAATTCCCGGATTGCATTATGTTTTGGATAAAATCTAACATGTCTTCATATTTTTCTGAAAAACGTGACGTGCTTCACACAATGTTTGTGAATGTTCCAATAAGACTAACATCCTCGCCATGTGATTGGTCGGGAGTTCGCTTAGTTTTTTTCTATGTTTACGGCTCCAATGGCATATGTTACAGCCTGACGTTACCAAGTGAAATATTTGTAAATATGATAACAATGGGTGGAGATGCAAAGTGCATACTGCCTTTCAAAATCATATTTTTCGAGGCCAGTGAGCATTCTATGAATGTATTCCCACAACCCAGTTATAAAAAGGTCGAGGTTACTCCATTTCAGTTCAAATCATGAACTTGTTCATGATTTGAACTGATATGGAGTAACGTTGACTTTTATGTGAGGTATTGGTTTTTTGTTGTCCAGGGTCCTCGTGGAGTACACGAGAGGCTTATTTACTAAATTTGTTATCATTAAAGTTGTCTTGTTCATCCACATTGCCTTGTGGTTTCACGATGTGGGGCTTGGGCTATGGGGAGGGTGTTATTGGAATACATACGTTATTGCGATGAATTGACGGTAACATGGCATGAGGTTTGCGGCTCGGAGCGTATGTTCAATCTCAACGCTTCGCGTCGAGGTTGAACATAAGCTCCGAAACGCAAAACTCAGACCATGCTACCATCAGTTCATCACAATATCATATATTGTTGTTTTCTATAAACATTGATAAAACAGGTGAATCTGTATTATTGCATGCGTTTGCGACAACATTTGAGTCAATATGATTCATACTGGAATAATTTTACCTGTTATAGCTCCACGAACGAATTTGTGTCAATGGGGATTATAGGATCTATCGATAAATAGTTTATCTCCACTAATGTGACTAACTTCCGGTTGGTATGCGAAATTCTTTATATCTGAGAGTTCGTTTGTGTACATTGTGATTCAACGAAATAACGTTGTCAAAACTGCGATCGTATTAATAGAAAAAGTCCCCCGCGTAATTGTGTGTCATATTACAATACAGTTGCCTTGGATTGGTCGTAATCTACGCTTGGGCAGTGATGTCCACGCATGCGTTCACCAGCTAATAAAAATCATCACCAGCAAAACTTTAATTAATGAAGCACCAGGATGTACCCGGTTCTCTGTTAATAAAATTTTTGATGATTATTCCTATAATTAGTGTTTGGAATCTAATGTTAATGCGTCCGTGAAAATACTGCCCACTCTGTAGAAAGTGACCAGTCCACGGAGGTCGTACTATACAACGACAATGTTTTCAACGGCCATGTCGTTGATTTGTATGCTGTGTACTAGCCGATGTTGATTGTGATGTCATATTGATTGCCAAGCACATTTTGTCGAGGGGAGAACACCTGGGGACCCCACTCCACCGAGCCATTCCCGACTGGGGTTTGATTTTGGGGGTCCCAAGGTATTCCGTGATGTTCGCCACTAGGCGAAGTTTGACTATGCGCTATCAATCCGAGTCGTAATGTTTACAATACCACAAATACAAACCGACAGTAGTTAGTCCAAGAACGACAACCCACTTTCCAATAGACAATATACGTTATGTTTTGAGGCAAACAATGAACAGTTTTTAGTGGTTCAAATATGTTTGTTCCAGTTCTCGACTGCTATTCGTGTCTAGTAAAGGGTTAGAGGGACATATAATTGAAATAAACCTTTCTCATCAAACGTTCCTCATAGGGTTGCATTTGAAAGTGTAATAAAATGGCCGACAACTGGGACAAATTCGAGATGTTCTCGAGACAAACGAAGTCTCTCGCTTTCGTGTGCATGAAGTGTGTGTATGTAAGGCATGTGAGAATGCACAGAGGGTGTCAACGTTGGGCCTGTCTTTCAGACTTTCTGAGAGTCAATAGAATAGTTTTGGGATTCCCACACAGATATGTCATTCATTTCTTCTCTACAGCTCCTCGAAAGAAAACAGTGGGTTAGAGCCTTTTCCCGATTTTGTGGGGAGTTGTTTGTCACCGAGAACATAGAAAAAACAAAGCTTCACATATAGTCTTTTCCGCACAACTCATGCTTTACATCAGTTGCAAAACATCAAAGACCTACGAAGAAGAGTTTATTCGAGCTAATTGGAAATGCAACTATTCCAAGGCGTCAGTACTAAGGTCGGTAGAATAATTCTAGACTCATACAGTCTCACATTTATGGTAGCAACAGGTCGGCAGGGATCACAGGATGATATATCAATTATAATATCATTTCCTTGTTTGCATAAAATCTATTTCTTATGTCTAGACATTAGGTCGTAATATCCGCAGTAATGGTGATATTTTAATTAAAAGATGCGATCTCTCAAAGTTGTCATTCACTCTTTATAGTCTCTTCATTTATAACAAGAGATATATGTCGCGGTTTAAATGCACTTCCGTGAACACAATTAAGCGTTCATTATCATTATAGTGATCTACTGTTAAAACTGGAAGTCCTGTCACGAATAGTGCGCTTATCTAGGCTTAATTGCGCGCTGGAATTGCGCGCAATTGCCATATCGAATGGCATCCAAAGCACGGCAGGTTCTCCTGGTTACTCATAGCAAACACATGGAATGTTTCTGCCAATGGACCTCCGGGTTACCCGGAGGTCCCTTGGCTGAAACATTGCCTGTGCACAGGCCATATGTACAGAATATGATAGATTTAGTTGGGTAATAACGCGCTCATTAACGCGCATATCAACATGCTATTTGTGCGCATTTAATGACAGGACTTCTAGTTTTAACTGTAGAACTACGGTGGCAACATAAGAAACATTTCCTCTCTAAAACAAATGTTGTCATTTGCGTTATTCATTATAATTTCGTTTTACAATCAGTTGCCGTTACTTCCACCGCAAATATTATGGTAACGAATATTATTACCAGAAACTCCATCATTTCAAACCTTTGTGGGGAGAGAGATGTACAGTGGAGCCACGCTGTTTTTCGGAACGAACGCAGTCAGCCTTTTAAATCCCTCTTATGCATAACGACATTGATGTTGTCGAAAATTACCTCGTTTTAGAAGAGTCTGGGTATAGTCTAATTAATATCGTTAACCTGGTGCCATTCGGCTGCAGGTTAAATATATTAATTTTATCTACCCTGTATGACAAATAAACAGCCTTTGTGTTTAATGGAGAAAAACTCATATCAGTTCATGGTTTGTGCTCCAAGATCGCAAAACAATTTGGTCAGCATGGCTCAAAGTAGTTTAATACGGTATTTTCGCGGTGATCTTTTTCGGTAGAAAGACCGACTGCTGGTTTAAAACGGCAACTCTTTACAGAGTACAGAATGAGCATTTATTCAACACTGATTTTACAAGATCGTCTCTTTGTAGTGTGTTGTCCATGTATCAGCTATAATCCATCATTAGAAGAGAAACTCTTTTTGTTCGTGTATCAGCTATAATGCATCATTAGAAGAGAAACGCTCGAGCTCCTTCCATTTTCTATTAATAATGATATCCCCTGTACCAAAGTATATCCTACAGTGCAGGAGTCACTGAGGTAACATTCAAACGTTTACATTATTACATCGACGCAGCTAAGTTATTCTAGTGTGTGAGTATGGGGAGGTAATCTCTTGTCGCTTGACTAGGCACTATTGTATATGCTGAACAGGTGGATGACGCACTGTCCTTTGTCTCTTGTCAGCTTCCTCATTTTCATTCTCACTCACGAGTAGCTGCATTCCTAATATTAATGGTCAGGGTTGGATCTGGGAGGTTTCTGTACGCAGAACACTCAGTATCAAATGAGTTAATTGCTGAAACTTACTCGTTCATCCAGCTTGGGCATCACCATCTTATCCTCTTTCCCTCATCCGATGGTGTATGGATTCCCTTATGTGTTACTAATTGGGAACACTGTAATCGACTTGTAATGGACTCCAAGGGATCGATACAGTATTTCGATCGCTCCATACCCCTTTTGAAATTCAGCCCCTAAGTCGTGTTCCAACTTGCTCAGTACGTGTTAAGCCTTTCAACATTGACGCCCTGGAATGTATCATTTCAGTCAATACTGTCAACGGAGAAATGGGCGAAACCATCCTGTTTTATCGGGGGGTTCAGTAATAATTTAACCCAGCAGCTCTGAAGAACTGTTGGGTTAAATTAATACCGAGCTTCGCTTCACATTGTTTGCTCTTTATATTGTCCCCACTACCAATTGTTTTTTCTCTCAAGCATTTATGCACACCGTGTTGGAAGGGTTAATGTCTTGTCTGTAAGTTGTTCAATGTACAGTGTTCGCCATCCAGATTTATCCCGTTTGTTTCCTCTCACATAGTATGTTTTTACTGAATCTACTAAGAGACAACTAACATTAATAAATTTTTCCCGCGTTTCGGCAGAAAAGCGAGAAAACTTTGTCTAGATATAACGGTAAAAACAAAAAGTGCAATGACGTTGCTTTGGGCTGACCAATAAGAGTATGATTTGTATGTGATGTGACAAAAGTTCGTTCAGAATAATACTGAGTTTGTCAGTTTCTAGCAAGTCCTTCGCGCAGTAAGCATTAAACTTTCAAAGAAATAGATTTAATATGACATTAATGCAGTATAATTATTATATGCATAGGGTGTAGGTCCGGCTTCCCCTCTTGATACGGTCTTCAGCATTGGCTTCGGATACAGGTTTCCAGAGTGAATTTTTTACATAAGTTAAAATATAACAATAGCACAGCTTAGCGGGGCAACATACGCCCGTCAAAATTGGAACATGCACACGTTTCTCTGGGGTAAAGTTTGAAATTGACTCGACTATGTCTGTCCCCGCCCCCCCCCCCCCCCCCCCCCCATCCAATCATTGCCCATTCCCCTGCCCTGTCTGGGGTAAATGGTTTCAAATTGTATGCTTGTGTGCACACATTTCATATTGTTTTTGTGAAATTTTAGTATGCAAAATGGAAATGCAAACAATTTTTGGGTGTAGAAGATTCTCCACGCCGTTTACAAAGGTGGCGTCCATTCATTGACAAGTTAACTTCATTGATAACGACTGACGATAGGAGGCGCCAAGGAAAAGGACATCTAGAGGATCATAATAGCTATAAACGGCGAGGAATCTTGTCGTTTAAAAATAAAAAGGAGTTATCTGCTCCTGTCACATGCGCAACGACAATTGATGATCAACACGGCTGCAAAGTTTGAACAATAAAGAAAGTAAAATGTTGAAGGAGTAGGCGACACAACACTGTACTGTTTCAAGTACTAAAAGGGCATAACTATGTAAATACGAAACAGAGTTACCTGCTCTTGTCACATGCACAACGGCCATTGGTGATCAACATGTGTGCCAAGTTTGAACAATATAGCATGTAAAAGTTTGAAGGAGAAGGCGACACAATACTGTAATGTTTTAAGTACTTGAAGGGAAATAACTCCGGAAATACCAAATTGAGTTACCTGCCCTTGCCCCGGCAATTGGTGATCACCATGTGTGCAAAGTTTGAATAACATAGCATGTAAAATGTTGAAGGACAAGGCGACACAGTACTGTAATGTTTTAAGTACTAAAAGGGGGCATAACTCTGGAAATACAAAATGGAGTTACCTTCACTTGTCACATGAACAATGGCAATTGGTGATCAACATGTGTACAAAGTTTGAACAATGTAGCCTGTAAAATGTTGAAGGAGGAGGCGATACAATAACGTGATGTTTCAAGTACTAAAAGGGGACATAACTCTGGAAATACAAAACGGAGTTACCCGCTTTTATCACATGCACAACGACAATTGGTGATCAACACACGTGCAAAGTTTGAACAATATAGCGTGTAAAATGTTGAAGGAGAAGACGACACAATACTGTAATGTTTTAAGTACTAAAAGGAGCATAACTCTGGAAATCCTAAATGGAGTTACCTGCTCTTGTCACATACACAACGGCAATTACTAATCAATATGTTTGTAAAGTTTGAACAATATAGCATGTAAACCTTTGGAGGAGTAGGCGACATGTTTACAGACAGACAGACAGACAGACAGGCAGGCAGGCAAGGTAGGTTTTTTTCTCTGGTTTTTCCTGGCAAGCTGGACCGTCTGCGACGGAGTTTTGTTAATGTTGTTGAGACAAAAATGTCTTAATTTGATGTAATCATAATTATATCTCATGTTTGCAATAAATATCATCCATTGTGCCAAGGCTTGCTAGTCGGCAAAGTTGAAAAGGGTGTTGTTATTGTAGTGGTTTTGTAGACCTATAATATACTGCTATATCCTCCTTCTGTAATTATTTCTATGTTATCATTGTGAACTGTATCGTATTTTCAGCATAATTTGGGGACGGGTAAATCGGAAGAGATCGCCCTAAGCGGCATTTCTTGGCATGCAAATATGTCGAAATATGTCAATAAAGCCTTGAGATACAGATGTCTATGTAAAATCCGCCGCCCAAACATAAATACTTAACGACGAACGAGGGTAAGACGGCACCTAAAGTTGGCCCAGGGCTGCAATGTATGCTTGTCCGTCACTGGGGGAGCGAGTAGCCATTGTAACTGAATAATTTGCTCGTTGCTTCGACCAGAGGGTGAAGTTCAATCCTCTTAAACTGTATATTAAAAACTGCACTTTCTTCAACTACAACTGTTTGTGCTGTACACATGGACAGGTGTGAGGTGTTAGCATGTCTGGTGTTATCAAGAATAGTTTAGTCTTACAAATAGATCACTATTGGCCGACAGATAAAACCGAGTTGCACAGCATGCATCTTGCTGTCTTATCTAAAATAATTTGTTGCAATGTCATTCAACGATAATTTTACACGATTACGTTGACCTGCACAGTGATGGATTAACCCTATAAACAGTGGTGTAGAGAATGTGATTTTTTATGGATGGGGTGGGGGTGGGGTGGGGGGGGCGGGTGGGTGGGTGGGTGGGGGTAGGGGGAGGTGGTAAAAACGAGCTAAAACAACAGTTTTCCAATCGGGAAATTTTCATCTCGATTGGAGTCTTTTTTATACCTATTCGCTCTTGCCAGTAACCATGTGCTTTCTTTCGAGACTAAATTTGGTACATGGACTTTGGTCACGCACAAAGTTGATGATACAGTTAGACGGCTGCGCTACCCGATTCTGGATGAAGTTTAGGGCCCCGCATGATCAATTTGGAGTTAAATGGGATGTTGCATCACGACTAATGGATGTGTCTGTTGTTCATTCACAAATAAATGTCCAAGAAGTCTTGAGTTTTTCGGTTGCAAGTTAAAACTATGAATTAGTCTGCCTAGAAATTTACTCCTCTTCTAAAAGGGCTCAACTTTTGACGTGGACGATATTATTTTTGCAAAGGCAGGAATTGAAGCATTGAAAACGATCATTTCAACACACAAAAAAGAAATATTAATTAATTGGCTCTCATATGATGAGACTATCATTAGTAATAGTCACTGTCGTAGTATTTTAGGTAGAAGTAACGACAACGGGTTTTCAGTACTTCTCCCACAATTTTACGGTAATTTTTACAGTGTAAACACGAGAGTAGTAGTGCTCGCACGTTTCAGGGAACAGTTGCAGGATCTCATTGCAGGATCTCATGTGACGTCATAGTCACGTGACGTAGTGGCGCCATGTTGTGTTGTCATGGTAACCCGCGTGAGCGGCCATGTTGTGACGTCATCTCCATAGTGATACGTGGTGTGAGTGCGCATGCGCAGCGCGTGTTGTTAGGGTGATACGTGTTTCCGTCGTCCATTTTGTATACTGGAGGCCGCCATCTTGGTTTCTATGGTAGCACGTGATTGCTATGTTACCAATGGCTTCTAACAAGACAGAGGTATGTTTTGGGGGTATGTTCCTTTGTAGAAGAGTAAATCTAATTACCACAAACAACCCGACAAGCCATCCAAATCACCAAAATCCACCCGAAATCACCGAAATTGACTTTATTTCCCCATTTTATCGGTTTAGCACGTAGTGCTATAGTACTAAGGGGGTACCGGGGGTGCGTTAGATTGAATCGGAGTAAATCTGATTACCACAAACAACCCGACAATCCTTCCAAATCACCAAAATCCACCCGAAATCACCGAAATTGACTTTATTTCCCCATTTTATCGGTTTAGCACGTAGTACTATAGTACTAAGGGGTACAAGGGGTGCATTCGACTGAAGTGGAGTAATGTTCTGGCTTAGAATTCTCCCAGAATCCCTTTTTGGATCCTTTTCCCATGACGTTTTTCCCTATTAAGAATAGCACGTAGTGCTATAGGACAAATTTACCCAGAATTCTCTGCTTCTATCTATATATGCAATAGTTTACGTCTATCTGGCCATGTTCCTTTGTTCTAGAGTATACTCCAGTAGCGCAGAAGAGCCTATTATTTGGAACAGTTTATCTTATTATTACTATATTTAGCAATTTCGGGTCTATTCTTGTTAGTTCTGACCCTATTCTAAGTACTCTTGTTGTTTCATTTATCTAGATAATAACTAACCAATCAGATTGCTTGATTTCCCATAATGCAGTTATCTCCCTTGTGTATAACAAAAGACTATATCCAATGGCACCACAATTTTAGCACCCCTTTTTGAAAAACATATGACCTTCGGATAACCTTTTTTTTCGTATGAGGCCATGAGGGCTATGTAAAAGCCCTCAATGAGTCCTCATTTATTATCCCTCATACCCTCATTGAATTTTGAGTTTATGAGGACCTTGAAAAAAATCCCTCAATGAGGTATAATTTACTACGACTCTTATCCTCATTTCAGTATTTAACTGGTATATCCTATGGAATCCCATTTTGGAAAACGCCCGTGGAATCCCTTTTTGTCGTATGAGGCCATGAGGGCTATGTAAAAGCCCTCAATGAATCCTCATTTACTATCCCTCATAGCCTCATTGAATTTTGAGGTTATGAGGACCATTACAAATCCCTCAATGAGGCATAATTTACTACGACTCTTAGCCTCATCTCGGTATTTGAGGATACCCATGGCCTGGTATTGTATTATTCGAGGATACCTATCGAGGATACCTTTTATAGGATACTTATCTGAGGATACTATATAGGCTGTTCATATCCCTATAGGTCTCTTGCTGGCCCTTAGTACTATTAATCCACCTGATGCTTTATGCTATCCTATGACTGGTATAGGTAGTATGCAATGCTAGGCATAGGGGTATTGTGGGTAGGGGTACTGCCTGGTAGTTTAGAACGGTACTATAGTATGGGCGGTATATACACTTATAGGCCCCTGTTAGTGCTTGGTACTATTAACCAACCGATTGCTTTGTTTTATTATATGGCTGGTATATGTAGTACGTTATGGTAGACCTAGTGATTTTGTGGGGGTGGGGGTAATGCTTGGTAGTTTAGAACCGTAGTATAGCATAGGCTGTACATATCCCTGTAGGTCTCTTGCTGGCCCTTGGTACTACTGATCCACCAGAGGCTTCATATTATTGAGCGGTATTCTGGGGTCGGGGTCAATGCCTGGTAATACAGAATGGCAGCAGAGTATGGTTGGTATATTTCCCTATAGGTCCCATTCTAACCGTTCATAGTATTAACCTACCAAATGCTTTGTATCACCCTGTTACTGGTAAGGTGGTACGTAATAAGTAGTTCCTACCTTATTCCGAGTACTCTTGTTGTTTCATTTATCTAGATCATTTATATAAATTATAATTAACCAATTAGATTGCTTGATTTCCCATAACCTGTACTTAATCGTACAGAGTTATCTCCCTTCTGTATAATAAAAACCTATATCAATGGCAATATCCCCGGCACCCCAATTTCGGCACCCCTTTTTTTGAAAAGCATATGGCCTTCGGCACCCCTTTTTTCTGAAATGAGGATAAGAGTCGTATTAAAAAGCCCTCAAATGAGGGATTTTTAATACGACTCTTATCCTCATTTCAGAAAAAAGGGGTGCCGAAGGCCATATGTTTTTCAAAAAAGGGGTGCCGAATTGGGGTGCCTTCTGAAGAATCCCATTTTATTGAAATGAGGACAAGAGTCGTATTAAAAATCCCTCAATGAGGTCTAATTTACTACGACTCTTGTCCTCATTTCAGAAAAATGGGATTCTTCAGAAGGCACCCCAATTCGGCACCCCTTTTTTGAAAAACATATGGCCTTCGGCACCCCTTTTTTCTGAAATGAGGATAAGAGTCGTATTAAAAATCCCTCATTTGAGGGCTTTTTAATACGACTCTTATCCTCATTTCAGAAAAAAGGGGTGCCGAAGGCCATATGCTTTTCAAAAAAGGGGTGCCGAAATTGGGGTGCCGGGGATATTGCCATTGATATAGGTTTTTATTATACAGAAGGGAGATAACTCTGTACGATTAAGTACAGGTTATGGGAAATCAAGCAATCTAATTGGTTAATTATAATTTATATAAATGATCTAGATAAATGAAACAACAAGAGTACTCGGAATAAGGTAGGAACTACTTATTACGTACCACCTTACCAGTAACAGGGTGATACAAAGCATTTGGTAGGTTAATACTATGAACGGTTAGAATGGGACCTATAGGGAAATATACCAACCATACTCTGCTGCCATTCTGTATTACCAGGCATTGACCCCGACCCCAGAATACCGCTCAATAATATGAAGCCTCTGGTGGATCAGTAGTACCAAGGGCCAGCAAGAGACCTACAGGGATATGTACAGCCTATGCTATACTACGTTTCTAAACTACCAAGCATTACCCCCACCCCCACAAAATCACTAGGTCTACCATAACGTACTACATATACCAGCCATATAATAAAACAAAGCAATCGGTTGGTTAATAGTACCAAGCACTAACAGGGGCCTATAAGTGTATATACCGCCCATACTATAGTACCGTTCTAAACTACCAGGCAGTACCCCTACCCACAATACCCCTATGCCTAGCATTGCATACTACCTATACCAGTCATAGGATAGCATAAAGCATCAGGTGGATTAATAGTACTAAGGGCCAGCAAGAGACCTATAGGGATATGAACAGCCTATATAGTATCCTCAGATAAGTATCCTATAAAAGGTATCCTCGATAGGTATCCTCGAATAATACAATACCAGGCCATGGGTATCCTCAAATACCGAGATGAGGCTAAGAGTCGTAGTAAATTATGCCTCATTGAGGGATTTGTAATGGTCCTCATAACCTCAAAATTCAATGAGGCTATGAGGGATAGTAAATGAGGATTCATTGAGGGCTTTTACATAGCCCTCATGGTCTCATACGACAAAAAGGGATTCCACGGGCGTTTTCCAAAATGGGATTCCATAGGATATACCTGTTAAATACTGAAATGAGGATAAGAGTCGTAGTAAATTATACCTCATTGAGGGATTTTTCAAGGTCCTCATAAACTCAAAATTCAATGAGGGTATGAGGGATAATAAATGAGGACTCATTGAGGGCTTTTACATAGCCCTCATGGCCTCATACGAAAAAAAGGTTATCCGAAGGTCATATGTTTTTCAAAAAGGGGTGCTAAATTTGTGGTGCCATTGGATATAGTCTTTTGTTATACACAAGGGAGATAACTGCATTATGGGAAATCAAGCAATCTGATTGGTTAGTTATTATCTAGATGAATGAAACAACAAGAGTACTTAGAATAGGGTCAGAACTAACAAGAATAGACCCGAAATTGCTAAATATAGTAATAATAAGATAAACTGTTCCAAATAACAGGCTCTTCTGCGCTACTGGAGTATACTCTAGAACAAAGGAACATGGCCAGATAGACGTAAACTATTGCATATATAGATAGAAGCAGAGAATTCTGGGTAAATTTGTCCTATAGCACTACGTGCTATTCTTAATAGGGAAAAACGTCATGGGATAAGGATCCAAAAAGGGATTCTGGGAGAATTCTAATCCAGAACATTACTCCACTTCAGTCGAATGCACCCCTTGTACCTCTTAGTACTATAGCACTACGTGCTAAACCGATAAAATGGGGAAATAAAGTCAATTTCGGTGATTTCGGGTGGATTTTGGTGATTTGGAAGGATTGTCGGGTTGTTTGTGGTAATCAGATTTACTCCGATTCAATCTAACGCACCCCCGGTACCCCCTTAGTACTATAGCACTACGTGCTAAACCGATAAAATGGGGAAATAAAGTCAATTTCGGTGATTTCGGGTGGATTTTGGTGATTTGGATGGCTTGTCGGGTTGTTTGTGGTAATTAGATTTACTCTTCTACAAAGGAACATACCCCCAAAACATACCCTGTCTTGTTAGAAGCCATTGGTAACATAGCAATCACGTGCTACCATAGAAACCAAGATGGCGGCCTCCAGTATACAAAATGGACGACGGAAACACGTATCACCCTAACAACACGCGCTGCGCATGCGCACTCACACCACGTATCACTATGGAGATGACGTCACAACATGGCCGCTCACGCGGGTTACCATGACAACACAACATGGCGCCACTACGTCACGTGACTATGACGTCACATGAGATCCTGCAATGAGATCCTGCAACTGTTCCCTGAAACGTGCGAGCACTACTACTCACGAGATAATTTAATTTACCGTTTATACTCACTAAATTCAAAACCTGTCTGATATGCTGGCCTCTCCCCGTGACCATTGACTTCTTCGTATTGAGTCTTTTGTACTGACAAATTCAACGCAACGCATGCTTTATCGATAATGATCAATGACAAAGAGGCTACTATTTTCATTCAGCTCGCGGTTGAAGGTAAGAATATGGCCTGTGTGTTTGTAATAAACTCCAGTACTATGACTTTTTAGTAGGTATCAATTTAACCACTCACGGATGGTGTTACATAAATGAGGTAAAATCCAATTGTAACTTCGTCGTCAAGTACCAAAGCCGTAGAGGAGGTGATTTATCTGACCTCGGATAGTTTTGATCAGGGGCATCGCGAATATTACCGATTGGGAGTTGTAAACCAATTTGTCCCGACTCTCATGACGCCAAGCCCCAAACGATAAAATATCCCGAGTATGTCACGAAGGCATGCCTTGATAGAAGGCATGCATTGATGATGTAGAAGGAATACTGTCAGAAATTCATTTGCGGATAAATATTTGTAGAAGTCATAACCCATGCGAATTTTATTCGATTAGCATGTACAAGATTGATAATGCACACCTCCTACGCCCCTCCCCATCAAAAGTACTTCTCTGGTCTTGCTCATTCTAAGTTAGATAAAATACGGAACGCTTCATCCTAGCCACAGACGTCACGTTTGGAGAGGGCAAGAGAATGACTGTCCCAGATCTTTCGTTGGAGATGAGGGTGATGCCCAGGCCTGCGAAGTGATTGTACTCTGGCTGGTAGCACAGAAAAAAATTAATACGAGAGTCATATGTATACATGTGAGTCTCAGTGTGTGAAAGAGCTCCTTAGATCGCGTTCCTAGTTATCCCAGTTCCAGAGGAACTACCCCGACTGCATCCGTACTCTCTAAGACCCGAGCAAGTGCTCTTTTCATTTGAAAGTGTTTTATTTTCGTGTTTACGAGTGAATAGTATTATCTCATAAGTATTATCTCATAAATTAACTCTTAGAAGCCGGGGAATCAGAATTAATTTACTGAACATGACATACCGCGAAAAACTTACAGTAAAGCAGGTACTTCTAGTCAAGTGTCGTCTGCCTATTCAGGCAGACGACACTTGACTAGAAGCACCTGCTCAGTGTTTAATTCTCTCCCCAGCCCCAAGATAGCCGGACCGTCACAGCCAGATTACCTGCCGTATTGCATCACAGGCAAGAAATCTCCACTCCCGGCTTTTAAGAGTTAAGCAACCAGCGTAGACAAGTCAATTGACTATAGAATATTTTATGTGTGTTTTACTCTAGAATTGAAAACAAGATGATTACTGTGTAATTAAGATGTTCGTCTGGCAAACTGATCACACAATGCTTCGACTGTTGTGTTTTGTAGTCTGATAATAAACTCCCAATTGTAATGATGAGACAAAAGGTAAACTCAGACAGTGTTAAGACTGTTAAGTATTGTAAAGTGATGAAGGGAGTCTACCGCAGACACCGTATGTACACTGCTTTTGTTAACTACAAAATCGACACCCCATTAAATCTACTGCGAAGAGGGGTTTCAAACCGACCTTGTGACTTCACCGCATAAATCCCTGTAACTTTTAATTACGTTACAATCTGAGAAGAAAAAGATCGACGACGCGTATGAAAACAATTTCTCCCTTGACATTTCTTCCTTGATGGTACAAACTGTTGAAACTGATGCTCAGAAAGCTCCCCGCGAAAGCTTTCTCAGAAAGCTTGTCGGAGGTCTATTTCAAGAATGAAGAAAAAAAAATCAAAGGAGAAATTTGCTTTCAGTTCTTATTTATTTATTTATTTATTTATTTATTTATTTATTTATTTATTTAGTAGGTGGTTGCTTCGTGAATTTGCATGGAAGACAAATCAATATTTGCAACGTGCAGTCCAGAGGTCTCCCCCAAATAACGAATATGAACTCACCCAACTGATACCACTGAACTGGCGTGGAAGATACCGCAAGGGTTCAAAGGGTTGACGATACTTTCAACACCAGAGTCGTATCGTGTTGGACTGCTACATAATTTGCCTATGGCTGATGATAAAGTGTAATTCGAGTTAACAGATTAAATAATCTGAATCTGTAATGGATGGAGAGAATATGTCTTTGTTGGTGCTGCAGGTGCTGATGTGTTGAAAGACATCTCCAATCTTGAGAATAATCCAGTTTCGAGCGGTTTTATAACAAACCAGATTCATCACAATGGTATATGGAGCAAGAACAAAAAATCTTGCATTTAAAATTTGACTTACATATCAGGGGCCAGTTCGAATGGATGTGCGGTAGAACTGGTCACAGAATGCGGAAGAATGCACTTTGAATCCCGATTGCCTATGTGGGGGCACGGTGGCGCAGTATACTAAGGCGTACCGCACGTCGACGGTGCACTTGTCTTCAACCAATGCTTTCCCCGCTTGTGCAGAGTTAGTATGTTTGGGAGTTTGGCAGTTGCTTGCCATTGCTTGGTGATTTTCTCCGGGTACCCCCTGCTTGTGCGGAGGTAGGACGTTGTGGAGTCGCTGCTGGGTGGTTCACTGCGGGTACACCGGCTTCCTCCGACCGACACAAGATGACACTGTGTCGTTAAACCCCAATGGAAAAATGTCAAGCAAATAAACGCGAGCCAATTGTGTCTGTGGGTTGACCTAGGACCGAGTGCATCTACGGAACCGAACGTGGTTGTATCTGCAAGCCAAATATGTCCACAGAGCCCACGCCGATTATGTCAGCAGGCCTGACGGAGAACAATTGGCTGGAACTTTGCCGGCGTAATCGGCTTGCAGACATAATCGGCATTCGGACCTATTGGGTAGAGAGAGGCGTACGTTACTGATCCGATTTGTTGACAGAAAAATCGTTTTTCACACTGAATGTGCTGTGGATGTTAATGCATTTCTATCACCCGACAGTAAACATAAGTCACACAAGTATAAATCGTCATTTGAGTGCAACAAAGTGCCATCTAAAATGCTAAAGCATTGTAGTAAGCACCCTGTTGCACTCAGGGGACAAAATTAACCTTTATTTAACACGAGTTGAAGTCGGCATTTGCAACATTTTGTCTCCTCATATAAGAATATTTTTTCGTTGGAGCAAGCAATCTGTATTCGATTTCCTGTAGATAGTGATAAGATACGAGACCCATAGCGGTAGTAGTGCAGTGACAAGTAGCTAGAGCCAATTGTGGGACTGGTATTGGTAGAAGCCATCGGATATATTATCACCTAGAGAATACTGCTTGCTACCTTTCACAGAATCCCATTCCAGTTTCTGGCTGCAGAACCAATTTTTCCGGAATGAGTCGAGGTGTCTCAAGAACATTTGCGCAAAGCAGTTGCACTCATTACTCTTAAGCGAACTCGGCGAGCAAGAAATCATACCCATCACCAAAGACAGCTAACCGTGTTTGAACTAAGAGTTTGCGGATCTTAGGCAAATGGAGCAATCTGATTGGACTTACTAAGGCTTGGTCGAGGGAAGAGATCGGAACAGCGTCAGAGATAGTTATGAATACAGAGAATGGGGGTTGGAATGGCAACACAAGTATGAATTCGTGTTTAATCAATTGTTTATTTCAATGCTCCCAATATTAGAGACCGTCCACCCATGCGGGGATCTATTTTCTAATTTACCATTATTGCTATTATTTATTTATTGGTGTTTAAGGTCACATATCTTTGCACAATGGATAATCATGACCACAACATGAGTATCAACTCATGACCAGGGCAGAGCGTTAATAAGCCATGTTGCCCATTTTAGAGAGGGTTTGCACCTCCCAAGCATTGGTGACTGGGTCCTATTTTACCAGTAAATCAGAGCCTGTTTACCGCAGCGAAGAGACACTCCTTCACTTCCCGGGGTTCCCGCCGGGAAAATTTACCATTAACCTTTTACGCAACGTAGACGATATCAAAATTTATTATTTTAAATATCATTTTTTAAAGGTTTTCAAAAAATGTCAACAAAACCATACCATGTGACCCCTCTTTGGAACGAGCTCGACGAGCTCGTTCCAAAGAGGGGTCACATGATATGGTTTTGTTAAAATTTTCCGAAAAATAATATTTTTTCAGCTGCTGAATTTGCGTATCACGCGGGCGGATGCGGGCGATTCGTTGTGTAAAGGGTTAAAACAGACAAGCTACCACAGAAAACAAAAAATCCTGATTTTCTCGGGGATACAGTACGGCCGCTATGGACTGGGCACTTTCCACAGGTGGGCAATATTTTTATGGACGCAATGATATTAGATGCCAAACACTAAATCTTGGAATAATACAACCCGGCGCTTCATTCATTACAAGTTTACTGATGATAATTTTTATGACCCAGTATACGCATGCGTGGACATTACTGCCCACTCTACGGCGACTGTACTGTACGATGAGACTAGTTGCACTATTACCGTATTTGCCGTACTACCCTTGTCTCTTGAATGGTTAGATATTACAGGTATAAGTTTAACGGAACAGGGAACAGGGAATTGTTTTGTGTCCCAGTCGATCTGACACCATTAGTCATATAGATTACTTCTTTTGACTGATCTTCCATGCAAAAATAATTTTTTTCTCTCAGTATACATAATTAACTGGACTTAACCCTTTCAATCCTAGCGGCCGTTTTCCCGCCCAGGAACATGTTACATTATAATTTCATTAAATAGGATGGACGCTAAGTGCATGTGTGTGGTATACCAATCAGTATTTTCAACGTGCAGCCCTAAGGCTGCACGTTGAAAATATTATTGGTCTACCCCTAAATAATGAACATGGACTCTTCCAGTTGCTGTCATTCAACTAATATGGAAGATGCCACAAGGGTTCAAAGGGTTAAGATAAAGTTATACGAAAATCACGATTGGATGGGTAACAGTTTCACTGCAAAGAAACCGAAGACTTGTGAACAGTGGGCTGGTCAATTTCACACTTCCTGTCCAGTTTCAATCAATATCTCTTCGTACACATAAACATACCCGGACGAGCGATTCTATAGCAGCGAGACAGAAGGGCCACTAGGAAGATAGGCAAGTAGGCAGGCAGGCACACAGAAATTCAACAAACACTTTTTGACACACTGTTTGGTTTTGTCTGGAAACATAAACAAAAGAATGAATGTTTTTACTTTTATCTCCAAACTTTCTGTCGTTATATTCACTGGAAAGTTGGAACAAAGAGTACAACGAATACAGATTTTGGTCCATCTAGGTAACGCCGATGAACATTTACAAAAATCAAATTAAATACAATAAAGCCCAAAAGAAAATAAAATAATAATAATAATAATAATAATAATGCGCTGATATGAGGACATAATGGGACAGAATCATTGTTTTGACCTTTGCCATTCGCATGTTGATTCCATCTCTGATGGATGATGTATATCGTGTCTGGCTTGTCGTTCCTGGCTGATGGAATATGGATTTCATACGGCGAATATGTCACCGTGCCCACAAGCATAATAATTCATAAAGTTCATTTCCATCATCGAGGCGAGACAATCGTACAATAATCCATTCAGTTTTGCCAGTGGCATGTTAATGATACATGTATCAATGCACTAGAATATTGATAGGAAATGCACAACAACGTCCATAGCCCGAGAATTAGGATTACAGTGTTTGTGTTATTGAGGTTTAACGACACTTTCTATTACCAAAAAATGGCCGCTGGCCGTTTACCGGGTATTTGAGCTCACAATCCGCCGATTTCGATGCCGATTCTGATTGTAATACCGTGCTCTACTAAATGAGTCGAGGCTTGAAAGAACTACATTAAATTGAACATATTTCACAGTGTTAAAACGTAGTTGACTCAGGTCGCAGTAAAATGACCAGACGCGCCCACGTGGGCGGTATACGTGGATCTGATCCACGTGCACCGTCCAAGTGCGCGCGACTGGTCATTTTACAGCGACCTGAGTCAATGGAGTGCAAGCTTCACTTTTTCCGGTATGAACTGGCGATTGCCGCAAGTATACGCTCAATTGTAAGCTTCACATGCCGTTTAACTTTTATATCCCGTAAAGGGGCGTCTAGAGAAATTAAGAATACACATTGTGGTTGTTTCTCAACTTTATTGAATGGTATCATTAACATCATTAAATATTGAAAATTCAACAATTGCAGAAGATAAAACATTGTGGTTAATGAATCATCACAAAAAATGCTTGGCAACAATCGGTTGAACCGATGTTCCAGGAGCCGTTGCTGTTGTCATCCGATTTCCCACATTCGATCCCACGGCCGATTGGGGTGGCCGATTCCCATCATCGGTTGTAAATAACATTCGATAGCTAGCGTCACTTCGTGTTGGACAGTTTTACGGGTTAAGGAAACCAGAGTACGCGAAGACAACCACCGAGCAACGGCGACCACCTGTCAGACTCCCCAACTCCACACAAGCAGGGTTAACATTGGTTGAAGGCAAGTGCACTATCGACATGCGGTTCGTCTTAGTAAACAGCGCCACCGTTCCCCCAAGTTGCAAATCGGGACGAAGTGCCTTATCCAAGGACAAAACGCTGTTACCCCTGGCGGGGATCGAGATATGGACCTTTCGGTTTGAAGTCAAATGCCGTAACCACTGAGTGACCGCGCTTCCTACGAAATTCCCATACCATTGGTGTTAAATTTTCTTATAGCTTTAGGAAATTAACGGGATCTAACGTTTCCTATAAATCTCTTGCAATTTACGAACATTGCTAGCTATGAACAGACAGTGCCACATCGTGTCGGACAGTTTTATGGATGATGTTAGTCGCAGCACCCGAAGAGAACCACCGAGGAGCGGCGTGAAACTGCCAGATACCCCTACATACCAACTCTGCACAAGCCAGTGTTCCATCGACATGCAGTATGCCCTAATAATCAGTGCCCCTTCATGGGTAATCGGGATGAAGTGTTAAACCATTGAGCCAACATGCGCCCTAGCGGCGTCTCGTTTCATCTGGACGAGTTCATCTCGTCAACGACGGAATACAACAACACAGATCAATTGACTGTTATAGTAATCTGTTTATTATATGGCAATTAGTATTTTAAACTGATCACAACACCTGAAAAATCAAATACTTGTTACAAGAATTATATTAGCCAAATAACCATTAAAAATTTATGGAATTGGGCAATCCTAAACGCGTAGTAATATCGTACGTTCGTGTCGAACATGAAACTTGAAAGTCAAAACAATGGAGGCAAAATTTGATGTTCAATCGGAATCGCTTCCGATAATACAGATTCGCCTACGTTTTGTTGGTTCGCATCTTGAAAATAGATGTTAATTGCTATTTTGCAATTGTTCAGCACGGCATTTTCAAATAGACATCGATTGGAATGTTTGTCGGAGTTTAATGGGGAGACACTCGTGTTTATGTTCTGTGCTTATGTTCTGTATTTATTTACAGGTCACTGGTAGAAATAGTCCATTCACGTGCTCCTCGTTTAAAAAGGCATGATAACGATCTGGAAAACTTGACACTCTTGTTTTCCGGAGTGCTGGATTTGATGGGCAAACTACAGTGGTATTGAGGGACTATTTGTGGTAGTCATATAATACATGTGTTTACTATATTTTCTTCTGTATTATACCGTGAAGGAAACCAATAAATCAAATAAATCAATAGTTATTTGTGTTGAATTCAGATCTTCATTGCCCATTCTTGACGAGGACAGGTGAGTGAATCTTTTGTTTTGTTTCATCATTCAGTTATATGCAGATGATACTCGTGGGTAATCTTTTTAATATCAAGTCAGCGACAACTCCAGATGACGACGTTGAGCTCGTTCCAATGAGGGACCGTAAGCTATGTTTTTGACGCACAAAATAAAAAAAAAATGAGTTATTCAATACTTTTGTTTGAATATGTCGTCTGCTTTTCATGTGAGGTAAAGGGTTGAATATCAAATCAACGAGGTACTGAGATGTATCCTCACTCAAATTCTTGGTGATTTACGTTTTGTATAATTATATTTTTATGGACCATGCTTGACGCGGGCATATGAGTATTATTGTTTTATTATCATCTACCCCAACAACACAACGAGGTGTTGAGACGTATACTCACCGAAAGGTCCGATTATACTCTCTGGGTACAGCCGAGCTCTAGGGTGAGCATAAATCTCTTATAACCACCCCAACGTGTTGACAATAACTTCTTCACACGTCCTCCGATTCAATAAACTGAGAAATGTGTCAATACAGTTGGTAATATTTGTTTATTTATTGGTGTTTAATCCTTTACCTAACATGAAAAGCAAACGACACTTGGAAAAAAAATTCTTGAATAACAATTTTTTTTCATTTTTTAGTCTTAAAAACATAGGCTATGATCCCTCTTTGGAACGAGCTCGACGAGCTCGTTCCAAAGAGGGGTCATAACCTATGTTTTTGAGACAAAAAATGAAAAAAATAATGAAAATTAATTGGCGATTTTTGAGAATAGCGCTGGCCGATTTTGACCGTTACGTTGGGTAAAGGGTTACGGTCACATATTTCTTCACAATGGCTAATCATGACCACAACATGGAGATAAAGCCAAGTTTAGTCAATAGTTTATACCCATGTTTCCCATTTTAGAGGACTTCATCCCCAAGCATTAGTGACTGGGTCATATCTTACCTGCAAAACAGAGCTTGTTTATCACAGTAAACAAGCACTGCTTAACTTCCCAGGGTTCTCACGGGGGAATAAAGTGGGTAAAGAAAATGTACAACTCATCCCCACTTATGTTGTAAAATTTGCGAATCTCGTCATGGGACTGGGAACTTATTGGAAAGCCTCTAAGAGTCATCTGAATTTTTCTTTAACCAAACATGCCACGATTTTCATATCGATGCATCAGGATGTTTCGAACAATGAACCTGTGTCTTTCATTTGTTATTTTAAGGTGTGAGCATACCAATGGAGGCTATTTATCGTTATGGGCTGACATTTAAGGGATTGACAACAATTTAATCAGATCCAATAACAACCAGAAAGAACTTTAGTTGCTCTGTTGATAGCCAGACGGAAGTGCGGTGGCTCAGTGGTAGAGTGTTGGACTTCTATGCCAGAGGTCCCGAGTTCGATCACCGTCCGGGACGACCCGCGTTGTGTCCCTGGGCAAGGCACTTTATCCCGGTTGCCTATATGGGGGCACGATGACGCCGTGTATTAAGGCGTACTGCACGTCGATGGTGCACATGTCTTCAACCGCTGTAACCCTGCTTGAGCGGAGCTTGAACAGAGTTAGAATGTTAAGGAGCTGGCAGTTACTCGTTGATGCTCGATGGTTCTCCTCCGGTACTCCGGCTTCCTCCACCCGTAAAACTGCCACAGTCACGATTAGCCAGTCTGCGTATTTATGTGACCTTAAAAACGAAAAAATAAATAAGTAAATAAATAGCCAGACAAGCTATTAATCAAACACAGCCTCGGGCGATCGACATTTTTTTGCATGCTGCAAGAGGTGTGTCGGCTGCGACAGGTGACCCTGCGTAGATGCAAATAAGGCGTAGCGAATCGGCTATATTAATATTGCTGAAAGCACGAATCAACCATTTAAACAAAGAATCGCCCGCATCCTTCCGCGTAATTTGTAAATTGAGCAGCTGAAAAAAATTAATTTTTCAAAATATTTTCCAATGAAGGGTCACATGATAAGGTTGAAAAAATTAAAAAAATAGTAATTAAAATAATAAATTTTGACATTCTCTACTTTGGGTAAAGGGTTAAGCAAAATGATGTCTACCCATGGTAAATTCAGTAGAACTCAAAGAGCTTAATAACAGAGCTCCGCGAAGTTTCGTGTTTCGATTCGATTTCGAAACTTAAGTTGATATTCGATTCGATTCGAAATCAGCTGCCCGGTGCGTTTCTCCTTGAATATTCACACATGGAGATAGCTTGGTATAAGTCATTGTCTCACAAAACATCTACTCCGGATGGCATTTACACGTAAATAATGCTGAAAATAATGACAGGGTGTAACAAAGTTAAATTTTCCAAACAATGTTGACGATGAGCTGCTGATAGCGGCTAGTCCTGCTGTGCTTAGTAATGGTAAGTCTCGCACCCGTTCCTGGGTAATATTCCAACTATATCATCAAGGCATGCCTTCCAGGAAGGCACGCCTTGATGATGTAGCTGGAATATTTTATCAGTCTGAACTTGAGCCGTCATATTCGGAACAATCAGGTTTACAGTCGCCCCTCCCCTTATCGGCCATCTTCAAGACGTACAGAATTCGATTCGAGATTCGATTCGATTTCTAATACTAGATCCGATTCGATTCGAGATTCGATTTGAATCGAAAATGTGTGATTCGCAGGGCCCTACTCAATAATAACTGTAACGCTCTTCAAAATGGGACCGCTCAACTGACTCTTGAGATTTCCTTTATAGTATGCAATGATTATGAGAATATTGGGTAGTCAGTATCCGCGTGGAGGAAAGCTTGGAACGCCAGCCTGGGGCTGTTTTGGCAATATGGTGTCGTCGGAAGGAGTTGTTGGGTTAAAATACCCCAAAGTAGGATTATTCGGCGAAAGACAGTTAGAGCAGTAGAATAAGTTATCAGTCTAATTGAAGCGAACGGTGGGAGTGCTTTGAGAGTCATAGATGCAGTTTAACGCGTCCACATAATGCAAAAACAAAGTTAGTTGAAGGAAGCTGTCGAATACGCGTAAGTTCTAATCAAGTTAGGAGCTAGGAGCTGGCTGAGTAGAAGCCAGGCTCATATCGCACATGAACAATATATGTTTAGGCGGTTGTCGGAGAGTGATTGATTCGAAACGAGACTCTGTTGTGCATCGGAAGGTACATGGTAGGATGATAACATGGTGTTAACCCTTTACCCAACGTAACGGCTAAAACCGGCCAGCGCTATTCTCAAAACTCGCCAATTAATTTTCATTATTTTTTTCATTTTTTGTCTCAAAAACATAGGTTATGACCCCTCTTTGGAACGAGCTCGTTCCAATGAGGGGTCATAACCTATGTTTTTGAGACAAAAAATGAAAAAAATTAGTTATTCAAGAATATTTTTTGCAAGTGTCGTCTGCTTTTCATGTTAGGTAAAGGGTTAAAAGAGTGATAGTAAGTAAAGTACACCACAGAGGAGTTAATGGGCAGTGATAGTTCGTGAATCAGGAGAACAATAAACCACAAGGGTGTAAGCTGTTACTTACATTACCTTGATATGCTGAAAGGGCAAAAACACAAAAAGTCGCCGAACGCGCAACGAAAGACAATATCAACAAGAAAACGCGGGGGTCCCCAAGATAATTTGAACATTCGGGCGGAGAATAAATTCTTGGTGATTTGCGTTGTGTGTAATTATATTTTCATGGACCATTCTTGGGGCGGGAATATGAGTAAATCTTGTTTTATTGTCATCAAATTATATTCAGATGATACCCGTCGCTTATCTTAATAACACTTTACACAACGTAATGGACAAAACAAACATTATGGATTTATTTGGCCAATTCCCCCTTTTATAGAACAAATAGTAATATTTACTAAAAGAGACAAATTATTTTTTTGTGATCTGCAGATCTTCAAGAGATAAATCCGATTTCCATTAAGAAGATGGCATGTAGACAGCCAATCTGGCTATGCCTTCTGCTTGTAATTTCTGTACCACACAATCAATACATATTGTTCATAATTTGTATCATTATTTGTAATTCCCGCATACTTTCCAGTTTATTGTACGCTATTAAGGTACTTTTATTTAAAAAATAATATTGAATTGAACGGTCCAGCGCTATTCACAAAAAAATGCAATTCAATTTTCATTTTTTAAAATTCTTTGCCTCAAAAGCGTAGCTTGTGGCCTCTCACTGGAACGAGCACGTTGAGCTCGTTCCATTGAGGGGTCCTAGGCTATGTTTTAGCTCGTTCCATTCAGGGGTCCTAGGCTATGTTTTTGACGCACGAAATGAAACAAATAGTTATTCAATAATTTTCTTTGCCGATGTTGTCTGATTTTCACGTCAGGTAAAGGGTTAAATATCAAGTCAGTTATTTATTTATATATTGGTGTTTAAGTTTACATATTTCGGCACAATGGCTAAGCGTAACCACAACATGGAGATTATTGTTATCCCTGGTGGTTGAGGGTGTGAGATGGGGAAATATCACCCGATGGCAAGATATTTGGGCCAAACATGAGGCTTGCCGAGTGTCTAGACCAAATATCTTGTCCTGAGGGTGAGATTTCCCCATCTCACACCCACCCCATCAGGGATAATTCTTCCACCAAAACACTGTGACGTCATCAAAACTAATTCAGGGGTGCGTGCAGCTATATCGAACAATTCTGTTTCCTTTTCTGAAAAAAAACTGATTTGCTTATCGGAAAGAGCACACAAACGTTATGTATATAGCACAGGTATATACCACGAAAATAAATTCCAACGCCAGCAAGACAGAGGTTAAAGATTTGTAGCGAAATGAACATTGACACATTCCGACGACGTCAGTTGGACGCGTGCATCAATCGATCGATGGACGCTGTAGTAGTAGGAATTATGTTAAGAAATTGAACAAACTGTATTCAATATAATGTTATTATTAACATTATGTGCAGCAAACAAAGGTATTTTGAACACCAACGAAACATAAGATACCGTCACGTGGGTCATGTGAGACTGATACCTATCTCACATAGCCTTCTCACGTGAGACATGCATATCTTGCATAGGGAGTGGGGGAGAAAAAGCCAAGTTTAGTCAATCGTTTAAACTCATGTTGACCATCTTAGAGGAATTTCACCCCAAGCATTGGAGACTGGGTCCTATTTTACCACAGTAAACAAGCACCGCTTCACTTCTCAGGGTTTCCACGGGAAATAAAATCATTGACACCTCAAGATGATGAATCTACCATAAAAACACAGCGAGGTGGTGAGACGAAAACTGCAAAAAATGTAGGTTCTCTTTAGAACCAAAACTGGTTCTAATCTTGTCCCTGGGATGGAACCAGTTCTGTTTAAACAGTATGTATTTCAAATCAAATAAATTTATAAAGATTAACATTAAATATTAACAGAATTAAACATAAATTGAGGGGGTTTCAGCCGTAAGTTTAGAGCTCATACAAGATTGTCTCAAATCATTATTAAGCAAAGGAGATATGAACAGTTGGCATATCGAACCAGTTTTGGTTCTATACAGAACCAAAACTGGTTCGATATGAACCAAAACTGGTTCGATATGCCAACTGTTCATATCTCCTTTGTTTCAAAATGTTTGGCGACTGCGTTGACTAAGCTCCAAGTTTACTGCTGAATCTACTTCAGTTCATGTAATATTCTGTTAAAATTGAACTCTAGACTTGGTAAATTTATTTGATTTGAAATAAATCTGTTTAAATAGAACTGGTTCCATCTCAGGGACAAGATTAGAACCAGTTTTGGTTCTAAAGAGAACCTATATGTTTTGCAGTGTATGTCCACGGAAAGGACAGCTTGTCTCGTCAATTTTAAGTACAATATGGATACAGTGTCTGGAATCGCATCTTGGTGTGCCTGTTCTCAACCCAGGGGAATGGTACTTTGATTCTCGTCTCTTTTGCACAAGACAAATTCCGCTTACGATAACCGCCCACGAAAGCATTACCTCCTTAGTCAACGAACGACGCATGTCTAATCAAAGCATCACATCTTATTGAAGTTATTGTAAAGGCTTTGTCGTCTCATTTTTGATCGGATATATAATCAAACAGTCTCCTGTGAACTTCCAGCATTCCACAATTACTCTGATTGTACTCTCGTGGACAGACGATTGTAGAAAATTAAAAAAAACCCGGCTTGTATAGCATTTAATATCCGGAGAATAAAAAGGAACTTAGGCACAGTCGACGAAACCCTCTTCCCATTACCTGTTATTAATTATAATGTCCATAGATGACTGATTTGGACCGGAAATAATGCCTTAACCAACCAGGTGCAAGTGCACTGAGGAGAGTGTCGTATGTAGAATTACATTTTCGCACTAAAGCCGACAGTAGTATGTATGCGAGAATCAACCCCTATCGCACGGACCCACCATGACCCAGACATCGAGGTCGTGACCCCGGACACCTGACCCGGGCGCCAAAAGCCATTAGGCCTCCTCCCCCGACCCCTTTCGCTCCTAGGCCAAGGCTATTTTTAATCGCCCCACCCCTTTCCCGCTCTGCATGTACCCTATTTTTTATCCCTCCCCAAAGCCCATTTTAGGACCCTCCAAAGGGACCCAGGCTATGTATAGCCCATTTAGGCTCTCCCCACATTATTTTGGCTTTCCCTGTATGTGGCCCCCTCCTCCCCAAACCCAGTCCCTCCCCACCAAAGTCCTGACCTGTTCATTCAAAGCCAGTGTATGGCTAACCTGAAGCTGGGGAACTTCCACACTGAGATGTACTTATGAGTACTAACAAACAGTTCCCCCCTCTCCTTCCCCCACGTGAATTTCGAGCTCTGTTGGTGTATCTAAGGTAAATGTTGTCAAGGACATGCACATGTAACTCCAAACAAGAAGATTAATTTGAAGACTAACCGGTTTGTTTAGGCATGTCATAAAGGAATTAAGATAGAGAACATCTGGTCTTTGTCTATGTATTGCATAGATAAAGGTGATTAATGAATGAATGAATGAAAGGTTTTAGCGCGCCGAAGGCGCGCAGGGACGATGTGGGATTTA
This sequence comes from Pictodentalium vernedei, assembly GCA_031216915.1. NCBI lineage: Eukaryota > Metazoa > Mollusca > Scaphopoda > Dentaliida > Dentaliidae > Pictodentalium > Pictodentalium vernedei. The sequence continues at coordinate 229,981,112 of CM062294.1, forward strand.
CAAATCCCTTGCGACCCGGTTAACCTTATTTTTTTTTCCTTGGATCACACAGGCCTAGCTTTCCTATTGCCCAAAATGGAGTCTGAGGGGGTTATGCACGCGGATAGAATACCCGGCAGTTTAAGCTGGAGTGTTAGATGGTCAATACTCAATCCCCCAACGCCAAGGTGATTAAGATAGAGGGAATCGTTGTTTATATGAAGACATGATAGTGTCACTTTGTATAGTTATGCAAATAGATAAGGGACAACTGGTATGTTTGGTTTTGTGATAGATAACATTGTGTCACGTCACAGGTGTTTAATTACGTAATAGATAAAGGTATTATAATAAAAAAGGTCTCCTTTGTTTATAAGAAGCTTAATATGATAAAGACCATGTACTCTGTTTGATTATGTCATAGATAAGATGGTGGCACGTCGTAGGTGTTTGATAACCCAGTAAGATCGCGGCGGTGTCTGATTGGTCAAACAGTTATCCAATCAGATCATACCACATGGCGGTATGTTCGATAGGACCAGTAGGTAAGCGTGTTGTAAAATTACCCCACACTGGCGTCCTCTGATTGGTCAAACAACTGTCCAATCAGATCGTGTCATGCAGTATTTTCTGTGTGGCGAATAGATGAGTGATCCGGAGTGTGACAATAAAAGGCAAGCAAGACTGTAAGTTTTTATCATTCTTTCAAAATCATATGATCGTGAATACATCAGCAGAACAGAGACACATATTGATCCGGAAGAATTTCAACCCGACTTGTTGCAAGGAGAGGAAACTGATCTGAAGGAAAGAGAAATTGGTGTCCCAATAGGATGATCCTGCAACTTGTTGACGTAAAATGTAATATTTGTCAGTCGCTCCACAATCTATTTTGTATCTGGACGCTGCATTCGTGCTCCTTCCATTAAATCTTCATCCAAAATGGTTACAAAAAAATTCTCAAAGTCATCCGGGTTATTGATGAGACGAGGTGTCCCTAATACTCTGGCATTGTTGATTGATGGATGAAAGTATCTCAACTCCCCAGTCTCGTTTTGTCGCAAGAGAAATCCTAAACTGAGATTTATTTTAAATGGAACTTGCTGCGGTTTGAAAATAGTGTCCATCAGCTCTCCTTCCAAGGACGTTAAATCACCAGTCCTGTAGTTGTATAGGTCCTGGATTTGACGGCCGTCGATATGTTGTGTCCTGGTGGAGGCCTAATTTTCTCTGTATTGATCCACAATCAGATCCGTTTCCTCTCCTTCCAACAAGTCGGGTTGAAATTCTTCCGGATCAATGATATATGTCTGTTCTGCTGATCTTGGCTGGTTTCGGTGGATGAGGTATTATTAGTTACCCCGTGTCTGATCACGTGGTACGGGTTTTTACCTACCCGAAGCCAGCCGTATCCCATTCGGCCGAAGGCTGGCTTCGGGTAGGTAAAAACCCGTACCACGTGATCAGACACGGGGTAACGAATTTATCTATTGACTTTCCATTTTAGAAGTACAATCTATTTGATGTGTGAACACACACAGCATGAGATCTTTTATCTTCCATTGTTGAGCCATACAGGTTTCTGTGGAATTTTTGTGCGAAAGAGTTTTTGTGAAAATATGCCGATATGACTGGTATAAAAAATTATTGAATTTCTATTTTTCTTTTTTGTCTCAAAAATATAGCTTATGAACCCCACATTGGAGGGTACTCGACAAGCTCATTCCAATAAGGGGTCATGAGATATATTTTGGAGATAAAAAATTAAAATATAATACATGTACACTGTAAAATTGGAATGACGCGTCTTCTACGGGGTATGGACAATTTGTAGATTTCGGAACGAGGCTTCTACTGGGTATGGGAAATTTGTCAGTGGCTGGGCGGACTTATCGTGGGTTTCAATGAATATGGTCTCATACCACGTATCTATCAACCAATCAAATCAAAAAATTCACTTTAGTCAATAGATAAAGATGGTTGCTTCCATTTGATGACATTCGCATGCGCGAGATTTTGATGACGTTTAAAATGAATCATTTCACTAAATTCTTCTCTGCAGGTGGCACATGTATACTTCTCCAAACAAGTTTTCTTGTGGTTGTTCAGATCTTCGTTTCTGGTAAAACTTTTATAACACAGCTCACAGTCACATGTTTTCCCTCCATGAACGGTTCTCCTGTGGCGATTTCGTTTATGTATGTTCGTGAACGTTTTATCACACACCTCACAAGCGTATGTAGCAGGCATCTTGTTCTCAGGACGTTCGGCGACATCAACCTTGAACAAATAAAAGAAAAACAAATTATAAAATGTGCTAACATTTGAGCTGGATGGACCCCGCACCCACAAAGAAAATACCATTTAGGGTCGGGGGGGGGGGGGGACTTATTACCACCCACATGCACTATCTATTGGGGACGTGGAGCAATATATTAGCACCCCGTATGTCTGACCATTTTGCGGACACTGTGTGTAAACTATTAGGAGCTCCGTACATCATGAATTCTTTTTGAAAATCTCCGAATTGTATATAAAAAACCCACAAAGAAAATATAATTAGGGGTGGGGGTGTGGAATATTACTATCTCTATGTCCTACAATATAGGGGAGCGGTCCAACTATTATCATTATCTTAAATTGGTCTTGGGATTCCACGACTTGCACATAAACATTTAATATATTCTAGCGCGATGGAAGCCCGTATGCCCCTTTAAAAACGTTGTTGGGAGGGTCGAATCTACAAGTAAATGGCTGTATTAAAAAACAAACATTTGGGACGGGAAGTTTCCATTACATTTCACTTTGAAACTGAGTGGTCCAATGGGCTATACATAAATATCGCATGTCAATTTTCATTGAAATAATTTAATGTGTACAGTGAAAAATCATACATAAATCATACCTCCATACATGTCTCGTCTTGCTTATGCACTGTTCTTTGGTGACGATTCCTATTGCATCGATCTGTGAATGTTTTATCACACAACTGACAAGAAAATCTAACTGATGACTCCATCTTTTTCTCAAAGTGTCCAAACTATTCTCGATCAGAAGATTTTGAAAGAATGATACAAACTTACTAGAAGAATAGTTTTAGCGCGCCGAAGGCGCGCTTGGACGTTTTGGGACAAGCCCCTTTCGACCATCGTTAACTGTTTCATATTTTTCCTATTTGCGTTCCAATCCTGAGCCATGTCCGAACGTGTTAAGGGAGGGAAAGGAGAGTAGAGTCTTTTATCGTCGTTTGTGCTTTTTGAGCTTCTTCTTCTGAGGAGGTGGTTGAGAAGGCGATAGGATGGTTGCGGTAGTAGTTGGTGTTATCGATGTTGAGGTTGAGGACCCGTCATGTGGCGTGGTTGGTTGTGGAAATGTCTGTGGAAATGTCCGTGCCAGCTTTTCGTGCATTTTATATGTTCTTGCTAAAGTATCTCTTGCCATTTGTAAGGCTTCTTCCACTGATATGACCATCTGTAGAGTCTTCTGTGTTTCGGGTAGGTTCAGCGTCCTGATCCTGGCTTTCTGGAATTGAACGGAGAGGCGAGTGGGGAACTGGAAGTGGTGAGAAGACAGCTTCCGTTTCCATCTCTGTCTCCACAGGACCGCCCGCATCTGGCGTCTCCAGCTGTGGGGCTGGAGGCAAGATGGGTGAGTCTGTGGGTGTTGGAGTAGAAATGGTGGCTGCTTCCCCCACTTTCACTTCCCCGCTCATCTCTCCCTTCTTTTCCAAAAAAGCCTCCAAGCGCCGGGAATCCCTGCGCTTGGTGGACGGGCTCTTCTTTCCTGATTTCCTCTTCACAGGGCCTCCTGGCCTCCCCGAGTGAGGACCAGTGTGAGAGGAGGACCTCTCAGCAAAGGTATTACCTCTCCCCGAGAAGGGTGGTGATTCCGTATCTTCCTCTGTCTTGAATTCAAGAGACAGATGAACGCTGTTGCCTATCTCCTGGATAGTCCAGGTGATAGGGCAAGAGACGCCCAGAGCTGCAATTGTCTTCTTAAGCGTAGCTGGTAGTTCCAGTGTTTCCATGATTGCAGTCCAATTAGTTGTTCGCACTCTGAGTTCAGAAGTGTGAATGTGTGGATGAAAACTTAGTCTTGCTTACCTTTTATTGTCACACTCCGGATCACTCATCTATTCGCCACGCAGAAAATAGTGCATGGCACGATCTGATTGGACAGTTGTTTGACCATTCAGAGGACGCCTGTGTGGGATAATTTTACAAAACGCTTATCTATTGGTCCTATGGAACATACCGCCGTGTGGTATGATCTGATTGGACAACTGTTTGACCAATCAGACACCGCCGCGATCTTACTGGGTTATCACATACCTGCGACGTTACACCATCTTATCTATGACATAATCAAACAGAGTACATGGTCTTGATAATATTGAGCTTCTTATAAACAAAGGAGACCTTTATCATAATATCTTTATCTTTTACGTAGTCAAACATCTGCGACGTGACACAATGTTATCTATGACATAACCAAACATACCAGTTGTCCCTTATCTATTTGCATAAATGTACAACGTGACACTATCATATCTTCTTATAAACAAAGATTCCCTCTATCTTAATCACCTTTTTCTCTGCAATACATAGACAAAGACCAGGTGTTCTCTATCTTAACTCCGTAATAACATGTCTAAACAAACCGGGTAGTCTTCAAATTAATCTTTTTGTTTGTAGTTACATGTACATGTCCTTGACAACATTTACCTTAGATACACCAACAGAGCTCGAAATTTACGTGGGGGAAGGGGAAGGGGGAACTCCTTGTTAGTACGCACAAGGACACTCAGTGTGGAAGTCCCCAGCTTCAGGTCAGCCATACAATGGCTTTGAATAAACAGGTCAGAACTTTGGTGGGGAGGGACTGGGTTTTGGGGAGGAGGGGCCACATACAGGCAAAGCCAAAACAATGTGAGAAAAGCCTAAATGGGCTATACATAGCCTTGGGTTCCTTTGGAGGGTCCTAAAATGGGCTTTGGGGAGGGATACAAATAGAGTACATACAGGGCGGGAAGGGGGATTGGGGCGCCTAAAAATAGCCTAGGCCTAGGAAGGAAGGGGGAGAGGAGAGGCTTAATGGCTTTGGGTGCCGGGGTCTGGGGTCCGGGGTCATGACCTCGAGGTGTGGGTGATGGTGGTTCCGGGCGATAGGGGTTGATTTTCGCAAACATACTTCTACCGACTCCGATTATTGTCGGTGTCTGCCAACTTTAGAGGTTTTGATATACCAAAAAGGCGCGAAGCTTCACCCGAGAGTACCATTAAATAGCTGAAATATCCGGATTAATTCCACTGATGAGGCGTGTGCTTATGCCTTATGTATTAAAATGGATTATGTTATAATGCAGCATGATCCCACACAAGTACGCCATTGGGCCAAGGAGAGGCGTTAATATAAGTTGCACAATTTTCTCGCCAATCCGTGTAAAACAAATAAGCTAAACATATTAATAGAAACGTTTCATGCATTAAAGCTGAAGAGTATAGTATAAAAGGCACTGAACAACGCATCATTTGAGTGTATCATGTCGCCATCCGCAATTTCAACCCTTGAACTTGAAGGGCCGCTTTTCCTATCCAGAAACATTATACACATTACTTTTATTAAGTAAGATGGCTGCTAAGTTAAAGTGTGGGCTAGACCAATCTCTATTTTCGACCTGCCAACCAAGGCTGCACGTTGAAAATATTAATTAGTCTTCCCCCAAATAATAAATATGGAGTCAGCCAGTTGCTTCTATTTAACAGATATGGAAGATACCACTAGGGTTCAAATGGTTAAGGTATAGCAGCTGCCGTTTTCACGGAATAAATGGACTTCCGATGATCACACAAAACTGAAACAAACTAGAGAAACAGAATTTACTGCATCCAGTAAATTCAAGTCTGTGTGAAAAGGGTTAAAGTATCAGGAATAAACTCTACAGAAAGAGAATTTATGGAGGCTTATCTTTTGGTGTAAAATATTTTTTAACAAATCAGAAATGGGTTTTCGTTAACAGTATTTACAGATATTCATACAGGAATCAGAACAATTTTTATAAGAAACCAGAAAAGGCATATATGTGACCAGCATTCAAAGGGGTCGATACACGAATCAGAAATGGACAATTTTGGCTTTGCCCACTAATTTGAGTGATGAAATACATTCATAAACTTTAGAAATACATTAAGGTGTAAATGCATTTCCCAGTCTTTCTGAATAATATGCACTTGATGACCTCATTCAGGTGGACTGTATATTGAATCTCCAGCACTTTTTAACTCAGTCGGTGTAGTCCCATGTCTACATCTACCCTGAAGAATGAGCGCAACCCACTTTGAAATAATGGCTCCACCAACATCAGATCTGTCATGTCATTCAGATGGAACGGGTGAAAAAACCATAGATGAGTGCAAACTGGTTATTGTTAACCTGCATGCCAAAATGCATCGAGATAGGACGATCCGTATTTGAGTTGTCGCGCTGACAAAGGGTGCATAGACTCCATGTCGGAGATATTGTCATAAAAACCTTAAAACCCCCAAGAGCTCATTTGAAGGCCTGCTCATAAAAGAGCATCTAGTGACATAAACAAGGCATACATAAAACCAGAACTTCTCTAATAAATTAATTTTAAACAGTCATAGCACTAACACAGTTAACAGTACAGTCAACTATGTCAGTATTGTATACTTTACCGGCATCCTGACAGTATTGTGATAGGTTTCAAAAACAAATCTCTAGTGTAGTTTTACAATTACATGTATACCGGAATTCTTCATGATCAAGTTGTTTGTTTTTATATTAACTTGGTTTGGGAATTAATTCTGTACAATGAGATTAAATAAATAGATTATGTTATTGTATGTGACAGTCACAGCTTTCTCCCTACTGCTTTTTGTGAAATTCTTTCATAGAGAAAATATTCATACAGGAATCAGAACAATTTTTCTAAGAAATTCGAAAAGGCATATATGTACACACCATTTATAGGGTTCGATCAAGGAATAAGAAATGGACATTACTGCCGCTGCCATTTGTTTGAATGATGAGATGCATGTATAATCTTCAGAACTGCATTAACTGGTATAAAATGAAATTCCTAATAGGTCGAAAAAGTATGCATTTAATAACCTCTCTTGACCGCATAGAGATGGACCACATTTTGAACCTCCAGCAAGTTTCAACTCATTTGGTGTAGGTACCATTACTATAGGTCATACCAAACCTGAAGTATGAGTATAAACTACTTTATAAATATTGGATCCACCAACTCCGGATCTGCCATATTTGTAGATGATGGCAAATGTTCATATTAGCAAGGCAATGATGAAGTGCATGCATGGTACCTCTGGAAAAAATATTGCAAGTAAAAAGGTTCAGTAATGTTGGAATGTAGACGTTGAAAGGCCTTGAAGACCCCCCTCCGAGAGCCTGTCTGAAGACTTATTGGCATTGTCAAAATACCGAGGTCCCATCTATATCCATGTGTGTTTAGAACAACACTATGAGAATGGAAATGGTTTTCATTATTCTCAATGATTTTTTCGAAGAGAGGTGCACCATCGAAGTGCAGTACGCTTTAGTACACAGCGCCACTGTGCCCCCATATTAAGATCTTCAGAGGGTTAAAATATTTGCTTTAAATATTCCATTTTAATCCTTTGACCCTTTACCCAACGAATCGGCCGCATCCGCCCACGTAATATGCAAATTGAGAAGTTGAAAAAATATTAGTTCTAACGAGGGGTCCCATGATATGGATTTGTTGAAATTGTTTGGAAAATTTGAAAAAAATGATATTTAAAATAATAAATTTTGCTATTGTCTGCGTTGGGTAAAGGGTTAAATGGGGGCGCAGTGGCTGAGTTGGCAGAGGTGCAGGCTGCAAGTCGAGTGGTCCTCACTCTGTCCTTGGGCAAGACACTTCACCCCATTGCCCACGTGGGTGCATGGTGGCGATGTGTACTACAGCGTACTGCACATCGATGGTGCACCTGTCTTCAACCAATGCTAACCCTGCTTGTGTGGAGTTAGTCTGTGGGGAATCTGATAGTATAGTTGCTCGCTGTTGCCCGGAGGTTCTTCCCAGGTACTCTGGCTTCCTCCACCCGTAAAACTGTCCTGGTCATGGTAAACCACTGTGCAGAAATATGTGACATTAAACACCAATAAATAAATAATCCTTTAAAAAATGAGCTCATTCCAATGAAGGGTCATAAGCTATGTTTTTCAAGCAAAAATGAAAAAGTAATTAAAACTGAATAGACATTTCTGTGTATAAAGCTGACCGGTTGTTTCCGTTATGTTGGCTAAAGGGTTAAGAATCCCTTAGTTTGGAAAGCACATTGAAAAGGTGTCTCATTCCACATAGAATTAAATGTTTCAGAAAAGAAAGCGAAAAACATTCTGTAGCCATGAGTTATATTAAAAATATTTTTTTATTCACATCGAAGTATTAAGAGGGTTAAAATCTGACCATTCAAATATTCCATTTTATTACTTTGTAACTGTGATAGGTGTTTCGAGAAAGCCACACACCACTCCATCCCAAAACCTCTCAATCCTGAATTACGATTGAGAATAAATAGATTTTTAAAAAAAATGCTTTGAAAAGTGAAGGTTTCTCTCTCTCTTCAATGATTGAGACTGAAGTTTTGTAACATGATACAACATAAATATACAGTGCTGTTCAATGTAACAAAGAATTCTATCTCAGCTTTCTCTCTGGAGATTTCTGTTTTAGATAATGGTTACTGCTTCAGCTAACTCATTTCCCAGTAAATGTTGTAAACATATTTTTAACATCTAGAGCCCGAAGGCCCCACATGCCTCCAAATCATAGATGACCAAGTACCAATGGCAGACAGTCTATTAGTATACCAAAAACATTGAGATAGGATTGACTGTATTTGGGTTATCATGTTGACAAACAGTGCATAGAAGACATTCTATGAATGTTATTAATTTATTGGGGTTTAACGACACTTCAACAGCTAGGCCGAGTCGTGTCGTACAGTTTTTACGGATGTATTAAACCAGAGAACACAGAGAACCACCAAACAACAACAAGGAACTGTCTGGCTCCCCAACATGCTAACTCCAGACAAGCAGGGTTAGTGCAATTGTATCATCGACATGCAGTATGTCTTAGTACACATCATCACTATGCCATTATGTGGGCAATGGGGGTGAAGTGTTTTTGCCCAAAGACACAAGGCACTTGCCGCAGATAGGATTCGAACTGAGAACCTCTCGGCTTGCAGCCTGCACCTCTAACAGCTTAGCCCCCGTGCCCCTCTATGAATGTAATGGGAATACTTTAGAGGCTTATTTGGGGGATAAAATAGTTTTAAAGAAATAAGAAATAGGTTTTCAATGACAGTATTTATAGATATTCATTCAAAAATCAGATAATTTTTTCCAAGAAACCAGAAAAGGTATTTATCTTCACAGCATTCAAAGGGACCAATCAAGGGAATGCACAAGGAGGTTCAAAAATAGGATTTCCAGCAATTCTGGTAATAGCCCTCGTGACTCCTGTTCGACCTTGACCCAAATGTTGAATCTCTATCGAGTGTCGACTCGTTTGGTATTGGTCCCAGGTCCATACATCATACCATGCTTGAAATATGAGCATGACCCACTTTCACAAATTTTGGCCACACCAACTTTTTACGTAAAAATGGATGTATGGACTTCAGGAATGCTTTAGAGAGTCAAAACATGTGATTTCCAGCAATTCTGAAAAAATGCAGGTGACCTCCGTGACCTTGACCCATATTTTTGAACCTCCATCAAGTGTCAACTTATTTAGTGTTGGCTCCAGGTCCATGCATCACACCATGCTTGAGATATGAGCGTGACCCACTTTCAAAAATTTTGGCCACACCCACTTTGTTCATGAAAAAATGCACGTCTGAATTTTGGGGAAGCATCTTTTTTTTTTTCTTTTTCTTCTTCTTCTTCTTCTTCTTCTTCTTCTTCTTCTTCTTCTTCTTCTTCTTCTTCTCTTCTTCTTCTTCTTCTTCTTCTTCTTCTTCTTCTTCTCCTGTCTTCTGTCTTCTCATCACTTTTTTGTCCGCAAGATAACTCGAAAACGAATTGCCCTATCTCGCTGATTTTTGGCATGCTGATAGACAGCCACAAGTTCTCGGCCACCTATGTTTTTCAGATTCCTGGGGTATCAGGGGTGTCTGTAGGGGTGTTTTGAAAGTGGGCCACGCCCATATCTCAGGCGTGGTATGACCAACAGACCTGGGACCAACACCAAATGAGTCGACACTCGATGGAGGTTCAAAATATGGGTCAAGGTCACGGAGGTCATCTAGGGGTCATTGAGTTCATTTTTCAGAATTGCTGGAAATCACATTTTTTGACCTCCAAATGCTTCCCCAAAATTCAGACGTGCATTTTTTTCACAAAAAAAGTGGGCGTGGCAAAATTTTTTGAAAGTGGGTCACGCTCTTATCTCAAGGATGGTATGACACATAGACATGGGGACCAACACCAAATGAATCAACACTCCACAGAGGTTCACAATATGGACAAGGTCACTGAGGTCGCCCAGGGATAACTGAGTGCATTTTTTTGTATTGCTGGGAATCACATTTTTGGACACCTAATGCATTCTCTTGACAAACCTTTTGAATGCTGTACACATATATGCCTTTTCTGGTTTCTTAGAAGAATTGTTCTGATTCCATTATGAATATCTGTAAATACTGTTTACGAAAATCCATTCCAGATTTGTTTAAAAATATGTTACTCCCGAAAATAACCCTCCATAAATTCTCTTTCTATATAGTTTTTTCCCAATGGATATTTTTACGCTTTTCTGACAAGCTTGAATTTACTGGATGCAGTAAATTCTATTTCTCTAGTATTAACATTATTTTCTATTTCAATGATTTTTGTCTGATGGATTCTTTACTATTCTACTGAAATTTGGCACATATGTAGAGCTTCATTAGAAGTTTCTCACCTGGATCATGGCATTTCTGAAGTTTTTCTTTTTCTGCCAAAACCGTGCAAAATGTTGTCACAATGTTACGTTTTGCCACAATTCTCAAACAAGACCCAGGATGATTTGGCTGGAGCTTTCATTATATTTGTAGCATGACTTACTACACCTGACTACATAAGCTGTATTACCCACGTTGCTCCCTTTTGACCTCAAAATTCCGAGCAAACTGCAATTTTGGAAAAAACTGGTCAATTTTCACATGCAATTTCTCAGCTCTACGGCCACATTTTTTCAAAACGTTTCCTATGAGAAGTTTGAGCATTCATCCAAGAATAATTTGGCTGTTATATATTCTATTCAAAATTTTAATCTTAAACTCGTTTTCGAGCCTTTAATGCGAGTACCCTTAACTCGTTCATAAAAATGGCTCATTTTTAGTTCATTTTTCTTCCATTTACGAATGGTATATCGAAAATTGATGCACATGTTCGTATTCACAATTACCTATCGAGCATATTTTCTGTTGTACGTTTGGTTGTAAAGTTTAACCATATGCCCATTCTGTTTGCATAAAGATAGATGCTGTCCAAAAAACTCACGCTTTTTCTGAATTTGGTACCATTAAGAGACAATTTACTCCATTCCTAATTGATTGAGTGCTGAATGTTTTCAATAGCTGCATGCAGCAGTAATAGTATGAAAACTTTTGTTTTACATGTGAGTATTAAAAGTTTAATCCTTAGCAGATTTGAGACTCTCATATGGGTACTGTCTGAATAACTGTGATTTTGGTAATATCTTAAAATTCTGTTGACATTCAGATTTACAGTTCAAGTCCAAGAAGATTTTCCTTGATAAGGTAGCTGTAAAGTTTAACCTAATCCCTGTTTCGGACGCATAAAGACAGGTGCCGTGGAAAATAATTCCATTTTTCAGAATTTGTTAAGTTTAAGTCGCAATTTACTCCATCCCTAATTGATTGAGTGCTGAATGTTGTCTATGGGTCCATGCGGCTAACAAAGTATGACAACTTTTGTTTTACATGTTGTTATTAAAAGTTTAATCCTTGGCAGATTTGAGAGTTCCCAAGTGGGTACTGTTGAAATAATTGTTATTTTCGTAAAATCAGTACCTGAATATTGGTAAGCATGCAATGATCTTTCGGTCCTATATAAAGGTGTAAATAGTTAAAGTTGAACAGTTCATCAGACAGAAATAATGCCAAGCTCTGCCGTTGACAGGTAAATAATGAATGGAAATTTCATTGCATTGAAAATAAAGTGGCAACGAACCGTTCCCACGGTTTCCACGCTAGGGGTGGTGTTTTCCACGCGGTCAGAACACTCGATTTCATGCCCAAATGTCGGCCAGGCTTCGTAGAACAAGTTCTGAAAATTGCAAGTCGCTGCCTTCAGCGGTCTGGACACAGTGAGCGTATGTCTGAAGTGCTATTTTAATGTCTAAAATGCAAATTCTCATTAATCTTTTCCCGCCAAAAACCTACTCACCGCCGTTTTCTATTCACTTTTAACTTCCGATGATTCTCATAGGTTTCAAGGTTGCGATGGGATCCCTGGATGCTGCTCTTAAAGAAACTACTTTGATTTACAGCCATCCCTCTGTAAGGCACGCTCTATTGTAACTTTTAAGTGGACCTACCCCAGAGACCACGAGAGACTGTGCCCATTCCCGCCCTCTTCTTTCGCTCCGACTTGAAAAAGACCAAATTCAGAAAATTACCTCCTCTCTTCAAAAACGCTATATGTCAGCGAATTTTCCGCGGATTTCCAAGAAATTTTCACTCAGCATTCACGAATAGTTGCTCCATCTGATGCCTGGAAAGGAGACACGAATTGTGCATTTCCTCAAGTCCAATTCGAAAAGAGCGTATGCACATGCGCGTGAGGCTCCCACGGGCTATGCGCTCGGTTGTTGGATTTTTCAGGCACAGGTCAAGTTGGGCAGAGCTTCTAGAACGAACGTTGAAAATTTCGAGTCGCTACTCCAAAAACTCTCTCCACAATCTACTGTACATATAACGAAGTGTATACTTTTTATGACCTGCCGGCAGTACCAACCACCCTTCTAGTTTTATATCTTGTTATTATTATTAAACGTTTAACCCTTGGCAGTTTTGAGACTTCTCTTATGGGTACATCCACGGTGTTTTCACCCGGTCACAGGACTCAAGGAAGATACTAAACTGTCGAGCGGGGATAGAACACATTCTCAGAATTTCAAGTGGCTGCCTTGGACGGTCTGGTTACAATTGGCGTATGTCCTTGTTATGCTCACAACGAATAGTCAGGGTGGCATATTGTTTTACCTCTGTCTTTCCCTCTTTCTTTCTGCATATAGGGTATATTGTTTGTCCGTCTAACCTCTCTTATTAGCTCATCTTGACAAAGTCAAGCTGAGGTAATTTCATCCCTCTCTGTCCTTCGTCCGCCGTGCGTCAACACCATTTTTTGGTCTTCTCTTCCAAAGCCACTGGGCCAATTCAAGTGAAAGTTTCTGTGAGTGATGATTCCAAAGGGGCATTGCATTTTTGTTTAACTCAACATGCCCAGTCCCATAGGAAGGGAGTGGGAAAAATGCTCCAAATTTTTTTTAAAATCTTCTTCTCAAGAACCAGTGTGTACAATGACTTGACATTTGCTATGGAACTTCCTTTGGGGAGTAGAATCAACTTTTTTCAAACGAAGTTCGTGAAGCAATATTTGGCTTTGTAATGGGAGGGATAAGATTTTTGACCCCGCCCAAAATTTCTATTTTCTTAACCGATGGTCCGGTATGAACCAAATTTGGTATGTGGTATTATTGGGTCATAAGTACTTGACCCATGCAAAAAAAAAAAAAAAATCCCGCATCCCATGGGAACCCTGGGAGCTAAAATTAGAAATATTTTCAAACGTCCATATTTCCCAAACCACACGGAACAGAGAGATGTTATTTGGTATGAAGTATCCTTAGGACCAGTAGAATTGAATGGTTAAAAAATTGCCATCGGTTATGTTAGGGTGTTCTGTAATGGGCATCGAAAAAAGTGACGAGTCAGCATATTTGCAAAAATTAAAAAAAATCGTTTTCTCCAGAACCAATCATCAGAATCTTTTGATATTTGGTATACCGCATTCATAGGGGGGAGGGGGGGGGGGGGGGTTAGATGCAAGTTTGTTGAAATAAAAAAGCTCATTGGTTCATATTTGGGCTCTCTATAGGAGCCCGAATTTTTAACATAGGGTGAAATGGAAAATATTCTTTAAAAATCTTCTTCTTCAGAACCACCAGTCAGAATCTCTTTCTCTTGATGTTTGGTATGCAACATTGTTACGAGGGTCAGATTCAAGATTGTTCAAACCAAGTCCCTAGGTTGATATTTGGGCTTCCTACAGAAGCACAAATTTTAACTTTGTTCAATATGGGGGTAATTTCTTCTTCAGAGCCACCAGTCAGAATGCTTTCATATTTGGTATGCAACATGGGGGTCAGATTCAAGTTTATTCAAATCAGATCCCTAGGTATATATTTGGGCTCGCTATGGTAGCCCAATTTTTTTACTTAGTACAATATGTGGAAATTTCTTTAAAAATCTTCTTCTTCAGATCCATCAGTCGGAATGCTTTCATATTTGGTATACAACATCTCTAGTGTGTGTGTGTGGGGGGGGGGGGGGGGGGGGGGCAGATTCCAGTTTGTTCAATTCGAGTGCCTGGGTTAATATTTGGGCTCCATATGGGAACCTGAAATTTAACTTAGTACAATATGAGGAGATTTCTTCAAAAACCTTCTTCTTCAGATCCACTAGTCAGAATGCTTTCATATTTGGTATACAACATCTCTAGGGGAAGGGGGGTGGGGGGGGGGGGGGGTGGGGGGCAGATTCAAGTTTGTTCAAATCGGATCCATAAGGTATTATTTGGGCTCGCTATGGTAGCCCAAATTTTAACTTGATGCAATATGAAGAAATTTCTTTAAAATTTCTCTTCTTCAGATCCAACAGTAAGAATGCTTTCATATTTGGTACGCAACATCTCTAGGGATGTCAGATTCAACTGTGTTCAAATTGAGAGCTTGTGTTAATATTTGGGCTCCCTATGGAGCCGGAATTGGCCATTTTGCTGAAGAATTAAAAATTTTGTATTCAGTACCCTCTAGAGGTGTGTAACTAAGATTAATCCACAAAAGTTGTATCAAGGGGCTTCATTGGGGAGCTCAACATTTTACTTTATGATAAACTGAAGAAAAGGCACGATGCCCGTATTATTTTTGTCACTCCTGAGGGACTCAAGAATTGAGAGTGTAGCCTATGGAGATGGCTTGTTTAATGTGCTCATTCTTGGACTCTGTTTAAATTGTGTTCTGTTCAAGATGAGCGCTTCAGGCCCCGTGAGGCCTCTTGTAATTTTCAAGGTATTACTTTTTTATTTCACAGGATGTTTCTACATTTCCCAGATGTGTGCGTATTGTCAGAATTTTGACTTGCTTCAATATTTTACAAAACTAATGGTTGTTAAACTTAGTCCATTTTTAACTCAACTTTGGCGAAGCCAGATTGGAGGTATTGTCACGGCCCGTCGTCTGTCTGTCCGTCTGTCGTGCCGTACACATGGCTCGGGCTAGAGGCCGTATTTATGAAACAAAACTTCTTGGGTACCTTTGTTGTCACTATGAAACGAGAACAAGTGTTTTGGGGCCCGGTCCGAAATTCAAGATGGCCACCGGCAGCCATTCTGTACAAAATTAGGTGCAATCAGATTTTTTTGGGCGCAGAACTTCCATATGAAAGCTCTGATTTGAATATTTTTTTGTATGAATGTTTATTACCATGGAATACATCACATATAACACTTTTTTGTTCTCGTGTGTAAATTATGCAAATTAGACTAACTTTTGATTTAATTAGTGTTATTTTCAGCACTGTAAATGCAAATTCCAATACGGCTCGGGCAAGAGGTCGTATTTATGAACCGATCCTTATGAAACTTCTTGGGTACCTTTGTTATCACCGTGGGATGAGAACGAGTGTTTTTGGGTCCGTTCTGAAATCATGATGGCCGCTGGCAACCATTTTGTACAAAATTAGGTACAATCAGATTTTTGCGCCGAACTTCCATATGAAAGCGCTGATTTGAATAATGTTTTGTGTGAATGTTTAGTACCGTGGGATACATCACATATAATACTGTTCTTTTTCCTCGTACATAAATTATACCAATTAGACTAACTTTGATCTTTTTAATGTTACTTTCAGCACTGTAACTGCAAATGCCAATACGGCTCGGGCTAGAGGCTGTATTTATGAACTGATCTTTACGAAACTTCTTGGGTACCTTTGTTATCACCATGGGACGAGAACGAGTGGTTTTGGGTGCAGTCCGAAATTCACGATGGACACCAGCAGCCATTTTGTACTTTAGTTAGTGCATCAATTTTTTGTACAGAACTTATGTATGAAAGTTCTGATTTGAATAAATTCTTGTATGAATCTTTAGTACCATGGGATACATCACATATACTTTATGTTTGTTTTTCTTGAGCAGAAATTATGCAAATTAGTGCACTTGTCAACACGACTCGGGCTAGTGGCTGTATTTATGAACCGATCTTCACACAACTTCTTGGGTACCTTTGTTATCACCGTGGGACGAGAAGGAGTGTTTTTGGGTGCGATCCGAAATTCAAGATGGCTACCGGCGGCCATTTTGTACCAAAATTAGTGTAATCAGTTGTTTGTACAGAACTTCTGTATGAATGTTCTGATTTGAATAAATGTCTGTATGAATGTTTAGTAACATGAAATACATCACATATAATACGGGTTTTTTCACGAGCAGAAATTATGCAAATTAGATGAACTTTGATTTATTCAGTGCTACTTATACACAGTAAGTACACATGTCAATACGGCTCGGGGAAGAGGCTGTATTTATGAACCGATCTTCACAAAACTTCTTGGGTACCTTTGTTATTATCTTGGGACGAGAACGAGTGTTTCTGGGTGCTGTCTAAAATTCAAGATGGCTGCCAGTGGCCACTTTGTACCAAAATTAGGTCCAATCAGTTTTTTTTTTTGTACACAACTTCTATACGGCACAGGCTGGAGGCTGAATTTATGAACCGATCTTTACGAAACTTCTTGGGTACCTTTTGTTATCACCGTGGTATGAGAACGAGTGTTTTGAGGTGCAGTCCAAAATTCAATATAGCCGCCAGCAGCCATTTTGTACCAAAGTTAGTGCAATCAGTTTTTTGTACAGAACTTCTGTATGAAAGTTCTGATTTGAATAAATTTTTGTAGGAATGTTTAGTAACATGGAATACATCACATTTAATACGGGTTTTTTTTTCTCGTTCGGAAATTATGCAAATTAGATGAACTTTGATTTGTTCAGTGTTACTTGTACACAGTAAGCGCATATGTTAATACGGCTCGTGCTAGAGTCTGTATTTATGAACCGATCTTCACAAAACTTCTTGGGGTACCTTTCTTATCACCTTGTGACTGGAATGAGTGTATTTGGGTGCCTTTGTTATCACTGTGCTATGAGAACAAATATTTTTGGGTTCAGTCAGACCCACTCTGGGACTCAAAGATTTCCTTTTATGTCCCCCCCCCCCCCGACTAAAGTCGGGTGGCATATAGTGATTGAAGTGTGCTTGTGTCCGTCCGTGTGTGTGTCCATGTGTGTGTGTGTGCTCGAGCCAATAACTCGAAGACTGTTAGGGCCACAGTCATCAAACTTCACACAATTATAAAGGACCATGGGAGGATGTGCCACACACCATAGCTGGTGTTTCTTTAGTTATAAAGTAGTTTTTGCTCATACTTCAGGCTTGGTGTGACCTATAGAAGTACTACCTACACCAAATGAGTTGAAACTTGCTGGTGGTTCAAAATGTGGTCCACCTCTATGCGGTCAAGAGATGTCATTAAATGCATATTTTTTGCGACCTATTAGGAAAGTCACTTTATACCAATTAATGCAATTCTGAAGATTATATGTGTATCTCATCATTCAAATGGCAGCGGCAGTAATGTCAATTTCTGATTCCTTGATCGAACCCTATAAATGGTGTGCACATTTATGCCTTTTCGGGTTTCTTAGAAAAATTGTTCTGATTCCAGTATGAATATTTTCTCCATGAATGAATTTCACAAAAAGCAGTCAGGGAGTAAGCTGTGACTGTCACATACAATAACACGATCTGTTTATTTAATGTCATTGTACAGAATTAATTCCCAAACCAAGTTAATATAAAAACAAACAACTTGATCATGAAGAATTCCAGTGAACATGTAATTGTAAAACTACACTGAAGATTTGTTATTGAAACCTATCACAAAACTGTCAGGATGCCGGTAAAAGATGCAATACTGACATAGTTGACTGTACTGTTAACTGTGTTAGTGCTATGACTGTTTAAAATTAATTTATTAGAGAAGTTCTATTTTTATGTAAGCCTTGTTTAGGTCACTAGATGCCCTTTTAAGAGTAGGCCTTCAAATGAGCTCTTGGGGTTTTTAAGGTTTTTATGACAATATCTCCGATATAGAGTCTATGCACCCTTTGTCAGCGCGACAACTCAAATACGGATCATCCTATCTCTATGCATTTTGGCATGCTGGTTAACAATACCCAGTTTGCACTCATCTATGTTTTTTGCACCCGTTCGATCTGAATGACAGATCTGAAGTTGGTGGAGCCATTATTTCAAAGTGGGTTGCGCTCATTCTTCAATGTAGATGTAGACATGGAACTACACCGACTGAGTTAAAAATTGCTGGAGATTCAATATATGGTCCACCTGAATGGGGTCATCAAGTGCATATTATTAAGAATGACTGAGAAATGCATTTACACCTTAATGTATTTCTAAAGTTTATGAATGTATTTCATCACTCAAATTAGTGGGCAGAGCCAAAATTGTTCATTTCTGATTCGTGTATCGAACCCTTTGAATGCTGGTCACATATATGCCTTTTCTGGCTTCTTATAAAAAATTGTTCTGATTCCTGTATGAATATCTGTATATACTGTTAACGAAAACCCATTTCTGATTTGTTAAACAATATTTTACTCCAGAAAATAAGCCTCCATAAATTCTCTTTCTGTAGAGTTTATTCCTGATACTTTAACCTTTTTCACACAGACTTGAATTTACTGGATGCAGTAAATTCTGTTTCTCTAGTTTGTATCTTGTTTTCGAACGAAGACAACACGTAATTGAATTGAATTCAATCTCTACAGTGGAACATTCAATCATTCAATATAATTATTTTGGTACAGCGATTTGTAGCATATAAATTCTAATCAGTGAGTTTATGTTTCAATTGAAAACTATCACCCGAGACGCTATTTGTATAAAAGTGTGTCACATTGTGGAAAAGCTTCAGATGGAGACACTTTCAGAATCTTCAGTATCAGTGTTATCAGATTCAGCGCTTCTGTACCCACTGATGGGATTCCATCAGAGGTGTCATTTTTTGTGTTGCTTTGGCCTTCTTTTCCGGTCTTTACGAATATATCTGTTTCGGAAATCCACATGCCTTTTTCTTTGTTCTTGGCCTTTTTATAAATGAAAATCATGACGTCCTGACATCGTGTTTTTCACTATGCATGACGCAATCCCATTCATGGTTCTACTTGTACCTTTTTATAAATGAAAATCATGACGTCCTGACATCGTGTTTTTCACTATGCATGACGCAATCCCATTCATGGTTCTACTTGTACTATAGCCTCAGAAATTTATAGCAGTGTTTCGGCTACGTGTTTCTTCGTTTTATTTATCAGGCTTAACCCTTTACCTAACATAAAAAGCAGACGACACTTGCAAACAAAATTCTTGAATAACTATTTTTTTTCATTTTTGGTCTCAAAAACATAGGTTATGACCCCTCGTTGGAACGAGCTCGACGAGCTCGTTCCTACGAGGGGTCATAACCTATGTTTTTGAGACAAAAAATGAAAAAATAATGAAAATTAATTCGCGATTTTTGAGAATAGCGCTGGCCGGTTTTGGCCGTTACGTTGGGTAAAGGGTTAACACATAGTGGTCCCATATAAAATTATCATCGCGGCAACAAATGCTCTAGTCTAATATATTTTGTTGAGTTGGTTATTTATTTGTCATTTAATTACTGTTATCAAAAACGGTGGCCTCGATGTGTATAATCAGTTTTGTAATCAGTGCAAGTGAAAAACGTTTTCTTTCTGAAAGGAATGATTTCGCACGTGCGGTTGCTACCCTCAATACAGATTCAAATATTCGCATGTTTAGCATACATAACTACATCGAACAAACGACGAGCTTCCATTGATGACCCGAGTAGTAGAATAACTTATGTCAATCAGTCATTACACCCAATATCAGACTCAAGATTCCTATCAAGACTCATCCCACAAGTTAGTTTGACAGAAACTTTGATTGATAGGAAGCCGTGTAGAACAAACTTCGCACCATTGTTAGTAAAACAAGAATGTATATTTTATGTATCGGTGAGCTATATACATAGGCATATGCCTCTTTATCATATGACTCGTCCGTTTTGTTCACTTTAAAACATTTGATATTTTGTTTTCATATTAATCAGTGATAAATAAAGCCTTTCGTCAATTTCATTGGTCAATTTCAAAACTAGACAATTTGATTGGTTGAACAAAATACAACTGGGCCACATTTTCATAATTTGCGTAATTAGAGTTGGGAGCTTTAATTGGTCAATTTCAAAACTGGACAATTTGATTGGCTAAACAAAATACAACTGGGTCACATTTGCATAATTTCAGTAGGGAGAATTTACGTTATCTGTTCCATTTAGGGTGGGTTATATTGTATACATTTTTTACCTACAAGAAAAACGCCATTCTTTTTTTTATATTTTCACTTTTTGCTTCTAAAGCATAGGTTATAACCCCTCATTGGAACGAGCTCGTTCCAATGAGGGGTCATAACCTATGTTTTGGGAGCAAAAAATTAAACATTTTAGTTATACGAGGATGTTTTTTCCAAGTGCCGTCTGCAACTCAAGTTAGGTGATGGTTTAAAAAGTCATACTAAGTGGCTAATTTGTGGGTGTGTGTGTCATATGATAAATAGAATATGAAATGAGTGTTTTTCTCATATAATATTTATGAAACTCGTCCGAATTTTCCGTTTGGGCTCGCCAGAGGTTCGGCAAAACGAAAAATTTTGAGACTCGTTTCATAAATATTATATGAGAAAAACATTCCATATCCTCTATTTACCAAACCATTTCATGACGAATAAAATATTGTTTTATAAAAAAAATAATACAGATTTGTATTTGGTCCAGACGTTTTTACGTGTATTGGTGAAAATACGTTCTTGTTGTAAGATAAACACAATTTATATACACTATTGAATTATTTTTCAGGGCAGTCAATTTGGAGTACTGGCCTCTATCCCAGCTGTTGCAGAATTGTTTGTCAATGGATGGCAGTGGTTTTCTACGGATACGAGGTGTCGCATTTTCACAAGTTACACCATTTTATTTACAATGGCATAGCGGGGGTTCAAACCCACGCCGCGAGAGTTTCCCCCAGCACCAACCGCCTAGTGAAACTATACTACACCACACACACCACTCGGCCACTGACAGGCCTGTCGGTATCCGAGTGGATGAAATTGGTGTAGCATAATTATTTCCCTGGGGTTCTGGAGTCTGTCGGTGGCCGAGTGGTGTTCGTGGTTCAGTATAGTTTCGCTAGGTGGTTTGTGCCAGAGGAAACTCTCTCGGCGTGGGTTGGAACCCCCGCTATGCCATTGTAAATAAAACCAGCGTCCTTCTTAATTCTAGGGCATACGGGAAATGTGAAAAAGGGACCTGCTCGCTGATTTCCATGAGGTGCAGTATGTAGGACCGATGCAAATATTTGATGTATATCGTTTTAGGTTGTGTTAAATTTGTGGCAATTCGTTGTCCCTTTAATAGTTAGTTTAGGTCAAACATATATTATCAAGTGCCAAGCATTTCTGAAAAATCCTGCCCTAAAGTACAATCAATAATTGTAATATGTAAATAGTAACAGAAAAGGATTTATGTATAACTATGTAAATAACGAGGAATGTTTTTATTTATAATAGTGAAATATAAGCGATAATGCAGAAGTTATGATAAAAAACAGAGGACTCCAGATAAGTCAAGAAGATGAGCTTACAAAAGGTAGATCACAGCACTGATAACTAAGTCAGCACACCATCAAGTATCACAAGAAATCAGCACACCCGCGAAGTCATTGGGGACACCAAGTCAATATACATGGTTAACCGACCGATAACTGAGGTACTTGTAATATCAGAAGATATCGGGGTGACGACAAACCATTTGGAGGTACAATTCAGACTTAAAAGTTTAGTTTGCAGTTTTGAAAGTGAATACACACCAAACGATTATGAGACTAATCCGATCACTTACAAACAATGCAGCAATAAAGAAAACCTAACTTCTAGCTGAATGTCAAATTCGTGGTATTTATTTGAAGGAGAAGAAAACATTAAACTCCCTTAGAAATCATCAATCTTGCGTACTGTTCATGGATGAAAATGGTGTAGCATAAATATGCAATATTTCATTCCGAAAATTGCAACCCGTGAACAGAGTGCAAGCTTCCAAATCACATAATTTACCTGCACACGGAAATTTTAAATCCTTTAATTACTTTAACTATCATCGCTATTTACAGTCAAACCAGTTAGTTTATCCCGATTCAACTCCAGACGTGGTGGTCCTCTCGATCAATAGAATGTTCTTGTCTCAAATCAAGCCCTATAGCCACCAATGAATTCCTTTCGGAATTCAACGCTGTTATGAGCTGCTTGTTCACCCACGTTTTATGGAAATGTGCGCGCAGCCCACCGTTGATGCAGTTCAATTCAATTCAATTGTTTATTCAACACTACACTCAATAATAAATTCAGATAACATATTTTAGATTTTAGAGGTGTACACTGTTAGGGAATACCATAGCCTATTAATTCGGACGGCATTTCCTGAGAAACCATGGACTTCATACCTGGCAGCAAGCACACTTCATTATGCAAAATGTTAATCACAAGTATACGATAAGAACCCAGGGACTGGGGAATATCGGTTTGGAAGTAGTTTATAAGGAAAACGTTGATAATTTAGAAATTTGGAAAATTCCGAGTGTCTTTCATTTTTTTATTTTAAAGTCTTTCGAATGGCGAAACGCACGTTCATTTGTGCGCCCAGCCATTCCAAAGGCGTTAATTAACCTTTCGATACCTATTTGGTGAAGAACTTTCCTTTGTTCTGTTTTAAGATGAGACGAGAATACTATTTTTTATCGCTTGCCAATATTGTGCTAATTCTGTTGCGAATTGTGAATTGTGAATATTATTAGTTACACAGTTTGTTGGTGGCCTAATATGGTATATATGGTGTTAGTTAATTCCATATTGTAACGAATATATCTTACCGAGTGCTGCATCGATGCACAGAACTAATAACAACAGCGATCAAAATTAAATGAGAGAATTCAAGAGCTTCAAGAAATTTTGGCAAATTCCTCTTCGGTTCTAAGCCGGTGAGTTCATGAATTAAAGTTAAAAAAACGTACCGTCACCGAGCACTGATGAGTCATTCGTTGTGTGATCTTCAAGAATTTTGGCAAGATCTTCTTCAGTTCTAAATCGGTGAATATGTCCTTTCAGTGATTTCAAGTACAGTTTGCCGTCCGTAGACCAGGAATTTGAAACACCTTTTGAGGCAAAGGCCCTTTTTAACAAGTAACTATTCAGCTTAGTTAAGTCCTCGGTAATTGAAATTCCAGTTCCTTTCAATTTTTTACCCTCTTTGATGACTTCCAGCTTATGGGATCTACTTGTATTTTACCGATTTAAATCTGTGTGCCACGGAAATGTGGGTCATCTCAAACTTTAGACACAGTCTACTGTTTACCAGGTTCAGAACTGTTTTTGAGGTGTCGTTTATGGTTTCATTATCATCAGCTGGCAGGCCAAAAATTCGGCGGACGGAATCTTTCCTGGAATGTTGTTCGAGGTCGTTGAGACGGTAGCGCAGATCAGCCTTCTCCTTCACATTTTCACTAATCTTGGAAGTTAATTTCTTGTTTTCGTCGAACAAATCATCATTACGTTTTTCCAGATCGAATACACGGCTTTCAATGACGTCTGTTTTCCGCTTCAGTGAATCTAAAATGTTATTCTTCAAATCTAAAAGTTCTTTATTGAATTCAGATTTAGTGATCTGGTTTTTCATGGTCGACCGAAAGTCCGACCTGGTTATCAGGTTTTCAAGGCGACTGGTGATGGCACTAAGTTTTCTATTCACATCCTCCAGAGTAATTGGATCCTTGGACGACGAATTTGCCTCGTCAGCTCCGAACGTTGACACATCTTTAGAATTATTTTCCTCGTTTTCAAACATATTTTGGAAATCCTTCATTGTGGTCTGTTTTTTACTGAGAGGGGTTGGATAACCCTCACTGCCTATAGAGCTTCGGTTCCATACTTTTCCTTTTCCTGAACGCCCCATTATAAATAGATATACTCCAGCCGAAATGAGATGAGATGAACGACAAAAATAGAGATATTCAGATTGTCAGATTGTTTTGCTGTTGATTTGCAATGAGCAGTGAACGAACATGAATTGTGTAATTGTGTAACTCAGTCGAAGTTCGACACAGATTCAACATTGGTGTGAAACAAAATGACAAGTATGGATTGCAACACGGAGATGGTGAGATGAGTTCACCGTTACCGAGAACTGAGTAATATAGAACCAACAATCCATGACTGTTCGATAATTCATCCGAAGTGAGACCAGTTCACGCGAAAAAAAGAAACATCATTTCCTCGATGTAAAATTATGAAATAAATCCAAAAGTTTTACACATAATTTCTTCCAGAATAGAAAGTTTTACAATAAAATAGCTGGATTCACTACTATCCTACACAATGCATGATTTATGACACTGAAAAGCCCCCAGCACAGGATTACAAAGTAGAGAGCTCAGCACGCACGTCTTGCCATCACGCTTTCTCTCTTGCCATCTGATATCGTAAATTTTGGGTTTCTAAATATTTCGAAAGGCGACTTTGCATAAGTTTTTCCAGGATTTTTGAGAAGGCAGGTAGGATACTGATGGGTCTGTAGTTATTGAAAGATTGTTTATCTGCAGATTTATAAACAGGGGTGACTTTGGATATCTTCATTTCTGTGGGGACGATACCAGAATTGAATGATAAGTTAATAATGTGGGTCAGAGGCATAGCAATTTCTGTGATGATTCCATTTAATAACTTAGTAGAGACATCGATATAATCTTTCCTCATTTTCGTGTGCAGTTTCTGTACACATTGCAATATGTCAGCTTGGCATGTTGGGAAAACAAAAATGGAGTCGCTGGAATTTGTGTTTAGGTAATCGGGAAGTGCTGGGAGAATGGAGTGGCATCATTTTGTAGCTTGATACCAATATTAACAAAAAAGAATTGAATTTGTTGGCTATTGTTTTGGATTCAGTGAATTCAACCCCACTTTCGACAAACGCGGATGGTAAACCAATAGTCCCGCTTGATTTGTTAATTGCTTTCTTCAAGAGTTGCCATGATTTCTTGAGGTTATTTTTGTTATCATTCAGGGCAGTTGTATAATAATCTTCTTTACATTTACGTTTTAGGCGATTAAGTAATATACAGTGAGCTTTATGTCGTTCTGTGTTAATAGGGTTTGGAGATCTGAAGTTTTTAGCATGTAAGTTCATTTTAGTCGGTAATGATTGTAAGAGGCCGTAGGTCATCCATGGTTCCTGCTTGACGTGTTTCTTTGGGACTTTTATTATCTTTAGTTGGAACGCTTGATTAAATGCTCTCTGGAAACTATTAAGGAAGTTATCGTATGCGTTATTGGAACATATTGTGTTCAGAACATCTGAAAAGTCACTTTCCGACAGTAAAGCTCTAAAATGGTCGACATTCTCCTGTTTAAAAGATCCTTTGAGGGAATCTGTATTATCAGTGTCGGATTTTCCGCGATAACTGACGTAAAAGGTTCCAAAATGATCGCTAATATCATTGACAATAATTATAGTATATTTATTTGGGTTATTGGAAATGACGTGATCGATTATGGTCGCCGTCGAGTCCATTACTCTTGTTGGTTTAGTAATGGTTGGCATGAAGCCAGAGCTGAATGTCGTATCAATGTACGAATTTGTTTTGGGATGGCGACTGAAGCCGAGCAGGTCAATGTTAAAATCTCCCATAAGGGACGCTACTTTCTTTTCATTATTGATTTTTTTTTAACAAGCCGAAACAGGTTCGTCAAAAACTCACCCAAGTCAGCTCGTGGGGCAGGGTTAGGTCTATATAATACCCAGAATACATTTATGCTTAGTTGTTATTTCAACAAAGATGGACTTAAATACACGGGGAATAAAAATTGAGAGATCGTCGCGTATTTTATAACTAAGGTCGTCCTTAATAAATAGTCCAACTCCACCCCTTCCATCATCACTGTCTTGCCGTGTCCGTGTCATAAGTGGTTGATGTAATGCAGTACGTCTTTATTTAGATATACAGGTATTCTTTCCTTCTGCAGTTATAGATATAACAATGTGCAACGTCACCGGTACCCCGCCGAGAAGAGGTTTACTACAAAAGGGGACAAAGTCAGAGTTTTGGCTTTTTTCTGTAGTTACATACTCATGTTATCAACCAGAAATCGAAAGAAGTTAACCCTTTACCCAACGTAACGGCCAAAACCGGCCAGCGCTATTCTAAAAAATCGCCAATTAATTTTCATTATTTTTTTTCATTTTTTGTCTCAAAAACCTATGTTTTTGCGACAAAAAATGAAAAAAATTAGTTATTCAAGAATTTTTTTTGCAAGTGTCGTCTGCTTTTCACGTTAGGTAAAGGGTTAAAAGGGGCAATATTTCTAGAAAAAAAAAATGATTGGACAAAACCCGTTACTTGTGAATATCCTTTCCCAAGTGATGGTCCATCAACATACCAAATATCATTCAAACCCGACATGCACTGACCGAGATACAGGAGTCTAAAGTTGTTACGGACGGACGGACGGACGGACGGACGAACGGGTGAGGTGACGGACCCTTTTGCTAGATTCCCCACAAACTTCGTTTTTGCGGGGGATAGCAATCAATTAGTATTTAATTCCCTACGAAAACTTCAAGATATCAACATCAGATTAGATTAAACATATTTTATTTGTTTATAATCGACAAAAAGGATTGGATAACAAGTGCCCAACACTTAGATTATATCCTTTCCTTGAAATATGTTTACAATTACAAATTATGACATGTTTACAAGTAGTTACATGAATGTATATGTAATGGCGAAACAAAACGTATGTATATATTGAAACAATTTTGTGTATGTACAAAGTCAGAGAAGAAAGCTGATGGGTACTCAACTTTGCAAGAGACAGAACAGAGAAGTGTGTGTGTGGGGGGGGGGGGGGGGGGGGAGGAGGGGGAGAGAAAAATGAAATGCCACACTACAACACGGCTGGCTTGGGTCAATAACCCTAAGGGCCACATTTCGGCAATACCGCGACTCCTACGGAGTCAACACCACTGCTATAGCCAGGACAGGCAGGACAAACAAGCAAATAGAAATGAGCCATGTGTGAGGTAAACACAGATGACCACTGACTTTAAAGGTCAACAGAATAGGAAAAGGATCTTTTAGACCCCTGTGCTCATCTAGCGGTCCAGTCTTAAAACCGCTTCGTGGGTTTTATGAAATTTTGTGCACTGCGAAAAAGGTGAATATTGACGGAATCCGGTTAGTCTGGAATACCATAAAGAAGATCATTGGCCGTTCTGATTAGCAGATGCACAAGATTTCTCTGTAGGACAAGTCTTTCGTCTGAGTAGTTACTGCAGTTGAAGAAATAATGGTTCGCGTCTTCGGTCTCATAACCACATGAACAGTTAGGTGTATTTTGAATATAGTTAGATTGTTTATCAAAATTTAGGTCGCTACAGGAATTTCGCAGCTTGCAATGTATTATATTAACCGCCCTATCGCCATTGTTGAAGTACTTAGGTGGTCTACACATGCCTGTATTGGAATATTTAACAAAGTTATTCAGTGAATCAGACTGTCTAACTTCTAGAGGTAGTGCATTCCATTCGGAAATGCAAGAGGGAATAAATGACCGCTTAAATACTTCCGTGTGTGTAAGTGGTAGTTGGAAATTGGAAATGTTCAGGGTAATAAGTCCGAGAGGTATCTGGGGGCCTGGTTATTTACAAGTTTGAAAAATGTAATCATTTTGTGGAGATGGAGTCTACGTCTAAGGTTTTCCCAGCCATGTTCTGCAAGTATAGCAGATACTGGCCAGATCTCGTTAGACCGGATATTATTCTAGCTGCATTGGCGTATTCTAAAATAGGGAGTATAAATGATTTATATAGAATTTCAAGGCTTTTTTTACCAAGGATATACTTAAGTTTTCTTAGCTGGGATAGCCTGGGGTTGGCCTTTTTATATAGTCTATTAATTTGGCTATGCCAGTTTAGCCCCCCCCCCCCCCCTGTCAGGTCAGGCCGAGGTGGGTGTGTGACATTGCGAGTTCAGGTGGCGTCTCATCAAACATTATAGCACTACTTAGGTTCACCTGTTTCTTGGAGAACAGAACAATTTCGTATTCTGAAGGGTTAAACGTAACTAATCATGTATTTGCCCATTCGGAAATGGCTTTGAGGTTTTCATTGGACTTTGTAGCAACGCCATCCGGTTCGTGCCCACTTTCTGTTAAGCTTTATCATCCGCAAATAATCCACACACGTCCGGTGAATCTAGGTTTCCAGAAATGTCATTGATGTATATCAAAAAAAGGAACGGACCCAAGACAGAATCCTGTGGAACACCACAATTAACAGGTAAGTACTCGGAGGAAATTGAGTTGCAAGTTACCCTTTGATTACGATCAGACGAATAGCTGCTGGTCCACTCGATGGGTGGTCCAGATATACCGTTTTGTCTCAGTTTATAGATTAGTCCTTTGTACCAAACTCTATCAAATGCTTTTGATATATCGCAGAATGCTCCAAGAGAAAACTGGTTTCTATCAAAGACCAAGCAGAGATTATGATATATTTCGATGAGTTGGTAAACGGTGCTATGCTGGAGTAGGAAACC
Source organism: Pictodentalium vernedei (assembly GCA_031216915.1). Lineage (NCBI taxonomy): Eukaryota > Metazoa > Mollusca > Scaphopoda > Dentaliida > Dentaliidae > Pictodentalium > Pictodentalium vernedei. The sequence goes on from CM062294.1 coordinate 230,010,245, forward strand.
GGACTGATATTTAAAAAAATAAATTATTAGCACATCAATGTTCGTACATTTGGTTAAAAACAATCCTCTCCATAACTTTACTGACACAGCTAAGAAGAGAGGCTGATCTGTGGTTATTAGGATCATGGGCATCTCCCCGTTTAAAAATCGGCACGACTGTTGCCAGCTTCCATTCTGATGGGTAGACACGTAAGGGGAATGAGAGCCTAAATAAGTGAACCAATGGCTTGCATATTGTGGTTTTGGTTTCTTGTAGCATACGGTTGCTAATACCGTCGTGTCCAGTTGCTTTTTTGGTATCCAGATTGCCAAGAATCCGGATCACTTCGTCTTCGGAAAAGTCAATTTCAGACAGAATCTCAGAACATTTTGGTCTGAAATCAGGTAACCTATGTGTATCAAGTGTAGCAGTGTCAGAAATAAAAGACCAATGTGTTTCGGATATCAGAATGTTCATTTTGGGGAAATCGGTCCTGTTGTAATTCCAGATCTGTCGAATGTTCGTTTCGTTCTGTGTTATGCCAGTCTCTATAGCTGCTGATACAGCCTTATGGTCGAAGACACCAAGTTCGTGGACTTCTGAGTTTAAAACCACAACACCATCACTTACTATTATAGGGTCCAATAAAGTACTTGAGGTTGGTGTTACACGAGTCGGTTCTTTGATGGCGTAATGGAGGTTGCAATAATTTATAATTTCATTTAAACTACTAGAAGGGTTAAGAAGGTCGCTATTCAAATCTCCGGTGATTATCAGGGAGGGGTTTATACTGAGTGAGTCTTCAATGGTGCCTTCCAGCTTCTCCCAGTATTCGTTACTACAGAATTGAACCGATCGATATGCTAAAAAGAGCACGAACTTGCGTTTTGAGGTAATCTCGAACCATAAGACCGACTGGTCAAATTCTAGTTCCGGTACACGTTTGGCATATATTTCGTTTGAGAAATAAACCGCGACACCGACACCGTGTTGGATCCTGTTCTTTCTGACTGATGGGAGGTAACCCGGGATTAGCAAATTGTCGGAATTAAAACTGGGATCGAGGTGCATTTCGGTGAAGCAGATTATATCAAAATCGTCTATATCTTCTGTAATATGATCGAGCTTATTTCTGATGCTTCTGATATTATAATTGAATATAGAAATACTGGTTATATCTACTGATTTATTTCTGGATGGCCTAGCGTTAACGCCAATGTCCCCAGACAACAGAATGATACCAAGGATGACACACAGGGCCAATAGGAGACGGAGTGCGGAGCTTCACAGAATGCTGAGCTCCAATTGGTTGTCTGGTCACACATTACCTACACACGAGAAAGTTATAATGCAATCCGATTGCCGGCATGTGTTGCTCTATGTTAATACCCTTTACCTATCTTTAGGGGCTAAGTGAAGGTGGAGAGGGGGTGTCAGTATCAACATAATCTGTAGAACTATCCGGTGTAATCATAACAATGGGGCTATGGCGGTCGTCATGTCTGATTTTAATATAATCACAATGGCGATCAAATCAAGTCTCGATTGAGCAGCATTTCTAGCTTTGATTCACGGACGAAGAATCTCCACGATTTTTTTCAGATTCAGTCGTCTGGAATGTATCAGTCTGTTATTCGCTTTTCCAACCAACTTTAGTATTCCAGAGAGTGGATCTAAACATGAGGCGATTACCTATTTGAGGGCTAGACTGACTCCAGACCACAACACCGTAGGATTTCTTTGAGCTTGGTATACGCTATATATGCCAGTAAACGCCGCCTACGAAATAGCCACCTTCCCACCCCAAATGTCGAAACTGACAACTGGTTCTTGGAGCCCTTTTATTTCGAACTTTCACTGAAGGGCCTTTTTAAATTATCCCAGTGACATTTACACTCGCATCTGAATGCTGAGATGAGCCATTTTAGAGACAAACCCAAGACATTATTTTATTTTATTCTTTAATAATAAATTCTGTATAGTTTTGTGAATACACTTGCAAACACGTTTGTCAAGTGCGTGCAACTGTTGTAAAAATATTATCATTTTCAAACAGGTGAAAAGCCAGTACTATTACAATGGATGATGAATGCCTGCACATACACTTCATTCAGGGGAGGCCAGTTATTTTACACACAGATTGGTTATTTCCTACAGAAAGAAGATTTCAGCAGAACGATTTTGACTAAGTTTGGAGAGAATAACGCTTTGATCAAACCATTGCAAATTTATGTCACACACATCAGCGCTTAATAATGTTCCCTTCATAAGATTTCAACATACAGATCGATTTTAACGAATTCAGAGGCAATAACTCCACGACGCTCAAACCTATCGGCATAAAGTTTTTGTCCCATATATCCACAGGTGGTGCTAATCACGTATACCAAAGTTACAAACCAATATCTGAAGAAATGCGGAAATAGTTCGCTACACAATATTTCCCAAACTATGACAACAAAAGGATTCAAGAGCTATAACCCAGTATTGCTCAAATGGAGTCAAAACAAACGTACGTCACACACATCTACAGTAAATGTTGATCATGTTACCAAATTAAAGAAACCAATATCTAAAATCTAGAAGTTAGTCACGCCCTAAAGTTATCCCATTTTTTTACACTTGTAGAATTTATCCACTTAACCCTTTACCCAACGCAGACGATATCAAAATTTATTATTTTAAATATCAATTTTTCAAATTTTTCAAAAAATTTCAACAAAACCATATCATGTGACCCCTCGTTGGAACGAGCTTGACGAGCTCGTTCCAACGAGGGATCACATGATATGGTTTTGTTGAGATTTTTTAAAAAATAATATTTTTTCAACTGCTAAATTTGCATATTACGCAGGCGGATGCGGGCGATTCGTTTGGTAAAGGGTTAAAAAGGCAAGGCCACTTTTCCAGTCCAGGAACTTGAAGCTTCATACTTTCATTTAGTCCTCCAAAAAATACCAGACGGCAACGAATTTTTTTCAAAATGTAAAATTCCATTTTGGCTGAATAGATGAAAAAGTCGAAAATAGTTCAAACCGGACTTGACAAAGATATTGTACAGTTATTAAAGGATGTCCAGAATCAATTGATTCTGAATACTGATTTGACAGTCACCCTGCGGAAACGAAGTGTAACACATGAACGGCTTGAGGAAAAGACAAGCCTCGTTGTGTGAAAGGAGTTGTAGGGCAGTTATAAAATTTGACTTGACTCATCGTTTACAATGCAAAACACAGGCAGGAAAACGTACCATGGTCCAATTTTAGTGTTTTATTTGCCTCGGTATGAAATGAATCTTAAAGTTAGTAATGCACTTTGATAATTGCCGTTAGCTATCACAATCCGAAAGTGTTTTGGATTTGAGATCATTAAAGAGATGGGAAACAAGCGTGTTTTGCATTTTTTCGATTTGAATAACCTTCCTACGATCACAGTCACCACTTACGAAAAGCTCATGTCATATAACAAGATAGAAACTGTGTTTGGAAGTCTGTGTGGGAACATTTTCAAACGACTGTTGTTCTAAATTAATGCTTTTAAACTTTCAATAGTTTCACAAAAAACATTCCACTTGTACATCAGACTAATATCGAAAAGCAACAAGTTGTTTCACCATTCGAACTACATGTTAAAGAACTCGGACGAGCCTTTAAAATATTTGTTGCCACCTCTCATGGAAACAAAAACAAGAAATCTTTCAATATTGTTTATGGCATGGAGGGCTAGAGATTCCTCCAAATTGGAAACGGTAAACGTACTCCAGTAATGATATTTCTGCCCAACTGGTGCGGCGTTTAAATATAAACACCTGTGTGCAATGTTGGACTCATAGTTCAGTCATTATGTCCAAAGCAATCACTGGAGTCTAGGACGTAAAAAAGAAATAATTGGACGAAGAACAAATGATAAATATGGAACCAACTGCAATTGTATCAACTTTAGAGATGCAGTAGTCTAAGCTTTGGGCCCTTCGGTATTCTATTCGATTTCTAATCTTAAGTTGATATTCGATTCGATTCGAAATCAGTTGCCCGATTCGTTTCCTTTCGAATCTTTACACGGGAAGATAGCTCGGTATTAGTCATTGTCGTCGTCTCACAAAACGTATAGTTCAGATGGAATTTGCATGTAAATAATGCTGAAAATTAGCACAGAGTTTAACTTCATCTATATTAACATAAATGTTATCTGCCCCATGCCACCTCCCATGCTAATTCCAGTTTCACTTGTCTCTACCACTGTTAAAACAAAGTTAAAGTTCCCAAACAATGCTGACGATAAGCTGTTGATAGCGGCTAGTCCTCTGCAGTGCTTAGTGCTGATAAGGTTCCCATCCATTCCTTTGTAACATTCCAACTACATCATCAAGGCATGCCTTCCGAGAAGGCATGCCTTGGTGGTGTAGCGGGTATATTTTATCAGTCGGGATTTGTGCCGTCACAGTCGGAACAATCAGGTTTACAGTCCCCCCTTATCAGTCATCTTAAAGAAGCCCAGAATTCGATTCTAGATTCGATTCGATATCGAATAATAGACCCGACTCGATTCGACATTCGATTCGAATCGAAAATGTGTGATTCGTAGAGCCCTATCTCAACTGTAGGTTCTACTCCCTCCATGGTAACTGCCCCTTCATTGACTTTCTATGACAGTACCTACCCCAGAATTCCAAATACTTCCTTCGTCCCTGAATATAGACACGCATCAAATCCCAAGCATTTGAGTTTCAAGTATCTTTAAAAAGTTTGACCGAGGGGTGCATTGTACACATGTCACTATTAACAGACTAGGATAACAATTCGATGGATAACTCAATTTGAACATTGTGCCGATGGCTATGACCTGATCAACTTATAACTGCGCTGCGTTTTTATTTAAACTTCAAATGATCAAGAAAGAGACCGATTTGTTGACCTCAGTGCTGCACATCAAGACTTGTGTAGTTTTCGTTTGTATTTCACTTAGTACAAGAGCCAATATTTCGACAAAACTGAAGTTCAAACTCGTGATTCCTGACTTTAGTTCAACTCTGGACTAAGCTGAGATTTTGGCTCAATCGATATTTTGAAAACAAATAAAGTAAAAGCTTAGCTATTTTTAAAGTTTTTGCAATTGTTAGATATTTTCCATTAAACGCCAATAGATCATTGCATCACATTGCCTTTTAACTCTCTCAAAGTTACATTTTTGCGTTAAGATAATCCTTGGTCCGTTGGCAAACCGCACACTGAACAACAAGTACCCTAAAAGTATCAGTACAAATTTAATCCTATAACCATATAGGGCTGTAAGATCAAGTTTGTGCTGACCCTCCCCCACAAATGCAAAATAGATTCACATAAACGCTAAAGCTAGCAGTTTGTTTGATCATCCAAAATCCCGAGTAAAGACGTGAATCTGAGTTCGATTTTGAACTTGAGTTTCTCTCAAATTATTCGACTTGGGTAAAACTCAAACTTGAATCCACTTTAGAACTTAGGTTTATATTTCTTTAAAATATGGGGCTCATATAGTTTATTTAGCAAATGAGTCCCATTGTAAATGGGCACAGCGTGCATGGTATCGTTGATGACAATCTACAATCGGCATTCAGTAAAGTTTAGTATAGCTCACCCAATAGTAGTATGTCATGTACCCGGACAGGACTCATTGGGGGGACCCCGCAGGGGACCCCGGAAGTGACGTCATGTCACGTGACCTGGTGGCGCCATGTTTGGTTGTCATGGTAACCCGCGTGAGCAGCCATGTGAGTGACGTCATCTCCACAGTGATACGTGGTGTGAGAGCGCATGCGCATCGCGTATTGTTAAGGTGATACGTGTTTCCATCGTCCATTTTGTATACTGGAGGCCGCCATATTGGTTTCTATGGTAGAACGTGATTGCTATGTTACCTAAACCCTTCTTATAGGAGGTATGTTCGGAGGGTATGTTCGATTGAATCGGAGTAAATCTAATTACCACAAACAACCCGACAATCTCTCCAAATCACTAAAATCCACCCCGACTTTTACTATTTCGAATTCTTTCAGAATTCTCTGCTTCTATCTATATATGCAATAGTTTTCGTCTACCTAGGCATGTTCCTTTGTTCTGGAGTATACTCCAATAGCGTAGAAGAGCCTATTAGTTGGAACAGTTTACCTTATTGTTACTGTATTTAGCAATTTCTGGTCTATTCTTGTTAGTACTGACCCTATTCCAAGTACTCTTGTTGTTTCATTTATATAACTAACCAATCAGATTGCTTCATCCCCCGTAATCTATATGCAGAGTTATCTCCCTTGTGTATAATAAAAGCCTATATCCTATGGCCATATTCCCAGGCACCCCTTTTTTCTGAAACACCTGTGGCTATGGAATCTCCTTTTTGTCATATGAGGCCATGAGGGCTATGTAAAAGCCCTCAATGAGTCCTCATTTATTATCCCCCATACCCTCATTGAATTTTGAGGTTATGAGGACCTTGAAAAATCCCTCAATGAGGTATAATTTACTACGACTCTTACCCTCATTTCAGTATTTAACAGGTATATCCTATGGAATCCCATTTTGGAAAACGCTTGTGACTGTGGAATCCCTTTTTTGTCGTATGAGGCCATGAGGGCTATGTAAAAGCCCTCAATGAGTCCTCATTTATTATCCCTCATAGCCTCATTGAATTTTGAGGTTATGAGGACCATTAAAAATCCCTCAATGAGGCATAATTTACTACGACTCTTAGCCTCATTTCAGTATTTGAGGATACCTATGGCCTGGTATTGTATTATTCGAGGATACCTATCGAGGATACCTATCGAGGATACCTTTTATAGGATACTTATCTGAGGATACTATATAGGCTGTACATATCCCTGGAGGTCTCTTGCTGGCCCTTAGTACTATTAATACACCTGATGCTTCATGTTATCCTATGACTGGTATAGGTAGTATGCAATGTTAGGCATAGGGGGATTGTGGGTAGGGGTACTGCCTGGTAGTTTAGAACGGTACTATAGTATGGGCGAGATATACACCTACAGGCCCCTGTTAGTGCTTGGTACTATTAACCAATCGATTGCTTTGTTTTATTATATGGCTGGTATATGTAGTACGTTATGGTAGGCCTAGTGATTTTGTGGGGGTTGGGGTAATGCTTGGTAGTTTAGAACGGTAGTATAGCATAGGCTGTACATATCCCTGTAGGTCTCTTGCTGGCCCTTGGTACTACTGATCCACCAGGTGCTTCATATTATTGAGCGGTATTCTGGGGTGGGGGTCAATGCCGGGTAATACAGAACGGCTGCAGAGTATGGTTGGTATATTTCCCTTCTAGGACCCACCCTAACCGTTGATAATATTAACCTACCAAATGCTTTGTATCATCCTGTTACTGGTAAGAGGGTACGTAATAGCAGTAGTTCTGACCCTATTCCAAGTACTCTTGTTGTTTCATTTATCTAGATCATTTATATAAATTATAACTAACCATTGATTTCCCATAATCTGTATGCAGAGTTATCTCCCTTGTATATAATAAAAGCCTATATCCAATGGCCATATTCCCAGGCACCCCAATTTCGGCACCCCTTTTTTAGGAATCCCATTTGTGGAATCCCTTTTTTTCTGAAATGAGGATAAGAGTCGTATTAAAAATCCCTCAATGAGGTCTAATTTAATACGACTCTTATCCTCATTTCAGAAAAAAGGGATTCCACAAATGGGATTCCTAAAAAGGGGTGCCGAAATTGGGGTGCCTTCTGGAGAATCCCTTTTTTTCTGAAATGAGGATAAGAGTCGTAGTAAATTAGACCTCATTGAGGGATTTTTAATACGACTATTGATGGCCAGTCTTCGTCTGAGGCCATCCACAGCACTTTCGTCGTACTGTAGCCAGCGCATTCCACACTTTCATGCTGCTGCCGAAAGAAAGATGAACCAAGTAATCATGAGGACTTCATCTAAAAAGCTAGATTCCAGCCATCGTTTTTGACGGTGTGCAATGGTCTAGTGGTTTAGACGCTGGACTCCTGATTGCCAGGCGGTGTTGCCGAGGGTTCGAATCCCGGCGGGGGATCAGAAACCAACATTCAAAATTCCTCTAAAACATGATTGTGTCATTTGAAAAAACACAGAATTCGAAATGCAATGGTCTAGTGGTTTAGACGCTGGACTCCTGATTGCCAGGCGGTGTTGCCGAGGATTCGAATCCCGGCGGGGGATTAGAAACCAACATTCAAAATTCCTCTAAAACATGATTGTGTCATTTGAAAAAACACAGAATTCGAAACAGTAAAAGTTGGGGTGGATTTTGGTGATTTGGAGAGATTGTTGGGTTGTTTGTGGTAATTAGATTTACTCAGATTCAATCGAACATACCCTCCGAACATACCCCTGTCCTATAAGAAGGGTTTAGGTAACACAGCAATCACGTACTACCATAGAAACCAAGATGGCGGCCTCCAGTATACAAAATGGACGACGGAAACACGTATCACCTTAACAACACGCGCTGCGCATGCGCACTCACACCACGTATCACTATGGAGATGACATCACAACATGGCCGCTCACGCGGGTTACCATGACAACCAAACATGGCGCCACCAGGTCACGTGGCATGACGTCACTTCCGGGGTCCCCTGCGGGGTCCCCCAAATGAGTCCTGTCCGGGTACATGACATACTACACGCATTGATTCAAACGGAAGTAAGGTCTGTAAATTTAACCTTGCCGATATTTTTCACACAGTTTGTGGTCATTAACCCTTTGAACTATGGCGGTATCTTCTATGCCATTTCAATGGCAACAACTAGAAGAATCCATATTCATTATTTGGGGTAGACCAATCAATATTTTCAACCTGCAGCCTCTGGGTTGCACGTTGAAAATATTGATTGGTCTACCTCACATGTTTACTGAATAGCCATCCTATTTAATAACATTATGGCGTATCATATACCTGATCGGAAAAGATGCCGCTAGGGTTCAAAGGGTTAATTCCATTAACAGAAAACTGATATGGAAACCCATCAAATCCAGTTTTTAACAATAACAAATTTTCGTACTTTTCGTAACTACTCGGTAAATCTTTTATATAATGAGTGCCTTCTAGATTTCTTCCAAGATGGTGTCATATTAGCGTTCAGAAAATATCGAATGTCCTTTGCAAAGCCTCATGTTTTCTCGAATCCAATTAGCAACACAGAGAAATTAACGAAGATCCTGTTGAGTAATACATTTGAGTAATATGAACATGTACATATGCTGAAAATCAAATGCATTGACATATTGAGTGCGATGCGGTGCGATGCGCGCGTGCCGAGCGATGCGATGAAGTAACAAATATAAAAATTTGATCACATTTTGTAATTTCTACACGATGTTATGCCTCTAATGTGAGTCTTGCTCACTATTATTACATGATTTCTGAGAACTGAACGTTACCCGATACAATACAGATATCGAGAAATGTGCTAGTAACACCATGTGTATAATCCATCCTACGTATAAAGACGTCATGTAAGAACGCACCTGGATGGTCATTATGCGTCTATTTGACAGTATGATGTGAGTAGTATAGCTCGCACGTTTCGTCCCCTATCAGGGGAATCTCATCGGGGGTCTCATGTGACGTCATAGTCAAGTGACTCAGTGGCGCCATGTTGTGTTGTCATGGTAGCGACCATGGTGAACGACCATGTTGTGACGCCATTACCAGTGATATTTGGTGTTAGTGCGAATGCGCCGCGCATGTTGTTAGGATGATACGTGCTTCCGTCGTCCATTTTGTTTACTGGAGGCCGCCATCTTGGTTTCTATGGTAAGCACATGGTTGCTATGTGACCCAAAGGCTTCTTATAGTATAGGTGTATGTTCGGAGGGTATGTTCGATTGGAGACAATCAGGGCGGTATATCATCCCAGCATTGACGCTTACTAACGGGAAAGTTGTTACGCTGCGACTGTAGTCACGGCGTAACAGCTTTCACGTCATCCAACGTAATGATGTTTTCCTAGCACGAAACCTTCCAACGCAGTATCAACTTTTCAATATCGGCACATATTATATTGCCAACAATAAATAAAATATGTTGTAAATATTTAATTGTCATTATCACAAAAAGTATGCTTCATTCATTTTTCGCAGGTATCAAAGTATATTCTTTTAAACTCGACCAACAGTTACGAAACGTCGAAAAATTGAAAACTTTCGGGAAACAAATTTTTATTAAGCATTGTTTATTTATAGCCAAAACCGCCCCCTCTTCAAGGACGGCAAGTGTAGCATGATTCTTATGTGTGACCGATGAGTGTTCCAACAATCCAGTATCCGTGATTTAAGGTCTCTTTTATATCAATAGAGCGTCTGCTGGATTTAATTATTACTGAACCTCCCCACAAATACAATACAGATTCTCCCGTTTGCCGCAGACATTATTGTGGTCGATAACCTCGTTCAAGAACTCAGTGTTCAAAGATTTATGGTTTACGTTATAATTTACCGAACACGCCCAATCTCACAAACAAACACGCGTTGATTGCTACTACTGATCTCTATACACCTGGATTTTTTCGGTCGCTCATTGGCATCAAACAGAAAAGTGTCCTAGCTTTCGCCATCGTAAAGCGGGCATCTGTTCCTATAAAGAACCTGCGCAACAAATATTTTTTTTCTCGACAGCGTTCAGTTTTCACACGCATCAAACGCCGATAGTTTTTAAAAGAATATGGTGTGATGCCTGCGAAACATAACATGCTTACGATGCACACATATCTAACGGCATAGTGAACTGAATTTACCCAGCATATTACAGTACAGCCGCCGTGGACTGGTCGCAATCCACGCGTGGGCAGTGGTGCTCACGCATGCATCTACTAGGTAATAAAAATCGCCAGCTGCAAAATGTTAATTAATGAAGCACCGGGTTGTACCCGGCGCTTCATTAATTAAATGTTTGATGACCATTACTATAATTAGTGTTTGGAATCTAATATTACTGCGTCCGTGGAAATATTGCCCACCCGTGGAAACTGACAGTCAACGACGACCGTACGGAATAGTTATTACTGATTAAAAACAAGTGCTGATATTGAAAGGTTGGTAGTGTGTTACTAGATGTCGTGTTCGGCTTCCGTTCGATATTTCATGACGTGAAAGCTGTTTCGCCGTAACCAAAGTCATAAAGTAACAGCATCCAGGTCATCCAACGACAGCGATAGGAGGAGTTACACGCGTTCATTGACCTGACGCGATCTCGAGGAGGAGTGTGTATTCAAATGACACAATCATGTTTTAGAGGAATTTGAATGCTGGTTTCTGATCCCCCGCCGCGATTCGAACTCTCGGCAACACCGCCTGACAATCAGGAGTCCAGCGCCTTAACCACTAGACCAATGAACACCGTCAAAAACGATGGCTGAAATCTAGCTTTTTAGATGAAGTCCTCATGATTACTTGGTTCATCTTCCTTTCGGCAGCAGTATGGAAGTGTGGAACGCGCTGGCTACAGTACGACGAAAGTGCTGATTGGCACGGGCTTGTGTGTGTTTTCAAATGACACAATCATGTTTTAGAGGAATTTTGAATGTTGGTTTCTGATCCCCCACCGGGATTCGAACTCTCGGCAACACCGCCTGGCAATCAGGAGTCCAGCGCATAAACCACTAGACCACTGCACACCGTCAAAAACGATGGCTGAAATCTAGCTTTTTAGATTTAGATGAAGTCCTCATGATTACTTGGTTCATCTTCCTTTCGGCAGCAGCATGGAACTGTGGAACGCGCTGGCTACAGTACGACGAAACTGCTGTGGATGGCCTCAGACGAAGATTGGCACGGGCTTGTGTGTGTTGTCAAATGACACAATCATGTTTTAGAGGAATTTTGAATGTTGGTTTCTGATCCCCCGCCGGGATTCGAACCCTCGGCAACACCGCTTGGCAATCAGGAGTGCAGCGTCTAAACGACTAGACCATTGAACACCGTCAAAAAACGATGGCTGGAATCTAGCTTTTTAGATGAAGTCCTCATCATTACTTGGTTCATCTTCCTTTCGGCAGCAGCATGGAAGTGTGGAACGAGCTGGCTACAGTACGACGAAAGTGCTGATTGGCACGGGCTTGTGTGTGTTTTCAAATGACACAATCATGTTTTAGAGGAATTTTCAATGTTGGTTTCTCATCCCCCGCCGGGATTCGAACTCTCGGCAACACCGCCTGGCAATCAGGAGTCCAGCGCATAAACCACTAGACCATTGCACACCGTCAAAAACGATGGCTGAAATCTAGCTTTTTAGATGAAGTCCTCATGATAACTTGGTTCATCTTCCTTTCGGCAGCAGCATGAAAGTGTGGAACGCGCTGGCTACAGTACGACGAAAGTGCTGTGGATGACCTCAGACGAAGACTGGCACGGGCTTGTGTGTTTTTTCAAATGACGCAATCATGTTTTAGAGGAATTCTGAATGTTCGTTTCTGATCCCCCGACGTAGTGTGTATTTTCAAATGACACAATCATGTTTTAGACGAATTTTGAATGTTGGTTTCTGATCCCCCGCCGGGATTCGAACCCTCGGCAACACCGCCTGGCAATCAGGAGTCCAGCGTCTAAACCACTAGACCATTGCACACCGTCAAAAACGATGGCTGGAATCTAGCTTTTTAGATGTAGTCCTCATGATAACTTGGTTCATCTTCCTTTCGGCAGCAGCATGGAAGTGTGGAACGAGCTGGCTACAGTACGACGAAAGTGCTGTGGATGGCCTCAGACGAAGACTGGCACGGGCTTGTGTGTTTTTTCAAATGACGCAATCATGTTTTAGAGGAATTCTGAATATTCGTTTCTGATCCCCCGACGTAGTGTGTATGTGTGTGTGGGTGCGGGGGAGACGTTTTTCGCACACTTTCAAGCAATCTAATGGGTTTTTGAGATTACTTTTTGCTGCCAAAGTAATGCCGCGAATCCAAAACAACAAAAGGCACAATCAAAATTTCAGACAATGGACGTACATGTACTGGCAGGACCCACTTGCGCACTAGGTGAATCTCTACCTGTTTTTTCATTGGCGGATATATAGCATTCCTAGTGGAAACGCCATTCCATGAGTCTTTTTGCAGTAATTATCTGCACAAATCTCTTGAAATCCGCTCGTATGTGTTGTTTCAAAACATATCCAGTGAGTGCATTCGTGGAAGAAGGTCCTTGAACGCGTTCCAGTTAAGAGCCGTAAGCTCTGTTTCAAAAAAGTAAATATGAAGTTGTTAAAAATCTGGTAGTTAATTGATATTGCAGCCAATATTAGTTAAAGGACAAGGTCAGTGATAGAGCTGGGCTCTGAGATGAAAAACAACGCGGTTCGATGATTGGTGGACTCCAGACTGGCAAAGGATGAAAAACACAAGTTGCCCAGGCAATTATACGGTGGCTGATTTAGGCCACCCTCAATACTTTTTTTATCTCGAGATCTCGAGATAATATCTCAAGATCTCGAGATAATATCTCAAGATCTCGAGATAATATCTCAAGATCTCGAGAAACTATCTCGAGATCTCGAGATAATTATCTCAAGATCTCGAGATAATATCTCGAGATCTCGAGATAATATCTCAAGATCTCGAGAAACTATCTCAAGATCTCGAGATAATATCTCAAGATCTCGAGATAATATCTCAAGATCTCGAAATAATATCTCGAGATCTCGAGAAACTATGTCGGGATCTCGAGATAATATCTCGAGATCTCGAGATAATATCTCGAGATAAGCATATATAATCGGTGTCACCCTTTTATCATTTGCATGAATTCACTCCTGTCACACAAACTGTTTATTTATACTTGTCGCATCTTTTTCGTCTGCAACATATTCATGCCTCCCATGACAATTACACGAATCCACCCCTGTCACTCAGAAAAGTGAATAACCTATCAACCAACCACTTTGTTGCGTATTAGTTATGAGAGCCCACCAAATCTCAGTCCAGCACAAATATAAACCGAGTCCCGTCATCCGAGCTTGCACTTGCTGGTGTCTTGTTCCCAATCCAAACCCAAAGTGTCAACCTAGCACCCTGTACCTCCTAGTGCATACTGTAATGTTGTTTTACCCTAAAACTCAACACGATTTCTCACTTCTTTTCCTCCCAGCCCATGCTGATTGTAGTGATGTTTACCCTAAAACACAAAGATTACTCACTACTTTACAAGACACACACCCATAAATACTAAATATTTCCTTCCAGCTCCACATTGAATGGAGTGATTTGCACCACAACTCAGAGTTTACTCACTACTGTACAAGACACAGAGCCGTAAAGACAAATAGCTCTCCCAGCTCCACACTGAAAGATTTCATCCCCACTCCCTTGGTGGATTTTTCACCCATTCTTGTTCCCATTCCAATCCCAAAGTGTCAACCCAGCACCCGGTACCTCCTCCCAGTACCTACTGTAGCGCCTTTTACTCTAAAACACAACACTTTCTCACTACTTTACAAGATGAAAAGTTTGTGTCTGTCTAACACTCCAAATCCAAAGTGTTGATTCAGTACCCGGTACTTCCTAGTGCATGCTGTAGTGTTTTTTACCCTAAAACTCAATGTTTTCTCACTTCTTTTCCTCTCAGCTCCACGCTGATTGTAGTGATTTTTACCCTAAAACACAAAGTTTATTCACTACTTTACAAGAAACACACCCATAAATACCAAATATTTCCTTCCAGCTCCAAATTGAATGGAGTGATTTTTACCACAACTCACAAAGTGTACTCACTACTTTGCAAGATGCAGACCCGTAAATACCAAATAGCTCCACCACCTCCACGCTGAAAGGTTTCACCCCACAGTGAAACCAATCACCCACTCCCGCCACTGTTATTCCACGAACCCGTCATACAGCATAACTTTAACCCCATCCCGCGTCCATTTTGACCGGGCAAATCGACGATGCTACTGGGTGTATAATAACCTTATATCAGCGATAGCTATAAACCTATCGTCGGATTCCCTTTCCTCTCGTTCGTTTGAAAAGTCTGGATTAGGCGCAACTAGTTCCCCCTGCGGATAATGCTTCCGGACGAGCGATTAAGGCCCTCACGTATTACCAACGTCAGTGTTAGAAAAGGGTATGCCCAGTACAAGGCTGCAGAAGCCAGACAAAAACCGACAATTTATGGTCAATACCCAGCAATCTCCTGACCCCCAGGACCAAATTGAAAAATTGAAACCCATAACCGTGAGCCCAAGAGGCGAATGGAATCGCCCCCCCCCCCCCCCTCCCCGATGAATCCCAAACGTGGCAGGATGGGCATGACTAACATTGTTTCCACACAAAACCCAATTACATGTACTAATGAAAAGATTGACCTGTCACCCGACAAGTCTCAACGGTCCATACACCTTTCACACTTATTCAGGGAGATACCCGAAAGTGACAACTCCAACAGTGAAGTATCCAGTCCCGCGCATATAAAGAAGGACAACTCAAACCCGATTTCCAGATTCTCCGAACGAGATGAAGCCCACTCAACGTCGTTTACTGCCACCCTTAACCAGCTACAACATGACACCCCAATTAACAATACGATCCTCCGTGATCCCATACTCTCACCCGGTCACAGGAAAGCTCCCCCCCCCCCCATACACACACCCAGTACTTGTGACCCTTATCTTCAATATCAACTCATGAACCGACAGTAATACAGGACATCCCGTATCATAAGATTGATTAGTCCTGGGGGCGCCGTGGCTCAGTAGGTATACGTGCAAGCTACAAGCCGAGAGGTCCTTGGTTCGGCAACCGCGTTGTGTACTTGGGAAAGACACTTCACCTCCATTGCCTACGTGGGGGCACGGTGACGCCGTGTACTAAGGCGTACTGCATGTCGATGGTGCACTTGTCTTCAACCAATACCGACCCTGGTTGTGTGGAGTTAGTATGTTGGGGAGCTGACAGTTGCTCGCCGTGGTCAGTGGTTCTTTTCGGATACTCCGGTTTCCTCCACCCGTAAAACTGTTATGGTCATGATTAGTCATTGCGCAGAAATATGTGACCTTAAACAACAACAAATAAATAAATAAATAAATTGATTGGTCCCCTATGTTCTTACCGGCTGAAACCCATTCCAGCCTGTGAAACCTTAATTTCGCCATCCATGAGAGCGTAGTTCCACCAGGACCACGTGCCACAGACCACTCCCCCTTAACTCACAAGGTGACACAGACACACACCCAATTTATGAGAGCAACATTTTGCCCACCCAAACCCCAACAGCGCATCACACCATTGATTTGTCCTCCGACAATATCCAACTATGAATACGCTTTTCTTAATCCTCCAGTGGGACTCCAAACTATACCCAGTGTGGTGGTGTGATGCGCCATCAGGGTTTGGGTGGGCAAGATGTTGCTCTCGTAAATTGGGTGTGTGTCTGTGTCATCTTGTGAGTTAAGAGGGAGTGGCGCGTGGTCCTGGTGGAACTATGCTCTCATGGATGGCGAAATTAAGGTTTCCCAGGTTGGAATGGGTTTCAGCCGGTGAGAACATAGGGGACCAATCAATCTTATGGGACGGGATGTCCTGTATTACTGTCGATTCTTCAGTTGACGTTGGGGGTGGGGTCACAAGTACTGGGGGATCTCCTGTGAGCGGTTCAGAGTATATGATCACGGAGGATCGTATGGTTAATTGGGGTGCCATGTTGCAGCTGGTTAAGGGTGGCGGTAAACGACGTTGAGGGTGCTTCATCTTGTTCGGAGATACTGGGAATCGGGTTCAAGTTGTCCTTCTATATATGCGCGAGACTCTATGCATCACCATTGGAGTTGTCACTTTCGGGTATGTCTCTGGAGGAGTGTGAAAGATGTTGGGACAGTTGAGACTTGTCGGGCGACAGGTCAATCTTTTCATTACTACGTGTAATTGGGTTTTGTGTGGAAACGATGTTAGTCATGTCCATCCTGCCACGTTTGGGATTCATGGGAGGGGGGATTTTATTCGCCTTTTGGGTTCAGGATTATGGGTTTCAGTTTGGGTGTGTAATTGTGAGAACGGCTCCTGTGTGTCAGGAGACTGCTGGGTATTGACCATAAATTCACGGTTTTGTCTAGCATATGTAGCCTTGTACTGGGGGGGGGGGGGGGGCCCTTTTCTAACACTGACGTTGGTAATACATGAGGTCCTTTATCACTCGTCCGGAAGCAGTATCCGCTGGAGATAACTAGTTACGCCTAATCCAGACTTTTCAAACCAACGAGAAGAAAGGGAATCCTAGGGTAGGTTTATAGCTGTCGCTGGTGTAGGGTTATTATACATCGGGTAGCACCGTCGATTTGCTCGGTCAAAATGGACGCGGGAATGCAGATAAACTTATGTTGTATGTCTCAGTCAGCAAAGTGGAAAGTAGGTGAAAAATCCACCAAGTGTGTGGGGATGAACTCTTTCAGTGTGGAGCTGGGAGAGCTATTTGTATTTACGGCTCTGTGTCTTGTACAGTAGTGAGTAAACTCTGAGTTGTGGTGCAAATCACTCCATTCAATGTGGAGCTGGAAGGAAATATTTAGTATGTATGGGTGTGTGTCTTGTAAAGTAGTGAGTAAACTTTGTGTTTTAGGGTAAACATCACTACAATCAGCATGAGCTGGGAGGAAAAGAAGTGAGAAATCGTGTTGAGTTTTAGGGTAAAACAACATTACAGTATGCACTAGGAGGTACAGGGTGCTAGGTTGACACTTTGGGTTTGGAGTGGGAACAAGACACCAGCAAGTGCAAGTTCGGATGACGGGACTCGGTTTATATTTGTGCTGGACTGAGAGCTGGTGGGCTCTCATAACTTCGCAAGAAGGTGATTGGTTGATAAGTTTTCTGAGTGACAGGAATGGATTCGTGTAATTGTCATGGGGAGGGGGGGGGGACGAATATGTTGCAGTCGGAAAAAATGCGACAAATGAATAAACAGTTTGAGTGAATTCATGCTAATGATCAAAGAGTGACACCGATTATATATGCTTATCTCGAGATCTTGAGATATTATCTCGAGATCTTGAGATATTATCTCGAGATCTTGAGATAGTTTCTCGAGATCTTGAGATATTATCTCGAGATCTTGAGATAGTTTCTCGAGATCTTGAGATATTATCTCGAGATCTTGAGATAGTTTCTCGAGATCTTGAGATATTATTTCGAGATCTTGAGATATTATTTCGAGATCTCGAGATATTATCTCGAGATCTCGACATAGTTTCTCGAGATCTCGAGATATTATCTCGAGATCTTGAGATATTATCTCGAGATCTTGAGATATTATCTCGAGATCTCGAGATATTATCTCGAGATCTTGAGATATTATCTCGAGATCTTGAGATATTATCTCGAGATCTTGAGATAATTATCTCGAGATCTTGAGATAGTTTCTCGAGATCTTGAGATATTATCTCGAGATCTCGAGATAAAAAAAAGTATTGGGGGTGGCCTAAATCAGCCACCGTACAATTAGAATACGAACCGCCAATCATTTATAAACGAAATTTGACAGCCACACTGAGACACTCGATATTTTATCTATTCCTTTTAATTCGAGTTGGAGGAAATGGCAATTCATTTTCAGGCCAGGTGAGGCGCATAGCCAGGATTCTATAATTGCGGATCCCAAGCCATTTTGTTTTCTTTTTTGGGGTGGTGGTGGTGATGGGCAAACGTGATATTTGGCAGGCTGTTGTGGGGGGGGGGGGGGGTGTACGTTGATCTAGCCTTTGCCTTAATCTTAACTAGGACCATCCAAAGCTTAGCCCCTTCTCCGATTTCCTTTCAGGGAAGTGGGAGCAGTGGATAACGCCCAGAGGGTCCTAGTTAGGACTAGGCCTGCCCCGAAAACAGTTGGCCACAATCAGTGCTCTGATAGCAAATCTGAGGCATGTATTTTGGGGGAGCTGCGAAAAGTTTAGGGGGCACGGCCCCCACAGTCCCTCACACCCGTTGCAACGCTGCTGGTCCGCAATGGTAAAAATTTCCCTGGATGTGACATTCTGAAACATTTTCTGTCTATAATTACCACTATTGATATTCCTCTCTCACCACTTCGAAATTCGGACCATATTTCGATATGATGAGCTTATGATTTTGTTCACAGAAAACAATTCATTACACGCCTGTTCTATGAAAGCCCATCTATAACAACACTAAACCACGCGGCAAATGAAACTCCTATCCGCACACATGTGCCGAACGGAAATCGTTGACGGACTGTCTTTAAATAGAAACTCAATTTCGTTGGAAACGTGCACCGCAGTTACAATTTGAATCGCCAGTGACAGCTTACAATAGTAACACGGCTTCCCCTCGCAAATTTGGTTGGCGATGGGATGTGTTCTTTTTGTTGATAGTTCGTACCCTGAGTTCCAATGTGTTCTATCTGCCCTACTAATAATTGCTTCTGGAGACGCGAAGGCTTGTCATAAACGCAGAATGACACACGCGTCTGAATGGTTAATCGATATGGCACTTTTGCCATCGCGAAAGGGAAAAACTCGAGGCCTGCAGACTCTCGTTTTATCTGTCCGCGCTGGCACTCGTGCCATATCAATTAACCCATTCACACGCGTGTGTCATTCTGCGTTTTACCGAGGGGCCAGAAATTTATCCTTTCAATCCTGCTGAAGGGTCAATTTTTGAAATGCCAACAGGGGTTATCAGCATGGTTAATTCTTGTTGAACGAAAGCAGACATAACACATTATATATTAAACAGGAACGTCAATAAATTCTGACTTCTTGCAATAATATTCCATTAACAGCAAAAGACAAATACTCGAAACATTCCGATCAATAAAGAGATAGATACCATCTAGTGTCAACTTATTCGCCCACCAATGGAACTAATGTAGTCGTAATCTTCGGGGAGTGGAATAATGTAGCTTGCCGAATCCGATTTACATTGCAGTTGGAGTGTTGATGGATACACTTTGAGACCGTGAATGGAGCACTAAACACCCACTAACAGTAATTAGTGCAGATGTACCTCTTATTCTGAGACACTATTGCTCCGTTTTCCCCAGGACAGACATGAGGAATTTCGGGCAACTAGACCTCAATATTATCATTGGTGTTTAAGGTCATATGTTTCTTCACAATGGCTAAATGGGACCGCAGCATGGAGATAAAGTCAAATTTAGTCATTTATACCCATGTGGGTCATTTTAGGGGACTTCCACCCTAAGCATTGGAGACTGGGTCCGATTTTCCCAATACAACAGAGCTTGTTTACCACAGAAACCCCTCACCGCTGCATTTGCCGGGGTACCCAAGGGTTGATTCTCAGAAAAAATACTTCCGCTTTGCAGTCAATGCTTTGCTGTTTAGGTCGTGTTCGACTACAGAGGTGATGACAGATGTAAAACTATTATTCATCAACGTAGAATGACAATTGCTGATGATTTCTATCAGACAACTACTTTTACCAAAAAAATGAAAAGTTGAAATGTCAAGTAGAAAAGTAGTTTGGATGGGACCAATTTTTGATTGTATAATATAAGCAAATTATGCAATTTGTAACAGTAGGATTGAAAATATATGTGTCTCTTTGCAATTGATTAAAGTAAGACATCACTACAGATTCTGTAAATGCTGAATCAAAAAAAAAAAAAAAAAAAAATAATAGAAAGATAGTTAGCAGCGCAAAGTTGCATTCATCCCTTTAAGAGTGTAGCGTTGGTATCGAATTTCATCCTCTTAATCTCAAGACTCGTTTTCATTTTATATATATTATTTAATATTGCGAACGTCACAGGCTTGGCAATTTCAGGAGAGCGATTTTTTAACTCTCCTTACTGCCCTCCTGAAAGAATTAAGGAGAGCGAAAAATTGCCCTCCTAAATATTTTGGTCTGGGATGATTGAGATTACATGTATTATGCTCACATTAAATTTTTGTTGTAAAGCAAAAATGTAATTTAACTTTGAAGTCACATAACATCACGTAATTTCATTTTGAAAGTGGTTTAGTGGTAAAAGGTAATGGCTGCAACCATACCCGAACACAGTTGCTATCATTTGAAGCAAAATGGGTCACAGCAATATTTTTTTTTTCTGTCAGTTTCAAGTTCAACAACTGACATCACAGTTTGGGGGGTAATTATTCAAGGAATATTGACACTATAATATACTACCATTACTACTATCCTGTCACTTGAAGCACTTGCACCAGGATGTGACTGTAGATTCAAGCAGACCTGTTGTCCAAGAAAGTCATACGCCTACCACTACCACCCTCAACCCCCCTTGGGGGGTTGAAGGTGGTAGTGGTAGGCGTATGACTTTCTTGGACAACAGGTCTGGGTACACACACAGGTCTTGTCAAATGTGTGTTCGGTTGTTGAGTGAGACATCTAGATGTCTAAGAGATTTTGATTTACCTTAGTAAAGTTCATAAAATCACTGATGTAGTCTGTTGGTTTCAGTTTCAAGGAATTTTTTCAACTGGATACTTAAAATGCTGTGTAAAGCTAATTGCTCTCCTAAGCTGATTGAGGAGAGCGATTTTTTGCCCTCCTGCATTTTTCAGAATGCCAGGCCTGGAACGAAAAATATTTTTTTGAAGACGAGTGAAAAAAAAAAGAAAATGCAATGTAACGCTCCAGTCACTTTATCGAGAGCATAAAGATAAGTTTTCATACTCACGGACATAACACATCGCTCTATAAACACATGTGCAGGTAAGCGCAATAAGTTTCCAAAATGTCTGTAAAAAGTATTTGTGGCGTGAGTGAAAAACATATACGGTTAAATGTCGTGAGACTATATTCACTTGGGGTGGATATCTGCCCAGTGATTATTTCGGGGCTGATAGAGTCGCTAAGACCAACAAAGAAACTGCTACTGACTCGGCCATCATGTTGTGCTCCATGGTTCGCTAGTTGCAATCTGCATGCTAGTTCTGAATTCTTCCTCCGGAAACATTTAAATACTAGTGTGGATTTCCACTCTGAAAATACCAGATGGCTCCCTTTGTATTGTTTTACACTGTATAATCAGTTGAGTTAAAAAATAACCCAAAATCATGTGGGTTGAGTGAATATGAACCCAATATGGTTCATATTCACCCAACCCAGAAGATTTGGGTTTATTTTTAACCAAACTGATTTTAGAGTGTAAAAGTGTGGTACAATGCGAGTTGGTGACTGATTTTACCTTAAGCCAGTATTTTATATAATTGTTATTTAGCAGCTCCTTGCAATCTGTAAAATAAATCTCTCAGTTACCAACAGCGAAAATGTCTCACAAACTAACTAATTCAACCAATTCAAACAGTCATGTCTTGTTTTAGCTCTGTCACAGGTATACAAACGACTGATTTCTTAATAATTTGTGGGCAAAACAGTGTCAATGGAGAGATGTGTTCCATGCTACCAGAATACGAGGAGTTAAGTGCCCAAGGATGTTGCGGAAATACCATCAGATAAGGTAAACATTATTACAGCAGTATAATTTAATAACTAGCAGTAAAGTTTAATTGGAGAGAAACCAGAGATAAACCTGAAAGCAAGTAATTTATAGGTTTTGACTAATTCTTGCAGACATACCAGAAAAAAAGACTTGAATTAAATAAAATTACTGGTTGTATAAGGGAAGACGAAAGATATAAAATTTGCCGAACTAAATGTAAATCACCCTGGTCGAAGAATGAAAACGAGGATGTGCATTCCTTCGAATGGAGACATGGAATATTAATCCTCTGAAGAAAATGTAGAATAAATAGAGGATCTCAAACGAGTCCCCCGTTTTTATCCAAATTTACAAAACGAGATCAATAAGTTAAGTCTGGACTAAAAAGCCATAAAAAACACAGTTGCCCGCGGATAATGTGACAAAGTCCACATATTCCTCGCAAATTTGTCAGAAGGTTTTGCCCCAAGCCCACGAGAGCCAATGTGAGTCTGATTCTACCATTATTTCCCGGAGCTTGATGGGATGTGCATTATCATTTTTAACGAATGGTCTTAACCCTTTACCCAACGTAACGTTCAAAACCGGCCAGCGCTATTCTCAAAAATCGCCAATTAATTTTCAAAATATTTTCATTTTTTGTCTCAAAAACATAGGTTATGACCCCTCGTTGGAACGAGCTCGTCGAGCTCGTTCCAACGAGGGGTCATAACCTATGTTTTTGAGACAAAAAATGAAAAAAATTAGTTATTCAAGAATTTTTTTTGCAAGTGTCGTCTGCTTTTCATGTTAGGTAAAGGGTTAATAACGAGAAGAAGGGGTAGATCACATAATAAATAATGTTAACACAACAAATCCACAGAAAATATGTAGCTCCTGACGAATAATATACCTCATCACAAAAACAAAAAAGTCCGTTTTGAAAACGAAACAAAACCTACCTGATTGAGTATATGATCCGTTTAACCACCCCCCACCTTCAAGATTACAAGCCTCATTTAATTCCAAGAAGTATCCTCATATCAGGGGCCCTGCGAATCATACATTTTCGATTCGAATCGAATCTCGAATCGAATCAGGTCTTCTATTCGAAATCGAATCGAATCTCAAATCGAATCTGTGGGGTCTAGAAGGTGACAGATTGGGGAAGGGGGTGCAGTAAACCAGATTTGTTGTGACTGTGACGGCTCAAGTCTCGAGTGATAAAATATTCCAACTACATCATCAAGGCATGCCTTCGTCGAAGGCATGCCTTGATGATGAAGCTGGAATATTACCCAGTAAGGGTTACATTTCAAACAATAGAAACAAGTACGTGAATTAGCTGTACTGTGTACTGCACAGGACTAGCCGCTAGCAACGGCTAATCGTGTAGATTGCTTGCAGACTTTAAATTTGCTTCCAAAGGAGGTAGTAACCAGTGAGACTGAAATTAGCAAGTGTGGCAGCATGGGTACAGATGATATTTATGTTAAAATAGCGGAAATTTCACCCAGTCTTCACTTTCAGCATTAGTTATGTACAATTCCACCTGCACTTATGAAGAGGAATATGACTGATGCCAAACTATATTCCAGTGAAAGGATTCGAAGGAAGACAAATTGGAAAGCGGATTTTGAATCGAACCGAATGCCAACTTGATGTTCTAAATCGAATCGAATCGAGTCTCGAAGCCTGGTAGGGCCTTACCTCATATGTACTGTTTGCTCCTTTACAGAGAACTCTAGCATTTTGTAAGAAAGGGTTCGAAGAGGTGGAGGAAGTGCATTCTGATGGTCGTTCAGATGAGTTCTATTTGCACAAGATCGGTAATAAGCCTTCGGCATCTGAGTTGAATGAATGAGATTCGCAATGAATGTCATTACTGCCGCATGGAATAATTTACTTTTAAATTTGTGCAGGGCAAATTGCTTTACAGTACGAAGACGTGTGTCGCTTTTTAATGATTGTATAGCAATTTTCGGTTCTCCGAAATTAGTAAAGAAATATCTTCATTTGGATAAACGCATAAGTAACGCCGCATCTTCCTTGGAACACTTTCGATTCGTATTAACTCGTCTGAAAAGTTCTTCAGCTGAAGCAATCTTCATCATTTCGCCAACATGATGTTGCGTTGCAGTTTGGGTCATTGATGGCATGTCGCCCCTTGAGTGCAACAAGGCGCTGCTTGTTGCACACAAGGGACGATATGTCATCTATGGAATTTTGGATTTCCAGTCAAAATTTTTTTTTGACAGTGTTGCTACTCGTAACTGATATTGCGAACACTGACCCCTAATTGCCTGTGTGTCAGTTTGACGCAGTCAAACTCATATTCTGCATGTGGTAGATAACTGGTCAGTTGTCCAGTCAAAATCCCCTTAAACACACGATCCTAACTCGAGCTTCAAAATACAGATGCGCCTTTTGGCGTATCTGAGAGATTTCTGTTAATTTCCATATGTTATAGTGGCCGTTACTCGTTTGTCACAACTCAGATGACTCTGTTACTCACTCCATCATTATGAGAATCAAATTGGACAAGGGGAACTGAATGACAACGAATGACTGTAATTCACAGTAGAGTAACTGTGCAGGGGCCGAAATGCTGGTTTCGCTTTTTGCTAGTTTTAATTGTTTTTTTTATTTATTGGAGTTTAACTACACTTTCGACAGCCATGGTCGCCTCGTGTCGTACGGTTTTAGGTGCAGGAAGCCGGAGTACCCAGAGAGAACCACCGAGCAGCGGCGAGCAACTGTGAACCTCCTCAACGTACTAACTCCACACAAGCAGGGTTAACATTGGTTGAAGACAAGTACATCATCGACGGGCAGGACGCCTTGGAATAAAGCGCCACCGTACCCCTACGCGCGCAATCGGAATTAAGTGCCTTGCCCAAGGATACAACGCAGTTACCCCTGGCAGGTATCGAACCGTGGACATTTCAGTTTGAAGTCCAATACCGTAACCACTGAGCCACCGCGCTCCCCAGCTGTCTGTTAAATATGGTACTGTAAAAATATCTTTGGTTCCGCTTCATGTAAATATATTTAATTACATTTCCAGTGAGGACGACAACTGCACAGCACACACTAGTAGGGGTTTTAGTGTTAGGTAACTCAACAGGTGGACATCTACCTTTTATGACTTATACGTGAACCTCAAGACCCAATATACAAACAAAAAGTGAGAACATATACGTACGGGAAGAATATTTTCGTTTAAGTTCACACCCTTCTAAGATTTGGAAATGATTTATTTATTTATTTATTTATTTATTTATTTAATTCCTTCATTATTTTTATAGGTGTATAAAGTCACATTTAGCATCTTTGACTATCTCATGACAGAAACATAGGTACATGTAGAATAGAATAGAATAAAATACTTTATTGCACTACCGTAATACAGAGGAAAGGTATGGCATCATATAAAATAAAAGAAAAAACTATATAAAAAGGCATGCATGTAAAAAGATGACCAGAATAAAATATGGTTAACACTATCATCTCTGTACACACTCGTGGCAACGTGTACTAGCGTTACACACCTACCTGTACATAAAATAACATTCTTCTAAAACTGAGACATACATGTACAGCGAGTCGAACTACAACTCCGATTGAGAGACTTTGCAGAACAAAACAAGCTATACTTCGACGAGCTGTATCATATGCATATATATCCTTCGTTATCGTTTAAACCTCATTTTCAATCCCTCCCCAATGAATCTGCTGAGAACCTCACCCACAAATATAATATCCGATCCGAAAAGGAATGAGAGCTTTTGATCGGAGGGTATGTAGCAAAAGCCGGGACATATGGTGTCAGTTTCTCTCCAGAGGTTATTACGTAACTGCGAATAGAGTGGGCAAATGAGGAGAAAGTGCCTTTCATCTTCAATCTCATTTCTCTCACAGAATCTACCTAACCTATTTTCTAACGGGATTGGCTTTGGTTTGTGGTGTCTGCCTTTCTCTTCTTCAAGGTTATGACAAATAAGCAGCAGATTAATGATCAGCCTCCGTTTTTCGAAGGGTAGCCCATCTAGATACGCTGGCCTTGCATAATTGCATTTTATATCGAAATAGAATTTCATTTTCTCCGACCTTTCAGACCCTTCCTACTACGTCCAGATCTTTCCAGGTTTGAATGTAATTATCGTGAATCCTATCAAGGAAGATATTAGGAAATGTATCCACGTTGACTACTCCCTATCCAACGTTTCGCGATACAATACAGACATTACGTCCCCCTGAGTTCCAATGTGTTCTATGTGCCTACTGGCACATACAACACATTGAAACTCAGTAAACGATTTCCATACTTTAATTCATAGTTAACCCTTTACCTAACATGAAAAGCAGATGACACTTGCCAAAAAATGATTGAATAACTAATTGTGTTTCATTTTTTGTCTCAAAAACATAGGTTATGACCCCTCATTGGAACGAGCTCGACGAGATCGTTCCAATGAGAGGTCATAACCTATGTTTTTGAGGCAAAAAATGAAAAAATAATACAAATTAATTGGCGATTTTTGAGAATAGCGCTGGCCTGTTTTGGCCGTTACGTTGGGTAAAGGGTTAACTTTTTTCCTTATTGTTGTAATAACTCAGGCGTTATCGAATATTGAGCTATAACCAGCCTTCCTGAACCTCACACGGCGAGCCACGGGATTTCAGCTTAAACATTAAATACTGTACACACGCCAAAGTGGCATTTTAATTCCAGTTATACTTCAAACCTATACTGACCGGGGGTCAAACTTTCAGTCAGGTGACGCTATTATCGTATTTATGTTTTATACGCGTGTACACCTATCCGAAGTTCCAGTTGCTATTCAAATGACGTTTTCGGGAATGTTTCGACTACATTTGAGTTATTCAGTTAACGTGTATAACGTCATTCCTGTTCCTCATAAAAATTGCAGAATGACTTGTCATCTTCAGACAGTCGAAATTTATCTTACAACAAGAACGTATTTTCCGCCATACAAGTAAAGACGACCAGAGAAAATACAAATCAATTGAGGGTAGCAACCGCACGTGCGATCATTCGATTCAGAAAGGGAACGTTTTTGAACTGAACTCAATTGACATCGAGTTATTACACGCGCGAGGTCTCGTCTGGATAATAGTAATTAAATGGTAAGCATATCACTAGCTCAACGAAATAAATTAGGCAAGATCATTTTTACCCCATGATGATACTTTATATAGACCTATTATGCTACAAACATGGACAATAAAACAAAGAGACACACAGATGGAAAGTCCCAGATACTCTACGCGTGGAATCTGGATTTGAGTAACATGTGAGCACGCATCTAATTGGACGTAATGCGTCTTGGTGACGTTATGACGAGAACAAAATGCTTTGACACAAACGAGTGTCAAGCAAGAAAGTTATCAGACCGTCGAAGTCGATATTTTTCTTTAAAAATATCAGGATTATTTACTTAATTCAAGTTTACTCGGGGTATAAATACCGAAAACAACGCGGGTAAACAAGATAAGCATTTCTGGTGCTGTCTACTCGCAAACTGACCAAATCTTAGTATGGTATAACCAACATTTTGACGTTTGTGTCTTATACCTGGGAGTTAGTTTTGTAGTTTAAACATTGGTGTATAGCCCTGCCTAACTTGTGAATATAGACATATGATTATATACTGAAAGTATCTTGCATTTTAACCCTTTACCCAACACAGACGATATCAAAATTTATTATTTTAAACATAATTTTTTAAAATTTTTCAAAAAATTTCAACAAAACCATATCATGTGACCTCTCATTGGAACGAGCTCGACGAGCTCGTTCCAACGAGGGGTCACATGATATGGTTTTGTTGAATTTTTTTGAAAAGTAATATTTTTTCAACTGTTGAATTTGGAGATTACACGGGCGGATGCGGGCGATTCGTTGGGTAAAGAGTTAAATGATTCATGTGATGCGTGGATGGAAATCATCTGTTGCGCGTTCCAGCATGGCATTACAAGTCTGAATCCCCACCCGTTATTTCCGTCAAAAATTTCCATGAAAAAAAACACAACCCGGAGATAAAATTTGTTTTGCAGAAAAAACATTAACAGCCTCCACTCTTGTGACGCTTGGTTGGAAATTACTCTCAGCTCTTTCCAACCGGGCATTGCAAATCTGGATCTTATCCCCTGATCTATACTATTGAATGAAGATTCTATTAAATGAGATATCTTACACGTAAAGCTGATTCAGAAGTTCTTTATAATGTAGCTCCAGGCTGCAGACAGCCTATGTTTTCTAATGTATCCAGAGTCCGGGTTTTCGGACTTTGGTATGTAATACAGAGGTGTATTATAAGTATTTGACATGTCAAGCAGGGTTAACATCTTCTTCTTTCTTTGTTCTCTATGTTATTATAATTGCTTTATCGCTGGACACCTAACTGATATATTTTTGATGAACTTTCTGCAAGAAGTCGTTATACGGTTCGTGGAGGGTGTATTGTAGCTCGTTCGCTTGCGGTGTGGTGTTATCAGCCAACGTATCACTTTCAATTTATGTACATATAGACAGAAAACATGGGCAGTGTTTCAGCCCGTGGACCTCCGGGTACAGGCCTGAGGTCCATTGGCTGAAGCTTTGCTTGTGATTGTTGTGCTTAGCAACAAATTTGCAGTTATTGGTGAGGTGGAATCCACGCCATGGGGTTGATTTGGTTGTGGTACACTGTACACGTACTGTATTGGAAAACAGGAAGTTCCATGCTCTTACCTTACTAAATGGCCTTGTCGGTAAAGCAGCTGTCGAAACGGGTACCCAAACTCAATAATAAACGAACGTCTGCAACACATTTCACTTAGCCGATATCCTCAGGTTCGTATCACACGCTATAATGTTGTGGTTTATGGTAGTTTTGGTAAATACGTTTTATTTGATTGTCTGTCCCTCCAACCTTTCTCTGCTTCCTCATTTCGTTGATACCCATTCACCACATAACAGCCCATCACCTAACTGTCTCTGGCTAGTCGCCATTCGTAGAGTTTCCGTCGTGCCCCAGATTCCAGCATCTCTGCCACTTCACTCTTTAAATAACTGCTGACACATTATGGCGATCAGTATAGACCAGTATAGAGTGGTTGTTGGATATCACTGCAACCTTCTTGCATTCAAGGGTAGGCTCACTGTTAAAAAGCATCCTACTAAAAAGCTGTTCTACAAAATACCGGAAATCGAGGTTCATCTGAAGTTGCTTGCGTACAGTATCTTTAGTGTTCTGTTTATATCAGGTGACATAAAAGTTAACCCATGTCCCCGTATTCCAACCCAGATAGCAACTCTCTCTGTTATTCACTGCAATATTAAAAGTATTAGAAACAAACTTAGTTTAATAGTTGAAGATGTCGATGATGCTGATGTAATCTGTTTTACCGAAACTCTTCTGGATCCCAGTTTTAGCCCCGACAGCGTGGTGATCCCTAGCTTTTCTCCACCAGAGAGAAAAGACAGGAACCAACATGGTGGGGGAGTGCCAGTTTATTTTTCTAAACAAGTCAAATTTAAACGAATGCCTCAGCTAGAATTTGATCAATCGATGCTTTGGCTCGAAATCACTATCGAAATTAAACTTATGTTAAGTGTAGCTTATCGCTCAATTCAGTTTACTACAGAGGGCTACTGGGTGAAACTTGAACGCGCAACTGAGCACTCGTATTGTACTAACCCTTCATTGATAATTTCTGGTGACTTGAATAGCGATCTTCTCAATCCATCAAGTGCATTCAACGAGGTTATTGATACTTTTCATTTAAGAAACACCATAACCGAACCGACGCGCACCACTTCTCACTCAAGTACTTTACTTGACCCAATGGTAGTCAGTCACAATGTCAAAGTCTTGAACTGTGATGTACTGGACCTCGGGGTCTCCGACCACAAGGCAGTTTTCATGACAATTCAGACTGGTGTTACAAAACAGAAACCAACAATAAGACAGGTCTGGAATTATAACAAAGCCAACTTTATTAAAATGAATAATATTATACAGAGTGGCAAACAATTATTAATAGTAACAACAGCCCAGACACTTCACTTGAAATTGCAAAAGAATGAAGACCGTGATACGATATTACTGTCCGCCCATCTGATAAGCCATGGTTCGATTCTGCACTGCGTCGGGAAATTCGGAAGAGAGACCGCTTAAGGCAACGAGCCCTAAAATGTAATAATTCCACTACTTTCGAAAAATATAAACATATCCGTAATAAAGTAAATAATGTGAAGAAAAAGGCTAAATCTACATACTTTTCTAAACTAGACATTTCTCTCTCTATAAATCGCGACCTGAACACTTTTTGGCATACCGTTAAACAACTATTATGTAATTTTGACAGTAAGTCTCAAGTGCAGCACCGTGAAACTGTGACTGACGCTGGAAATTTGGTAACTATATCCAGTGATTAACAAATGGCTAACTTGCTTAATACCAATTTTCTGAAAAATAGTGAAATCCACGAAGAAGGACATGACTTGCCTGTGTTCCGTTCCAACAGCCCAGAAATTCTTTCCGACATTAATGTTACGGAAGCGGACATCTACGAGACACTAAGCTCGCTAGAAATCAATAAAGCAGTCGGCCATGACGGCATCAGTAATCGAATGCTGAAGGAGACACGGTAAACATTATGCAAGCCACTCCTATTATTATTCCAGCAGTCACTTACTTCTTGCACGTATCCATCAGACTGGAAGCTGGCGACAGTTATTCCAATCTTCAAGAAAGGCAAAACCCACGACCCTAACAACTATAGGCCCGTGTCTCTCCTTAGCTGTGCGAGTAAAGTCATGGAAAAGGTTATTTTCAATAAAGTATTCGGCCACTTTCACAACAATAATCTTTTCTATAAATACCAATCTGGCTTCCTACCGAAATACAGTACTGTATTCCAGCTACTAGAAAAATCTACCATAACTTATGCTTAGCCGATGATAACCGTCTCTTCTCACTAGAAGTTTTTTTGTGACATATCAAAAGCATTTGATAGAGTCTGGCATAAGGTGCTTATTTTTAAATTGAGGCAATATGGTATTACAGGATCCATCCTGAAATGGTTCAAAAGCTATCTGAAAAATCGTCAACAACGAGTAATAATAAGTTCTGCGTATTCTATCTCCCCGTTAAGTGTGGAGTACCGCAGGGATCAGTGCTGGGAAATCTTTTTGATTTACATCAATGACATTTCTGAATATATGTCCTCTGCAGGTTTTTGTAGACTATTCGCAGATGACACGTATATAACAAAGAACAATTCTGACCTCGATCAGCTCAGTACAGATATTAATCTTGAACTTAATGTTGTATTAGAATGGGCTCAGCAGTGGCTCATAAACTGTAACCCATCAAAAACCAAGGTCGTGCTATTTACCAGGAAAACAGTAGCCGTGAGTCCAGGTATAAGATTTGGGGGTCTACCTCTGGATCTCACAACTGAACATACACACCTCGGATTAACATTACAAGCTGACTTGAACTGGCATACACATATTTCCAACATTCAACAAAGCCAACTCTAGGCTTTCCCAGTTGAGAAGACTTAAATTTACCCTGAGCATAAAAACTCTTCAAATAATGTACAAGTCTTTTATACTTCCAATATTAGAGTATGCAGACGTAGTTTGGGCCGGAGTCCTCGATTACTTACTTTCTAGACTAGATAAAATACACACGGAAGCCGGGAGGATAATCAATGGACTCACCAGGTCAGTACCGCCTTCGAAAGTATTTTTCGAACTCGGCTGGGAAACCCTAGAACAACGACGAAAAATGGATAAGATGGTGACCTTCTTCAAAATTCTCCATGGGGATGCCCCAAAATACCTCCTTGAACTATTACCCCAGTCATTTCAGGACTACACACCATATAACACATGTTCTCGTTCGAATTTCAAAATTTCGCTGACGCACACGGAATTATTGAAAAATTCTTTCATCCCATCTTGTATCTCAGAGTGGAACTCACTTCCCATTGAAATAAAGAACCTGGAATCTTTAAGTGAATTTACTAAGTATTTCAAAAGCGAGGTATGTAGGCCACCATCGTATTTTGGAATATGTTCAAGAAAGATGAATATACTGCATTGCAGACTACGTAATGCATGCAGTGATTTAAATTTTGACAAATTTCAAAATTATATTCATGACACACCAAACTGTTCACGTGGAAACGGATTGGAAGACGCATCACACTACTTTTTTGTCTGCCCAAGGTATTCCAATGAAAGATTAATACTACATCAGGACCTGGCCAACATCACAATTAATTCTGTTACGGATATCCTTTACGGTATCCCTAACATGTCCCCATCTGCAAATGACCATCTATTTCGGGTAATACCGAAGTATATCAAAGTAACCAATCGATTCAATACTTTTGAGAATATTCATTCAGGTAGGTAGTTAGTTCCATGTTTCCAGGCCCCAGAAAAAATAATGTAGTGTTGGTCTACTGTGGTGAGACAGTGTCGCTTCATTGGAAACATTTTCTCTGGTAGCCATTGAGTGGTGTGCAGGTCGTCTAAAGTGACTGGCATGATTAACCCTTTTCCAGATATAGTGGCCTAAACCCGCCAGCGCTATTCACAGAATCACCAATTTCTTCTCTTTTTTCTCTCAAAATATAGCTTGTATCTCCTCATTGGAGCGAGCTCGTTCAGCTCGTTCCAATGAGGAATCATGAGCTGTGTTTTGGCACAGAGGATGGAAAATGGACAGTTATTCAAGAGGTTTGTTTGCAGGTTTCCTCTGCCTTTCGTGTTGGGTAAGGTCTTAACTACGATTGGAGGAACTTGACTATCCTGTACCGTGTTTATGGAATAGCTACACATGTTGAAACTGATCATATATATTAGTGTCACGCATATACTATTGTCACTTGAGAACCATAGGGTTCTATCTTCCAGTGGAAGAGAGAGCATTGTGGTTGTCAGATGACGATATATCGTTAGACTAGCTTACCTACTTTATATGTGAAAATAAAACACTGCATGCACCTTGCAGTGATGGGGCTCTTCTGGGGCGTTGCGGCCTGGTGAGTTGGATGGAGACAGTTTGATGTTTGTTTGATGAGAACATGGTATCAGTCCCCACTCTTTTCTTCTTTCTCTTTTCTTTAGCAAAATATCTACCATCTTAACACCATTACAATCTTGAATAGAGTATTGTTTATTATGATGTGTATATATTGAAAAAATGCTGCATTTACTTGTTAATCGTATACAAAGGAGATGACGTGTTTTAAGTGTTGAGCACTTGTTGTCCAATCCTTTTTGTTTATTTTGACAAATAAAATATGTTTAAACTTAAACAACTCGGGTGGAGTTGGGGGACAGGAATCAACGACACAGGTTTTCCTGTATTTCACGCGCGCCTTTGGAGCTCGCGAAACACAAGAGAACCTCCACCTCGGATAGTTAATTCCAGCCCCAGAACTCCACCTTCCCTGCGTTTTATCGTATTTCTTGCTTCAAAAACATAACTATGATCCACCACTAGAACGAACTATATGATCTCGTTCCAGTGAGGTGTGGTAGGGTATGTTTTGAAGAAAAAAAAAACATCGGGTTAAGGAGAATTTAAGTTAAGCAGTAAACAGAAAAAAATCAATTCCTAATTTAAATCACAATTTGCCCCAAGAGAAAATTTTACGCAAGAATTGACACAGATTATCTTTTTAATGAATTGCGATGTCGTTGTGTTTCGGAATTGCACTAAGTTCTGTTGACTTATTGTTTCCAAAGCTTTATTGGGGATAACGTTTTTCATGGCATTTCAACAGTGGCGGCGCCAGAAATTTTTTTTGTGGGGGGGGGGGGGGGGCAACTAGGGGGGGGGGGGGGCAGACTCCCATGAAGGGGGGCAAATACGTAAAGGATCATATCATTACTTTCTTATGAGGTAGTCCAAACTTGGACCCAAAGACGTACCAAACCAAAAAATTATATTACGGACTTTGGGTCCAAGTTTCGACTAAATGTAATGGTAATTAGCGGTCCTCCTTTCAAAAAATCCTGGATCCGCGTCTGGTTTGTCTGTGCGTGAGAGAGAGAGAAAGAGAGAGAGAGAGAGAGAGAGAGAAAGAGAGAGAGAGAGAAAGAGAGAGAGAGAGAGAGACTCCATAATTGAACAGTGCAAGGGAGATAATGCCCGTCTGTCATAATGCGAAATCCATGATTTTTTTTAGACAAGGGATATGGACAGACATGCCTTTGTTGGCTCATAACTTAATTATAACTTATAAGTATCTGCATCCGAGTCTTTAAATCTCTACTACCTGGATGTGTTCATCAGCTAGCCTGAGGCTTTGGGCTAAGTGTGTATGGGAAATTATTGGGAATAAAAAAAGAGAGGGTGTGTGTGTGTGTGTGTGTGAGAGAGAGAGTGACTGAATGTGTTTGTGTGTGAGGGTGGATGGAAATGCATGCGAGATGGTTGGGGGGGGGGCAACTGGGGGGCAAAGCCTTCGTTTGGGGGGGATGCCCCCCATGCTCCCCCCCCCCCCCCCCCGTAGAGCCGCCACTGCATTTCAAATAAAATAGACAAGTTCTGCAGACACTTGATCAATTGGTTAATTTCATATTCATCTTATTGGTTGCTCCAGTAGGAAATGCATTTTCAACTTGCCAATGGGTTGTAACTAATTAGGCTAATCTCATACTTTTCGATGTTTCAAATGGTCGGATGAAATATTTTGTTGCCAGTGCCAGTGTAATCTTACAAACTTTCACCACGGTTACAAAACGGTTCAGGAGTTGAGATGGTATTCAATGTCGGTTTTGTTATGGTATAACTGTACCAAATATTTAAATTAGAGTTACCGGCCTTGAAACGTGAAAATTATTCAATCTCCGCAACAAAGCAGCCATGAGAAAAACATATTATTTTAATAAACTTTTGAAGAATTCTACTGGCACTTTGCATTGTTAATTAATAGTCATGAGTAATAAAGATTGTGAGTTGATAAATTTTGTTCCTAAATACACAATTGACTATTGATGTGATTTTGTTGAGCATTCCCCCCAAAATATGCACGTGATCGGTACTCACCCCCCCCCCCCCACCCTCGTCTATTTTTCTCTCTTATTTGTTGCATAACCACTGTTTCCAAGCCAGAGTAAGTTGTCTGAATGGCTGTACTTGGCAAAGATAATTGAATGCCAAACTTAAAGTGACGCGATCATATCTTTTTCACACGAACGTAACAATGGTTGCTTATGGAAAAACATATTTCCTCCTGTTATACTTAATACTTAATTCCCTCTCTACGACACAAGCACTACGACCAAAACATGCACCTGTGGCTTTGTCTCAGATTTAGTCTATTTTGATAAAGCAATGAACTACAATCACCATGCTAACCTCGTTGAAATGTGGTTTGACCTGTGCTATCGCATCTTTAAAGAACTATCAAAAAGAATAGCACACTGGGTGAACTTGATCTTATTTCTGAATAAGAGTTTGGTCAAAACCTATAGACTTCTTGAATTTTTGCTCTACCAGACGAAGCTGATGGAACGAATATATCTGGTCTAGGACTATGTGATCCTAGCAGTCACCTTAGTATGGCCATCGCGGAGCTGGAAGGAGGGGGTCCGAAAGGGCTATAGCCCTCGCACATTGTTTTCAGAAGGTGTAATTTATTTCCAAGTAATACAATCCAACTTGTGTTGAATTTTCATAACAATGCCATTTCATGGCAATAACTGGTGAAAAGCAAAGCACAGTGCCAATATTTATTTATTTATTTATTGCTTCCGTGTCAATATTTCTGATAAAGTCAAGTTTAATCAATCGTTTATACGCATGTTGCCCATTTTAGAGGACATCCACAACAAACATTGGCGACTGAGTATTATTTTAACAGTAAACAGGGCTTGTTTACACCAATAAGCACGGGGGAGGAAGATGCCCATACATTCCAACCAGGAATAAACTGTGGTGTTCATTTTACCAGTTCCTACTCGCACCGAGTGAAATCGCACACCCCCTCCCGATTTAACATGTGTGTGGAATGTTTAAAACAACTGTGTACTACCGTGTTGTTGAAGCTGCAACGGTAGTACAGAGTTGTTTAAACATTTCACTTACACGTTAATTTTTAAGTGGACGACGATTCTTAAAATAACCATTACGGCAATGCAAGCACAGGCGCACCCCACCCCACAATACAGTATGACACAAACACAAAAATTTGAACCTTAGATTCAGTCAGCCTCCGTACACCAACACACTTTCGAAATCGTCCCACTGTCGCTGGAGTAGTAGAAAGATTTATTATACGCTAAACGATAGCTTATCGAAAAAATTGCGAAAAGATAAAAATGTTATCCCCCACTGTGAAGATATAGAAATTTTCACTTTCACAGTATTAATCCAAACGGCGGCTTTCAAAGTATAACTTCAAGGAGAATACGAGTCAAAGTATTACTGGAAATGATCAATTTTTTTCTAACAACGTACAATGAAAAGAAAAGTTAGTGTTTTTGATTAGGTGACGATCCTTTCCAGCAATAATTCAACACGTCTTCACCTTGTATTGATGCATGAAACCCGCCATCTGAATCAGACGAGACTTGTTCCGAGTATCGATCAAATCACTTCCGCGTATCAATGCGCGCTGTTTACTTTCATGCATCAATTCAGGATTGAAACGAGTGGAATTATCGATAGGAATGATCAAATTCTTATAAAAACAATAAAAAATAAACATTTGTCTCGGTCACTCGAGATAGTTTTCGGTATCCACTTAAAAACACAAGATGTCCTCTATTTATCACATTTTCTCAGGTGTCATTTCAATGGAAATAAAGTTGAATGGACATCAAATACACTTGGTACTTAATTAAGCACCCCCTGTTTTTTCGCAGTGTATTTAATAGAAATTGACATTACTTTCATGCTATTGTTAAGATGGCCAATTGTGATTGTTTGCGGAAAAATGGTCTGTTGACAAATGAAAGACAACACAATGATGAAAATATGTTGTATTTTAATGATACTAATTACACATATCTGTCACTAATGTTTTTGGTGAAAGAATGTTCTCTCGACAAGTGTGATGCTGAAACGGTCCATGATGAAACAATGCCGGTAATTACTGACAAAAACTGTAACTTGTGATCTCCTGAAACAATAGCAGAGTCTGACGTCATTAGCGAGTGGACCAACCTCGTGCCCGGATGCCA
Organism: Pictodentalium vernedei; assembly: GCA_031216915.1. Lineage (NCBI taxonomy): Eukaryota > Metazoa > Mollusca > Scaphopoda > Dentaliida > Dentaliidae > Pictodentalium > Pictodentalium vernedei. Next base: position 230,047,836 of record CM062294.1, read on the forward strand.
GTGTGAACCCTCCTCCTAATGCTACCATTGAGTCTTCTGATATGATCCAGAGGTAACTGCTGCCACTCCTCATGCAATGCAGCTTCCAAGCCAAATTCTGTACAGGCGGCTACCTTGCTTGCACACGACGTCCACGAAAGTCCCAGACGTGTTCTAAGGTATTCAAATCGGGGCTCATTGCAAGCCAAGTTAGTGTTATAATAGCGTTGTTCTGAAGGAATGCTCTCACATTATGGGGACGATGTGGCCTTGCATTGTCGTCCATGAATACAGGGCGAGTAGCCAATGGGTGGTTGTCAAAATCAGGCACGATTGCCGCTTTGAGAATGTCCCGGATGCACTGATGATCATTGAAATTCCCACGTTCAGTCATCGTATCAAGTTTACAATCATGAGAGAGGCATCCTCAGATCATTACTGATCCTCCACCATAAAGAACAGAAGGTCTGATGTTCCTGGACACGTAAGCAGTATTTCTATGCCTCCACACTCTCATGCGACTATCTGTGACGTGAAGCGGGAAACAATGCACCCTCCTCCATGTCCAGAGATTCGAATGTTGCCGTGCCATGCATAACTCCAAACGTCGTCTTTGATGCTGATCGGACAGAGCTAGACGCTTGATGACTCTTTTGGACCTCATACCCAGTGCTTTGAGACAGTTTCGGACAATTTTGTTGCACAAACGCCTGTTGGGGAGCCAAAGTTGTTTCAAGACCCCACTTGAAGCAAAGTGTTCACGCCTAACGAGGCGTGCCAGACTCCGATCTTCCCTATCAAAGGTCTTTCGGGGTTGTCCAGGACTTGGTCGGTCCTTAACATCGTTAGTTTGTTGATGTTTTCGGACAAGTCTGCTGATGACAGAATGACTATAGCCAAGTTGCCTTCCAATAATTTTGAATGACAAGCCTGTTGCATGCATGCCAATGATTTGCCATCTTATTGCCTCTGACAGTCTCCTTCTTGGCATGTCAACATTTACTGATAAAAGAAGTGACAAATTTTCTTGTTTCCTACCCAGATATTGCATGTGGATGATAATGTTTTTTGTGACATTCGTGGGTGTCGGATTTGCATTACACATAAGGAATTACAAAACGCAGGCGTTTACTGTGATTTATAAAATCTGGTTCTTCTACATTTATTATTTTGAACAACTGCGTTTTAACCCTTTACCCAACGTAACGGCCAAAACCGGCCAGCGCTATTCTCAAAAATCGTCAATTAATTTTCATTATTTGTTTCATTTGTTGTCTCAAAAAACATAGGTTATGACCCCTCGTTGGAACGAGCTCGTCGAGCTCGTTCCAACGAGGGGTCATAACCTATGTTTTTGAGACAAAAAATGAAAAAAATTATTCAAGAATTATTTTTGCAAGTGTCGTCTGCTTTTCAGGTTAGGTAAAGGGTTAATGTTGGAGTAGGCTGTACATTCTATGGTAATGTGCATCTCAAACAAACACTAGAAGCATTGAAAAGCCTGTTTTCTACGGGGATAGTGGGTTGAAAATGTCTGCTATTATGACTGCTTCCCCAATCATGTAAACAAATTTCTCTCGCCTCATGTGGCGGAGTACGTCTGGAATCAAAAGCGTTCTTTATGGCTGGTGTTAGCCACCCTCCACGCACGCACGCACGCACGCACGCACGCACGCCTGGTGTTAGCAAGGAGCAGCCACCCTCCACGCACGTACGCACGCACGCACGCACGCACGCAAAAGCCAAAATATAGCACAAGCTGAGAGCAACTGTCTGTTGTTAATATGCAAAAGCAGAACTCATTTTCCACAGTAAAAAAGCGCCCATCCACTCCCAGAGCTCCAATATGGGAGTTTCCTTGATACACGAGGATGATGTATGTTGATAAGGCCTAATTATAAAGGTTTATTGCAACAAAATTATTCATCAGTATTTCTTAAAATTGATTGCGTCCGGAACTGGTCTCCGGTTGTTATCTGGTGGGGTTCAGTGCGCGAGCCGTATGACCCGCGCAGTATACCTTACCAGTGAAGCCTTCTGCAGAACATTTCTTCTGGTGAGGTCCAAGGAAGAATAAGAGATCATCCTTACTGGAATATAATTCATTATGTCAGTTGATCGTCGACTGCCAACTTTCATTCATGCAAATATTTACGCGCATTTACTTCATCACAACTGTAGGGAAAAAGTATGCTGTAGACATCATTTAAATTATCATTTGATTCCCCATAGCACATGTTACCATGACAGTAATTGTAAATCGACTATCAGTTTGGGTGTAATCCAAATTTAAGTCAGGATTAGCGATAATCTGTCTAGCATACATCTTATTTTTTATGTCATACGTGCATTTGCGCATCTTGCCATCTCAATGGCATGCACAGTTAATTTGAAGTTCGTCTTCACCGTAAGTTCTTCTGCCGTGCTACAGTACGACCGCCGTCTGCTGATCACTTTTCACGGGGTGGGCAATATTTCAACTTGCGCAATAAAATTAGATTGCAAACACTAATTATATGAATAATCATAAAAAAATAATTAATGAAGCACCGGGTGCAACCCGGCGCTTCATTAATTAAAATTTTGCTGACGATGAATTTTATTAACTGGTAAACGCATGTATGGACATCACTGCCCACGGGAGCGCGGTGACTTAGTGGCTACGGCATTGGACTTCAAACCGAAAGGTTCACGGTTCCATCCTCGCCAGGGGTAACTGCGTTGTGTCCGTGGGCAAGGCACTTAATCCGATTGCCTACCCGGAGGCACGGTAGTATCGTGTACTAAGGCATACTGTGCGTCGATGGTGCACTTGTCTTCAACCAATGCTAACTCTGCTCATGTGGCGTTAGTATGTTGGGGTCTGATTGTTGCTCGCTGTTGCTCGGTGGTTCTCTCCTGGTACTCCGGCTTCCTCCACCCGTAAAACTGCCCGACACGAGGTGACTCTGACTGTCGAAAGTGTCGTTAAAACCCAATAAATAAATAAAGTACTGCCCACACATGGTTAACGATCAGTACACGGCGACTGTACCGTAATTATTCACAAACTTGAAGCCTTCTAATGGAAATTGTTAACCTCTTTATATTTAGTGGTGTTTATGGTTACTTTCATGATCAATGGCTATGTTGCGACCACCGTAACGTAGGTATCAGTTCATGTTTAGCCATCCGAGTATAATTATACTGTCCGCTTTAGAGGATTGCCATCCCGGCGTTAGTAACCCGGTCCTTCTCTAAAAGAAAAAAAGATTTTGTTAGCCACAGAAAACTAGCTCTTCTTTTAAAACTTTTGATACTTGGTGCGGCAAGTTGTAAGATGGGTTGCAAACATAAATAAATAAATAAATAAATAAATAAATAAATAAATAAATAAATAAATAAGGTCTGAATCTATAAGCTCGGCCCGTTATCTTACAACTCTCTAAGAATTATGAAAGCGTACTCAAGAAGCAAATGCCACTTTTTTAACATGATACTGTATGAGATAGCGGGAATGCCGAACAAATATTTTTTGATATCTATTGTCATGACGGTAGATACAAGAAAATATCTCGCCGGAATTGACACGCAATAGGTCTAGAACAACATCACTGCGCAGTTTCGGAATTTTATATGCAACTCATTTATTTATTATTTATTTATTTATTTTTATTTATAGGTGTTTATGGTCAACTACTTCTGCACAATGGCCAATCGTGATCGTAAAATGGATTTAAAGACAGGTTTAATCAATTGTTTATACCCATTTTACCCATTTCAGAAGACTCCGGTCCCAACCATTGGTCACTGGGTTCTATTTTACCAGTAAAACAAAGCCAGTAAACAAGCACTGTTTCGCTTCCCGTGTTCTTACGGTGAACTATTTGCAATTAAAACATGTTCTCACTGCAATAAAAACATCACAACCCATATAGCAAAAAAAAACCTACTGTCTTTGAGTAGGCACCGCAATTATCTCACGAGTGACTGCAAGGAATATAAGTTTTCACTCGCGGCTCAAAGCCACGAGTGAAAACGTATATTTCTCTGCAATTACTCTTGAGATAATTCTGGTACCTAATAGTTAATCTCTTACCCCCTGTTATGTTCCAGTCCAGGAGCAACTTCGACTCGTATTATACCGACAAGCGAGTTGACGTTGAGTTGTTTTTCATCGGATTCGAAACTGTCGCAATACAATACACATTTTTTTCAGCGAACTCTGATTCATGTGCATTGTTTTCAATGTTCTGAAATGTAGGGGTCAATCTGTGGGGGTGGAGAGGTATAATTAATGAAAGGCACATCCGGCACTTAGAGACTGCCATCTAAAGTGCGATCATATACCTTACAACCTTACCCCAGCCAACCGCGTTCAATGGGAACTTTGAATTCTTCCCAGAAGGTACCAATAACTTCATTGTGTTAAAGGGGATTTGAGAAATTATTCAAGAAAAACAATTTATATTTATTTGAGCAACAACGACAGCAATTTCAGTCTCAATTGTTTCCTGAATTTGCAAAGGACCCACTCTTTGATTTTGCCATAAGTTTTAAGTTCAATTTTTGTTCGCCCTAACTCTGGCTGCTCGTCACTCTACTTGTTTTTGGATCTTCTTGGTTTTCGCCATGCATTTGGATTTCGTTCCAGTGATAATTAAGTTTATTGCCTCTCACAATTCTAGGTTTTCACAATGGGATCATAACACAGTCACTTACAACTAAAGCTGAAGTATGACTCTCAGCCGATAATACAAAACGTTTACAATTGTATTTTCTAGAATTGTATTTGCTACCTCCTGATATAACTGACTAAAATATATCATTAACAATTTACAAAATATGTCAATTTGCCAACTGGCAAATTGCCACATCTTTAAAAAGGCTAATGGTTCATTTCAACCCATTTAAAGTTATAACTAGAAAATACAATTCTAGAAAATACAACCATTTTTCTTTCGCATTCACAACATTTTTTCAACAAGTTAACGCTTTTAATGCCAAACAGTATTTTTGTGAGCTCTACTAGTACTTAATTTCATGAAATACATGTATCACAAGTCCGGCTGATTATTGTCTACTTATTCTCGTTTGTACTCAAGGTACCCACCCCCCTCAAGTCAACAACTGCAGCATCAGTGTTACTCGGAATATTACTATCAAAGAGCTCGCCCCTTTTCGGCTCAGCAATTACTCTCCTTACTTCCATCTATTGTTCAGCCTTCTCTTCGTTATCAGTTGCATTTGGTATTTTCCACAATCGAAACCCCTTACAACTCTTCAGTTATTTCTTTAATTCATGCCAGAGGAGGTTTGACCCGCGGGGGAGGGGGGACGTACTCCCTAATTTTTTTCTCCCGAACATGCTTCATGATTAAACGACCAGTAATCTGTCATACCGGTCGTCTTTTGCCAAATTATCGAAACAAATTTCAGTGCATGCTCTTTTTTTTATTTCTTCTATCGTATAATTCTTTCATCAATTCAACCATCACGGGCCCGAAGTCTAGTTTTCTGGAAAGAGGACAGTTAACCCTTTAGCCAACGTAACGGCCAAAACCGGCCAGCGCTGTTCACAAAAATCGCCTGTCAATTTCATTATTTTTTCATTTTTGTCTCAAAACATAGGTTATGACCCCTCTGTGGAACGAGCTCGTCGAGCTCGTTCCAATGAGGGGTCATAATCTGTGTTTTTGAGACAAAAAATGAACAAAAGTTAGTTATTCAAGAATTTTGTTTGCAAGTGTCATTTGCTTTTAATGTTGGGTAAAGGGTTAAAGTTGAATAAATAGCCTGAGTAATTGCGAAACCATCGCATACACAAGAAAAAAGAGCGTATTCGCGCTTTTCTTGACATGCGATTAGAATATATCGTCCCTGGAGTGCAACAAGGCGCCATATGCACTGCATATCTCGCCTTGTTGCACTCAAGGGAGGATATGGTGTGGTACGAAAGAACATTCGTATAGCGAATAGCGAATTTACTTGTCCCACCCCTCCCCATACACGTTCTAACACCGTCCGTCTCACGCACCAAGATATGAGACTTTCAGAAATGGCATTAGTGTTGATAAAATTTCAAAGGTATCCAACAGGGCCAAACCATAATAGGTCCGGTGGGTCGTGGATGTTTGTTTTACTCCACTTTCATTGAGCTTCCGCAAAGAAAAAGTCCGAGCTGCACCCACCCATTATGTGTCAGTTCTGAAAAGTTACGCATGTACTGAGTTCGAATGAGAGCACATAAATTGTTGATCCTGTGCCTAAATATCATGGCCATACCCGATTAATGGCCAGAGGCCTTTCGGGAAAACAGAAAGAATTGGCATCCATATTGTATTATTTTTGCCGTCATAACATAGCTTATAACCTCTCAGTGGAACAAGCTTCTGGCGCTCCGTCTCATGTAGCATCACAAGCTCCTTTTTGATGCCAAAAAAAAAAACGAAAGCGTTTAGTGAGTTAAGAAGTGAGTTATTTTCGCAAGTGGCATCTTAATGTCGTGTCAGGGCATTGATAAATTTGGACTATCTCTTTTTACAGACTCGATTTCTATTAAAACGATAAAATACATCTTGCGCTATCTGGAAAGCCTCTAAAGCGAAACAGAGTTGAGACGGGCCGACAAATATTCCTTTAGAGTAAAGGGAGGTAACGCGTTGTATCAAGTACCAACACTCAAAAGATTGCTCTTTGATTCCTCCATGCTAGGGTTTAATGTATTCCCTGTTTTTCTTATAAGGATCGGGAACGGGAATGAAATTACACTCAGAAGCGGGAACCGGGAAATTTATCGGTTAATATCTAGCAAATTTACGAGAGAAACAAGATGCATTTATTTTAATGAAAATGGACATATTTTCTGGCAATCTGCCCGCTCCAAACGGGAAAGTTCTTTTTCTAAGAGAAGTGTGAAAAACCCAAACCCGCTTCAATCTCGTCTTCTTTTTCAGAATCATTAGTATTATCACTTCTACCTCACCTAGCATCAACATCCTCTTCACTGCCGCCACCAGTCCCATCTGCTTGAAGCAGAGGAGAATGGTGGCGGCAAAGAAGACGGTGTTGATGTCGAAGTTTTTCAATTCAGAAAACACCTGTTCAACACACAGTTAGTGTCACGCTTGGTTCCCGCTTCCGTGCTCAAGATTTTCCGGGCGTCGGGACTGGCTTTTGGAATCAAGAATCCGTGAATTCCCTTTCTCGGGATTAAATCCTATTCCATGCCCAAGTGATTCAAAAGTGAATTGCTTCAGAGATGGATTTCTGGTAGGTTAGTTAATGAATAAAATTCTTCTGAATCCAACAATGTGGGCGTATGTATAAGTCATAGGTATATGTTTAATCATGTAATATGATTTAACCTTAATTGCATTTCAATGATTATGTAAAATTCTTTAACAAAATCAGGGCATCTGTTTCTTCACTGAAATTTTGAGTGATTCTGTTTAATCTCTAAGAGTATTTTAGGGATTATGCATACGCCCCAAAATGTTGTTGTTGCTTTTAGACATATTCCCTGAGAAAACATCTGGGAACAAGTAACGGTTGTCACGTCCCCGAGAAAAACAAACTGTACAGAGTAAGACATCGTAAATGTTGAAAAGAAGGGAGTGAACTCAATGACGACAGAAGGGAATTGTTTAGTATGACGGTCGAGTCAAACGTGTTGAATAGAACTAAGATCTAAGAGAACTGAGCAGTTCTCTTCGGGTGAAAGAGAACGGAGATCGAAGAGAACTGAACAGAAGGGAGAGAAAGAAAATCGAAGAGAACAAACAGAACGAAGACTGAACTCTATCACAAAAGTTTAATTCACTAAATTTCAATAATCTAACGAATTTTCTTGTTTTTTATCAGTACGGAAGCGGAATACCCTCGAGAGTTTATGTCAAATAACGGAATCCCGTGCCACAGAATCGGCTAGGAATCCCACTTACGCAGTACCTTCTATAATTTGCCTTTTGAATCCCTTTTTCATCGTAAGTGCCTATGTGCTGCATGCCTTGCGCTCACATTGGGCATTGACACATAATAGCATATCCAACATGTGCCCATGTGTTGTATGTGTACTGAGCACATTATACACTAGCACCCCATCAAACACCAGTCCCACGAACCGTGGCAACCCTCTTTTAGCACCCCTAATTATCAAGCAATTGGCCAAACATAAAGGCAATATCCGACTAGTTCATTTTGTTCAATCTTTGCTACCAAAATACAGCTTTTTGAGCTTGTTGAGTCCGTTCCCATAAAATGCGATACATAAGCAATGTTTCTGTGGCAAAAATGGAAGTATTTAGTTATTCCAGAAAACATAGTGCATGCATCTGTCATCTACTAGTCATTTCAGGTAGAGCAGTAAGAATTTCAGGCGTCCTTTATTCGAAAACCCACTACTCCTAAAGCCCGATATTTCAAAAGCCCGATTCTCCAAAAGTCCAGTATTCAGAGGACGCAATTCTCCGATGGTTCGATATTCCGACGACCCAGTGCTCCTGAGGTCTGATGTTCCGACGGCCCAATACTCTGATGATCTGATATTCCGGCGGTCCAATTCTTAGAATATCCGATATTCCGACGGCCCAATATTCCCAAGGTCCGAATTTCCGAATGTCCAACACTCTGAATGTTTAATTCTCCGAAGGTTCGATATTTCGACAGCCCAGTGCTCCTGAGGTCCAATATTCCGACAGCCCAATAGTTCGAAGGTTCAATACTCATAAGGCTCGAATTTCCGAGTGTCCAATACTCCGAAGCCCCAATTCTCCGCATGTCCTATACACGACGGTCTCGCAGACCGTCGGAGTATCGGACCTTTGGAGTGTGGAAGCATCGCAGTATGTGACTTTTGGAATACCGATATCTCGGAGTAATGGGCCTACCGAATATAGGCACGTAGCCGAATTGCATCAGTTACCTCTTGTTTTTCTCTGTCAAGTGAGATAAACATGCCAAATTAGGGTTTCCAAGCATGGAACTCAATTGGCTATTTTCTCACACAAAAAAGCTATGAAATATTATATGTTATCAGCAGTGTCCAATCAAAAGGTGATAATGTTGTTAAAATAAGAGAAATGGATTTGCCCTGAGAGTAACTATGCAACCAACTTGAGAATTATATAAACTAGTGTATGAACAAGTGCTGTACATTGTAGCTGCCACACAGAGTGAGATGGGTTTTTGTGCGATACCTTCAGCTTTCATTCTATCGCCATATCTTATCTACAACTTATGTTGCAGGTGTCTAAATAGATCGAATGATGAACTGAAGACTGATATGCAAGCGAGCGGAATCACTTATCTTGCACATGTATGTTAATCCGCTATCTGATGACTGGAATTATCTCCAAGTTACTGATGCCACACGGGAAACTGATGTTAACAAATGTTTTGTCAATCAGTACTCCGTTTTTGTACGAACACAGGCAGGAGTTCAATTACTATAGAACTTCACTTTAGATCATGTTGGTCTTGTTTTGTTCTATTGTACGGCCGCCGTGGACTGTTCATTTTCCATGTGTGGGGAATATTTCCACGTACGCAATTATATTAGGTTACAAACACAAATTATAGGAATAGTCATTAAATATTTAATTAATGAAGCACTGGGCACAACCCAGTGCTTCATTGATTAAAATTTTGCTAACGATGATTTTTATTACCTGGTAAACGTATGCGCGGACATCACTGCCCATGCGTGTATTGCGACCAGTCCTCGGCGATCGTACTTTATGACGCAAACAACGAACAAAAGGAAAGAATGGGAAGGAGGGGGGGGGGGGGGGTGTGGAGTGTGCTAGAAAGCGATACGAACACTGAGAAAATGCCAAGATTTGGGGTATATTTCTTCCACCATAATAAAGCATTGAAACTTGAATTCCACAATTATAGTACTGTAGTATCAAAAAACTTTTCCGATAATTGAAAAACGTCGTGAACCTCATTGTAAAGCATTATCATAAATATCTTGCACACTTCAGAAGGATCTCACTAACAATGCTGGGTGTTATTTTTCGGGTTAAACCTCAAACACCTTGACCAATTACCAGGATCTCTACTGCACACCAATCTCTACACGTCTTTGTTCGGAGCATGATTCCTTGTCAAATCATGTATGCAAGCAGCCAATATTTTATTTGGATTCATGGCTCCCACTTCGACATGACCAGAAATGTTTGGGAGAATAAAACTTCTTCATGACCAAACTGTCGCGGAAAAGACCACAAAGCGTGCTGAAGTGAAACATGGGCCATATTCCAAAATTTCTACCGTTGACTCTACTGTCATCTTTCATAGTCGATATAATGTAGCAACCAATAATGTTACCTCACTATTGCTTATTTTCTAATTAGAAAGGATCAAATTCCAGGTACCAGGCTTTTGCAGTGAACAGTCAATACTTGCTGGGAATCACAACACTTTCCCAGGACCTTTCTTACATTAACGAATACAATCTCCCATCAGCCGCTATTTGGTTGTTTATTTATGGATGTTTAGGATCACTTTCAACATGTATAGCTTCATTATGACCGCAAAACAAGTACAAATTCAGCCAATTACATTTTATTCTTCCCACCTGAGAGGACTTCCACGTCAGACGTTGGTACGTAACCCTCTCAAGTCCTAGATTTCTCCGATGAAGTGTCCATGCAATTAGCCCACTGCAACTGATGTTCACCAAGTCTTGAAGAAGATCAAGTGTTTTCATAGCGAGTCATCCTAATGAATGTTACTGTGTGAGGATTTTAATAATGTGCATCATTACATACAATATCAGCAGAGATTACACTTTTGTGCCCCGAAATTGCCGTATGGACGCCGGTGCTGTCGTATATTTCACAACCGTATTCACCCATCCGCATCTGATTGGGGGTGGTTCTTACCCTCGAAAGGGTATTTAAGTACTGAGGTGGAATATTCGATGGTTAACTCTTTACCTAACACGAACGACAGACGTCACTTGTAAACAGAATTCTTGAATAGCTGTTTTCTTTTTAATTTTTGTCTCAAAAACATGACTTATACTCCTCATGGGAACGAGCTCCTTCTCATGAGGGTCATAAGCGATGTGTTTGAGACAAAAATGAAAAAATAATGACATTGAATAGTGGTTTTTGTGGAACTGCGCAGGTCGGTTTTAGCCATTACTTTGAGTAAAGAGCTAACCAAAATTAATTTACTCGAATTAATTCCACTAACTGGAGTACATACTCCATGTGTGGAATTACCGGAATCAGCATAATTCTTGGCGCCCATTTAGTCTCGCAGAAACTAATGGTGTCTTCTTTGTCAACGTCCCATACGCAATCTTGTCGGCACTAACTGTCTCCCAAAGAACCAATATGTCACGTTAAAATCACATAGCTTGCATCGCAGTCAATACCGCTAACATCTTCATTTAGCTCCGGTTTAAAGGTTTAGCTTCACCTTCCAATAAAGTGTCGTTCATTGCATTTACTCTGCTTCTATCTTACGATACCAAAGCTTAATTTTCATCTCAATTTTATCACCAATGTGCCAATTCGCCTTGGCTCTTCGACGTCTGAAGGTACGTCGTCAACTATACTTCGGAGTTTTCCCAATTCCTAACTTTAAAAGCTCGAAGAACGCTGTTTACGGGTTTAAGCGGTTACATACTACAACCGTCTTTCGTGACCTTAGGCGGCCATAACTGTGCTATATTCGACTTGATGAGTACAGCACAAACAGTTCAACTGCGTTGACGTTTCAACCCTTTGGGCCCAAGAGATCGCTTTTCTGGCTCAGAGACAGAAATATAAATTGGTCAACCCCTAAATAATGATTATGAACTCTTACTATTGAACTGACATGGCTGATACCAACATGGCTCAAATGGGTTAATATCTTTATTGGGAATTCTGGCAACCACTCGTGTGTTTGCCTTATGTCCATTTGGAGTGTATTGCTTCTTGAAGCTTGGGTGATAAAAACAATTTTAATTGAAACTGACCATTTGGTGGGGCGATTTCAATGTTATTCGGCTAAAACATGGCTTATCCGTGTGATATCTTTTCACAAAATGTGAAACTAATTTGCCGGGTGGAAACCCCACTCAATGTGTTTTTGAGTGTAATCCGCTCTCAACGCCCTGCCCTCAGTGTATATTCATTTCCAGTGCACAACTAAGGTATGATAGGAAATAAATAAATAAATAAATAAATAAATAAATAAATAAATAAATAAATAAATAAATAAATAAATAAATAAATAAATAAAAACAGGGCATTTAAGAATTCCAGATCTACACAACTCATGCATTTCATTCACCCTCACACCCACCCTTCCCCACACACCATAAGCCATGAGGAATGTTCGAATAGTTTGAAGGCAAGTTTTTTGCCTCGAAGAACAGCAATCAGCGATATTCTGTCAAATCCCATGCATCTTAGTATGTTACATTTCATGTGGGCGCGGTGGCTCAGTAGGTAGAGGTGCAGGCTGCAAGCCGAGTGGTCCTCGATTCGAATCCCACCTGTGGCAACCACGTTGTGTCCTTGGGCAAGACACTTCACCCCCATTGCCCATGTGGGGGCACGGCGACGCTGTGCGCTAAAGCGTACTGCACGTCGATGGTGCACCTGTCTTCAAACTATGCTAACCCTGCTTGTGTGGAGTTAGTATGTTGGGGAGCTGACAGTTGCTCGCCGTTGCTCGGTGGTTCTCTCCGGGTACTCCGGCTTCCTCCACCCGCAAAACTGTCGTGGTCATGATTAGCCATTGTGCAGACATATGTGACCTTAAACACCAATAAATAATAAATAAATAATGTTACATTTCATCACCTTCCAACGTTATTTCACAGTTAGCCGCTAGAAAACTAATTTCAGTACTTTTGCTTGTTTGGCTCTAAAACAATGTACTGAAAGTTTTTTTCCCCGACCACTCTTCAAAAAGGCGTAAACTATTGCGAGTGCACTTCCCAGCCGCCATGATTTTCGACCGACTTCCTCGCGCTATATGATTTCTGACTGATGCATCCTAACATCCTCTGCATATTGTAAATGTGCCCTCATAAACGAATCAGTTTCGAGATATATATGCATATGTACCGACTACATCAAGCACACATGGGCGTCTATGAGGGAGGGGGGGGGGGGTGGGTGAGGAGGAAGGGTGACAACCCCACCTCCAATAATTTTTCTATAAATAAATAAATAGATAGATAAATAAATAAATAATGTTTTACAGTCGGGACATTTTTATCAGGATTGGAGTCTTGTTGCTTGTGATCATGCGCTATCTTACTAGAGTAGAGTCGATACTCACACGCGGTCGGCCATACAAATGATAGCGTGTAGTACCCAATGTTTGTGATGTTGGCGCCAAACATTACCAAACTGGAGTACATGCGCGGTGTATGTCGATTAACCCTTTTATAACCACGCCCACTGTATCCATATATGGAGGACGTTTATGAACGCCTGCATGTGAGGAAGTTTAATAAAATTTATGACATACTTGAAACTCTAACACCTGATTAACTGTTGGAAAGGGACCCCTCTGAGCCCTTTCAAACAATTAATCGGATGGTAGGTTTGATCTGCGCATTCCAGAACGTACAGATCATCATCATAAAATGATGTCTTCCCACTAGACCAATTCCCCTTAGACCAACTACATAGTGTTTCTGATTAAGGGTTGATTAAGGATAATTAGGAAAACAATTATTTATAAAAAATCTGCCCATCATCTATAAAATATCGACAAGCCAGAAAATGAGAAGACCATCATCTGAAAAATGAGGACACCAGAGGGTGAATTTGGTGATGCTACCCTGCACAGCAGGGCAGCATCACTAAATTTACCCTCTGTGAACCTCAACCTGAATCAAGGTCTCAAACATAATCAGAAACAGATACACATAGGATAAACTGGCCCACTGTATGGGATAGCATCAGCAAATTCCCCCTCTGGGGACCTCATTCTGCAAATGACAGACTGCTTATTTTCATGCTTGAATATCAATAACATTAAATACATTTATAAATATTTATTAATATATCGAATTATTGATATAGAATTATTTTTAAAGTAGAACACACCAGTTGGTCTAAGGGGAGTTGGTCTTTTGTGAATTTGACTCGTGGGAGTTGGTCTACAGGGAATTGGCCTAGTGGGAATGAACCCATAAAATAGGTGACAAAAGTCGCTTTCGGCAGCGTAAGTGTTAAATAGAGGTTGCATCATGACTATTAAATATATATTTTACTTATCCACAAATGAATTTCAAACAAGGCTTGAGTTTTTCAAATATTTATTTATTTATTTATTTCTTGGTGTTGCAGGTCACACATTTCTGCGCAATGGCTAATCGTGACAGCAACATGGATATAAAGTCAAGTCCAGCCAATCATTTATACTTATGATACCAATTTTAGAGGACTTCACCTGGGCATTGGTGACTGGGTCCTATTATTTTACAAGTAAAACAGGGCTTGGTTACCACAGTATACAAGCACTGCTTCACTTCTCGGGATTTTCACGGGTAGAGTCCCAACTGACTATTTCAACTACCACATCATTGAGGCATGCCTTCAACTTCATCACCACACCGAATAGGCCATCTGCGCGACGGTCATGCAAGTACATATCCGACAGGTATTCGAAATGATCATATGAAGGTTTTTTAGAACCAGTATGGTGAGTGTTCGGACACGCCTAACTTATAATGCATTAGGATGCCTCTGTCACCGTGCCAGCGGAGGTTTTACAAACCCCTCAAATTGTGTGGAAGTTAGCCAATACTTTGGTTCAGATTCAGAATATTCCCAGATGCTTCATATGGCTGCTGGAAGATAATCCCAGTTATTATTCCATAGAACTGAACATATTACCATGAACAATATCTTCTTGTATTACGATAACAAGCTGATTTTAAAAAAAAATAACTCAGTCGATATTCGACAAAGAATGATGTATCCTCCTGACAGTTCGAGACCTTCAATCGACAAGATAGTTTGACTGATATACCTTATTAAACAAAGGATATTACGAACACTCCCTGGGAATGTTATAAATGACTACGGGGTCAATATCAAGACGTTTGAAAGATGTGTATAACTGCAAGCACTGTCATCAACGGATTTTGTCTCAACGCAGAACGTCAATTGATAAAGCTGGAGAAATCTACCTCCAGATATATCAATGATACCTGACTAGCCCATCCCCGACTTCTATCGTCATGAAAATCGACTTTAAAGTTACCTCCCCTGAAATTATTAGCAGGGTGAGGAAGGTCCAATTAAGAAGCAAGTAATTGTTGACAAAAACAACCATGACATCTGTAGAACATAAAGCCATGTTTCCTTTTATTATTTTTAATAAACGAAAACAACAGACAGCTCTCGGAGCTGTCTGTTGTTTTCGTTTATAAAAAATTACAAAGAGAAACTTTGCCTTTTTTGGCTAGCTAATAAAAAGCAGCAAGTTCACAGATAATCCGCCATTGAGAATATCTTTCAGTACCACACCTGTCAAAACTGAGTAAATGTCAACTTTGGCTCTTTGTTTTGCGAATGGGATTTTATAGTAATTTGCACGTTTTTATTCCTCTAGGGAAAAAATAGCAAATAGTACCTCCTTAGCCTTTGAGAAAAGTTGTAGTACACAACATGATGGTGAAAACACCTTTGTCTTATTTTTAAATGGGTTTCAGCAGAGAATAATAGTCAAACGTTCAAAGTGATTGCAAGAACAAATTGTAAAAGGCCAGCTTCTGTATTTGTATACTACTCGACAGGAAAATGCCTGAAGTTTGTAGAAAGAAGCGTTCATCTATGATACGACTTATCTTACATTTCGAACTTTTGATTTTTAAATGAAATTCCCATACCCTTAGTGCTAAATTTACTGACAGCTTCAGAAAATTAAGGGGAGCTAACTTTACTGTAAATCTCTTCCAATGACGAAAGTTGTCAGTAATGCAATATCTTCATTCAGCACCCAATTTCGTCGTGAATACAAATTCCAGCACAGGCTGAACTGATTTCCTACTCCTGGTCCGATATACTTCGGTCTCTCTCAAAATACGAATTAATGCCATTATGACACAAATGGCACAGAGTTAAACTGCAAAGCACTACCTGTTGAAACACATTGAAGGATAGCCGTATAAAGGATTTAATGGCTACTTTAAGGGGATAATAAGCTTTGTCTCGCCCACGTGCACCTCCCCAGTGCTCCATACTATCGCTTGGTCAACTTTTGACACTGATGGAATTTTACGGACAGTACAGCCCCTATATATGAGAAATATTGCATTATCATACGTGATTGTCGGAAAATAATTACTACATTTTCCTGTGTTACAGAGGACACTTCATCCATTCAAGACGGCTGGCATGTTTCGAAACTAATAGTTAGGCAGTTGTCACCACACCTTCAAATGGAAAATCATCATACACGAGTTGGACTGTGAGATTCTATTGACAGAAGATTTGATATAAGCCGTATGCCGTTTACGGTCGACTGTTACAGTTCTAATGACCATCGAGGTTGATTTACCCTGCTACCCTCAATTGTCAAGTACCCTTAAAATATGTTGATATTATTATTATATATATTATTAAGATAATTCAGTGCCTCCATGGTGTCTGGACCGCACTCTCCGCATCACGACAATCTTCGACTGTGATAACCATAGTTCTCGTCATCGTCAGGTTTCATATTTCACAGTGATCTTCCCAAATGTTACCACCACTATTTAGTTCATTCTTCTTTACAGGAATCAAGCGTTGTAGATTGAAACAAGATAATTCCATAACGGCAGACATGGAGGGGAAGTTGGGAGTTGATTTGAGCGATGCAATCTGATTGGCAAAGCGATTTCGCGTCCTGTGATCTGACTGATTGATTCAGTACAGTTAAAACTAGAAGTCCTGTCATGAAATGCGCACAAATAGCACGTCGATCTGCGCGTTAATCTACGCGTTATGACCATAGTAAGGCTATAAAATGCCGTACATATGGTCTGTGCACAAGCAATGTTTCAGCCAATGGACCTACGGGTAACCAGGAGGTCCATTGGCAGAAACATTGCCTGCGTTTGCTATGAGTAACCAGGAGAATCTGTCGTGCTTTGGCTGCCATTCGATATGGCAATTACGCGCAATTCCTACGGGCAATTAAGCCTAGATAAGCGCACAGTTCGTGACGGGACTTCTAGTTTTAACTGTAAGTAGAGCACCGAGGAGAATTTGGACAAGTGACAAAATTAGAAGAATATGCCCAATACCAGAGATAATTTTAAGGGTGAGGAATCGAGAGTCGGGGGACGTGCAGATGAATG
The DNA here is from genome assembly GCA_031216915.1 of Pictodentalium vernedei. Taxonomy (NCBI): domain Eukaryota; kingdom Metazoa; phylum Mollusca; class Scaphopoda; order Dentaliida; family Dentaliidae; genus Pictodentalium; species Pictodentalium vernedei. The sequence goes on from CM062294.1 coordinate 230,065,108, forward strand.
CCGCCAATAGAGAGCAGAAGGACTGGGATCTTTAACAACTGAAACCAAATATACAGGCAGAAGATCCGGGGGAGATAAATTGATAAAATTTGCGTCATAGAATAATCTGATATGAGATGAACTACTTTCATTTATTTATTTATTTATTTATTAGTGCTTGAGGTCACATATTTCTGCACAATGGCTAATCGGGACAGCAACATTGATAAAAAGACAAGTTTAACAATAATTTATACCGGTGTTGCCCATTTTAGAGATCTTAGAACATAGCTCCCCACGGGGGTGGGGGAGTTGAACTGAAAAGAGAACAATCGACCACATTCCTGGAAAACACCGCCATTCCGTTTAGGACACGTTGGGCCGTAACAATTCAATATAGCGGGGTTCAACAATTTTGGATTCTGCACCTACAACAAGTTTCACCATAGTAATGACGTCACAACGTACTAACTTACACTTCTTTCACAACAGCCCTTACGATCAAACCAAGCATTGCGATGACATCATTTACCCAAGCCTTATAACAAAAAGCCACAATGAATCCGTAATATACTACATTCGTGTATTGTCATCTTTTCCGATGTGCTTGCGTAGCTGGGATGTGTGTGTGTGTGTGTGTGGGGGGGGGGGGGGGGGGGGGAGGGTGGTCAACTCCATAAAACCTTTACAAATGTACCTTCCAGAATTGCATTTTCTTTTTATGCCTCAAACAGATTGAAATGGATAATTAGTATTAGCATTTTGAAAGGCGTGGCAATTTAGCGACAGGTAAATTTCCGCGTGTTTTAAAATACTGATAATTCTTTCCCCTCATTTATGTTAACATGTAGAAAAAAAAACAGTTCTAGATGATATAACTGTAGGGGTACTATAGGCCCTTGTATCGCCTGCAAGTAACAGCTGTGAACAGTCATATATTGCGGTCTTTTCATGAGATAATTATCCTTACCACCAACACTTTCCCAAGCTCTACTGCAGGCTGGTATAAGGAGTCGAATTGATAATTTCGGAACAAATTGTACAACATATCAAAATAATTTAGACAAGATCGGTAAAAATATATATCGCTCAGTTGTCATACATACACCACCCGCTTGCATTGACATAAGAATAAAAATACATCTGCATAGTTAAATATTTGATGTTTCGGCAAAGCTAAGCAGTTTCTGATTAACCCTTTACCCAACGTAACGGCCAAAACCGGCCAGCGCTATTCTCAAAAATCGCCAATTAATTTTCAAAATATTTTCATTTTTGGTCTCAAAAACATAGGTTATGACCCCTCGTTGGAACGAGCTCGTCGAGCTCGTTCCAACGAGGGGTCATAACCTATGTTTTTGAGACAAAAAATGAAAAAAATTAGTTATTCAAGAATTTTTTTTGCAAGTGTCGTCTGCTTTTCATGTTAGGTAAAGGGTTAAACAGAATAATTTCATGGTCAGCAGTTATAAGATAATGAACAGCACAACCATATTTTTGCAAATCTAATAAAGCCAAGCTGTAACAAGGCTTAGATATGAGGACTTTAACCTGCTAACCGAAAAGTAAAATGATAGAAATAAACACCATGCCCATAAATAGCCTGATGGGTTGAACATTTCCCAATATTTCTCAATACATTAGAATCACACTCCAAAGTAAGGATTTTACCCATCTGCTTCGAAACATGAAATGTTATAGATTTGTAAAAAAAATGCATGAAGCAAATGAATGAACGAATGAACTTTATTTCGCACAATACGTAACATTGAGAACATACAAGTTTTTTTTAAATTACAGTTTAAACAAGATCATTAGGAGAAACACATTTTAAGTACAGTATAATACACGTATAATGCGAGAAGGTTACGTAGCCACTATTGGCTGTCCTACTGCTACCTCCATTAACCAGGATTACGGGAGTTTAATGCTTATGAATATGCATGGGAAAGGATAATGAAGACTCAAACAGAGAACTAACTGTTATAGCGAGAGTTCACCTGAGGACAAACACATGGACAATTGACTCCTGCTAAGTAGCCATATAACACATGCAAACATGTATCACTGAGACCACCTGCAACACCACACTAGAATAAAAATGAAAAGAAGCGAAGGCTATAAACTGTACACATGCTTTGACGGTATGAAGAAAGTTTGAAAGCATGTGGTGAATGGTGGGATACATGTTCAGAACAACATATCTGCTTGGATGATTGAACAGGAAGGAAGGACAATTTCAACATAGAACTTTCATAGTGGATGACGCTGAAGTTCTCACTGTGTAAAATACTCGACAAAACACACAAGTAAAGTTGCGGTAAGCTCATACAAGCCTGGGACATAAGAGTGAATTTATTGGCATCATACAAGACTTATGGCACAGAGGGTGGTTCCACGCAAGTGTCATGTACCTGTTTCACACATACGGTACTTGATTGGCAAAGATTTCTCAGACATCCCTGAATTTATCGTCATGACAATCGACGTTCGATATTTATCTCTCTTGAAATTATTAGACGAGGAAAACCTATGACATCAGTAGAAAATAAAGCCAAGTTTCTGCTTGTTAGTTTTAATATACGACAACAACAGACAGCTCTGCGAGCTGTCTGTTGTTTTCGTTTATTAAAGGTTACAGGAGGAAACATGTCTTTTTCTGTCAAACTAAATACTTCACAGATTATCGGTGATTAAGTATATCTATCAGTATTATTACACCTACCAACACAGCTAGATGTCCACTTTGGCTCTTTGTTTGGCGAATGTCTCTTGCAGTAATTTGTATGTTTTCTTCTTCCCAGGAAAAAAATAGCAAATCTCACCACCTAAATTTTTACATTAATGGAAAGGACATTGCTCGTAGTTTATGCCTGCTGTCACGATGCGAACACTGTTGATATAATAAAGATAAAGAAATTACAGAACATCAAATGATTGAGTAAACTCCGTTTCTTGTTTTCAAATGAATTTTAAAAGAGAATAATAGTCAAAACGTATAAACTGACTGGTAAAACATTGTCAAAGCGTCAGTTTCTGTACTTTTATATAACTCTACAGGAACAAGCCCGAAGTTTGCGCTGCGATGCGCGCATCGATGATACAAATTCTCTAGCATTTAAACATTGCAATTTGTATATGGAACTCTCATACCCTAAGTGTTAAAGTGTTTACGTTACTGACAGCTTCAGGAAATTAAAGGGAGCTAACTGTCCTCTAAATCTCATTTCATGACGAAAATTGACAGCCATGTTTTACTATTCCCCGGTCAATATGATTTGGGCCGCCTTTGTCAGGACACCGCAACATTACATATCGACTCTAGGTTTCTATTTATTAAATTTTAGTGCAGGAGAAAATCCAATAGTTTGAACCTTTCTCGTGTGTCTATGGTTTTCACATCATAACATGGAAACTGCCCTTTCGAGAGTCTGTAATGACGTAATATGGTCACCGTAAGTCTATTCTATTGGTCTTGTTGGATCTCTCGGCAGCTTTTGACACGGTAGATCATTCCATGCTGCTGTCGATGTTACGTCAACTGGGAAAAGCAGGAACAGTTCTGGAATGGTTTGAATCTTACCTTTCATTGAGAGAGCAACAAATATCTATTTTAGGGTCAAAATCAGATAGTAAATCCCTTATACGTGGTGTTCCACAGGACTCAATTCTTGGCCAATGTTATTTACATTATATACTGCATCATTAGGCCAAATGTTGAGGGCTGAAGGCATTCCATACCATCTCTATGCCGATGATACTCAGCAGTATGCGTCTTTTAATGCACTTAGTGAGTCTGATTCACTGAATTCAGTAGATATGATGCAAAACTGTGTTAATAAGGTACGAATCTGGATGGCTAGTCAAAGGTTGAAAATGAATGACGATAAGAGAGAGGTGTTGGTTATATCTCGCACCGAAATTCCTTCTAATTTGCAGATTAAATCTTGAGAAATTGGCAATTCAAAACAAACAGTAGCAAACAGTGCTCGCAACATTGGGTAGTGTTTGATTCACGTCTTTCGATGGAAGTAAATTTTAATGCAATTTACAAGCGCTGTTTTATGCACATTAGAAATCTTGGACATCTTAGAAATTATTTGAATCAAAAATCATTGGAAAGGCTCGTTCATGCCTTTATTTCTGCACATTTGGATTTCTCAAATTCACTCCTTACAGACTTGCCGCAATCGCTTATCTCTAAGCTGCAAAAAATACAAAACACTGCAGCTCGTATTATTACAGGATGCAGACGCTATGATCACATAACCCCACTGCTTCAAAAGCTGCATTGGCTCCCTGTTCAACAACATATCACTTTCAAAATTCTGGTTTTGGTCTTTAAGTGTATTAATGGATCTGCTCCACAATATCTTCAAGACCTTTTGATTGTTCAGTCATCGAAGCAGAATCTCCGCTCATCAGAACAGCTTCGGTTACATGTTCCTTTTTCCCGTTCTACCTTCGTGAACAGCAGGGCATTTTCCTTCGCAGGTCCACGACTCTGGAACTCACTGCCAACACATATCCAGTCTTCCAGAAGTTTAAATGAGTTTAAAACAAATCTCAAGTCCCACCTTTATCAAGAGGCTTACGAGGTTTGGACTACTTAGATTTGATCTGTTTGTATACTTTTATGCGTACAGTAGGGAGCTTGAATGTATTTTTTTCCATGTAAAGCGTTTCAGAGCACAACTATGTGGTTTTACGCTATACAAAACTCCATATTATTATTATTATTATTAATATCTAAAGAAATGATAAACAGCTGAAAAATACTCATTAATCAAAACGTTAAAGCACCATCAAATCAAAATAAAACTGATAACAACACTGATATAAATGAAGTGCAAAAAGGCTTCCTATTATTGAAACCACCCTCATCAACATTATACTTGCGAATCCTGGTCCCGGGAAAGCATAAAACGCACCCGAACACAAAAGTCTATCACCCCAAAATCGACAAAGGCGGCGAAACACGAACAGTTACACTGACTGACAGATGAACAAATAATAAAATGTGTGAATGAATAAATAATAAAATTTTGGCAGGGTTAATAAATAGTGAACTGACACGAAAAGGGATCGAAGCAATGAATAGAAGTTCTAGCACCATTAGTTCCAGAAGGATCTGAACTAAATGTTTAATCCTTTGATACTTTTGTACGTCTTTTGAAGTACGAAACCAAACAGCGCGTTCATTTGTTTTATTATTTTTCGATTTTTTAAAGTTTTAACCTCAATTCCTATTTTCTCCCGAATAATACTCAGTGGCAACCGTTGAGGCAAATGTTATCGCAGCTTAAATACAAATATAATCCTGCTGTCAATACCTCTTAACTGGTTGAGTGCTAGTAGCCACTATCAGGGCTTTCAGAAAATGAGGATACCAGAGCAAAAGACAACTTTTTCCTTGCTTATATTTCATATTCAGTCAAACACAAATAATATTTTGTTTATGTAAATTTGTAATAAAACAAGTCTTGAATAACATTTTCAGATCGCCCAAAATAATCTAGTCCTCAACCAGTTAATCACTAATGTGAAAAATATCTTGTTATTTGTACTTTCCGACATTTGACGCTGCATTTTGAAAAAGACGTTGAAGAAACTGAATTCCCAGTGAACGTCAGGATAATTAAAGTCTCAAAGGGTAAAATCGAACAACTTGCAATTCACTGAGGTGTGCCTTTACGAATCGTACAAATAAACATAGTGCGAGAACTCAATAATATTTTGATGAATAGCAACGAACCGTATGTGCAATTTAAAAGCCCATGGGTCTCAGCCAGTGGCCCGTGGGTCTCAGAATTCTAGGAAATTGACATAAACACAAAATCAAACAAAACTGGATACCCAGCACTAACGGCGACACCATCACGTTCATGCATAACCCACTCTTCTTCTATGTAGACGAACCAAACTAAAATAGCTCAGTTTTCTCATTGCTGATTGATTTATTAAATTTGGACATGATTGTGGTTTGAGAGCACTAAAACGACATTTGCAGTGCTTTATTATAACAAATAGGGCCTTAATACACACAAAAGACGATTTATCTATATTCGAAACAGAGATGGAGTGACACACATAAATGTGCTTCAAACCATTAGACTTGAATAGAAGACCGAGTAAACATGGTTTATGGCATATTAGATTATGCAAATCATGATTTGTGGGTCTCTGCCTCTGTTTCTTAACAATCAGAATTGTGTGGTAAAACTTTCCCTGAAGATATGTCAAACTTTTTCTCATTCGAGTCCCATGTAAAAATATCTACGTAGTCAATTACAGCTTCGATCGATACATTTGTCTGTGCAAATGATCATATTGATATAAAGGATATCTGAAAAAGGTATATTCCCTGAGCATAATAAAGATCAGAAGATGAGAAACTCTGACTAATTATTCATTAGGAATAAATAAATCTCTCGGTCGATTTGAAAAATAACCTTTTTATTCAAAAGAGGTCCTAATAAGCCAACTCTTCCCACGCATATAATTTAGTACGCTTCTATCTATAATGCCAATCTTGTTGGTAGCTTGAAGTGTTGACAACGACACGCCAGCAGACCGGCAGACAAGGGAAACCTCTCACTTCGTTCGTCAGTACTTGGCTTCAAAATAATATTTTTGTTAAAAAAATGTCACAATAACGCAACTCTTACTACCCATACAATTTAGTATGAATCTGTTTCTAATGTCAACCTTGTTCGATGCTTGAAGCTTCAACAATGATACGCCAGAAAACCTACACAAAAGGGACAACCAACCGTTTCGTTCCACAGTAGTTTGCTTCAAAGGAAATAAGGCAACCCACTTTTTGTCCGCCTATACTATTATGCCGCGGCCAAACACTTAGAGAGTTAGCTCCAATAACTTATGGTTTTATCCAGAAGCATGGTCTTTAAGTATAACAATCACGACATTCACACTAATATGATGCAAGTGTTCCCAACGGAAGCCCATTAGGGCCAACATGTGTAGCAGGGAAATTGAGCATTGCGAATATTCGCATTCAACATTGTGAAAATTCGCATTTAACATTAAGAATATTCGCATTCTGCATTGCGAATATTCGCATTCAGCTTTGCGAATATTTACATTCAACATTGCGAATATTCGCATTCTCATTGCGAACATTCATATTCACATTGTGAATATTCGCATTCAACATTGCGAATATTCGCATTCAAGTGCGAATATTCGTAATGCATTCAAGTGCGAATATTCGCAATTGAATGCGAATATTTGCAATATTGAATGCGAATATTCGCAATGTTGAATGTGAATATTTGCAATGTTGAATGCGAATATTCGCAATGTGAATGCGAATATTCGCAATGCGAATGCGAATATTCACAATGCTCCCACTGCACATGTTGGCCCAAATGGGCTTCCGTAGTTCCGAGTTTTCATCCCATTTTGCAATATTTGCATGGTACATCTTCATTTAAAGTATTCAGCGGCAACGCGTTTTTTACTCGAGAGAAAAAGTACACGAACACAAAGTCCAAAGTATTACTGGAATGGACCGAAGGTAGTGCCGCGAAGGCCTTGAATACGCTAGCAGCTCCTGCTATGAGAACCAAAACAGAGCAACTCATAATGAAACCATATGCCGAGAATGTCGAAGGTGTTGAGAATGCTGTACACGACCTAACGGATATGCTTAATTTTATAAATAAATTCGCCACCAAAAGGGTTTTGTGTCCCATGCCCAAGAAAAGACCCCAAAACAGATGGTACGACAATGACTGTAAACATTTTAAGAACCGCATGGAGAGGGCCATAAGGTCCCTTAAAGAGCACCCCAATTACAGAACGAAAATTTGTGATTTTTTTCAAGGCGAAAAAGGAGTACAAAAGGGTAACTAAGCGGAAATTCAAAAAGGTATTTCAAAAATATTTGTGATCATTTGGAAAAACTATCAACCTCGGATCCCAAAACCTACATTGTCACAAAATTCAGGAAATTCGTAAAAACAATGTTGAGGATCCAGATACCTCTGTGGATTTTTTCAAGTCTTTACTTTGTGATCCTCCGAAGAATGGTGATGGATCAGAAAGAACCCACTCTGTAAAAGGAAATGGATCAGAAAGAACGCACTCTGTAAAAGGAGCCACTGCCATCGAATATCCCCTGAATAATGATAAACTCACTGCGACTGAGATTCCCAACGCAGTCAAGCAATTGAAAAATAAAAAAAGCACAAAAGTTGCGACAGCATATCCAATGAGCTCTTAAAAACGGTCTTGCCTAACCTGATAGATCATGTTACAAGATAGTTTAATTTAGTTTTCGATTCAGATCATTATCCTATTATGTGGAGTAAATCTGTTCTCACAACAGAGTTCAAGAAAGGAGACCGGCATGGCCCTAACAATTACAGGGCAATAGCCGCAAGCAACGCGATGGGAAAGCTGTTCAACAAAGTTATTAATGAAAGGATTAATAACTTTCTAGAGGATAACTGTCTCATAAGCGATAATCAGTTTGGGTTCAGGAAGGGACGCAGCACAACTGATAGCGCATTTATAGTTAAGGCAGTGGTAAATACATATAGAAGAATTAAAAAGCCGTTATACACGGCCTTTGTAGATTTTGGGAAAGCATTCGATACTGTCGACAAGAATATTCTCTTCGATAAGTTGCAAAATATTGGGGTATGTGATAAAATGTTAAAAATTCTTCAATCCTTATACAATTCAATTTATCAAGTAAAAACAAAAGTAGGACTAGGTCCAGCTTATTTATCTACCACTGGCGTGGGGCAAGGCTGTGGGATCTCCCCAACATTGTTTAAAATTTACATTGACGACATAAAATCATACTTGGACAAAGACTGCGCTCCTGTTTCTCTCAATAATACCCACATTAAACATTTACTTTTCGTTGATGCTTTAGCTCTAATTTCAGACTCCGCTGGTGGACTCCAACGGTGTCTAGAAAAACTAGACGAATACACTAGAAAGAATGCCCTCGGTGTAAATATCGAGAAAGCAAAAGTTATGATTAGGGCTGTCGCGACTATCATTTTTTGTAATCGACTAATCGTGACCAGTAATCGACGGTTAGTCGTTTAATAGTCGCTTCCCATGATTTTTTAGCAAATCATTCTTCTGTTCGTAAAACTCTGAAAATGACCATGGCACCAGTGTGTTCAGACGAAGTGGGGTTGTGGGAACAACAAATCGGTCCCGACTGAAGCTACATGTAGTCCAATCTTGACGTTCCTGCATATGTTTCCTTTCTGCAATAAGTTTCTCGAAATTTTGAACATTGAGATATATGCATTCCCTCGTCAGTTGTTAAAATTGGATCTTAGCCTGAAGTTCCGAACTTTGAGAAGTGATCTGACGTTCTGACTTTCGTCATAATTTTGTCACTTCCGCGCTTTGGGTTTTCCAATGGGTGCATTCGTGTGTACAAGACTGGAGAAATTCAGAAGAATCTATTCTTCTCGAGTAACTGTGAGTGTTCTTTCTTACACAGTCAGTGACAGTCGTACAGTCTTCCGGATATGAATGTTAACTATGATTAGATATTTAAAGTTATTCACCTTCATTGATCATTCACCTCACAAAACAATGCAATTTAGCCCCGACGTGTAGTAGACGTGTACCACCTTGAAAATGAACGACGATCGACTAAAAATAAAAAACGTCGACTACTTCAATAGTCGACGGTTAGTCGACTAATCGAATAATCGCGACAGCCCTAGTTATGATTTTTCACGCCCGCAGGATAAAAAATCCACCTAAATTTTATATCAGTACAGGGCTGCTGTCGTACACTCCACAGTACACACATTTGGGCTTATCGTTTACTGCCAATGGCAAAATGCAACATTCACAGGAGTTGAAACTTAAAGGCCTGAACGCTCTTTACAGTTTACAAAATGCGTTTAAGAACAAATGGTTTCCGCCAGTGTCCATATCTTTGAAACTTTTTGATTCACTCATTAAACCCATCCTGCTTTACTGAAGCGAAATATGGGCCGCAGAATTCAACAATGTACCCACTGATAATTACCCATGTGAAAATGTTCACCTGCAGTTTTGTAAAACCTTACTGGGGGTGAATAATAAATCGTCGAACCATGCTGCAAGAGCCGAACTTGGACGTAACCCTCTACACATCGCAGCCTCCCTCCAAATGCTGAAATACGTTGAGAAATTATATCAGTTACCCCCGTCCACTTTACTAAGTGAAGCGAGAAAAGAATATGAAAATTACGCAAAGAACGATTCAATACTGCTCAAATACCAACTTAATGTAGGAAATCGAATCAGTGAAAACGATGCCTGGAGAACGCTGAACTTTAAAGTTATTTCCTAGAACACGCTCACATTGAAAGGTTTTTTAATGACATTCATGATGATAATAGAAAATGTGATAAAAACAAATTGAGGACATATAGGGGGTTCAAGGAATCATTCAACCTAGAACCTTATCTGGTACACACCACGTCATTAGAAGCGAAAAGTCTATTTACTCGGTTACGTGTAAGCAACCATAAACTTCGTATAGAAACATGGAGGCATGTGCAGCCACCTGTACCTGTACACAAAAGGGTGTGTCTCATATGCAATTCTGGTTCTCCAGACGATGAATTACATTTTGTGATGGATTGCTGGGAGAAGGAAGCGATCAGGTAAATTGCGTTTCAGAAAATTGAATGCGAATGTCCTCAATTTTCTGAAATGACTAGCTCGGATCGGTTCGTGCTTCTTATGAAAAACGAAATACTATCATTGTGCAATGTTATCTGTAATATGACCCGGCAGTTCTTTAAACAACGGGAATTATTGTACAGTAAATAAATAATGTAGATAAACTCTCATGATAGAATGTGTATATGAATATTTGGATTGCATTTTTCACCATATGTATAATACTATGATTTTGTATTTTTGCAATCTGCCTTATTTTTGGTGTATTTGCTAAATAAATAATCTAATCTAAATCTATGATGTCTCAAATGTGACCGTCGCAGTCCAATAAACACAAATAGTAAGGATAACCCAACTAAAATATAAAATTACAGCAGCGCGTCAAAACTAAATCCAGTGATCGATTATGTATTCCTTATCTGGCACTGGACGACGTGTCCACTTTCCACGTGTGGGCAATATTTCGACGGACGCAATAATATCAGTGACACCAAACACTAATTATAGGAATAATCATCAAATATTTAGACCACGGCGAGTGTGCTGTAACTCCAGGCGATGAGTGTCTTAGTTCGAAAAAAAAGTCGAAAAGCAGTGCCAAAATATTGTATCGTAATTACAAAACATTTTCCACCTTTCCTTTTAACTGACTTTGCAGTATTTGTTTATTAGGTTTGAAGCATCAATATGAGGGCTTGTTAAAGAATTTTAATCCATTCCATGCCGAGTTTCTGAATGGGATTATCAACACAATATTATTTGGAACGAAACGATCAAATCTATTCTGTTTTTGTGGAGACCAGCTGCCAGCTTCAGTGTAAAATTAATCCCCCTGCCTTATAGGGCTCTGGAATAACATTATTATTTAATATTCTTACCATTTCTCGCCGTCTTTCATTTAAGTATAATTTTTTACCTAACAGTTTAACCCTTTACCCAACGTAACGGACAAAACCGACCGGCACGATTCACAAACATCGCCAATTAATTTTTATTATTTTTTCATTTCTTTGTCTCAAAAACATAGGTTATGGCACCTCTTTGGAAGGAGCTCGTCGAGCTCGTTCCAATGAGGGGTCATAACCTATGTTTTTGAGACAAAAAATGAAAAATAAATAGATATTCAAGAATTTTGTTTGCAAGTGTTGTCGACTTTTCGTGTTAGGTAAAAGGTTAAGCATAGTGTTGAAAGGCTTGCGAGCTGAGGGAGCATGGTTATTTAGAAGTGGGTCTTTATAGATAGTTTTGATGTATCGTTAATTCAAATTACAAATACAGACTAGATGTTTCCCGCCGCATCAGAGCAAATCATAAAATGAAGAACAAAGAAAGTACATTCGACACCATTCAACCATACCAATAAATGTATTCAACAAATGTCTGCACAATCTATAAAATAATAGGTCATCGGTTAGGAGAGCACAATGTGATTTTAAAATTGTTTCGTTGTTAATCCGACCAAAGAACATTGTTGAGGAGATAGAAATGCTATCCATCCACGCGTCATGAAAGTTTGCCCGTTTAAATCCTCTCACGTTTCATTTTATTTGCACGAAACTTGGTGAGTGGCTAGTTTGTGTCGTGTAACTGCGCATGTGGAAACATTACTCAATTCAATGACCTTTCCACAATCATGGCCTTTGATAAAGGCTAAATGTCTATCACATATGTTTGTCCGCTTTACTCCTCCCAAGATTTTGACTGGGTTTCCACGAAACGTGGTGTGGAATATGAGTATACAGGCACGTGCGCATGTGGAAATACAGTCGGATTGGACAATTTTTACAAACATTATGGTCTTTGCCAGCTTTACTGAGATTTCTTGATGATATCGCCAGGGGTAATAAGTGGGATGGAATGGCATTCTATCCGGTTCCCTTACAAGGTTGGTCAATGTATTTTCGCATGTCTTAGTGGCCTTTGCAGACGTATAGATTTCGGATTTTATGTTTCCGGGTGATTTATTCAGTTGAATATAATGATATTTATTGTCACAGCAACAAAGTCGGTTGGGATATACAAACGAGTTCGGTTTATGCATACACCTGTACTTCTGTCCGTTTGTCTAGATTACTTTATCAGGGCGACCGCTCAACAAAACTAATCAGTTGGTTTAGAAATTTCGTATATGTGTATATAATAAACACAGCGCACAGACACATGTACGACACATTGGCATTACCACAACAGACACATAGTTTAGGACAGACAGACAGACATATTTTATTAATGTTTGACCAATTCTGGTCTTAAACAAGCACTTAAATTGACACATGACCACGTGTTGGATATTAAAGTGAAGACTTCTATACATTGCTTAGGAAGGGAGAAATGCATTGGGGCAGAACTGTGTAAAGCAAAACACACAGCACTGGCGCTACAACTCTACAAACATCTGAAAAGGAGAACTTTTGGATTGGAAACATTGGAATCAAACAATGTCCGGAAATACATGCTGGACACATTTGCAACCAATATCTGTCCACATAACCGAACCTCCAAAATACAAACGATTATGTTGCCATTTAGAGGAGAACCTTCCAGCGAGATATGGAAATTTCAACCCCAGTTGGCCATGATTAGGAGATGGACTTATAGGACCAAGAACAGGTTCTGCCCATTGAATGTATCCCATCCAGCAACTCCGCCGCTATTGGGTCTTTTTCTGTAATCAACACTACAGGTAGACGCACACAGTCGTGATCTACATGTGTAGCTAATGGTATCAAGTGTGCAGGTGGATACAAATGTAAAATCAGATCCGGGCGCCGACAGCTATTAAAGCTCCGACGTACTCTTGCTTGTACTATGATTGCGCAACAACTAGATTGCGTGATATACCATCAACTGGCTACAACAGTAGTATCAAAACTTTTGTATTGAAACTGGTGTTACATTATCTGGATATTTTGACATGGTATGAAAATGTGTTGTCTTTTCGTGCTCTGTTTATGGCAAGCAGAGAGAGATTTGGAGTGAACTTTAATGGACGTTATCACAAATGTGAATAATGTGCGAGTATTTTAAACTCAGTCTTTATATAGAGCATGACATGCATAAGTTCTGCATAATTTGGCAAAATAAACTTTTGAAATATACTTCCCTCTACCCTTGAACCTTTATTCTTTACCCAGCGTATAACACCCATATTCGTCGTTATTCAAAATCTATTTTTTTTCAAACCATTGGCTCCAAAACCGAGTTTATGATCCCTCACCGTAACGAGCACGTTGCGCTCGATCCAATATGGTGGCATACATTTTGTTTTTGAAGCAAAAGTGAAAATTATTATTTATTCAAGAAACATATTGCAATGTGGCGTCTGCTGGTGCTTTTTTATATTTCAAGGGTCCGATGCAGAAATGGACTCTCTCCATTCTTATCAATATAGAAATAGCCCCTTTCGGCATGGGATTCTTTCTCTTTTAGGATCACTTTCAGCATCTCTTTCAATATCATGACTGCAAGACTAGAGTTGAGTCAATTTAAACCGATCGCTTATACGTGTGCTGCACACGTTCGAGGACCACCCCCAGGCGTTTGTCAACGTGTCCTAATTTACCATTGAAACAGAACGCGTTTATCACAATAAACAAGCATTGATCCGCTTCTTATGGCGGCTATTAAATGAAGAAAAGGATTAAATCAATAACCTCACCAGCGATAGCAAACGAACGGAATCAGAATTTGGATTTATCTCCATGCACGCAAAAACATATTGCTAAAATATAGAACCTCCACGTAGGTCAAATGGGAATGACACCAAGAAGGTCGATACTTTAGTAAAAAATGTTCCAACCTGAATACATCTGCTCTTTTGTATTTTTTAACATACAGTACTGCGAGCACAAAAGCGGAAAGAGAATTTCGATCGGATCGCGACCAGGATCGCGATCCGGTCAAGATTGTCTGTCTGCTTTTTCCATTGGGGTTTAAGTTTAATGACACTTTCGACAGCTCGAACCATCTCCTGGCGGACAGGTTTACGGGTGAAGGTTGCCGGGGTATGTCGATAAAACCACTGAATTGCGGCGAGCAACTCTCAGGCTCCACAACGTACTAACTCCGCACGTGCAGGGTTAGCAGTGGCTGAAGGCAGGTGCACCATCGGCGTGCAGTAGGTTTTACTATACAGCGCCACAGTGCCCAAATGTGACAATCGGGATTAAGTTCTGGCTCATTCTATTCAAGTGACGACATGCAGGTTTGACTTATAGTTGATGGTAGGCATGACTCGTTCGAAATTTACTTCAGATAAGAACCAAGTTATGAATCGACAACACCTCAAGAGGCAGCGACAAAGCTCCATGGAGGAAATGCAGACACCGTAGGCATTCTTTTGAGAAGAACGCCATGCTTGTTATTTACGTTTGGGTCAAGATGAGCAGTCGATAAAAAGCACCGATAGAGAATGTCTCCTAAAATGACATCACGATAGTGATAGCCTTCACACTACAGACTGCCACCATCCAAGAACCGAACAGTTGGCATATTACAGAGTATCATGACACTTGTTTGAATTTTCAAGAATTCCTTAATCATTTTCCAATCAACACTTGGGGGTATCACGTGAGAAACACATAATACGACGTGGGGTCCTTCTTCGTGATAAAAAAAAAATGACAGTGTCCACCCCACAGGCTCGTCGCTGGATCTTGAAGTGTTTTGGAACCCAACTTTCTCCTTGGATATCTGATTTGTTCTCGAGAACTTCTGTGGTATGAATGGGGTTGAATTTTCAGAAGCATGTCTAAAGCATTTGAGTCAAAAGCTATACACCACGTCGCTTATTGCGGTGTATACTTTGTGTATATTTATATGGATTTTATTGCATGTCAGACTTAGAATTTTCATAGTAAATTCATTAACGTTACTTATGTAGCACCTTAAACTGAAGAGGCGGACAAAACTGCATTTACCTTCACCAATGAAAACGTCTTTTCGCCAAATATGTCAAAAGATAGAAATATAACTCGTATCAATGGCGTTTAAGTCAAAATCTGTGTATCATAAATCTATAAACTACACTTCCCTTAATACGACGCTGGTATCGTTTCCACACAAAGCTCTCTTTAATACCTTAACACCCTGTCCAATGGCGACAAAGCTCTGGAAATGCACGACATGATCCTAATCTGTGGCGATCGCGCTATTTTGGAAACCACTATTACATCAACAACCGAAATGTATGGTAAAATCCAAAGCAACTATGACCTGTTACAAATGTAAAATTCACTCTTGGAATTCGAACTGTCCAAGAGGGTGAACCATACAGATGTTATTCCTGCTATAATTTCTACATCCCCTCGTGTCCACACCACACTCCAAAAAGGGACAGAAGATGCTTCTTGAGTGAATGTCGGAATACTGCGAATCAGGGCTTCACATATCTTTCTTCAGATAATAATATTTGACTTGGAAAGTTACTTACAAATTTAAGATTTTTCACATTTATGTATTAAGGTGCTATGTAGGTAAGGACAATTAGATTAATTTGGAATCTTTAAGGCTCATAAGCAAAATGACGGCTGTAATGTAAAGATGACAACAAATATATGCAGTCAACTCACTAAGTTCTTATCAACTTAGTTCTTATCTGAGTTGACAGCAAGCTTCAATGGTTCCCTGACGCCTGCTACAGTATTCGTACGAGAACTGATAATAAAATAATATTTCATAGAGAGTAACCGCTTGACTGGACTGGTTACGTGAACTAATTCATGAGAGGTGAGGGACGTTGTACAAACACGAGTGCGCGAATGCGCACGAGTGTTTTACAATATAGTCCCTCGCCTAGAATGAATTATTTCATGTAACCAGTCCAGTCAAGCGATTTCTCTGTTTATTAGTTTTCATTATTAACGATAATTATATTATTTAACCCGTTATTCATCGAACTCACTCAATTAGTAAAACTGACGTTACCAGGCAAACGGGTGAAGTTTTTGCATGGCGAAGAATTGACGGTAGCAAAAAAGTAAGGGTTATGTGGACGAAGAGAAAAAAGAAGAGAAATGCACACAAAACTCAACGCAAAATGAGATGCAACGTCGTAAGTATGAATTCCTCGAAGTGAGAGAAGAGATTATTTATTATTTATTTATTTATTTATTGGTGTTTAAGGTCATATACTTATGCACAATGACTAATCATGACCGCGACAGTTTTACGGGTGGAGGAAGCCGGAATACCCGGAGAGAACCACCGAGCAACAACGAGCAGCTGCCAGCTCCCCAACATCGTAACTCCGCACTGCAGCACAGGTAGGGTTAGATTGGTCGAAGACATGCGCACCATCGACGTGCAGTACTCCTTAGTACACAGCGTCATCGTGCCCCCATGTCATGTGGACGATCGGGGTTAAGTGCCTTGCCCAAGGACACAACGCGGGAGTCCGAATTGATCGTTCAAACGGTCACCCATGCGAGGATTAACCGGGCTCGACGTTGCTTAACTTCGGTGATCTGACGAGAAGCGGCTACCGCAACGACACCGCGCCCCCGAGAGAAGAGATAGTTCCGCTGTCGGGACGAGGCGGCTTCCCCACAGCGGAAGCTGAAACATACTGAACTGGGAGAAGAGGAAACTTTGGACTTAAGGAAAAGAATGAGAAACAATAACGCTGTCAGAAAACTGTAACAGATACAGTACGTGGAGAGTGGATTGTAACAAAATCACCCGCGGAATAGAGTTATCACTCAAAAAATCACTTTCAAATTCTGTACACATGGACAAAAAACACAAGCAATGTGTCAGCTAATGGACTTCCGGGTTTAACCCGGAGGTCCATTGTCTGGAACTTTGCTTGTGATTGCTATGCTTTGCAACAAATTCGTAATTATTGCTTGGGTGGAATCTCCACTCTGCGGGTGATTTAGTGGTAATACACTCTCCACGTACTGTATGAGAACATTTATAAATGGGAGAATAAAGAAAGAGAAAGTTAATTTATCAGTTCCATATCGGTCCCCGGCTGATATTGAGTTATCGAGGGCTGATATCTCGGTTGAAGGCTGATCTGAAATCATCGAGGGCTGATATCTCGGCCGATGTGAAACTAAAATAATAACGTCTTAATATCCTGAGGGAAAAAAGAAACGCACGTTCAGTTTTGGTGATCTATTTTTTTATCAGTAGATCAAACGTAGTAAAATATGACTCATAGTTACCTCAGTTTACTGCCTAAAGAGTATTTGCTTAAAATAAAGTCAACCATGACCACGTGCGACGCGGCATGCTTTCAACGGATCTTTCGACAAAGCGGGCATCCGGGGCACCCACACGTGCCATGCGCTTGAAAACTAAACCAAATCGAAGTTTTGAACAGTACACATCGATTGCACAACATTTCACTTCAATTAGATTGAAAAGCAAAATGCCGCGAATGTCCGAAGTTGATAGGGATAGGGCTATTGCTCTAATTATGCAGGGCCAGTCGCAACGTCTCATCGTTCAGCAATTTGGGGTCCATGAGTCAACGAGAGCTCGTTTAGTTGGGCGTCTCAGAGCCACAGGAAGATTAGATGACCGCCCCAAAAGCGAACTCCCGCGAGTTACGTCGCCACGCCAAGATGGAAGCATACAGTAGAGGAAGGCCAGTTAGGAATCGGTTGCGGCAGTTCAATTTAACCCTTTACCCAACCCAGACGATATCAAAATTTATTATTTGAAAAATCATTTTTTTTAAATTTTTCAAAAAATTTGAACAAAACCATATCATGTAACCCCTCATTGGAAGGAGCTCGATGAGCTCGTTCCAAAGAGGGGTCACATGATATGGTTTTGTTGAAAGTTTTTGAAAAATAATATTTTTTCAGATGCTAAATTTGCATATTACGCGGGCGGATGTGGGTGATTCGTTGGGTAAAGGGTTAAGGCCACAACGTCCCAACGTTGATCCGCAACATGCACCCAGGCGACGTCAACGTCGATTGCAATGGCTGCGGGCACATGCACCAAATCGGTTCCAATTAGCCCACTGGGGAGTCTCGTTTCACGCTTTACAGGTCAGATAGACGACAACGTTGCAATCGACTTCGAGGTGAGCGATATTCTGGCGCGTGCCTTACGGGGACGTCCAACCTAACTTTGGTCAAATTTCATGTAATTTTCTTCCACGTCTAAAAAAGACCCAAAATGAATAACCCCAATAAATTATATACCAAAATGCTTGGAATGAAACATAGAACATTCGAAAATTGGAATTTGCCATGGAACTGCTGCCATGTGTAGAAAGCACCATCTGAAAGTCTGCTATGGCATAAGTAAGAGAACAAAAATTTTACAATAAAATACCTCAAAATAAAATAACAGCTGTATTCTATAAACATTGAAGTACATACTCGAGGAAATCTTTTCCTAATTCTTGAAAGTAATAAAGGTTGAGACCAAATGTATAAGTGGAGTGCTCACTGATTGAAGGCAGACATTTTCTTTTGTTTATGATCTAATTTGGGGGAGTTCAACAAAGGTCAACTTGAAGTCCACAAGAAGAAGTATGGAAGGAGAAAAGAGTGTCTCCCAATATAAAGATGTATGTATCACTCTGGTGGTTTGGAAAGAAACTATGATATTCTCCTATGTAGAATGCACTGTAAAGTCATATATTGTATAAATATATTTACAAACCCCTTGCACTGTAACCCCTTTTATCCCATGCATCAATTTGATAGTGATTCAATTGTTACATTTTCCTGGTTTATCAATAAGTAACATAGCTTCGTTTATTCTTGGACACCAATATACTCCTGATATCTGTTGGAGAAGAAATAAGAGTAACTGTAACCTGTCACCGCAATAAACCATCAAATGTACATAAAGGTACATTGTTATTCAAAACACATCAAATCAACCCTGCATAACCATTATTGCATGTACTTTTCCAAAAGAGGCTTATCGGCATACTGAGATCAGGAGGGCGCATCCAGTGGGTCTCACATTCATAGATGTTCACATATTTTTTTCAAGAACGCAGTACGCAAAGTAATCCCCAAAAGGTGACAAGTGAGCTCCATTTGATACAAAATTTCCCGGGAGGGGGGGGGGGGGGGAGGGGCTCCCTTCCTTGTATGTTTTTACCTTCGGCACTCATGGCATATGCCTTTTTCATCAAAGTTAAACTCTTGTTTTTTTTGGAGATCCTGGCGACACACATGTTCCAAACACTATCAGACAGGTAACCCTCTAACAAAGTGTATCTGCAAAAATCATGTTACATTGCAAAACATTCTTTTTAGACTTTAAGTTCCGGACCTTTCATGCTTCTTACTTCCAACTATAACACTTAATTTATCGATTAATGGATGAATAGAAAAACCCTGCCATAATCAAAATGTTGAGTTCCAGATCACGTCCTTTCATTCTTACGATCGCCCAAAATGAGTATTCCTACAAGAACCACATTGTAATCACATGACCGGAATAAACATCATTGAAACATGGCCACATCCGGAACATCCAAAATTTGTGTTGGTGGTATTGCATTCCAACATCAAAACACACCAGATGGTGTGTCATAAAAATGCTTTCTTCGGGTCTGTAGTATGTTATCATTACATTGAGGACAAGGATTTCGAATTACCGATCATTTTGTGGTTTTACCGGTTCGTTGCTTATGCCAAGGAAATGAGATTTAGAGCAGCGACTGAAGCCCGGGGTGGGCACACCCGCTATTGATTCTGATCAGGAAATGGCGTAGAGTACACACGTTTGGACGTTATCCATGCAAACGCCGTCCGTGTTAAGACAACAAAACTCATCAAAATTTAATCAGTAATTAAGAAATAATAACAATATCCAAACAAGAAATAATCATCCATAGCACACTTGAAATATTTACCACGGTAAAAAAAACCTTGCGTTTCTTTTTTCCGCCAGTATATTATTTAGAATTAATTAGTCTGTGTGAAACACACAGACTATTGTTTTTGCACGGTTTCTTTTTCTTTTCTTTTTTTTCTTCTTTTTCTTCTTCTTCTTCTTCTTCTTCTTCTTCTTCTTCTTCTTCTTCTTCTTCTTCTTCTTCTGTCTTCTCATCACTATTTTGTCCGCAAGATAACTCGAAAACGAATTGCCCTATCTCGTTGATTTTTGGCATGCTGATAGACAACCACAAGTTCTCGGCCACCTATGTTTTTCAGATTCCTGGGGTATCAGGGGTGTCTGTAGGGGTGTTTTGAAAGTGGGTCGCGCCCATATCTCAGGCGTGGTATGACCTACAGACCTGGGACCGACACCAAATGAGTCGACACTCGATGGAGGTTCAAAATATGGGTCAAGGTCACGGAGGTCACCTGGGGTCATTGAGTGCATTTTTCATAATTGCTGGAAATCACATTTTTTGACCCCCTAAAGTATTCCTGACGTACACACATGCATTTTGAAGTAAAAAAAGTGGGCGTGGCCAAAATTTTTGAAAGTGGGTCACGCTCATATCTCAAGCATGGTATGACGTATGGACCTAGGACCAACACCAAATGAGTCGATACTCGATGGAGATTCAAAATATGGGTCAAGGTCACGGAGGTCACCTAGGGGTCATTAAGTGCATTTTTCATAATTGCTAGAAATCACATTTTTAAACCCCCCTAAAGCATTCCGGACATACACACATGCATTTTGACGTAAAAAAGTGGGCATGGCCAAAATTTTTGAAAGTGGGTCACGCTCATATCTCAAGCATGGTATGACGTATGGACCTGGGACCAACACCAAATGTGTCGATAATCAATGGAGATTCAAAATATGGGTCAAGGTCACGGAGGTCACCTGGGGGTCATTAAGTGCATTTTTCATAATTGCTAGAAATCATATTTTTGACCCCCTAAAGCATTCTTGACGTACACACATGTATTTTGAAGTATAAAAAGTGGGCGTGGCCAAAATTTATTTTTGAAAGTGGGTCACGCTCATATCTCAAGCATGGTATGACGTATGGACCTGGGACCAACACCAAATGAGTCGACACTCGATGGAGATTCAGAATATGGGTCAAGGTCACCTAGGGGTCATTAAGTGCATTTTTCATAATTGCTAGAAATCACATTGTTGACACCCTAAAGCATTCCTGACATACACACATGCATTTTGACGTAAAAAAGTGGGCGTGGCCAAAATTTTTGAAAGTGGGTCACGCTCATATCTCAAGCATGGTATGACGTATGGACCTGGGACCAACACCAAATGAGTCGACACTCGATGGAGATTTAAAATATGGGTCAAGGTCACGGAAGTCACCTAGGGGTCATTAAGTGCATTTTTCATAATTGCTAGAAATCACATTTTTTGACACCTAAAGCAATCCTGACATACACACATGCATTTTGACGTAAAAAGGTGGGCGTGACCAAAATTTTTGAAAGCGGGTCATGCTCATATCTCAAGCATGGTATGATGTATGGACCTGGGACCAACACCAAATGAGTCGACACTCGATGAGGATTCAAAATATGGGTCAAAGTCACGGAGGTCACCTAGGGGTCATTAAGTGCATTTTTCATAATTGCTAGAAATCACATTTTTTTGACCCACCAAAGCATTCTTGACATACACACATGCATTTTGACGTAAAAAAAGTGGGCGTGGCCAAAATTGTTGAAAGTGGGTCACGCTCATATCTCAATCATGGTATGACATATGGACCTGGGACCAACACCAATGAGTCGACACTCGATGGAGATTCAAAATATGGGTCAACGTCACCGAGGTCACTGAGGGGTCAATGAGTGCATTTTTCATAATTGCTGGAAATCACATTTTTTGACCTCCAAATGCTTCCCCAAAATTCAGAAGTGCATTTTTTCATGAAAAAAGTGGGTGTGTCCAAAATTTTTGAAAGTGGGTCACGCTCATATCTCAAGCATGGTGTGATGCATGGACCTGGAGCCAACACTAAATAAGTTGACACTTGATGGAGGTTCAAATATGTGGGTCAAGGTCACGGAGGTCACCTGGGGTCATTGAGTGCATTTTTTCAGAATTGCTGGAAATCACATGTTTTGACTCTCTAAAGCATTCCTGAAGTCCATACATCCATTTTTACGTAAAAAGTTGGTGTGGCCAAAATTTGTGAAAGTGGGTCATGCTCATATTTCAAGCATGGTATGATGTATGGACCTGGGACCAATACCAAACGAGTCGACACTCGATGGAGATTCAAAATTTGGGCCAAGGTCGAACAGGAGTCACGAGGGCTATTACCAGAATTGCTGGAAATCATATTTTTGAACCTCCTTGTGCATTCCCTTGATTGGTCCCTTTGAATGCTGTGAAGATAAATACATTTTCTGGTTTCTTGGAAAAAATTATCTGATTTTTGAATGAATATCTATAAATACTGTCATTGAAAACCTATTTCTTATTTCTTTAAAACTATTTTATCCCCAAAATAAGCCTCTAAAGTATTCCCATTACATTCATAGAGGGGCATGGTGGCTAAGCAGGTAGAGGTGCAGGCTGCAAGCCGAGAGGTTCTCAGTTCGAATCCTATCTGCGGCAAGTGCCTTGTGTCTTTGGGCAAAAACACTTCACCCCCATTGCCCACATAATGGCATAGTGATGATGTGTACTAAGACATACTGCATGTCGATGATACACTTGCACTAACCCTGCTTGTGTGGAGTTAGCATGTTGGGGAGCCAGACAGTTGCTTGTTGTTGTTGTTTGGTGGTTCTCTGTGTTCTCTGGTTTAATGCATCCGTATAAACTGTACGACACGAGGCGGCCTAGCTGTTGAAGTGTCGTTAAACCCCAATAAATTAATAACATTCATAGAATGTCTTCTATGCACTGTTTGTCAACATGATAACCCAAATACAGTCAATCCTATGTTTTTTGGTATACTGATAGACTGCCTGCCATTGGTACTTGGTCATCTATGATTTGGAGGCATGTGGGGCCTTCAGGCTCTAGATATTAGAAATATGTTTACAACATTTACTGGGAAATGAGTTAGCTGAAGCAGTAACCATTATCTAAAACAGAAATCTCCAGAGAGAAAGCTGAGATATAATTCTTTGTTACATTGAACAGCACTGTATATTTATGTTGTATCATGTTACAAAACTTCAGTCTCAATTATTGAAGAGAGAGAGAAACCTTCACTTTTCAAAGCATTTTTTTTTTAAATCTATTTATTCTCAATCATAACTCAGGATTGAGAGGTTTTGGGATGGAGTGGTGTGTGGTTTTCTCGAAACACCTATCACAGTTACAAAGTAATAAAATGGAATATTTGAATGGTCAGATTTTAACCGTCTTAATACTTCGATGTGAATAAAAAAATATCTTTAATATAACTCATGGCTATAGAATGTTTTTCGCTTTCTTTTCTGAAACATTTAATTCTATGTGGAATGGGACACCTTTTCGGTGTGCTTTCCAAACTAAGGGATTCTTAACCCTTTAGCCAACATAACGGCAAAAACCGGTCAGCTTTATACACAGAAATGTCTATTCAGTTTTAATTACTTTTTCATTTTTTGCTTGAAAAACATAGCTTATGACCCTTCATTGGAATGAGCTCATTTTTTAAAGGATTATTTATGTATTGGTGTTTAATGTCAAATATTTCTGCACCGTGGTTTACCATGACCAGGACAGTTTTACGGGTGGAGGAAGCCAGAGTACCTGGGGAGAACCTCCGGGCAACAGCGAGCAACTATCAGATTCCCCACACACTAACTCCACACAAGCAGGGTTAGCATTGGTTGAAGACAGGTGCACCATCGATGTGCAGTACGCTTTAGTACACATCGCCACCATTCACCCACGTGGGCAATGGGGTGAAGTGTCTAGCCCAAGGACGGAGTGAGGACCGCTCGACTTGCAGCCTGCACCTCTGCCAACTCAGCCACTGCGCCCCCATTTAAACCTTTACCCAACGCAGACGATAGCAAAATTTATTATTTCAAATATCATTTTTTTCAAATTTTCCAAACAATTTCAACAAAACCATATCATGGGACCCTTCGTTGGAACTAATATTTTTTCAACTTCTCAATTTGCATATTACGCGGGCGGATGCGGCCGATTCGTTGGGTAAAGGGTTAAAGGAATAAAATGGAATATTTAAAGCAAATATTTTAACCCTCTGCAGATCTTAATATGGGGGCACAGTGGCGCTGTGTACTAAAGCGTACTGCACTTCGATGGTGCACCTCTCTTCGAAAAAATCATTGAGAATAATGAAAACCATTTCCATTCTCACAGTGTTGTTCTAAACACACATGGATATAGATGAGACCTCGGTATTTTGACAATGCCAATAAGTCTTCAGACAGGCTCTCGGGGGGTCTTCAAGGCCTTTCAACGTCTACATTCCCACATTAGTGAACCTTTTTACTTGCAATATATTTTCCAGAGGTACCATGCATGCACTTCATCATTGTCTTGCTAATATGAACATTTACCATCATCTACAAATATGGCAGATCCGGAGTTGGTGGAGCCAATATTTATAAAGTAGTTTGTGCTCATACTTCAGGTTTGGTATGACCTATAGTAATGGTACCTACACCAAATGAGTTGAAACTTGCTGGAGGTTCAAAATGTGGTCCACCTCTATGCGGTCAAGAGAGGTTATTAAATGCATACTTTTTCGACCTATTAGGAATTTCATTTTATACCAGTTAATGCAGTTCTGAAGATTATACATGTATCTCATCATTCAAATAAATGGCAGCGGCAGTAATGTCCATTTCTTATTCCTTGATCGAACCTATAAATGGTGTGCACATATATGCCTTTTCGGATTTCTTAGAAAAATTGTTCTGATTCCTGTATGAATATTTTCTCTATGAAAGAATTTCACAAAAAGCAGTAGGGAGAAAGCTGTGACTGTCACATACAATAACATGATCTGTTTATTTAATCTCATTGTACAGAATTAATTCCCAAACCAAGTTAATATAAAAACAAACAACTTGATCATGAAGAATTCCGGTGTACATGTAATTGTAAAACTGCACTAGAGATTTGTTATTGAACCCTATCACAATACTGTCAGGATGCCAGTAAAATATGCAATACTGACATAGTTGACTGTACTGTTAACTGTGTTAGTGCTATGACTGTTTAAAATTAATTTATTAGAGAAGTTCTAGTTTTATGTATGCCTTGTTTATGTCACTAGATGCTCTTTCATGAGCAGGCCTTCAAATGAGCTCTTGGGGGTTTTAAGGTTTTTATGACAATATCTCCGAGTCTATGCACCCTTTGTCAGCGCGACAACTCAAATACCGATCGTCCTATCTCGATGCATTTGGCATGGAGGTTAACAATAACCAGTTTGCACTCATCTATGGTTTTTTCACCCGTTCCATCTGAATGACATGACAGATCTGAAGTTGGTGGAGCCATTATTTCAAAGTGGGTTGCGCTCATTCTTCAGTGTAGATGTAGACATGGGACTACACCGACTGAGTTAAAAAGTGCTGGAGATTCAATATACGGTCCACCTTTAAAATTAATTTATTAGGGAAGTTCTAGTTTTATGTATGCCTTGTTTAGGTCTCTAGATGCCCTTTTAAGAGTAGGCCTTCAAATGATCTCTTGGGGTTTTTAAGGTTTCTATGACAATATCTCCGATATAGAGTCTATGCACCTTTGTCAGCGCGACAACTCAAATACGGATCGTCCTATCTCTATGCATTTTGGCATGCTGGTTAACAATACCCAGTTTGCACTCATCTATGTTTTTTTGCACCCGTTCGATCTGAAAGACAGATCTGAAGTTGGTGGAGCCATTATTTCAAAGTGGGTTGTGCTCATTTTCAATGTAGATGTAGACATGGAACTACACCGACTGAGTTAAAAATTGCTGGAGATTCAATATATGCTCCACCTGAATGGGGTCATCAAGTGCATATTATTAAGAATGACTGGGAAATGCATTTACACCTTAATGTATTTCTAAAGTTTATGAGTGTATTTCATCACTCAAATTAGTGGGCAGAGCCAAACGTTTCATTTCTGATTCGTGTATCGAACCCTTTGAATGCTGGTCACATATATGCCTTTTCTGGTTTCTTATAAAAATTGTTCTGATTCCTGTATGAATATCTGTAAATACTGTTAACGAAAACCCATTTCTGATTTTGTTAAAAAATATTTTACTCCAGAAAATAAGCCTCCATAAATTCTCTTTCTGTAGAGTTTATTCCTGATACTTTAACCCTTTTCACACAGACTTGAATTTACTGGATGCAGTAAATTATGTTTCTCTAGTTAGTCGTTGCTTTTGTAATATGTTATATTACGGATTTCATTATCGTTTCAAACATGTACATTTATTCTTTGTGCGACGTTTTATGTTTTGTGTTTTGCACGATCGAGGCTTCAATTCACTGAGAACAACTGTCACATTTGTACAAACAATGAATATGCTTGTTTTAAAGTATTGCGAATGCACAAATAATATAGTCGTTTTTAAGTCATTGCGTCACTCGATTCCTCACGAACAGCAAAACGTCCACAAAGTACACCCATAAAGGGCTATCACCAAACAGCCAGAGAGTGTGATTTCCACCGGACATAAACTTTCAAGAGCTTATTTAACTCTTTTGGCGCGGAATAATCTGAGAAACAGAATTCTAAGCGCCAAATATTCATCAGGAATTTTTCAAAAAGTATAGGTTGTTGGACTAAAGCGTTATTATTTTAAAAGATGTTCTAATGATCTCATTGACAGTTTTTCAAATGATTTCCTGTATATATTTAAATGTCACCTTTATACTTTCAAGGGACGGTATCGTTGTTCATGGATTGGACATAAATGGTGCATGAAGCATACGAATACGTATGTTTGTTCAACTCTTTACCCAACGAATCGGCCGCATCCCTCCCGCGTAATATGCAACTTCAGCAGTTGAACAAATATTATTTTTCAGAAAATTGCAACAAAACCATATCATCTGACCCCTCGTTGGAACGAGCTCGTCGAGCTCGTTCCAACAAGGGGTCACATGATATGGTTTTGTTGAACTTTTTTGGAACAATTGAAAAAATGATATTTAAAATAATAAATTTTGATATCGTTTGCGTTGGGTAAAGGGTTAAAAGCACTTGCACAATGGACACACACAGTTGGCTAAAATAACTACTGCAGTACCTTCCCGCGGTCTGCCACATGTCGATTTTAGTCGCCTGTCGCGCCAAAAGAGTTAAGCCAATTAATGTCCAGTCAATAGACCTCAAGGCTGAACCCAGTTCATTGGTTGAAACTTGACTTGTGACCCCTATGCTTTTAACACGAGCTGTTGAAAGTTCCATTCTTTGTTTATTTTCGGATAGGTCACTCTTCACGTTCTGTCTCTCTTCTACACCATGTCTCAAGAAAAAGGGAGAAAATAAAAGGAATAAATTATCAAGATTTATGGGGACAGCTTTACCCCAATGGGTTTTGGCCACAGTACATTTACTTGGGTGGCTCTCGCGCAATATTTTACCATCTTAGCGCACAGTAAAAGTTGGTATTGAGCAAGGTCAACATTATTTATTTATTGGTGTTTATGGTCACACATTTCTGCACAATGGCTAATCATGACCACAAGCTCAGCATTAAAAATTTATTCTGCTCATAAAAATCAAGAACGACGATAATCCAATAGGAATTCTGCAAACTTCTTTACCTTAACCTAAACAATAACAAAAACAAGCTACGGAAATAGCGAAATCGCACATGTGCAACACGAATAGCTGTCAAAAAATCATCAGGCCCGCCGTTGACTAATCAAGGCATAAATCATAACGAAACTGGGGGAATTCCATGCTTCACTATCAAAGGAGCAGGTCGCGATCCAATCGAGATTCTCTCTTCGCTCTTTTAATCATAGAACTATACTTCCGTCTTGGGAGCGCGGTGGCTCAGTGGTACACTGTTGGACATTTATGCTAGAGGTCCCGACTTCGATACCCGTCCGGGACGACCCGCGTTATGTACTTGGGCAAGATACTTTATTTTCAAATGAAACAAAATACTGCATTTTGATTGGTTGAGAGGTACGGTGTAACTTGTAATCCACAGCAGCCTTTTTTTACACGGTGGTTAACCACGGTGTATAAACAAGAATACACAATAGCAGACTATATGGCTAAAAAGTACCCATTTTTAATTATTAGTTCATACCTTCTGTTCATTTATGTTGGAACAAAAATAAAAATACAGAACATTCAATATTTATGTGTAATAAAATATTACAGATATGGATGTCATTGGACCTGGCTCATTAAGCAAGTTCCAATGACATCCATATTTGTCTGGTTCTATTGAGAAACTTACAGAGTACACATTTTCTGACAGGTTTTTCCCATAATTTAGGTTAAAGTATTAAGTACACCAAACTTCTTGGAAATAAATCCGTTATCCCTGTGTTTTCTAGGGTGTATGGGAATTTACACCGGTCTGGGAACTCAAATGCTTAATTCACCGCACGAGTTTGTACATTGTCTTTACCTTGTATTCCAAAATCCGATGAAAGGTGCTCGAATGGAATCGAGAAACAAACAGTGCATCCCATAAGGCCTCAAACATGTTGTCAAAAACTACGGCGTTTCGTCGCGTGTCCGCTCCAAAATATAGTCCCCAAAAATGAAGACAATTTACAACATTCAGCAATCGAATATTATCGAAACAAAAGCTCAAAAGTCAACAGATATTTTTTGGTATTTTGAAGAGGATGGAATGAAAATAGATGACAAGAGTTCATGGTTCACGATTAGCGCAAGGATACTATTAGTTAGCCTTGTGTTTTTCAGGGTGTATGGGAATTTACACCGGTTTGGGAACTCATATATGAGTTCCCAAACCGGTGTAAATTCCCATACACTCTGGAAAACACAAGGATAACTAATATTCTCCCGGTTGCCTACATGGTGGAACGATGACGCCGTGTACTAAGGCGTACTGCTCGTCGATGGTATAAATGTCTTCAAACGCTGTAACCCTGCTTGAGCGGAGCTTGAACAGAGTTAGAAAGCTGAGGAGCTTACAATTGATCGTCGATGCTCGGTGGTTCTCTTCGGGTACTCCGGCTTCCTCCACCCGTAAAACTGTCACGGTCACGATTAGCCATTGTGCATAAGTATGTGACCTTAAACACCAATACATTAATCAATAAATAAATATACTTCCGTCCCTTCATACTAAACAAGATGTAATACGCCTTGATCTCGGCCTTTGATCTCCGGTTGACTTTCTATTTATTTTTTTTGTTGAAAAATGTATTGCTGTTTAAAGTCACTTCCAACTTCTATGTCTGTATCAAGCTGCAACACGTGTATAAAGTTAAGTTCAGCCAATCGTTTATACCTAGGCAGGTGACTTTCTGGGTGTGCATGCACAACTATACAGTACGGGTAATGCACTTTCTGGGTGTGTTCACTTTTGTCTTTAAGTGTGAAAGTAGTCATTTCAGCTTGCCATGTCATTTTTAACATTTATTCATAGTTCATCTCTGTATTCCAATGAAAGATGAATTGCAGTAACCGGATTAATATAATACCAAGACGTCACTTTCTCTAGAATACGTCCTTCTGTATCAGGTTTTATTCCACAAAGGCTAAAATCCCCACCCATTGATTGGACGAGAGCTCGAGTAGGCTTTTCTATGTTGACGGCCCCAGTGACATACATTATGTTACCGTCTGATGTCGCAACGCGAAATATTTGAAATGAGGTTACCCTTTTTACAATTAATGCATCAACGGAATGACTTACAAACCGCATCATTTTTGTAGATTTTTTACACATGCAGCAGGCGATGTTACGAATGACGTGTTGTTTAAATTAAAAATCGGTTTACGATTTGAACTAAGATGGAGTGATCTCGACCATTGTCTGATTATTGATTATTAATGCTGTGACATCGCGGCGGACACGAGAGATTTATTTACCAAAGTTTTGATCGTTGAAAGTTGCTTGTTCATTTCACGATGCATATTTTAGGCTACGAGTGGGGATTATTGGAACATATACGTTATTGTGATGAATTGACGGTAACGTGATCTGAGGCTTGCGGCTTGGAGATTATGTTCAACCTCGACGCTTCGCGTCTTTCTTGAACATA
Source organism: Pictodentalium vernedei (assembly GCA_031216915.1). Taxonomy (NCBI): domain Eukaryota; kingdom Metazoa; phylum Mollusca; class Scaphopoda; order Dentaliida; family Dentaliidae; genus Pictodentalium; species Pictodentalium vernedei. The sequence goes on from CM062294.1 coordinate 230,095,827, forward strand.
AATTCTGAGCCGCAAATCTCAGATCCCGTTATCTCCAATTCACCACAATGACGTGTACTGTTTCTGCGTGTGGATGTGCATAAGCACATTCTGGATAACCTTCACAAAAGTAACCTTGTTGTCCGTTACCCAAAATTCAAGTAATAGAGACTCGGTGGTCACAAACTCCGTATTCTTAGCCCAACAACATGTAATAGGACTGTTAGGGAGCTGTGATGAAGAGGATGGTCTGATACGAGTCTCTAAATACAAGAGAAACACGTTTTTAGACCACACAATCCTGTGCATTCACACTTAAAAACCTGGAGTTCAAACAACCCGTAATGCAGTTGGTACTCTGGAGTTGATAGTATTGATCAAAGTGAGTCGTAAAATCTGAGCAGCCGTTTCTAGCAACATGTCCTCTGCCTCGACTTGAAATATCTGCTTAATCATATATAATTTAATCATTTGCCCCCGCCTCTGCGTTTGATTGGTTGAAAGCATACAGCGTGAAAGTCGTCAAAGTCGTATAAACCAAATCACGTAATGATTTGGAATGTCTACACCTTCGCATATCCGATCCAACTTTGAAGACTCTGGAAGCCCCGCCCAGACAATCCAATTTCACCGTGACGGAGTGACGGCAGACTGATAGATGGATAACAAGCTTGTAAACAAAGATCAATGATCGATTTTTCATCGCCTCCAGTCAGCGAGAATATAATAATAATTTATCGGGAACAATTGAATTTAAAAAAATATACCGAAGTGGGAGACGAATAAAAGATCATACATCCAAACATGATTTTGGGGGAACTTAAAAAAATGTTTTTAATGATATTGTTACGTGACTTGCTAAATATCTGTCGTCTGCGATCGAAAATCAAAACAACAAACAATTTGACAATGATTGACGTGACCTGTCTGTGGGAAACTTTCCTGAGTTTGACTGTTGTCTTTTGCGAAAATTAAAAGTTTTTCGTTCACGTACACATAGTTTTTATATTTTAATATTACAGCCAGATTAAATTATAAGAAATAACTGTTGTTTTCCTTCGGTTTATGCGATATAAACCGAAAATTGTCAGCACAAGCTTAATCATAACTCGCCACGCGAGTTATGAAGCTTGTGCTGAAAATTTTCGGTTTATATAGCATAAACCGAAGGAAAACAACAGTTATTTCTTAATGAACAGTATATGATGTTCAACGGATTTACTTTTATTTCCCATGGTTTCACACGTTCTATGCACACAACACAAATGGCTGCATCCCAAGTAGTTAAATATTTTACTGAACGTGAAATATTCGCGAGGATTTGCAGTAGAACGGTAACATTGCCAATTCCACTTTGAATGGCAGCCAAAAACTTTATCAAAGTATTTAGAGTTTCCCCAAGAACTGAGTTCCATTGACTTTTAATTGCCGCATTTTTTTCTGTTTGAAGATTTCTCAACGAAGACTAATATACAGTTTCTATGTTTGCTGCAATCGTGAGTGCCCTCCCAGAGCTAATTTTTTTTTTATATTTTCTAACACATCGTGTGCATTACTGAGATAAAGAAATGAAAGGGAGTTTATTGATTACGCAGTGTCGTGCGAATCTAATATATATGCCAATGTATCCCCATGAGGCGGTGATTAATTTTATAATTTTATCTCCATTCTTGCCTAATCAGCATGTAAAACCTCCACTGAACACGAGATGTGTCGTGAGGTCACAGACATGCAAAACTTATACTTGACGGGTTTTCTTCGTATTATAAACATATGATTTGCTATGAATGAAAACTGTTGGAATAGATAAGAGACTTTATTATGCCCCACGTTTGTAACATCAGCCGTGATTGGTTAATATGACACCTTCTAAAAGTCATAGTACTGGAGTTTTGGGGCAAAACATGGGTACTATCGGAACGTTTTTCCCTGGAGACAAGAGAACGAAGAAAATGTAAGCGCCACTTCCATTGATCAGCGTCGATTGGAATTTCTCAACACTAAACGCTGGCTCCGTGTCCGCTTAACTTTTTTTCGTCACCAGTAGACACAAACTTACCAACAAATATATCATCTTCAGTGGGTGTGTTTTCAATTTTAATTGCAAACAATGAATTCAAAAGAATCAGAAATATTAAAAAACCCACTCACGTGTTGTTCACCACTTCAGTGAATCCTGAATATGAGTCTGAGTTATGATTTCAATATTTCCACAACACAAGTTTAGTACTCCTCGACCTTACTGAGCCTTCGCCTCAAGTTCAAAATAAATTGTTTCACTCCGCTTAATTCTATCAACTTTTGTCGTCCGAGAAACATGAATTTATATTCCATTAATTTAAATCACTTTTCACACAAGCATTAACAATGAATTATAACATGAACAGCATGATGCATTTGTAAACATTGGCATTTGTTGATACAGAAACTCCCAAAGCGACGGCACTTGTGACAAGTCATTTTCGAAGAGACGTCATTCGTTCGAAATGACGTCATGTTTTGGGATTCGACTACATTGTTATTACAACATTGATGGCGTGTTGCAGTTAACGCTTAACAATGAAAGTCATTTTTTGTTCGGCATAATAAAATAATTAGAACGTTCCTTTTCATGTTCTATCGGTCGATAGTACCTGAGTTTGTGTGATTCCTGAAGGTTTTATTTCAGAAATCACACAAACTCAGGTACTATCGACCGATAGAACATGAAAAGGAACGTTCTAATATTATATTATAAGAGCATGGCAGATGTAATTCTATTGGTGCAAAGGAGGGATTAAAATTACAACATTGATGGCGTGTTGCAGTTAACGCTTAACAATGAAAGTCATTTTTTGTTCGGCATAATAAAATAATTAGAACGTTCCTTTTCATGTTCTATCGGTCGATAGTACCTGAGTTTGTGTGATTCCTGAAGGTTTTATTTCAGAAATCACACAAACTCAGGTACTATCGACCGATAGAACATGAAAAGGAACGTTCTAATATTATATTATAAGAGCATGGCAGATGTAATTCTATTGGTGCAAAGGAGGGATTAAAATTCAGGCGAGAATTAGAGTCGATTCGCACAAAACAGATCTCACGATGAGAACCAATTTTGATTCTTGCAAGATGTTCATTTGTTTCCAACCGTAGATTCTGAAGTATCCTTAAAGACCTTGTTTACAGTCTGCTCCCTCATAAAAAGATAACAATTTGATTTAGCAGTGGTGTCTAGTGAGGTCGTGGCTGCCCATAAATGCAGCCATGACTTCACTAGTAACCACTGCCAAGATACTGTAACTTCCAGCTTCAAAACCACCCAAAAAGCCTTCATGTTGGAATATGTGCTCTACGTGTTCAAGTAAGGCAAAAAACTCACCAAAATTAGGACTAGGGCCTTAAGGGCTAAACGCTAGTAAATATATAATGTGAGGGATGTTTCAGCTATGAAATATGTACTGTTGCACCCACAAGAATATATCAGTGCGCTCACACTCTAATGTTTTTTAAGACATGAAAATGGATTCTTGCAACAACAGTTCGCGAGAATCAAAATTGATTCTCGTCAATCGGGTACAATTTTAAGGCCTGAAAGAAGAGAGTATTAAAGACAGTCATCTTCGATATAAACTATGCATAGATAGTAAATTATCTCCCCAAACCCGCAATAGGGTAGAGTTTGCATCACATGAAAAGGGTTTGACAATCTCTAGCAACGATCAGTTATAGTTCATCCTAGAGCTGAAAAGTTGTTGTGCCTTTTTTGTTTTTAAAAGAATGAGTTATTACCAGGGTAAAAATACCACCCTGTGGAGGATATGAGAGCAATAACTTGTTGATATACCAAATAAAAGTGTTGTAGGAAGACGAGAAGTTAAGGAGTCTCATTACACATTACCGCCGTGACCCACGTGGGCAATCGAGATTAAGTGTCTTTCCCAAGAACAGAAGGCAGTTACCGTTTGTCAGGATCGAAACGTCGACCTTTCGGTTTAAAGTCGAATGCTCTAACCACTGAGTCACCGTGCTCCCTAGAGGGTGTGGTGTTAACCAAATGCTGCTGTACAATATAAATGTTCTCCCAGAAGACGGGTAGTTACATAAGTTTAATCAGTTCGATGTCAGTTAACTCCCTACATTGTGTGTTGGGTATCTTTGTTTCTCCTTGACATGAAAGTATGCGGATCATACTAATATCGCCCATTTGTACTGCATCAGTATACTTTCACAATGTGCCGCTTACCTGTCGAAGTTTAGAAGCACAATTCTCATTTTGTCAAACGACTCTTTTAAATGGCCTGCCTTTAGTCGGTGCCACGGTTCCGTGAATTGGAAAACAAAGTAGATAGTTTGAGAAAGGGCTGTTTAACGTACTGATAGTGTGTTACGCTATTTTACCACTAACAGTTTGTGTAACAAAAGTGTCTGTGTATACGGAACAACAACGCCGTGGAACAAACGGTTCGAGTTTGTTTACTTCGCATTCTCTGAAACTGGTTGTGAACAGTCACTGACCACCGCAAGACACATCCAAGTTTGCAGTTCTCGTACTTTTATGTTAGCTGCTGTGCGAATGAACAAGTTCAGAGGAACAGTACATTTTACCAGTTGAATATGCTGTTCTGTTCAACTAACCTGTCAGCCGAAACCACAATGCGCTCTACACCAAAATCATAGTTCAAAATATGTTTATTTAATTAGTGATGCTCAAGATGGCTTTAGAATTTATGGCTATCTCGTGATCAAAACATAGGTGTGCAGTCAAGCTAAGCCAGTCGTTCATGCTGCCAACTTCAGATCACGTCCACAGGCGTTGCTAGCAGTATTCTAGTTTAGTTGTAAGGCAGAAAACAGAACTATAGTGTCGAGATTGTAACGGGCGTCTAGTTGTAATCTACTTTCTACTAATTTATGAATATCATGGTCAGTCTATAACACCCAGAGTTAATTATTTATTAATTTTTATGCCCCCCGACTTAAGTCGGGTGGCATATAGTGAGTGAAGTGTGCGTGTGTGCGTTTGTGTGTCCGTCCGTGTGTCCGTGTGTGTGTGTCCGACCCAATAACTCGCAAACTGTTAGGGCCACAGTCATCAAGCTTCACACAATTATAAAGGACCATGGAAGGATGTGTCACACACCATAGCCGGGTTCGTACCTTCAAGGTCAAGGTTACATTTCAAGGCCACACTAAAAATCGGTCAATATTCGTGTCTCAGCCATAACTCAGAAACGAATCATAGTACAATTGTTAAACTTTTTACAAATGTTAAGGACAGTCAGAAGGTGTGTCGCGTATAATACTTTCCGCCGCATCTGCAATGTGAAGGTCACAATTGATCTTCATATGTTCAGGGTCACAAATCGTGTCTCAAGCATAACTCCAGAACTATTAGGGCTACAGTCATCAATCTCCACACAATTATAAAGGCTCATGGGAGAATGTGTCACACACCATCGCCGGGTTCGTACCTTCAAGGTCAAGGTCACATTTCAAGGTCTCACTAAAAATCGGCCAATATTCGTGTCTCAGCCATAACTCAGAAACGAATCATAGTACAATTGTTAAACTTTTTACAAATGTTAAGGACAGTCAGAAGGTGTGTCGTGTATAATAGTTTCCGCCGCATCTGCAAGGTGAAGGTCACAAGGGTGGGGGGGGGGGGGGGGCATGTGTTACCTTAGTAACATTCTTCTTCTTGTTTTTATAAGTTTTCATGTTCACTTTCAATAGCTTTTGCTAAGTCAGGACCGCAAGGCAGGTGTAAGGTCAGTTTTAGCGATTCATTTCCATCAAGGCTACTCACTTTGGAGGATTTCCTCCGGACGTTGATTAATGGGTACAGATGGACAGTAATGCAGTTTTGAGTTCGGTATGGGTTTCGGCATTTTAGGGGGTATACCGCGGTATCGGTTCGCTATTCGTATCTCACTTGACAAATTTCCTGATAGTATCAAATGGGAATTAATGCCAGCAAAATACAGAATAATGTTCTTGTATCATTCTAACACAGCGCCACAAATGCCACTGCCAATGAGCTCAACATGGATATTCTTTTGCCAACATAAATTATTTCTGATGTAATTTTGTGACTTGTTCCAAACACACCTACACCTTCTAAGGCTTATTTCATGATTTTGCGATCTCAGAACATGTAACATTAACATACCATCAATAGGAGGTTCTGCTTCTAGTAAAATCTTGGTTTCCTATTAAGGCAGCCAAGACTTGCCTATAAATCACAACTAAGCAACTGAACATGTGCAGATCGCAGGCTAATGGAAATTCAGGGCAATTTTCCAGACCCTTAAGAGTTCACAAAACTGAAAAGAAAAGCAGTCACCACTTTACTGAAAATGAACGCTTCAATTGCTATCAAGCCACATGGCCTTACAAGAAGCGAATGTAGGAAAATATGAAATTCAGACAATTTCGGTATTCAATGGTGGTTTTTCAGTATCCCCATGATATCGGTATCGGTTTGTTTTTTTTCGGGATATTGCCCATCTCTATTAACGGGTCCCGTTTAACCAGTAGAGCAGAACTTGTTACCACAGTAACCATCACAATTACACTCCCTAGGGTTCCCTCGGAGGATCAGCAAAACCTTCAAAACATTCTGGCTGTTACACGACTTGCGAAGAGTTATGCATGTCCGTTCAAACTATACTTTAAAATAATATTATATCAGGAAAAACAAAAATTCAAAAGGATATCGTCCTTGTTTTAGATCACAGCAGTCTGAACAGTGTAAATGCAGAGTCGGTTGCTGGGTGATATATTTTACAGCTCAGCTGGCTGAAAAAGTACCAAAGATGACCTACCTCGCCTTCAGTCAATCACTCAACACAATCCAACAGCCTGTGAAATTTTATTGTTGATCATTACGCGCAATAAGATAAACAATGCTAAATTTAAATTTGAAAGAAATAAAATCTCCCTGAATTTTTGCAATCCAATAGGCCAAATTTGTTGGTTTTCATTGCGATGATAACAGATAGTACCCTGCCAACTATTTAGCAATCACGTTTTGTTAAACCCTCGTCTTGATCCTTGTGTAATATGTAACACTGATTGCAAAGACTGTTTATTAATGTACTATGGTAATGACCCATCGTGGGAACGAAATCTGAACGTGTGAATTATTGCCAAAATGTCTTTGGGGCCACGGAGCAATGTGCTCTAGACATACACAGAGAAAGCAAATTATATTAAATCAACGGAACCCAATAGTGCACGTGGCATATAACCGAAGAACACTTTGCAATCGGCGTATGTGTGCAGGGGTGGGGGGGGGGTGGGTGGGAGGGTTCCCGTGTCCAAATTGCACATAAACGAGGAACAGGGCAGTGAAGTAACTTGATTGTGGTGTGCGTGTGTACGTTTTAGAGTGTGAGTGTGTGTGTGGGGGGGGGGGGGGGGGGAGGGCGGGGGGCGGGGGCGGGGCAGCGGTGCGGAAATGTAAGCGGGGTTCCGGGATCCTCTCCCAGAAAATCTGTAAAAATGTGTGACCTATGAAGCTATCTGTACAATTTTAGGGCATTAGTGGACTAGAGGCACCGATCAAGTGTCAGTAGTCCACTAATTCCATAAAATCGGCCACATCGCAAAAGAGACGTTTATTGTAAAATCTGACACACTATTGGCGTAGTCGCAAGACGCTACTCCGTCGCCGACACCGTCTTGGATAATCGTCGACTCAAAAGGTAAGTGCTTTAGTATAATTTACCTAACATGAAAAGCAGACGACACTTGCAAACAAAATTCATAAATAACTATTTTTTTTATTTTTTGTCTCAAAAACATATGTTCCGACCCCTCACTAGAACGAGCTCGACGAGCTCGTTCCAAAGAGGGGTCATAACCTATGTTTTTTAGACAAAAAATGAAAAAATAATGAAAATTAACTGACGATTTTTTGAGAATAGCGATGGCCGGTTTTTGCCGTTACGTTGGGTAAAGGGTTAACGATGTCAAGTGGAATAACTAGCAATTAAATGTATAATTAGAGCGCCGTCGAAACTCATTTCAAATATTTTTAGCATTGTCCTTGTTGGCCTAAAAAGTGAGGGGCTGAAGCCGGTAGTCTCCCCCAAGACTGCGGCCTCTAAAGAAGGTAATGAGAGTGTTGTCCTTGGGGGTTGGGCCTTGATCATTCATTTCCCTACAGAAATTAGTATTATGCAGCGTCGTCGATTTTTGTCGAATATTCACTAGTCTATCTCCCACCAGTCACATCTTTATAGCAAACTGCGATATATCCCAATGCCCAATACTAGTCCCCTCCTGGCCCAGACTTCAACCAAATCAACAAGCTTTTTCCTCCATCTTATTTTGACATTTCTTTTTAAAATTGATGTTGAGGTGTTGGCACTCTGTCTCTAACTGGCAACTGTTAATTAATTATAGGAAAAAAAATCGCACTTTTAAAACCTCGGTATATATGCTCCCCCCCCCCCCTCTCCCCCCCCCCCCCTCTCCCCAAACACTTCGTCATTGTGGGTGCCGAGAGAGAGAGACAGAGAGGGACAGAGAGACATAGAGAGAGAGAGAGAGAGAGAGAGAGAGAGAGAGAGAGAGAGAGAGAGAGAGAGAGAGAAGAGAGAGAGAGAGAGAGGATTCATCAATAACGTGTCTGAATAAATATTTTCCAATTTGGGAGAGTGTCAAGCACTTTGACACTCTGACATTCTGACATTCAGTCAATAGTTTGAGGCAGCTACGCGCATAAAAAACGCCGTAAATACAACTGCTTGCAACAAAATAAGCTATAAAGCGAATTAAAATTAGACTGTAAACTCAGTCGTTATTATAAATGGATATCCTAATATTTGCTTATCCCTTGTCTACTGGATACCAATCATTATCGCGTATTTTTTTATGGTGTTCTACACGCTGTGACAAGTACAAATTAACCCTAAGAGCCTCAGCTTAATTTTACAATAATAACTACCGTACAAACATGTTCACAGCTACATATGACTTGACAGTGTTTTTACATTATTTGTTGGCTGCCTGTACAGGCAGCCAACAATGATTTAAAAACATTGTTAAGTTAAACGCGGCATACCAGAAGAGTTCCCAAGGAAGCATACACCTGGGCAACCATTTCAAAGCAATATAAAAGTGCCAGTTTGTGGCGGCGATATGAGGTTTCAAGAGTTAACACTATCATCCGATTAGTTATTGTAACGACAGCAAAAAGCTCATTACGACAACTGAACTGACAACAGTGTTACAACTGTGCAATAAATTTATTATTAAACGTCTACACACATATACATATATACATACTTTCGTCAATTTGCCGTCATGTTCGGGAGATTACTCCCTTCTAAGCGGCTTTCATTGTTGACCAATTCTTATTCCGTTAATCTCCCAAACATGACGGCAAATTGACGAAATTATATCATATATTTGATGAAGTATATATATATGTAGGTCAACGTCGGAAAAGTTGTCGATACAGCACAAGAGTTAAGAATAGTTATGAAAGTTGAAACGATTGGGAATGTTGAGGAAGGCATTATTCAGTTAGCAAGGCAGATGAACAAAACGATAGGCTCAAGGGAATTAAATTTAAAATTTTGGATTGATTTCTGAAAATTAAAAACTTCGATGACAGATAACCTTTTGTATAAAAATCGGTAAACTGTTTGTTATTTATTTCCTGGTTCCACGACACTTTAAACAACCGGACGCGCATGGTGTTGCCCAGATTGGCCCTACTACCTGCAGACGACTCGAATCAATTCGTCAGCAGAGAAAATAACGTTCTGTTTTTCAATATTTTAATTGGGCAAAGGAGACCTGTAAGCATGTGCAACATTAAAACATTCACAAAGTACATGAGATTTTAGCGTTCCGTACAGTGAGGTAAAGTAACAAATATCAAATTGTCATCCCACTTTGCAATTTCCCCGTCATCTCGTGCCTCTAATTTGAACCTCGCTGTGCATCAAACACCACAATTAACTACAATGAGATCAATATGCTGATAAAATCACTAAATTTAATTTTAACGCAAAAAAACATTGTTATATCAGGACTATAGTCATTGGTTATAATTACGTTCCGTATTTGCCATTGTACTTAGTTCAGGTGATTGTTACCTTTGTTCTATAGCAAATCAAAAATAAGATCCAAATTATAAAAAGCGAAGAAACATCGTTGTTTACTGCTTTTCCGTAACGTTTTGAGACTCGCGGCGCATCTAGTGTGTGAAAGCTCTTATTTGTCAGCAAATTAAATGCTTCCCTTTGGAGCCAAGTGCCTCACTCAAGGAAACAAGCCAAATAATTCTGCCAATAAATCCCCCTCCACTTCAGAAGTGGAATCTCATCAAATTGCCCATATCCAGATGAGAGAAACAAAACAAAGCATAAAATGACAAGACCTTTCAAACCAGCCGAAACCGACCAGCAGATAATACAGTTAACCCTTTACCCAACGTAACAGCAAAAACCGCCTCTTAATTTTCATTATTTTTTCATTTTTTTTTGTCTCACAAACGTAGGTTATGATCCCTCGTTGGAACGAGCTCGTCGAGCTCGTTCCAACGAGGGGTCATAACCTATGTTTCTGAGAAAAAAAAAATGAAAACAATTAGCTATTCAAGATTTTTTTTGCAAGTCTCGTCTGCTTTCCATGTTAGGTAAAGGGTTAACATCACGTCGATAAGGAGGATCGGCAATAATTTAATCCACCAGCCATACGGGATTAAATTGTTCCTTGCTCTCCCCAGATATGAGAAGTGGGTTTACCTACTTCCTGAGCACAATTTTCAAAACTGAAATACTACCCAGGAACACTTATTAGAGGACAAAAGAGAATGGAACAGCTGGATTGAACTATTGTTGATATTCCTTGTGGTTTGGGCCATCTCGACTTCGAATGGTTCTATTTTCTTCCCGCAAAATTGTATGCATAATGACATGAAAGGACTAAGCACAAACTCCATGGCTGTTTCACCTTATCATTGAACCAATACTTCACGGAAATAAGCACATTCCGACCACCCAGATGTTCGCTTCTGTAATGGCCCCTAAAACCTTGTTGGTAGATATTTGGGTGTGAACTGGGCACAGAACGGTACCGCGCGAAGGTTGCGTAAATGAAACAAACAAACAAATCAATTAACCAGTTGAGAGCTGGAAGCCCACATTTGAGCTTTAGTGTGAAGTGATGGTTTCGTAGCTTAAAGGTTTCACTACACTGTTTTAGTATGTGAGATCTGCCTTGTTCGTTTATGGGAGTGTGTATATGGGCAAATGATAACAAGGCAAAGGCATTTGAACAAAGTTTGAAGACCAAATATAGTTTAGCACCACACAAGTTGAAACAGAAATACAAAAGACTGATTATGTCCAGGTTGTCTGTGGGAAAACTACGTCATCGGGATGCATGTCGGGAACCTATTGAGAAAATGTTGGTTGCTGTATAGTGGTGTTTATGTTACTGGCATCCAGACCGTTAAGCTTAACACGACATAAGCACAGAGTCAAGTTAAGCCAGTTGTGTATCCCTAAAGACACACTTCGGACGATAAGAACGGTTCCAAACCCGGGCTTTGGCTATCCAGACCTGCTACATCAGAAAACACAACAACTGTTTGCCACAGTATAATGCACACTCCTGATAACTATGGCGAGTAGTTTTCCAGCTCCGTATTATCTTTTTCGCAAAACATCGCCGCCTGTGCCGAAAGCGCTACCCTGGATACCTGTTTTGGCATAGATAGAATTCAAAGTTTTACTTTTCACTCGCTTCAGTCTACAGCACAGATCTACTGCCAGATTACAAGTGTGGTCGTACCTTATGATCTTCCAGATAATAATAATAATAATAATAATAATAATAATAATAATAATAATAATAATAATGATAATAATAATAATAATTATTATTATTATTATTAATATTTCTCTGTAACGTAGGGTTTCTCAGGGAACAATTCCAGGTTATAACTGGCGTATAGAACCATCTCTATCTCTAGGATGGCAATCAATGAAATGGTTCGTCATTCAAGGTTACCTCCCGACAGCTAATCAGCCTGAGATGTACATCAATGTCCTTTGTTATATGATATGGCAAGATTAAAAAAAAAAACATCCTTTGAAAGTGTAAAGTGTCGACGACTCAGGATGAGTGCAACAATTCATTGTGTATTGTGTCATAGTTTCATCGAATGCTGCTGTTTTCGTGCTGTAAAAAATATTGCATAACTGTTTGAAAGGGTTAAATATACTGTACATGTAACATAAGTATTTTCTTTCAATCGTTCACCTATGTCCAAGGTTCAGGAAAGTTGCAGAAAATTACAATTTTATCTTACAGATCCGGGAAAGTTTTAGAAAAAATGAATTTTTTTTCAGAAAGCTCTAGAAAGATTATAGAATATGGTATTCATTTAAAACTTCTGTCCTACTTCAAGGACTGACACCAAGCATTAGCTGACAACTTGATGACTCAACAGGAAAATCTGCAGTTCAGGGGACCAACGGGTATTTTATTCGTTGGTCCACTAAACTACAGATTTCCTTGTTGGGTCTATATCTCGTGAAAGTAAAGCTATATGTCAACCCATTCATTTTCAAAGTACCAAATCACTGAATTTCGAAGGTGTATAGGATTATACAAACAACTGTAAAACTGGCCGTGATAAAACTATAGAAAAGTCATGAAAAAACAGACTGCCAAACCTTTAGGTACCCTGATTTACCTTTGCACATTTCCAGCCAAACAGACTGCTTCTGTTACCCACTTTCCCTGGCTCACCATGCACACCAGGGGTATTTGGGTGGGTGGGGGGGGGGGGGAGTGGACGGAATTCCACGCTATACAGGTTATATTGTACTTTTCTATAAGGGAAGCACAAAACTATTCAGCCTGCGGGGGGAGTTCAGCAGTCCTGTCTCCGCCGAAGAGTTGTGTTTACCTGCCTTGCCACCGCACCCAGCCCTTCAATAACAACTCCCTGTATAACATTGTGGAATGGCGCAGTACTTCAGCGGCCTGCTGTGCTATCATGAAGTATGAATAAATGTTACATCATCTTAAACATTTTCTGTAATCATGTCGAACTGGGGCATCATAAATATTATTTAGCAGACAGCGTTATCAATGCAGTACGGCGCGGGTCGTCGTTTTAACTAGCATATCAAAAAAACTTTACGCCTGTTGTGTAATTTTCGTGAAATGATTGACGGCATTTGAGAACTTCGTGACTATACAATTTTTCGTCAATCAGCAGAGGTCATATAGCCATCCCCAATGTACAATGCTGGAAGGTTTCCAAACGTTTTCACTCTTTTATTTAGTATTTAGAGAACAGTTGCGCCTAATTACTGCGCAGACAGTTACAATCAAGCTTAGTCTGTTCTGGTGTCTTTTATTTATATCATACTAACTGCATAAAAAACACAAGCAGAAACTAACAGTTTACCGAGTGAAATTTTCTTTCGTAGCTCATTAACTTATTTAATTAAACTGTTACGATAACTGTTAAGTTATATAATACCCCGCCTCTTATCAAACGAAATATTCTGCATTCAGCCACTGATATCGCTTAGATTTTGATATTTCGTGCTTTCAGAAAGGTATCAAGGCCACAAGACGCATTGGTTGCGGTTAAGTTTCCGGAAAGAAATCCGGTTTATCTCATAATGTGTTTTTTATATGATACACAAGGTAATATATTTAGGTCAGTGTGAAAAAAACATTCCATGGTAGATCAGTCCGGCGAGATTGATTTGTTAATTTTGCTGCGGGTAGATAATCATTCTGCTCGGAGACAAAAAAAACCTCCGGATTTTAATGTATATGTAGAGGTGCAACCCCAATGTGGCGTATTTTACCATGAAAGGAGAAATGACCGATCTTTTCCAGATGAGAAGGATTCGGATTTCTTCGAATACTCGTGTATAGAACAATATTACAAAAATACTGCCGAAAGCATTTTATTATTGAACACGCGTAAAGACCAACAAAACGGACAGAAGAAACTTATAAAACCAAGAAATGAAGGTAACTTTCATCAGAGGGAATTTCAAACTGCCATAACATAAAAGGAACCCTACAGGATGTTACCATATCCGTTGAAAGTGTATCTAATGCCCAGTAAACAAACACACACGCGAAGAGAAATAAATCGCGACACTGGTTCTCGCCTTTTAAACACTTCGAGAATACACGACATGGCAGAAAGGCGAGCTACAATTTTAGCATTGATGAAAGTTTTTTATGGAAAAAGGCTACCAAACCACAAGTTCTGAAAGCAGAGCACTGTTTTCTGCAGTCTGAGTCACATGCAGTGTCTATTACACGTCTGTTCTCTGAAACCACTATCTACAGTAACACTAAACAATGCGGAGAATGGAAATCTGTTCAGCATACATGTGCGGAACGGAAATCGTTGACGGACTATTTTTATAAAGAAGAGAAATTTCACTGGAGTTTTCCACAACTCGTGCGCCACAATTACAATTAGAATCGCTAACGATAGCTAAAAATCGCCCCTGAGTTTTGATGTGTTCTATGTGCCAGCAGGCACATAGAACACTTTGGAACTCAGGGGACGAAACAGTAACACGGGTTCCCCTGGCAAATTTCTTTGGCGATAAAATGTGTTCTTTTTGTTGGTAGTTGTCAAATGCAATGAATGTCTGCGTCCTCTCGTTCTATCCTTCCACGCTGACAGTCGTGCCATATCGATTAACCCATTCACACACGCATGTCGTTCTGTGTATTTATTACACATATCTCAGTAGTAGGTACAGATACTGCCAATCAACAATAGTATTCAAAATGGACTTATTATCGAAAATTAAGACCAAGTTTTAGCCAAGATATCAATAATTTTCTTCTGTTTTTGCAAAAGTTTGCAAACAAAATGTTCAAAATATTATTGACGAACCAAAACTGTCCTCCAGTTTTTTTGTAGGGCCTTCACCTGCCTCGTCGCCCTGTCTCTAAGCCACTGAACAGTATTGGTTTGAAAGCCCTATGCGTATCTATATGACAATGAACACACTGCCCACACCACATGGGTATTATTATTATTATTATTATTATTATTATTATTATTATTATTATTATTATTATTATTATTATTATTTCTCCACCACATGGGATTTCTTAGGGAACAATTCCAATCTGTAACTGGGGGGAAGAACCATCTCCATTTACCAAACGCTTTGTAGAAAATACTTGGCAGTAATTTCTGATTAATATCATTGTAGATACATAACTCAAAGCTGGTGTACTAAGGCCGATATAGCAACGTTAATCATTAAAAAATATAACCAGTTACATTTCGACGGAGAATCAAAGCATCCTTTGCTAACGAGTCAACAGCAGACAGAACAGAGAAGATCAGGAAAACAACTCTTTTAGGGTTTCCATTTTCGCAGTGTGCAGAGTAAGAACTAAAGAGTTGTAAATTGATAAGCCATGGTTATTCTAAATATTCTGAATACTAGGAAAGAACTCCGCCTGCAGTTGACACAAGAAGTCCTGTCCATTTATTTTGCACTATTTGGAAGTAATATTGCGTTAAGTAAGTGCACCTTTTGCCCCTATCAAGCTCAAATTGCCCCATTAGCGTAACTGAATTCCTGTAGAAAAACAGTGTGCCCAACAATTCTATACTAGTAAATAGAGATCATTAATATATCTGCTGGGATACATGTATATGCAATGACGTACATGTAAATAGATATTAAAATTCGACTGCATATACAGAATGAAGAGCGTGGATTACTGCTTAATGTAGCGCCGATATATTCTCTTCGCAAGTGCTTCTTGTGTCTTGTCCGCGGAAATTGTAAATAATTCTTGAGTGAAAAAATTACCCCACCTCGATTTAGTTGTACTCCACCCTCCACATACTGTAGTCTCAATATTTTCTTTCCGTTTGATCGGTTCAGCTCTTGATTTCACTACCGACCTCACGAATAGCGCATTATATTTTTGCATTTCACAGTGCAAACGTTCTTGTGTTTTTCAGACTACTTCATTCTTCTGCAGCAAGGAGCGCATTAACTAACGAGAATTTTCTGCGCTAGTTGTGTGACAGGACTTCTAGTTTCAACTTTAGGCGCAGGAAAACAGTACGCCGTGATGTCAGTAACTGCCCCATTCAGCATATTTATGTAAGAGAGCGGAGATTTCCGAAATTTAGAATATTGGGAAATGGAAACTGAGTAAAGACAATTGAACGGAAATACCACTGCGATGCAATTTCGCGTGGTTTCTTTTCAACTGGGGTTAATAGTGTTATAAACAGAAACGCGGGTAGAAAATTTCGGTTTCTTTCTCTATCAAATGGCGATCTCGCATGGAACTTACACACGTGGGTCGAGATTTTCCAAATAATTGGGAAGTAGGGGCAGAATCTACAAAAAACAACAAAATTGGAATCTGTGATTCAATGTTCTTCCGTTTAATATTTGAAGGGGAAAGGGGAGAAGAATGTCGAACTGATCGAGACCCATAACAAAAACACACGCTCTCAGGTCTCCAGTTCTATTCTGCTTAGAATTCGACTTTGTTATAGGTATTTGTTTCCGTGGAGCTCGCGCGCAGTCGATTGTTGATACAATGTGATGCCACTTTACTCATAAAGATATACACATATTCTTTCCTCCTCCAGTTATAGATATTCCAATCAATAAATATCTAATTCACCTTCGAAACATAAAAATATTAAGGCAATTAGAGGAAATATGCAACGTAATCCTAAAACTACAACTATGGTGAAATTCCATTCATAATAGTAGATGTCTTCAAAGACTGACCAAAGCAAGTATGGACGTAGAAACTTTTTTTCGGCGATTCCCCCCAAAAATAAGGTTTATCGAATTGTTTCACTTTCAGTTCGATGGAATATTTCAGTTGGTCGAAAATGCAAACCGCCGGTTTGCATTTTCGACTCACTGAAATATTCCAGCTGGTTGAAACGAAACATAGGCGATGTTCCAGGCCATAACGGCGTCGAGTTCCTAACTGACTTGGGCTGATGGCTTGAGGGCTTGGAAAAAACTGTTTGGTTATATTCTAATGTCCCAATCATTATTCCCAACTAATATTGACCCACAAAGCTAATGAGGGTTATATTTATCATCATCAAACCAAACTCATATTAAAATTTCACAAAGAACACCCTGTTCTTAGGCGAATTTTATTACCAAATATTAGAGTCACTGATTTTATGTTATCTCGGCGTCTTAGGTTTTTAGTGAAATTCTCTCTATGGGATGTGGCCTAAGTTCAATGAAAATGTGTGTATGGGCGAGGGGCGGGGCACTAACGTCTTCTACGCAACACACCTACAATAGTGTGGCCCGGTGAAAGACAATTTTAAAAATGGATACACAGAAATGCCATATTCTTGATCATCAGGCCCAGACAAGATTTAATGCAACACACGGTGTTTAAGAGTGTGTGATGGATTTGGGGAGAGTTGGTGAGTACCATACGACTGTTGACCTCTTTTCGTGTCATACCAGTGACGCCACAGATAATAATCGTTTCTGACAAAATATACAAATATCCTCTTGTCTCTCTTTATAATTTGCAAGCTGCTGTCTGGTCATGATCTGGTCTTCTCCTAGACCGAACCAGCTGACGGTTGAAAAAGGCTTTTTTTTTTAAAGTTGGTATTTATTGTCTCTCTTTTTTTAAAGCAAAAACTTTAAAACTTTGCCTAAGAATCGGCCGCATCCGCCCTCGTAACATGCAATTTCATTGTTGAAAAAAGATTATTTAAAAAAAAATCAACAAAACTATATTATGTGGCCCCTCATTGGAACGAGCTCATCGAGCTCGTTCAAATGAAAGCCACATGATATAGTTCTAGTGAATTTTTTAGCAAAATTTGAAAGAATAGTAATTAATATAATACATTTTTATATTGTCTGCGTTAGGTAATGGGCTAAAAAGGAACGCTATGAGCTTTCAACCTCACCTCAGGATCTACGCCTTCATGCTTTTTTCTGATGGTTCGTTGTATGTTAAAAAATGACACAAAGTGCATGTCACAATTCCCGAATTTTCAGAAGAAAGGTCACCCAACTGTCACTTAGTTCACAAAGTGTCGATTGTTCACGATTGTTTTGTATCAAGTGTGATGTGAGAATCCTCGGCAAATTTACAAAGTCAGTGGCTATGGTGGGTTTAAAACGTTTGTGATGCGGGGTGCGCGCCCTACTGTTACCACAAAAGTTAACCGTAGAATACACTAGATCAGAGTGTTAAAAGAATAAGCAAGTGCAATTGAAAGCCAATTCCACCCGGTAACAAGAATGGCTGAAAGCATAGATCTGCTCAGACAAGAAATTGATTTTTCAATATTCTAAATATTACCCGCTAGGTGGATGTGTATATTTGCAACTAATTCCCACTGTTACCGCGGCTACTGGCTTTGGGAGTTATTACATAACGAAATCCTCCCCTCGTCAGTTTTGTTCAACGTGACCTGAGGACACCAACACATACATTTTGATTCATCTGAAGGAATGTTAAGGGGAATGACCATTACAAACCTCCAAATAACCCTCCTGTTACAGTCCCTACTTTATTTATTTATTTATTTATTTGTTTGTTTGTTTATTTATTTATTTACCGGGTTTAAGAACACTTTCGACAACAAGGGCGACCTCGCGTCGGACAATGTTACAGGTGGGGAGAGTACCTGGAGAGAACCACCGAGCAACGACAAGTAACTGTCATACTCCCCAACGTACTTACTTCACACAAACAGGGTAAGCATTGGTTGAAGACAAGTGAACAAACGACGTGCAGTATGCCTTAGTACACAGCGCCACCGTACCCCACGTGGGCAATCGGGATTAACCCTTTACCCAACGTAACGGCCAAAACCGGCCAGCGCTATTCTTAAAAATCGCCAATGAATTTTCATTATTTTTTCATTTTTTGTCTCAAAAACATAGGTTATGACCCCTCATTGGAACGAGCTCGTCGAGCTCGTTCCAATGAGGGGTCATAACCTATGTTTTTGAGACAAAAAATGAAAAAAATTAGTTATTCAAGAATTTTTTTTGCAAGTGTCGTCTGCTTTTCATGTTAGGTAAAGGGTTAAGTCTCTTGCCGATGGACACAACGCGATTATCTCTGGCGGGGATTGAACCGTAGACCTTTCGGTTTGGAGTTCAGTGCCGTAACCACCGAACCTTGTAAACAGTAAGAATAGTGAACAGTTTGATAACAGGAGGACCAAAAGTACGAAACGAGACATAAATCATTGTAAATATCGGTGTTATTATCTTCTTACATACACATAAACCAAGAACTCGGTTCTCTGCTTGCGTCACCATACCGACATTCCCTGGGATGTAGAATAATATTGAACCCTCCGTTGAACATTATACAATATCACTTTTCAGACAGACTCCAACCGAGCCATTTTAAGTTCGTACTATCTACATACCAACTATAACGATTCAGTGCGCCCCCACTATAGGTCATGGGTCTGTTATCTCATCGCTATCTCTAAATAAGTTTGCCACACACCAGAAACCATTGAATAGCTTTCGGACATGCGGAAAAAACACCTTAACGTATAATCTGCATTAGCGCAATAAACTGTCATTTTACTGGCGACCCTGCTGCTGCCAGGATTACCTTGTTTGTTACGTCTGTTTCTCCTGTTCTTTTCTTTTCTTTCTCTATTTTTTTAAACAAGAATGACGGAAAAACAGCCCTCGTGGCTACACCATCTCTCTGTGGTGCAGTTGTTAGATGAATCCCCCGGATTGACGCCGATCCGTGGCGACTGTTCTGTATGTATGAAAACGCGCACAACACGCAAATTTGGCACGCAAATTTGGTATCTAATTTGAAACCGAAAAGACATGTGTACCCCACCACATCCCTTTCCTCCATCCGACGACCATAGTCAAAATGTAAAATACATGCAATCTGACTACCTCGTCACAGATTCAATATTGCAGAGCTACCCTCTAAATGAATACACATCATGGGTATGCGACTGCATGCCCATTGATATTCAGGCATATATATGCCCTCGGGTATATGCTTCCAACCACCCTGTATTTGCTGGCAGGATGTACACTAAGTGCGTAGGTGTGTGCTTGCGTGCGTGTGTGATTACCCGCATTTGTGTGGGCACAAGTGAGCGTGTCTACACGAAGGAATTTGAGTATGGTGTCTTTTAACATCTGGTTTCTCTACTTGTCTTATACGTTGGACCATATCTTTTATAGGGCATTCCCGTCATTCTATGACTTCTTTTACCCGGACATACTTCTTTGGCATCAGTGCGTTCTTTTGTAAATTTTACTTGATCGTGGACTATGGCTAATACTATTCCATTTGATGAGATTCAGAATTCTGACGCTTATGACTTCATATCCAAGTTCAACACTTCACTGGGTATAGATGGTAGTGACACCGACCCACCCTTCACTATGGACAATTCGAGCTGTAAGTATTATATACCAGAAAATTTTAGCAAGCAAATATCAGAAAAAACTAAGTCATTCTCACTTTTTAATTTGAACTGCCGAAGTTTGAATGCTAACTTTGAGAACATTCAAAATCTTTTATGTGACATGTACCCTAGGAAAAATATATTTGATGTTGTGGGACTTACTGAAATATTTGAAGTAAAAAAAGATATATGTTTTGAACTCGAAGGCTATCACCCTTTAATTCATCAAACACGACCAACAGATGATGATGGCAGAGGGGGTGTTGGCTTATTTATTAATGACAACATTAGCTTCAAACAACGAAGTGATTTGTCAATTTTCATACCTCACGTATTTGAATCTATTTTCATCGAAACAACCTCTAAAAAGAAATGCATTATTGGAATCATTTATAGACCCAACACCGCACCAAAAGCTGACCTTGACCTTTTCTTGTCCACAAGGTCCGAACTATTGAATAAAATCAACCTGGAGATTAAAAAGCCTACCTTATGGGCGATTTCAATATTGACCTACTCAACTTCGCTAGTCACAACAAAACTGAACTTTTTATTGACTCTATATTTAGCTCAGGCTTCTTGCCCCTCATCACTAAGCCGACGAGAGTTACCGAAACGTCTGCAACTCTTATTGATCATATCTTTAGTAATGACTCCACTACACACGCATCAGGGATTGACATTTCGGATATCAGTGATCACTTTGCAACGTTCTGTATTGGTAACTTGGAAAAACAAAATGCACGCCCAACACAAAGTCATAACCGCTCCTTCAAGAAAGAAAACATTGACCACTTCAAGAGGCTCCTGTTAGGCAGTGATTTTTCCGACGTTTTCGACACATCCGATGTCACCCTAGCATACGACGTGTTCATCGATACATTTTACAAAGCATTTAATGAAGCCTTCCCATTAGAAGTACCATCAGTACATTCTAAATGTATTAGACGCGAGCCTTGGATGACGGCCGGATTATTAGAGTCTTCCCTACACAAACAAAAGCTGTACAGGAAAAAATTGAAATCTCCGACAACCCAAAATATCGCGAACTACAAACAGTTCTGTCAGATTTTCAATCGTGCCAAACGAGCAAGCAAGTCAGACTACTATCATAATATCTTGTTAGATAATAAACACGACCTCAAAAAAACATGGCAAATATTACGTAAAGCCATTAATAAATTGGATCGAAAAACTGAGCCCCAAATACCTTTGTCGATAACAATATCACTTTAAACGACCCCAAACAAATTGCTGACAAGTTCATTGCATTCTTTGCGAATATTGGGAAATCAGTAGGCGACCAAGTGCCCAACACAAATATTCACTTTTCACATTATATGAAGCACAATAATGAAAACTCACTATTTGTAACGCCAACGAATACACAGGAGGTTATCTATAGTATTTCCAAATTGTCTTCAAAACCAACAAGAGATCAAGATGAATTGTTTACAAAACTTTTGAAAGCCGTCGCTTGTGTGGTCGCCAGCCCATTAACACACATCACCAACACTTCATTTTCATCCGGCCATGTGCCAACCAAAATGAAAATAGCCAAAGTCATACCAGTCTTCAAGTCTGGTAACTCTCAAATGTTTAATAATTATCGCCCCATTAGTATTCTCCCGACGTTCTCAAAAATACTTGAAAAGTTAATGTATAAAAGGCTAGTGGATTTCATAGACAAACATAAAATCTTATATAAGTACCAGTTTGGGTTCAGAACAAAACATTCAACTGTCCACCCTATATTGCACCTACTGGATAGCGTGGTAACGGAAAATGACAAACCAACAAAGAATTGCACCTTTTCTATGTTTCTAGACTTCTCCAAGGCATTCGACACCATTGACCACTCGATCCTACTCCAGAAACTGGGATACTATGGTATTAGAGGTATTGCCCATCAGTGGTTTCAAGGTTATTTATCTGAACGAAGCCAATTTGATTCATTCTTGAATACCATTTCAGAAACGTTACCAATAAATACAGGAGTGCCACAGGGGTCCATTCTTGACCCACTTTTATTTCTACTGTACATCAACGATATTAACGAATCTACAGAACTCTTACAGAAAGTATAAATTCCGAACTAGCCAAAATAAACCATTGGTGTTCTGCCAACAAACTAGCCCTCAATCCTACTAAAACCAGATATATGCTACTTCATCCACAAAACGATTCATATAAGGTAAACGATATTAAACTATTTCTAAACAATACAAATATTGAGCCAGTTGGTAACGAGCAAGAACAAACAACCATAAAATTTCTTGGCGTGCATATGGATGAAAATATGTAATTCAAAAAGCATTTATCTGTGGTGTGCTCAAGAATAGCAAGTGCAATTTTTGTACTAAATAGGGCAAAGAACTTCTTGCCCACGAAGGTAATGAAAACTTTGTACTTTTCACTGATTCAGTGTCATCTTATATATGGTATCCAGGTCTGGGCCATTCGACCTACACCAGTAGAATTCTAAAACTACAAAAAGAGCTGTCCGGGTCATAATAAAAAAAATCATATCTCTCCCATACAGATCACCTTTTCAGAGATTGTGGCATTCTGAAATTCAGTGATCTCTACAGCCTTCACTTCTCCCTTTTTGTGCACGACTGGACGAACAAAAAACTCCCTATGTCATTCGATGATACCTTTCCAGTATACAGAAACCCCACAGGAATGAATACAAGGCAAACCGGTAAATTATATACCCGCAAACCAAGAACACAGTTCTCTGCTGTGCTGCCATTACACTGCTTCCCAAGAACCTGGAATAGTATAGACCCACAAATCCAGCAATTAAATAGACCCCGATTTAAAAAAAGTCCTTAATTGATAAAGTCTTGAATAATTATTCGCATCCTAACTCCAAATGTGACAACCCAACGTGCCCAGACTGTGTCATCCGCCAGCTGTAATCTTCTGACATATCACACTCCTACCCCCATCCCTTAATTGTCAAATACGTTCTAGCCCCCCCCCCCCCCCCCCCACCCCCGTCTGAATTATAAATAAAAGATCAGACAACCCCGTCTTTGGGAAAGCACTTCGATACACTGATGCCAAAGAAACTTGATATCTTTCTTTTTACGAGAATGGCAGGAAGACAACCTTATAGGCTATGCCATTTCCATACCGTATACTAGCTTATGTTCCTGTTTGTTGTAATGTTATTTTGTAATAAATGTACTAGTATACTGCAAAATAAAGATATATCTATCCTGTTCTTTTCTTTTCTTTCTCTTTGTTTTAAACAAGAATGACGGAAAAACAGCCCTCGTGGCTACATCATCTCTCTGTGGTACAGTTGTGTGGTTGTGAATAATGAATGTTACATCCATCTATTTTTAATTGTACACATGTTGTACTACTAAATAAAAATGACCAATCTAATGCCAACTTGATCTAATTATATGCTTTGTAATCAAGTGGTTTGTGGGCTATTGCTCAACATTTTGTTCTTATCCTTGTTTTTAGAAAAGTAGTAAAATGGGGGACTATTTCTGTAACAGGAGTGACAAGTTACTACAGACCAAATTTGTTAATTTCCTTATACATTCTGGTTCCAAAACTACAAGAAACACCCTCATTCGACAGTAATGGATGATGGCAAATCGTTTAGAAGGGTCAATGATCATCTAACTTGTTTTTAATTGTTTTACTGATGGCAGAGATGGCCTATCATTTTATTTGGGATAAAAATGTGGAAGATTCCAGTGTTCTGTCCACCGTGAAAATGTATCTACAGTATTTGGATAGTGGCATGTAACTAGATCACCCGTGGAGTGGATTTATCACCAAAACTACCACTTTCAAAATCTGTACATATGGACAAAAAACACAAACAATGTTTCAGCCATTGGGTTTAACCAGGAGGTCCATTGGCTGAAACTTTGTTTGTGCTTGTTATGCTTTGCAGCAATTATTGTTTGTGCGGAGTCTCCACTCTGTGGGTGATTTAGTGATAATACACTCTCCATGTACTATACATAACTGCTTTCCAGCTTTGCTATCTTGAGGATAAATTCTGCACTGTGTCCAGTATAATGCATTTTGGTTGAGAGAGAAGATCATCGAAAAACCAACATGTCTCAACTGTTCCTGTCAACCTTTTCTGTCCTGCAATATACAATTTTGGTTGGTGTCTCTCAACTTCGATGTGATGCTGATGTAATCACCACACCGCTCAATCAGAAGCTCAGACTGGGAAAACCTTTTCATCAAATCAGGTAGATTTCATGATTTTCCAAGGATACATGCACATTCCCTGTAATTATTGGATAAATTTGCACTAGATGGAATGGCAGGAGTGAATTGCTCTGCAAGCATCTGTTTAGATATTAAAAACGTGAAACATAAGACATGCACACGCGAAGAGTGTGCGGAGGGGTACGCATCATTGGTACTCGAGCCTTGATAATGTTTGGTGGACTCTACGGGAGATTAAGGTGGCATTTCAGTCTTTTGTATTCCATACCACACCCTTGACCAAAATAACTGCACAAAAAGACCCTCTCAATTCCAAATTAATTTTGAGATTTTTGAGTACCCAAATATCCACTTTTATAAAAAAGCCAATGGGTTCTAATTTGTTTACATAAAAAGTGAGAGGGGGACGTGCCTTCCTATAACGGATGTCCCCAGTTCCGCCATTCCTGCACTCCATGCAGTCCCTGCACGATGCTACAACATTACTGTATTGAACGTTACTGCATCTCTCTTTTATGTATCTTTGCATCGGTTTAACCCTTTACTCAACGCAGACGATATCAAAATTTATTATTTTGAATATCATTTTTTTTTAATTTATCAAAAAATTTCAACAAAACCATATCATGTGACCCCTCGTTGGAACGAGCTCATCGAGCTCGTTCCAACGAGTGGTCACATGATATGGTTTTGTTGAATTGTTTTGAAAAATAATATTTTTTCAACTGCTGAATTTGCATATTATGCGGGCTGACTCGGGCGGATGCGGGCGATTCGTTAGGTAAAGGGTTAAAACATCACCACTCTACTCTACGGAGCTGCGGAGATTATTTCTCAATAAATACAAAACATTCGTCCCTCCTAGTATCGAAAGTACCTCAATAATTTATAGATACTTATTACCCTGAAGTATTAGTGTAAATACAATAATTAATGTCAATATTTTCCCAATACTGTGCTAAGGTCACATTCATAATTTACAACACTGTTGATGACTTCTTTTAGCCACTCCAATCTGATAATTAAACAAAGGTATAATACTGCCCGGTTTGTTTGCTCACCTGGGAAACAAAGGTCAAAGCATCGCGATTAAACAATAAAACAGATGCGTAAATTTAAAAAGGGAAAGTGATGATAGCATTTGTATGCTCAATTCGAGTGGCAGGAAACCCAAGGCGGGCCTGCTTCTAGTAACAAACCGTTAGAACTGAGCATGATATTTACCTCAGCGATAATAAAGTATTCATGGATCCGGGAAAGAGAGAGTGGACAACGGGAATAGTAAGAGTGTGAAAAACAATCTAGGGCGCGTTTCTTGTGAAGCTTTGTTAAATTAAGACATTCATGCAGTGTATCGTCCCATGAGTGCAAGAAGGTGCAATCTGCAATGCTAAAACCTTGCAGATGGCACCTTGTTGCATTCAAGGGACGATATGATCGAAGTTTTTCTTCAGCCAGCATTTTGCAACATTAACAACGTTTCAAGACCGCTGCTCAGTACACGAGACAGACGAGACGACAACGTTAAAGCAAACACAAACTCAAGGATCTTTACATCTTTAATTTTGGACCGATTGTTATTTCTGTAAGAGTGTCTCGTTGTACCAGAACAGTGAATAGAAACAATGTGTCCAAATGCATACTGCTATATTATACTTATTGATTACTGTTTCTTGCGCAATGACCAGTTGGAGCAAAATTATAATCACTGATTATAGGTTTGAACTTACAGGACCAGAAGGGGAGGGGTGGTGGCGTTGTTGTTATCGGTTCTCGACAGATCACCGCAGTTAAGCAACGACGAGGCCGGTTCGTCCTTGGATGGGCGACCATCTGGGCGATCGTTTCGGACTCCCGCGTTGTGTCCTTGGGCAAAGCACTTAACCCCGATTGTCCACACGGGGCACGATGACGCTGTGTGCTAAGGCGTACTGCACGTCGGTGGTGCGCATATCTTCAACCAATCTAACCCTACCTGTGCTGTAGTTCGAGTTACGATGTTGGGGAGCTGACAGCTGCTCGTCGTTGCTCGGTGGTTCTCTCCGGGTACCCCGGCTTCCTCCACCCGCAAAACTGTCATCGACACGACGTGACCTTGGCTGTTAAAGTGTCGTTAAACCTTAATAGATAAATAAATAAACAGGACCAGAACGATCTGTATTCGTCTGATGTCAGTAGCCGCAACAGATGATCGATAAAACATTGAATTCGAAAAGCCAGCAAACCTGGATAGAGCTTCGTTATACCATTACCCTTTTATATGGTTTCCTAGTGTCGTATTATGTTATTTGTAGTGTAACTATATCAAGTATGTCTATCTGAAAACTGTCATGTGTGTTATTCTTCTCTCTATTAGTCTAAAGCAGTTAGTTATACGATTAACAATTGTCGGCAAGGAACCGATAATTTTCTATTCCTTTGAAAAAGTTTCTACACAATCAGCACCACTCTGTTTGCTATAATGTATGCACGGAGGTACAACACTTCCTTCAATCAATGCAAATTGAGTTCAGAATTCGACTGTAATCCGCTAGTAGGCCGAATATAATTGGCGTCAAACCGCGGTACCTGATTGCTCACACGAACTTACATAATGTTAGCTCAATGCCATAATGACATGCAGTGGCAATGCACATGTGAAGCGCATGTTGTCGAATTTGTGTTTCCCGTCGGCCCTTTTGAATGGGTGGGAAAGCCTTTGGGAGATAGACAAGGTTGCTGTGTATTTTCGTGGTCTGTGTCATGTTATTGATAAGGAAGTCTATTTTATAAGGGAGTATTCTAGAACACGGATTACCTTCACCTGATCATTATATGTTATCTGGGGCAACATTCTGGGTACATGGGGATTTAATACGTGGACGTTTCTTTTTAAAACTTTCGGCTGAAGGTATTAAATCTCCATGTACCCTGGATGTTGTGCGAGATAAGGATTTTGTCCCGCCTCCTACCACAGAAATAATGCATGTTTCAAAAATTATGATAAACTGTTCCAAATGTAGCCTCATACAATAAAGCAAGAGTCTTGCACTGAGCATCAAATTCAGAAGTTATTTGCAATTTATCGGTCGATGTGAACGCGAACATCGCGTACGTGTACCGAATAGTGAGAAGACAAGTAGGCCGATGGACTACAGCCAACGTTTTCATCTTTCACTGGAAGAAATTGGGGAATGAACTTTTTTCTCAAAAATTCATATTCACCCACCATGAAACCAGTTTAATTCAACAAATCTGAAACGATTCTATGACAAAGACGAGCAAACTCAAACGCTATCACTAGTCTAAAATAGACTGAATCTATTTATGGCACTAGGCCACACGCCGCGAGGAATATGTTACCTACGCGAATTTCAATCAGTGTACAGTACGTGGAGAGTGGAACTAAATCACCCGCAGAGTGGAGTTATCACCCAAACTATAACTTTCAAATTCTGTACATATGGGCAAAAAACACAAGCAATGTTTCAGCCAATGGACCTCCGGGTTTAACCCGGAGGTCCATTGGTTGAAACTTTGCCTGTGCTTGTTATGCTTTGCAACAAAGTTGCAATTATTTCTTGGGTGGAATCTCCACTCTGCGGGTGATTTAGGGATAATACACTCTCCACGTACTGTATATGTTTGAATACCCCAAATATAAACTTTTACAAAGTATTGTATATGCTACATGCTGTGTGTCATATTCATGTCTATGGGAAGATTATTCTTATTCAAAACGATGCTGTCACACTTAAAACCTGTGTTGGAGGACGAAGCCGGGGTGATATAGTGACAATATATGTCGAGTTATTTTGCAGCCTTCGCTCGTATTTGAACCCGCAGGGTTTACCGTCGCTTGTGTAATTTAGAAAAGAGAGGTGCACTTAATAATAGTGAACATTTTAATATTAACCACCAGAAAGCCCAGAAACGTTATCAGTCACTTTTTACAATATTATAGGCTATAAGCGCTGTTATGTTGACACAAAAGTAGGCAATGTCAGTGGTAGTATGAGTGGAACTGGAGATTATGGATTAGCATTTTTCACGTAATTTGCCCTATTGGCATTATTAACTGCAATACGAATATTAGTTGGAGATAGCTTAATAATTGTAATGGGAGTTTCATCAGTCGAATTAATTCGGAGGTCAAAGGTTATCCTGAACACCTGGATGTTTCTCGTGCAACAGACGGGTAAACAGCGGGTAAACGGGTAAACAGCGCAAGCTCTGATAACCTGCATGTTTTAGAATCGCTGGCATCATTGCTATTTGTTTCGACCACTTTAGCCAATCAGAAATCGGGTTCAGTGCTGACGAAGGGACAATTCCG
Source organism: Pictodentalium vernedei (assembly GCA_031216915.1). Lineage (NCBI taxonomy): Eukaryota > Metazoa > Mollusca > Scaphopoda > Dentaliida > Dentaliidae > Pictodentalium > Pictodentalium vernedei. The sequence continues at coordinate 230,124,791 of CM062294.1, forward strand.
TATATCAAGGAGTCTTGTCGCTTTACTCCTGCATACTTCCCCATTATTTCAGACCCATATGATGGGTGTCTGACTACATTGCTAGAACGTGATGCTAAAGACGTTGTAGAGGGGTTTGGAGGTGAGTTTGGGTTTTTATTTTAGCCCGGGCTCGTTCTGCATCTTTTTCGTTTCTCTAGATGTTCGCCCGCTCAAACCTTCCCTTATCTCGGTTACTATCGTCCGATGAAACCATCGACATATCTCGGCTGCTATATCGTATTTGCTCCAATTATCATGTACCTGTTCAACTTCTTATCTTTACTCTGCTCACCCGAACCTCTTCTTCTTTCCCAACCCTCCATGTGCTTCTATTTATCTGCCTGCTCTTGGCCTTATTTTTACAGTATATTTACGTAACTACACTTGGATCTAATAAATCAACCAATCAGTCTCAGTGCTGAATATGAAATCATCAGACAAACTGAAGAACAGGAGACCGATTACTGATAAAATATGCACTCTTCATACAGGTCAACTGCGGCCAATCAGCGGCTGACCGAAAGTTTATTATAGAGTGGACGCAAACGTGACAGGCCTATCGTTTGGAAGCGAGCGATTGTCCTCAATGATCCATCTGAAAATAAGGTGAGCGGCAAATTGCATACCTCCGCGTGGATAAAACTTAATTAGCTAAGGGATTCTAAAAGATGTTTTCGCACAATAAATCCAACGGTAACATACCAAAACTCATTAACCCGTAAGAATCTAGGAACATTTTTAGATTGTTTACTGCACGTGCGAGTCTTGCGGCTTAGCCTTGGTTTCTAACTAAGCCTCGGCTGCCTCCCTAGGCAGCCAAGAGTTGATAAAAAGCAACTGCCAAGGTGATTCAGCTATTATTAACAAGACCAAGACAAGGTGCCTGCTCTAAGACCATCGAGTTTGTGGTATTTGTTGGTTCAAGTACCACATGTTCTTTAATTTCTCGACCTCAACCCCCCCCCCCCCCCCGCAAGAAAATCCCCCAAACTGTATCGGTCTATGAATTAATTAAACCCTGCGTAAAAAACATGACGCCCAGTGGATCAGGTTATGTACTCTCAACTGGAGCCAATACTATAAAACTTTTACAATTGTATTTTCTGGAATTGTGTTTTCTAACTATTAATATAACTGACTAAAATGAATCATTTGCATTTTAAAAGATATGGCAATTTGCCAACTGGCAAATTGCCACATCTTTGAAAATGCTAATGGTCCATTTCAACCCATCTAAAGTCATAAATAGAAAATTCAATTCTAGAATATACAATTGTAAAAATCCAGCTCTCAGTGCACCAGTCTAATTGTATTAAGAATGTGACGCTGTCATGGTCTATTTGTCTACCCACTTCCGCTTTTCCGACAACCCAAATATTCCGGATGCTTAAATCTTAACATAAGCGATGGACTATTTAAGAACTAGACTGACTCCAGCGTCGAATTCCTTATTGTCGAGGTGATAGCTTAAAGTTGCGATTTTTTGTTTGAAAGTGAATATATTTTCGATAATCATTCTCACTGGGGTAAATATAAAGCGTAAAGTTAGGTATATGACGGACCCCGAAAACCGTTTTGTCACTTGAACAGACCAGCAATAGTTCTTGCGCTGCTAATTGAACGTGGAATTTTATGTCCGTTACCGTGTTTCTGTTTAACGCCATAATGGGATGTGTGATAATAGATTAAACGTAGAAGCCAGTGTTCTCCTGCAGTCATCGTCTGTGTAATTATGACCAGTTAACAGGAAATTGTTGTAAAAACAGTACATAGCACATGTTCTAGACACACACCCATATAACGCATCTAGACTGTTACGAATGCCAGGAGAAACCGAAATGCGGGTCTTTCAAATGAATTTTAAAGCGAATATTAAATTAAGATAGATCTAAGCGGCCAAGTTCAGGAGAAGCAATTGAAATGAGAATTAATGTTCTGACTATCGAAAATAAAAATCGGGGGATTTCTCGAAAATTCGTTCCAGTCTGAAGGCGGGTAAGGTTGTGGATCGAAGGAACTGGAGCTATCCCATGCTATAGGTTAGGGCTGCCGCATCGGTGCGCGGGTAAAGGCAAGTTGTAGTGTAGGGGAGCCACAGAGCTCATATTTAGAACAGGGGCAGTCGCGGGCCAAGTCGATGGCCACATATGAAAATACGATCAGAAACAAGAAGTGCGAGCTCGGGGAGCTATTTGCATTTAGGTAAATGCCATTACCTTTTGTAGAAGGCAAGCCATACGTAGGCAGAGTAGGTTTTTCCTGCATGAACATTATTCTGGGATAAGTGGAGAGGAGCGTTTAACCCCATTGGTGGCGACTGCTTGAGTGGAAAACGTGCAGTAAAGTGACAACAAGCTAGTGATCGTGCGACGACAGTGTTAGAGTGACATTCCGTCACTAGCTAGATGGAAGTCGATATAGTAAAGTAACAATACGATAGTGGCCGTGTGACGGTAGTGGTAGCGTGGCATTCCGTCACGGGAAGGAAGGAAAACCAGCGACAACAGAGAATGCGGGCCCGCAAGTGAATCAAAAACTGTGAGAGTGGGGTGCGATTGACGTTCTGTTTTTCGTATTCATTGGATTCCATGTAAGTCACAAATTACCAGGTTTATTTTTATAAAAATGTATTAAAATTGTTGTTTTCAGTGAACCCCTGTTGATTTATGATTTTCGAGGAAAAGTCTTTGACACCTTCAGGATAAGAACCACCCCAACAAAAACGAAACGGCCGGGTTCGTCACGGTTTGACATTCGTTCACGCGCGGATTCAGGCGACACTCCTTGAGTTTGGGCTGAATACGCGGCGTGAATCTATTAACAGCAACTACAAAGCCCGGTTTCCGATACTTACAGAATTTGAATGGTGACTCAAAAGCTTATTGCATGTCCCAGAGGAAGATTAATACGGATCGCCATGGCTGAAGGTCCGTTGTATGCGATCCAAAGAAAAAGCGACCCTCACCGGGCTAACTTCCCCGACTGCCCTCTCTTCTCGACGGTCCTGCAAATGTTAGGAAATCAAAGTGCACCATTACTCAACTGCGAATAAAAACTAAGGATCTGAATGCTGAACTACCTATCAGATGGGCTGCCGTGAGCCGGGCGTGAAGAGCGGATGCTTGGGTGGAGTTAAGAGCATCGATGGTGGAGAGTGTCTCATGTGACATAATCACACTTGAGAGTGGACTACTATTCGAGGAACAGAACTCTGTGGACAGATATAACTGATTGGATTGGTAGCAAGTTCCATGACATTGAAATCAATTGGTTCATACTCACTGGCCCTACAATGCAAGGAGTAGAGTAAAGACAACACAGATCCTTGGCCTGGTATTTGTTTGAAGGCATTGTACAAGACTTCAAGGCATTTAAAAGAAAATAACAAATGGCCGTACCTCCATTTTTGGACGGCAATGTTCTTTTGAGGGCAAATTTCAAAATGTCCTCCATTTCCGTGATCAAAGATAAGTGTTTAGTTATAATAACGATTTAAGATCATCTATATTGGTCAGGTTTGGTATTATTCGATGCAGAAATCACCAAATCAGTAGTGTTATATATACTGAGTCAAAATAGAAAGTATAATAAACTTCGAGGAGCAATTTCTTTTTAGTATTATCGACTTTAATACCAAACAAATTATTGTAAATTCATATTTCATATTGTAAATTTGCATAATTTCATGCAGTCAATAGCGTGTATGTCCACCGTTTGCCTCTTGAATGGCAAGACATCGACGGCGCATGGACCTGATAAGTCTCTGGATGTCACCCTGTGGTATTGCGTTCCACGCCTGCCTTAGAACATTACGTAAATCGCCTAACGTGTGAACATCATGAAGTCGTACCCGACAGTCCAATTGATCCCAAAGATGCTCGATTGGCTACAAATCTGGTGGAAGTGTGGACCAGGGAAGAAGTTCGATGCTCTGCTCCTCAAGAAAGTCACGACAGATACGCGCCACGTGACATCGTGCATTGTCTTGCAGGAATAACTGCAATCCGACGTTAGCGGTGAACAACGGGACAACAACAGCGTTAAGAATTTCGTCCCAAAATCGCTGTCCATTCAGATTACCATCGATGAAGATCAACTGCGTTCGATGGTGCAAGAAAATTCCTGCCCAAACCATTACACTACCTCCGCCGAAACGGTCTCACGCCCACACGCAATCATCAGAAAACCGTTCTTCTCGTCAGCGATACACTCTTGCCATACCATCAGCGCGCCGTAGACAAAATCGTGATTCATCACTAAAAAGAAATGTGCTCCAACGCTGCGGAGTCCAGCGAACACGCTGACGTACCCATTCTATTCTGACGGTACGATGACGTTGGGTAAGGATTGGTCCGTGGTATGGACGCCTACTTCGGATGCCGTGTCCAGCAAGTCTGTTGCGGACAGTTTGTGCACTGATTCTATTATTAGTTCTACCAGGAGTAATTGCTGCTGTCCTTGTCGCCAGAGGGAAGCGATCCCGCACGTGAGACGTCCTGATGTGTCGGTCTGGTGCAGGGGTCGTAACTCTTAGTCGACCTAAACGCGGTCGGTCGACAGTAGATGAAGTGGTTCTATACCTTCCAATAGGACGATAAATAATGGCCACAGTGACTCCGCACTCAGCAGCGAGCTCATCTGGAGGTATCCCGGCCTCATGCATACCAATGGCACGCAATCTCCGATTTACGGTTAACCTTGGCATTTTTTAAAATGTCGGAAGACAAAAACTAGCGTGTTTTATCAATAACCCAGGCGCTCTAGCACAACATAACGCAAAGAAAATCGTCGGTCACCCATTAAATTTGAGGTTCTCGGGTAGCACGTGCTATTTTGAAATCCGTAGCCAAATTGTATACGGTTGGGTGGACAACAACAACATGTCATTAAACTCTTTGCACGACTTCTTGTCCACAAACATGTAACATTAGAACTATTATATTTCATCCTTTATAATATTTTTTCACATTTGTTTCTATTATTCTTTCTTTTTGACTCAGTATATAATGTGAAAAATACCGATCATCATCTGTCCAAAAGTGTCAGAAAAACCCACACGCAGTACAGTCGCCGTGGACTGGTCGTAATCCACGAGTGGGCGGTGATGCCCACACATGAGATTACCAGGTAACAAAAATCATCACCAGCAAAATTTTAAATAATGAAGCACCGGGTTGAACCTGGTGCTTCATTAATTAAATTTTTGATGAATATTCCTATAATTAGCGCTTGAAATCCTATTTTATCATACATGTATGACACGTCCGTTTTGTTCGCTTTAAAACATTGGATATTTTGTTTTCATATTAATCAGTGACAATAAAGCCTTCCGTCAATTTATTTCATGGGTCAATTTCAAAGCTAGACAATTTGATTGGCTGAACAAAACACAACTGGGCCACATTTTCTTAATTTGCATAATTAGAGTTGGGAGCTTTCATTGGTCAATTTCAAAACTGGACAATTTGATTGGCTAAACAAAATACAACTGAGTCACATTTGCATAATTTCAGTAGGGAGAATTTACGTTATCTGTCCTATTTAGGGTGGATTATACTGTATTAATATTTTACCTACAAGAAAAACGCCATTCATTTTTTTTATATTTTCACTTTTTGCTTCCAAAACATAGGTTATGACCCCTCATTGGAACGAGCTCGACAAGCTCGTTCCAATGAAGGGTCATAACCTATGTTTTGGAAGCAAAAAATACAATTTTTAGTTATACGAGGATGTTTTTTCAAGTGCCGTCTGCAATTCAAGTTAGGTGATGGGTTAAAAAGTCATACTAAGTGGCTAATTTGTGCGTGTGTGTGTCCTATGATAAATAGAATATGAAATGAGTGTTTTTCTCATATAATATTTATGAAACGAGTCTAAGAATTTTCCGTTTTGGCGAGCCTCTCATATCCTCTATTTATTACGTCCGTGGAAATATTGCCCACCTCGTGGAATGTGACCAGTCCACGGCGGCCGTACTCTAACTAGTGTTTAGTTTTTGCCTTTTCGCATGTCTTCAGTTTATGGCAACATACCCAGAAAGATTAAATCTGTATTTGTCAAGTGATACCATTGATTCTACAATTAATCCTATCCAACATAAACATAAGAGGTTGATTAAAGGAATGGCTAAGAGTTGTTCCCCTTGTCGCGGTCTGGGCGTCACAAGGGGTACCATGCTTAAAAGACCTGTAAAGTATTTTATTGCCGTTCCTAGCTAAGCCTTTTCCCGCTGATTCTGAACCCGACCGATCTATCTTTGCAAATTTTCAGATCTTCAAGATGCCGGCCGAATTTTTTTATATTTTCCTTTCACGTTTCTATTCTCATACAGACAATATTTTTTAACGAAACTTGTACTTATTTTGATACCCACGACATCTCTCTGCGGGTCCAATATACTAATGTCTCGTAATTCCAAATGGCTGCTATTTAGTTGTCAATATACCACGAAATACGGTAAGATTCAACAAGAAGAGCCAAAGTTTGTTGATTCTTGCTTCCCTGCTGATGCGGAGAATAAAAAATCTGATTTACGTTTCTAGTTTTTCTAAGTCCTAATCAGGCTGCTATAGCAGTGTCAAATTTTATGACGGTATACCTGACCCCTTTCATACATGCCTACCAGTGAACTCCACGAATTCCACTGCACTTGGCATATTTTGAGGAATCCCACTTCTGCTCTCAGAAAAAAAAAATTATAAATCTATTGACACCACGTGGGGACAAGACAAAGATTTTCTGGTGATAAATGTCCTTTGGTAAAAAAGATGTGGAAAATTGCTAGCTTCGTAAAATTATTTTATAGTTTTTTAAAAAATTCGTTTATCCCACTTTTCTTAGTCATTTATTTCCAGAATTATTGGGTATCTACTATATAAATGAAGTCCCTCATGTGGAAAAAGAGCTATTCGTTTGGGAGATGTTTCTGTTGAATACTAACCCTTCATTTACACAACCACAGCATCGGGCCAGATAATTTGATAAAATGTGTGATATCATTGGTGGTATGAGCAGAAAATATGTGACAAGAAATCGAATCATCCCGGTATCAACTTAATCACCAGAATTTGCTTCATCTCAGTTTCATGGATGTCGACGGCTTTTGACCTGGGGTTTAATATAGTCCCTGGGCTTTGGAAGGACATGGAACTGGAATGAAATTACACTCAAAATCTGGAACGGGGAAATATCCCTGGTAATGTCAAGCCAATTTTCAAGAGAGTAACCAGACGCATTTATTTTTATGAAAATGAGCAAATTTCGTTGGCAGTCTACCCTCTCTCTCCATACGGAACAGTTCTTTCCCTAAAAGAAGTGCAAAAACCCAAACCCGTTTCAGTCTCGTCTTCATTTTCAGAATCACTGGTATTATCACCTCTACCTCCTTCAAACATTAACCCCTTCTTCACTGCCGTCACCAGTCTCAGGAGATTGGCGACGTCAGTGAAGAGGGTGTTGATGTTGAAGGAGGTAGTGAATGGTGATACTAGTGATTCTGAGAATGAAGGCGAGTTTGAAGGTTGAAGTGGATGAAGATCTTGCTGATGAAGAGGGAGGGGGCCTCTAGACGTGGTTAAGCGCTATAGTGATTTGGTGAAAAACGTTCGACAGGAATCAGGACTTTAAAAAGTTTTGCAGTGGAAGGGCTGACGAAATTTTACAAAGTTACGTTGGGGCAGCTTTTCAATTCAGAAAACTTCAGTTCAGCACGCCAACAGTGCCACGCTTGATTTTCGGTTCCGTGCTATAGATTTCCTGGGTGCCGGGACTGGCTTTTAGAACCAAGAACACGGGAATTCCCGTCCCCGAGATTAAATCCTAGTTATGCCACTCTGAAATGATTCTTTACAAGTCCACGGTGATGTGCATGCCAGCTCTGCAACAAAACTGCTACAGTGTATGGATCTATATGATCATACTAAGTCACATCCGCGTTTTATGTCATGAATCACTTAGTTTTGTGCTCCATCCAAACAATGTTGGATCGACCTAAGGCGTCTACATTTTGTCGTGTGAGAACCATAACATTCTATCTTCTACTGGAAGATAGAGCTCTATGATTCTCACGCGACGATATCAGAATATTGTTTTGAAATGTGCTCATTCACGTTTTCTACAAAGAATTCACGTGTCGGGTGGTGGCTTTCTAATGTTGGGATCTTTGTCTGCGTCTTGGTCGTTTTGTTTTACAAAACAATTCAGTGGCCTGCGCACACACTTACTCATATCGTCGACTTATTTTGCGACCTTATCGGACCGCACACCGCCCATATGCCTAAGCACCAATAATTTTACGGCACCATAACACTGAACGCCATCATCGCTGAAAAGATAACCTTTCTTCAATATGTTTATTATGGTTCTCTCCGAGACCAGAGGTGGGATTCCTCATAATTTAATAGATTATGTGAAATCCGTGGAGTTTGCGTTGTTCCGGTTGTAGATTTCAAACGGGTCAGGTAACCTGATAACACTAGAAGACAGTGATGCATGAGTCGGATACGGAATCTGAGGAAAATGTTCACTGAGAAACATCAATTAAAAGATTTACTTCCTGTGTTGACAGAGAACCGTGAATCAACTAAGTTGGGCCGTGTTTGTTGAATCTTCGCCACGAGTGCTCGGACTATTACAGGAAGAACATCTCTCGGTTATTCATTTAACCCTTTACCCAACGTAACGGCCAAAACCGGCAAGCGCTATTCTCAAATATCGCCAATTAATTTTCAGTATTTTTTCATTTTTTGACTCAAAAACATAGGTTATGACCCCTCGTTGGAACGAGCTCGTCGAGCTCGTTCCAACGAGGGGTCATAACCTATGTTTTTGAGACAAAAAAATTTAAAAAATTAGTTACTCAAGAAATTTTTTTGCAAGTGTCGTCTGCTTTTCATGTTAGGTAAAGGGTTAACCACTTTCTTATGTTTATTTTGGATACAATTAATTATAGATTCAGTAGGCATCACTTTGGAAATCTACTTTCAATCTTACCGGGAAGGAATATCCGACACGTTGTCATGAACTGAGGATGTGCATATCGACAAACACTAAAATATGAGGCAGAGAGCAGCCTACAAGAAAAACAAGTACTTCAGATTAACCCTAAAAATAGCCTCCTGCAATTGAACATATATCAACCTGCCTGTCGTGCTACCCATTACAATTAGGTAACATCCCGTGAATCTAGTATTGTAGTATCAATAGACTCTAAAATCTATACAAGAGTAAAAAGAATAGGAAGCAGGTAAGTAGAAATGGTGTGTGTGTGTGTGTGGTGGTGGTGGGGGTGGGGGGATATGTAAGGATACCGATCAAGGAAAAAGACCAGTTGTGAATCGAAACCATTTCAAGTACACGTAAATTGTACTCTTCTACATGTAGCTTTTACTCTTCTAAACACCAGTCAACGTACGGAAACGCACACTGGAAAAAATGTGAGTTCCTCGTACAATCGAACACACCCATAAATTATAGAAGTGTACTTTACGCGCTGTCCAAGTGGTACCAATACAGTGTTTTCATACAAAAGCGCCTCTAATGGAGGATAAAAGTTCCCGGCTTTATTCGATTGGTGAAAAATGAACTGAGCTTGTAAGTGTGAATAAAATTTTAAAGTGCATGTTTTGGAAAAAAATATAAAATATTGGTGACAATTGTCTTCTGAAATGTGTGAGAGAAGATAAAAATTGGCTGGGGGTTGGTAAAAAATATGTCTATTTCATTCAGTGCGAAACTGGTCGGGAGTATAGGAATCACCAAATGTAAAGGCAAAATCCACATGGCGACCTATATTTTTTTCAGTATGTTTTTTCATCAGATGATAAACTAATTGGATAGATGGCTTGTTTTTTGCCCAAATCAGCTCGATGACATGGAGAGAGAAGGAAAGATTAGCACTGTCGTCAATGGAAAAAACACTGTATTGTAACCTAAAGCATTATTTCTTGTGATTTCTACCGAGTGATTTTTTAAAAACTAGTTTTGGATGTTGGATCTACTGGTGTTATTACTTTGATGACTGAAGCCACGTCGGTTTGCACTCAAGTGGAAATTTTAGAGAAAAGGTAACTTTGAAGATGTTGGATGCCCTTTTTCCATGAACAAGCCTATTTCAGAGTGCCCATATGCATAAAATGCTGGCCAAATGGACAGAGAATCTAAGGTGGAGAAAAGGTAGTACAATTTGGTTATTTTGCTGTGTTTCTAGTCAATCAGAGTCAGGCCAATATGAAACGGCAGTATCAATTGAGCTAAATGTTATTATCTGTGCAAAATAAGCAGGTTTTAATTCCCCGTGGCCAAACTTGGAATGGAGCATATTTTCAAGCTGAAAAACATTCAGTCAAGTTTATTATGGATTTCCACCTGTTAACTAACTCCCATCCTCAAACATAGTTAGTAGAAGTATCATTTCTTCCGATTCCAGAATTTAACCCCCTCTGTCTATATATGCTTGATGAAAGTGAGATTTGTTTACATTCTGGTGTGTGAGAAACAGTCATTGAACAGGGATTTTTCTTTATTTTTGGCAGGTGTGGTGGACAAATTAATGAGAAATATCCTGTTTCAACCTTTGATTTGATTCAAATGTTGTTTTGATGAGATGCATAGTCGGGTTTTACTCCATGGCGCTACTTGATTTTTCTATGTTGAAATAACTATTTTCCCTCATTTTTGAACAGAACTGTAGCTACATTATTACCCTTGATTGCTGGACACTGCTGGGTAACATTCTAATCTTAATTTTGGCGAACAGCTCTGCTTTGAAGAGAGAGGCTTTTTGTACCCAAGAGTTCAAAAACTACCTTTTTGGCCATTTTTGGATGCACAAAATCACTACACTGTTAGCAACAGCTCCTCTCATATGGGCAACATTCACTAGGCTTAACATTTTTATTTTCGCAATCAAACTTGCAGCTCCAAGGGGTTATTCAGTAATAGTTTGGTCCACACTATGCACTTTGTTATTCACAAAGAGAGGCTTTCACAGGAATGCAGAAATCTGTCTTATAAAAGTCATTTCGTGTGCTTTTGCTTCCTCTGTCCTTGGTGTTTCATTTTTCATTTTTCTTACCAAGTACTTCTACAACCACCTTAAAAACTTGCATCCTGTTCATGTAGAAGGTAATATGCAATCCTTTGTTATAAACCAATAAAGAGAGATACCTAGTAGTTTATAAAACTGTTGCATTAGGAAGATTTTAGTTAAAATGAGTTGTTGAGCTAGGCTGGAATGAGCTACTATGCTGATCCTATCCAGGTTCAGCAACTTATTTTTTTTTGATAATGTCAAACAAGTGGAGATAGAGTGGATTTGGCATGTGACTAAGTGTACTCGGCTTGATACTTGGGAATGTGGGTCAGATGAAGAAAAGTTCGGATATTGTACAGAATTGAGAGACTCCAAACTGAACTGTGGTTTTATTTGGGAAAATTATCGTTTTTATCCCCCCCCCCCCCCCACCCAGGTTTAATTTATCTTGATCAATGTTATTTGGAAATTTGGCTCCCATGAGTACCACTGGATGCCTCATATGGTGCGTACACACACACATTGTTTTATAACATACAGGCTCAGCTCAATTTGCAAAGAGCACACCAGAACTTAATCTGGTCTCAGTGCGAAACCAGGGGAAATTTCCACTTTCATCTCATTTTGGTAGAGTCTGTATCACCCAAATGTATGATTTATTAATTTTCCAAGTATCTTGTTAATCCTGTGAACTGTGTATGTGGGAAGCATTTTGGTATTCTGTCACTGGAATTGAAGTGCGTGGACTCAAACGGGTTGGGTGTAGTCTTTTCTGCTAAACTGGTGGCAGGGGTAGGGGTCATGTAGCCAGCACTGTTTGTTCCTTTGTTTGTTTCTTCATTGAGGTCATAGGATTATCTCATGTTAGAGTGTGCTTCTGTCATATTGTGTACTTCTACTGTAAATTGTACTTTACCCAAACACCTTTATGAAACAAAAGTACATTTTTTTCATTTTTATTTTGTGAATAATGGAAGGGTTAATGTTTTTGGCTTTCATTTCTCTGAGAATAACTTTTTGACTTTGGTAGTTTATATAGCTACACTGTTGGCATACAAATGCAAAATGCTGACAGTTTGATGACAACAAATTCATTAAACTTGTTGTTTGGAATCAGTTTAAAGGGAAAAATGTAAAAAGTGACACATGATTTTTTTTTCACTCAACCAATCGGGGTGGGTTAATTGTAATGCTTATAGATCAGACAAAGAGCATTGAATTTTTTAAAAAGATATTTAATAGATTAAGCAGAAGTTCTTCTTTGATTTAAACCCATAATTACATATATTTTTATCGACTTTGTAAACAGTTTAGGTTACAAAACAGTATTTTCATGCAAACAGTGCCTCCAGTGGTTTACACCCCGCCTCTAGCGGTTTACACCCCAACTTTTAATGGTGGATAAAAATTGCCGGTTTTATCCGATTGGTGGAAAATTAACTGAGCTAGTAAGTGTGAATAAAATTTTAAAGTGCATGTTTTGGAAAAATTATAAAATATTGTTGACAATTGTCTTCTAAAATGTGTGAGAGAAGATAAAAATTGGGTGGGGGTAGGTAAAAATATGTCTATTTCATTCAGTGAGAAACTGGACGGGAGCTTTGGATTCACCAAATTTAAAGGCAAAATTCACATGGCGACCTACATTTTTTTCAGTATATTTTTTTTCATGAGATGATAAACTAAATTGTTAGATGGTTGTTTTTGCCCAAATCAGCTCGATGAGATGGAGAGTGGAGGAAAGATTAGCACTGTCGTCTGTGGGAAAAACACTGTATTGTAACCAAGCATCTACCAGCCAAACGATCCCACTGGACAAAATTGTAGTGCAAGGGACATAACTTTACAATATATAGATTCAAGAACAACGTGTGCATAATAACTACACAAAAACGTTCATTCACATATATATGTATATATAAATGAAATAACTAGCACGCGTGTGCGTGAGAGTGTGCATTATGGAATTGTGTGCGGGGATTAGGATATTTGGGTTCAGCCCTTCGCGGGGTGGGGCGGTCATTTTACTTTTGCGGACCTACATGGAAGTGATTTTCGGACCACTTCCATGTGGGTTTGTTGGAGTAACATGCCCGCTGATCAACATTTTGGGGTAGGATGGGAGTCTTTGGACTCGAAGCCAACGCTCTGCTTTTGCGGATTTACATGGAAGTGATCTTTGGACATTCTTTCATGCAAATCCGTTAGAGTAGAATGTCTGCTTATTAACACATAGGGGGAGGGATGGGGGAGTTGCTGCCTTGATTCCCCCACTAAGCTGCTCTTTGATACTAAAAAGGATGGCAGTTTCGGAATGCTAGTGTTTGCATACAAATTATTCAATAACGGCATACTTATTCTCATATATACATATTCTTTTGTATGTGTTGTGTAATTGTTCACGTTTGTGGATTTGAAGCTGTTGGGGTAAGATCTCTAACAGAATTATTAGGGCAGCGCGGGGTGAGGGGTGCGGGTGGGCCTAAATGTTTGCTTTCCACGGTTGATGTATAAAGACCAGAGCTATTCGACCCCAGAGCTGTTCGGGGTGGAGGCTTACATTTTACTATTATGGCTATTTTCATTGTTGAAATGTAATGCCCTCCAGCTAAAACTTAGGATGAGGGCAATTGTTGCTTTGGGCCGTGTATTCGCTAAACTACTGTTTCATGTTCGAAAAGCTAGTATTTTTCTTTGCATAGCTTTACATGAAGATAGTCTCACGAAAAAGTGTAATTAAGGTGCCAGCTGGTTAGCACTCTATAATCAACTTTTATGTTTGAACGGAATCATTCTCATAAGTTTTACCATTGAATGGGATACCACGCGGAGACTTCAGCGGGAACAGTTACATGGATCCCTCATCACCACCAATGCGGTATGTACGCGTATACGTCCATGCTTCTTACAGCAATGTATATGAGGGTGGGGTGGGGTGGGGAGGTGGGTCTGTGTGTGTGTGTGTGTGTTTGTGTGGTGTGCGTTTGTGGTTGCGATAGGGTGGGTGTGTGTGAGTGAGTGTGAGTCTCTAATGTACATAAAGTTATATACCATTGTATTCAGTTTTCCAAGCCTGTGGCTTTTTAATCGCTACACTATACCCTCAAATATTCAGGAAAGGTTAGATAAAATGACATTCCAAAATGAGTGTCACCGGAGAGTGTGCTATACTGTGTGGAACGCACAGGGCCTTATGAACAAAATTAACGATCCGGATTTCATTGGACTACTAAAACGCCATGACTTCATAACGTTAACGGAAACGTGGCATTCAAGTATGGATGACATTGCCATCCCAGGGTATACTTGTGTAGATATGCGACGCAACAACTCAAAAATTCAAAAAGGTGGAGTTGCGTTTTACTTTCTCGACAAGTATAAACAGTTTTTCCAGAAGTCTTTTACAGTCAACGATGTGACACTATGGGTACAGTTTGACGGGAAATTATTCAATATCCCAGATCCAATAATTTTTGTATCTGTATATATTCCACCTAGTAATTCCACCTACTGGTTATCAAAATATGTTGAATCGTCCGTGTACCACGGCATTGAGAACAAATTACAGTCATACTCCGAAAACACCATGACTATCTTGGGGGAGACTTCAATTCACGTACTGGTAATCTGCCGGATTATGTTACAGGTGACGGTGACAAATATACATCATTACCAAGTTCTTATATTATAGACTCCAGTTCGAATCGATCGAGCCTAGACAACATTGTAAATTCATATGGCCGGCAATTATTATCATTATGTCAGAGTCCAAGGCTCCGAATAATTAATGGTAGATGTCATGGGGACATTATGGGTAATTTTACCAGCTTCCAATACAACGGGGCGAGTGTGGTTGACTACATTTTGATATCAGACATGTATCTATCCGATGTTGATTATTTTTGTGTGAAACACCAAATCAATACTCAGACCATTGCCAATTAACCCTGCATTTAAAGTATTCTACCTGTAGTGCGCTTTTCCAAAAGGAAAACAAGTATGCCTATACGAAACAAAAAATGTTACTGAAATGGACCAAAGAAAGCGCTACAAAGGCGCTCACCGCACTACATTGTCCAGCGATCCAAAATAAAAAACAACAGTTCATAATGAAGCCGTATGCCGAAAATGTCGAAGGCGCTGAGAATGCCCTGAGAGATTTCTCGGAAATATTAGACTTCATTAACAAAACTGCAACCAAAAGACTTTCATGTAAAATGTCCAAAAGAAAACCCAAAAATAAATGGTTTGACAGCGATTGTAAACATCTCAAGATTCAGATGGAAAGAGCTATAAACTCGCGTAAAAGACAACCCCACGACAAGACGCTGATCCGTGACTTCTTTATTGCGAAAAAAGCATACAAGGAGGCTACAAAACGAAAGTACAAATTATATTATAAAAATTTGTGTGATCACTTAGAAGAGCTTTCAACATCAGACCCCAAAATATACTGTCAAAAAATTAACGAGATACGAAAGAGTAATAACCAAGAGAAACACCATTTGGACTCGGACACTTCTGTAGACTTCTTCAAATCGCTGCTTTGCGAGCCGAAGAAGTGTTTCAGACAGGCAGGTCCCCGATTGCAAATGTCCGACAACAGTATCAAGTGTCCTATCAATAACGATAGCTTTTCTGCAACTGAAATTATTCACGCAGTCAAGCGTCTGAAAAATAGGAAAGCAACAGGCGAAAATAATATCTCTAACGAGCTGTTGAAAACAATCTTGCCCAATTTAATAGACCACGTAACGAAATTGTTTAATTTAGTCTTTGATTCTGGACATTATCCTGTTTCATGGAGTAAATCTGTTCTAACAACACTATACAAGAAAGGTGACAGACATGACCCAAACAACTACAGGGCAATAGCGATAAGTAATGCCTTGGGCAAATTGTTTAATAAAGTGATTAACGAAAGGATTAACAGCTTTCTTGAGGTCAATTCTCTTATTAGTGATAATCAGTTTGGGTTTCGACAGGAGCGTAGCACAATCGATGGCGCTTTCATACTCAAAACGGTGATTAACAAATATAAAATAATTAAACGGCCGCTGTATGCAGCCTTTGTAGACTTCAGGAAGGCTTTTGACACTATAGACAGAGATATTCTATTCATAAAGCTAAGAAACATAGGGATCTGTGACAAAATGTTAAACATTTTACAATCCTTATACAGCTCAAGCTACTACCAAGTCAAAACAAAGGATGGAGTAGGTCCGCCTTTTCTGTCTACTATTGGCGTGAGGCAAGGCTGCGGGGTCTCTCCGACATTATTTAAAATATACATCGATGACATAAAATTACATTTTGACGATGGCTGTGCTCCCGTTGAGGTTAACAACACCAGAATTAACCACTTACTCTTTGCAGACGATTTGGCTTTAATATCAGACTCTCCTTCCGGCCTCCAGCACTGTTTAGATAAATTAGAAGAATATGCCAGACAAAATGCTTTAAGTGCAAACATCGATAAAACTAAAATTATGATTTTTAACTCACGTAGAATGAAACATACCCCAAAGTTTTATATTGGCTCTAAACTTTTAGAACAAACTTCCAAGTATACATATCTGGGTTTAACTTTTACAATTACAGGTAAAATGCAAAACGCACAGAAGGAGTTGAGTCTTAAAGGCCTAAAGGTACTTCATAGCCTGCAAACTGCTTTTAGGAACAAATGGTCTCCACCAATATCCACCTCCTTAAAACTTTTTAATTCCCTTATAAAACCTATTGTACTCTACGGAAGTGAAATTTGGGCTGCTGAGTTGAATAACGTATCCTTCGATAACATACCATGTGAAAATGTCCATCTTCGGTTTTGCAAGCTACTACTGGGTGTGGGCAACAAATCTTCCAACCATGCTGTACGAGCTGAAGTTGGGCGATACCCATTGCACATAGATGCAACACTTTGCATGATCAGATATGTTCAGAAACTATATCAGTTACCATCGCCTCTTTTACTGAGTGAGGCGAGAACGGAATATGAAAAATACTCAAAGGGCGACTCAATATGTATTAAATGTCAGCGATTTGTAAAAAATCACAACAGAGAAAATGATACGACCAGAATGTCTGACATCAAGAGTTTCAGAATGACCTCAGAAAACACCCACTTTGAGCGATTCTTAAACGACATCAACGACGACAGTAAAAAGAACGGTAAAAATAAATTGAAAACATACAGGATGTTCAAAGAAACGTTCAGTTTGGAACCATATCTTTTGAACACCACGTCGTTGGATGCCAAAAATATGTTCACTCGTCTGAGAAGTAACCACAAGTTACTTGTTGAGAAAGGTAGACACACACAGCCTCCTTTGCCTCACAACGAAAGGCTTTGTCGGGTATGTGACTCCAGAGTTGTAGAAGATGAGATACATTTTGTAATGGATTGCATGGGATACGAATCAATCAGGGCTAATACATTTCGGACAATCGTGAGAGAATATCCACAGTTTTCTGAAATGATAAGCTCGGAAAGATTTATATTCCTCATGAAAAATGAAATTCCATCGCTCTGTAATGTTATTTGTAACATGATCCGGCTGTTTTTCAAACAACGGGAATTATTGCTTCAGGGATAATCAACTTGTTTATTTTAAGAAATATTGCTATTTGTTTTTATTATCTATATACAAATGATTATTATACATTTAAAAATTGTGCAATCTGCCTTGATTTTGGTGTATTTGCTAAATAAATAAATATCTATCTATTATCTATCTATCTATCTATCTATTTATCTATCTATCTATCTATCTATCTATCTATCTATCTATCTATCTAACTCCTATTCTTCTTCTAAAAACATACCGAAGAGAAGCCGTTTATTCCTCTTCAAAGACTGACACAAAATACGGGTTTCAACAATTTACCAAAATGTATTCCCATCAGAGTTCCTAAAATGCTACAGAACGTGTTGCAAAGCGGGATGGGCTAATTTAGTGAGGTAATTTAATGCAGACTCAACCAAGACAGGTCAGGTTTGCAGAACACGAGTGCCCCATTTTTCACATATTGACTGAAAAGGAAACAAAACTTGTTGAACAAAAACGCTTTAATGATACAAAACAAAACGAAGAAGAAAAAAGTTTGTTACACCTCAGAGCAATGTACACTATAATATTTAAATCAGACATGCTTTAGACTGTGACCAAGAATGAAATTTGTGATTTTTATCATAACCAATATTTGAAAACAAGTGAGTATCCACAATGAATGCAATGAACTTTAGAGAACATCTCTTGAGACTGCAACGCAATTTTAAATAAAAATAAGATTGAAACCACCGAAATCAATACCACTGCATTTTGTTTAATTAAAGTAAGTGTCTGCCAATTTATACTTTATTATAGTGCACACCCACGCAGTGGCGTGGGCGCACATAGGTAACCCCGGCACGTATCCATGATTTTATAATTTTTCTATATACCATGCAACAGAGTTTGGGGTGCCATCTGGCGGCGTGGCTCTCCCACTGGCAAAAAATCCAGAATCATTGTAACGGAGATTTAATTGTTTTTTGGCTTTTCAAAGGACATTATGTAAAATATATTGTCGCAGAATGCTGGGAACTATGTGAAATAATTAAGCAATGAAGTAACTTTCGAAATTAGGTGGTTGTTGGCGAGTTAGGTATTGTTTGAATGTTCGAAGTGCCAATGTCGTCCGTTGCCGGTTTCGTCAGATTCAAAAGCTCAGTTTCAATTTTAATTGAGAACGTACACTTCACAAATTGTTGACAACGAATTAAAAAATAAAACAAGTGATTTATTGACACTTTTAGTGGGCCTTTTTCATTTGTGGGGAACTTAGCCCTATTTCCATAGAAACAGCCGGAGTTCGGATGAATTCAAGTTATGTTGACGTACGGTCTGGTCTAATCTTTGTTTTCAAAACACGGGCATGCAGTCTTGTACTGAGTTGTAGTAAAATTTTAAAGAAACAGACATGCACGCGAACAGCGATATTCGTTTATTTCCAAGATTTTTCTTCACAAATTCACTGGCTCTAGTCTATAAACTATTTTTACCAGTGATACAATACAATGACAGTTTAAGACTGTCAGAATTACAGTGTAGCGGCCAGCCAATTTTGTGATCCGACGTGTTCTCCTAAAGGCTAAATACCAGAACCACTCACAACTCCCATTTAAATTACACTTCCTCTGTGTTTTTGTAAACAATGTTTTAATTCCCAGATGCTTGAGGCTTTGCAACCAGAATAGAACTGAATTCATCCTCAAACTAATCAATGTCGTCGCCCTCCTCGTCTGACCAACATCTGGAGGTGGGGATTCTGATAATTAGTACATGTCTGTTTCTCCAAAAAATGGCAAAAAACGTTTGAAAAGCCTGAATACCAACATCCCCAGAACTGACCTGTAAATGACATTTGCACACTGATTCCAGAGAAAATATTTCATTTCTACTAATTCTAGTTTGTTTTAGCATTCAAAAGGAAACTGAAATTTAATTTATTACAAAATGTGTGACTGCATTATGCATTTCTGTCTGTCCATCCATCCATCAGTGAGTTGGAAAACTCATAGCCTCACCCTCTGGGGACCTCATTTTGCAAAATGACAGGCTGCTTATTTTCTGGCTTGGTTAATACATGTACATGAAACAGTTTAGTACACTTACTTGAGACAACTTGTACCAAAAAGGAGACAATTCAATAACTTTTACTGGGACAATTTGTACCTTTTGTCTACACAATTTGTACCTTATTGTCAAGACAATTCGTACGGTCGTACCCCCTTAATTGTGGTATGAATCGTCCAGGGTGCAAGTTGTCCAAGAACCGTCCATCACAGACAGCGATTCTTTGCTTTTCATTTGCCCGGTTGTACATATACATTTTCAGTAACTGGCTTCTGACTATTTTTCACATTGTAACCCCTCCACCTTACACACACACGCATACACAAATATATTAAACATTAAAGAGCAGTATCTTTTTGAATATCTGATTCATCCTCTCTGGAAAACATACATGTACATTGTATTTTTCTTAATTTTACTCTTTTTATCAAAATATGTCACGAGTGTCTGTAGGGATTAAATCCAAGGTTGTGAAAGTGCCTTTTTGGGTATTTGCAGTATAAGCACTGCACTACAGAAGCAATATTTGATGGTTTTAGACATTTTAATAGTGCTGTGAGATACCACATGAGCTGCACTGTCATGCTGTTGGAAAAAATCAATGTGTAATGTTGTGTCAGAGACCTACCAATGACTCTAGGTGCCTTAATTAAGAAATCTGAGGGATTTTTAAAAAAAAACTTTTTTACAAAAATTGGAAAATATTCATCAAACACATTGTGAAATATCTTCAGAAGCCAGAATGTGATTTAAAAACTATCACAAATGAGAAATTTAATATCATAAGAGGTTTGTTTTGTGTCAACATCAAGTAATTTATGAATTATATCATAGTTTTGGATGACAGTGGGTATGCTGGGGGTCTAGGGGGCACATTCAGGGCTATATTTTACCACCGCCATATGCAGGAGAAAATATGACATCATTTGTTAGGATAAAATGGCTACTGATATTGGTGATTTATATAGCTACAACACCAGTTTTTAAAACAAAATTGATATTCATTTTCTTTTGTGTGGAGTGGAATGAGACAGATTTTTCCCCAAACTATTGTCTGCTGATGTAGATTTTATTTTGGGATTGGGGTAGTTTTCAAAGAAAGCAGTGAATTCACAAGCAGAAATGACTCTTTTATCAAATGAAATGAAAGAGGTAAAATGTATCTTTGGAAGGATTAGAATGTTGGTTAAAATCCCTCCCAATCATTTTTACACACCTAGCAAAATCCCTCCTACAGTTTTTGAGGGTAGTACCACAATCTCCCTCATTATTTTAAGAGCAGTACAAAAATCCCCCCTCCCGGCCTTTTACACCAAAAGGTTAAAAGGCAGGGATTTAAAAACTTATGTATTTAATTTGTAAATTACATAAACACTCATTTACAAGAAAACATGCATCAGTACCTATTTATCAGGACAGTTATTTATTTATTGGAGTTTAAGGAAGTGCTCGGCCTCGAGCGGTAAAAAGATTTGGACATTTTTGTATGGCTTTAAATATACTTCTAACAAATTAGTGGGGGGGGGGGGGGGGG
Organism: Pictodentalium vernedei; assembly: GCA_031216915.1. Taxonomy (NCBI): domain Eukaryota; kingdom Metazoa; phylum Mollusca; class Scaphopoda; order Dentaliida; family Dentaliidae; genus Pictodentalium; species Pictodentalium vernedei. Next base: position 230,145,999 of record CM062294.1, read on the forward strand.
GTGGAGAAGTTTGGTTCACCAGAAATTATGGAGGGAGGAATTTTCAGGGAAAAGTTTTGTACGTTACCCTTTGGAAGGTTTGGGGTTGATTATAGGAAATACATACATGTAAATGTACATGTATTTTGGCTTCCAACACTGATTTAATTATTATTATTTGGATATTACATGTATTTCACATTTAAATGTTCATTCAAGAAACACAGACCGAATAATACTGTTTTATTTTTTGAAAAGTTATATTTTTGTCACAGTCAGTAATAAAGGCCATATATTGCCAAAAATAATGCAGTTAAATGCATCTTGAGCAAGTGTGGCATCCAGAACTGATTAGCACACTATAACCTCTGGCAAATACCAAATACACATGTAACCACCTATTTTACCTATTAACACATTTAATTAACCCATGGTTTCCCCTCATAGTACTTGTTATAGAGGGGATTCCAAATATATTCCAATCCTCTCCCAAATCACCATCCAAACACTCGGCCAGAAAACCCCAATTTCACTTGTATTCACTGGTATAATAGAAGTTTTCTCCATATTATAACCCTTTACCTTACATGTACATGAAAAGAAGATACCACTTTTGAATTACTAATTTCTTTTCATTTTTGGGTCAAAAACACAGCTATGACCCCCCCCCCCCCCCTTCACTGGAATGAGCTGAACAAGCTCATTCCAATGAGGAGGTCATAAGCTATGTTTTTGATGCCAAAAAATGCAAAAATAATTAACATTGAATGGCAATTTTGGTGAATGGTGCTAGCCGGTTTTGGCCATTACTTTGAGTGAATGATTAATAGAAACTTTCTCTATATTATGATGTTAACCCTTTATCCTGTACATAAAAAAGAAGATACCACTTTTGAATAACTAATTTCTTTTCATTTTTTTCTGTCAAAAACAGCTATGACGCCCCCTCACTGGAATGAGCTGAACGAGCTCATTCCAATGAAGGGGTCATAAGCTATGTTTTTGATGCCAAAAATGCAAAAATAATTAACATTGAATGGCAATTTTGGTGAATGGTGCTAGCCAGTTTTGGCCATTACATTGAGTGAATGATTAATAGAAGCTTTCTCCATATTATGATGTTAACCCTTTACCTTACATGAAAAGAAGATAGCACTTTTGAATAACTAATTTCTTTTTATTTTTTGCGTCAAAAACATAGCTATGACCCCAACCCCTCCACTGGAATGAGCTGAATGAGCTCATTCCAATGAGGGGTCATAAGCAATGTTTTTGATGCAAAAATAATGAACATTGAATGGCAGTTTTGGTGAATGGTGCCACTAAGCCCGATTTGGCCATTACAATGTGTGAGTGATTAAAAATGTTAAAAAACAATTTCTTCATTCACAGAGTATTTTGGAACATAAATTTGGGGAAAGGGGGTGGGGGTACATTGGGAAAAGTAACAAAGTTGCAAATGTGAATGAAAGGCTTTTGTGCACATACCAATATAGTAGTCTGATACTAGTGCTGTCAGGGTCCCCATGTTATAGCACAAAACTACATTAACAATTGTCCCCCTACCACCCATACTGAACCCCTCAGCTGATGAGAAAGTAAACAGCATACACTCTCAGTTTCCTATGATTTGCTTTAGTACTGCTGCTCTCAGGGTCCATTGAGTTTTTTTTCTATTTGACAACCCTGTCCTGTCTCTTCTCACTATATTTTTCATTGTATGTCAGTCAGTATCCCTATGTACATGCAGACTGTCACTTTCAAAATATGTGATTGCATGTCTGTCTGTCCATCACAACATTCCTCTGTACATGTAGCCTGTCACTTTCAAGATATGTGATTGCATGTCTGTTTGTCCATCATACAAAGTGTTGGTTTGTTTTTCATTTGCATGGTTCTACATTTTCAATAACTGGCAATTGACCCCCCCCCCCTCCCATACACACACCTACACAAATATATTAAACATTAAAGAGCACTACATTCCTGAAGCAAATATCTGAGTCATCTTCACTGGGTACTATGCATGCATGTATTTTCCCTAATTTCACTCTTTTTATCAGAATGGGTGCCTGTAGGGACTAAATCGAAGGTTGTAAACGAGCCTTTGTGGGTACATGTGCTTGCGGGGCACACACATCACTACAGAATCAATATTTGATGGTTTTAGGCATTTTAACAGTGCTATGCTATAACATAGGAGCAGTGCTCAGCTGGTCATACTGTTGGAAAAATCGTGTTTAATGTTTTGTCAGTGCCATACCAATGACTCTAGGTCCCTTAACTGAGAAAGTGAGGCTTTTTTCACAAGAATGGCAAAATATTCATCAAATGCATTGTGACATATCTTCAGAAGCCAGAATGTGATTAAAAAACTATCACAAATGGGAAATTTAATATCACAGGAGGTTTGTTATATGTCAACATCAATTAATTTATGAATTTTATCCTAGTGTTTTATAAAAAAGGGCATACTAGGGGGACACCTTCAGGGCTGTATTTTGCCACATCCGTATGTACATGTAGAAGAAAACTTGACATCAGTTGTTAGGATAAAATGGTACTGTCTATTGATATTGGTGAATTATACAGCTGCAACCCCAATTTTTGAATCAAAATTGACATTCATATTGTTTCGTGGGGTTGGAACACCACTCTTTGTCTTGCTATATGATTAAATGAGACAATTTTTTCCTCAAAGTATTACATGCTGATGCAGATTTTAGTTTTATTTTGGGATTAGGTTAGTTTTCAAAGAAAAGCTACATGAATTCCTTACCTCTCAGCTTATTCATTAGGTAACAGAGTAGAAAAATGTACTGGAGGCAACAGCAGTTTTTAATCCATTTGACACAGTTTGGACAGTTTTCTTAAAAACAACAAATTTCCCATGTTTTTAACTCATTGAAAGCCAAAAAATTGAATTCTCATGCAGAAATGACCCTTTTGTCACATGAAAGAGGTAAAGTGTATCTTTGATAGGATTGGGGTTGATTAAGGAAATACACAATTTGACTTCCGAACCTGATTTAATTATTATTTTGAGAGATTATTTCACATTTAAAAATTCATTGGGGTACCACACACCTTACAGTACCTTTTTATTGTTTTGAAAAATATGTTTTTGTCAGTAAGGGCTATATATTGCAAGCGAATTCACATCTTGAGCAAGTGTAGCCTCCAGGGGCACACTACAGCCTCCAGCAAATGCCAAATAACAACCAATTTTACCCTACATGTACACATGTATTAACAAATGTAATTAAACCATGGTTCCTCATCATAGTACTAGGGGCGGGGGGGGGGGTCCAATCTTCCAACCCCCTTCCAAATCACCATTCAAACCCACAGCCAGAAAGCCCATATAGCACTTTTATTTACTGGTATTTAGATGTTTGTCTGAATTATGCCGTTAACCCTTTACTTAACATGAACAGCTGATTACCCTTGCCCACAAACTTATTGACTCACTAATTTTTTGTGTCAAAAACATGACTTTTTACACCATTGGAATGACCTCATTCCAATGAGGGGTCATAAGCTATCTTTTTGACACAAAAAAACGAGAAAATAATGAACATGGAATGGCAACACTTGTGAATTGCACCAGCAACTTTTGACCGTTATATTTGGTAAAGGGTTAAAAAATGTTAGAAAATAATTTCTTCATTGAAAGAGTATTTTGGAACACAAATTGTGGGGTATAGTGGAAAAAATAACACAGTAAAGTTGCAAATGTGAATGAATGTCATTCGTGCACAGCAACCAATAAAGTAGTCTTGTACTAATAAAGTAGTCTAGTACTAAATTTTTCCTCTTATATGACGCACGACCCTCTGTTTTTAGGTCGGAACAAGTTCTCTGAGGGCTATTTTGACAAAGATATTTGACGTTTGTTGAAATATCGCACTATCAAGCTCAAAATTAGTAGAATTTAACAAAGGGCCATAACTCTTGAGAAAAAGCGCAGACACGCCCTATTTTGCGTCATTGGGTGTTGTACGTGCATATCAAGCGACACACCAAATATCAAAACCCGTCCAGAAATGACTAATGTTTTCACCAAAAAGGGCCGGCGACCGGCCCTCGCCATACCAATAGTCAAGGTTTTTTGTTGTTGAAAAATTAGACTAAAAATAGGAAACTAAATGAATAGAATTAAATAAGTATACCTAATGATATCACGGAACACCGGCAACGTTTTTTTCTCGAGTCTGGCAAATAACTGACAACATTGGTGTCATTAAATTGAGATAGGTCGGATATTACACATAAATCTGCTATTAAGCACCCCCCCCCCCCCTATACATCCTGCAAGTATAAATATCTCCATACTAAAATTTCTTGCCTAATGTTCCCTACATGGGGTAACATGGAGGGGAGGGGTGGGGGGGGGGGGGGCGTATGGATGATTTTTAGCTCACCGAAGGGTGCTTAACTTATCACTTGCCGTCCGTCGACGTCCGTCGTGAACTTTACATTATCGACTTCTCCTCCCAAACTACTGGACCAAATTGAACCAAATGTGGTGTGCATGTTCCTTATCATATGTCAATTCAAGTTTGTACAATTAGCCTTGCCGCGCCCACAATGGGCACCACAAGGGGCATTACTCTGATAGCACCCATACATTTTTTTTAAAAACAATTAAAAAAATCTACTCCAGAACCATCATTTAGAATATTTTGATATTTGGTAACATCTCTAGGGGTTATATACCAGTCAGATTCAAGTTTATTCAAATCGAGCCCACGGGTTAATAATCGGGCTCCCAATAGGAGCCCGAATTTTAACTTAGTGAAATATGAGGAAATTTCTTTAAAAATCTTTCATATTTGGTATGAATGCTTTCGTATTTGGTATACAACATCTCTAAGAGGGTCAGATTCAAGTTTGTACAAACCGGGTGCCTCAGTTAGTATTTGGGCTCTCTATTGGAGCCCAAAGATCCTTTTCTTTAAAAACCTCCTTCTTCAGCTCCACCGGTCAGAATTGTTTCATATTTGGTATATAACATCTCAAGGGGGATCAGGTTCAAGTTTGTTAAATTTGAGCCCTGGCTTATTATTTGGGGTCTCTACGGGCAGGGGTGGGAGTGGCATGGGGGGCATGTTAGGTTCAGGTTTGTTCAAATCGATTCCTTAGTGTTTTTCCATAAAATTTGCCTCTCATGCATTCATTCCTTTGTAGTATTGATGAACCATGCATAACTGAATGTGACCCCAAATACTTCTTTGAACCACGTTGGCAGGTGAGCGATTAAGGCCCCTTGGGGCCTCTTGTTTAGTCAAGTTGTGACGAAGTCCGGCTGGTCTTATAGTTTGGTGAATGGCGGGCGGGCGTAAACAATTGGTGTCCGGATGATAACTTGATAATGGTTCGTCCCACGTTCATGAAACTCAATAGGTAAGTTGGCATCGGTGAGTGGAAGAACCCTATTTATTTAGGACATGCTTGGTCAAAGGTCAAGGTCACAGTGACTATGAACATAGTAAATTGTAAACAATTGGTTTCCGAATGATAACTTGTCCCACATTCAGGAAACTTCATAGGATGGTTGGCATCGGTGAGAGGAAGAACCGTATTTATTTTGGACTCGCTAGGTGAAAGGTCAAGGTCACAGTTACCTTCTACATAGTAAATCGTAAACAACTGGCTTCTGGATGATAACTTGACTACGCTTGAACCCACATTCACGAAACTTCATAGGTAGGTTGGCCCAGGTGAGTGGAAGACCCCTATGTATCTTGGACACGCTAGGTCAAAGGTCAAGGTCGCATTGACCTTGAACGTAATAAATCGTAAACAATTGGTTTCCAGATGATAATTTGACAAGGATTCCACCCAAAGTCATGAAACTTCATAGGTAGGTTGTCGTTGTTGCAAGAAGGAGCCCTATTTATTTTGGAATCATTAGGTCTAAGGTCAAGGTCATAGTGACCCTTCACATAGTAAATTGTAAACAATTGGTTTCCGGACGATAAGTTGATAATGATTAAACCCACTTTTGTACCGTCACAACTCGACATTGGATTGGTGATCCTATCGGAATTATTTTTTTTTTTGGAGGGGGGGGTGCCCCCAGAACATCCCATGGCTGCGCCACTGTGCCCCCACTTGGGAAATCGTGATTAAGTGCCTTGCCCAATGACACAACGCAGTTACCCCTGTTGGGGATCGAACCGTGTATCTCTGGGCTTGATGTTAGTAGTAAATCATGTACCCGATCGACCCACATTAGCCGGATCTCATGTGAGATGGCCCAGTTACTTCATTTTTGTTGTCATGGTAGCCCGCGTGACTGCCATCTTGTGACAACATCCCCATAGTGATACGTGGTCCTAGTGTACATGCGCCGCGCGTTTTTGTTGAGGTGAGACGAGTGTATGTCGTCCATTTTGTATATCTGAGACCGCCATCTTGGTTTCTATGGCAGCACATGGTTTCTATGTAACCCAAAACCTTCTGATAGGAAAGGGGTGTGTTCGTAGGGTGTGTTCGATTGAATAGGAGTAAATTTAATTACAACAAAAAAACTGACAATCCCTCTAAATAATCCAAAACTACCAAAACTACCAAACCCCCATCTAGGGCTTATAATAATAGCACGTAGTGCTAAATGAATGATGAGAGGTCTCATGTGGATAAATTTTACGTGAACTGGAATAAATCGAATTACCACGAACATCCAGACAAATCCTCTAAACCATCAAAACAACTTTATTTGGCACGGATTCCTCAATTTGGGCTTAAAAGAGTAGAATGCAGTGCTTTAAGTTGAGGTGCGTTTCCTGCTATGAGTAATTGTATTTATTCGAATACTTTGTAAAATTACCCAAATAAATCCAACAGTTCTTTTACTAGTGCGGATTTCTCACTAAATATTCAGTTTCTATCTGTTGTCCCTTAGAATTCTTCTTTTTGTAACTTTATTGTTTCGAATGTGCACCATAGTCTCTGTATTTTATCTATCCCGGTATATTTTGTGGTTTATCCTTCTATTTCCTGGCCTGTTTTGCCTTTTACTGGGCCCATTTCTGCCTATCCCAACAATCTGTATTGTCTTGGACGTCTCAGTTTTTGCCTTTCCTGTGTATAATCCTCAAACCCAAAATACAATCAAGCAGGGATAGGTATTATTCGAACGACTCGAATCTTATCGAGCAAATAAGATTTTGAGCAATTACTGAAAAAGTCATTGCTCGAACGACTCAAATCCCATTGAGCAAATGAGTATCGAAAGAGCAGTTTCTTTTACGACTCTTAATGCTCATCGGGGAAAAGGAGGATACCTATGACATGATGACGTAGTACTATATATACTTGATGATAATTTAGCTCCTAGCATCTGCCCAGTTCTAGACCTTTCCATGATCTTCATATCTCCAATACCACTATTACTGATTTTCCCAATATTGCCATCGTCTGTCCTATGATTAGCTTTTACAGTAGTCACCAAAACCTGTAGTTTTCTTCCACTCTTGCAGCCTTGTACCATTACTAGCACTAGTACAGGCTTCCTAACCATCTCAGATTGCTCGAACGACCAGAATCGAACAAATGAGCCAAAGAGTAGTTGCCTGAACGAGTGACTCCACGTACGACTCTTTTGCTCGTCTAGGTATTGAAGGATGGGAAGGATCTTGGGAACTGACAACGTGATATAATAACCTTAGTTATTGAGATTGACGTACAATCCAGCTCATAATATAGTTTTGGTTTTTGAAAGTGTTGTTAAACTCTAATGAACCAATTTGCCATTGAATTATGATCTTTTGTCAGTTTAAAAAATGAAGGTTTGTTTTACTATAGCTTGTCTCGAGTTTGTTCCTTCCGCAATCTTTCAAAATTTCCCGATTGCCATATTTGTCGCCACATTAACATATGGACATACATGTGTGGTTCTGTGTTTATTTGCATGTCGCTCTACAACACGTTTTGGCAAATTGTTATATTTCACATAACCGCTGCTATTTCTGCGATATATACCATCTCTTTCCTGAAAAATCTTGCTTAGGGCCTGCAATATTTACCGAAATTAACAATATTGGGTGTGCACCATTACGTGTCACGTATTTTCATATTAAACTTGAGGAGGATGTGCAGATATTCTTACACATTGGACGTGAGCGTTGCGCTCTATTCAATTTAGTACTTTATTCCAAAAACAAATACACCCATTCACTGCATTGAAATCAATATGAGAACTGAAATATGCAATCAATGAATATCATTTTGACGCAACAAATTGTTGCGTCAAAATTATATTCACCGAGTGCATATTTCATTTTTGTCATTGGCCCCGGTTTAATTTCCTGCTGTCTTTGTTTGGCAGTAAAGCTCAAACTTCTTTGTCGAAATTCAATTTTTTTTTTATTTTTGACACTGCCCGCGGTTTAATTTCCTGCAGTCTCTGTTAGGCAGTAAAGCTCAAGCTAATTTGTCAAAATTCAAAACAGACAAAACATGGTTAATTAATACTTTATAATATCGCGCACAACGCTGGCATTGAGCTCAAGTGTTCATGTCTTGAGACAAAATAAAAGCTAGGAAAAGATGCTACGATTTCCTTTAAGTGCAAGATCAACCCGCTACACACTGATGTCAAATTATCAGAATTTCAATATGCAAATGTTACCAAAAAAATGCAAAACATTACTCATATGTTGGTCTTTGGGGTAACTTTCAGCATCTATGGCTGTCTCATGGCCACAACATAAAAAGAAGTAAAATTTTGGGGTTATACCTATACTGCTCACCTTAGAGAACGACCACCCCGGGAGTTGTTTACCGGGTTCTAATTCACCAGTAAAGCAGCACTTAAATAAGCATTGCAATACTTTGACCCCAGAAATGGTCTTTATCGAGAACCGATCGCGATTGCATTGCGACACACTTTCTTTCAGCAATGGGTCGAGATCTCGTTAACGAAATACTGCAATATGAGGCCGCATCCGGAAAAAAATCGAACGAAAGTAGCATAACAGATTCATAATGCTCTCAATCATCTTTTTAACAGGTCACATTATATCGTGTTGCGGAGAGGTAAGCCGACATAGAATTTCGATGGAATCGAGACTCAATCACGATCCGATCGAAATTCTCTGCCCGGTTTTTGTTATCACAGTATCGTACACTTACCAATTAGGGGCTAACCTATTTTATTACGATCATTAGACACAACAGCGGCAGTATTTAAGAAAAGAAGATTTTGATGTCGGTGACAGGTTGGAAGAAAATGTCGGAACGTTTGAAATGGTATCCTGTGATATGCTTTATCTCCCTTTGACCATAAACAAAATTGTTTTCCCCCCGATTCTTCTTGAGTTCAACTTTACCGTTAAGACAAAAAATTAATAAATGTTATCCTTTGCTATTTATTTTGAATAAGTCATAAGCTATGTTTTTGACGCAAAAAAGAGAAAAAAATTAGTTCTTCAAAAAGTTTGTGTTCTGTTTTTCGTGTTAGGTGTAGGGGTAGGAAGAATGCGGGTTGGACAGTAAGAAGGTCGAATTGTTCAGAGTGGTACTGGCGAAATTGTCGCAACATTGGGGTGGGGAGTAATATACTTTTCGCGAGGTGGTAGATCTACTTATTCGCTAGCGCAACAGTCGACACCCAGAGGCTGTCGGCTGGACACCGATTTCAACGAACGCCTCGCCACCTTATCAACGCCCTATCTATTTGGTAATGTTTATATTCCTGAATGGATCAATGACTTTAAATAATTAAAGACGATCGACGATAAGGCATTAAAAAGACAATCTATTTAAGTGCATAGAAGAATATATTATACATTTTACTTACAAATTCATCAGCCATAGAATATATATCGTTCACTCACAAACACTGTTCGCACTTTTCGGGCCCACTTCGGCTTCCACAGGTATGTTCCCTGAGTTCCAATGTGTTCTCTGTGCCAACAGGCACATAGAACACATTGGATCTCAGGGGGCGGGTAGCTGTGTCCTCCGGGCAAAGCATACATCTTTAGTTTCGGTCTTCGTATTTACAATAGAGTATATATACGTTTTCGCCGATACGTCTAACAAAGACGACTCACTTTTCGTCACGTTTTGCTTATGGTACGCCTTCGTTGGCGTCTTCACACACTCGCTAGTGCTACTGCCGCTACCACCGTGGTTGCTTCTTACACAGTTCTGTTAAACATTCACCGGCCTCGACCTCGTCCTCGCGGGGTTTACTTGGCATCCACCTACCAAGCAATTACTACATCAAAATTCACCAATAAAATTTTCTCAATCTCAGAAACACGATCAGCTCTCTCCCGCCAAACGGTTCTAACACCAATAAATATCTCCATTTCAGGAGCTCAGCCAGCTCTACTCGGCGTTTAGCAATAACAATTAACGCACATGAACCCTCCGCGGCTCACACCTAGCCACTGACACGATTTTGTAGACCTTTACAGATCTACAAGTAGCCATACGCGGCGTACCGAGTTCTCGAGGGAATAACAAACGAACCATCCTGGGTCCACTCTGCAAATATATACAGTTTGGGAAGGAATTAATTTTAGTAATAATTGCCTTCTTTGAAATAGGAGGTACCCAGATAGATTGATGCACTTTAAATTAGACTTCGTCTAAAGTTCTGTGTCTTTGACGTTTCCTGACCATAACGGGCGATATACTTTTGTTTTCTGGTTTTAACTTGCATTAGGTGATTTATGCGATAAGCGAATGTTCTGGACATTACTCTATGTTATCTATTTACGGAAAAGTATGAAGAACTGGTCTTTCATTTTCCTTGAACGACGTAGGTCGGTTATATATGACTGTTCGAATTTTTAATGACTGCAACATTCCCAACGTTATCTAAGCTAATGTCGTTAACTGATGTTTGGCATGCACAGTTATATTATTTAGGGACAGCTCAGTTCGTTAATGATCACCACAGGTCTTTGGAACAAATTGACATACCCCGATTTTGCTTTCTCGTATGTTGTCGTTTATATACTTCACAATATTGGCCACTGCCTACCGTTATACGAACATACTTCACAATATTGGCTACACAGCCCACCGTTATACGAACATGTGAAATTTTAACCCAAGGCATTTACAAAGAAATGAAAAAATTTTGTCTTGCCATCTCTTCACTCCTTGACACAGACCGTCTTCGTTATAAATGTACATTCGATACATCCACACTAAAACACACAATTATTGACACATTAAAGTTATAACAGATGAAAAATACGATATCTTGATCAACATTTTGTTTCCAAATAGATTCACATCAAAGATATGGGGACCACCAGTTACTCAATGCTTTAATTGGATCGCGTCTCTCTTTAGGATAAGGCGACGGCCTTCAGACGTACAGTGAGAATTTCTCTTTTTCCTCGTGTCAGAAGTTTCGGTTTGTCATTTTCTCCTCATCACATATTGAAACTTTCCGTTCAGTTGCCCCTGTTATAAATGTTCATCAATGTGTACCGGGAAACCTTTTTAATTCCTTAATTTATAAAGCTATGCTTTTCCATATTGATGCTAACATTAATGTGTTAACCCTTTACCCAACCTAACGTCCAAAACCGGCCAGCGCTATTCTCAAAAATCGCCAATTAATTTTCATTATTTTTTTCATTTTTTGTCTCAAAAACATAGGTTATGACCCCTCGTTGGAACGAGCTCGTCGAGCTCGTTCCAACGAGGGGTCATAACCTATGTTTTTGAGACAAAAAATGAAAAAAATTAGTTATTCAAAAATTATTTTTGCAAGTGTCGTCTGCTTTCCACGTTAGGTAAAGGGTTAAGATGTGTAGTCGACCAAGAAGAGGTATTCTTGTCCTTCTGCATCAACATATCGGTGTATGTTGCATATTATATTTGGAGAGCCAGGGAGCTACCGACGCCTTCTGATACAAATACCATAAACTAAAACATATTCCATAAACACAGTGTTATTGTGCACATTCGGAAATGTAGCAACGATTCAGCCACTTCGCTACTTTCAGCTACTTTCTGAGCCTCACGATGAAAGTTAGAGTAGTGCATTTTGATTTGAAAGTGTACATTTATCGGTACCAGTACGTTGCATCACTTATTTCCACAAAATATACTTCACTGGAAATCAGCGACCAGAGAGAGTATCTCTCTTTTTCAAGTTTCTCGAGTGCCGCAGAATCTAGAATCTACTTCGGCATTCGAGAAATTTAAAAAAGTGAGATGCTATCGCTGATTAACGAATAGTGTGTGAAATTAAGTGATGCCATTTTCCGATACTAATAATTCATTGAGTGTTCCGTGTGCTCTGTACTAGACCTGAATAACCTTGGTTAACTAGCATTCCCTGTTTTGCGTCTGCCTGGTGTGCGTGGTTAGTTTAGTTTCGTAACAGAGGGTTCGAACCCCTGTTATGCAAATGAATGTAACTTTATCATCTGTAAAGCGGTCAGTGATTTCCATTGAATACAGTTTTGTTTGCGTTTGTTTCAGGAGTCTCAGACATCACCGTGTTTGATTAAAAAGCCGTAATTTTGAAAGTGATTATAAAGTTCTGGCTCAGTAGGTAGAGGTGCAGGCTGCAAATTGAGAGGTCCTCGGTTGGAATCGCACCTGCGGCAACTGCGTTGTGTCCTTGGGCAAGACACTTCACCCCTATTGCCCACATGGGGGCACGATGGCGTTGTGTACTAATGTGTACTGCACGTCGATGGTGCACTTGTCTTCAACCAATGCTAACCCTGCTTGCGTGGAGTTAGTATGTTGGGGAGCCTGACAGTTGCTCGCCGTTGCTCGGTGGTTCTCTCCGGGTACACCGGCTTTCTCCACCCCTAAAACTGTCCGACACGAGGTGACCCTGGCTGCCCAAAGTGTCGTTCTTCCTTCTGTATTATGCTAGAGGAAATTCTGAATCTCGTAGGCCGTTTAGAATACCATTTACCTTTCTAGTAAACGTCCTGTGATTATAATAGTGAACAGAGAATTTCAACCATATTGCGACTGGTTCTACAGATAATATTCTACAGTAGAGTTCCAGGGAGAAAAGCGGTCAGACCATTTCGACCAGATTGCAACTGGATCTCAATCTGGTCGAAAAAGTCTGACCGCTTTTCTCCCTGGAAATGATTTCCAGTCGCAATCTGGTCGAAATTGTCTGACCGCTTTTCTCCCTGGAAATCTTCTGTAGAATATTATCTGTGGAAAAGAAAAGCGACAACATTAACCTTGAAATCCAATATCTGTTTGTTCTTCTTGATGCTATGGTTTTTTTTGATTGTTTTATTTCATTTAGGAAACCTTGTCCACCGTTGTAAAAACGTCGCGATAATGATCGAGAAAGAGACCATATTGGGATCATAAAAATGTACGTTTGTTATCATTCTTTGATAGAAGAAGTTTTATGAAATTAAATGTGTCATGGAAAAAAGTTAATATGCTATCAGTTTTGGAATAGTGCAGGATATATTTTGTACCACATCCGGCCAGGAGTGTATCTGCTCACCCTGCTCATTTTAGGATTCGGTCTATTATTCCTACGATTTGAAGAATAAGGACTTCATTGCTAAAATGTGGTCATGCTACAAGTCCGCAATCAGGCGAACAATAGTAATTTTAGATAATAAAGCAAAATTACTAGCAAAATATGCTGATACATTATTCGGAAGCACACCCCAGAAAGATAACCCATGAGAGACCAACTGAGGTGCTATATAAGTAAAGAACATTAGCTTACTTTGAAATTCCCAAGTCTGACATTTTAAATTCTTAAAGTAAATATACACAACTTTGTCGGAAACCGGGCTTTGTCGCTGCTGGAAGAAATAGATTCATGCCGCGTATTCAGCCAAAACTCAAGGAGTGTCGTCTGGATCCGTGCGTGAACGTATGTCTCACCGTGTCTAATCCGTCCGTTTCACTTTTGATGAGGTGGTTCTTATCTTAAAGGGGTCTGTGACTTTTCGTCAAAAAGCATGAATCAACATATAAATAAATATGGTAATTTGTGACTTACATGGAATCCAATGAATATGATAAACAAAACGTCAATCACCCCCTACCCACACAGTCAGTTTTTGAGTCACTTGTGGCCCAGTTTACTCTGCTGTCGCTGGTTTTTCGTCCTTCTTGCTGGTGTTCGTTCTTTGGTCGCCTCTTCATGTCACCCTTTCACGGCCGTCGCACGGCCACTAACGTATTGTCACTTCACTATATGGCATTCCCTCCAACAAGTGACGGAATGTCACTCTACCACTGCCGCCGCACGACCACTAGCTTATTGTCACTTTACTGGACGCTTTTCACTCAAGCTGTCGCCACCAATTGGGTTAAACTCTCCCCTACGTTTATCCCAGAATAATGTTCATACAAGCAAATCCTACTCTGCCTACGTATTGCTTGCCCTCTAAAAGAGGTAATGCCATTTACCTAAATGCAAATAGCCCCCTGATCTAGTACTTAGTGTTTCTGATCCTATTCTCATATATGGCCACCGCCTTGGCCCACGACTGCTCCTATTCTAAATATGAGCTCTGTGCCCCCCCCCCCCCTACATCACAACGTGCCTATACTTTCGCACGGAAGCGGCACCTCTCCTAACATATAGCATGGGACATCCCCATCTACTCGCAACGACCCACAGCCCTACACACCTTCAGATTGGAATGCAGTTTTCGAGAACCCCCCCCCCCCCCCCTCCCGATATTTATTTCCATAGCCAGAACGTTAATTCTAAGTTTAATCACTTTTCTTGAACTTGGCCGATTAGATCTATCTTAATTTAATATTCGCTTTAAAGTTCCTTTGACATGCTAGATGCGTAATATGGGTGTGTGTCCAGAACACGTTCGATGTACTTTTCTCCACAATTACCTTTTTTACTGGCCATAATTTCACAGATAACGACTTGCATGAGAACAGTGTCTCTCTTACTCATTTAATCAGTTATCAGACAGCCCATGTGGCGTTCAGCAAGTGCGCCATAATGGACATTAAATTTCACGCTTTATTAGCAGCGCTTGTATTAATGCTGGTCTGTTTAAGTGACAAATCGGTTTTTGGGATCGGTCATATAAACGCACATTCTTATACCTTGGCCCGGACGAGAAAAATTATCAAAGATGTACACACTTTTATACAACAAAAATCGAAAATGTAAGCTATCACCGTGACAAATGTATACACCAAAATGAAGGTTATGATGTATTATAGGACACGCAAAATATATGCAATGAACTCACATGGTTGTCCACGGGCATCAATGGTTCCTGGAAGTCTGCGACCGTATCCGTACCAGAACAGATAATCAAATAATATTTCAAGAGAACAACTCCTGGATAAATATGTTTCATATATCCAAGAACAAAACCAAGAAATCAAAATTTTTCACAATGCAGAAACAGATCTGCGTGGGGGTATATTTCCAAATTCTCGGCTTTGATTTGTGTTCTGTGTGCTTACCGTTCGGTAAAGGATAACATGGCCGAAAGCGTATCGATATACAATGCCGTCTAAAATCAAATAATGAGATTGATCGCCTTCATACCAGAGACTGTCATTATATTGGTACTTCACAGTTGTCATATCGTGACACCTGTTTGAATTTCCAAAAATTACACGATTACTTTCGATTAATATTCGTGGCATCACGTACCTACAGTACGTGGAGAGTGTATTGTAACTAAATCACCCGCGGAGTGGAGTTATCACCCAAAGTATCATTTTCAAATTCTCAACATATGGACAAAAAAACAATCAATGTTTCAGCCAATGGACCTCCGGGTTTAACCCGGAGGTTCATTGGCTGGAACTTTGCTTGTGCTTATTATGCTTTGCAACCAATTTACAATTATTGCTTGTGTGGAATCTTCACTCTTCGGGTGACTTAGTGATAATACACTCTCCACGTACTGTATCATGACACCTGTTTGAATATCCAAGAATTACGCGATTATTCTTCGATTAAAATTCGTGGTACCACGTGACATACACATGTCCGTCGGCCATGGTATCCTTCTACAAAACAAAATGCAGACAGTGTTGGCCTTTCCCTAAATGCAGTCGTGTCGCTGAATGCCTAGCATTTTGCTTAAATATCTGAAACACATTTGGTCACAAGTTGTTCTCATGCAATATTATTTTATTATCAGTACTGGTACGAAGACGGTAGCAGACAACCAGGAACTATTTTACCCGCTGTTAACTCTGTGAGTTTATTTCGTGCTCTATACATCAAAACCCTCATTTTGATGTTTAATTTATGCATATGTAATCTAAAATTATGGAATATCAGAGGTGGGAATTTTGAAGTAAACTAATTTTCGTTACTTATATAGCACCTTAAGTGAACAAATAAAATAGCAGGAAACCAAAGGATGGCACAAGTTAAAATACACGAAACTAAGCCCCCCCCCCCCCCCCCCACCCCACAAAGTAGATTTTCTCTTTCTCGGGCCATTTTTTCTAAAATTGCATGTGGGTGGGCGGTTTTTTATTTTATTATTATTTTTGCAATTATTTATTTGCCATAAATATTTCATGTTCTTGGTTTGTTTTATGTTTTAGGCCTCATAATCTACAGAATCGCATGGGTGGTGGTGTATTTCACCCCTTGAGTGGAAGGAGGCTTTGCAATGATAATGCATTGAAAAGCCTTGTTGCACACAAGGGAGAAATATATCAATTTTATTAACTTGGGTAAAATATCAGACATAAACCACTTAATTTTTATTTTTGTAAGTTAGCATTGGTTATAAAAAGTGAGCATGTAGCAGCCAAAGAGACATGCAGAGGGGTGGTGGGGGTGTGGGGGGTGTGGGTGAGAAACAGACTTTTTAGGCCTAATGTGGCATTTTTTAATTTCCAAACCACAGATAACCTCACACTGCAAGGCACTTTACATATCTATTTGACAAATGTAGGCACAAACTGAAACAACACAACCCAAGTCAATCATTTTGTGAGATTGTCCTCTGTTGAGAGCTACACAGTTCTCATTGGTATTTCCATTCGGTTCACCAATTGTGAAATACGAAACCGGCATTGGGTTTCCGTTCCAGAATTTCCATTGACCCTCATGTCCCTGGTCTGTTCCGTCCACAAGAAAATTCCATTCTGGTGCATAATCTGCAGAGAGAGATGAGGGAATACACAGATGATATCTTATGTTTTTGGATACAGAAAATTATCTCATAAGTGACCGAGACAAAAGTTTATTTTTCGGGAGCGCTTGCGAGAGTGAAAATGACCATTTGTCCCGGTCTCAAGTGAGATAATTTTCGGTATTCGTTCAAAACACTAGATTTTCTTTTTATTATACGCTTTTTATAAGAATATGATAATTCCACTCGTTTCAACCTTCAATTGATGCATGAAAGTGAACAGCGCATTGAATCATTGAAACTCGGGAGTGATTTGATAAAGACTCGGAACAGATAGCGTCTTGCAATCTGATTCAGCTGGCGGGTTTCTAGTCCAAACATGGCCTGGAAGTCCGTAATATAAGTTTTTGGTTTGGTACGTCCTTTCAAAGGACGTATCAAACCAAAAACTTATATTACGGAATTTCAGGCCATGTTTGGACTGGCGGGTTTCATGCATCAATTCAAGGTGAATATGTGTTGAATTATTGCTGGAAATGATCGGTATCCACTCAAAAACACTAGATTTTCTTTTCCTTATACGTTTTTAGAACAAATTGATTGTTTCCAGTGATAATTTGACTTGTATTCACCTTGAAGTGATGCTTTGAAAGCCGCCATTTTAATTGATACCGTGAAGTGATAATTAAATTTATATATCTTCACCGTGGGGGATACGATTTCTATCTTTTCTCAATTTCTTCGATTATCTATCGTTCAGCGTATAATAAAGAGTGTTATTTTGACCAAATGACAATGAAACGCCAGTTTCACATTCCACTTCATAACTGGAACTCAACGAATCGAAAATTCTACCCTCGAATCGAATCGGGGCCCGCTGACGACAATCTGAATAGAATCCAAATCGAATCGGATACGGTATGAAACGATTATCGTGCAATCACTCGATTTTACCTAATTACCTTGTGGCCTGCACGTGTCGCGGGTATTATGAGCAACAGAGTGCAGAGGTCACAACTTTCTTTGCTCGAACAATACTCATAAACTGGAGCGCAGGATTCCCGCGCCCCACTTTTTCAGTACCGCTGTAACAATGAAACCTGTGACACAGAAAAGCATGTCGATAAGCCGATTGAATCGAAGACACAACAGTACACTATTCTTTCATTAATGCGGCATGATTCCACGAAAAAAGACGTATATTTGTCATCCCCAATTCGGCCATTAATATCGACATCGAATCGAATCCTCGAAGCTTCTCAAGACCCTTTTCACGGCATTTTATTAA
The DNA here is from genome assembly GCA_031216915.1 of Pictodentalium vernedei. Classification (NCBI taxonomy): domain Eukaryota; kingdom Metazoa; phylum Mollusca; class Scaphopoda; order Dentaliida; family Dentaliidae; genus Pictodentalium; species Pictodentalium vernedei. The sequence continues at coordinate 230,164,335 of CM062294.1, forward strand.
TAAATACAGAGATTCATCGTACATTAGACAAAAAAGAACAAGAAAAAAAATCCTCGAAAAAACAAAACCCCAAAAATACACCACACAACGGATATTTTATTTCACCATCCTGCTAGTAGTAAGGTTAGATGGTATGGCGTACAAATCTAAATGTACTGCCGCTAACTGCCAATGTACATGTGCTGGGCAGGGACGAAGGAATCAAGAATGGGGTGGTGTACAGGGGGCGTGTGTTCGCCTTTTTCCAGAAATATGTGAGAGGGAGAGAGAGAGAGAGAGAGAGAGAGAGAGAGAGAGAGAGAGAGATTAGGCCAACATTATATTCACTAGCCCGTCATAGTAATCTTATAGCGAATTAGAAGGGAGGGGTACACACCTTCTTCACTCTCACGATGTGATCGAAGATTTCTCCGGATGTTTTGTCTCTAACACGGCCTTTAAAGTCCAACTTTGTTAAATATGAAGTCCAAATTGTGCGCTTTTCTCGGTGCAGAAGTGCGCGAGTCACAAACATAAATTTGTGCACTGTATTCCTACCATGCCACTAAGAACACGGATCAACAATGATATATATCAGTATGCTGTTGCCCGTGTTTTACCCCTGGGTTCGAAATGATTCCCATCCACTTGGTACTAGGAGATCCTCAATATCTCCGCCGTTGTATAACTGGCTTCGAATTTGGGTTTCCGTGCATTGTTCTGGCCAGCTATGAAGCATTCATTAAGCAAGAGGTTAAAGGGACTGAATAAATAATATCTCCCCCTCCCCAATCACACCATTTATTGATTTAGCAATGGCCGTAAATCGAAAAGGTGTGTTGTGTGATTTGCTCTCTTCTCCGTTTCGATCTCGGTGTAAAGAACACAACTACACGAATATATTTCCTTTCGAAATATATTCTTCAGACTTCGTAGACTTCATTTAGCGTATAGTACATACACAGAACTACACACGCGCGTGAATTGGTTAATCGATAATACACGAGTACCATATCGACTAACCCTTTTACACTCGTGTGTCGTTCTGTGTTTATTTCACGCCTTCACGCCTATAAAAACAATTAATATGATAATACGCAAGGCGTAAGAAGGAACCCCAAAGTATCCAACATATTGAAATATTTCATTCCGCAACCATTACTCCAAAAACATTTTATGCAATCGGATTCCTGCAATTGTTTAATTTCAGCCCAACACTTACGTATTACAGTACTAAATATTTTCCCATAGGCGATCATTATAATGTTCAGGCGAAAAAAATGTGGTCGCATCATTTTAAATTTGGCATTCAAATATCTTTTGCTAAGTATAGCCCTTCAGGCAACCTTTTTCTGATTCTTAAACTGGGGGCCATGCAAGAAATAAGAGAGAAAAACTATCAGAAAGGGAAGTGCTGTTCACATGTACATTCTTTTCAGGGAATTCCCAACAAAAAGACACCAATTGTCAAATGAATTTTTAGGTCCAAAAATTCCTCAAATCACCCTCTTTATTCATCTGGAACATTCAACAGTAATGCAAGATGTCAGTAGAATTCTTCAAATGTTTATTGAAACAATATATTTTCCCAACCCTACCAAAGAAACATTTACCTCTTTCATGTGATGAAAGACTCATTTCTGCAATAGAATTCAACTTGTGGCTTCTGCCTAATCAAAAGCATGGGGAATTTGTTCTTTTGAAGAGAAGTGTCCAATCTGTGTCAAATGGGTTTAGAAACTGGTATTGCCTCCGACAGAATTCCTACTCTGTTACCTAATGAGTAAGCTCGGAGGGATAAGAATTCACAGCTTTCTTTGAAAACTACCCTAATCCCAAATAAATCTAAAATCTGCATCAGCACACAAAAACTTTTGACAAAATATGTTTTAATTAACCATACAGCAAGATAAATAGTGCCCCACCCCCATGAAACAATATGTCAATTTTGTTTCAAAATTGAGGTTGTGCAGGGCTTATAATTCCTCTAAATTTGGGAGAATCCATTTGGATTCTTGCGAAAATCGTTGCGAGAATTCAGACCTGCTATGGGCCAGGATCCCATGGGGCCAGTATGGTTTAACCCCTGTTGTATACTGATAATACATGTTAACCCTTTACCCAATACACCTTTTTAATTTTTGAAACACCAACTACTGACTTAAACCCACCCACCCCCCAGGGGCCTGAATCGCTCACCTGACAAAGTTTTTCTGAGAAGTATTTTGGGTCACATTCAGTTAGACGTGGTTCCTCAACACTACATAGGAATGATGTTATGAAATTATTCATAACTCTAGTGTCCATGCCAGATGATTATTAGCATAGGTCTTCCTGATTGCTTCCAATTCTGTCAGTTGTAGACAAGTACTGCCAGACTTCCAAGGGTTGTTGTGTCACTGCAGCTTGAAAGGCAAATTTTATGGAAAAACTCTAAGGAATGGATTTGAACAATAATGAACAACCTTGAACCTAACCCGACCCTGCAAATATATTTCTGTGAAAATCTAGACTTCCCAAAAGTACTTCAGAACACGCAACCCATCTTTCTTGTCCAGAAACAAGATTTAAACCAACCTTTTTTACTGGTCTACCAACTTACCTGGCCCATTTAAAATTCCATAGATAAAATTGTAAACTTCTGAATTGGTTATTTGCACCAGGTGTCCACCATCTTTCTGACAATCTGGCACGGCATCTACTGAATTCTTTTTGTTGACGTCTTCTACTCTGTAGCATAGATTTATTGATGACTCATACAGGTATCCCACATTGACGGTGCATCTATCGGAAGATGCCGTTTCAGGCTTTCCTAGAATGGAATACATTTTCAATAATGAAAGAAAACTATCTGATAGATTGTGGGCTGGGACCACTGGTCACTATGCAAATGGATTACCAGAACATCGGTGAAAAGCGTCAGAACTCAATCTGCGCGCACCCTACGGCGACGTGATGTCAATAAACGCGGTAACCCATCTCAACGATGACGTGGAAGCTGTTACGACGTGAGTGTAGTCACGACGAAACATGCTTAACGTCATCAAACATCAATGGAAAGTCTAACACGAAAAGCTGTAACACGGTTTCAACTTTCGAATTTCGACCCTAGCGTTTTGTCAATAATAAAGAAAATATGTTGTAAATGTTCAAACTGTAAAAAATGCGCACGTCATCAGCATATTCATGCCCCACATAAATCAAAATACATTCTTTTAAAAGCGAACGGCGATTGCGAGAAAGTCGGAAACTTGAAAACATTCAAGAATTTTTATTGTTTTTTAGCTTTGTTAAAAGTAACATCCGCCCAGTGACGGTTAAAAAAATCTCTTCAATCAGTGACCAATGAGCCTTCGACCAATCCAGGTGTACAGAGATCACCATTTTCATTTCGCAGGTTAGACGTTCCATATACAGTTGAAACTGGACGTCCTGTGACTGTATTGTGCACAATTTTGAAGTAATGGCGCGCTGGGTAAGTGCACTTTTGTCCCTGTCAAACTGCACTATTAGCGTAACTAAATTCCTTAAGAAACACAGCGTGCCCAACTTTGTACATTTCTATACTAGTAAATAGGGATAATTAACGTCATCCCTCTCCTCCACTGGGATACATGTACGTGTAATGACGTAAATATATATTAACATTCAACTACACTTGCAGCATGAAGAGAGTAGATTACTACTTAATCGCAGTGTCATATATTCTCTACTCGAAAAGTGTTTATAATTGTTCAAAACAGCACAAGAAGCACTTGTAAAGTTTCATCACATGGACCACCGGGTGCCTCCGGTGGTCCAAGTGATGAAAGTTTGCAAGTGCTTCATGTGTTTTGTCCAGAGAGATTGTACATTACTAAGTGAAAAAGCTATCCCGAAGCGATTAAGTAGAAAGCCTCCCTCGACATACTGTGGTCCCAATATTTTCTTTGTGTTTGATCGGTTCAGTTCGTGATTTCACTACCGACCTCTCTAAAAAGCGCATTACATTTTGCATTACACAGAGCAAATGCTTTTGTGTATTTCAGACAACTTCATTCTTCTGCAGTAAAGAGCGCATTAACAGATGAGCATTTTCTGCTCTAATTGCGACAGTACTTCTAGTTTCAACTATAGTGTGATGCCTCTAATTCAATCCTTGCTGCCAAACCAGCATAACGAGTAAATGAACGAAGTCCAATGTTCAAAGTTCAAAATGAAACATACAATCCCCATGCATTCTACTTTATAAGTTAAAATTTCCCTTCTTTCAGTCAAGCGCAACCGTTCCTTTGTTCTACTATCTTGAGTTCATCACAGTAGCGGGTAATTCATTCAGTTAAATCCGTCTGTGGTGTGACTCTGTCGACGCGGTTCAAAGCTTTTCAAAAGCTTTAGTTATTTTGGATTTTGGTATTTGTGATTTAATGCTTCTTTCTTTTATGATCAGGTTGATACAGTTTGGAACACAAACTTGATGGTACTTTCTTTCATTTCAATTTGATCGTGTGAGATTTGTTTTCTGACACCAATCATATCTTCAGAGTGCTCACTAGGTGACAGGAAAAATATTGATTACAAACGTTTACACAATTCGCGTGTCGATGAGACAGACTTAAAGACACAATGTCTTCATGGTATGTCAGCCCTTTCTAATGGCAACGATACGCTTCTGGCTCCAAGCCTTATTGCGGGACAAGAAATGTCCGATTTCGGAGACAAATTTTCAATGGACGAAAAGGGAGACGATCCAAATTTGGATGATGATGAGGAAATGCTCGAAATGTTGACCGAGTTGCAAAACGTTAAGAAAGAAAAAGAGTCAATCTTAAAGCTTCAAAAGAAGCAGGAAATTCGTCAGCAGTAACATACTGCAAAGAGAGAATTGGCAGAACTCCAACGCCGAGGTTCAGTTTCCAGTAAACAGCTTAAGGTTACTCCAAGACATAAAAAAATTTGAACAACTGACAACAGAGTTCAAATCAAAACATTTCGCAACAAGCCCCAATGCTATTCACAATCTCATTGATCACGATTCGTCGGTCCCAATGATCGTTTTAATAAAGATTTGATTGACATTAACAAATTGAAGTCAGACAGTCGTCTACAAAAACCGGTAACACAAGCTTTAAAAGCAATGAATTTACATGGTTTTCAAAGTGGCTCACAGAAAAACGACTCTGGTGACCACGGGTCCGATAGCAGTTCCGGACAACTCTAAGAGTGAACGTTTCATAAAACACAAATCATCAAATACAAAACTCATTTCAGGTTTAAAGCTGAAAGCAAAAAATAAACTAATCAGCCCACAACTTTGTCCCCAATCCATGCTACAAATGGAATTTGTCAATAAGGAAATAGAATTTAGAGCAGCAACATTTAACCAATTTGTAGCTGCAGAATTAGAGATTATTAGATCCCTTAATATCAAAATTGTTGAAAAAGTGAGAAAACTAAATCTTTTGAACAAAATTTCATATTTTTATGACATCTATGAGTAGAAATCTTTACTAGATTTTTGTGCAATTTTTATTCTCCGTATTGAACATAATCAGGCCACATGGTCTGATGATCCCAGTTTTCTTGAACACCAATTTTAGCCGAACATATCCGCTTGAAATTTCAAAAATTCAAGCCTTCATCAGTTAGGCTCCAAACATGAATTCTGTTTCGCCCCAAATTCAGTTCTATTCTGACTTTCAAAGAATGAAATGCCCCAACAAATCTATGCACACGAAGGGTATAAATGGTAGCAAACGTTTGGTTCAGCACACCTGTGATTCTTGTTTAGTCAACGATAAAGTGCAAATGAATCACCCAGAATCTCTCCCAGCATGCCCACGTTACAGTTCTCGGCTGTGACAACATGAAACAGATGAGAGCGCATGTGTGCTTCATGAACATAAATCAAATATTTTTTAGGATTGTTTAGAAAATAAGTTTCTTTAAAATGACTATCATGATGACAGACTATATTTACAGGCGCTTGATACGGTTGTTAACACAGATACTTGCCTGCCATTTTTCATTGAACATATTTTGCCAGTGTATAACATTCCACTTACGAATAACATTACAAAATCCTTTACTTTGTATAAAATTTCTAACATTGAATTTGTTAACTGTGTTAATAATAACTCCCAACTTCGTTGGGAATGCCAAGGGTAAGCTACATCGCAGCACAATTTCCAGTAGAATTATTTTATTGTGCTGCACACCGTAGGATTATTCAGTAGTAGATACTTCCTAACTTTCTTGGTTGCAAAAATCCAGTTTACTCTAAACCGAATAATCAGTTTTAAGGTATGCATCATTGTCTTGATTTGGAAGTTTGTGATTTACTAGAATGTGGATTTCCATTGGATTTTGATGGAACCACATATTCAATTGCAAAGTTCGAAATCATTGCGGTACTACTTCTTTTCAAGCTCAAATGGATAATTATATACTCAAAGAATGTTTGTATGGTGGGTGGAATTTTGGGACTGTATAGTTTTTGTCCTTTTCAGTCAATGTTGCTTTCACCACTCAACAGTGTCTCAAGAGAAAAGAATTATTTTAGATTTAAGTTTTCCACCTGATCATCCTGTTGATCACTTTATTTACAAAAGTGAGTATTTGGGTCATTCAGTTCATTTGGTTTACCCTTCAGAAGACAATCTAGTTAACTTAGTCAAAACTGTTGGTAAAGATTGTCTGTTATTCAAAAAAACATTTAAGAAGAACTTATAGACAAATTCCCATCGACCCAGATGGTATTGATTTGTTAGAGAATCCCTGGAATAGTAATATTTATTTTGACAGAGTGTTGTCAGTGGGGTTAAGAAGTGCATCTTATATGTGTAAAAGAGTTACCAAAGCTATTGACTTTCTGTTAAATTGTAACAGTTGTTTCGTCATTAATTATTTAAATAATTTTTCAGAGGCCGATTCGTGTGACAAAGCGGAACAAAATATTAACTTTGTGGGAGATATTTTCTCGAGTTGTGGTTTTGAAAAATCAGTGGTGTTTTAGGGGTTAATTTCAACACTGTAGATCTTTGTCTTAATGACATTCCAAAAATATTACAAGGGATTTCATTCTTGTTTCTGATGTGGCTCCAAAAAGGAAGGCAAGTCGAAAAGAATTGGAATCTTTATTAGGGAAACTACATTTTCTTTCTTCTTGTGTAAAACTAGGACAAATATTTGTAAGTAGGCAACTTAACTGGTTACGTTCTTTAGATGATAATGGCAACATTTAGCACCTTATATCTATAGAAATCCAAACAAAAGATCTTAATTAGTAACATATATTTTTGGAAATTTATGAAGGTGTGTCCGTGATGGAAATTTAGGAATGGTGTAAACCTGATCTTCATTTCTCTTGCGATGCATCCTCGACAGGCAGTGAAGGCTTATGTTATTTCCAATTCTAGCATTCTTATTTTCCCAAATTTATACAGAATCAGTCCTTACATATGAACTGCTTGAACTCTTGACAACATGCGCATGGTTAGAAATGTGGGATAAAGGCGTCTACAATAAAAAGATAACCGTGTTCTGTGATAACAAAGTTTCAGTGACCCTGTAGAATCCCGGACGAAGTAAGAATCCTTTTTGCAAATTTGTTTGAGGGAAATTATATTTTTAGCTGTTAAGTTTGAATTTCAGATTATAGGTGAACATTTAGACAAAGACAACTGAACTGCTGATTTATTGTCTACCTAGTTCCAAAAATCTAATCGGCCTCAGTATTTTAATCCTTTACCCAACGCAGACGATATCAAAATTTATTATTTTAAATATCATTTTTTCAAATTATTCAAAAAATTCAAACCAAGCAATATCATGTGACCTCACATTGGAACAATCTCGACGAGAGCGTTCCAAAGAGGGGTCACATGATATGGTTTTGTTGATATGTTTTGAAAAATAATATTTTTTCAGCTACTGAATTGGCATATTATGCGCGGGGATGTGGTTGATTCGTTGGGTAAAGGGTTAAGAATGTTCAAAAGAAGTTTATACCAAGAAGTTTTTGCTCCTGAAAATTAATTCTTTTTTTCACAGTGCTGACAAATTTTCTTTACAGATAATTTAAACCATCCACTGCAAAAAGTAGTTTCCTCCATTCAGGCGACATTTGATGAGAAAACCATAAAAAAAATCTAAAAAACCACAGTTTCCAATATCTTTAAAATTTTGCTTATTTTACAAACTAAATCCTATTTCAGCTTCTACAGATATATTTACCTTGAATGCAAACTTTTAAGTAAAATTTTTAAATCTGTAGGATCTATTCAGAATTACCAGCGTGATGTCAAAACAATGCATTTATGGAATAACGCATACGATCCAAAAGGACATTATTATCTCGATTCATTAATGACAAGGACTGCCCACACGAATCCTCATAAACCTAAAAGAGCATTCCCAATCACACCTAATATTTTATTTTTCATTCAAAATGTTTAAATTTAGAAATTCCTACTCACGCTACGTATTGGAGTGTTACTTCTTCTTATTTTCTATACATTTGCAAGAAAATCAAATTTTGTTCCAAACACGATCTCAAGTTTAGATCCTACTCAGCAACTGTCCAGACGTAATGTTGGGGTATTCACAGACAAGCTCATTGGTCACTTTAATTGGAGAAAGACTCTTCAATTTGGATAGCGGGATTTATTAATTCCTGTAGTTAGTTTTGAATCCTCCCATTTATGCCCTGTAGCTGTTTATATTCAAATGTGCAAATTTAACTCCTGCTTCATTTACAGATCCTGCTTTTTTATTGCCGTATAAAAAGCCAGTATACGCAACTCACTTGTGATGGTTTGCAAAAGGTTTTTCCGTGAACAATTAATTAGCAAACACAGAGAACATTTCTTCAGATTTTTCTTCACATACTTTCCGAAGAGGAGGTGCCACTTTAGCAGCTACAGTGTATGGAGGGTGGATTGTAACTACATCACCCGTGGGGTGGAGTTATCACCCAAATAATATCTTTAAAATTCTGTACATATGGATAAAACACAAAAGCAATGTTTCAGCCAATAGACCTCCGGATTTAACCCCGAGGTCCATTGGCTGGAACTTTGCTGCTTATGTTTGTTTTGCTTTGCAGCAAATTTACAATTATTGTACTGGTGGAGTCGCCACTCTCTGGGTGATTTAGTGATAATACACTCTCCACGTACTGTACATTTGCATTGTGTGTGAACTAATACAGTTTCAGGGTGATTGGAGAAGCGATGCTTACAAGGTTTATTTGGAATTTAATTTGGAAGATAAAATGAAGATTGAAGTTTTAAAAGAACATGTAATAAAAAATATAAAGTTGCAAGTCAAACTTATAGGTTAGTGTGTTTAATTTAACCCAATTACTTTTGGAATCATACAGCAGCTTATCTGCAATTTTAAGTTTGAAATGTTATTGTAATTGTAGCTAAACGAACTCAATATCCCAAATTGGTTAAAATAGTGTGTGTTTCCATCCCCACGAATGTCAAGAATATTCATTGGACTGATATTATAGCCTTTCCAGATGCTACTATTTCCCATTTAACTTGGAAAATAGAGAAAGAAGTGAATTTAGATTGTGACTTTTTAATCAGTCGTGTTGGCACTTTTGGCATTGCTTCCTTAATGACGTCCTCATATAACAACTTAAATTACTATCATTAAAAACCAGTCCCAGTGTAAGCTAATTTTCTCAGCTATTTTACCACATCTTTGTGATTTTGAAACAACAGGTGACAAATTATTGCAATCGAAGTTTTAAAACATATGCTCCCAACGTCATATGCAGTTTATTCACACTTACCAGCCTTTTATTTGTAAAATATATCATTTGTCTATGAGCCATCCTTTTTACCATTCACCATTTACCCAATGCACAGGATATAAACATTTATTATTGCAATTATTTTTTTTTAAAAATTGTTCAAAACATTTCAACAAGACCGTACCATGTGACCCCTCATTGGAACGAACTCGAGATGAGCTCGTTCCAATGATAGGGCTACATGATATTGTTTTGTTGAAACTTTTTTAAAAATAGATTTGTTACCAACTTCTAAATTTAAAAATTACGCGGGCGAATGCATCCGATTCGTTGGGTAATGGGTTAAAGATGATGGTTTGCATTCAAATACAGAGGACACAAGAATATTAAGAAATTACTTTATTCAAGTCATAAAGCGTTTGAACATCAAATCGTAAGGCTGCTAAACTACAAATCATAGCATCCTTATTTTTCTTACATTTCATTGAATGCTTAGGCCTTATAGACAGTTCTTGCTTTGACTTGTGGGAATTTAATTTGTTTCTCTGCTGTCAACTTCCTTTTTTGTGTTTCTGGATGTTATTCCTTTTCCAACGTGGAAAGCCGAGACATTTGTCATAAGAAAATTCTTGAATAACTAACTAATCTTATTTTTTCGTTTTGGAGACAAAGCTCGAGTGTCTTCATTGGGGCGAGCTCAAGGAGATCGCCCCAAGAGAGGATCGCGGGCTGTGGTTTTGAAACAAGGTGTGAAAACAAAATAAAATTTGAATAACGACTTCCGAATGGCTGTGGGTGGTTTCGACGGTTATGTTAGTAAAGGGTTAACTATAAAATCACGTGTTGTCTTCGACAGCAATCGTTGTCTGGTATTCTCGTCCATGTCGCCTCACATTCTGCTCCCACCAACCATTTCGTAGTTTTACTCATACTATTACTACCTCCAAGCTAATGGGAGGAACGGTGTCAGCAGAATCAAGGGAGCGACATTTCGCAGTTGATCTTCAGCGACACTACGCACGCATGCTGGAATGAGACCAAATCAAGACATAATAACTGGAATCCACAATGTTGCTGTGTAATACCAATTTCTTTCTCTTTCTTTTGCTGATCTTTCTTTCTCTTTTTCTTTTATATCTCTCAGGGAAAGGCAGGAAGACAGCCAATCTGGCTATGCCTTCCCGTGCCAGTATACAATGCTTTAATTATTGGGATTTTGTATTTATATGTACTATAATAAATATATTTTTGTGTTGAAATTTCAAAATGTTAACTCCATGTACTATATGTATACATTGTTATATTTTAGTATACTGGCAAATAAAATATCAAATATCAATTCTTTTACTTTGGTGGCCTTCGGCTTCGTGGAGCGAGTCCAGATGAAGTGCGAGTAAATCATTTAGAATTCTATGTATGTCTAACTGCAAAGTTATTGTATGGACGCTGTTGTATATGTTTTATGTGAGAGTTTATGTTGTAATCAATACTGAAGGCCAAAACTAATCAATTATTATACGTAATCTTTTTATGTGTGCAAATCCCAGCAATCATTGTGTTATTTTTATATCAAAAGTAATTAATGATTGCTCAGAGGAGACACCTTCAGTATTCCATACGATCAATCTGATGAGTTATATTTTCTCTTCTTTCATTCTTTCATCAGATGAAAGACAAGTCCTACGAAGAAATTTTGCGTATCTAACTATAAGATTGGCCAATGATCTTTTTTATGGTATCCCCAACCTACCGGGCCCCGTCAACATTCACCTTTTTCGCACTGTAGCACAATTCATTAAAGCAACAAAGCGTTTTTAAGACTTGACCGCTAGTCAAGAGAACAAGTCTCAATTCTCTGTCCATCGCGGATAGGAGATAATACTGGGAGACATTATTGAATAACTAGACGTTTTCAACTCTTGCCTCAGGAATATAGCCCGAGACTCTTCGTCGGTGTGAGCTCATCGAGCTAGCTCCCCGGGGAGTCGTGGGCTGTGTTTTTTGAGACAAGAAATTGAAAAAAATAATTTATAAGCTGTTAACATAAAACCAAAGGCCATCTGTGTGTACTTCACAAATGGCGCGCTGCTTTCCGCATGTCTGTCCTGACTACAGCAGTGGCATGGGACTCCGCTGGAGTCGCGGTGTTGTTGAACTGAAGAATCACCCGTATAGATTTGCAAATCCGATCAGGCAGTGTGGAATTTTACTTTTCTTCTCTGCGTCCCCCCTCCCACCACACTCTTCTGTTCTGACTCTTTCAGAGTTAATCAGCCATCAGCTTTCTTCCAAGCCTTGTATGTACACAAAATTGTTTCGAAATATATATACGTTTGCTTCGCCATTGCACACACATATTTGTAACTGTTTTTAAACATTTAAGCATACTTTGTAATTTTTCAAATGTATTTTATGGAAATGATATAATCTAAATGCTGGGCACTTGTCATCCAATCCTTTTTGTTAATTATAACAAATAAAATAAATTTAATCTAATATAAATCTTCTTTCAGTCAAGCACAACGGTTTCTTTGCTCTTGCTTTCCATATTCATCATAGTGGCGGGTAATTCATTCAGTTCAATTCGTCTCGTTTGAGTCAGTCGACATGGTTCTGAGCTTTTATTTTTGAAATGAGTATCAACCGTACCGAAACGTCTCGAAGACGCGCCACGGAAACACCAGAGGCAAGGTGAATTACACAGAGCAGTGAAGTTCAATCCAAATTAATTTGTACAATTGTCAAGTCACTATGAATGTGAACTAGCGTGAAAAATGAGGTGACGGCTGTTGATTAACATTGTTTCCAAAAGTAAATTGAATATTGAATGTGTTGTTGGATCCAATTGGAGAGATTAAATTTGTGTCACAATTATAATCACAACTCACCGGGGAAAATAAATAAGTGGACATTGTTTGCAGTCAACTACATCGGGGAACAAGATTTTCCCCGGTGAGGCAATCAACAATGTTCACCTCGAACCAGAGGCCAAAACTATAAAACTTTTACAATTGTATTGTCTAGAAGTGTATTTTCTAGTTATGACTTAAATGGATTAAAATGACTTATTAGCATTTTCAAAGAGGTGGCAAGTTGGCAAATTGCGATATCTTTTAAAATGATAATAATTCATTTTAGTCAATTATATTAATAGGTAGAAATACAATTCTAGAAAATACAATTGTAAAAGTTTTATAGTATTGGCTTCAGGTTATCAAAATGTTTTGAATTAATTTCCACTTCATCGCATCGAACACTTGGTCTAATCTGGCAGTGATTCTGTCCATGTAAATGAAATCTTCCTGGTTAACTGAGACGGATAAAATGGCCAAGACAACCTGTCAGTTTACTCTGTTTCGCCGTTTCTCCGTTATAGTTAAATGTATGAACTGCATTTTCTTCAAGTTATTTTAGTTTTCCCGGTGGGCTTTAGCTCACTGTGCTGGTATACTATAGGGTGGCCTGACGTATGCATCACTTTCACAGCAATATTATTAGAAACAATTTATTTGTCATAAATGTCTGAAATCTAGTAACAATTTAAACGGTAATGTGTTGCATTTGCGTCACAAAGTGTGTATTTTGCGATTCAGTTTTGCCTAACTGATCGCAATTTTCGACATCTCTATTAACTGAACATTTTCAAAATCGGTTTTAATAGGCATATTATTATCTTCCGATATGGGAGGTGGAGTGGTTCGCGTGACCAATCTTTGTCCGCTCCTGAGATTAATTTACCCTGAGATTCTCAAGTTACATACACGTACCTTTGCTTCTGTTCAGACATGGAGACTACAGTCGTCCTAATTAGCTACGACTGTCGTGGTAAAATCCGGGACACATTGCCGATTTCCATGGCTAATTTCAAGGGCTAGTGCGATGGATACATTACCATATTAGCAACCAAATGTGGCAGGTTTACGCCTGTGTAGAGGCCTTCGAACATGATATTTATCAGGCAATAATACTCAGCCGTACTGCTACTCCAATGACTTGTATCTCAATAGTTACGGCATTGAGCTTCAAAACAAAAGGTTTACGGCTCGCTCCCTATCAGGTGTAACTGCGTTGTATCCTTGGAGAAGGCACTTAATCCCGACTGCCCACGTGAGGCACGGAAGCGCTGTGTACTATCGCGTATTTGTAAACTTGTCTTCTACTAATGCTCACTCTGCTTGTGTGAAGTTTGTACGTTGCGGAGTTTGACAGTAGGTCACTGCTGTTCAATGGTTCTCTCTGGGTACTCCAGCATCCTCCACCCATAAAACTGTCTGACGCGAGATAACCCTGGATGTCGAAAATGTCGTCAAACCCCAATAAAATGGCAAAAACAAAAATACAACCTCAAGGATGTACGCTCCTGCTTCTACAGTGCAGCCTCAGTGGACTGGTCGTAATCCACCCGAGGGCAGTGATGTCAACGCATACGTTTACCAGGTAATAAACTTTATCAACAGAAAAATATTAGTTAATGAAACACCGGGTTGTACCCGGTGATTCATTAATTAAAGTTTTTGATGATTATTCCTATAATTAGTGTTTGGAATCTAATATTTCTGCGTCTGTGGAAATATTGACCTCCTGTGGAATGTAACCAGTCCATGGCGACCATACTGTACATGTAATTACCCAACTCTCCAACAACAGCTGATCACAAATAGTAATCGGAGCAAAGTACATTCTACAATGTTTCAGCCAAGCTCTTATACCATCAGTCTAATTCTGTTGGGAATTCGACGTTGTTACAGGCTATTCAGTTATCCTCTATCCGTGGAGTTTGCGCGCAGAGTACAGTTTATGTAATGCCATGTCCTTTTACACGCAAAGATATGCAGATGTTTTTTGGTGGTCCAGTTAAAGATATTCAAATCAATAAGTATTTAATTCCCCTTGCAAACACTGAGATATTAACACAATTAGTGGAACTACGCGGTGTTATCGTAAAACTACTGCCGTGACTAATCTCCGTTGGTAATTGTTTAATAAGGAAGCATCTCTGGTGGAATTGGTAAAGCCACTGAAGATTCTCTTAAATCAAGTCTCGATCGTGTCTTGCATGATTTCAAAGCAAATGAGTTTGCGGTATTTTTATATTCAATCGTCTGGAACTTTTCTGTTGGTCGGAAAGCGAACCGTAGGTTCGCTTTTCGGACCAACTGAAATATGCAGGACGACTGAATCTATCCATCGACTATTTGAGGGCTAGACTGGTTCCAGGCCATAACTGCGTAGATTTTCTAACGTAAGTTGCCTGGTAGCTTGAGGGTTTGTGTTTCAGCCACTCTTGATTACAGGGCGTAAAGAGTGTTTTACTACTCGTTGACTATGCGCACAACCATCGCATTTATATCCCATTGCTTAGACAGTGGAAATTTTAGGGCACATCAGGGATGCTGACAGTTTATGAACCTCCGGACAAATTACCCGATGGTACGTGATGGGTCTAACGGTGTCTACTGATCTAGCAAGTGAGAGTTTGGGCGCTAATTAGCAAAAATGTTTTCCGTGTTTGCCATTTCGCATGTTCCACATATCTTCATACTAAATAATCATCCCACATTTCTTTCGGAAAGATAATACTTCGAGTTTGTGTTTAGATTCAGGAACAACATCGGGGTTTCTAAAATTGCATAATGTCTGTGAACCTTCCAAAGGATGTGGATATACCCCTCATAAAATTGTTATTATTTATCTTATTTCACATCAAAATACATGTCTCAATTGGCCCCAATCCTTTTTATACCCTCTAATGGAGAGTGTAGCTGAGAAATTGAACATAAATTGAATATGAGTAGACAGTGACTAATGACCATTTAGATGAAGGTGGGCAATTGGACAGTATTTACGCACTGGTTGATTGGTGTATCAACACAGCATGTAAATCCCAGAGGCAAGAAACCAAGCAAATATCAGTTGGCATACAAACCCTTCTGTCTTTCGATAGAAACAAATATTCATTCAGATCATACATGCAAGTAGCTCACTAAACAAGTGAACTTGAACCCTTAAAATATTCTTTTAGCACAACAAGACATTTTTGATGTACTTTCATTACCCAGATCAATGAGGACCAATATACTGCCGTAGGTCGTACCGAAAGCAACTACTTTGTTGATAAACCAGCATTTTATCTAGAAGTTCCAAACATACAAATGGAGAGAAACAGACACAAAGGATATGAAATGAGTGTTTCTTCAATATGATATTTATGAAAATTTGGACAAGCTTTTTAAATATCATATTGAAGAAACACGAATGTCAAATTGTATTTATCATATAACCGCCAATTGAACAAGTGTGTGTGTGGGGGGGGGGGGGGGGGGGGGTGGGGGAGTTAAATGGAATCGGTAAGGGTTCAAGAAAGGAGTTTCAATATCAAAGAGCAATGCCGCCAAGACGCGTTACAGAGTCATTCGATCGGACTGCGAAACTGTAGTAAAGTCAAGCCCACCAATATTCACAATATTCACTTCATAAGCATGGTAAGCTGTCGCCAAAAATTCTAAGTGCTGATATGTAAAATATATTATGATTACAATACTGCGACTGAAAAGGCAGTCTTTCGTCGTCAGGTACATGACTGGGTGGGGATTTCCCCCCCCCCCCCCCCAATAAAAAAAAACTGCGAAATAACGACCAGTGAAGAAAAACAGATAAACTAATATATTGAACTTGTGTTCAAAATCAGTCTTGTTCAGCATGTGAGATTCTATTGCGTTGCAGGATTGAAAACGGACGGAAAACCTCGACTCAACCTGAAGGAAATGAGGAAAGGGAAATCGGTTGGCTTGGATTGTATTTCGAACATTGTTATACAAGATATATTCGTGGACCATCCGATGAAACCCGTCAACATGTTATTTTTGGTTCCCGTATTCACGAGTCCAGTCAAGTGACTATTTTTGTATGGTGGTGAATTATCGTCTACCAAAGTAACTACGACTTATAAAGATCGACAGCCATATGAACCGTTGCATATCAAGAGGTGCAACGTACGTACGTACCTGTGCAAACCTTCGTCCAAATATAGTGTAT
Source organism: Pictodentalium vernedei (assembly GCA_031216915.1). NCBI lineage: Eukaryota > Metazoa > Mollusca > Scaphopoda > Dentaliida > Dentaliidae > Pictodentalium > Pictodentalium vernedei. Next base: position 230,181,094 of record CM062294.1, read on the forward strand.
TAGCCGAGCCAGGACGGTTTCACACTCTCATAGGCGCTAAGTTGCAAATGGCGAAATGTGACATGGATGTATCATCTCTTGATCTTCGTTCGTTAGGGAACAGTGGCGTATCCAGGGGGTCCTGGAGGCCGTAGCCACCCCTAAAATTTCGCTGACCCCCACCCCAGTAGAAGAAAAAACATTGGCGCAATGCAACAGAATATATAGAGCCCTAAATTATTCTCCAATATAGGGTTACACACGCCCTGAATGCCTCAGATTCGATCACTGAAAAGGACGGTCAAGGTAGGTACCTATATTAGTACCGGTGATGGCACTAGGGCGATTGTATCCAAGGCTATCGAAAGTGCTTCGAGTGGAACAAGCGTTATCGTTGTTGCCGATGGCAGAGATATTCCGGTACTTTGGTGCACCATTGGAGAATCCATATGGCGGATATGTATTTACGATCTGTGGTGCGTAGATCGGTGGGTGATATCCCTACAAAATCGGGGATGTTGTTTCCTAAGTTGGTCAGGTTGTTAAATTACGAATCATATTTTCCCATGCATGGAGCGGATGTGACACCACCTTGGCAGCTTTCGGACAGAGAAAAACAAATATTCCGAAACAGATAGGGGAGGGGGGTCTGCTCAAATCAAAGTAAGTGAGGTTTCCTTCACTCCTGAACAAGTTGGTTCAGCGGGAGAAAGCTGGGGAATCACGTGGTAGACTTCGTTACGACAGGTTCGTGGAAATGGTGGCCCATTGCAAAGGCCCTGTAGAACAACAGAACTTCCTCCCAACAGAGAGAGCGGCTCTTTGCGTGTGCATCTGCAGACTTCCCATTGTGGTTTGTTGTCCAATGAATGTTTTAGACCCCACGAACTGGGGTTGGAAGCACCAAAAATACAAGATGACAAGCAGAAATACATGCGGAACCAATACATGTTCCTGTCGCAAGCATGGTCTGAAGTGTGTGACAGGTTGTGGTGAATGTAGGGTGATGCTTGTCAGAATTCTGAAGAAGTTGTGGCCGACGATTTTGAGGATCCTTAATGGTGTTGACCCCTCAACCTCAAGCCATTTTGAAGGCCATCTCTGGAGTTTTTTCGGATAAAATATTTGATATCGTAGGTTAGTGCCATTATTCGTCTGAAAACATATAAGTCGGATACCGTTACGGAACGTGTGTTCTCTGCCGATTTGCATGCCTTTTCCGGAATCTGAAGCCATTTTGGCGGCCATCTACCGAGTCGTTCCAGGTCCATGACCCCAAAGGTGCCTTAGCGAGTCTCGGTTGAACTTTTGACACATATCTAGTTCGAACGTCTTCAGAGGTTGACTATCTTTGGACTTATAATGTCGTTTCCGAGTTTCTCTCAATTTGGCTGCCATCATGAATGTAATCTTGTCTATAAAGTTTGGGGTCGTCTCGAAGTGCCGACGGCTATTGTTTCCAAAGGTAGGACAAGAAGGTGTGATTAATCCTCTACACCAAAGGGAAGGAGATTATAGTTTATTTCTAATTTATAGGAGAGATTTCGGCAATAACGAGAAATATTTTTATAAATCAAGAACCGATATTTTTGGACGAGAAAGAACATAAATAGCATTTTTGATTGATAAAATATTTTTCGCAACAAATGGATAGCGGTTTTCGATCGATAAAATATACGGGAAAATATTTAATAAATCAGAAAAAAATGAAAAGGTTATTTTCGTTCTCCCCATTATCTGCAATAAGGAATCTATCACCAACTGTAGTGCTTTTGTATGTGTCCGGCAGATCTATGGATGACCGTGTCGTTGGGAGAGGCGGCCTGGTCTTTGCACGAGATCGATATAAGGCCGATCTTACACTATAATACTTGGGAACTTTTTCAACAACACTTGATTCGGTTTGGTCATTTCTGAGTGAAGCTACTAGATCCTGATATAGAGAAGCCACGGGCTTAGTGTCACAACTCACAATATTTTTCACATTTGTCTAAAACGTATCAACTTTAATCTGTTCGAAGTCTGCTGGGTGATTGTGTTGAGCACCAACAGAGGAAACTATATCATTCTTCGTATTTAATGTTGCACCACAGCCATTTTTACAGCATACCCAGTGTATTGCGTCGGACCTCCGTGATTTTATTCTTTGTTTATAGTCATTAAATACTAAATTATTTCCACCTCTACCATTTGGAATGTATGTCGCACTGACCTGAAAGTTTGCCTTTTTGACTGCAGAAGTGAATGAATGAAAGGTTTTAGCGCGCCGAAGGGATTTACAAATCCCTTGCACCCGGTTAACCTTATTATTTTATTTCACTTGGAACACACGGGCCTACCTTTCCTATCGCCCAAAATGGAGTCTGAGGGCGGGGGGGGGGGGGGGGGGGGTATGCACGCGGTTAGAATACCCGGCAGTTTACGTTGGAGTGTTAGATGGTCAATACTCAATCCCTTAACGTCTTTAAAACTATTAGAGAGTGGGCTCTGTTCGGTTCCAGTTCAGCGATGGTAGAGGTTTGAGTCCCACCATGGTGGCGAGCCAGAATGTAATGTTGTGCAATGGCAAGTTTAAGGGAAGAAGAGAAAAGAAAACCAAACAGCAACGCCGGTTTGGTAGCGGCCCCGGTATATGACCATAGCGGTTACAAAAAGAAGTGGAGAAAGCTCCAACAGTTTAGTTTGGAAAACCGGGAGTCATCCATCCAGCCTTCTGGGAGATAGGATGCCGTATGTGATTTTGAGGTATCTGGTTATCCTTCGGGAATTCCAAATGACCTCCTCCACCCCCCCCCAAAAAAAAAAACAACAACAAAAAACACCCTCTCATTGACACACACCCTGTTAAATCTTTATTCAAATGTTTATTTATATAAAATGTACACTCGTCCCCAGCCAGACAAGCTTGTTTCAGTCCTTGCCTAGTGTTTGGTGGTTTCTTGTATATGTTGCAGAAAGGTAGGTTGCACCAATTCCTCCTACGCTTTGTCTACCATTTCCATGCGTCTTCTTGATAAGAGTGTTGCAAGAAAATTTGAGAATGTTCAATTAGAAAAGTTATAGGTAGAGAGAAAGATAGGTATCTACTATTGTATATTGTGCCTGCTGTGTGATTGTTGCTATGGATGGGGCAAGGGGTGTGTTTCTTCGGAGCCCACTCCCCACACGCAGAGTTGCGAGGCAGTCCTCACAGACTCAATCCTAAAGATCTCAATGAGTAGCGAGGCAATCCTCACTGACTCCACGCAGTTTAATTCTATTGAGTAATTTTAATTTACTGTGGATTATTTTGTTTTTCTGTTTAGGGTTCGGTGTTCGTTCAGCTTCACCATTGATTCACTATCCTGGAGTATGTGGAGGGTTTTGTTATATAGATCTTATTAAACGCATTTCAATCGCGCTTCAGCAGAGTTGCGAGGCAGTCCTCACAGACTCTATCCTAAAGTTCCCAATGAGTAGCGAGGCAATCCTCACTGACTCCACGCGATTTAGTTAAATTGTATAATTTTTATTTTATTTTATTTTATTATTTTTTTTTATTTTCTGGAAACTTATTTTGTCTTTCTGTTAAGGGATCGGTGTTCGTTCAGCTCAACCATTAATTCACTATCTTGGAGTCTGTTGAGGGTTTTGTTTTGTAGGTCTTTTAATCGCGTATCAATAGTTTCTATTTTTGCTAGCTCGTGAAGTTCCTTTATCGGTGTCCATTTCGGTTTGCATAGTGCCACTCGCAGGGCATAATTTTGAACCCTCTGTAGCTTCTGAATGTTGGTTTTGCTTAGGTCGCTTGTTATTATGGCACCGTATTCTAGTACCTGACGTATAAATGTTTTGTAGAGCTTGAGAAGCACATCTTTGTTTACTCCCCAATTTCTACCTCTGATCATCTTCAGAAAATTGATACGTTTAGTAGCTCTAACCGTAATGGAGTTTACGTGACTGTTTAGACTGAGATTGCTATCTAGGATAAATCCCAAAAATTTGGCCTCTTTGTTTGCTTCATGTTTGTAATCGTATAACTGGAGATCGATACTCAGGACTGGTTTTTTCCTTTGGTTTTTGAAGAACGTAACTTTTTGAGTTTTGGCGGCATTGAGTTTGATGCGCCACAGGGCGCACCAGCTCTCGAGATAGCGAATGGTATCCTGTAGACGATTTTTAATTATGTTTCTGGACTTGCTGGCTGTCCAAATGCAACGTTTTTCCCTACTTTTTCTATATCATTCACATATATTATGAAAAAAGCGGACTTAGAACCGACCCTTGTGGTGTTCCCGCTTCGAGTATTACTTCCTCTGACACCTCGCGATTAACCCTCACCTTGATTTTTCGGTCAATTAGAAATGATGATATGATCCTTAGAATTTTAGTGGGTAATCCCATTTTCGCTAGTTTATATCTCATGCCATTGTGCCATACCGAGTCGAACGCTTTTTCTACATCCAAGAAAAGCGCGGTTCCGATTTCGTTTTGACTAAATGCTGTTTTCATATAATCGACCAGTCTATATACGTGTTCGATTCCCTCTTTCTGACTCCTATACACTCTTTGCCATTTGTTGAAAAAGTTGATTGATTCGAGAAAACTGCGAAGTCTCGTAGTGGGAATCCGCTCAAATATTTTCCCAACACAGCTAAGCAAGCTGATTGGGCGGTAGTTAGAAGGGTTGGTAAGGTCTTTGTCGGGTTTAGGTATCATGACTCCTGTGGCCACTTTCCAGCATTTTGGGAAGTACCCACAGGAGAGACAGCAGTTTAGGAGTTTGGTAAGTCTGCAGTAGAAGATGTTGCGGCACTGTTTCATTATTTTGTAAGAGACTTCGTCTCCTCTTGGGGACGAAGATGACCTGCATTTTCTGATTATACCCAGGACCTCTTCTACGCTTATTGGTTCGGTTAATTCATGGTCGTCCCCGTCTTCATGCCTTTGGTCGAAGTTCGGTTCATTGAAAATTGAGTTGTTATCTTGGACAAATTTATTTACTTTTACCTTAAAATCGTTGTCATATCTGTTCCCTTCTTGTGGACGATGCGCCTTCTTTAGAAGTTCGGCAAAAGCACTGGCCTTTGCCTTGTCGTCTCTGGCCATAGTTCCGTCGCTAGTCTTCAGCGCATTATTATTGGCAATTTTGCTCTTTTGGCCAGTAAGAGTTTTAAATGTATCCCAGAACCTCTTAGGTTCTCTCAGCCCATTTAGGTTTTCGGTTGCTTTTTCCCCTCTCGCGCGATTGTCGTTAGCTATGGCCTTTTTTACTTCCCCATGTAGGCGATTATACGCGGTTTGAAGTTCTGCTCTTTTCATTTGATCATTCTCTGATTGGTAAGCCCGGAAGGCTTTTCTTTTTTGTTTGATTATTTGAAGAGTTGTTTGGGTTATTCTGTTTATCCGCGTCTTTACTGTTTGCTTGGGACAAATTTCATCTAGTGTACTGTTGATAACCTCGTTAAGGTGGGTGCAGGCTTTTTCTAGTTCATGAGCATTTGAGGGGTCATTTGCCTTTATTTTATATCGATAATGTTTCTGAAGAGGTTCCAGTCAATTTTTGATAAGTTCCTCCTATTCACGGGAGGATACCTTGCGAGACCAGTATTCCATTTCAGAGTGGCGTGAACCGGCAGGTGATCACTGCCTAGATCATCATCTCCTACAAATATGTCTTGCATTTGGCTGGTTAGTGATTTGCTGGTGATAATCAAGTCTAGGATATCTGATTGATGGAGTGGGTTGTTGCTTATGTATGTTACGTCTTGATCGTTATTTACCACGAACAGATCGAGTTCTTCAATGATGTGGAAAAGGGCGTCACCATTAGGCTCAGTCTTATGACAACCGAATACCTGGTGTTTGGAATTGAAATCACCCAAGAATATGCAGTGCTTGTACTTGTTGGTAAAAAAAAAATTCAAATACTTTACTGTCTACTGTTGCTTGCGGCTTGTTATAATATGATATGATGGCCACGTGTTTGTGGTCAAGTTCAATTTCAGCTGCAATCACTTCAGCATTGAGGTGGACGTATGGTATTGACTTGTATTTAATCTCCTGCCTTATTAGCAGAGCAACACCGCCGCCTTTTTGGGCGGGGCGATCTCTTCTAATAATATCAAAACCACATAACGAGAATTGTTTGTTTGGTTTAAGCCATGTTTCGCTAATTCCAATTACATCCGTATTTTTTAAATAATGTGACATTTGCAAATTTTTCTGATTAACGCTTCGAGCGTTCCACTGGACTATTTTTAGTGTATCCATGAATGGTTTAGGAATAACTGTACTAAGTTTATTTAAGTTTAATTACTATTTGTAATATTGTTACATAATTATATTCTGTTGACGGCCGCTTCTAATAGCGTGTGAGATATTTGAGTATTATATAACTTAGAGGCTGTTTTACTAATCTCTTTGCAAACGTCCGAAAGACTGGTGTCCAAGTGTTTCTTCATTATGCTGAAAATAGAGCCAGCCATTAGAGTACACGTGGAATAAGGGGAAAATGAGTTCTCGACATTACTTACATTTAGAGCTTTAAGCTGGATGTTTGTTTTAACTTTTTTGAAGTCACTACAACCCCGGTAGTTGCTGGGGGTGTTGACCACCGCAGTTCGGGCATTTCAGAGTTTTAGCACTACATGCCTTCGCGATGTGTTTGTCACCACATTTCATACATCGTTGCTCCCCGTTGCATTTGTGTGACAAGTGCCCAAATTTCTGACACTTGTGACACTGAACGGGTTGCGGAAGAACACGATATTCCTCGGTTTCGTATTTTTTGCTATTAATAATTACCCCTTTGCTTATCAGATTTAATTTCGTTGCTCTATTAGGGCATTTTACTTCTATTTTCCAAGTATGGTTACCCGTGGCTTTGGAGATCAGTCCACGAGCATCCTGGAAGGGCTTTATCAATCGAGTTTTTTTCCGTTTTGGGTTGGACGCGTATGATTACGACACAGGGGTTTGGTTGCGGATGGCCCTGTGTCTTGTTGGTTTTATTGGTCACCTTAGGGGCGTTTTGGCTTTTACTTTATCGGCGTCGCGCTATCGGTTGGGCTAGCAGTCGCAGTCGCATTCACTATTTCCGGTGATGTAGACTTTGTTGCGTTAACAGAGCCCCCATTTCTTGGTGTGACCACCGAGTCCTTTTCAGTAGCGGTGCTCTGTGAATTTTTCTTGATGATTATTGTCTTCTTGACATGCCGATCAATAGTCATACAGAAACCATTTTCGTCTTCGACATTCACGGTTTCATCATTTTCACGGAACCCATTGGAGAGTTTCCTTTTCGACCGATTTTGGTTTGGTGATTTTTTCTGTCGCTGCGATTTGGGGACTTTAGCTGAATTTTTATCCAATTGAATTTCAACCGCCACGGCCGTGGAAACTGCGACCGTGTTGGTAGCTTCTTCTACTATGCAACGCAGCCAGTTATCCTGGCTGGGGGTAATTAGATCTGAATCTATTTCTGTTATCCCCGCCAGTGAGCCTGCGGACGCAGGTCTTCTCATTTCTGTAGCGGCATCAATACATGGTAAATCAGGAACTGGAGGAGCATGGTCCTCCTTACTTGGTTTGGCTTTCAGAATTGCCTTTTCCAATTCCCTTCTCAATTCAGCCCTTTCTTTATCTGCCTGTCGCTTCTGGGCTTGAAGCTCTGACCGCAAACCCTCTGTGGTGTCATTTAACCTGGCTATTTCTTTCTGGAAGCCAGACATCATCGACATCGTCGATGTCATATCAGTTTTAGTGGAATTTCCACTGTTGCTCAGACTACCAGAATTAAAGACAGAACTGTTTAACTGAGCTTGACTTTGTTTATCCTTTGTTTTAATTTGTAAATAATTCTAAAATTTATTTTTTAAGTTATTAGAGATTTTAATTTAATTGTATTGACTTAAATATGCAGATAGAAATAGGAAGAGAAAAAAGTAAACACTTACAGTGATACAAAAAGATACACAGAAATGGACTGCAGAATGAATGAATGAAAGGTTTTAGCGCGCCGAAGGCGCGCAGGGACGATGTGGGATTTACAAATCCCTTGTGACCCGGTTAGCCTTATTTTATTTCACTTGGATCTTGGATCACACAGGCCTAGCTTTCCTATTGCCTCAAATGGGGTCTGCAGAAGTTGCTGGGTGGGAGACATATATAGGGCCTGCCGATACAGTGAATTTTAGTTGTCCAAAGGATGCCGCATTTTGTTTGGACAAAACATAGTTGACAGAGTTAACAAAGTTATCGAAGTTGTATATGCAACTTTCTACTCATTGATAAGTGCTAATTATTTGAGAGTTGTCGGCAGAGCAAACTAAACACAACTCATCTACTTAATCGAAACAAACTATAACAAACTATAACAACACTACCTTTTGTGAACTCTTGTGCAATTTTGTGAGTGTTTATCTTTAACAATATCTATTTTCTGTCTGCTTTTCTCTGTAATAATAATAATAACATTTTGGCCAGCCGCTGATTTGTCGCGGTTCTCGGGCGAGAAGGCCATGGTTACCCCTGTACTCCCAACTGCCTCCCTATTCCCACGCTTTTCCTCTCCTCCCAACACTCGGAGACAAACTGCTTGATGTTATCCCTTGTCCCATTCTTCCTAATCTCTCCGATTAGCATATTAACCCTCTCCTTTGAGTCTCCCCCTAACCACATGTCCTTCATTCTCCCATCCCACTTTCCCATTATACTCCCAGTGAATCTCATTCTTTTAGACTGATACTTTGGGCATTCTAGAAGAAAGTGTTCCAGGGTCTTTACCATGTCCAAGTTACACATCTGGCACTCCCTTTCACCATCTTTCCCAATTTTTCCCATCAGCTCCAGGGATCGCGACCTCAGCTTGAACAAAAGTGACCCCCCAAAGGTGCCATCAAGGCACTCTTCAAAACCTGGCTTCTCTTTATCACGCAGGCCACCCAAAGACCTCTTTGATTTGATCCCCTCTCGCCAATTACGGTTACAATCCTCCATGACCCTTTCACTGACGATTTTTTTTACCCTGGTTTGCCCCAACATTCAGGTCCGAGATCTCCAATGAGTAGTTCTCTACTAGCTCCCTCACTTGGACCATCCACCCCGTTTTGATATTTAATTTAAACAATATTTATTCATGAAAAAGTATGATGCATACATATAATAAACTACAACATGATTGTCATACAGAGTGCGCAATATAATGGTATGCATTAAAGTAATGAGTCAAGAACGAGATTTGTTGAAAGGATTCAGCAGTAAGCTTTAAGCTTTTATAAGCCGTCTTCTCTGGAATACTGACGAAGTTTGATAGTAGCTGCAAACACTAAGTAAACTATTGTTTAAACATAGAAGACAGAGAGAGTAAGGAGTGCAGTAGAGAGAATGAGAGAATGGAAAGGAAAGGGAAACTTATCCCCTTGCCCAACACGTGTAGCAGGCGACACGCGAAGAAAAAATGTTTCAATAACTGGAAATTTCAATGACAGTCTCTAGAACACGGCTCACGGTCCCTCACTGGAACGAGCTCGTTGAGCTCATTCAATGGGGGTCATAAGCCATGTTCCCGAGACAAAAACTGAAAATATAAAAGGATTTAGATGGCAATTGTATGGGTTACACGGCGGTACATTGGGCAAGGGGTTAAGTAGGAAACGAGGGGACAACCTGAATTCAATGTTCGCTACCAAAGAATATTCAATAGGGCAGCCTCAAAAGTGTATCGGTAACGGTGGCCCATTTGTGTAACAATCAACACCGGGAGAGTCTAAGAGTGCACCGCTACTATTGAAAGCGTCCACTCAGTATGATATAGTCCTGCACGGCTCTGAAGACAAGAAGATTTTCGTTATTATTTAGTCGTTCGGATCCAAATAAGAGTGTGGAAAGCTCAAGAGTAATTGGCAATGCATTGATTGTGGAATCACGAGCATCGTTAAAGATTGGGCAGTGCACAAGATAGTGCTCAGTAGTTTCAAGGTCCGCACACTGGCAACGTGGAGATGTTGAGAGATGGTTATAGTATAAGTGGGCGTTGATATTACTGCAATGCAGGCGTAATCTGCAATGATAAATTTGGGCAGCACGGGATTTGGCTCCATAAAAAAAAATTGGTGGTCGATGGTTCGCACCATTTATAAACGTCTTGAAGTTTATGAGGGAACAATTTTCTCTTACTGAGGGGGGTAATCCATTCCACTGGTCGGTAACTTCCGGGATAAACGAGACCTTATATAAATTGGTGTGACAAAAGGGAACACGGTGGTTATTTTCGGATCGGAGATTGTGGCTTTGGGTAATAGATGAAATAATTGGGGGCACCTTATTGGAGATATATGGAGGTGTTAATTTATGATACATCTTGAAAAATTGGATGAGCTTGTGCTTTCGGCGTCTTTCTTCCAGTGGATCCCATTGGGTTTCTGTGTAGAGAAGGTCTTTACTGCAGCTCACAGTGGCGCCAGTAACTATCCTTGCTGCAGCTACTTGTATTTTCTCCAGGTCCGCAGCTTGAGTTGCTGAGCAGTTGTCCCAGACAGAGTCAGCGTATTCTAAAAGAGGTCGGACAAATGCGAAGTATATCTTTTCAAGGACTTTCCGGTCAAGTGTAAATTTGTTGGCCCTGAGCATGTCAATACGTGTCCAGGCTTTAGCGCACACATGATCGATATGGTCGTTCCATGTACAACCTTTATTCAAAATTACACCCAGATGCTTATGGCTGCTCACCTCAGAGATTTGAGTTCCGCTTAAATATATTGGTGGGTGCACCGGGACATTACTTTTACGTGATACGATCATGGTTTCCGTTTTAAGGGGGTTGAAGGGAGCGCGGTGGCTCAGTAGGTAGAGGTGCAGGCTGAAAGCCGAGAGGTCCTCGGTTCGAATCCCACCTGCGGCAACCGCGTTGTGTCCTTGGGCAAGGCACTTCATCTCCATTGCCCGCGTGGGGGCACGATGACGCCGTGTACTAAGGCGTACTGCACGTCGATGGTACGCATGTCTTCAACAAATCTAACCCTGCCTGTGCTGCAGTGCGGAGTTACGATGTTGGGGAGCTGGCAGCTGCTCGTCGTTGCTCAGTGGTTCTCTCCGGGTACTCCGGCTTCCTCCACCCGTAAAACTGTCACGGTCATGATTAGCCATTGTGCATAAATATGTGACCTTAAACATCAATAAATAAATAAATAAATAAGGGGGTTGAACTCAACGAGCCAAGTTTTAGCCCAGTGTTCAATTGTGGCTAAATCACGGTTGAGTATGATGGCACCTTGGTCAGGATTCTCAGTTATAAGATAAAGGGATGTATCATCTGCAAATAAACGTATACTGCTAAGTAGGTTTTCAGTAATATTGTTGATGTAAATCAGGAATAACAGGGGACCAAGGATCGAGCCATGCGGGACACCAGACGTTATTGGTTTCCAAGGGGAAGCCTCAGAGGCTACAAGGACACGCTGGTACCGATCGGAAAGGTAAGATTTTAGGAAACAAAGCAAGTCACCAGATATTCCTATTCTCTCGAGCTTGTGGATAAGACCAACATGCCAAACTTTATCAAATGCCTTGCTAACATCACAAAAGACAACTCTTGCTTCTTTTCCTTCGTCAAGAGCATGACAGAATTCATCATAGAGGTCTGTCAGTTGTAGGACCGTAGAGTCACCTGGGGTAAAACCAGACTGGAACTGGCTCAGTATATTGTTATCACCTAAAAAATGCCATAATCGTTTGAAGACACATTTTTCAAGTACTTTACCAGTACAGCTAAGCAAAGATACTGGGCGATAGTTAGTAACTACATTAGACGGGTTCTTTTTCAACACCGGTGTCACATTGGCTTTTTTCCATAAAATTGGAAAATAACAGTTATCTAATAACCTATTGAAGAGGGCCGTAAGTGGGTCACACAAAGAGTGACTACATTCTTTTAAAAGCCTGGGACTTATGAGATCGGGACGAGATGCCTTCGATACCTTAATACTCTTGATTACTTCGTACACTTCCTTGCTTTCAAGTGTTATCTTGTCAAGCGTTTGAAGGGGCGGATCTGGCAAGGATGCATTAGTGTCATCCAATGTCGAAATGGAACAGAAGTATTCATTGAACACTTCCGCCTTTTCGAGATTGGTTGAATAGAGTTTGTTAAGCTGACTTATAGTAGGGATTCCGGGGATATTTTTACAGATAAATGTTTTTAATGTTTTCCACCATACTGATGAGGGTGTTTCCGAACAACTTAGTTCTGATTGGACTTTCGATATGTATGTAGATTTGGCTTTCCTAACAGCTGATACGACTTCATTTCGTTTGTGCTTATATCTCACCCAGTCGTGTTGTTGACCAGTGCGCTTTGCTCTACGATATAATCGTGTTCTTTGCCTTATCAATAACCGAATTTGGTGATGCATCCATTTGGGCTGGTTAGCCCTGGAAGTTATCAGTTTGTTGGGAATAAATTTAGATGCTGTTTCAAGTAATTGATCGGTGAAGGTGGATACTATAGTGTCCGGGCACGAATGATCAAGCAATCTTTCCCAGTCTACGTTATTGAATGCTGTGTTTAGACCGTCAAAGTTTTCCTCTGCATACAACCATATGCGTCTCTTAAAGTTTTTAGGCTTTTCTTTCTTGAATTCAATAGCAATACAAATTGGACAATGATAACGAGTCATGTCAGGTACAAGTGGTTCTAGGACTTCACATTCCAGTACATATACAGTATTACTAACAGCAAATAGGTCAATTAGAGATGCAGATGATTCGGTAAAGCATGTTGGCTCTTCCACAAGCTGTCTAAGATTGAAATAATTACTTAGTTCCTGGAAGCGACCCTTGGGAGAACCATATTGGTTGTCGTTGAAGTCACCAGTAATAATTATGTCTGAAATTAAGGTATCTTTGGCTTTGTCAATAGACGCCGTAATTTTATCCTAAACATCTGAGGGTGGGCGGTAAAATATTCCTAGCAGCAGCGACTTATCATGGGTCATGAACACTTCAGCCCAGATACACTCAATGTCATTCACCTCAAGATCAGTTCTATGCCGAAAGCACAACCCGTCCTTCACGTAGAGGGCAACACCCTCCCCTCGACAAACGGTTAAACCGTATGGGTTCTTGGAAACCATGGATCGTAATATCTGATGTTAGGTCCGATCATTGAAGCCAGGTCTCAGTGAATGCTAAGATATCAGAGAAATGGATTCATACTCTATTATGTCTACTTTAGGCTTCAGGCTTTGGATGTTCAGATGAAAGATTTTTAATGCATCGGGGGTATTTTCTGTGTTCACAGAGCCTGGTCCAGGGTTTGATTCAATGTCTCCAGACAATAACAAAACCACAGCCGATACCAATATAAAATAACAGATGGTTGAAGTAGATGGCGTTGCAGCTGGTATATTTGATGTCGGTCGGAGTTTGGGTCTTTCAACATTCGTACAAAGATCATTACTGCATTGGCAGCGTAGGATAAATTTGTTGAATAAAAGATGAAACAGGGCTGATGTCACACACAGTGAGGCTGACCTGAACCTCAACACGCATACACCACATGTAAAGATGCGCAAGAGCACAAAGGGACTGATGTTTTGTTAGTCTTCTTTTCAGGCCGCGAGCATAAACTACAGTATTGAATGTACCAATCCGGGCGCGATAAGACTCAAGACTATACATTATGTAATCTGCGGTTGGTAATATACAGGTATCCATGATGCCCAGCGGTTGGTAACTTTCAATGACAAGATCATTCTACAGTGGTACGAATTAAATTCAGGTCGTTTTGTACAAGAGTTTGGAAGAAAGTGGGTAGAGTAACCTCGAAGAGAAATATAACAGAAAATGGTAAAGAGAAATGGAAAAGAGATATTGGAAAAGCAATTCATGTGATGATATGAACAGCTTACTCAAAGTCAAACTACATAAATCTCTAAGCGGATATTACAAGTAGAATAAATCAGGACTGGTTGGATTTCTTATTGGACAAAGAGAGCAAAGCAAAGGGGAAGACGAAATAAATTAAAAGGAAATAATATTTGTGGAGATAATAGTTGTGGTATTTCTGCTTAGTGCAGGATTCATATAAACACGTGTGCCCATACACACATGCATACACACGCATACATACGTAGGCATACACATGCATGTATACGTACGCACGCGTGCGCATGCATGCACATACATATCCAATTCGAACTGAAATCTGGAATTTCAGCACATATATACACTCACCTAGATGTACATACATGTACATATACACGTACGGTATATTATTTATATATATCTCCACCCCCAAGAAGGTAATACACAAAGAAGATCAGCGTTCGGTAGTGCGTTTGATTGAGCAGGATCCATCAGGGTTGGTGTACCACTAGCAAGCTTTGTTTTTGGTTCTAAGAGTAAAATCAATAGGAAAAATGGAAACCCTTCTGGCGCGAAAATCGAAAGTTGTCAGAAGGGGATACCTGTTGTGCTGGCGTGGTACCGAACAAGTGGATCCACCCTATATCTTGTTGTGAGGTTAATCCATCTTGCAACAGATAAGTTTCCATAGGAAGACGATAAAATGGTAATGATTGTGGTGTTGGTAATAATGATAATAATAATTCCAATGCCAAGAGGTTCACACAGATCGGAAAATCATGACTGATAGCGCTAAGATGACATCGGAGGAATCGAACATAGAAAACTATAATGATAATTGTGATAGTAATAATTGTAATAATAAAAAAGGCACTGCGAGCCTCGAATTTCTATTCGAATCGAATCTCGAAACGAATCATGTCAGAGATTCGCGAACCGAATCAAATTTTGAATCGAATCGGCATGCTTCACAGACACCGAGATTTACTACCGATTTCAGTCGTCTGAAGACATTTGTGAACAGTGCACTTTGCGTAGAATAGAGCGATTTGGTGAGCACGGGGTGGCATGAAAGATTCGAGAGGATTCAATGTCCTGGGTTCGGAACCGAATCAAATCGAATCGCGATTCGAATTTCGAAAATTCGCACGGCCCTAAATGGTAATCCTAATGAAGTCGCTTGCATGACGGATGGAGATAAGGGTGTCCCAGTTGATATTGGTTGATGAATCATGCACAACTGTCGGAGAAGTGATTAAATGAGGCAATTATTAATATACTAATATGCTGTATCCAATAAATGCTGGATTCCCATAGTTACCACGTATATATTCGACAAAGATAAATCAATAACACAGACGATAATGATGTTGATTGGTCGGGACTTTAAAACATTTCAGTTTGTTTTGGGGAAAATAGAAACTGGAATTAGATATTCACACTTTCCAGTTTTGACAGAAACGACTTTTCGATGAAGTCGAGTTGGAGAGGAGCAGGTGGAGAATTTCAGCCTATTCGCCGAAATCACCATTGTGAGTTAATTAGATTCAATTTGTGTCACACAAATCCAGCTCATGATCCCACATTGGGGCGAGCTCGATGAGCTCACCCCAATGAGGGGGGGGGGGGGGGTGCACAAGCAATGATCTCGAGACAAAGATAAAATGTTGTAGCAATTCATGACTTTGGTAAAGTGTAATAGTCCATTCGCTTTGGGTAAAGACTTATCCACATGTAACACTCTATACAATCCCATCACCAAAACTGGAATATATATATATAAACACGGATATCAGATGCACTATGATATTGGAGCAAGTGCATGGTCGTTAAGCTGCCTCTCCACCGTCATGGATATAGCTTAAGATCAGTACATATATATATACACAGCTTACCTCCTACAAATATCTAAGAATTTTATCGGTTTCAGAACGTCACATACAAGTCATTTATAATACTATGTACTGCAAGTCAGGATCAACATACCTTCACAGAAGTGATCTCCCTTTTGTTCGTTGATTATTCAGAGTATAGTGGGCCAATAGCCGCGTCGCGTCAGTCTTGGGAGCCCATATTTAGCCTGAAGTGCAGCAGGTAAGGCAACTCAAATATCCCACACTCCTAGGACATTTGTCATGTGATATTCGTAGTGAAACTATTTTGGCCGTGTGAATCTGCATTGGTACGACCCATGGAAGAGTGCCCGTGGGCAATCTCCCATGAGCTGGAACAAGGCAAAGACATTCGGACAACAAGTAACCAGTGCCTGCATCAGATGGTTTGTCTTTTTCAAGTGTTCGGGTAATAAACTAAGTATTTATTTAATGTTATCCAATTCGAAAGAGCTCACGTAACTCTATTAAATAAGGCGTAATGGACCAAAGGCCTGTGTTGGATTTCCGGAGGTCAAATATATCTATAAGGAAAACTTTGGTGCTTGTCGGTGTCGTTTCTCGGCAAAGAATAATGTTTGGATTCGATTGACAATAGTTAACACTATAACCTGTATATCACTAAGAAGTAAGAGGACAAGACTTTTGACTGCAGGTAGGGCAAATGAGTTTGCGTTTTGGAATTCAAGTAGAGGATATCCAGTTAAGTAGACTCCACTGATTTATAAACAGCCAACAAATATCAGGGGTTAAGGGAGGTCATTTGAGCCCTTCACTCGACGCAACGGTCAAGAACGGGCACCACCATTCAGTAATTCACCATTCAAATTTTAGTATTGTCAATCCCTGTCCTCGAAACACAACCCACGAATCCTCAGTGGAACGGACTCGTCGCGCTCGGTCCATTGAGGGGTCACAAGCTAAGTTGCAAAGGCAATAAGAAAGGGAGATCGCTTGTTATTCCGGAATGTTTTCACAATAGTCATTTGCGATGGGAAAAGGGTTGGAGGGGCTGACGTGATGTTGATCGGATCAGTGTTATTTGTCATGCTGACTCCTGATAGTGTATGCAGAATACCCCCCCCCCCCCCCCACCCCCTCACCTAACTATGTTCAATAAGGCGTAATGGACAAGAGGCCTGAATTGGATTTCCGGAGATCAAATAGATCCACAAGGGAAACTCTGGTGCTTGACGTTGTCGTTTGTCGGCATAGTATAATGTTTTTGATTCGATTGACAATAGTTAACACTATAACCTATATATCACTAAGACGTAAGAGGACAAGTTATAACTGCAGATAGGGCAAATAAGTTTGCATTTTGGAATTCGATCAGAGGATATCCAAATAAGTAGACTCCACTGATTTTGAAATAGCCAACGAATAGTAGGGGTTAAGGGAGGTCATTAGAACCCTTCCCTCAACTCAACGGTCAAGAACAGGCATCACCATTCACTAATTCACCATTCAAGTTTAGTATTGTGAATCTCTGTCCTCGAAACACAGCTCGCGAATCCTCAGTGGAACGAACTCGTCATGCTCGTCCCAATGAGGGATCACAAGCTACATTTCAAAGTCAAAAAGAAAGGGAAATCGCTTCTTATTCCGGAATATTTTTACAATGGTTATTTGCCATTTGCGTCAGGAAAAGGGTTGAAGGGGCTGGCGTGAAGTTGATCGGATCAAAGTTATTTGTCATGCGGACTCCTGATAGTGAGCGCAGAATACTCCCAGCGCCCCCCCACCCCCACCCCCACAGACCTGCTAAGGTACAGGAAAGCTCGTAGCAAGGATTATCCACCCTATAAAGGCATAGGAAGATCGACGCAGTTATTATTCAATTTTTGTGTTCGTTTATGTATTTGCTTATTTGTTTGTTAGTGTTTATGGACATCAGGTTTCCTAATTAAGGCTAATTCACAATAAAAGACTGACGTATTTAGATTAATTTTTTGCACAATCTTGAACTTATTATCCAGGTCATCCATCTGCCATGGGCTTGTGAGCCTTTCGACAGAGCCATCCCTGTATTTAACAAAGATGACTCCGTCGAAGGTCCACGAGTCCTGAAGCTTCCCTTCGCGAACCATAACACGAGCTCTGCGAGCCATGGAAGCGCGAGTCCTGGTCAGATCTTCGTTAATGAAGATGCCGGGGCGGTTAGGTCCTTGTCGACTAAAATCAAATGCAAGCTTGATGGATTTCAATTTTACACATGAGCGATAAAGTTTATTACGTATTCTGTAACTACTCAATCGGAAGATGATCGGGCGTGCTTCAATGGGTTTTCCATTCACCACTTTAGGGCCTACTCGGTGACTCCTAGAAATGTCGTCGATAGATATATTGACGCCTATTTTGCTGGCAATGTCTATAACAATATTGTCAGTGTTTTCCCATGACTTCTCGGCAATATCGGAGAGCCGTAAGTTGGTTCGACGACCGGGTCGTCGACCCTATCAGTGAGCTCCTGAAGTCTTTTATCCTTTGCGGTTAATTCGTCTCTCAATGTCTCAACAGTATTTTCTAAGTCACTGATACGCTCATTTGCGGCCTCAAGGAAAACAGACTTCAGGGACTCCCTGACAGACGGGTCTTGCAGAACTCTTGCGAAGGCGATGGACATCCGGTCGTCTTGTGTCAACTGAGTTTGTCGCTCCCTGGGAGCTTCGGAATTCCAAAAGTCAAAAAGATCGGGCTCCTCGTCTGAGTTGGTGTATTCGCGAGGCTTCTTATTTCCTGCTGGGGAGGGAGTAGAACTAAGTGCTGATCTATTTCTCTTATTAGTATCATTAGTATCATTTTCTGTGTCAATTGTGTCATCGTTTTGATCAGAACTGGCATCAGTGATTGTATTGGAATCTTCCATCTTTCACAGTTTTTAGTCAATCTTTTTACTGGTTTGACACAATTTTGCTTGCAATTGAGAAAAAACAATCAAGACTCAAAGTAAGACTCAAAGTATTTACGTTGATATTTGAGTTGAAAATTCTCAGGAACATTACTTTACACCATCGGCTGTCGGGGAGATTTACCAAATAATTAAGATAACCGAGCTTCAGCAGGTCTATCCTGTCCTTGATCATCATCCACCCAAGCTCACCCCTGATTGCTTCTAGCGCTGCGGCATTACTCGACCCCGTTATCCATCGGCCTGCATCGTTCTGCAGGATTTCCAAGCTCTTTACGGCCGTCTGGTTTAGGGGTACCACTTCCGTACCGTATGTTATACTGGGCAGCCCCACCATTTCCCAAATGGTTTTCCCCACGAAAACCTCATTGAAACTGTTTCTCCCTATAAGTTTCATTTGGTTAACGATTCGCTTCCCCTTCAAAATCAATTTATTTGTGTAGTTCAGGTAGATGCCTCTTCCTGTAATGTTTATATTTACCCCCAAATATTCGTAATCACCTGTCTCTCCCACACTGAGAAGTTTGCTGCTCCCTTCCGGAATGCAGAGCTCACCAACTCTCCACCTTCGAG
Organism: Pictodentalium vernedei; assembly: GCA_031216915.1. Lineage (NCBI taxonomy): Eukaryota > Metazoa > Mollusca > Scaphopoda > Dentaliida > Dentaliidae > Pictodentalium > Pictodentalium vernedei. Next base: position 230,200,294 of record CM062294.1, read on the forward strand.
TGGGGTCCACTTTGCGGCCCACAGGTATAACTTTGCTCTTGCTTTCATTAAGTTCGAGTCTCCATTTGCTCCCATATTTCCCAACAACTCCCAGCATATTCGTTAGCCCCCCCCCCCCCCCCCCCCCCATTCGCTTTCTGACACTAAAACCATATCGTCTGCAAAAAATAGCCCCGGGATCTTCAAGTCCCCAACTGCTGCCCCATCCTCGCTACGCAGGAATTCATCTCCTAACCTTTGATGTACAATGCAAACAGGATCGGCGAAAGGATACACCCCTGTTTTAGGCCTATCTCCATAGGCACACGTTTCGTTGTAATGTTTCCCAGGCTAAGTTCACTCTGTACATCTTTATATAATGCTTTCATAATTCCAACAAACTCGCCTCCTAAGCCCATAGCCTCCAGCTTGCGCCACATACCTTCCCTCCATACTCTATCGTATGCCTTTTTGACATCCAAAAAGGCCATAAACATCTTTTTCTTTTTTGCTTTCGCGGATTCTATCATTTGGGATAGTGTGAAAAGATGTCAGAAACTCTCCTTCCCTTCCTGGAGCCATTCTGGATTTCTCCCAAAAAACCCTTCTCCTCAATCACCTCCTCTAGTCTCCCATACAGGACTTTACAGAAAACCTTTCCAATGTTGCTACTGACAGAGATCCCTCGATAGTTATCCAAAACGTCTTTCCCCCCTTTTTGTGAATAAATGTCACTTTACTTTCTCTCCACTCCTTTGGGACCTCTTGATTTTCTATGGCTAGATTGAATAGGGCAGTTAGGCTTTCCACGAGTTCCTCTCCCCCTTTTTTGATAAACTCGTTAGAAATTTCATCCACTCCTCCCGCTTTTCCATCCCTTAATTTTGATATCACCTTTCGCACCTCCTCCGTTTTAATTTCGCTGCACACGAAGCTCGATAGGTTTTCCTCGACCTGATTCGGACACTCTGGTGGGCTCCCCATGCCCCATCGCTTATCGTTTACCTTTTCCCAGTGCTTGACTAGTTCTGATACGACTTGATCTTGCTCGTCTGTAACTCTGCCATCTACTTTAATACTCTGTGGGTTACTTCCTTTGTTACGTTTATTCACCCATTTCCAAAATACGTTCGAACTTGACCCCCCCCCCCCCCCTGTCGTTCTTATCGCCCTAATAAGACTCCCATTTCGTACTCTCCGATTATCGTCTTTAATCTTATTTACTTTATTTCGTGCTTGGTGGTATTCTTCGTTAGCAACTGCGGCCTCATTGCTTTCCGCCCCCTTAAATTTTCTACTTCTCCTGTATGCAGCACATTTAGCTTTTCTTCCCTTATGGCCCTTTTCAGTTCCTCGTTCACTCTGTACCCAAGTTCCCGTGTTGGCACCCTGACCTTTCCTACACTTTCCTTTCCTGCCTCCACCAGGCTCGCAACTATGACATCGGCCATATTCTGGACACTGCCCCTATTGGGTACGGTTGCAAGCTTTGGTTTCAGTTTTTCATTGAACTTCGCCCAGTCAGCATCTTTTTTGAGTTCCCAAATCTCCTTAGAGCTTTCTTTGCTTTTTACTAGAGTCTTGGCCCTGATCGTCACTGTAATCAAGTTGTGATCACTATCCACCTCCATTTTACCCTCATCATCCACTTCTACCCCTATCACCTCCATCCCTAAATTAATATCTGTGAGGATGTAGTCGATTATTGATTTTCTGTCGTTCCTCTCCCAGGTCCATTTCCCCTTACACCTCGCGTCCCTGTTCAGAATCTTCAGACCGAGCTCATTTGTGAAGTTCAACAGCTTCCTCCCATTCCTGTTGACTTTATTGTCCCTACCCTCTATGCCTTCTTCATCATTACCTATGTGGCCATTAAAGTCACCCATCAGAATTATTCCGAGCCTCTTGTTTTGTAATTCGGTGATATTGGACCTTAGTGTTGAGTATATCGAATCATTCCATTCGGGTTTGCTTCCCTCCACCGCACAGTACACAACCCCAATGGCAATACTTTTGTTTTTCAGACTGATCCTTAACCATCCAATTTCTTTCGATACCTCAGCCGGGGTGCTGATGTTTTCCAGGTCTGTGATCAGCGATGGTTTTAAATCGTCTTTAACGTACATGCCTACCCCTCCCCGTTTTTTCTGGCCTTCCGTTCGCCCTACACCTATCCATACGTACCCCCTTACTTGGTCTACCCGTTCCTCGTGTCTTACCCACGTTTCGCTTAAGCCCATGACGTCAAACTCTTCTGCCTCAATCAATGTAGCAATTTCACTTACTTTCCGGTGGAGACCCTGGATGTTGCTATAACCCACTTTCAGGGTGTCTAGGTTCATTGGCTTCCGCCTACTGGTCCCATTATTATCTAGTCCCTGTATGTTTGTATATCCTACTTTGTGTACCTGTGCTTTCCTTGGGAAGCTATTCCTATTGATTTGGAATTTTGGTCCCTTTTCCTTATCCCCCTTGTCCCATTTTTTACACCTATGGTTCGTACGAAACTAAATATACTTTAACTAAACATTTTACCAATAATTTGCTGACAACTTAGACAATAACTGATAACTAAACAGTGAAATGGCAACTAACTCCACCACTGAACCCACTTCGGGAGTGGATTTAACATCGATGTTGTCTGGTTTTCAAAAAGAGACAGCCAGATTGAACGACACTACTGAGGGTCTGCGCTCGGATCTTTGGGCCCAAAAAGAACAGTTCGAGAAAGAAAAATTGGATCTAATAAAAGGGTCGGATGAATCAAAAAGGGAAAATAAGTCGGCAAATGGAAAAAAGGGAAAAAGTAGACATCAGTCAGGTTTGGGTTCGTGCTCCAGCAACGGAACCTCTAAACAAAAGGGCCAGAGTGTGAAGCCCAACACGTTGGGCCATAAAACGAACACAGTTACGGATATCGCTAGTGCTTCTAAAACAGCTGATACAAGTCAGCAGATTTCAAAACCTAATCCTAGCAAGGGGATGGTGAGCAAAACTAATCCTACACCTGGTTCGCCTTTTATAGATAATACCACTGAGATAGGGAGACCTATGCACGCCATCTCTTTGGAGGTACCACCAAATCAGGGCTCGGAACTCATTACTGCCAGTCAAGATAACTGGTTGCGTACGCTCATAGAGCAAAAGGCAACTACTGTTCCCACCTGTGATGTGGTTAATCAGATTACGCCGCGACCGAAAAGGAAAGTGGATACAGACTTCCAAGAAAATGGTGAGCCCCTGGAAATAGAAACGGTGGCTAAGGAAACCCGGAAAGCGTCGACAGACACCGATAACCCGGGTGTTGTTGTCGTTGAGACCTCGGTCACCATGGATGTTACAGTAGTAACAACCAGTTCGGAGATCCATAACGTTGGGAAATCGGCGGACAGTAACGCAACGGAAACGATACCAGCGACACCAACATTCACCACCGACAGTGGTGTATCGTTCGCCGACAAGGCAAGAGCCCTTTCTAAACGACCTCAAAAGGAAAATACGGCCAAACACCAGACGAATAAACAACAGCATCAACCGTTGCAAAACCCTTGCGTAGTCGTCACAAGGGTTCACACAAAGATTAATGATGGGTATATTGATGTAGCCCTGTCGGGATACTCGTGGGACAGACTAATATCTAAGGCTACAGGCAACCCTACGTGGAAAATTAAAGTAAAATGCTCCCAATAGGGCCACAAAACTAAACTTCATTAGCAAAGGTGTTTGTATAAGCGGACAAAAATATGAGACTGAGGAGTATGGTGTTTTGCGTCAGCCCACACAGTGTCATAAATGCCAGAAATTTGGCCATATGTCAAACAAATACAAAGGAAAGTTGCGTTGCATGGAATGCGGCGAAAAACATTTAACAAAGTCATGCAAGGTTTCAACACTAAAATGCCCAAATTGTAACGGGCAACACCCAAGCAATTATCGGGGCTGTCCCCACTACAAAACAACGGGGCAGCCTAATGGCTGGTTCAATTTTTAATATAATGAACAAACACTTCGACGTCAGTCTTTCCGAAATATGTAAAGAAGTTGGGAAAACAGCATCCAAGCTATATCGAACTCAAATCTCTTCTTCGCTAATAGAAGCCGCCATAAATAAAATATAAATCACACCCATAACAAGTTAACTAGTACAATTAAGTCAGGTACTGACCAATTATGGATAAGTTGAAAATAATTCAGTGGAACGCTCGAAGCGTTAACTGCAAAAGCTGCAGAGATGTCCGATTACTTCACAAACGTAGATGTAATTTGTATCAGCGAAACATGGTTAAAGCCAAGCAAGACATTTGTGCTAAGTGGATTGAACATTATTAGACGAGACCGTCCCACACAACGCGGAGGCGGAGTGGCTCTCCTCATAAGGCAGGATTTAAAATATACAACGATATCAAGCGATCACCTCGACGCTGAGGTGATTGCCGCTGAGATTGAACTAGATCACAAAAAGTTGGTGTAATCTCATATTATAATGAACCGAAAAAACAGTTGACAGAAAAGTCTTTGAATTCTTTGTGAAGAAATACAAACACTGTATTTTCTTAGTGATTCCAATGCCAAACATCAGATTTCCGGATGTAATAAAACGGAGCCCAATGGCGACGCCCTCTTCAATATCATCGAACAATTTGATCTTTTTGTATTAAATAACAGCCAAGACATTACCCACGTTAGTAACAACACACTCCACCAATCCGACATCCTTGACCTTATTATAACCAGTAAATCACTAACTAATCAAATGCAAGACATATTTGTGGGGGACGATGATTTAGGTAGTGACCAACTGCCTGTTCATGCCACATTACACGTCTGCACCGGACCCACAAAATACCCCACAATGAGTAGGAGGAATCTATCCAAAATTGATTGGGACCTCTTCAGAAAAATAATTCAGTTTAAAATAAACAAAAACGACCCAATGAATACCTGCGAGCTCGAACAAGTATGTACCAATCTCAGTGAAGTCATTAACAACACTCTTGATGAGATTTGTCCCAAACAGACGGTTAAACCGCGGGCCAACAGAATAACTGAAACCACACTCCAAATAATAAAACAAAAAAGAAAGGCCTTTCGTGCATACAAATCAGAAAAAGTACCAACTAAAAGGTCAAACTTCAAGCCGTGTATAATCGGCGAAGTTAAAAAAGCAATACCAAACGACAATCGCGTGAGATGGGAAAAAGCAACGGAAAATCTAAATGGATTCAGGGAGGCTAAAAAGTTTTGGGATACTTTTAAAACCCTTACTGGACAAAAACATAAAGATGCCAACAGTAAGGCTCTTAAGATCAGCGATGGAACTATGGCCCTGGATGAAAAGGCGAAGGCTGGCGCATTCGCTGAGCTCCTTAAGAAATATCATCGCACCCATGAGGGCGATAGGTTTGGTGATGAGTTCAAAGAAAAAGTAAACAAATTTGTTCAAGACAATAAGACAACGTTTAACGATGCCAACTTCAGCCAAACGCCCGAGGACGGTGATGGCCATGAACTTACGGAACCGATAAGCCAAGAAGAAGTGGCTAACACATTTAAAAAATGTAAGTCTTCTTCTTCCCCAGGAGGTGACGAGGTCTCATATGTCCCAATACTTTTTTCGGTAGTCTCACTAACCTCCTAAACTGCTGTCTCTTTAGTGGAAAGTAGCTACAGGAGTCATGATACCCAAACCCGACAAGGACTCGAGCAACCTAGCAAATTACCGCCCAATCAGCCTACTCAGCTGTATTGGAAAATTTTTCGAACGGACTCTCACGACTAAACTCCGCAGCTATCTCGAATCAATCAGCTTTTTCAATAAGTGGCAAAGGGCCAACAGAAGCCAAAGAGAGGGAATCGAGCATGTTAATAGACTGATAGATTATATGAAAACGGCGTTCAGTCAAAACGAAATAGGAACCGCGCTATTGCTCGACGTAGAAAAAGCGTGTGACTCTGTCTGACACAATGGCATGAGATACAAAGCTCGAGCTCGTTCCAGTGAGGGACCGGGAGCCGTGTTCTAGAGACTGTCATTGGAAATTTCCAGTTATTCAAAAATTTATTCTTCAAGTGTCGCCTGCTACACGTGTTGGGTAAGGGGTTAAGTTTCCCTTTTCTTTTCATTCTCTCATTCTCTCTATTGCTCTCCTTACTCTCTCTGTCTTCTATGTTTAAACAATATTTTACTTAGTATTTGCAGTTACTATCAAACTTCGTCAGTAATCCAGAGGAGATGGCTTATAAAAGCTAAAAGCTTACTGCTGAATCCTTTCAACAACTATCGTTCTTAACTCATTACTTTAATGCATACCATTCTACTGCGCACTCTGTATGACAATCATGTTGTAGTTTATTATATGTATGCATCCTACTTTTTCATGAATAAATATTGTTTAAATTAAGAGAAACTGTCATCAGCACAAGAGTAAAGATAAAAAATATTGATCAACTGGTTCAAAAAAACATTTCTTTTCAAGACATACTCAATGCTTTCGAAAAAAAATTGCTGAACGGTTTTATCTACAAGCTTCCATTTACAAATATTCCAGTTAGAATGGTGTTTCTGTCTACGTGGGTGAGGTTATTGTTTTGACAAGAAAACCGCAATGCATTTTATAGAAGAGGGCCTATTTGTGCAGATGCTATCGTCGATGATAAAAATATTGTATTTGTCAATGACGTTAGATTATGCATTTATTCGTCTAAAGCCCCTTAAGTAAAAATAATTAAACTACAGTGCGGTCGTCCTGGAAACATCAACATCCACGCGTGGACGATATTTCCACGCTTACGTTAACATTGAATCTCCGACATAAAACAATTGAATCGGTCTCAAATTTTCAATGAATGAAGTACCGGGTACGGCCCAGGGCTTCTTTCATTGAATATTTGTTGACAACTACTGATTATTCATCGAGAAAAAGCGCCCGTGGGCAACTCTGCCCACGCGTGGATTTTGACCATTCCACGGCGGATGTACTGTAGGCAAAAAACTGAGTAAAACTAAATTATAAGTGTTGACTGAATCACTTGTCGCTTTATCGTAGTATGAATGTGAGGTGGGTACATTCACTTTTGAATGAATTGCTACGCTTTTCGTACAACTTAACACGGATATCTCATATTCACTCTCCGATAAAGTGACAGATAATTCAGTTCAGTTCTTATATAACTGTATATTTCTAGCATTTCTCATGTCTAATTGTTATGAAGAACCCAAGATGTTAAATGCAATAACAAATATTTAGTTAATTATCTTTCCCTTTACCTAATTTAACGGTTCATTTCAGGAAAATTGACATTCCAATTCTGTTATTGTTTTCAATTTTGCCTCCAAAATATAGCTTATGAGGTCTCTCGTGAAGTTCGTTCCAAATTATGGGGTAACAAGCTAAAATTTGGTAGAAAAAACAGATTTTTGGTTATTCCTGAAATGCTCTTACGAGTGTAGTATTCTATTTGAGTTAGGTAATATTTTCAGAAAAAGCGGGGATATTGTGGTGATCTTCGTCCATCTCGTCTGTCATGTCTGTCCCATCCGTCCCGCCCCGTCCGAACTTCATGTCACGAAGGGTACGTAATTCGAAACATTCAAACTATCCTGAGATGGTCAGGTAGAATGTGTACATGTGCATGAAAGTTTAGGAATTTTGATTTGGCCCCATGTGGTTCCATTGGAACCATATTTATTGTTATTGTTAGAAACTCGATTGCCAGTGAAAGACTTCTAGGGTGTTTACTTCGAAACCCAAACCTTTAAATTATGCTAAGGAGTTCCGGTAGAATCTAAGGATGTCCATAAAGATTTCGTAATTTTGATTTGGTCCCATGTGCTTCCAGTGGAACCACTTTTATTGTAAGAAAATCAGTTTCCGGTGGAAGGCTCCTATGGGTTTTAAGTCGAAACGTTGAAAGTGTATTCATATGTTCCAGTAGGGTCTCTAGATATGCATGAAGGTTTTTGATTTTTGATTCGGGCCCGTGTGGCACCCGTAGCGCCACTTTTGTCTGTCGATCGAGAATCCGGCGAAAGGCTCCTAGGGGTTTGAATTCAAAATGTTGAAATGTTCATATGTTCCGGTAGGGTGTCTAGATGTGCATAAGGTTTCAGATTTTTCATTCGGTCCCATGTCGTACCCGTAGCACCACTTTTGTCGTTAGAGAATCAATTTCCGGTTCGTCACGTCCGTCACGTCCGTACGTACGAACTTCATATCACCAAGAGTATGTAATTCAAAACATTTAAACTATGCTGAGGTGTTCAGGTAGCATCTGTAGATGTGCCTAAAGGTTTCAGATTTTTGATTCCAGTACCGACCCATTTGTCATTAGAGAATCAGTTTCCTGCGAAAGGCTCAATGGAGTTTAATTTTGTTAAATATACTATTAAAAACAAGTAGGGGATATCCCAAAGTGATGTTGATATTCTCGGAAAATGGTATTGGATACCCTTGATTGGACACATCAATATGTTACCAAGTTTAGTGTGGATCATGAAGGTCACCGCTCCACGAAAACTTCGTGCAGGTTTTTCGCACGAGCGCCGTGTTAATGTCTGTGGGATACGTTTGAAATTTTCATTTGTACTGGACGGGCTTTGTCGGAGGTCTCATCGTTCTTTTCTTGGTATAAACTCGTTCATCAATAGTTTCTGGTCGAAACATAACCTGTGAGGTATGCGAAGACTGACACGTGACGAACGTTTACGTGTCGTTGGCATGTTGGAAACTGACAACAGACAGACTGCAGTGGCTCAAATTCTCAGCGTTACTCAATCGGTGATTAGCAGGTTGTGGTCACGCTACCGTCAGACAGGCAATGACGATGACAGACGTCGGTCAGGTCGTCCAAGGGCGACAACTGCTAACAGGATCGTTTCATCTGAACCACGTCATTATGTCACCACCATCAGAGTGCCTCAGAAATTGGACAGCACCGAGCGATAGATGTGCGAGTCAGTTGCCAGACTATCCGAAATCGCCAACACAGCTGGAATTTGCACTCTCGACGACCTCGAATAATTGCACGTTCGACTGAACGTCACATCGCAGCAACGAATAATTGGTGTGGAGCACGACAGCGCTGGGACAATCGCCGATGAATCGAGGTTCACTCTCGACTTCCACGACAGGCGAAACAGAGTGTGGCGGTGGCGGTGGAACGAACGATACCATGCCGTAAGGGTTAGGCAGCACGATCGTTTTGGTGGTGAATCGGTTATGGTGCGGGGAGGCATAACCATGTCAAGCAGAACAACATTACATGTTATCCGATCCAGGCGCCTATGACAACGCTAACAGCCCCGTACCAATGTCCATTAACTCGCCGCTGCACTGCCGGAAAAATGAAATAACATCAGTCAAGCTGATATTGGACGTTTGGTGAGGAGTATGCCACGTCGGATCCGCGCTTGTCTCGTGAACCGAGGAGGATCTACGACATACTGAGGTCTTGTGGTATATTCTCTGACTGACCGTCCATGTCTTCTACAGCTCAGTGCGTGGAATGTGTGCTTGTCAGACAACCAACTATCGCTGAAATCATTCACCAGATGTTACAGTGCAAGCCCTCAACTGTCTTTTTGATGAAAATATAAATATATTTCTGCATATATCTTACTTTTATCAAATATTCCCTATTTGAATAGTATAATATTGTTAATAATATTGTTCACCAATCAATTTAATATGCCATATAATACCTTTTCATTTCTGTCTGTATCAAGATTTAACCAATACCAAGAATGCAAATGTGGAGATATACTGTATTGTGGTTTGCACACAAATGACACCATCTAGTTTTCATTTCTTTGTTTAATGCCACATTTACGGCGTGCACAATAGTTTCCCATTATGCACGCAAAACCATCGTGTTGGACGCCCATATCCCAATCTGCTGGGATTCTTCTATCCTACATCGGCAGTCATGTTGAAAATCACACACTTGCAAAAAGTTTTTTTGAATAACTAATTGCTTTCATTTTTTGTCTCAAAAACATAGGTTATGACCCCTCGTTGGAACGAGCTCGACGAGCTTCTTCCAACAAGGGGCCATAACCTATTTTTTTGAGACAAAAAAAGAAAAAATAATGAAAATTAATTGGCGATTTTTGAGAATCGCGCTGGCCGGTTTTGGCCGTTTCCTTAGGTAACAGCACTACACTCACGGAAGGCGACATTTCGGAACATCGGATCGCTTTGATTTGCTACACAATCGATTCGGGATCCAGTTTTCTTTTACTAAATGCAGAACAAACACGACTCAATCGTGTCAATATCGAAAGTCTCACTGCAGGTGAAGGAATCCATTGAAATTAACCCTTTACCCAACGTAACGGCCAAAACCGGCCAGCGCTATTCCCAAATATCGCCAATTAATTTTCAAAATATTTTCATTTTTTGTCTCAAAAACATAGGTTATGACCCCTCGTTGGAACGAGCTCTTCGAGCTCGTTCCAACGAGGGGTCATAACCTATGTTTTTGAGACAAAAAATGAAAAAAATTAGTTATTCAAGAATTTTTTTTGCAAGTGTCGTCTGCTTTTCATGTTAGGTAAAGGGTTAAAGTTTCCTTCTACCGCTTTATGGAATACAGATAACTACAACATTTTGGGAGCACGGTGGCTCAGTGGTTTAGGCAATGAACTTCAAACCGAAAAATCGACGGTACGATCGTGCTTAGGGGTAACAGCGTAATACCGATTGCCCACATGGGGGCACGGTGGCACTGTGTATTAAAGCGTACAGAACATTGATGGCGCTCTTAACCTCATCTCATGCTATTTCTGCTTGTGTAGAGTTAATACGTTGGGGAGTCCGACAGTTGCTCGCCTCTACGCGACAGTTCTCTGCAGGTACTTCGGCTTTCCCCACCTGCAAACTGTGCGAAACGATATGACCCTGGTTGTTGAGAGTGTCATTAAACCGCAATAAAACAAACAAACGATATCATTTCAAAACATATCATGTATATGTGCGATCTCAAACGACACCCAAACGTAAAGGGAAATGTCCCGTGCGGGAACCCCGAAAAGTGGAACAGTGCTTGTTTACTTTGATACACGAGTTCTGTTTTACTGGTAAAGTGGGATCCGGATCCAACGCATGGGGTGGAAGTCTTCTAAGATGGGCAGCATAGGTACATACCTATGTCTCTGTCTTGATATAGCCAAAGATACCGAAAGTGTTCTTAAACTCCAGTAAATAAATAATGGGAAATTTCAAAACGAGTTCATTAAATTATCTGAAGGCGAGATCGATGCCTAATTTGTATTCAATTAACATGGATCTGTTCCCTTTTCCTATTGTGTAAATAAACTGAGCAAGCATTTCATTCTATTACACGCCTGTTCTATGAAATCCCATCTACACCAACACGAACTAAATCATGCGGTGAATGAAAATCTGTTCCGCACATATCTGCGGATCGGAAATCGTTGACGGACTATCTTTTATAAAGAAGCGAAATTTCACTGGAATTTTCTCAAATCGTGCACCGCAATTGCAATTTGATATCGCTGGCGATAGCTAAAAATCGTCCCCTGAGTTCCGATGTGTTCTATGTGCCAGTAGGTACATAAAACACATAGGAACTCAGGGGACGAAATAGTAACACGGGTTCCCCTCTCAAATTTGGTTGGCCGAAAATGTGTTCTTTTTGTTCATAGTTGTCAAATGAATTGCTGAGTCTCCTAAAAATAACTGTTTTTGTAGACGTGAAGACGTGTAATAGACACAGAACGACACGCGTGGGTGAATGGGTTAATCGATATGGCACTTGTGCAATCGCGGAAGGAGAAAACTCGAGGCCTGTGGCCTCTCGTTCTATCCTTCCGCGCTGACACTCGTGCCATATCGATTAACCCCTTCACACACGCGTGTCGTTTTTTTTTGTATATATCATTTTTTACTGAGCTCTTTGAGCTCTGTCAAACAATATATAGCAGATTAAATGCAGATATGGGATGTACGGATGCCAAATAGTTCTATAATAAGATGAAGTTGATGATTGTGAGGGTAATTTCTCGTCTTATTTCATTATAAGCTGGAGTGTATCCTGTAACCAATATGGAATTAACAGGTCAAATTTGTACTGAAAGAATGACAAATGGTCTTGTGTTTGGTAATTATATTCAGTTAACAGGGTTATTCAAGTAAGAAATGCATCCAATTAAGTGGCCGCCACTGTACTTCACGAATGTAGTAAATGTCACTGGGGACCATAATTCAAAACCCGACGAAAGGCACCGAAAACGAAAGGGAGCGAGAAACAAACAGTACTTAGTATAAGGCCTCGAATTATTTTCCCTTGCTTTTGAATTGGTCAGCTTTAAAAAAAACTACCACACCCCCGTCCCCAATAACGTAGCTATTAAAAATTAATCACAAATAGAAAAAAATTGAAACAACGGTTCGGAAACTCAAAAGTCAGATCTTTTCGATTCATGGCACATAAAATGTAGATAAACTGCAAGAGGTCTATGTTTAGGTTTTATTTTTAAGGGGTAGACAACAAAACATTTTTGAAATTTCCACCAGTGTCCGAAATACTGAAAAAAGAAATAAATAACGGCATATTATATATCAAAATAATAACTAGAGTACAGAAAAATGAAATATATTCACCGTTTCCCCCAAACCCAAAACAATTTCTGAGTTTGAAGGCAGACAAACTTTCAATGGTATAAGTAACCAATAGCAAAAATCACGAATAGATCAGAAATGCCAATGACACGGTCTCAAATAAAAAGACCTTTACTCCAGATTCTGAGAAAGCGTATTTTATCATTTCCTCGCTGATGTATTACAAACGCCTCGACGAAAATGGGTGAAAAAGAATTAAAAATCCACGCTGGAAATCGACGACATGACAATTTGTAACCATATATGACATATCGTGAACTTGGGCAACGTATTGTTTTCAAAGATCGAAGATCCGCCGAATCTTCTCAGATCTACAATGCGATGGAAGTGAAAGCGCCCAATACATTCACAGGGAAAGTTGCATTGACAATACCATTACTGGGAGATAAAGTCAAAATTGCAGGACAAGTTTCCAGTTTCCTTATCTGGGATGCCATTTTTAGAAATGGACAACTACGCCTCTGTTTCGTAATATTATAATTTTGTTGCCGATACGTAAAATATAAAATTAGATAATTAGGTTTGAAAACAAACATACATCCACACAAACATTAAAGACAATCGTCATAATTGTGTTTGCAGAAAATATCATTTGAGTGAAGACCGAAGTTTATTTATCACACAACTCCGTATATTCCTTCTCCATGTTTTATCTGCTACCGAAAGAGTTCAGAATAGAACAACGCTTTTGGCTGTCCATCTGCAGTTCAATTTTGGAACATCGTAAAATTAACATTCTTTGCCACGCAATTACATTCAGTGTTAAATTGATCTATACCGTTTTATCGCCGTTAGCGTCAAAAACCTTGTATTATCAGATTGGTATATGTAACATATGTATCGACAAAATAAATATTCCTTCGTCGTTAGAGTGCCGAAATGAGGCCCGAGTGCAAATGAAATTACAGATAAATTAACTCATTAACCGAAGTAATCGTGGTCTTGTTCACGCCTTTTATTGACTGTCTATCAAATTCGAAACAGTCAACAAATCAGCTATTACTGTTGCAAAATCGACTGGTTCTGGTAAAAGTTCAGCCTTCCCAGAAACATATTACCGATGGACGATAATTTCAAAACAAAGTATGCAATCTAAATCATAGAATGAACATTAATACACTCTAAACCAAATAAGTTGGTTGATACAAATTTTCTTGATGTGGGAATGTTAGTTTTGATGTTTTTTCAATCTTTGTTGCCATAATTCACTTCAGTTGAGTATTCAAATGGTAGCTGTCATTACCAAACATCAGAAATGCCTCATATGATATCACAAATAAATTAGGATATTTGTTTCCTTAGTTTATCAATGAAATCATTTTTGTGAATTTGACAATCATATTAACCATTTACCCAACGTAACGACCAAAAACGGCCAGCGCTATTCTCAAAAATCGTCAATTAATTTTCATTATTTTTTCATTTTTTGTCTCAAAAACATAGGTTATGACCCCTCGTTGGAACGAGCTCATCGAGCTCGTTCCAATGGTGGGTCATAACCTATGTTTTTGAGACAAAAAATGAAAAAAATTAGTTATTCAATAATTTTTTTTGCAAGTGTCGTCTGCTTTCCATGTTAGGTAAAGGGTTAAACCATCTTCAACAGACTTATGAGGTACAATTACTGCAAAATTTTCTCATGCACATTTTTCATTGTTCATTGATGAAGTCATGCGTGCCTCCCTAGCTGTTGCTCTGAACTGCATGGAGTTGACCTCTGCTGTACTTTCTTCATCGAAACAAAAACGAAGACAATATGTAGAATCGTAGATGCCATAGACTAGAATTAGACCCACTGCTCATTCTTCTCATGAATGACAAAAACGATATCCCCGAGTCTGTACCAGAAGAATTGCAAAATGCATCTATCGAGTCATTTTAAGGCATTTATTATCAAAATCCTGCCTCTTACTTATGTCATAGCAGACATTCAGGCAGTGCTTCCAACCACATAATAGCAATTCCGTGGTAAATTGCAGTTTCCACATGTTCTATATTTCATTCCAAACATTTTGGTTTATCATTTATTTGAGTTATATATTTCTTTCTGGTCATTTATGGACACGCCCACCCACGTTGGAACCTACATCCAGAATGTTATGGAAAGTTCGTACTTTATCGCCTTTAAACTGTGCGTTTAATGATCGAAAGTCATGTCAGATTATGTTATGATATCAGCTGGCATCCGTTCTGGAATGAAACATATCTATCTACAACAAGAAAGACAAATCAAGTTACATTTGTTGAGTTGGAAGGGAATCCGTCTGTAAGGCTGTAACGATTGCTTCCCTCACAGTACGATATATCTTACAATGCAGCCGCCACCATATGATACGTATCATGATACACATGATCTCTCATAGCATGCAGCTATATCTATTAAATACTTTGGAACACGTGTATTCGTTTCCATTAGCTTCCATTTAATGCACATTTTTTCAAATTGCACTCGAAACAATACGATACGTAATTTGTGAAGGCATTCAGTACTTTCAGAATTTGATTTAACCCTCTGAACCCTACTGACACCTTTTTCGGTCCAGAAATATCATACGTCATACTTTTTCCAGAGAAGGATGACTGCTCAGTGCATGTGTGGGGAAACTAATCAATGGTCAACGTCCAAATAATGAATATGACCTCTTCCAATTACTATCATTCAATTCAATGGCAGACGCCATCAGAGTTCAAATGGCTAAAGACACATTTCCGAGCTTTGCGACCACAGGAAATTTGTTCTAACCAGATAGTCCCTTATATCTTGCTTGACAGGGCTCTTATGATATTAGTATAAGTATCAAGCAAAATAGAAATCATTTACCAAATCCGCGTTATTTAAATAATCCTTTTAATCACATATTTGTCATTTTTAAAGTTGGTATTCAAATAACAAGGTTTCATAATATCAGCTTTCCAAATCCAAGAAGTTTGTTTACCTTATATTATTATATTTATCAAATCGCGATCCATTGTGAACGACGGCGCATGGAATGATGTGCAAAGTATCGCGATTCAAGCATATCACGATTAATCGTTGCAGCTCAATCGGTCTGTAATATTACAATCCTACAGCCCTATCTAGGGCTGTAGGATTGAATTATTACGGATCCTTGTTTCCTTCCTCCCGATGCTTTGTCCGTTGTGCGTAATTATTATCAGTTACCAGTTTTACGCAAAATTTATGTATACTGATTTTTCAGGAGGGTTAATCTGGATTTGTTTCTGCCTTTCACCTAAATCGTTACTTACGATACGTTAAAGATGATGGTTGGTACATAACGCCATCGGACATCCTGCAAATCTTTGTTTCCTTGGAGTAAGAAAAAGACGTACAGTTCCCACTGCTGGTGCATATTGCGGCACATTGTAATTTCGATCGGCTTGATTGCTCCACAAAAGGTGAGTCTGTTTGATTTGTTTCTGTGCGTTCGAAATTTTGAGTGACAAATTCTCCCACGGCAGTTCGTCTCAGGCAGAAGAAACAAAGCAACACAAAAACAGTTATCCACATAATCCTTCGGTGTCCAAGAACCAATTCCACGGCCTTCGTTCAATGCTGGTCGTTTTATGGTGTAATACGGAAGTAACAAAGATTAACCGATTTGATGATAACGCGAATAAAAATTCATACAACATCACTTGCAGGTGCCATTCACAATACTTTTAAAGAAATTCTGTAGGCAATTCTAGTGACGCCTTATAGTCTTCTAAATCGATTTACCATCTTCATTCATGCGCATTTCTACAGCGTGGTAGTATATCTATTGTAAATTAAACAATAGTCTCATCGCCAGAACACTTGACAAAAGTGAGTAAAGTAACCATTGTCCATTATCATTAACAAAAGTGTAGCGCTTTTGAACATCTTTCCAATATCACAATTCAAGTCCGTACCATGACCTTCAAATACTGAGACAGAACTCTACAAGGGTGGAGTACGTGGGACTGGAATCAACGATCCAAGATGGAGTTCTTCCAAGTGGAGGGCGAGCGTGAAATTAAAAACAAAACTCCAACAAGGGTCATTGATTCCTGTCCCGGTACACTGCCCGAGTTGTGTTTTCCATTTGAACTAGAATTAAATGTATGAATCTGACATTTGTAAAAAAACTATCGCCTTCGGTGGTCTGTTTACATTCTTACTGAATACTGTTCTGTGTCGAAGCATTTAATTCACGTCATTACGCCACTCATGTGAGCAATCAATCAAATGCGTTCTTACCCGACGTTTTTACACGCAGGCTGGATCCCATGTGCGGTTCACTTAGGATTTTTCTCAATGTTCCAATAAGACTAAAATCTTTCTCCTCTGATTGGACGAGAGCTCGCTTAGTATTTTCTATGTTTACGGCTCAAGTGGCAAATGTTACCGTCTGACGTCACCACGCGAAATATTTGAAATGACGTCGTCGTTTCGTAATTGCTTCGCCAACTGAGTGGCTAGCAAGCCGCTTTATTTTTCTGGATTTTTAATTCGCACAACAGACGGTGTTCCGGATGAAATGTTGTTTAAATTACAAACCAGTTTACGATTTGAACTGAGATGGAAGGAGTTTATCCGGTTTATTGATTATTTATTCAGTGTCGTCGGTGGACAAAAGGCAACTATTAATCACAGGTTTAGTAAATAAACCTCTCGTGTTTCACAATGTAGGTTTTGGGCTATGGGTAGTGTCTTATTGGGACATATACGTTATTGTGACGAATTGACGGTAACATGGTCTGAGGTTTGCGGCTCGGGGCTTATGTTCAACCTCGACACTTCGCGTCTCAGTTGAACATAAGCTCCGAGCCGCAAAGCTCAGACGATGTTACCGTCAATTTGTCACAATAACTTATAATGTCTATTGTACCGAGTATCGTTGAATACACACACAC
Organism: Pictodentalium vernedei; assembly: GCA_031216915.1. Taxonomy (NCBI): domain Eukaryota; kingdom Metazoa; phylum Mollusca; class Scaphopoda; order Dentaliida; family Dentaliidae; genus Pictodentalium; species Pictodentalium vernedei. Next base: position 230,217,792 of record CM062294.1, read on the forward strand.
AACAACCGTGGTAAACACTGCGTAACAAACCCTCCGTCATTTTCCGAAATAATATCAAGGATTTTCAGGAACATTTGAGGAATGTGGTTGCTCAATGATTAGCGCGGTGTACATCACATCCATATGTCGAATGTTCAATACTAACGCGCTTCATCTGTGCAGTGTGCTAAGGTTTACCGCACTTTGTTGGTACACATGACGTCAAGCAACACGAACCCTGTTATGTCGGATTAGTAAATTGATGAGTCTGACAGAACTCACAGGCTGTTCGTCTCTGCGTCAAAGACACTGCTTTCTTCACCCGTAAAACTAACCGAATGGATAGCCTTGGTTGTTAAAAGTGTTTTAACCCAACGAATCGCTTTACCCAACGAATCGCTCGCATCCGCCCGCGTAATATGCAAATTCAGCAGCTGAAAAAATATTATTTTTCAAAAAATTTAAAAAAAAACATATCATGTGATCCCTCTTTGGAACGAGCTCGTTCCAATGAGGGGTCACATGATATGGTTTTGTTGAAATTTTTCGAAAAAATTTAAAAAACGATATTTAAAATAATAAATTTTGATATCGTCTGCGTTGGGTAAAGGGTTAAACCCACAAACAAGTAGACAAGGACATGTTTTACAAATTTTGGTTCTGATGTTACTGAATAATGGGCATCACCCATATCGACTTGACGAAATATAATGGCAGAGTTCATAATTAATTTAATTTATATCTCACGCGATTTTCCTTTCCTTCGATTCGCCAAGAGGTACTGTACTCTTTCCGTTAATTTTAGTAGCTGCCGAGCGTTCCAAGAATAATCGTGCACTTCACACTTTCTAAAATAGTCTTAGAATATTCTGGGACGTTCAACTGAAAGGAAACAGCACGCCCTTTTAAGAGACTTTTTCCGAAATTATGTTCTGTTATTCTAAATTCAAGAATGAAAATGCTTGTTTTGGGCAAAGTCCTTGACAATAGGCAGTGCACTTAAGATTGGAATCCAGATGGGAAGAAAGATTCGTCCTTGGTTTGGTCAATATAATATAACAACTGCTATACTCCATGCCGTTGACTATGCCAAAACAGTGAGCCTCCTGCGCGGATACTATTCTTTCTCGGGGAAGAATATTCCCCGCGCCGGAGAATCATTAGTTTGGCATAACCAACTCCAAGTTATGCAAATTGTATAATGTCTTGTTGATCCCGTAAGTGCTCGATCACTTTTGGAGCCAAAACTTTGTTCGATGGAATTTGAATTGTGATTATTTATTGGAGGGTACCTATAGGCACTCTCCAATAAATTGAAACAATACAAAGACAAAACACATACACCGATTTTTACACCTACAAGTGGCAATACTGTTTTTTACTTACCTGTGATCGTTAAATACTGTTTTTTTTCAATACCACCCGACAACCACTTGACAAATTGGGTAAAACGGACGCAATAATATTAGATTCCAAACACCAATTATAGGATTAATCACAAACTTAATTAACGAAGCACGGACACAACCCGGTGTTTCATTAATTAAAAGTTTGATGCTGACGATTGTTATTACCAAGGAAACGCATGCGTGGACATCATTGCCCACGCGTGAATCGCAATCAGTCCGCGGCGACTCCACTGTGTGTTCTAACTACCACTTGTTAAAGGTAAAATACACCCTTCTTAAGTCAAGATTTGAGTGGTGACATGTCTTTCATGGCGGTTTTGTAGGTATGTCACTAAATCGATCACCAAAAAACAGTAATTATCAACGAACAAAACGCAAAACGATTTCCAGCCAACCAGTCCGTATCCTTTGCGAGTTGGTTTAATACCCACGAAACGACAGAGCCTATAATTCCAGGTAGTGCAGCCGCAACCTTGCCCGTCAGCTTGGCTAGGATACACCCAAGGCCCTGTAGGTGTTTTTTTTACCCACTCTTTGAGGCCGCCCTTATCAGATGGTGGTGGAACGGGGGACTTCCAGCCCTGCCGGTCAGCGCAAGTACTAGGGTCGAGATTGCCATCCCAATCGCTGTGAGGATAGATGCGATCGTAATCCCTTGTTCCCGGAAGAGCGAGTGTCGTGTCCTCATTGAGGATCCGATTGATCGTCTCTCTGATTCGATTGATTTGGGATCGGAGAGCTCTCTATTCGTTGCGGACGCCTCCAGGCGTGAAGCTCGTTCATCTTCCAGGTTGCGCAGACGTTCTGCAATTCGGCGCCTGAGAGATTCATCAACGCCTCCAGGTTGTTTATCAGCTCACCACGGATAGTCTGCATTGCCCTGTCGAGTCCGCGGAGCTCTCTGATGCTGTACTCCTCCAATCCCACGGTATCAAGTGGAGGGTCATGTAAGGTTTTAAGTGTAGTTCCTTCCTCCACGGTAAGACTTTCCACCACGTTTTGAGTGGAATTTGACGCAGCATTAGCCACCTGTCCCAAGTCTCGCAGTTCTGTAGTATCTGATCCGATCCTAGCAACTGCTTTACCCAACTCATTGTTATTGACCCGCAGTGCTTCAGCGCCTTTGTCCCACGAGTCCAGTCCACAAACCCCAGCACATTCCGTATGACCTCACCACCGCCACGCCTCCCAGCAATTGTTCAGAGAGCAAGGGGTGCTCCTGACCTATTAACAATGTCGAAATCCGGATGGGCCTTTAGCCTCAGCAGTCCTTTTTTGTTGATCTCAAACTTGGTATAGTCACGTAGACGTGGTACCATCCCTTTCTCAGACATATTCTGGTAGGAGTCATTAACGGTCGTCTCCAACATCTCTTGCTGCAATGAAGGTAGACGATCACCTATCTCCCCGACAGCTCCGTTATTAACAGGGACCCGGGTAAAGCTAGTTTCATCTTCTCCATCATCGCGGCCACCTTGTTCATCAGGATGGTCGATGGCATCAAAGTCTATCATTCTATTGAAGGATGAGCGACAGAGTTCAATACAATTCAACATGTCTTCAAGTCAATATGGACGCAAGCTTAACCAACACCGCAGACTACGAATGCCTCTTGGGGTAAAATGAGTCAGGCAATCGGTTGTTATTACGCACAATCCTAGTACGATTGACCAGAACCAATCGCTCAATGTCCGATTTCCGAATCTTGGAGAATACCATCTTTTTACACCGGGTACTGTACGCCTTGCCTTTACAGTCACTGTGAACTCAACAGATGATAACATGCCAGCTGTTCAGAATATTGGCCGTGCCATCATCAAGAAAATGGCAATCAAGATCAGCGGGAACGAGGAATGTCGGTCGACGATGTAGACGTGTACCACTGCTACCTTGACCTCTGGAAGACAGCTTCCGAGCGCAACAATGCGCACTACAAGGGTATTGATACATCCGCGAAAAGAAATGCTACCAAGTTGCGGGTCGGCGCAGGAGACAAGGATGACTCTGTTGTTGCATACAAGGCTATCGCTGATGCCAATGACAACCGTTTCTGTATTCCGCTGGATTTTGAACTCCTTGAGGCTCATATGCCTTTCTACCAGAGTGTGCTTGGGTGTCGGCTCGAGTACGAGCTTACGTTCAATGATTACAGCCGGGTGGTCCAGGCTTCAGGCGATGTCGATGCCAGTTACACCATTGATAATATCAGCCTGGAATACGAGATGGTCACCCAGCATGAACTTGCTCCGCAAAATGACAAAAGATAAAAGCGACACCCTGTGGAATATCAACCTCAATGTGGCGGCGCGAAGCATGAATGGGATTCTGATGCTGTTCGAGGAGGACCCTGCTACAGCTGGTGCTGCTTTCGCTAGGAAGCCTGAGGTCTTCTATAATTCAAAGATCACCAAACTGGAGGTTATCATCGAGGGAGTGCCCAACCATCTGTACTCCCAGGGATTGTGTGCCTATCAGCAATGGGATGAGGCCACTCGGCACTTTGGAGCTTGTCCCAGCAGCAAAACAGATCCTGAAGTAGCCCTGGTTGCAAAGGAACTATCTCCGGGTGATGTCACACTGGGCGAGTTCTTGACCCGCAAGTATGCTCTATGGCTTGACCTGCGGACCACGGATGATGGCGAGCTACACGGAAGTGGCCGGCGGATAGAAAACAGTGAAGGTATCACTATCCAGATCACAAAGACAGCAGAGACAAGTGGTACATTGAAAATATACCTGTACGTTCTCATGAATGTGCAGCTTAACATTGAACATGGCCAGTTTACCAACGTACTTTATTAATAACCTTTTCTTTATGGAGCCACACGCAGCCATTATTTGCGGTCAAACACGCAGCCATTATTTGCGGTCAAACAGGCCGTGGCAAGACAGTTTTCGCTCTGAACCTGCTGGGGGGTCCTTATCGGGGCGTATTTCAGCACATTGTGGTCCTCTGTCCTACAATCAAATACAACAAGACATATCACGACCGTCCATGGATTTGGAAAGACCCGGATGTATACATTGCAAATCCTGGTGAGCGCTTCCATTCATATCTTCGGGCCTTCTATCAGCTGTTCCAGGGGGATCCAACGTTGTACATCATCGACGATTGCTCGGCTATAAAAGCTTTGACGCAAAAGAAAGACATGCTGTCTGAGCTAGCCTTCTTGGGTCGTCATGCGCAGCAGAGCGTTTGGGTGTTGACTCAGAAATATAACTCTGTCTTAAAAGATCTCCGCGAGCAGACCCTCTGGGCCTGTCTGTTCTACTGCAAGGACAGACATAGCTTCGAGGACTGTCTACGAGAGAATGATGTGATTGGAAGCCGCGAGAAAGGTGCAGTAGTTCGCCAGGCATTGGCGGATAGTAAGCATGCCCGGATAGTGTTAAAAACAGACCAACCTACCACTTATAAAATTTTATATTAAACCCAGACGGAGTGCAAGTACATACCATCATTGATTGTGACACAAAAATTAACCATCTGCTGGTACAGAAGACAAGATGGCAGTGGATCCTGCTTCAGTTGCAGAGCAACATCCGAAGGAACAACAGGCCGATGGGGCCAAACTCGAAAGGCTAGCTGCGATAGCTTCCGGTGGGCAGGCTAAGCAATATACGGGGAAAAACCTCACGGTTGACCAGGTCGACGACATGGGCGATCAGGGAATCGATAAACTCTATGCTCGATATGAGGCGCGGCTCGGCGCAGCAATGACAAAAACTCTGGGGACGGTCGCACTACAACTCTATTCAAGGGTGGTCGGCATGTTACTTCCCGTAGCCCCGGAGAACCAACCAAAGCTGGTTGCTGACCTTGAGGCAGATCCATTTGTTGGGCACGCGCTAAGCAGTGCCACGTGTTTGCTATATCATCGGTATGGCATGTACTTAGCACCGCTAACCGCGGCGCTAACCACTGCTATACAATGTCGATTTGGACATACCTGCCCTCTTACAATTCAAGACGATGTCATCGACGACAGAGCCAAACGACGGAGCCAGACCTGCCTACTGTTGCTACGCAACAGGTGGAGAGAGTGACAGCTGTGCCAACCACTGCGTCGCCTGTTGTTCCCGTACAGAAGCGACAGAAAGACCCTAAAAAGTGGCCTCTGGGAGGACAGGAGCTGCCGCCCGGAATGCAAAACAACACAAAGTCTTGGTCGAATTGCGAGAAGAGTCTCCAGAGAATGGCCATAAACAACGCAATCCAAGCGGTTGGTGTTCCTTCCGAACGGGAACAACAGCAGCAAGGGATCTCGATGCATCGCGAATGCAGTTCATTGGACAAATGGTTCCCATCGATTGCTGGGGCTGTTGGGTTGGCTAGCTTGGCATTGTGGTTTTTGCAGAGCAAAAGGAAGAGGACCAGTCCAATGCTGAACCGGTCGTCCAAGTCGCACCTCCGAACAAGCAGTTAGAGATATCAATGACCCATTACATATGGAGTAAACATGTCTTCAGCCGATGGAAAGATGCTAGTCAATGCTGCCTGGTAGATGCTCTCTCCTATTCTCGTGTGAGTAGTTTTCATTGATTCATTGATTTCCCGTGTTGACAATGTCTTCTACAAAGTCAGGTAGATCAAGTCTAGAAACTGTTAGCAATTCAGATCTCAAAAAATTAATAATTGAACTAGAAAAAAAATTTACTGTTGGTATGGAAAACTTGAGGCAAGAAATGACTCAAATAAAATCCGAGGTGTCGCTTTTAAAAAACGAAATCACAACCGTCAACACAACAATTAGTGCGATGAAATCGGAACATATCGACTTAATTCACTCTGTGGAGTATAATGCTCAAAAGCTTGAAGATTTGGAAGGTGTACTAATTCCAGATATTCAATTAAAGTTGGATGCCAAATTTACCGAGCTCGAGGAGAAACGGCTCCTGGGTGAGATCCATGACAGGAAGTATAATCTCCTCCTGTATGGAGTTAGTGAGACATCTGGAGAAGATCCATACTGCAGAGTTGAACAGTTTCTCAAGGAAGACTTACGATATAGCGATTCCGATGCATCCCGTGTTGTGAGTCGTGCTGTTAATATACACCGGCTCCCCTCCTCCAATATTGGCAATTCAAACTCAGCACCACCACCACCCAAACCGTTAATCATTAGACTAGGGAATGATAGAGATAAACAGGACATGTTAAAGGCCGCACCCAAGCTTAAGGGGACAAGGAAAAGCATTAGAACTGACTTACCTCCCTCTCTGAAAAGAGAGCGGGGCAGACTATCTACTATAGCCTATAAGCTGAGGACCGATAAACATTTGAAAACCAGAATCAGAGTCGCCGGTGTAAGAGTCATTCTGGAGTTTAGGGAATCTGTATCTGGGAGATGGAAAGAATATGTCGAGTAGGAAGTCACACCAACACCCATAGTGTCTTGATTCCTCGCATATCTCCGAATTCTTTTTATGTGCAATAAATTACCTATATAGAGACCTTGATTATGAAAAATTTATACACATACGTGCACACGCGCGCGCATATATAATTATTTGTGTGTGCGCGCGCGCGTGTGTGTGTGTGTGTATGCACCTCCACATGCACACGAATTTATGCGTGAATTTATCGAGGTTGCAGCCGTGCTCGGGGTTGGAGAAGAACCCCCCCCCCCCCATATAGGTAAATTTGTGCATACATACTCTCCTTTCCGACTTGGCAGAGTTTAGATCTATTCACTTACCACTACTACCCTCATATGTATGTAAATACTTGCATGTGGATGCAAACAAAAAGAACAACCATTATTAACTTTTCCGAATGTTCCGAATGTTCACGCCATCATCTATAAACACATAACATGAATGTGTAACCAGTACTAGAGCAAAAGCCAACTTTTTCCATGTTTACGTTTTATATTCAGTCAAACATAAACAATATTTTGCTCATATAGGTCTGCTCTATTGCAAATTATTGGTTTGTAGTGGAAGAACAAGTTTTATGTGACTACCAAAAATGATCTCATGCCCAATCAGTTACATAGGACCACTCCTGTTCAGTTACACAGGACCACTCCTTTTCAGTTACATATGACCACTCCTTTTCATTTGCTCCGTCTCCATCCACATATACACGAATTTATATATGAATTTACCGAGGTCGCTGTTATGCTCTGGGTTGATGAAGACCCCCCCCACCCCACCCTACCATCCCATACTGGTGTATTTATGCATAATGCTTGGCAAAGTTTCGATCTATTAATTCACTACCCCCCCCCCCCTCCCACATTAATACCAATTCATTTACCCAGAACAACAGTCAACACTTTCCATTTTCGGTCGGGCGCAAACCATATTTGGTTCATATAAGTTTCGCTTTTATGCTCTGGGTTGATGAAGACCCCCCCCCCCCCCCCCCCCCCACACACACACCATCCCATACTGGTGTATTTATGCATAATGCTTGGCAAAGTTTCGATCTATCCATTCACTACCCCCCCCCCCCCCCCCACACACACACACACATTAATACCAATTCATTTACCCAGAACAACAGTCAACATTTTCCATTTTCGGTCGGGCGCAAACCATATTTGGTTTATATAAGTTTGCATAATGCTTGGCAAAGTTTCGATCTACTCATTCACTAGTCATGCACCCCCCACCCCGCACATTTTTAACCAATCATTTACCCAGAACAAAAGTCAACATTTTCCATGTTTATGTTTCATATTCGGTCGGACGCAAACCATATTTGGTTTATATAAGTTTGCTGTATTGCAAATTATTGGAGAATGTCCATGGGCATTTTCCAATGGCTTGTAATGGATCGAGTTTTATGTGACAAATTAGACCACGAAAAATCATCTAGCTCTCAATCAGTTACATTGGACTATTTTTCTCTTTTGACTCCGATAGGACCACAGTTTTTCCTTTACTACATTCACCTCCACATCTACCACGGATTCATATATGAACTTATCGAGGTTGATGTAATGCTCGGGGGTTGATTAGCACCCCCCCCCCCCTGCCCACCATGCTTGTGTATTTTTGTATCCTTTTTCCTTTGCCTCCCTTTGCGAACTGCTCTGCATATGTGCATGTAAGTGCATGCATGTATAAGCATGTTCTCGCTATTAATGAGTGTGCAATAGATACCTAATCATTAACAACTTTTCCATATGTTCATATCATCAGCTTAAAACAGATAAACATTTTATTACATATGTAACCTGTACCAGGACGGACAACATTTTCCTTGCTCATGTTTCATGTTCAGTCAAACGCAAAAAATACTTTGTTTACATAAGCCTGTTCTGTGGCAAATTATTGGAGAGTTCCAATCGGCAGTCTCCATTGGTTTGAGATAGAACAAGTTTTGAATAACAAATTAGGTCATGGTCGTTCTTTCCTCGATACATCAAATGTGCACGTGTGCATGCTCAGTGGAACGCAGCAAGTATTTTGTATATATAAGTCCGTTCAATGGCGTATTATTGGGGGTGCCTATGGGCAGTCTCCAATTGTTTGAGATGCAATAATCTTTGAACAACAAATTAGGTAATTCTCATTCTTTCCCGGATAAAGCAAATGTGCACGTATACGTTTGTTTATGCAAGTTTATTTTATTGCGACATGTTATATAGTGCCTATTCGAGATGGAACAATTCTTAAATGACAAATTAGGTAATGTTTATGCTTTCCCCAGTACATAAACTGCGCATGTATACGCGTTCTGTCAAACGCAAAAAATATTTTGTTTACATAAGTTTGCTCTGTTACAAATTGTTGGAGGGTGCCAGTGGGCGGTCTCCAATAGTCTGAGATAGAAAAGTCTTTGGAAAACAAATTAGGTAATGTTCAATCTTTCACCAATATATCAAATGCGAACGTGCACGTGTTCAGTTAAACGCAAAACAAAATATTTTGTTTATATAAACTTGTTGTATTGCAGATTGTTGGAGGGTGAATGTGGGCGCTCTCCGGTGGTTTGTGGCAGAGCGGGTTTGGAAGAACAAATTTAGACCTCCAAAAATCTCGCCCTCAAGCAGTTAAAAAAGGACCTCTGTTTTTTTCATTCGATTTAAATAGTACCACTGTTTCTCCTTCATTCCACTTCATCCACCCAACTATCTTAGATAGTACTTCGTATACACACAGCGTGCCCTAAATTTCCACCCTTTATCACTGTACCCTCCAAAAATTATTTAGCCATCCGAATGCACTCTTACAGGCATGCACGGGAAAGCATCTGCACGAGTATGTGGGTAAAGGGATCAGTGTGTATACCCCCCCCCCCCCCCTCCCTTTGCAATCCTGTATATGCGAGTTGTCTTTGTGTGACACTGAAAGCGTGCCCAACACGCAAATTGGATAACTATTTTGATAGTGAGCTAACATATCGTCGCGTGGGAACCATAGGGTTCTATCTTCCAGTGGAAACTGGAGTCTTGTGGTCCTCACGCGACGATGTGCATCCAACCCCTAACCCCCTCCACCCCTTCATCCCCCTCACCTCTCCGACGACCATCGTCGACACATGTATTTGAAATTCTACGCATTTATGTATGCAAATGAATGCACCTCAGCGAACACACGTGCATCTGCACGAGTATGTAGGTGAATGGATCTATGTGTATACCGCCTTATGTGTGACTTATTACGTTGGAAATCTTCCAATATACGTGCCCAAATGAAACAATTGGTATCCCAATCCCATATCCTTAAATGTCACCTCCCTTGAATATGCAAACGATCGATGTACACATCGTGTTACAGTTTAAGGAGTGCTGCCTGTATTTAAAATTCCACACATTCATGTAAGCAAATGAGCACATCCCTGTAAACATGCGTGCATCTGCACGAATGTGTGGGTAAAAGGATCTATGTGTATACACCCTTATGCAGCCAAGTAAAGGCGAGTTTTTTTCTTTTGTGTTACATTGAAAACTTGCGCAACACGCAAATTGGATAACTAATTTGAAAGTGGACCAACATATCGTCGCGTGGGAACGTTAGGGTTCTTCTATCTTCCAACGGAAGGTGGAGTCATTTGGTTCCCACGCGACAATGTGTTCCTACCCTTCGCCTCCCCGACTACCATAGTCAACAGATACACTGCAAGTCTTCCATCATCCTGCCCATCACAGGATTGATATTGCGTGACATCCCATTAGATGAATCCACCTGGATTGAGGCCGGTGTGAGCGCAACACGCACATTAGATAACTAATTTGAAAGTGGGCCAACATATCGTCGCGTGGGAACCATGGGGTTCTGTCTTCCAGTGGAAAATAGAGTCTTGTGGTTCGCACGCGACAATGTGTACCTACCCTTCACCTCCCCGACAACCTTAGTCAGCAGATACACAGAAAGTCTTCTGTCACCTTGTTCATCACAGGAGTGATATTGTGTGACTACCCATTAGATGAATCCCCCGGATTGACGTTGATCCGCGGCGACTGTTTTGTATGTATGAAAACGCGCACAACACGCAAATTTGGCAAGCAAATTTGGTATCTAATTTGAAACCGAAAAGACATGTGTACCATCACCCCATCTCTTTCACCCATCCGACGACCATAGTCAAAATGTAAGATACATGCAATCTGACTACCTCGTCACAGATTCAATATTGCAGAGCTACCCACTAAATGAATCCACATCATGGGTATGCGACTGCATGCCCATTGATATTCAGGCATATATATGCTTTCGGGTATATGCTTCAAACCACCCTGTATTTGCTGGCAGGATGTACACTAAGTGCGTAGGTGTTTGATTGCGTGCGTGTGTGATTACCCGCATTTGTGTGGGCACAAGTGAGCGTGTCTACACGAAAGAATTAGAGTACGGTGTCTTTTAACATCTGGTTTCTCTACTTGTCTTATACGTTGGACCATATCTTTTAAAGGGTATTCCCGTCATTCTATGACTTCTTGTCCCCTGACATACTTCTTTGGCATCAGTGCGTTCTCGCAAGTGCTCGACTTCTTTTGTAAATTTTACTTGATCGTGGACTATGGCTAATAATATTCCATTTGATGAGATTCAGAATTCTGACGCTTATGACTTCATATCCAAGTTCAACACTTCACTGGGTATAGATGGTAGTGACACTGACCCGCCCTACAATATTGACAATTCGAGCTGTAAGTATTATATACCAGAAAATTTTAGCAAGCAAATACCAGAAAAAACTAAGTCATTCTCACTTTTTAATTTGAACTGCCGAAGTTTGAATGCTAACTTTGAGAACATTCAAAATCTTTTATGTGACATGTACCCTAGGAAAAATATATTTGATGTTGTGGGGCTTACTGAAATATTTGAAGTAAAAAAAGATATATGTTTTGAACTCGAAGGCTATCACCCTTTAATTCATCAAACACGACCAACAGATGATGATGGCAGAGGGGGTGTTGGATTATTTATTAATGACAACATTAGCTTCAAACAACGAAGTGATTTGTCAATTTTCATACCTCACGTATTTGAATCTCTTTTCATCGAAACAACCTCTAAAAAGAAATGCATTATTGGAATCATTTATAGACCCAACACCGCACCAAAAGCCGACCTTGACCTTTTCTTGTCCACAATGTCCGAACTATTGAATAAAATCAACCTGGAGAATAAAAAAGCCTACCTTATGGGCGATTTCAATATTGACCTACTCAACTTCACTAGTCACAACAAAACTGAACTTTTTATTGACTCTATATTTAGCTCAGGCTTCTTGCCCCTCATCACTAAGCCGACGAGAGTTACCGAAACTTCTGCAACTCTTATTGATCACATCTTTAGTAATGACTCCACTACACACGTATCAGGGATTGTCATTTCGGATATCAGTGATCACTTTGCAACGTTCTGCATTGGCAACTTGGAAAAACAAAATGCACGCCCAACACAAAGTCATAACCGCTCCTTTAAGAAAGAAAATATTGACCACTTCAAGAGGCTCCTATTAGGCAGTGATTTTTCCGACGTTTTCGACACATCCGATGTCACCCTAGCATACGACTTGTTCATCGATACATTTTACAAAGCATTTAATGAAGCCTTCCCATTAGAAATACCATCAGTACATTCTAAATATATTAGACGCGAGCCCTGGATGACGGCCGGATTATTAGAGTCTTCCCTACACAAACAAAAGCTATATAGGAAAAAATTGAAATCCCCAACAACCCAAAATATCGCGAACTACAAACAGTTCTGTCACATCTTCAATCGTGCCAAACGCGCAAGCAAGTCAGACTACTATCATAATATCTTGTTAGATAATAAACACGACCTCAAAAAAACATGGCAAATATTACGTAAAGCCATTAATAAATTGGATCGGAAAACTGAGCCCCCAAATACCTTTGTCGATAACAATATCACTTTAAACGACCCCAAACAAATTGCTGACAAGTTCAATGCATTCTTTGCGAATATTGGGAAATCAGTAGGTGACCAAGTGCCCGACACAAATATTCACTTTTCACATTATATGAAGCACAATAATGAAAACTCACTATTTGTAACGCCAACGAATACACAGGAGGTTATCTATAGTATCTCCAAATTGTCTTCAAAGCCAACAAGAGATCGAGATGAAATGTCTACAAAACTTTTGAAAGCCGTCGCTTGTGAGGTCGCCAGCCCATTAACACACATCATCAACACTTCATTTTCATCCGGTCATGTGCCAACCAAAATGAAAATAGCCAAAGTCATACCAGTCTTCAAGTCTGGTAACTCTCAAATGTTTAATAACTATCGCCCCATTAGTATTCTCCCGACGTTCTCAAAAATACTTGAAAAGTTAATGTATAAAAGGCTAGTGGATTTCATAGACAAACATAAAATCTTATATAAGTACCAGTTTGGGTTCAGAACAAAACACTCAACTGTCCACCCTATATTGCACCTACTGAATAGCGTGGTAACGGAAAATGACAAACCAACAAAGAATTGCACCCTTTCCATATTTCTAGACTTCTCCAAGGCATTCGACACCATTGACCACTCGATCCTACTCCAGAAACTGGGATACTATGGTATTAGAGGTATTGCCCATCAGTGGTTTCAAAGTTATCTATCTGAACGAAGCCAATTTGTTTCATTCTTGAATACCATTTCAGAAACGTTACCAATAAATACAGGAGTGCCACAGGGGTCCATTCTTGGCCCACTTTTATTTCTACTGTACATCAACGATATTAACGAATCTACAGAACTCAGTTTACTTTCCTTTGCTGACGACACAACGGCCTATAGGTCAAGTAACAATCTTAACACCCTTACAGAAAGTATAAATTCCGAACTTAACAAAATAAACCACTGGTGTTCTGCCAACAAACTAGCCCTCAACCCTACTAAAACCAAATATATGCTACTTCATCCACAAAACGATTCGTATAAGGTAAACGATATTAAACTATTTCTAAACAATACAAATATTGAGCCAGTTGGTAACGAGCAAGAACAAACAACTATAAAATTTCTTGGCGTACATATGGATGAAAATATGAAATTTAAAGAGCATATATCTGTGGTGTGCTCAAGAATAGCACGTGCAATTTTTGTACTAAATAGGGCAAAGAACTTCTTGCCCACGAAGGTAATGAAAACTTTATACTTCTCACTGATTCAGTGTCATCTAATATATGGTATCCAGGTCTGGGGCCATTCGACCTACACCAGTACAATTCTAAAACTACAAAAAAGAGCTGTCCGGGTCATAACAAAAAAATCATATCTCTCTCATACAGATCACCTTTTCAGAGATTGTGGCATTCTGAAATTCAATGATCTCTACAACCTTCACGTCTCACTTTTTATGCACGACTGGACGAACAAAAAACTCCCTATGTCATTCGATGATACCTTTTAAGTATATAGAAACCCCTCAGGAATGAATACAAGGCAAACCGGTAAATTAGATACCCGCAAACCAAGAACACAGTTCTCTGCTGTGCTGCCATTACACTCCTTCCCAAGAACCTGGAATAGTATAGACCCACAAATCCAGCAATTAAATAGACCCCGATTTAAAAAGTCCTTAATTGATAAAGCCTTGAATAATTATTCGCGTCCTAACTCCAAACGTGACAACCCAACGTGCCCCGACTGTGTCATCCGCCAGCTGTAAGCTTCTGACATCTCATCCTCCTACCCCCATCCCTTAATTCTCAAATACATTCTAGCCCCCCTGAATTATAAATAAAAGATCAGACAACCCCGTCTTTGGGAAAGCACTTTGATACACTGATGCCAAAGAAACTTGATATCTTTCTTTTTACGGGAATGGCAGGAAGACAGCCTTATAGGCTATGCCATTTCCATGCCGTATACTAGCTTATGTTCATGTTTGTTGTAATGTTATTTTGTAATCAATGTACTAGTATACTGCAAAATAAAGATCTATCTATCTATCTATCTAACATTGTCCGTGGTGCTCACTTCTGACAGATGAACGAAGAGCTCACGATGGGCCGCAAGACCAGGTAACTCACCCCCCCCCCCCCCCCCCATCAGCCTCCCTCCCCCAGGGATTTTGGTTGTTGTAAATCCTAATGTGCATGCCAACTTTCCCAGTTTCAGAGACTTCTCTGTCTTGAGTCGCAGACGACCCGATGGTTTGTGAAGATCCAATATAGTCCCAACTTGACTAAACACCTCGTCATTTAGCTCGCATACATTGTAATAGCCATGTGGGATTGAAATCATCTCTCGCTCGTCATCATTCTCAGACACAATGCGAATAATATTGTTGCGTTTCCGCGAGCTAATGTTGTACCAAAGAGGGTAGTATGTTACTTCAGCAAGCGCACACTCATATTGCTCTCCAGCAGGGAGCGCCATTGGTAGGTCCACGGTTTGAATGTCTGATAGTGTCACGTACATTTATAGTTTTATAATAAGATAAGACTCCTCCAATATGGGTCAAATTAGTCTGAGTCAACTGAAAACCAGAAACGTTTATAAGAGTTTATAACCATAATATTGTCTTGAAGGGTTTTTATTACTAGTAACAAGACCATCATTGTATATATGTTTTACCTCCTCGTGAGACCCCCGCAAATCGAACGCTAATCTATTTGGCGCCCAGACCACATACCTCTTGCCAATTTGTGTAACAAGGGTGAGGATCATGCCACCTGGAAGATCCCTTTCTTCCACAAGTTGGTAGGTGCCTAAGGGCAGGTCTCTCCATTTCGAAGCTTCGCTTTTCTTGAAATCCTCTTTTGTTGGCCAGGTCAGGTCTCTGACTATTACTTTGTGTACTTGTTGGATACTTAACACGAGATAAATCTTCAATTGTGCATATTAGAGATCCAATGGACAGCAAGATTGCAACAAAGTTGGCTTCAATCTACTACAGCCCCCAAGGGGTACTGGAAGAGACTTGCGGCCATTAAAAACCTTGCTTCCGTGACCAAGGTCTCTGAAGATTTGGCTCGGGCATGGCTCAAGAAGCAGGCCATCTGGCAGATGTACCTGCCCCCTCCGCGACACATTCCGCGATCCACATTTGATGTGTCCGTACCGAATGAATTCCACCAGGCCGACCTGCTCTTTCTGCCACACGACCGGGCGGCCCGCAAAGCGTACAAATACGCGATCACTGTCGTTGACGTAGCCTCCCGCTATAAAGAGACAGAGCCCCTGGCCACGAAAGATGCCAAAGAGGTCGCGGGTGCCCTTGCAAGGATTTACAGGCGGAGCCCCCTCAGATGGCCGCAATTGTTACAGGTCGACCCCGGCCGCGAGTTCATGGGCGCAGTGAACCAGCTGCTGACCAAACACGGGACAGGGGTGCGGCGTGGCCGTGTGGATGTCCACCGGGACCAGGGAATTGTAGAGCGTTTCAACCGCATCCTGGCAGAGCGACTCTTTGGGCACCAATACGTTCAAAAGATGCGACTTCCACCCGGCAAACGATCAACCGAGTGGGTGGCTCGACTGCCTGTCGTCATTGCGGTTCTGAATGGTGAGGTGACTCGCCTAACCGGAAATAAGCCCTCTGACGCCATCAAGGCTAAGACTGTAGCAAGAAAACCCTCCTCTGTGGTTGCAGGTCGTCCTGTTGGCATCAGAGAGCAGAAGCTCCCCTCTGGCATGGGTGTTCAAGCCTCTACCAGCCAGGCGAACTTGAGGGTGGTCGCCGAAGTGCAACTGACCCTGTGTGGTCCCTCCAGGTCTACCAGCTTGGACGCTCGGTCACCAAGCTCGGCGAACCTGTGCTTTATTATTTGTTGGATGGGCCACCACGTGGGTTTGTCTGAGAGGAGCTCCCCGTGGTGCCCCCTGACTCCCAGTTGCCGCCTGATGGGGTTCTTACTCAGTTGTAGTTGCAGTAGACAAGTCAGCCGTACGTTACCTCTACAGTGTCCCCTGCTATTGTCCAGCCGGTCGACAGAGAACTGCTGTGTGTCTTTTGGGGTATGCGCCCATATCAACTCGATGTTGCATGGCGTGCAGCGGTTTTGTTGGGCCTCTCTGAGCTGCTGATGTAGTCAACCTTCAAGTTAAACCCCTGGAGATATTTGACCCGGTCCTGATGCTTGTATGCCACAAGTTTATTTTGGATTTGCTTGCGGAGTTGCTTGTCGCTCTGTAACCTGACCTCAGAACCCTCTTCTGGAGGACATGTTACCCTCTCAAGTTAATGCATATACTCCACTCGTGACACAACGAGGAAGGCAAGATTTGACCACTTTGAGATAGTCATCGATAATCCAAACCTTCTGCGGATCGCTGACGGTGAGACCCTGACTGGAGTGTACCGTCATCGCGTAGCCGAGAGCCCAATCATAGCCCCATTTACCGTCAATGACCTATTGGGCGTATCGAACAGGTACCGTCACGACATCGTTAGTAACTAACTACTGGTCAGGTCGGCCGTCATTGACCATTACAGGACCTGGGATCGTCACCAAACAATTTTGCCGCCGAGTGCCCTTTGGTCGGTACAACATGAGAACAGGCTCGTTTGGGAACGCCTTCTTGTGGCGATGGAACAGAATACTCTGGGCACGATCTCGGACTTTTTGGCGGCTGGTAAGGATTAGGACATCATTAGGTCCCAGGGCTTCCACTGCTCTACAAACCTGTCCCATCCCAGGCATCTTGGGAGAGCCCTTCGCATCTCCTGCACTGGACCTTGTCAATATGGAGACGGATGCGCTTTTTCAGAGCCTTGAGTGTGTCATCTTTTGCCCTATGGTCAACCTCGACCTCTTCGTAGTAGTCGGCGGCCTTGCACAGCCAATCGTATGGCATCTCACCTGCAATCGGCGGCGGCTGGCCCTGATCGCCACAACAGACGACTTGGACACCCCGTTGCTCAAGCCAGCATAGGAAGGTCTCAAGGATTGGTCGGGGCACAGGACAGACCTCGTCCCAGATGATAACACGGGAAATGAACTTTTGGCCCATGCCATCTGGCGTCCACTCATTTTGTCCACTCCACCGGAAGAAGCTCTGGTAGGGCCCTTTGGCAAGGCGGTGAGCTGGAGTAAAGACAAACGGATCTCTCACCCTGAATAGCTCGATTGCTCTCGTTGTCTTGCCGCTACCACCCCACCGTTGAGGTAGCTCAGCCGTTGGTGGGTCAGTGGGTCGTCGTCCTTTGGAGTTGTAGAATCAGGGACGTCTTTTTTCCGGCACCAATACTCTGTCTTTGGAAGATATGCGGCATGGTCCTGGGGCATGTAGAGAGTTTTCCCCTTATCTCGCCATTGGGCTGGCAGGACATTATGCTTTTTGGGAGGCTGTGGGGTGGGTTCGTCTTGATAGAGGCAGCACGTTCTGCAAAAACCCTCAAGGTGAACTTCTTGTGGTACGAAGACTTGGACACCGTCGAGTTTATGGAGTATTGCTTTCTTGATATATACGCTGTCTGTCGCCGCCCGAACCGTCTCTTCTTTGTCCAAACGCTGTAACATACTGAGAAGGTTAATATGGGCGTATGTTAACATAGAGGCCCTTGGGTGGGTGTATTGGGGCTGGCTTCCATCGTAGTAAGTTAACACATAGCCTAGGGGACACTTTTCTGGGGCTCCGACAAGAGTGCCACTTTGACAAGTATCTCTCACAAGATAATCTAGTTCACCATGATCTGTGACCAGGCGGCTCGTCAATCATTTACCATCGGCTTTTGCACCCTGAGTGATTTCCCCGATGATGCTGCAGCTCTGATCTCTATCTTCGGGGAGCCACACTACGTTCTTCTTTCCGAAAGCGATGATGGCCTCTCCTACATCTAGTTCTGTTGGGATGCTGGAATCCCTGAGATTCGGGAGGAGGGCCGTCGGAGCCCAGCTCTCCTCCTCGAAATGTCTCCCGAACCACGCAGGGATGACAAGATGGACACTTGGATCGAAAGCCCACTTGCGTATTTGGGCGAAACCGGTACCTATGCCTTTGGGCAAAGCACCATTGATTGCTACACGGGTCATGTTGGCCTTTGGATGACCGAAACGTTCGAAGTAGGGCTGAGCCTCACCCAGACCTGGAAGCTTGAGGGATAGCACGCCTTCATGTCGATGCTCATGAGTCATTGACATGATACCATTCTGCGTTCCAGAGGCCATCGCGGCCATGTTCGACACAAGCGTTTTGGATTTCATCCAGGAAAGATGCTGGGGTCGGCTTCCAGTCATTCCTTTCCTTTGCGACGATGCTGGCTGCGTGGTTCACTCCGAAGGTCCTGTCGGCAAGAGACTCATCTCCTAGATCGGCGCAGGCCGCTTGGAGTATCTCGTGAGTTTCCTGGGTTCTGAAAGTACGGCCGTCTTGTAAGACAAACTTTTCTACGCTGAGCTGTCTATCCTTGTCACCTCCGAGTAGTCAGACAGCGATTGGCTCATTTTGTCTGGCCTGTCTGATGGCTTCCCAGACGTCACCCTTGTATATGTGGACCCGTCTGGACTGGGGAAGTGCAGGTCTTTGGACCAGGCGTGGCCGTTGTGAATGATGAGCTCTATGGGTTTCCATCTACTTGCCTGGTATTTGCCACTGTTATAGACATCCTCGCCAGCTATATCTTTCACGATGATGGCCCGCATGAGTGTTTTCTCGAGGTTAGCACCTGTGGCACTAGTTATATGAACACTGTCCTCCCACTTCTCGAGTTTCTGGCGCATGATCGGGGTTAGGCCCTGTCCTCCAAGAGCGCAATCAAAGTGTTCAACCACTCTCGGGGCGACGCAATTCAGATCCCCTACTTTCATTGGTACTAGGTTTGCAGGGTCTGGCTCTCTGGGAGGATAGAGCCCGTAGACCACAGCTGTAACAGGGTAGAAATTTGTGTAGTACGGACTGTCAATCCCCGTCAGGGCGTCTGGCTTGGTGTGTTGTGTAATTTCGACATGCCCTAGCCTTTCTTCCTTTCTGCCTTTACAGGGTCAAACTTGTCTTCGACTACCCAGTCTCTTCCGTTATGGTCCCGGAGAAACTTGATCCTTAAGATGAATTCCCCCTCCGGTGGAGCCCCGAGAAGCCGTGCTGCCCTCTTATCGGTCATACGAGCATCCAAGGCCATTCGGCCAGTGTGCAAACCATCGGAGCCAATGGCATCTACTTCCTCTCGCCATGTAGAGTAGACCGCGACAGCACCGTCGATTTCAAACTCATATTTGGCGTTGTTCAAAAGAGCCACCCATGCTTCATCATCTGGCATCCTCACCGGATGAGGACTACGATATCCAAGTCGAATTGTAGCCGTTCTCGTACTTCTTTAAGGATGGCGGGTCCCTCTTGAACGATTTGATTGGCAAGGATTACAGGCCTTCGCCGACGTAGGGCAGCTCTTTTAGCGGGGTTTCTTCGCATCTTTTCCTCAACAGCTTTAGCACGAAGTGCCGCCGCGACCTCGGCCTGAATCTGTTTGATTACATGCATTCTTTGACCACACTTGTTAGGATTATGTATATTTTCCCGAAGAGCCAGGAACCGCCCCGTTCCTCTAGCCTGCCGAAGTCTTTTTATAAATTCTTCCGCGCGAGCAGTGGCGATCAATTTAATCAAGTCATTTTTCGGAGCTTTGAATACCTCCTAAACCCAAATTGTTTCGCTTGAGCACGTGGATCATTCATAGTTGTCATGTTGTGTAATGAGTATATCTATATGTTATCATTTCTCTAATAAGAAATTTCAAAAGTGTTATCTATCGCAGCCAGACGCCGAAACTCGTCCTTAATTTTAGATTGCCTTTGTCGCCATTTAGCCAGCCGATCGTACCCCACGCCACAGTTTTTACAAAGGGCTAGCGCTGTTTTGACGCCATTACCACAGCCTTTGCAGAATAGTGGGCTTCCACCCTTCTTTTGACGAGCATTGTGGACCTCACAAAAGGTCCCACAACACGACCGCCCACAAACGTCGGTAGACCCTAGAAGCAGCCACTCACAAGCGTTCATTGTATTAGTCCTCTTGTGTATGTCATGTGTATTTATGTGTTTCTCAATCTCTAAATATATTATAAGCAGCAGGGAGGGGTGAATATATATTTGACAGACTTAACAAAACAGGAGAGCCCGGGTCGGCGAGGGTAATAAGCCGTCCCATAGGCTCTCGCCGTTCATGGGCTCGAGTGTTTTTTTTCAAGCTTTCGAAATTGGTATGCCGACCCTCCCTGCTGCTGCATAGCCTGTGTCGAGTGTGGAAGATTCGGATTAGTTGGCGGAACTTAACAAAAATATGGATGATGATGATGTGCTCTTTTTGTCGCAGTACGTATACGACTGATGAGGATGTAAAGTTGTAGGTATGTCACTAAATCGATCACCAATTAAAGTAATTATCAATGAACAAAACGCTACATAATTATAATCATTTGAGTACGTGAGGGCAATTTCACGGTGTGGTGCAGCTTCCAGTGAAGATCAATAAACATTTAAATAGTCATGGAGCATTCTGTTTATAAACGGATGCGAGTAAACATTCCTGAACACCCAACTAACAAGAGACACAGCTTCGCAAAGAACTTGAACCATTGTTTCTATTAACAGCATAGCCAGGTGTGATGAGGCACTCAGCCAAATGATTATGGGTCTGGGGTCCATCAACCCCTATTATCCGCCCTTGACCACTGTTTAAGCAAGTGGAATACGAAAAAGTCAGCATTTGCATCAAAAATATGTTTTTGAAGAACGTTTCTTAAACGAAATTTGAACTCCCATTGCAAGACAAAAATTATGAAAGGGCTTGGTTATAAGACTCTGGAATCTTATTCCAAATGTCTTTTTTTAAACTGAACAAAGTTAACTAGTCTTAAGTAGTCTTATCGAACATCTGATAATACTGAAAACCTGACGCCAAGCGATTGTTTCCAGACAAGTGTCGTCTGCCAATTCATGTGGAGAATACTTGACTACTAACCACTTCTTAGTTTTATGACTCTCATTGTTCACTACAGTACAGTCGCCGTGGATTGATTGTAATCCACGACGCGTGGGCAGTAATGTCCACGCATGCATTTACCAGTTAACAAAAAATAATCATCAGCAAAATTTTAATCAGTGAAGCACCGGGTTCTACCCGGTGCTTCATTAATTAATTTTTTTATGATTATTCCTATAATTAGTGTTTGGAATCTAATACTTTTGCATCCGCGGAAATATTGCCAAACGTCGAAAATGACCAGTCCACGACGTCCGTACTGTATTTCCCCCACCACCTGCATATTGATATCCGTGTCCCGGTTCAGGCTCGTGTGGGAGACTGATCTATCTTACACACCCCACAAAACCATCCTCAATTGACTATTTAATAATAGCTAGATGTCACCATACTGCGTTTCCATAATACAGCCACCATTACTTCCCCACACATTCCGAGGATAATTTATCTTCCACCACACGCCACATGACGTCATCGAAATCCATAATTTTCAAAGCTGGCGTCACTGGAATGTCAGCTGTTTCAACTCGCTTCAATATGTTGATCCATCGTTGTCGTGAATTTACTATGGGTTTCATAGTATATGTATATGCCTTTGGAAAAAGTGCAACGTTTTGTAATTCTTTTTTCCTGTACGATTAATCGGTACAATAGTAAATTTTCACCGTGAGGGCGGTAGTTTAATTTGGATGTTTGGTGACGTCATGCGGGGAATAGTCGAAGAAAAATCATGGTCGACTGGTGTGGGAGTGAGATGGGTAAATATCCTGAAGAAATGTATTTTACCAAGACACTCGGCAAGCCTCGCACCTGTGTCCAAATTATCTCCCCCACGAGTGAGATTCACCCATCCCCCCTCACAGCATCCGAGGATAATAACAGTCCAAACCGTCAGTGCAAATTCACCTGCTGTATTAGACCACTTTTTACACTACGTTCGCATAAACTCGATTCAGGTTTCTTGGTGTTAAAATTCATTCTCCCACATAGAACCTATTTTCTTTTCATCCTGCTCGTATGTAGGCTGCCTCCCAAGGATGAACAAACATGGAATATGTCTGTGAAAAATGTATACTATGATGGTGATGATGTAAACATTTTGTGCTGCAATACAAACCGAATATATATTTTAGTTATAAAGAGAGAAAACAAGTGCCGAGATCAGAAAGATGATACTGAGTTAATGGTTGGCATACTACGTAAACGGCATGGCGTTTAATGAAGTGAAAGCTGTTTCGCTGTGACTACAGCTACAGCGTAACAGGTTTCATGTCATCAAGCGTCATTACTTGGGAAGAGCAGCGCGTTGATTGATTCGATACCTTAATGGAGGGGGGTGGGGTGGGGGCTGCAGGTTGTGTTGTGACGTTGTTCACTGACGGTCAACCAAACCAGTTGTTTACAGGCCATTGGGTATGGCCGGCTGGTATTTGAGGACAGACGGATGTCGTTAAGAAATGACACGGCTTCAACTATATATTCCACGAATAAAACAGATGGGATTTTTTTGGTATTAATCAATCAGTGGTTGGGTGGTACCTCAGAATGAGTATCTACATTCTCTTCGAAATCATTTCAACATGTTACGTGCACTGTAACCGTTCTAACCCGACTCAGCATGATTTTTTTCATTTCCCCTCGGGTTCAGTGAAGTTTATCGACGAAAAGTCTGACGGAAATGAATAAAATATAGTATAAGATCTATATTCAGTGTTAAGTTTGCATTTACTTCAATGTACTATTGATTTTCTTTTATTAGGTTATTAACCGTAAATTATACCGAACCGACGACGATTCCATAAAAGGAACTGGACTCTGTGTCGATTCCGATCCTAATCGAAAATGTCCTTTCCTAAACCTATTTTTGGAATCCGATCCTAAACAAATAGTTGAAAAATGTACGGGGAAAAGGCGTTTTCGCTCATTAACATTGGACACTTTTTCAAACATCGATTTCTTGAGACATTACATACAAACGTGGGAGCGCGGTGGCTCAGTGGTAGACTGTTGGACTTCTATGCTAGAGGTCACGAGTTCGATCTCCGTCCGGGACGACCCGCGTTGTGTCCTTGGGCAAGGCACTTTATCCCGGCTGCCTACATGGGGGCACGATGATGCAGTGTACTAAGGCGTACTGCACGTCGATGGTGCACATGTCTTCAACCGCTGTAACCCTGCTTGAGCGGAGCTTGAACAGAGTTAGAATGTTGAGGAGCTGACAATTGCTCGTCGATGCTCGGTTGTTCTCTCCGGGTACTCTGTCTTCCACCACCCGTAGAACTGTCACTGTCGCGATTAGCCATTGTGCATAAGTATGTGACCTTAAACACCAATAAATAAATAAATACATATAAACGTAACAATTGTTGTTTCCCAAATATTTCCGGTGATATTTCCTACACATATCAGTGATTAAAATTGTAAAATCCGTCCTTTAGTGCGATAAATTAAGAAAAATACGAACAGCTCGACGCCTCGCGAAAGTTTTCATTTTCGACGTCCACCTTGCACAGTAAACGGGGCAAGTTTACTATTCGAATATGTTGGTAATCCATTTATCCACCGAGAGATCAAAATGTATCCTTGAAACATATCTATGACGGGCGTTTGATTAGGGTAAACAAACCTAACTATCCTTCTTCTTCCGCCATCTTGATTTGTCCGCTCCTTATCACGTTACAGACAGTTGACCTTTTAACCACAGGTATACGGCACAAGATGAGAAATCGGAAAAATTATATCCGATGGTATTTTTGGATGGATGCTGTCATGCCCCCATAATAGAATATAAATATAAACAAGGTACACAACTCGCTTTTCGAAAACGATCTCATTCACCTTCATTATGTCCCTCTCAAATTGTTTTTTCACAACAAGCCCAGCGCAACCCAGTGTCAATCGAATTGGCAAAGAGCAAACTTTACAATGGTGTATTACATTCTTATTCGCCGGTGCTGTTCCTACAAAGTTATGTGTGAACTGTCACCTTACTGCTTTTTCAATATTGTCCACTTCCACGAATAAATGTTCCTCCCCGAAAGAATCTTCACTTGGGGATGCGACGTGCTTCCCATAAGGGGATGTGATTTGGCGGTGTTCTTTGATTGTCGGCTCGCTTACTTCCTACCCCTTACTTATTTTGCTTCTTTCTTTTGTATTTTTGGCGGCGGAAGTGGAGCTGGTAATTCCTTGAATTTTGGCGGTGGGGTCTGCGGTTCCGTTGTGATCTTTGATTGTTGAACCTGATTTGTTGCCATGGCGAAGTGGAAATGTAGTGCGTCTTTTACCTTTCTTATCTTTGCCAGTTGGTTCGCTAGTTGCTCCCTGGTTGCTTTGTTCTTCTGGAACGCAATGAGCTCAGCTTCTATTTAGAGCTGTGTGCTTCCCTCATGCTCTGTGGTGTCAACGGGCGATCTGTCGGTTGTCTCTACTATACCCACAATCTGTCTTTTGTTCCAGTTCGTGGGCGAGCTTACTTAGTTCTTTATCTTCTTCCTCTTTAGCATGGGACTCAAAGCTAGAGATGGTGTTGGAGAGAGAGAGAGAGAGAGAGAGAGAGAGAGAGAGATTGGGTGACTTGGTGGCGTCTGTTGGTATTTTCTCCGGCGTTTTCTCCGGCGGGATGGAGGAATGGGTTTCCGTTTTTGTTCTTGGGGATTTGAGGTAACTTTAACAGCTTTGATGTAATTTGCCTCTGTGTACCGTTTTTGCCAAAATGCGGTAGCAGTCTTCGGGAATCACGGAAACACGCCTTTACCAGTTTAATAGTAGACATACATCGATCCGGATTCTATGCTATACCGCCTTCATATTGATGTATAATATGCATGAGTGACAATTTTCGTCATTAGAAGATATTTAGAGGAAAATTAGCTCCCCTTAATTTTCTAAAGTTGTCAGTAAATTTTACACTAAGGGTATGGACATTTCATATAAAAATTCAATTTTTTAAATGTTAGCGATGTTATGCTATCGATGTGCCTACCATTTCACAAACTACAGGGATTTTTCTGTAGAGATGTATAAAAATACAGAAACTGGCTTTTCAAGATTTTTTTCCCAATGAGTTTGAACGTTTGAGTATTATTCTCATTTGAAAGCCCTTTAATATAAGAAAACTTGGTTTTCACCATCGTTTGGCGTTATGTAACATTTTTATGTTCATTATATCAACAGTGTGCGCATCGTGACATGTAATATTGACACTGTCCTTTCCTTTAATATAGAAGCCTAGGACTTAGGTAATAATTATATACAAACAGATCAACGTGGATCCGAAGACGACGTGTAAAATTACGGGACGCACCATCTGTATTAGAGAGCAAAAAAGTCCGAGGCCATGTATTTCCTTACCTCAAGTCCTTAATTCTTGTATGTCTTCCTGATTTATTCAAGTTGAGTTTTCAAAAGAGCTAAAAAAACTATTTCGTGACATGAGATGTACATGGATACACGAACTATAATACAAATTCAAATATCTCCTGCACCTCCTCTATATATGCATCAAATAAAAAAGTAATAAACTACCACATTCCATCTGGATAACACATATATTTTGTGTTTCTATTAATACGGCGTTCTTCAGTGGGAGGGTACAAGATTTGAAATTTACTGTAAGTATAGTGAATTTAAATGAATTAAATAATATTTAACCCTCTTTGAAATTGGACGGCCCCTTTCCCGACCAGAAACATGATACATCATAACGTCATTAAATAGGGCAGTAAATGTGTAGGGTAGACCAACCAATATGTTCAACGTGCAGCCTTGAGAGTGCATGCTGAAAATATTGATTGGTCAACCCCAAATAATGAATATGGACTCTTCTAATTGCTGTCATTGAACTGGCATGGACGATACTACCAGACTTCAAAGGGTTAAAAATAAAAAAAAAAAAACATATCAGAAGAATGGGAGGTCATTATTGCGGTACTTGCACTTTTTAGTGGCGTCCTGTGGCTGTCACAGAGAGCGTTAAATATATATACAATCAGCTGATGAATGTTATTATACTACAATAGGTGTTCTGGACATTTCAACAATATAAAAGAATGATACTTTTGTTTTATATTTCTTAACAATAACGACCCTAAAATGAAACAATCGTTGACAAACTCAGTGAAGGTAACATGGCATTGTTTCAAAATTGGTGCAAACTCGTTTTCTTCTAAGGATCGATTGGCTCAGTCAGAAACAACAGGATTCTAATATGAAAGGACAATACGCACACATTGTAACAGGGCTTATCATAAATTTTTCCCTAAACGGCTTGAAATATTGGGGATTCCAGGGGTATCCTATGAGTACGTTCTTTGTGCTTATTGTAACCCATATAACAATGTACGTAGAGTATGGTTATATTCATAATTTATACCATGGTTACCTATTCTACTATATATAAAAAGCCTATGACATAAATTTTAGCTTTACATACCAACCATGGTGAACACATGTGTCTGTGATGAACATGTCAGCAATGGGATTTCAATAATTAAAATTTACACCTACAGTGGAACTACATCCAAGGTGACCTTTAATTACCTCGACTTGAGTGCCAACTTGTCTAAATTTATCGCTCGTCTCCTCGCGAAGAGTGAAATGAAAGCGTCAATTATTTATTACGTTTTTAATTCAGTTTACCTCATAAGATACCAATAATTAACAAACATGCGTTGTTTCATGTTAATAAAGCATCCATAACTGGAAATAGTATGTTATTACGTTATAAAAATGAAAAGGCCCCGTGATTTGCGCGTTTCTTTTTTCATTTCGTTTCAGCGATAAATTGACAGCGGGAGTACCGCCCACCGGTGCTCACGTAAACAAAAACAGATTCGCACGTGTGTACGTCTGCTGCTCAGTAAAATCGACTCTTAATCGGACGATCATGGTATAAATATAATATACCCAAAGTAGCTTGGTGTATCAAATGTTCACCACTTGTGGAGAAGTTGTGTTAACCACTCACTGAGGGATCGCGGTTAACACCACATCGCCACTCCTGGTGAACATTTGGTACACCGAGCTACAATGGTTATATTCTATATGCTAAACATAAAACTTAAATGAGGTTGTTAAGAAAGTAAAATAATAGAAAAGTAAACGTGAGCTAATCATTTCCCCTTTCAAACGACTTTGCTTTCACAACGACACGGAAATGTCCATTTTTTTTTAGAATACGGTTAACGGGGACCTTCATCAGTTGTTCCCTCACAGCTCTAGAAGATGTCTTCATGATTTATTCCACAACAATTGGAATATACTTTTAAGCGGAAACTGCGGAGGACGGTGTTGAATCCCATATTCGATATTACAAACGCGTGTTTTTGTTTACCTTGTCATCAACAGCACATCATCGCCGACAATTTTTTTTTAACAATTCTGTCTAGTTCACATGCTAGTCGCCGTTGCAGAGATCGTGTCAGTCCCCACAATCACATTTCTTTACAGATCGGCTGATTTCTCTATTTATTTCCTCGTCATATGTCGACGTCAACATGACATCTATTGAAAGTGAAACAAGTTCGTAACTGTTCGTCACCAAAAAGGTTAGCTTAAGTCGAGTTTACGTAACGATTTAATATATTTATATATATTTATGATTTACTACACCAGGGAATCAACATACAACTGTCTAGCGAACTCGATTTACCTTCTCTCTCTAGCCATGGCCAAACACACTCGCCCCTTCTACCTCCTGATTCCCACATTAACCAGTTTTGCCACATAGTTATGACGTCACTCCTTTGTTTAAAAGAAGTGATATATTTCGAAGAGTTGATAAGAGCATATGCTGTATTCAACAATTACACACCAATTCCTTTGTCTTCTCCGGGTTGGCAAGAGACGTGAAATACCCGATAGAACAATAGACTAGGTGTTCAAGTGACGTAACTTGTGACGTCACTTGACCTCCTGAACTCACTTACCATACCTGGGTCCATGCGTTCTGTGAATTGGCGTGTAAGTAAGTTACTAACCTCGCTGTCGGTATTCCTGAATTTGAACAACCTGCCAACGCGCTGTAACACCTCGCCGCTTCGCGGCTCGGCGTCACATACCGCACGTCGGCAGGTTGTTCAAATTCATGAATACCTCCAGCTCAATTAGTAACTATTACTTGCTTTCTATAGTGTAAAATACACGTGTTTATCTCGGGGAAATTAGGTATTCTCAGGAACAATGCAATCGATATGATTTGTAGCCTGCTATAATTCAGATGACGAATATAAAATTGTCTTTTACTATGGGTAGAAATATTACTTTAGTATGAAACTGCTCTCCATGGTTCACCCGCCCTATGCCGCTACGTCTATGAAACGTAAGTCATGTGACACATTTTGAAGCTCATATAGTACGTGCAAGACATAATGTAGTAACCTTTGTTGCTCGTGTTCATATAGTCAGGGCAGTGCATATAATTCAGCGTTGGGAAATTAACTGTCTTAGTTTTTTCCTTCTTTGTAGGGGTGGGTGGGGGTTTAAGAACACTTTCCACAGCCAGGACCACTTCGTGTCGGACCGTCTTACATGAGGAGGAGGCCGGAGTACACAGAGAAAACCAACCAGCACCGGCGAGCAGCTTGTGGACTCCCCAATGTACCAACACCGCACAAGCTGGATTAACGCTGGTTGAAGGTGAGTGCACCGTCAACATGGTGAACGCCTGAATGCACAGCACCACCGTGCCCCAACACAGCCAGTCGTGATCAAGTGCCTTGCGCAAGGACACAACGCAATTACCCCTAGTGTGGATCGAACTGTGGACCTCTCGGTTTGAATTCCAATACCGTAACCACTGAGACACCGCGCCCCGTTTTCAAGGAGTTACTCTCGTTGTGTGGCATTCTGTCTCAAGATTGAAAATGGAGTTTTAGCTTTGAGTGAATTTCTTTACAGGTCAATCTGTATGGCCGAGTTTCGCCAATGTTTATAGTCAGTGATGTCGATTCAATACAATGTTTATTGTATCCTTGTTTGATGCAAAGATGCTGTTGACTGTTGTGAAACCATCCGTGGCACGAAGCCCGCAAGTGTCAACAGCAAGTTTAACTAAGTGAAGGCTCATCTTCAAGTAGTTTTCTGACGATGATTATATTATTAAAAATTTAAATTATCTTAAATAAAACCTATTTTGTGTTTTATCGATTTTGAAAAAGGCTTTTCACCTTTTGAAAGATTATGCTTGAGACACAAGCTCTAGTTGTGACTGAGGGTGAATTGTCTCTGGTTCGGGATGCGAGTTCATTATGTGTCTTGTATTGCAATTGTTTTGTAAACTGTTGACCGTTAGGCCTCAAAAAGTTACAAATATGTTTCTCAGGCTTTCCAGCATGGTCATTTTGGCTGCCGCATGCTCTCTTTTTATAACTAATGCAAACTTAATTGTTTTTGTCTGAAATTTTGCCCAAGTTAATAAAATTGATAAATTTGTACCTTCGGTGCAACAAATCTTTGCAATGCTTTAGCATTGCGAAGCCTTCTTGCACTCAAAAGACGAAATACACAACCGCGGATGCTATTCTCTAGAGTAGGAGGGCTAACACCTGAAACAAACCAATATGAACTTTTGATGGCAAAGAAATAATTTAAAAAATAAAAAACCGCCAGCCCACATGCCATTTTACAAAAAAACACATCTCTCAGATATTAGTTCTTGGACAAAATTATCCCAGAGGAGCAATTCTCAGCTCCATGTCGCAAACATACTCGGAATGCATACGGAACAAACGCAGAGGGAGAAAGAGGCGAGATCGTATTTATATATGAGAATGATATCGTCCCTTGAGTGCAACAAGGCAACATCTGAAATGCTAAAGCATTGCAACTGGCCCCTTGCACTCATGGGACGATAATGATATTATCAAAGATGAGATACTACTGCAGAAATTACTTTGAATTGTATTTGGATTAGAACTCATCCGCTCAATTTGTGTAACAATGACTCTGAGATTGCGTCATTTTCTCACATTCAAGCTGACCGGAGCTACAGTACGTTCAACGTGGATTGTACCAAAAACATTCACCACCGTGTAGTTCCAGTGGACCACAGTGTTTGATCAGTGGAAGACAGTTTTCAAAACACTGTGACCCACCGTGGTCACGAGCGTTAAGGATGAGCTTAATTGCTTTTGCATGTCAGTTTCTCTGCTGATTAATAAATACTGTCTTGTGACGTCAACTGGCAAGACAACTGCGTTTGTAACTGGTAGGAGATAATTTATTTTAAATTTAAAATGGAATTTGAAGGAGGCAGACGACGAGTATTCCTGTGGTTTGAAATTGTAAATTGGGAATAGAACAGTCAGTTCCATTTGGTTTTGTACAAAGTCCTTGTCACTTTCGAAACTTACCTGCTGTGTTTGCGCGATCGATTTGATCGAGGAAATAAATAAACCAGACTTGAGAAAAACAACTAATATTCGCGAAGTTCCCAATTTCACAATTTGTTTACAGCTGTAGGATAACACGTGATGAACTGTGTTTTTCTTGGGCCGGAAGTGGGGGCGAAAAAGCCTCCTGCATCACGAAAGTGCCGACAGCGAACAGCTAATGATCGAAGTGATACCATTTTACGACACTGAGTCAACTCGACAAGCCCACCCCCTTTCCCGTCTTACTCTTGTCGGGCTACGCAATTAAAGATTCTTATAAAAAGGATATATAGTAAAAAGAAAATATAGTGTTTTTGAACGGATATCAAAAAGTATCTCACTCGTGACTGAAACTAATGATTATTTCACGGGGGGGGGGGGGGGGGGGTGGAGATGGGAGATATTTGCATACCGAAACAAATCTCAACCCCAATATGATCTGACTCCGGCATGCACGTGCTCCTTCCTACAATTCTGTAGGGGGTTTTACGTACTTTTATCTTCTTTGCATTTGCAGATTTTTCAACTTTCCTCTACTTTGTTGTTATTTGTATTATCAATTGAAATAGCTGAGTCTGTATGTTTGTAAAAATACGTGGGTGAATATAAGGGAGATAACGAATTCAAATATCTGCGAAATTGCCATTCCAAGAGAGAGTACACTTCAGTGGGAAAGAGATAGAAAGAGACAGATATACGTGATGGGTGGGGGGAGTAAGAAAAAGTGAACGAAAATTAGTACAGGACAGTATACGCAAGTGCATGTGGGCGTATGTCTACATATTTCTCTGTGTGTGTGTGTGCGTTTGTCTTACCAACTTGACGAGGTAACTAGACAAAAGAGTTTGCGTGTTTCGCCTTACCGAGGTACAAAAGACAAAAGAAACCCTTTACCTCGGTTGTTTTCCCAGAACTGTACCGGCAAAACGAGGTTGAAACCGTTAGTCCACACAAAGGACAGACAATGCGGTACCTCGGTATGTAGGGAAAACAAGACTGTGTG
The DNA here is from genome assembly GCA_031216915.1 of Pictodentalium vernedei. Classification (NCBI taxonomy): domain Eukaryota; kingdom Metazoa; phylum Mollusca; class Scaphopoda; order Dentaliida; family Dentaliidae; genus Pictodentalium; species Pictodentalium vernedei. Next base: position 230,249,912 of record CM062294.1, read on the forward strand.
TGTGTGTGTGTGTGAGGGTGTGTGTGTGTGTGTGTGTGTGTGTGTGTTGATGTGCGAGCATGTGTTTTTGGTTTTTCGGGTTTGGGTTTTGGGTTTTTCAGACTTTCCCAAACCCAGTTTGGGAAAGACTATTGTTATTCTTCTTTTTCAAAATTTTTCTTCTCTATTTTTTTTTTTTTTTTTTTCCTCCCTGAATTTTGTCTGTTGAACTGCTCGAAAACAAGTTTTACGATTTTGACCAAATTTGGCACACTTATGTAATTTCACAAAATCTAGTGAAATGCGGTATCGTCATATCTGTGAAAATGCGTATTTTCAAAATATTCTACCAAAACCTTCAAAATTTCACCATTTTTCGAATGTCTCAAAGTTGTTTACAGTTATTTCGCTCATATTTCCCACACATTTACAGCATAATATGATACACCACAATCACCACTCAAATCTTCCAACATTAACCCCCACTGGCCAAAAATGACATGAATATAGATTTTTTCTTCAAAATTGACCAACTTCAAGGGCAAATTTCTCTAATAACAAGGTTGTTGTAACAATTATTTTGGTTTGGATAGATGCAACAATGATTGCGGAAGAAAGTTACTGTTTCCTTTTTAATCTCAGATTTAACCCCCAAGCGCAATGAGGGTGAGAATAAGAGTACCGTTAGAAAATGCCAAAATTAGCCAACTTTGGTTGCATTTTCCATCATTTTGGAGAGGGGTTAATTTCAAACACTTTTCGTGTACGTATTCATAATTGACTACCGAGCATATTTGCTGTTGTAAGTTTGGTTGTAAAGTTTAACCCTATCCCATTCTGGTTGCATAAAAGTAGGTACCGTCCAAAAAAACTCCAATTTTTTTCAAAATTTGGTAAGTTTAGGTGACTATTTACTCCATTTTTAATTGCTTGAGCTCTGAATGTTTTCTATAACTGCTTGCAGCAGTCAAAGTATGACAAATCTTGTTCTATATGTTATTATTAAAAGTTTAACCCTTAGCAGATTTGAGACTTCCCATAAGGGTACTGTCGGAATATTTGTTATTTTCGCGAACTTCAAGGGCAATTTTTACTAATTACAAGGTAGTTGTAAGAATTATTTTGGTATGGCTAGATGCAACAATGATTGTGGGAGACAATTACTGTTTACTTCTTAATCTCAGATTTAACCCTCTAGCACAATGAGGCCGAGAATAAGAGTACCGTTTGAAAATGCCAAAATTAGCCATTTTTGGTTGCCTTTTCTATCATTTTGGAAAGGGTTAATTTCGAACACTTTTCATGTACGTATTCACAATTGACTATCGAGCATATCTGCTGTTGTTAGTTTGGTTGTAAAGTTTAACCCTATCCCATTCTGGTTACATAAAAGTAGGTACCGTCCAATAAAATTCCATTTTTTTCAGAATTTGGTAAATTTAGGTGGCGATTTACTCCATTTTTAATTGCTTGATCTCTGAATGTTTTCTATAGCTGCTTGCAGCAGTTAAAGTATGATAAATTTTGTTCTATATGTTATTATTAAAAGTTTAACCCTTGGCAGATTTGAGACTTCCCATAAGGGTACTGTCAGAATAATTGTTATTTTCGCCAACATTTACATGTACATTCTCAGCACTGGAGCCATATTGTCTGAAAAACTTTTCCATGAGAGGATTGGGCCTTCATCCAAGAACGATTTTTCTGTTATATATTTTATTCAAAGTTTTAACTTTCACCCAGTTTCGGGCCTTGAATTGAGTGCCCTAAAATTCTTCATAAAATTGGCTAATTTGGAGCGCACTTTTCTTCCATTTTCGAAAGGAATATCGAAAAATGATTTACATGTTCGTATTTACAATTGCCTACCGAGCATATTTGCTGTTGTAAGTCTAGTTGTAAAGTTTAACCCTATGCTCGTTCTGTTTGCATAAAGATAGGTGCAGTCCAAAAAAACTACCGTTTTCAGAATTTGGTAAGTTAAAGTGATGATTTACTCCATTCCTAATTGATTGGGCGCTGAACGTTTTTATGGCTGTGTGCAGCAGTCATAGTATGACAACTTTTGTTTTATATTTCATTATTAAAAGTTTATTCATTGGCAGATTCGAGACTGCCCATATGGGTACGGTCGGAATAATTGATATTTTCATAAAATCACTGAATATTGATAAGCGTGCAGTGGTAGTTTGGAATAGAATATCCGAAAATGCTTTCGAAATTTGGATTCACAGTTCAGTTCCAAGAATATTTTCTGTTATAAGCATAGCATGACAACTTCTGTTTTATACCTTATTATCAATAGTTTAACCCTTGGCACCATGTGGATATAGTCGGAATAATTATTATTTTCGTAAAATCAATCCCTGAATATATTGGTAACCGTGCAGTGGCCTTTCGGTGGTGATACATGAAGCCGCAAATAGTTAAGGTTGAAAAGTTTATCAAATAGACAGATATGATGCCCAACTCAGCCGGTGACAGGTAAATAATGAATGGAAAAGTCGTTGAATTGAGAATAAAGTAGGGACGAATCGTGCCCTCGGTTTCCACCTGATTCACGGTATTTCCACGTGCGGCACTTGACAAAGATACTAAACTGTCGGGCAGGGACAGTAGAAAACATTCTGAGAATTTCAAGTTGCTGCCCTGCATGGTCGGGACATAATTGGAGTATATCCGACATTGTAACTGTTCCATTTGAATGTTAAATTAGCCAGATGACGGCTTTTTCTCCACTGGATAATCCCACCTGCGGCATCCGCATTGTGTCCTTGGGCAAGACACTTCATCGGTGGGGCACGGTGGCGTTGTGTACTAAGGCGTACTGCACGTCAATGGAGAACTTGTCTTCAACCAATGCTAACCCTGCTTGTGTGGAGTTCGTATGTTGGGGAGCTGACAGTTGCTCGCCCTTGCTCGGTGATTCTCTCCGGGTACTCCGGCTTCCTCCACCCGTAAAACTGTTGCGGTCATGATTAGCCAGTGTGCATAACTATGTGACTTTAACCACCAATAAATAAATAAATAAATTCTCCACCGGATCGAGTTGTTAGTTTCTGCAGGGACAGTCTAAAATAAGCAGTTTAACTCAAAATTTTCTGTCCCATATGAATGTGCGAATATTTAAAGCTGGACAGTGCATCAAACAGACAGAAATAATGCCAAACTCGACCGGTGATAGGTAAATAGTGAATGGAAACGGCATTGCATTGGGAATAGATTAGGGACGAATCGTCCCCGCAGTTTCCACGCGATCCACGTTGTTCCCACGCGCCCACGCCACTTGACAAAGATACTGTTCTGTCGAGCAGGGATAGTAGAACAACTTCTGAAGATTTCGTGCATCTGCCTTCACTGGTCTAGACGCCGTGTACTAAGGCATACTGCACGTCGATGGTGCGCATGTCTTCAACCAATCTAACCCTGCTTGTGCTACAGTGCGGAGGCACTATGTTGGGGAGCTGGCAGCTGCTCGTCATTGCTCGGTGGTTCTCTCTGGGTACTCCGGCTTGCGCCACCCATACAACTGTCACCAACATAATATGACCTTGGCTGTTAATGTGTCGTTAAACCCTAATAAATAAATAAATAAATAAATAAATAAATAAATAAATAAATAAATAAATAAATCCAGTACCAGTTTTGCTCGTACAAATGTTAGTACCGTCAGACAAAATTCATTTTCTGATTAATTTCGTACTTTTCTGTACTCACCTTCCCTGAGTAAGATTAGTATATCTTTTCAATCTCAGATTTAACCCTCAAGCACAATTTAGAGCGAGAATAAGAGTACCATTTGGAAATACCTAAATTATCCAACTTTGGTTACTCTCTACTATAATTTTGGAATGGGTTAATTTGAGACACTTTGCTTTGCTATATGCAGAGATGTTTAATCAATAAATCCGGCTTTAGTTATTTTCTGGGACTTAATGAAACATGTGCTTTGGTCACTTAAAAATAGCACTGTCTGCAAAAACTGGCTGAGGGAATACTCACTTGTCCAAAAACAAAAAGAAAAGAGCTCTTTGAGCTTTCCATAACTGCTTTCAAAAATCAATGGGGAACAAATTTTGTGTGATATGTTTTGATGTTCCGTGTTATCCAACACCAGTTTGGCCGTACAAAAATGAATACCGCCAGGAAAAAAAGCACATTTTCTCAGTGATAGACTGTTTGACTTCTATGATAGAGGTCCTGGGTTTGATCCCTGTCTGGGACGACCCACGTAATGTCCTTGGGCAAGGCACTTTATCCCGGTTGCCAACATGGGGGCACGATGATGCCATGTACTAAGGCGTACTGCATTTCAGTGGTGCACATGTCTTCAACCACCGGTACCCTGCTTCAGCGGAGCTTGAACTTAATTAGTATGTTGAGCTGACAGTTGCTCGTCGATGCACGGTGGTTCTCTCTGGACTTCCTCCACCCGTAAAACTGTCACGGTCACGACTAGCCATTGTGGATAAGTATGTGACAGTAAACACCAATAAATAAATACCGTCAGGGAAACCCTCTGTGAAATCTTTCTGTCAATAAGTAGCAAAGTAGTAATGTAATGCAAGACATATTAACAAGCTGTTCAACATCCCTTTAATCAACTCATTTTGACTTGAACTGTGCCCATCACGGTGTATACTAGCTCTCTAGATGGTTTAAACCGTATCAAATAAACAACTAATTTGTGTGTGACAGTAACTCATATTACATGTATTTCATTGTATCTGAAACAGATATGTTGGAAAAATTGTGAAATCATTCACAAACAGACAAAATGATAGAGAATAAATTAATTAACGATATTTAAGGTCACTTTCAGCATCTACAGCTACATCATGACCATAATGTAGGAATTTATTCAAGTCCAGATATTCATTGCATAGGCGTACAGGGCTATTTTTCAGGGGTGGGGGATGAACCCTTTTAGCCCGAAAAAGTTGAATCTCAGGAGGAAATGCCAAATGTGGGTATGGGAAGGAGGGGGTCTCCCTCCCATTGAGTACCTGGAGAGAACCACCGATCAATGGCAAGCGACTCAGACTCCCCAACATACTAACTCCACAAAAGCAGGGTTAGCATTGGTTGAAGACAAGTACATCCTCAAAGTACCCTTAGTACACAACGCCATCATGCCCCACCTCACCCCCCCCCCACACACACACGTGGGAAATTAAATTGGGATTGAAGTGTCTTGCTCAAGGACACAATGTGGTTGCCACAGGCGGGATTCGAACCGAGGACTTCTTGGATTGCAGCAGTCATCTCTGCGTTCTGAGCCACCGTGCTCCCGTAATATGCAGTAATAGAGCTCTTTATGTGTACTTGTGTGATTATAAATGAATAATATTAACGTGGATACGGTTCCACTAAATCACCTTGTACAGTATAATGGTCAGTTTACTTGCAACTACTAAGTGATGAGATAGGAAAACAACATTTTGTGTGGAAAACCAAAATGTTTTGTGGTCATTTCTGGCAACTAAATTGTCCGAAATTTTCTGGCATATTGGCCGAAAAATCGGCTCCTTCCTGACTCAGGGGTGGGTTGGGGCACAGTCCTTCATGAAACCCCGGCCAGTACGCCCATAATTCATATGTACTAATTTTTTCCAAAGCACAAAGGACATCGCTTGTTTTGCTTTCTATGAAAATATTCTGTAATTATTGAAGAGCAAATTTTGTGTTAATGTTTTGGTGTCTTGCTGTATCTCAAATATCTGTTTTGGCTGCATAAAATCTAGTAGCATCACAAAAACTTTGATTTCCACTAAATTTTCTGTTTTCAAAACTGATCGATAGTTTTGTGTACAATACAGTTTGCCTTTTCACATTAAAAAGTTGGGAAAACCCGTAATTTGTCCAACAAATTACAATTCTCTAGTTTTTTTTGTTTTTTTGTTTTTTTATGAACAACTGTAAAAATGACCTACCTCTGATGAAAATGTGTCTCATAAGCCTTATTAGGCTGGATTTCATATAAATATTTTGTAAATACTCTATGTATATTATGTATGTGTATTGAAATGTGACACTTAAATAAAATATTCTACTACTACTACTACATTAAAGTAGTCGGGATTGAAGTGATTAATTAAAAAAAAAGTACCACTTGCACAAGGTGTGAAATAACATTTGAGTGGCGCGACAAAGCACTGAGCCTTTCTTCAAAACAACATCTGTTTTTTACACCTCCGCACATGACAAGCTTGAGAAAAAATAAGAGACAAATCAACATTTTCAATTACTTTTTATTAATTCAGCAATCATAATTATAACCATATGTAAATAAAATCAACAGAAAATAATATTTGTTTTATTTTTCAATAATGGCATGCCGATCGATAAGCCAGACCACCACACATGATAACCCTAGCTCAAACAAACCCCGAAATTTCGTATTTCAATTTTTGGGTTTTGTCCCCCTCCCCCACACGTGTCTTGAAACCCCAAAAATTAAAATAGGTCTTTCAGGCCCCGTTTTCCCCTGATACCCCTCCCCATCCTGGAGTACTATGAAAGCAAAACCTCACCAACTTGGCTACAAAAGCAAAACCTCACCAACTTGGCTGTGCATTGCTTAAAGCGTTTATGGTTGGAGTCAAATTTGGGAAAAAAAACTAAGAAGAAAACTTTATGCATGGCATCAAAAATTCACCTTTGCAGCCTTTTGTATATTTTATATTCTTTTTTCCTGTGAAGTGAGTACATGTAAGTATTTTCTGAATACAACAGAATCAGAGGCGGGGCGGGGTGGGGGGAAGGACTCGAAACTTTGGGGGCCACGTGCTTGCCCCAACAGTCCAGGATTCTTGGGTAAGCCCCCCCCCGCCCCGCCCCCTAGTGTTCAACCGATTACCAAAAATGGTCGCAGACCGATTATCGGTTATTTGAGTTCACAATCGGCCGATTCTGATGCCGATCCCGATTGTAATACCATGCACTACTAGACAAGTCGAGGCTCGAAAGAACTACATTAAATTAAACATGTTTCTTTGTTGACTGGAGTCGTTGTAAAATTACCAGTCGCGCACACTTGGGCGGTAAACGTGACTCTCGCAGAGCCACGTTTACCACCCAAGTGCGCGCGACTGGTAATTTTACTGCGACCTGAGTCAATGGAGTACAACGTTCACTTTCCTGGTAGGAACTGGCGATTGCCGCAAGTACGTTCAGTTGTGATCTTCACTTGTCGTTTAACTTGTGCATCCCGTAAAGGGGGCGTCTGGAGAGATTAAGCATACACACTGTGGTTCTTTCTCAACTTTATTGAATGGTATCATTGGCATCATTTTACATTAGCAGTTGAAGATAATAAAATGCGATTAATGAATCATTGCAAAATTGGCAACAATCGGTTGAACCGATGTTCCAGGAGCCGTTGCCGTTGTCATCCGATTGCCTACAATCGGCCGATTGTGGTGACCGGTTCCGATCATCGGTTGAACACTACCGTCCCCTCCCTCCATCGTATTTGAATACTAGCTGCAACCCATGAGCCCGTTTCCATTGAACGAACTGAGTATTGTATCCTCTACCCTCTTTTCTTTCAATCATCGACGCGATTGAGAATATGATAGAGTCTTCATACTATGTTGATTATTTTATCTACTACAGCAGTAAAAATGTGAATGCTATCGAGCACAAACTTCAGCTGTGTTTAAACAGTATCCAGAAATGGGCTACAGAAAACGGTTTCAAGTTTTCGTAAGCCCCAGAAGCACCATCTTGATCCGGAGTTAAAAATAGATGGAAGTTCCATTAAAGCTGTAAAATAAGTCTAGTTGGAAGCACTGACTGGGCTTCTTGCCAAAAAACATTAATCCATCTGTATTAATCATTTGTTAGATCCAAATTAGATTATGTTTGCGTCGTTTACGGTTCTGCAAGAAGATCATACCTGAAACTACTTGATGCAATTCATAAAAGTGGTATTAGAATTGGCTTGGGTGCGTTTAGAACATCACCAATAGATTCAATGCTTGATGAAGCTGAGGAGCCTTCTCTTGAGAAGCGCAAAATTAAACTTTCACTCCAATATGTTTCTAAACGTCTTTCTAATTCATCAAACCCTGCTTATAACCGTGTTTCAGAACCTCAGAATATCAAATATTTTAACCGTCATCATAAACATATCCCTCCATTGGGATTTAGAATTAAACCCCATATGGAGTCCGACAAAATTGAACCAGATACTACAAAAGAAAACCGCGAATCACATATTCTCCTTGGCATCTTAAAAAAACAACAGTTATTTTGGATCTAGCTTCTACCGAAAAGTCTGAAACACATTCTCTGTACTTTAGGCAGTAATATGCTGAAATTAAATCTAAGTAGAGTGTATATAAAAGGATCTACACAGATGGATCTAAAGATGGTGTCACTGGTGATCAGATCACATCAATCCGAATACCACACACAAGTTCTATTTTCACAGCTGAAGTTAAAGCTTTACAACTTGCGCTTGCAGCTGTACAGGAAAGGGAGTCGATTATATTTCCCGACTCTCTTTTGTCTTTGCTGGCATTACTCATCCCCATGTTGAAGAACCCTCTCCTTTTGGAACCTCGTAAGAAGTTGAATACTTTCATTTCTGACCAATATGATATCATGTTTTACTGTTTATCTGGACACGCTGGTTTCTCCGGTAACACTGGAGCAGACAGTGCAGCAAAACAGGTGTGTCTCATGGATAGGGATTAATACCTTTCAGTCAGAAGGTGGGTAGAGAAGAGCAATATACTGAAAATCCAAACCGATACCGATATCGTGGGGATACCGAAAAACCGAACCGAACCTATCATTGAACACCGAAACCGTTGTGAATTTTTTAATTTTCTAACATTCACTATTTATAAGGCACAGTTGAGGCTTGATTGCAGTTGAATGGTTCATTTTCATAAAAGAAGTTGCCGATGTTCTTTTCATTTTTTCAGCTACAGTACATACCTGTCCAGCTGCTTGGCATTAAGGTGATTTGAAGATGGCATGGCCAGAACACATACTCTGAGATTGTAAAAACCTGAAATATACCTTAAAGGTTAACCCTTTACCCAACGTAACGGCCAAAATCGGCCAGCGATATTCTCAAAAATCGCCAATTAATTTTCAAAATATTTTCATTTTTTTTGTCTCAAAAACATAGGTTATGACCCCTCGTTGGAACGAGCTCGTCGAGCTCGTTCCAACGAGGGGTTATAACCTATGTTTTTGAGACAAAAAATGAAAAAATTTAGTTATTCAAGAATTTTTTTTGCAAGTGTCGTCTGCTTTTCATGTTAGGTAAAGGGTTAAGGTGTGTTTTGAATAAGTCACAAAATCACTGCAGATATGATTTGTTCTTGTAAAAGAATGTCGTTGTTGAGATCATTGGCAGTGGCATTTATGGTGCTGTGGTAGAATGATACAAGAGCATCTTATTCTGTATTTTCCTCATGTGAATTCCCCTGTGGTACTATCAGCAAATCTCAGTCAAGTAAGATACCGAATATCGAACCGATTCCGAGGTAAACCTTCTTAAAATACTGAACTCAACATTCAAATGACCCCTATCTCCAGAGGCGGGAGATCTTCGTCTTCGCTAGTGACACAGTCTACACCCAGAGGCTGCCGCCTGGACTCCGGTTCGAACGTGAGTCTCACCCCCTTATCAACACTCTATCTGTTTCGTGCTTCTTGAGGGGTCAATAATTTGAAATTTCAAAAGTTGATCAGCGAAAACTCCACTGAAAAGATAATTTATTTAGATGAATAGAGGAGTATATGGTACAATTTACTCCCAAATTCGTTAGCCATCCGCGAATACATATAAATGCATATAACACAGTTCGCACAATGTGAGCCCACGTCGTCTGTCGCAGCTAGTGTTGTCCCCCTGGTCACTCAGACATATCAAGCTTCTGGTGTTAATAACACCTGGCGTACTATTTCATCACTTAAACAATTCTGGACAGTTTTCATTAAAAACATTGCTCTTGTGATTCCAGTAGCTCCGTATTTATAAATGACACTCCTATCAAATTCCACACACCGTTTTTGGCTTATTTGAAACTGTTCATTTTTATTTTTCCATTTTAAATTTACGCACCCGATTCCGGCAATGTGAATTTTACGTTTTTTTCTTACCTTTTGGGAGCGCGGTGGCTCAGTGGAAGAGTGTTGGACTTCTATGCTTGAGGCCCTGAGTTCGATCCTCGTTCGGGACGACCCGCGTTGTGTCCTTGGGCAAGGCACTTTATCCCAGTTGCCTACATGGAGTGCGATGATGCTGTTGACTAAGGCGTACTACACGTCGATGGTGCACATGTCTTCAACCGTTGTAACCCTGCTTGAGCGGAGCTTGCACAGAGTTAGAATGTTGAGGAGCTGACAGTTGCTTGTCGATGCTCGGTGGTTCTCTCCGGGTACTCCGGCTTCCCCCACCCGTAAAACTGTCACGGTCACGATTAGCCATTGTGCATAAGTATGAGACCTTAAACATCAATAAATAATAAATTCTAATCTTTTTATTTTTAAGCTCATTTTCAGCATCAGCCTTTCGAAATTTTGGGAATCTCCACAAAAAAACATGTTTGTAAAGTGTTGTCGTCGTAGGAAACTGTTAACCCGTATGGTCGCACTCTGTGATGACGTGATGGGGTGGGGTGTGGTGGGATGGCTGTGGGTTGAACATATGGGTCAAAATTTAAAATGCGTCGGATTACTTTGAAATTTTAATATGTTGTTGAGCTAAAAAATACAACACATCTGTGTCTTTTGTTTTTCGATTTGTGGCCCTTTTGATGTTTTTAAGTAACTTCAATGTTTAGTCAATATTTGACATATTTCGTTAAAAACGCTATCTTGTGATTCGCGAAGATCCGCATATTAAACGACACAGCTCTAAAACTTCAAACACATTTTTCTGGTTATTTTAAATTGTGCATTTTACTTTTTCATTTTTCTTTCAAATTTACGCACCCGATGCCAGCAATGCCAGTTTTGCGATTTTCAAAAAAAATATTTTCGTTTCCCGCCTCAGCCTAACGAAATTTTGGGAATATAATCATCTCCACTAAAAACATATCTAAAATGAAGTGCCGTCCTGGGAAATTCTCAAACGAGGAGACGTCATAGAGGGTAATAGAGTGAAAAATGTGTCGGAAATTGTAGTATATTGTAGAGTTAAAATCATTAGGAGATAGCTGGTTTTCTGTTCATTTTTTATTTATCGGTCCAAACTGGGGCGGTGGAGCCGAAAGTTGATTTTTTGCTGGGGTACGATCTTCAACGCACGGCACCATAAATTAGCGTGTCCTCTTACAAATCAAATTTGGGTCAACTTCATTTATGTACTATCTAAGAAATACATTGTGAGAAACTTAAAATAAATTTGTTATTTCTGGGTTCACGTGGATTTGCTCTTCCTCACAACAAGAATTGATAATCCAAGGTAAAGTGTTGAAGGCGTAATTGTCGATAAAGATGATTTCTCGGTAGGACTGAATTATCATTTATATTATCATACCCCATCCACCCACCCCCCCTCAAAAAAATTGCAACTATGAATGTTATACTGGAGTCAATGCATTGGTTGATTTATTGGTTGGAAGTCTGTCAGACCGGTGTGACAGGAATGATAGTCCGTAGGAACGTTAGCCCCTCTGGACTATTATTCCGCGGAATTATAGTCCTAGGTCTAACATTCCTAGGAATAGTAGTCCGCCGGACTACTATTCCTAGGAATGTTAGACCTAGGACTATAATTCCGCGGAATAATAGTCCAGAGGGACTAATTTTCCTACGGACTATCATTCCTGTCACACCGGTCTGTTGAAATCTTGTAAAACAATATTTGTCTACATTTGGGGAGCGCGGTGGCTTAGCAGGTAGAGGTGCAGGCTGCAAGCCGAGAGGTCCTAGGTTCGAATCCCACCTGCGGCAACCGCGTTGTGTCCTTGGGCAAGACACTTCATCTCCATTGCCCGCGCGGGGGCACGATGGCGGCGTGTACTAAGGCGTACTTCACGTCGATGGTACGCATGTCTTCAACCAATCTAACCCTGCCTGTGCTGCAGTGCAGAGTTACGATGTTGGGGAGCTGGCAGCTGCTCGTCGTTGCTCGGTGGTTCTCTCCGGGTACTCCGGCTTCCTCCACCCGTAAAACTGTCACGGTCATGGTTAGCCATTGTGCATAAATATGTGACCTTAAACATCAATAAATAAATAAATAAATAATTTTGTCTACATTTATTAAGATATCAGTTTGCCATTTGATATAAATGATCAGAATCAAGTGCGAATCAACACCAGCAGCTCTGTTTTGTCGGTTAGTAAGTTGGGGAGTCTGGCAGTTTGTAACATATACTCGGTGGATCTTTCCGGCTTCTCTGGCTTCCTCAGCCCTACGACTGTCCGACACGATGTGACCTTGTTTGCTGAAAGTGTCTTTAAACCCCTATAAACGAGCAAACAGTATGCTCGCAATCAATCGTAGGCGTGCGAAAGATTAAGTCTTTGGTGCCCAGATTTAAGCATATCCATAAATTCTACAATTTTAATGGTGTCGGAAAATAATGTGGAGCAAACTACTTGGGTATTTCCTAACATACGGGTTGATGATGATGACTTTATTCAGCAGTATACATTACAATAATTGAAGAAAAAGGACAATAAATACAAACATACAAATAGAAAAATGCATGACATGTACGAAACATTTTAATGGACTGTCTGCATACTGCTAGGAGAAGTCATAGCCAGACTGGCTGTCTTCCGACTTCCCCTTGAGGTAAAATTGTGATGAAAAAGAAAGAAAAGGTTGTGCATGCGGATCTGGTGAGCAGGACATGTTACAGTGTCATAGGCTATTGAATTCGAGGCTAATTTGGGGTGCAATGCAAAGCCAGGACCAGAGGATTTAGTAATATCAAAATGTGGAGCTAAGATGAAATAGGAGAGTTAACTGTTCTCCAAGCTCGGACCACCTCATTAACTATACTATACTGTACTGTATTGCACCATACAGCACCGTACCGTACAATACTGCACCGTATACTGCACTGTACTGCACTGCACTGTACTGTGCCGTACCGCACTGTATTATACTATACTAAACTATAATCTCCTGTATGTAACTTACAAGACATCCATCAATTACAGAACTACTAAAGGTCTTTGCAAGATCACAGGATGACGAGAAAAAATCTGATGCATCAGATTTGAGATTTTTCAATTTTTTTTCGCAAACGTTGTTAGGTACGTAAGGCCATTCCAAGTCTATGTGGAACAGTCGGGACAGTATGGATTGTTGCATTCCATTGTCTTCGAATAAGATGATATAAACATACATGATAGTCTTTTTTTTAAAGATCTTTCTATTATTTATCGCGCGTACTTCTGGATCAAGATCATTCCACAGTTTCGGAAAAGAATACGGTGGGAGGTTTTCTATAGATTTAGTTCTTGTTCGGCTTATATGAAGAAGTCCAGATTGACGAGTAATTCTAAGGCTGTGGAAATCAACGGTTTCAAAGAACAAATTGAATGGTGTTGGTAGATTTCCTTGATGCCAATCGAATACGAATAGTAAGGCATGTAACTTAAACAGATCCTGTACCTTGAGAATATTAAACTTGTAAAAAAGGGGGTCGGTGTGGGAATTGTATTTTTGTTGCCTATTATTCGCAGCGATCGTTTTTGCATCAATAAGAGTCTATTTGTAGATCTAGAATTCCCCCATGCCTGAATTCCGTAAACAAGGTGACTTTGGACCAGGGTATGATAGAGCGTCTTCAATGCCTGTAGAGGAAGGATGTTTTTTGCCTTATTTAGAGCATAGTTTACACGGGCAATCTTAGACCATAATTGAGAAATATGATATTTAAAAGATAGTTTATCGTCAAGGTTTATTCCTAAGAACTTTAGAGACTTATCACTTTCATCAGAGCCCACCTTCTTTATTTCTCGATTGTTTATAAATACGCTATTTGCAGTCGATCTGCCTAAAATTCCCCTCGTAACAATGTAGTTTGTTTTCTTTGTGTTCAGCGCCAATCGATTTACACAACACCATTCAAATATATTTTCTAATTCATCACTAGTATTACTGGCTAGTTTATTCATGTCTGCTTCCGAAGAGTATACAGTGGTATCATCGGCGAAAGACAGGAGATTTAGTGAAGTTGATTCGTTGATGTCATTTATGTACAATAGAAACAAAATGGGGCCTAAAACTGAGCCTTGGGGAACACCACATCTTATATTTGCAAGGTCAGATTTTTTACCACCATAACTCACAAACTGTTTTCTATCTGAAAGATAGCTTTTGAACCAATCATAAGCTATGCCCCTAAAGCCATACCACTCGAGTTTTTGCAACAAAATGTCATGATTTATAGTGTCAAATGCTTTTGAGAGATCGAGAAATACAGTCAGTGTACTTTCTTTTCGTTTATTGTCTGCTTCCGCCACATACTTCAAAAACTGTAGTATAGGATGGAAAGTGGAATGTCTTCTACGAAATCCATATTGCTGTTCGTATATAATATCAAATTTGTTTAGGAAGCTTATTAGTCTAGCGGATACAACTTTTTCTAGAATTTTAGAAAATGTCGGTATAATACTAATTGGTCTGTAATTGGTGAATAAATGTTCATCTCCGCTTTTGAATACCGGTATTACTTTTGCAAGCTTCATTTGCTCGGGCACTGTACCATGAACAAATGAACTATTTATGATGTGAGCAAGGGGAACGGCAATAAGATTAACTGTGTGCTTGAGAAGACGAGTCTTGATGCTATCGCAATCTTCACTCATCTTCGGTTTCATGCAGTTGACTATACTATTAATTTCTGCAGGAAAAGTAGGGCTGAGAAAAAAATTATTCGGGAAATGTCTTTTCATATAATCCAAGATTGGTCTATTTGAACTGGGTATTTGCTCGCTAGTTTCTTTTCCAATGTTAGCAAAGAAAGTATTGAATTCTTTAGCGATTTGGATGGGTTCACTTATTTCGTTATTATTTAGAGTGAAAAAGGATGGAAGTTTATGCCTCTTTTTGGACTTATTTATACTATCGTTTAGAATTTTCCAGGTAGCTTGCATATTGTGTTTGTTTTCATCAAATATCTTTTTAAAATACATGGATTTACATTGTTTTTTAACCCTATTATATATCCTACAGTAATTTTTATAGTTTAGCTTATTTCTCTCATTTGGACATTTTAGCATTTTGAGATGAAATTTTCTTTTAGTATTAGATGAATTTATAAGGCCATTGGTCATCCAGGGCTGTCGTTTGAGACTTTTTTTTACACGGTTTAGACTGAATTAATGGAAAGGCATTATTAAACGCATGTAAGTAAATGTCGATAAATTTGTTGTAACTCAGATTTGGGCCGTTTTCCTCCGTAACAACAGAAAAATCGCACTCAGCCAAAAGTGATTTGAAGTATTCCATATTTTGAGGATTTATTTTTCTTCTGGGTGGAATATAAATGTCGTCTTCTTTCACGTTGTGAGGTTCTGAATAAAATGTACCAAAGTGGTCTGAGATATCAGTTAATATAATACCAGAGAATGGCGAGCAATGTGTATTATTTGAAAAAATATGGTCAATGATAGTGGCTGAGTTTGGGGTTACTCTCGTAGGTTTCGTAATGGAAGGTAAAAACCCTTGGCTAAACATCAGGTCAATGAATTCTCCAGTTTTGGCATGGGAGTCCATTTTTAGAAGATCAATATTGAGGTCTCCCATAATATAGGCTAATTTTTTTTCTTGATTCAAAGTGTCGGTTAGTAGATTTAACCTAGACAGGAATAGGTCAATAACCGCCTTGGGAGGGGTATTTGGTCTATAGATAACTCCGATTATTCTCTTAGATTTTACTAACTCTATAAAAAGTGATTCAAAGACGTGAGGGATAAAGACAGACAGGTCATGTCGAATTTTATAAGCAATATCATCCTTAATGAAAAGTCCTACCCCACCTCTGCCATCATCATTTTCGGGTCGATTTTTTTTAATTAGTGGATGATAGCCAGGGAGAGTGTACAAAATATTGCTGGGAATATGAAATAGCTCAGTGAGCCCAATTACATCAAAGGTATTCCTAGGCTCTAGCAATTTGAATAATAGTTCATTTAGCCCATCCCAGTGAGCGCTGAGGCTTTGACAATTTATGTGAAACAGGGAGAACTTGCTATTTAAAGAAGTAAATGTGACTTGAAAATCATCGGGGGTATAGTAATGGCATAAGCGACTGTCTTCCTTGAATGGGGACGCATCTTCATCTTCAGCATTGAAATTCCTTTCGTTATATATTTTGATAAAATCAAATTCTTCCTGCATCCGGATCTCGTCTAGATTTATGCTACCTGCCATCATTAACTAGAAATCCAATAGGTCCAAGATTTATAGAATGCACCATAAAATCTGCCTGCGAGAGTACTATTACATAATCAGTAGTATCTAAAAAGGTTTGGACTAGGCCATGGCCAGACCCATCCTGCTCACCGTCCACATGACACACTTCGTTGGATATACATAAAAGAATTAAGATGTTTATGATCATCTTCAAGAAGATGGATCAAAGATACCTTGGTGTGATGGGCGTAGTCCAAATGTGTCGGGCAGAGTTCAAGTGGATGGACAGTTTAATTACAATCTAAAACAGACATAGGTGAAAGGATTCTACATCGCACTTATTACGTTTCCTAACTACTGCTGACTGGCGTTCAATGTACATTAACCCCTCTTCATGGGCTAGCTAGCTGACTGAACTCAAAGAGAGCTACTTGTCTAAAAATTGGCGTTATCATAACTATGCTCGGCGAAAGGCTACTTAATAAAGTAATTTAGTTCACACCTGAGAAATCCGACTGACTCCAAATGTTCAAATAGGTATAATTGTGATTGGATAAAACAGGACAGGAAATCATCTCTATTACGGGTTTAAAACTTATTGTATTTTATCAGCATCATTGACAAACGTGCAAAATATCAGTTTGTTGCAGCTCGATTAGAGCGTTGCGAATTTATTAACCTTGAGTTCTACAGTTGCAATAATATGGACAAAATTCGTGGAGCTAACTCTCTTTCACAAATATTGCTCAATGTTGCGAGCTATGTGGTTGTTTATGGACCAGCCAGTCGACCATAATGTGTATATTGACCGAAGCGAAGGTTACGAACCTTTGGGGTTGACTGACCGGTCTATAAACTGTCATATACCTCGCAACCTCGTGTTAAATCTTGAGGTAGTTCTCTTTGTATATGAAATCTCTTCCATCGCGAGAAGAGAAAAAAGTGGATTTTGATGACCATGGCAATATTTACCCCCCCGGTGCGAAATATGGATACTATAGAGATTTAATTGTCGATTTAATTGTCGGCTTCCACAAGATAAGAATTTGGTGTTGGGCCATACATTTACGGCGTTTCCCAGAAGCAGTGCGTCGTACATGAAATTCGCGAATTATATTAGGAGGAATGTCTGTTGTCTTTTCCCATACAGTAGTTTTGTAGCCTACCATTTTACTCGATAATATTTAGTTTTATTTAGTATTACTTTCCAAAGTGTGATTTACTGGGATTTCCTGGTTTGATTATAAACGATAACTTAACAAGTGAATTATGCAATCAACAATTGGGTCATGTATCCGTGCGCGCAAACGAAGACGCTTTGCCGTGGATGTAATGGGAACTTCATTGTTTTTTTTCACCCTTTACCTAACATGAAAAGCAGACGACACTTGCAAACAAATTTCTTGAATAACTATTATTTTCATTTTTGTCTCAAAAACATAGGTTATGACCCCTCATTGGAACGAGCTCGACGAGCTCGTTCCAATGAGGGGCCATAATCTATGTTTTAGAGACAAACAATGAACAAAATAATGAAAATTAATTGGCGATTTTTGAGAATAGCTCTGGCTGGTTTTGGTCGTTACGTTAGGTAAAGGGTTAAATAATATAATTATCGTTAATAATGAAAAGTAATAAACAGAGTAATCGCTTGACTGGACTGGTTACGTGAAATAATTCATTCGGGGCGAGGGACTATATTGTAAAACACTCGTGCGCTTTCGAGAACTCGTGTTTGTACAACGTCCCTCACCTCTCATGAATTATTTCACGTAGCCAGTCTAGTCAAGCGATTACTCTCTATTTATTTATATTTTTACCTCCAAAAAGCGATCAATGTCATATAAAGTTTCGTCAGAGGTTGTGAATGATTTCTGTTTGAAAAGTCTGTCGCACAAGGATTTGGTGGTAGTCCACCTTCCACTTCCTACAGTTTCCACATTCTATGGTCTCGGTATTTTTCTGGCTTGATCGATCGGTTCGTGGTCTCTCTGCCGGTCTCGCTTATATTGCATTATGTGCAGCACAAATGCTCTTGCGTACTTCAGACAACTTCATTGTTCTGCGGTGGTGAGCGTATGAACTGGTAGGTATTGTCTGCAATTGTCGTGACAGGACTTCTAGTTTCAACTGTATTTTCTCCTTTAACTAATTCAGATATATGGACTCGTCGACTGTGAAAGTATTCCCCAAAGCTGAACAATATACCCGGCAAACTATTTCTGATGTGGCATTGTTCTGTATATATTCTCATATTTTCAACATTTCTATTGAAATATCTTCATACATATGTAAATACTTCTCTTCTTTTCTATATCATCTTCTGCAAAGCCAACCTGGATTCATACAATAAACGGTACTGCAAAACACGGGGACACGTGAAGAATACATCCATCCGAGAAATTCCTCTCATGTACTTTTTTGCGGTTGCATAATGGATACCATTGATGCATATCGACCTCGGATCGGTTTGTTCCGAACTGTCGTTTTTCGTCACAGCATTAAGTATAACCTTCAAAAGCGTAAA
Organism: Pictodentalium vernedei; assembly: GCA_031216915.1. NCBI lineage: Eukaryota > Metazoa > Mollusca > Scaphopoda > Dentaliida > Dentaliidae > Pictodentalium > Pictodentalium vernedei. Next base: position 230,268,763 of record CM062294.1, read on the forward strand.
ATATGGTGCATATTGTATTACCTACACTTGCGCCTACAGGGGAAAAGAGAAAAAAAATTCTCGCCAGATTCACTGCTATGTGTGCGCTCTTCTTTCACTCAAAGATGGCAGAGAGCTCCATGCATCAGTGGACTATAGTCCCCAATAGAAAATCCGTGTGAATTTTGTCTGGTGAAACAAATGGCAGTTCGTGTAATTATGGAGCTGTTTCGTTGATGGACAGGGTCCGCACTGGGACATCTACAGTGCCTCTTATCGGGTTAGTTTTGTTGGTGCTTTCCGTGCATATTTTGATATCAGGCGACGTGGAATTGAATCCGGGCCCAGATTCAGCTGACTCAAACAACAAAAGGAACATCCTAAATATCTGCCATGTTAATATACAATGTTCGAGTGTACATCACACGCTAAATATTCTCAAGTGTTCAGCTCTAGCATTTGATATCCTGGCCCTCATCGAGCTATGTTTCAATGCTGAAAAAAGGTCATGTAATTTTGAATGACTCTGGACAGAAATATTTCCACAACATGGTAAACCATTGCTGCTGGGTGTGTTTTACCGCCCGCCCAACAGTGCTGCAGATACACGGAACACAATTTCAGTCTCCATTGAGAAAGCTAGAGACTCCCGAATAACCGACATGATCATTGCCGGAGATTTTAACGTAATCAACTTCTGCCAAAAGGAAGCAGTTTCTTAGAAATTGTTAAATACTTTAACCTAGCCTGTGAAGGAGCCGACGGGCTTTACCGAATCATCAGAATCGCTACTTGACGTCTTTGCCGTGGGTAACTCTGTTCGTGTTTTATCCCGTGAGGTATTAGATCCCTTTCTCACCCATGATCCGTTACCATAAGCCAATTTCTATAGAGATTGAGTTCGTGAAACCACCACCTTCAGCTTTTAAGAGACGCGCCTGAACGTGTGCTTTAGGTAATTATACTAACTTGAATAACGCCATCGTTAATAAGCAATTGGGCTAAATTTTTGATAATCCTAATCTGAATACTGCGGTTTCCAATTTTACCAACAAACGACTCGATCTGACTCACAGCATATCCCAAACAAATATATTACCTCCAAAACTACTCGACCAAGATGGTTCCACAATGACCTACGACTACTTATCAGACAAAGCAAACGCTTATTCCGAGCTGCTAAACGTAGCGGCCTTCCCCAAGTGTAGGAGAAATATGAAATTAAAAGGAACGAAGTGGTTTCAGCTATTTGGAAAGCTAAACTCCCCCATGTTATTAAAGTTACCTATCACTTATCAGGGAAGGGGGGGGGGGGGGGGTGGCATTGCGGTAACCGATTCTCGTCAGATCACCGAAGTTAAGCAACGTCGTACCCGGTTAGTCCTTGGATGGGTGACCGTCTGAGCGATCGATTCGGACTCCCGCGTTGTGTCCTTAGGCAAGGCACTTAACCCCGATTGTCCACATGGGAGCACGCTGGCGCCGTGTACTAAGGCGTACTGCACGTCGATGGTGCGCGTGTCTTCAACCAATCTAACCCTGCCTGTGCTGCAGTGCAGAGTTACGATGTTGGGGAGCTGGCAGCTGCTCGTCGTTGATCGGTGGTTCTCACCGGTTACTCCGGCTTCCTCTACAGGTAAAACTGTCATTAGCCATTGTACATAAGTATATGACCATAAACACCAATAAATAAATAAATAAATAAATAAATAAATAAATAAATAAATAATCACTTATCAAAATAAAACGTTTTCGACGAACATTGATAAAGACGAGGTGCTCAATGAATACTTAAGTTCTATATCTAATATTGATGACTCCAATGTTTCCCTTCCACATCCAGGTCCTTCACCCAACGTAATCATGGATAACATAACACTGCACTATTGCGAGGTATACGAAGCCTTAAAATCATTAAATATATCTATAGCACCCGCCTCCGACCTTATTAGTCCCCGTCTACTGAAAGAGTGTAAAAATTCCATGTGTGATCCACTTTGGATCCTTTTTAATATTTTAGTTGACAACTGTTACTTTCCTCATGCATGGAAAAGGCCAACGATTCTCACGTTTTTTGTTTTTTTTAAAATTAGTAACCAATAATCGCCCAATACCTTTGATTAGCGGCGTAGGTAAAGTGTTTGAAAAATGTGTTTTTAAGAGTCTGTGGGAGTTTCTGGGTGAAAATAACACCCTTAGTCCATTGAAATCAGGTTTTACACCAGGTGACTCAAATGTCCTCCAATTAACTGATATATATGACGAGTTTTTTCATGCTCTTGACGAAGACAAAGAGGTTAGAGTGGTCAGCAAAGCGTTTTATAAAGTATGCCATGTCGGTTTGATTCATAAACTGGAGAAAATCGGAATTCAGGGTGAATTACTTGATCTTTTAAAATCATATCTTTAAAACAGATTTCAACGTGTTGTCATAGGAAACGAAGCCTCATCTTGGAGAACTGTTTGCCCCGGAGGTCCACAAGGTTTGGCTATGGTCCGCTTCTATTCATCATTTAAATACTACTCAAAGTTTGCTAAGCACCAAATATTTGACACATCATTGTGAAATTTGCTTGTAACATATTTGCGATATTTTTGGTGGATATGATTGAGGAATGTATTGAGATGCCTCCCCGCCCCAGTGTATAGTATACATTAGCTCTCTTAACAGGCAGACTATTCGTGACAGTCATGGAAAGAATGTACCCCTTGATTTTCATGATGTTTTCGTGTACTGCCTACATGTTCATCACATGTGTAGGGTATTCAAGCTTCATTTCAACATAAACCCTTGTGATTTAATGATTGAATATGGCAAATGCAAATTTAAGAAGACATTTGGCTGAAGCAGAAATGTGGCGGGCTGTAGGGATGGTGGAACAAGGGGCTACCCATCGTCAGGTTGGTGAATCCCTTGGTGTGCACCATACGGTGATCACCAGAGCCCGAGCAAGATTTCAGCAGTATGGCACACTAGACAACAAGACGGCATGATAGTGGCGGAGACAGGGCAACATCTGCAGCTGAAGACCGGTTTTTGATCATTCAGGCTCGTAGGAACCGCTTTGCCACAGAAACCCAGCTTCGCAGTGACCTTCAGAATGCATCCGGGGTAAATGTTTCGACGCAGACTATCCGGGCAAGGTTGCACGAAGGTGGTCTCCGATCGAGAAGACCACGTATTCGCATTCCGCTGTCCCAGAACCACCGTCAAGTATGATATGAATGGGCCATGGACCACGTTGAATGGACCAGTGAAGATTGGCGACCTGTCTTTTTTACAGAGGAGTCAAGATACTGCCTAGACCACACAAATAGGCGTTCTAGGGTATGGAGAAGACCAGGAGAGCGATTCCATGCAGCCAATATTTCGGAGCATGACCGCTATGGTGGAGGATCAATCATGGTCTGGGTCGGCATCAGCAGGAATGGACGTACATAGCTCTGTGTCCTTGAAGTGGTAGATTGACTACACAACGGTATATTGGTGAGATCCTGGATGTCCACATCAGATTGTATGCAGGAACAGAAGGTGATAGATTCATTCTAATGGACGATAATGCCAGTCCTCATGTTGCTCATGTTGTCTGGCAGTACCGACAGAGGGAGAGGATTGAACGTATGGACAGGCCAGCAAGATCCCCTGACCTCAATCCAATCGAACATGTCTGGAATGAGTTGCAACTTGCAATTTCAGCCCGTCCAGTCCAGCCAAGAAGTGACCGGGAGCTAGGTGCCATGCTGGTCCAAGAATGGAACAACATCCCATAAAGGATCACCGGGAACCTGAATGGGAGCATTATAGGGAGTTGTCAATCTGTAATTAACAGTAATGGGTCTCATACTCGATATTGAACCCATACCAGTTCGCTCCGTTAATTTTTTGGCAAATTGAAAAATTTCCTCTTTTACCAGTAATATCCATTTTCCATGGTTATCTATTCAAAAGTCAAAATACAATGTCAAACATAAACAAAATCTTAATTTCTGTACTTAAATCATTAAAGATATAATTAAATAAAAATTATATACACTTTTCATCACAATATTTAAACTAAAACGTAAAACAGGTAGTTGGATGTACTTGGTGCTTAGCAAACTTTGAGTAGTATATATTAACGATATAACGGAAAGTTTGATCAGCAATATACATTTCTTTGCCGAAGACACATCTCTATATCTGGTGGTGGATAACCTTACACAAGCGCGTAATTCAATCAACCATAACTTGGCTACAATAGAAAACTGAGCTAGGCTGTGGTTGGTCGAATTTAATCCACAAAAAACAGAATGTATGCTTATATCCCAGAAAACAACTCGTCCAACACATCCTCAATTATTTTTTTCTAATACGCAAATATCTGAATTCATTAGTCACAAATACTTGGGTGTTGTTCCTAACACCAACTGTACATGGACTAATCATATTGAACAGATTTGCTCTAAAGCTTGAACCCGTATAGGCCTGATAAGAATCCATCAATTTGAAACTGATCGAAGCGTATTGGAAAATATTTATTTTGCTTTTGTCAAATCCTTATTGGAATATGCCGATTCGGTTTGGGATAACTGTAATGAAAATGTTATTGCAAACATAGAGAAAATCCAAGTAGCTGCAGTCAGGATTGTTAATGGGGCAACTATTAGTGCAAGGAAAGAATTATTATACGCCGAGACCTGCTGAGATACCATGCAGGGTAAGCGTCGTAACCATAAGAAGATGCCGTTTTTTAAGAGGTTCCACCATATAACTCCTCCTTACATTACTAATAAGGTTCCACCAAACACCTTCGAGATTAATTCGACGCACAATCCCCCCCTCTAGTGGCAACCACAGAATCCCGTTCTGCCACACATAGGTATACCAATCGTCCTTCATCATCGAGGTCACCAAACTTTGGAACGAAATTCCATTACAAGTAAGAGAGAACAAATCATAGAGTAATTTTTCAAAAGTTTCTTCGACCATAATATGCGCCGCCCTCCTTCTTATTTTAGTGGCGCTAACTGCCGTGTGGCAGAAGTATATGACTGTAGATCAAGGTTAAAACGTAACAACCTCAACCACCGCTTGTATGCAAACCATAAATCGCTGTCACCGAACTGTCACTGGGATGAAATTGAGTCGACAGAGCATTATCTGCCTTTTTGTCCGATTCGCATCCACATCGGTAACCGCACGATTAGCCTACTGCCATTTGCTGTTAACGTACCCACTCTGCTTTACTAAGCAATGGGGACAATTTTTCCGTCTTTACAGCAGTTCAGGAATATATTCTGGCAACCAGGCGTTTCTAGCAATATATAATGAGGATGTGTATATATGCATGCATGTGTATGTGTGCATGCATGTGTGTGGTGTGTATGTGTGTGTGTGTGTGCGTGCGTGTGCGTGGGTTTGTCTTACCAACTTGACGAGGTAACCAGACAAAAGAGTTTGCGTGTTTTGCCTTACCGAGGTACAAAAGACAAAAGAAACCCTTTACCTCGGTTGTTTTCCCAGAACTGTACCGGCAAAACGAGGTAGAAACCGTTAGTCCACACAAAGGACAAACAATGGGGTACCTCGGTATGTAGGGTAAACAAGACTGTGTGTGTGTGTGGGGGGGGGGGGGGGTGTATGTGTGTGTGCATACACACACCTGCATGCGTGCACACATGCATGCGCACGCTTGTATGTATCACGTAGGTTTGTATATATATTCACCCTTTTTGGCCGCAATTTAGATAACCCTCTAAGTAATAAGTATACTTGCTATGACATTTATAACCTAAGTTTATGACTTATGTTAGCTGAAGCGTCATTGGATTGATTTGTACCCAGGATGGCCCCTCTTTTTCCTTTATCTCTTTCCTTCTGCCTTCCACTCCTCTCTTATTTTCCGTCTGTTTAGTAGCTCTTGCCTTTCCAGATGTCAACTAGATCCCGCTATTCAGTTTGTAACTCTGGGAAAATACGGAAGTCGACCTTAATAAACATTATGCTTACTGGTGAATCCCATCACTATCACATTTTCTCTGTATGACATATGATATATTACTGACATTTATTTAATTTCATGCTTTCATTTTGTAGTATATTATGACGTATGTATGTATGATAAAATTATTTTCCCAATAAATATTGTTTAAACTAAAGTTTCGTGATCACCTGAAGTGAATCTTTTTCAGTCTGTGGTTCGTCCATATTCGAAGAACGATTTGTAGCTTGGACTGATGATGTCTGTTTAAAATATTTCCTACCCTGTGGGTCAAAATAGATTTCAATCGATTTGAATGTACCGGACAGTTTAGGAGTTTGTTGTCAGTCGCTCTACGTAATAAATGTGTGAAATTAGGCCCCTGTCCAACTATATAATAATGGCCAGTCCATTTATTGTAAAGTTTTCTACTTTTAACCTTGCGAAACTCAGGTCTGTACAACAATACTTCGACCCCCTTCACGAAATGATGGAACTTCTGCCGCCCTTTAATATCTTTTTTGTTTTACTGGCAATATTTGAGGTCTGATCCAAGTCAACAGTCATCTTATCAGTGTACTGTTTAGCTGTTGCTTTCTGGCATTCCTTTGAAAGAAAACTAGTGTCAATGGGTAAATTCCTCTCAATGCCAAAACACAGTTTGTGGGGCAATATGAGTAGAGGTAGAAGGTGACTTCCTAAGAAGCCATATTAACGCAGGGTTGTAATTGTGCCCATTTTGTGAGACTGTTGGAATGAACGGGTTGTGCTCCCTGGCATTTGAACATTTGTTTGGATAGCATTAATACTTGAAGTAAACTTTTCCACTGTAGTTTTTATACCCTGCATCTCCGTTGGTAAAGCAGCTACTGCCACTGAAACCTGATCCAGCCTTGACAAATATACTAGATAATGCCCTATTAGTGATATTTATAATGGATTGTAAACTATGTTTTCGCGGAAAAGCATTCATAACTTCTAATTATTCAAGACTATGCATATAATTCTCCACTTTCAGATGTGTTCGTTAAAGTGTGAAGCAATGACGCCAACATAAAACAGCAGCCTCGTTATTGTATTTAATTATTCATGAAGAACCTCCCTCAAATTCAGCATTAAATATCACTCCTATTAATTATTCATCCACACGACAGTTTAACATGGGATGTACATTAGTTGTTAGTCCCATGCTGCACTATATATTCCGCATTACAGGGAAATGCATACCATTGACACACCGCAAATCGGTATTACGGATTATGTTATATTTGGAGTGTCCGTTCTTGCATCACTCTCCACAGGAATGTACTTCGGTGTATCAGAAAGGAGAAGCAGACAACTATGAATACCCTGTGGATGGGAAAAAAATGAAAGTTTTGCCTGTCACTTTGTCACTGGTAGTCACTTTCAAATCTTCGATGGACATTGTGGCAACAACAACAGGAGTATACATCTATGGGCTTCCTTGGGTATTAATGTCTATAGGTTGGTCCCACGCTCTCCTTTTTTCTGGAATATGGGTTCCGTCCTATGCTACAAACTCTGAACATTTCAAATTCGTTTGATTGACCTTAATAACAGTAGCATTATATTTTCATTTATTAGATGCGATATTATTTCCCAGGATTGCCCATCATCACACTCGACTGATATGACTTCGAACACGGCTAATATGATGCCGTTCTCGTCCGATATGAACCAAGCAAGAGTTACCCCTCTGGTGTGTAATTAAGCGAAATCAATTTGTTTAAAAAGAAATATTCACAGTTACAAGCAAACGCAGTCAGGAGTAATAGCGTTACCATGTACGATGAAGTGGAGTGGTTTGAGGCTGAGTTTTGTATGGTGGGGAATTAATGATGACCATAATTAATGATAAGGCGGACGAAAAGAAGAAAGAAGTGAGTCGTACAGAAAATTCAGAGACAAAGCGGAAATTTTCCGAAGCTGGAGAAGAGGTGCTTCAGCTATCCGAACGTCGCGGCTTCCCCAGTGGAGAAGGCAAGACGTTCGGATAGCTGAACCAGAGGAATAGGACATATCCCCCATGTGAAAAGAATGAGAAAACTGTAGCTGATCTGAGAATTTTTTTGTAATTATCGGTTTTGATTTAATAAATAATGAGGATATTACTTGGTTAGTTTCATATCGGCCCAGACGTCAACTCTCGGTAACTTCACATCAGCCTTCGACCTTCAGCCCCAGGCTAATATGACGTTACCTCGGTTCGCCATCTCGGCCAATATGAAACTAACCAAGTAATAACCTCTAAGTATTATGATCTATTCATTTAAAAAACATAAATAAATCAATTGTGTGAGCCTATATTCAGACAATGCTTTTATGGAGTTGACTGTTCACGTGTTACGACGATATCACAGCTCTCTTACTACTGTTGTGTGTATCTCATGTGAACCCAGTATCAATAAGCGTCCAGTACTATTTCGTACCATGGAACCGGAAGTACAAGTACGTGGACTTGCTTATCAGATATGATAATTGCATATTATGCCATAAATGGCCGTTTATTCTAACAATAAAAGCCTTGTATAAACTTTTGCTTTATTCACCTAGTAGGCTGATAAAGTTTTCCCGTAGGTTTAACACGGAACGAATGTATTCCAATAACGGAGACGGACTTGTTGGCCTCTCACGTCTACCGCATTCGTAGTGTCGTGACCTGTTTTACACTTGTTGGAGACATAATGGACTAACGTTCATCGAACGCTGACCGTAGCTTAAATGTTTAGTTTTAGAATTTATGACACATTTCAACTCTGCATAACAATAAAACGAACAACAGTTAACAAAGAAAATACAAATAAAATCAATTAAAACCCTGCTTTGAGAAACATTGTGAAAGGCGAGGACATCGTGATTGGTGTTTCATTTTCCAAATTAAGAAAGTGTAAATAAACAAATGCACGTGTTGGCTGTTCTGTTTATAAAACTCATGTCAAATCGATGACGAAAAACCAACAATAAACAACGATAATAAGAAAGATAAGAAAGATTGTTCATTTAATAATTGTTCATGTAATTTGCAAGTTTAGCTCAAGTTTGCTGGTGAGTATGTTCAGATAGAAATATATCACCGCGCCTTGTTTTTTTTGGCAATTTCGCTTGTCGATCGAATTAGATTAATGTGCTTCTCGATGTGTTTTGTAGTGAGTAACAGCACGATTTCGTCGCAACTGTCCTGTAAAAGATTTATGGGATAAACAAACTGAATGTGTAATGTTTTCAAGTAAAAAAATATTCAACCCGTAAAATTAAGAATGAAACCGACTCGCCGGAGACTCTCCGGTTTCATTCTTAATCCTACTCGCAGAATAAGTTTTTACTTGAAAACTCTATACGTTTATTCTATATTTATCTAGCTCGGCCGATATGACATCAACTCGACAGATATGACGCCAATCTCCCTCGATATGAACCAAACTAGAGTTATTACCCTTGATGCACCGAGACTACGAGTAACCAAATGGTTTACATCGAACCTTCAAACCTTAGTCGTCGACCGTAATCAGGAAGACTGATACTACCTGATATAATAGAGTGACTTGAAACTGAGATATTGTATGATGAGGAATTAAAGATGGCATTAAATGAGGATTAGGTGGATAAAGAAAAGAAAGAAGAGAGTTCTACATAAAATTCAACGCAAACTAAGATGCAGTGGCGTAAGCAGAGATTCGTCGATGAGGTGGTTCAGCTATCCGAACGTACGGCCTTCCAAGTCGTGTCTTTTGGATAGCTTAACCCTTTACCTAACATGAAAATCAGATGACACTTATAAAAGAATTCTTGAATAACTATTTTTTTTTCATTTTTCGTCTCAAAAACATACGTTATGACACCTCATTGGAACGAGCTCGTCGAGCTCGTTCCAATGAGGTGTCATAACTTATGTTTTTAAGACAAAAAAATGAAAAAAATAATGAAAATTAATTGGCGATTTTTGAGAATAGCGCTGGCCGGTTTTGGCCGTTACGTTGGGTAAAGGGTTAACTCAGAGTAGGGGAAGAAGAAACTTCGGACTTCGTGAAAAAAAAATGAGAAACAATAAGACTATCGGAAAATTGTAAAAGATCCAAGAACGGTTTCTACTAATTTGTTTTGGTTTAAAAAATAAAGAGGTTACTACTTGGTTAATTTCAGATCGGCCGAATTATCAGCCCTTGGCTACTTTAGATGAATTTACCTGGGGTATTATCTCCGCCGACATGAAAAGGACCAAGTAATAACCTCTAGATATCATTTGTTTTTGAAAAGTTAAACTTTTTATTCATGTGACAACCCAAGGTATTCCGTGTAGATGTTTCTGCACTGCAGAGTTGTCCGGATATGCAACGTACATTCATTAAAAATATTAAAACATTATTGGCCGGGGTTGTAACACATTGGTACTTAAATCACTAAAAGCTACCACTTGGTAGGTATCACTGCCAAAATGAGTTCGACATTTTCTGTTTATAATATTCCAGTGGTGACAACTCACCCCGCAGCTGTCTTTGAAACAGGTCTGGATTCAAAAAGGAATTCACCGGGTGCCACAGAGGGGTACGAAGAAAACGCCTGCTACCGTTCATTGTATGTACCAAGCCACATTCTTCGATACTTTAACATTGCATATGGCACCTTACTCCAATAACGGGGCTATTTATTGGGCAAATTTAAGGTAATGGGATGTCCGCTGTCGCTTCAATAGACATTTTTCACTAAATGTGTGCTATCCAGTTATACTGGATACGGTCAATTTCGTTCCTCAGATAATAACATGATGAGTTGTTATCTTCAGAAAGTCAACAATAAAGAAATTTATCTTTCAACAAGAACGTATTTCCCCCAAATGCAAGTGAAAAACGTCTTGACAAAATACACCCACGTGTTCAGGGTAGCAACCATACGTGTTCTCTTTCGATTCAGAAAGAGAACTCTTTTACCTGCACTCATAGAAAACTGAATATACGTGCCTAGGCCGCCGTTTTTTAGAACAGTAATTAAATGATAAACAAGCAACGCAACGAGATATACTACTCAAAGTTTGCTAAGCACCAAGTATATCCAACTACCTGTTTTACGTTTTAGTTGAAAAATTGTAATAAGAAGTGTATATATTTTTTATTTTATTATATATTTAATGATTTAAGTACAGAAATTAAAATTTTAGTTGTGTTTGACATTATATTTTAGCTTTTGAATACGGTAACCATGGAAAATGGATATTATTGGTAAAAGAGGAAATTTTTCAATTTGGCAAAAAGTTGACGGAGCGAACTAGTATGGGTTCAGTATCGAGTATGAGACCCATTACTGTTAATTACAGCTTGACAACGCCCTGCAATGCTCACATTCAGGTGCCTGGTGGTCCTTTGTGGGATGTTGTTCCATTCTTGGACCAGCATGGCACCAAGCTCCTGGACACTTCTTGGCAAAAGTGGACGGGCTGAAATTGCAAGCAGCAACTCATTCCAGACATGTTCGATTGGATTGAGGTCAGAGGATCTTGCTGGCCAGTACATACGCTCAACCCCCACCCTCTGTCGGTACTCCCCGACAGCATGAGCAACATGAGGACGGGCATTATCGTCCATCAGAATGAACCTATTACCCACTGCACCTGTATACAATCTGACGTGGATCTGACAGGATCTCACCAATATACCGCTGTACAGTCAATGTACCACGTTCAAGGACACAGAGCTCTGTACGTCCATCCCTGCTGATGTCGCCCCAGACAATGATTGTGCCCCTCCGCCATAGCGGACATGCTCAGCAATGCTGGCTGCATGGAATCGCTCTCCTGGTCTTCCCCATGCACTAGAACGCCTATCTGTGTGGTCTAGGCAGTACCTTGACTCATCCGTAAAAAGAACAGGTCGAAAATGTTCTCTGGTCCATACAACCTGGTCCATGGCCCATTCATATCGTGCCTGACGGTGGTTCTTGTACAGTGGAATGCGAATACATGGTCTTCTCGATCGGAGACCACATTCGTGCAACCTTGTCCAGATGGTCTGCGTCGAAACATTTACCCCTGATGCATTCTGAAGGTCACTGCGGAGCTGGGTTGCTGCGGCAAAGCGGTTCAAAAACCAGTCTTCAGCTGCAGATGTTGCCCTGTCTCTGCCACCACCATGCCGTCTTACTGGTGTGCCATACTGCTGAAATCTTGCCCAGGTCCTGGTGATCACCGTATGGTGCACACCAAGGGCTTCACCAACCTGACGATGGGTAGCCCCTTGCTCCACCATCCATACAGCCCGTCACATTTCTGCTTCAGACAAATGTCATGTACATGTAGACAGTATATGAAAACATTTTGAAAATCAAGGGAGCTAATGATGTACAAAAGAGCTAATGAAAACAATGGGGACCATCTCAATGCATTCCTCAATCATATCCACCACAAATATCGCAAATACGTCACAAGCAAATTTCACAATGATGTGTCAAATATTTGGTGCTTAGCAAACTTTGAGTAGTATACCTTATTTTTTCATTTTTTTCAAAAATTGTCAACAACCCATATCATGTGGCCTCTCGTTGGAACGAGCTCAATGAGCTCAAGCTCGTTCCAATGAGAGGTCCCGTGATAGGGTTTGGTTGAAATTGTTTGAAAAACAGTATTTTTTTCAACTGCTCAATTTGTAAATTATGAGAGCGGGTGCGGACGATTCATTAGGTAAATACTTGAATAATGCATGAAGTAGAGATTAGTAAATGAAAACCTTTTTTCGGTATCATAGTTCTGTAATTCGAAAAATAGGAAGTTTCCAGAAAGTATTCAAAACGTCTTCGCCTGAGAATTACAGCGTTCTAAGTCCATTTTTGTCAAACTTGAGATAAGGGTTGCACTTGATACATATACTCTCCCTGCACATTTTAAAACAAAATTTGGTTGCACCAAAAGCTTTAAAACTGAAATATAACCATTATTTTTTTTGTTCTCTATCCAAAAGGTTGGTAATAATTAGTAAAAGAACTGTTCTATGTCCTTTGACCAATGGAATCAACGGTTTAATGACACGTGTTTGAGAGTCACCCATTCAGAGTTGCAAGAAGTAATGCCACTAGGGCAGTTGTATTCAAACGTTTTAAAACTCATATCTGATTTTCCTTTCACCATTGCTTATTATTTTGTTGCAGTCATCAGCAAAGTGTTTAACCCTTTACCCATCACAACGGCCAAATCCGGTCAGCGATATTCACCAAAATCACCAATCAATTTTCATTATTTTTGAAATGTTTTGTCTCAAAAACATAGCTTATGACCCCTCTCTGGAACGAGATCGTCGAGCCCGTTCCAATGAGGTCATAACCAGGTTTTTGAGACAAAAATGAAAAAATGAGTTATTCAAGAATTTTGTTTACAAGTGTAGTCTGCTTTTCATGTTAGGTAAAGGGTTAATTTGAAAGTATGGGTAGTTTCAAATGCATAATGTTAATCCAATAAATCTTTTCCCGACAAAAATGGAGATAGAACATTTCATTTCTAAAACTATATCAGGATTCGGCAACTTTTGGACTTTTGGTTGGTGAATGGCAATCAAAATAAAGCTTTCTGAGAACCACATTGGGATGTTCAAGACAATTACACTGCCCTAAAAGTACGAATAGCAGTTGCATTGCTGTTGTGTAGCAAAACGTAAATGTATGTTGCTAAACTTTGATTCAGTTTAACCTAAATTGACCTTCCTTACCTGCTAGTATTGTGTCGTTTCACTGTAAAGTATACAATTTAAAAGTTAGATTTTTACCACCGCAGACGTTAATTTTTAGAGTCTTCAAAGAACTAAAGTGAAAATATGTAAAATGTATTACGTCAGGGGACACATACACTCTAAAACTAGTTGGATTAAAAATAATCTAAATCAACTAAGTCTCATTAAACTTGGTGGATTTGGGTTTATTTTTAATTCAACCCGATTTTAAGTGAGGGTCAAATTTTGGTTAAAGGTTCTTTTCCAAAAATTATGTCACAGTTTATGTCAATATTCAAGACAGATTCCACAGCTGAAGAAGTTAAAACAGTAAATTGGTTGATCTAAATTTCGTTCCCCTCACACAATAACGTCTTATCTTTAAAATATAAAACAGGGAAGAAATAAACTTCAATTTTAATGGCATTTAAAAAATTAAAAATAAATAAAATAATTAAATAGAACAATTTTAAGTATTAAGTAATAAACACATGTGTTACCTTTTTCACACTGTGAGAACTATACCATCCGGATTACTAATTTACAATCGGTTTATTATCTTTAACATATTGTTTGCTTAAAACCAAAACGCTGTGTGTGTAGCACTTCGTGGAGAGATGTAATAATGTTTCTGTCCAACTATTAAGTCAAATGCAAATCAAATCAAATGGTTTTTGCACACTGAAGGCGCGCGGGGACGCTGTCGTGCAAATCCTTTTTCGACCCTCAATGGCTATATATTTTTCATCCTGCACAACGTCTGGCCGGAGGAAAAGTAGCAAAGCGTGCAGGATCCAGTTTATCGACATCTGTGTGTTTTCTTGTTCATTTTTGGTGGAGGGGGTTTGATTGTGAGATTGTCTTTGTAGACATCTTGCTCACGTGGCGGTGAAAGTTTTGGTCACGGATCTTCTTTGCATCTAGATATTTTAGATCGTAGGTTAGTATTAAGTCTTGGTTCTTCTTGTTGTAATCGCTGTTGGCGAATTTTATATAGTCGTTGATGATGCCAGTGAAATCTAGTTTTAGAGTCCCGAAAAGTATGATGGTGTTCTGATCCAGTGCTTCTATAAAGGTATCCCATGACATCTCGTCGGCCTCATCGTCCTTGGAAACCGATACTGTGGATTTGTTAGAGCAGACGCTCTGCCTTGAGTGGTTAGAGCGGATGGGAGTTCCGGAATCATATTGGTTGATTTTCCATCTCTGCTCCCTCCTTCTCCAACTCCTCACGCCTTCCGGCCTGCTTGGCGAGGAGGTGAAAATTGGCGTGGGTGGAGTAGGTTGTGGAGATGGATCGATGGATGTCCGCCTCTCATTCTCCAGTTTCTCTTTCTCAGCTTCCCTCTTCTCCAGACAATATTCCATCAGCCTGGCATCCAGGCGTCTGCCCGATTGTGGTTCGCTAGTCTTCTTTTTCTGTTACTGTTGTTGGCCCTTTTCAGGTTTTCCTAACGTGGAGTCTTGACCCTTCCTTTGGTGTGAACTAGTACAGGGCAGCGCCCCTCGAAAGATGTTACACTTCGAAGGTTCTTGATTATACTTAATGGTGAGCTGAACGCAGTCCCACCAACATGGACAGTCTAGTTGATTTGGGAACTACATGTATCATTGAGCACCATCAAAGTGTCTGATCTTTGGTGATAGGTAGTCCATAATTATATGCTAATTTGGAGCTCGAACAGATGTGTGTGATCGCTTGGACATCCAAGATATCGATGGCGTGACCGATGGATGGGGTGCCGCACTATGTCACAAATACGTCTATTACATATGTTATACAACATGTTCGGTTGCAGTGTCATCGTTTCTATTATTTTGTTTACTGATAGGATGGGCAAATATTTTAAACAGAATAACTAATATAGCATGCATCTTTCATAATGTTACTTTTATGACTTTTGAGTTATGCAGGCCACGTATATATACTATAACCTAAAATATATTATAGTGTAGATGCGATAATACAATTGAGGCTATAGAGTCATTTTTTTTCATTTTCAATTAATAGTTGTTTTTTTATGGAAGAGAATATAAAACTTGAGATACATATATTTTCCACAAGCCATGTAAATCATATTATAACCTCAAATATATTACCTCATGCACGGTATAATGTAATTGAGGTTATAGTATGATTTTAAAACTGAAAAGAGGTCTTTTATAGCTGTATTTTTAAACATTTGAAAATTTTCCAGCGTCCACCCGGCGGATGACTGATGAATGCAAAACACTGAATGGTGAATTGTAAAAAAGTGGTAGAGGATGTCTGATATCCATGTACTTTGATGAAAACGTGTTAAACTTACTAATCTATAGCAATATTCTTTCTTTTAGAAAAACAGTTTATGTATGCGATTCATTATATCTATACGTTAAGAACAATGTTCAAAACAGATTATCACCACAGTGTGTGTCTCCGGGAATTCAGATCAAGTCGAGTTATAGGAACAGAACAGTATTTCGGCGAGCCCGTTAGGGCGAGTCGAAATGCGATTCTGTGCCTACAACGAGACTTGATCAGAATTTCCGGAGACACACACTGTGATGATGATAAATTTATCTCACACATCTTGACCACAAAATGTGTTCTAAAACTATTTTAAGTTGAACTATTTCGTTTGCCTTCTCGATGGAAAGACGCAAATTGAAAAATAGAACAGCATCCATTGATCTCCATATTGAGGTCAGTGATGACGTTACACTTCAGAGAAAATTACGTCACTGGGATTCGCTTTACCGTATACTGTCTTGCGAAGTGGAGCAACTGTGTGTTTCGCCAACGTGAATTTGGTAGTTACTTTTGCAATAATTACTGGTAAATTAAATATCCCTCTTGGTGTAAAGGTTTATTATATTTTAAAATATGCCGTTCATCGTTTATTGAGGTGAAGTTTTCCACATTTCATAGCGAAAGGTAATCCTTTTACTTCAACAGAGAACCCTCGACTCGAGCGTTCAGGAAAATCCCAATAACAGGCTACAAACCAGCCCAGGATACCGAAAAGTGCGCATAGTTTAACTATTCGTTGAGTTAACTTTCCCAGGGACATTTTAGCATGCCGTGCATACTAAATACGTTACAGTGCGTTTAGTTGGCAGATACAGTGTCGTATACGGCCCAGAGAAAACAATATTAGGTTAGGCTTCGCCTCACCTAATATTGTTTTCTCTGAAGGGAAAAACTCGAAGCGATCGAGAAATGATATTCATGCCGTTGTTTTGGCAACAGCACAATCAGGCGCTTGTATCAGGGGCCCGTGATACGGATTCGGAACAAGGGCTCAGATACATTAAACTTTAGTTGCGCAACAGTGCAAAAACGACCCGATTGTGAGATAAATACCAAGAAACAGTATGCTTCTTAACAAACCACAACATACTCTGTATACAGATGTTCTATCTCCTAAATCATCATCCTAGTTTGGTATCAAAAAGGTGATTAATTTTAATAATGTTTCAAAATAACTTAGAATATGTACATTTAAAATGACATAGACAATTTCATTATTCTACGCGAAAGGATGTAAAAATGCCAGATGCCCAAATCGTTGACCCTCGTTGTCTCGAAAAATGAAAAATGATACTTACTTAGAACACTGTAATTCTCAGGCGACGAAGTGTCTATGAATATACCTCAGATGATTTTAATATATTGAATACATGCGTTCATAAATACATGTGCATACTTATAAACTGCATTCATATACGACTGGATGCGAATACAGGACACGTATACCCTAACCCTGGCCATTATTTAGCACACAGCTGGAAAGACGTTCCAGAGACCTTTCACTAGGAGTGCCCCATAGAAGCACGTTATCTGCAAGGAACCGAGTACCACACAAACATAAGTTGTCTCCCTCTAGAAAGGGAAATTGCGAATAACTATTTGTTATATGAATGTGATTGAATGTGCAGGTCTGTATATACATTTGGTTCTCAAGGAGCTTATCAAAAGATATATAAACCTAGATATGCATTGATCATGACACCAATTACTGAGTCTGTTTCCAACGCCACCAGCTCTTCATTATGTTGCAGGTGAGATAACTATTCTGTATTATTAATTACACCATTTGCCTCTGAATACCTCATAGTAATCATTAGTTTCGAAATATGTTTCTTTCACCTTTCTTCCGGAAGTTAAGGAATTGACGATTGGTATAGGAAACATGGTTGAGCACAACGCAGTAGCATGGTAACAGCAACAACAACAACACAATACTCGTCCTTGGTTACCTTTATACAAAGCTGGATTTATGGAATCCCTCGAGCCACAATTTAATTTTGTAATCAATTCAACACTATTATGACATGGAATTTGTTTAGGTTAGTCACAATGGTCTAATTAGTATTCAGAACAGTGTTTGTATATTTTGTCTGAATATATGCTACTTATTACTTTCCAAAGTGTGGTTTACTGGGATTTCCGGGTTTGATTATAAACGATAACTTCACAAGTGAATTATGCAATCAACAATTGTGTCATGTATCCGTGCGCGCAAACGAAGACGCTTTGCAGTGTGTGTAATGGTGACGTCATTGTTTTTTTTTTGTTGCTTTTTTTAATCCTTTACCTAACATGAAAAGCAGACGACACTTGCAAAAAAAAATCTTGAATAACTAATATTATATTTTTTGTCTCAAAAACATAGGTTATGACCCCTCATTGGAACGAGCTCGTTCCAATGAGGGGTCATAACCTATGTTTTAGAGAAAAAAAATGAAAAAAAATAATGAAAATTAATTGGCGAGTTTTGAGAATAGCGCCGGCCGGTTTTGACCGTTACGTTAGGTAAAGCGTTAAATAATATAATTATCGTTAATAATGAAAAGTAATAAACAGAGTAATCGCTTGACTGGACTGGTTACGTGAAATAATTCAATCGAGGCGAGGGACTATATTGTAAAACACTCGTGCGCATTCGCGCACTCGTGTTTGTATAATGTCCCTCACCTCTCATGAATTATTTCACGTAACCAGTCCGGTCAAGCGATTACTCTCAAGTTGTGAATGTAAATTTGTCTTCAGAAGGTTGTGGAAAATATCAGAAAATATAAATACTAGATGGTAAGGCGCCCAGCCTATTTATCCACAGTGTTTATGGCAAAACATTCCAGTACTGACCCCAAACCATCCTCGTCAAGCCGATATCCACAAAAGGAATGAAGAGTGGAGAAAATGAGAGCTTTACTATTAAATCAAGAGTGGAGTAGGAGGTCGCAATCGTAGCCTTCCAAGGTTTAAAAACGCTACGAGACGATCTCGAGAACAGTCGCCCCCACCCACGCACACCCACACGACGCACGTTTTGTACAAGCATAAGAAGTAGTAGTGTAGGCCCTTGAGCGACAAATGGATATAATCGATTGGTTTCGTAAGTAGTACTACCCAACATGGTATCGATTAATGGCGTCAAATGATTATTTTTGACATCATTAATCAATACAGCGGTATCACTTACGCGAAATGGGGTGCTACGTTTTGTCATTGTTATGAGAAAGACCCGAAGGAATTGTACGGTCGTGTCAAAAGACAGCGTTTGTCAGCGGCATAACTGCATTTTGGGGTTGAAATAATAAGTTACGATGCATAGCATCTGAGAGGTGTTTGGTGTGAGCAATAGCGTCATATGTTGATTCATAAATATGTTGATGTGTTTTGGTTTCATGCTTTATCTGAACTTGTCATGGCTGAGAACGAACACATGCTGCGCTGTGTTTACATTGCGGACGAGAAGAAACCATCGATTGAGCAATGAAACATATTGACGTTTCAGCCTTATCAGATCGAGCGTTCTTGCTCAAACTGTTTGAAGGTTCCTTGACCGAGTGCTGAATTAGAGTTAGTTGTCAAATTGATCCACGTGTATTCACCTTGTTACAATTTTTGAGAGAGTGTCTACAGATACCCTCTGAAAAATTGTAATAAGGCAGATTCGTAGAGACAAAATAAGATTCAGTTCAAAGATAATACAATGTACAATGTACATCCACGGAAAATTAAATCGTTTAAGTTGTGGTATCCTCAGTTTAGAATAAAGAGTTTACATTTTGGCTTTCAGCAATCTGTCTGTTAATAAGGCGGGCATTGAGTCCTCAAAGTACAATTAACTCTAATTAAGTTGACCCTGATGAGACAATATTTGACTGACACTTCAGAAATGTTTTTAGTCAGTCTTTACAGAAGAACCTTAGAACGTTAACCCTTTGAATTCAGGCGGTATCTTCCATGTCAATGGTAGCAATTGGTTGAGTCTTTATTTATTATTTTGGGGGTAGACCAATTAATATTTTGGACGTTCAGGCTTTGGACTGTACGTTGAATATACTGATTGGTCTGCCCCACACATTCACTAAGCAGTCATCCTACGTAATGAGATTATGACGTATTATGTTTCTGGCCGGAAACGCGGCCTATCAGGTTCAAAGGGTAATGTGGAATGCCGAGGAGAGTGGGCTTGGCAGGTATAGAAGGGCACCATTGTTGAAAGGTGGAAACAAGCTGACAGAAAGCTCACCTCACCTCAGAATGATACATTGGAAGATAATGAGGTCGTTTTGAAAATGTGTATGGTGAGATCATAGGATATGAAATAAATTATTTTTTTATGGGTCGGGCAGGCTGATGATTGGATGGAGCCGGATGTTCCGGAGTGAACGACCAAGTAGCGACGGGTTCTGTCGCACTCCCCAACATACTGACACCGCACATCAGTTGAAGAAATGTGTTCCATCGACGTGCAGTACGCGTTAGCACAATGTGCTTCCGTGTTTCCACTCGGAGAATTGGGATTAAGTGTCCTGCCCATGGATACAGGGGAGATGACACGGGCCAAACTCAAACCTATGACCTTTCGGACTAAAGTTCAATATCATAATGAGCAATCGCGCACCCTATAGCAGTCCTACCTAGATGAAATGAATCTGGGCAAATCGGGTAAAAACACAATTTGGATAATTGATAATTCCACCAAAGCGAATTCTGTCGTGAGGAAACGGTTAACAGCATTCTTGGTTTCATGTTTAGAAGTTTATGTTAAGTACAACAGATATCGCACCATCGTTTTTGATAACTGTGTACATATTTTGTCCCTGCAGGGAATAATGTTTCACAATTCATTTTGACAAAAACCACGAAAATATAAATATATATTGTACTGTCGGGTGCATTTTGTGTGAATTAACATGTACATGCCAGTGGGGTGGAAAACTGGCGCTGGGGGGGGGGGGGGGGGGGCAAGGCAGGTGCATGTGTGTGTTATGACGGTGGGGGGGGGGGGGCGTTGTACCCCAACAATTTTCAGATCATATATATCGCTGACTCCGCTTTCGACGAAAACAAAGTACCCACTGAAGTTTTTATGTCAACATGTAGTTTTAATTATTATTTAACCATTTGGCTAAAACTAATAGCAGACTAATGTGGAACAAAACGCCTGGAATAACTAAACAAATTCCTTTATTTTCCTCACAAACATGGCTTATAGTTCTTAATTGGATGAGCTCATGATAATGTTATAAGCTGTACTTAACTACCCCCCCCCCCCTCCACCACACCCAACCCACAAACACACTGTTTCCGTCTACCCACTTTGCCTATAGTTCCACCGCTACTGCCACACCTGCTGTTGATATGCCAAAGTTTACTGTAGCACTGATTTTATTTGTTATGCTGTGCTATGTCAGATAAGATGTAATTGGTTAAATTGTTAGTTTCTCCGGGGCAATAAAAAGTAAACATCTGATTCATGAGTTTTGATTGTTTTCTTGTTTGAGCCCTTTGGCTCCAACCATTCATGCATGATAAAAGTGTAAATGTTTGGTGCAATCATCCTGAGTCCTGAACACAAAGTTAAACATCAGTTGAAATGAAAATATACTGCGAAGTTAGCTAAAATTTTCCAGGTCCTTTGTCAGCTCTGTTCCATAGCAAACAATTTCGTATGTACTTACATAGGTATACACGAAAAATGATACCTTGGGTAAGTAGTTTCGTATCGGCCTTTGTTATATTTTGAAGTACAACAATAAAGAGATATATTTTTTGTTTGCTGAGAACTTTAGATTTCAAACTATGTACTTTGGACTCGCTTACGGATAGAAAAATTCCACATAGCTCATATACAGAACAACACGCGCGTGTGGATGTGTTAATCAATATGGCATGAGTGCCACCGTTGAGAATAAAACGAGAGACTCCACGAGTGATTAACCCATTCACACGCATGTGTCGTTCTGTGTTTATTACACACCTTCACGTCTATAAAAACAATTAGTAGAAGGACACTCAGCAATTCATTTAACAACTATGAACAAAAAGAACACATTTCAACGTCAACCGAATTTGCGAGGGGAACCCCTGAAACTATTTCGTCCCCTGAGTTCCAATGTGTTCTATGTGTCTACTGGCACATAGAACACATTGAAACTCAGGGATTGTCGCTAGGGATTCAAATTGTAGTTGCGGGGTACGATTTGTATAACATTCCTGTGAAATATCGCTTCTTTTTGAAAATAGCCGGTCAACGATTTCCGTTCCACACATATGTGCGGAACAGATTTTCAATTTCCGCATGGTTGCTGTAGATGGGTATTTCGTAGAACAGGCGTGTAATAAAATCACAATGCGACATTCTGCCATTCTTATGCATGGAAACTTATACATACCTCATTCTATTGATTGTGATTATCAATACATTGAAAGTTTCTGGTTTAGTGTAACGCATCTCATGGAGGACCTTCGCCACGCAGTATCACACGAGAATTATTGTGAGATACTGCTTGGTTGAAGGCCTTTAACTGGATACGATACACTACAGCAGAATAACGTCATGGTACAGATGATCTGTAAATTATACACAAGCCCTCGAGTACAAATTAAAGAAGAGAAATTGCGTCTCGTTTTTAAAATCTGTCAATTCCGCTCTGGACAAAAGCAGGCAACATACTTTTTATTGTAATTGTTGCTAAGACGTGCTCTTTATCTCCATTCTGGACTGGATCTATTTCATCGTGGATCTCGGTGTATCAGGCACAAATCTAATTTAGGTTTGACCACATTCAGTGGAATTAATGCATCTGTACCGTTACGAAGATGTAAAAAAAATAATCTGTTGATATAGTGCACTTTTTTATAGCACCAGGTGGAAGATGATAGAATTGTCACCCAGCCCCGTTATCGATATTGCAGTATGACAATGCGTGTGTTCTATCAGTACCAGCAGTATCACACTCTATCTGACACTGTCGGGAAGATTTGATGAACGAAGTCATGTGTCTGTATCAGTGATATTTATATGATAGATGTATATTGAAACCATTATTTTAATGTACAGAATATTGTATCAGAGTCGAGACCTTGTACCGTAGGATATATCTCGACGAGTTGGGATATAGCCTTAGAAACAAGAGCGAGACTCATACACAACATTTTGTATACAAAAATAAATGTGATGTGATATTTACCTTATATTTCTCTGCTGCAGTTCTAATAACTTGATTAAATGGCTCTTTAGTTTCAGATTTCATTGCCACGCTCTTAAAACGCAGGTTGTTACGGTGAAAACTGTATTCGGATGCCTTGAACTTCCCGATCCCCGGTTAAATTTAAAATTAATCAATGTGTTCTTTCAACGTTCACTGTGCACTGTGAATGATGTGTTTTTCTAGTGTTTCAGACACAGAAAAAGAAAGGTAATGTTTGGTTTTAATTTAATAATTAAAGCCTACTTTGGAGAAGAGGTTTTTTTTCATCATATATCGGAAATAAATAAGAGCGTTTGCGCAGAGCGCTATTAGCGAGGTCGATAGTGAAATCATGAACTGAACCGATGAAACAGAAAGAAAATATTGAGACTACAGTATGTGGATGGTGGATTACTAATAAATCGCCGTGGGATAGATTTTTCACCTAGTAATCAATTACAATTTCTGGGGACAAAATACAAGAAGCACTTGCAAACTTTCATCACATGGACCACCATGTTGCACCTGGTGGTCCATGTGATGGAAGTTTACAAGTGTTTCTTGTGCTATTATGAAGAATTATAAATATTTTTCGAGTTGAGAATATATGGCGTTGCGAAGTAGTGATCCACTCTCTTCATTCTGTATATGTAGTCGAAGTTTAATATCTATTGATATCATAACATGCACATGTGTCCCAGTAAAGGCTGGGAATGACGTTAATGATCTCTATTTACTAGTATAGAATTATACGATGTTGAACACGCTTTGTTTCTACAGGAAATGAATTAGGCTAAGGGTGCAGTTCGACAGGGACACAAGTGCACTTACTCAGCGCGCTATAACTTCAAAATAGTGCACGATACAGTTACAGGATTTCCAGTTTCAACTGTCAGACTCCAATCCGGACGAAGATGTCCAATTATTGAATAGGGCGGGGTGCCATCCACCTAAATCCCCCTTCGCTGCGAAAATTTCATTACATTTGCGATATACTAAATAAAGGATGCAAACTCGGTGCACTCTGATTAAAATAACCGAGAGATAATGATCACACGTCGACGATCTCGAGTGTTTGTTTCACCCAGTTTTTCTACACCACGTTACACTTACTGTGATCGCATATGGCACATTATTGTGCTGTTCGATTGGTTTTCTTTTCCCGGGGAGTGTGTGGGCAAGGAAAATAGAATTGGAGCCATCGTCCCGATCAATAATTAGCCAATAAAATGCACCTGTCTATTTTAGTTAAAATATACACGTCTTTTCTACGTTGACTGGCGAACAGTTTGAGGCCCGGCCACCATTAGCCAAAAATGTGTGATATTTGGCCGAATCTTCACATTGTATGAACTCTTCTCATTGTACATTTTATTTTCTTTAAATTTGGCTTCACGCTCATCCTTTTTGACAAACATCTTATTGCGAAATCATGACGATTGCTTTCCCTGTCTGTTTATGAAGGGTTTATGACTGTAGTCTTTTCAACCAACATACGGCTAAGGCTGTGATCTACGATTGTATTTCCTTATGACCCCTGTGAACCATGGTAGCATCTCCCATGCCAGTTGAATTGAGGCGATTGTAAGAGTCCATATTCTCTCTTTGGGGGTAGACCAATTAATGTTTTCAAGGTGCAGCCATAAGGCCTCCTGTTGAAAATATTGATTGCTTCATCCCCGATATTCACTTAGCTGGCATTCTACTTAATAAAATGTTGACGTATCCTGTTCCTGGGCCGGAAAAGATGCCTCTCGTTTTCAACGGGTTCAACAAAAACAATAAGAAGCAAAAGCAAAGGGGGGAGTTGATGTATAATACCAACTATATCACGGGTACTTCTTTTCAGAGCAATTATAATCGACAGAGACCATAAGGAATATGTAAACGTTATTGGAAAGAAGGGTGCTTTTGAAAAAAAATTGAGCATGTTAATTGTCCTTGTTTCCAAACACTTCGGTGTAGCGTCGCGTCTGTAAAAATGCAATAGCCAAATTAATACACCCAACCAGATTACAAAGTAGCTGTCCTCAAAAACCACCCATACATGTTATGGAGGCTGTTAGCTTATCCACTGTTCATGTAGTTGGGCGCAAACTACTATTAATGTTATGTGATGTTTCTTCACCCTCAGAAATGCACAGATAATCTTTTGTTCTACAGTTATGAATATTCCAAATATTTATGTCGCATTGAAACTATCAATGTATTAATATAGTTGAGGGACTACGCGGTATAATCATTATGCCAAAGGTATTTAGCTTACAAACATGACTAACAGCATTGTAATACCGTTAAAGATTCGGCCAAATGCTTATCTCGCATATATCTGCACCGATACGGCGCCATGTCGAGGGCACTGGTACAACTCTAGGTGGGCTGGTAAGACTTTGTTACAGTGCTTCGGTCGGGATTTCACATTACTAAAGAAAATGGTCGTTAAATCTGCGCATGAATGATGGAGCAACACCAAGGGGGAAATGCATCATTCCTCTGCAACTGGCAATGTGTTGTCCGTATCTTGATATAATCGTACATATTTGGAATAGAGTATGGGTTACTATTTCATGTTGCACGATCCAATGCAGACGTTCAACACAAGGTAGAGGACATGAATTCAAAGATATCAAAGAAAACAGTATTTAGTCTTTTCCCTTGACCAAGAATCTATTTCTTCACGTCGTGTGTGCAGTACTGAATGAGTACAGTTTCCATCGGTGGACAGTTGGAAATTATCATTTTAGTTTTCTTTTGTAATCCTTTATTTACAATATCGCAATATAATGAAATATTCGAAGTGGAGGGGAATTTAGGTGGGTGATATGTATTCTTCCTTTGAATATTATTGTTCATTATCATTATTATTTATTATTATGCCTGACGTTTGTAACATCAGCCGTGATTGGTTAATTTGACACCTTCTAAAAGTCATAGTACTGGAGTTTTGGGGCAAAACACGGGTACTATCGGAAGGTTTTTTTCCCTGGAGACAAGAGAACGAAGAAAATGTAAGCTCCACTTCCATTGATCAGCGTCGATTGGAATTTCTCAACACCAAACGCTGGCTCCGTGTTCGTTTAACTTTTTTCGTCACCTGTAGACACAAACTTACCAACAAATGGGCATCTTCAGTGGGTGTGTTTTCAATTGTAACTGCAAACAATAAATTCAAACGAATCAGAAATATTAAAAACTCACGTGTTGTTCACCACCCCAGTGAATCCTGAATATGAGTTATGACCTCAATCAATTATATTTCCACAAGTTTAGTAATGCTCGTCCTCACTGAACCTCCGCCTCAAGTTCAAAATAAATTGTTTCACTCAGCTTAATTCTATCAACTGTCGTCGTCCGAGAAACATGAATTCATATTCCAATAATTTATACCACTTATCACACAAGCATTAACAATGAATTATAACATGAACAGCTGTAAACACTGGCATTTGTTGATATAGAAACTCCCAAAGCGACGGCGCTTGTGACAAGTCATTTTCGAAGATACGTCATTCGTTCGAAATGACGTCATGTTTTTGGATTCGACTACATTGTTGTTACAAGATTGATGGCATGCTGCAGTTAACGCTTAACAATGAGCGTTATTTTTTGTTCGGCATAATAAAAAAATTAGAACGTTTCTTTTCATGTTCTGTCGGTCGATAGTACCTGAGTTTGCGTGATTTCTGAAATAATACCTTCAGCAGCTTCGCTGCTTCAGGTTTTATTTCAGAAATCACACAAACTCAGGTACTATCGACCGATTGAACATGGAAGCTGCTGAAGGTTTTATTTTATAAATCACACAAACTCATGTACTATCGACCGATAGAACATGAAAAGAAACGTTCTAATATTATAACATTGCTTCTCACGTGACTTTCTCCTCTACTGGTTGGATGAACGGTACTGTACTATTTCCGATAGTTTTACCTATTCAGGATTCTAAAACCAACCATGCACTACTCCCCTGCACCATACATTTTCTAAACATAGCCGTCAATATTCTTGGACACTCATCTGATGGAACACAACGTGCCATTTTATTAACAAAATAATGAATTCGGTTTTGTTACTTCTATGATCAAGAAAGAAAATAATGTTTTGGACAAGTCCTTGACAACAGGCAATTTACTTAGGATTGAAGTGCTGATGGGTAGTAAGTTTCTTCTTCTTTTTGTTCGATATCATGTGATAAAGATTGAACGGCAAGAAGTTGACTATAACAAAGTAGTAGTCCTCGAGGAAAGAATACTCCAAGCGCCCTCGGGCACTGTTTTGGCATAATCAACTCCAAACCGTACAATTTTTTATAATATATTGGCCACTTCGTTCCTTGTTTGTTTTAACTACGTAATTATCAGTGTTAATTGACCTTTAGTATTTGGTGCGTAGTATGTGCAACAGCGTATTTGTCTTTAAGAAATACGCGGGAAATAGTATAACTTGTGAGCGCAAACTTGACACATTTCATAGAATTCCAGAATTGATCCTCACATGTTGAACGCAGTCCCCAAGACGATTGACTGCGTTGTGGTTTTAATCCTTTATATAACATTCGTAACACAGAGGAACGATGTGGCATAAGCAATGTTTTAGCATTGTATGTCTGGGGGATAATACACAGAAAGACACGCGCCTGTAAATGGGTTAATCAATAGGACACGAGTTTTATCCTTTCGCGATGGCATAAGTGCCATATCGATTAACCCATTAACACGCGCGTGTCGTCCTGTGTTTATTACACGCCTTCACGTCTATCAAAACAACTATTAGAATGACACTCAGCAATTCATTTGACAACTATCAACAAAAAGAACACGTTTTATTGCCAACCAAATTTACGAGGAGAACCCGTGTTACTATTTCGTCCCCCGAGTTCCAGTGTGTTCTATTTGACTACTGGCATTGGAACTGAGGAGACGATTATTAGCTATCGCTCGGGATTCAAATTGTAATTGCGGTGCACGATTTGTAGAAAATTCCAGTGAAATTTCGCTTCTATTTAAAAATAGACCGTCAACGATTTCATTTTCCTCGTTGTCTAGAGTTGCTGCAGATGGGGATTTCATAGAACAGGCGTGTAATAAAATAACTCCATGCTGGGCGGGAAAGATCCGCCAGGTTTAGCCCTCATTTTTGATATGCAATTGTGTTGGCTATCACGTCCGCCAGCTGTTGAGCTGATACTCATCTGATACTAATCTGTTTCTTGCATTCACACGCAAAGGCATGATAATAACATAACGGCCTCATCTAAGAGCACTCCCCAATTGCAATATATTCATGTCGAGTTATCGAAAGATTAAGTATCTGTCGCTGGTGGTACTTCGGCATCCAAAACATTTACGTTGAATAAAAATCTTTTCGTCCTCTTCTTCCGGAAAAGCGGATTCTTATGGTATGTCAGTTTTGCAAGACTTTACTACCTTCTTTTTGCAACAGTTTCCGCTTATTCTGATTTATAACTGGTAAATTTCGTGTGACCTTTGACTTATTCGTTAGAACATTAGATTTCCTGTTTGATTCAAGCGTTGGGTGGCTCAAGTATAGTTTCCAGTCTGTGTTGTTCTTGTTTCCAATATTTCCAAGTCAACTTTAGTTTCGTCTTGTTTTTTTCAGTTATTTGTACATCTTCATCCTTATTTTTTCAACACGGTCACGAGTAATTCTCCAGACAACCTTTCTCGTTAAAGGTACATGTTATTATTATTATTATTATTATTATTAGGGTTTAACGACACATTAACAGCCAGGGTCACATCATGTCGGTGACAGGTTTACGGGTGGCGGAAGCCGGGGTACCCGGAGAGAACCACCGAGCAACGACGAGCACCTGTCAGCAACCCAACATCGTAACTCTGAACTCTGCAACGCGGCACAGGCAGCGTTAGATTGGTTGAAGACATGCGCACATTCGACGTGCAGTACGCCTTAGTACACAGCGTCATCGTGCCCCCATTTAGGCGACCGGGGTTAAGTGCTTTCCCAAGGACACAACGCGGGAGCGCGAATCAGTCACTGAAATGGCCACCATCCAACTTCTTACCGCGCTCGACGCTGCTTAACTTCGGTGATCTGCTGAGAACCAAGTTACCGTACGCCACCGCGCCACCAAAGGTACATGTACGAACAAAGATAAACAATTCTATACGAATGCCCTGTTTACAGTCTCCTGAGAATGCCCTACTTTCATGATCCCTTTTCCAACCATATGCTGTAACTCACCGAACTATCTCAGGTTTCTCTCTTTTAGATGGCTCAGCTCATGGTTTTGTTAGACCACTCATGAACTTGTCGGACTACATAACCAATCAACTCCTGGGGAACCTCAATTTCTTTCGGGATGAGGGAAAACACTTTCCATCTCCTGGGTAGAAAATACTTCCCGTTCACAAGAGAGATCGCACAACAGATGTGTTACATTTGAACCTACCACCGTCTGTTTTATGTCGACCAATTCATCCTTATCGTTCCAAACTTCAGGCTCGGGTCGTGTTTTCATGCGACCCAGTAACTTCGTGTTTACGTTTCAGGTAGGGAGTCAACAATCCCTTTGTCCACCATGATAATGACGTCACATGGTCGCTCACGCACGCAAACAGGACTGCTCACCTTGCACCAACAATCCCACGCGGAATGACGTCACTCCTTCCTCACCCAGCCCCAACCAAAAATTGGTCATTCAGGCACGCGATATACATTAGCAGAAATCATTGAGTGTCATTACGATGCGACGCTTTCTTGCGTCAAAATTAACAGCTGCGTTTTTATTGTTCAGTTGGTGCATTGGTATCAGATAAATAAGCGGGAAATTTGTTTGTGCCGCTCAATGAAAACATCTATTAAAGCTTGTGTGAGGTATAAATATGAGTGGCCAGATTGCTTTGAGTCGAAGATCGGTCTAAAGCAAGGGAATATCCCAATTCGCTGCTACTTGTTATGTTATTTATGGATGATATGTGTCAAAAAATTAATTCAAATTTTGATATATTTTCCATCGAGAACTCAAACTTTTCTTATTGTTGAACGCGGATGACATAGTACTTTTCACTCCCCGAATCATTACGTCCGTCTTAACAGACATAGTGTTATATTGCGAGAGATGGAGCATAATATTTAATATTAATAAAATTAAAACTCTGATTTCTGAAAATGGTAAACGCATGCACGTACCCTTGTACAATCCTTGGGCGTCAGTTTCCATAACGTTGACCTATGTTATTTTTTAAATCATTTTCGAATATCGGCAGCCCTCAAGCTCCCAACACGACGCTGCTGCAAACCTCACAACTAAACTTTGTTTTTATAAACTACTTAACATCTCCATCTTTCACATCAAATCTGTTGCTTGCTTCTGAAGCCTTATTAGAAAGGGCCAGTCAGTCTCATTCCACTGAGGGGGCATTTCTTATAAGGGACCAACGACACTTTCGACAGCAAGGGTCACCTCGTATCGGACACTGTTTCGAGAGGAGGAAACCGGAGTAACCGGACAGAACCAAAAAGCTGCAGCAAGCAGCTTTCAGAATACCCAACGTACTAACTCCTGACAGGCAGGGTTAGCATGGGTTGAATGCAAGAGTATCATCAACGTGCAGTAGGCCTCTGTACTCAACACTATTGTGCCCAAACGTAGGGAATCGGGATTGGGGGGCGCGGTGGCTCAGTAGGTAGAGGTTCTAGGTTCGAATCCCTTCTGCGACAACCGCGGTGTTTCCTTGGGAAAGACACTTCACCCCCATTGCCCACGTGGGAGCACGGTGGCGTTGTGTACTAAGGCTTACTGCACGTCGATGCTGCACTCTCTGCTTGTATGGAGTTAGTATGTTGGGGAGCTGACAGTTTCTCGCCGTTGTTCTGCGGTTCTCTCCAGGTACTCCGGCTTCCTCCACCCGTAAAACTGTCGCGGTCACGATAAACCATTGTAAAGAAATATGTGACCTTAACCCTTTACCCAACGCAGACAATATCAAAATTTATTATTTTAAATATCATTTTTTTTAATTTTTCCAAAAATTCCAACCAAACCATATCATGTGGCCCCTCTTTGGAACGAGCTCGTCAAGCGCTTTCAACAGAGGGGTCACATGATAGGTTTTGTTGAATTTTTTGAAAAATAATATATTTTCAGCTGCTGAATTTGCATATTACGCGGGCGGATGTGACCGATTCGTTGGTTAAAGGGTTAAACACGAATAAGTAAATAAATAAATAAATCGGGATTAAGTGTATTGCCCAATTACACAACGCAATTACTCCTGGTGGGGATCGAACTGTGGAACTTTCGGTTTAAAGATCAATACCGAATCCACTGAGCCACCCATGTCCCCAACAAGGGGTCATAAACTTTGTTTTTGAAAACAGAATTTGAAAATAACATGATTTGATTATGGCCGACATGTCAGATGTTGTTTAAATTATTATTCTGCTGCACAAATCACGATATATTTTACACTCTGAACCCTGGTGGCATCACCAGTTCAGTGCCATTAATTCGAATAGTCTATATTCGTTGTTTGGGGGAAGGGCAATCAATTTTGATTTCTACCACACAAATGCATTGGGCAGCTATATACTTTATGAATTCAGGTTAAACCACGATCTTGGGCCGGAAAAGCGGTCTTTCATTTTCAAAGGGTTAAAACATATGCCTCGTTGTACAGAAGGAACATATTTATATTTTGTTTGTACGGTACTCTGAAGATGTTTCTTGTTCATCAGAAACGTATCTTTGCTATTATCAAAGTTTACTTTAACAAAAAGTTATTTTTTATTTTCTAAATTATAATGTCAGTGATGAGGTTTTAACTCTTAGAGCCGGGAGTCGAGTTTTTTTGCCTGTGATGTAATACGGCAGGTAATCTGGCTGTGACGGTTCGGCTATCTTTGGTCCGGGAGGAAATCTAACACTGAGCAGGTGCTTCTAGTCAAGTGTCGTCTGCCTGAATAGGCAGACGACACTTGACTAGAAACACCTGCATTACTGTAAGTTTTTCGCGGTATGTCATGTTCAATAAATTCATTCTGATTCCCCGGCTTCTAAGTGTTAATCTCTTACTCTAATAATTTGTTTTATTGTGTCATTCCCTTCATCGCATATTGCAAACGTATAGAGCAGTTATGCTGAATGTTTAGTAATTATAAGCTTGACACCGCTTTTATAATCTGTGACGTACTGAAGATTGGAGCCAGACTTGTGTGCTCAGAGTAGCCAATTCCTTACAATTCTAACAATGGTATTTACTCTTGATAGAGATTTTACCACAGCCTTCCGCCATTTAGGTTTATGACGGTGGACTCACTAACCTAGACATTTTAGCAGTATTATATTTATCATCCGGAGAGTGAGTGTCTCCTACAAAAATTGAAGATTGAGATGCTTTCGTATTCAGAGCACGTCGTATGCAGTACTGTGTCTAATACAAAATATCCGTGTAATTTAGATATCATATTTGAAGCTTTGAAATTTTCACTTTATATTTTTATAAAAAGTTTGTTTCTTCAAAATGTATTATATGATACCTTCTATAGAACAATCTGACCCGTGAAGAAAACGAAAAAATTGTGAATAGTGTGCATACCTTCATTAATACTATCAAGCGGTTCGACCATCAATAATATATATATATGTGTATGTTAATGAAGATGCTGTCGTTTCACCTGCTCTTATGCTGCAGCCGTATGGTTATTGTCCACTTAAGGTCTTAAGGCTATTTATCTATATACATACTGAATTCTTTGTTAATGGTATACCAGCCATCTCCTTTTGCACCTGCACTATTCAAATATTGAATTGTGTATTGATGAAGGGTGAGGATACTTATAGGAATAACCTGTTTGCTAAACCCTTTTCTGTTTAAAAAAATAAAATACTTATTATTAAAAATTTGGGTCAGGTAAGTTTAACATAATATCTGTAGTGAACCTCTGTAATGATAAATAAACGTAAATAATATGCCTCTTTTAACACTTTTCCCGACCCACAATTTATTATTTTGATTATTTTTTTAACTGGTTGAGTGCTAGAAGCCACTATCAGGGCTTTCAAAAACAAGAGGGTACCAGAGAAAATGTCAACATTTTCCTTGTTTAAGTTTCATACTAAGTCAAACGCAAATAATATTTTGTGTATATAATTTTTTTTATTAGAAATTATTGGTGAGTGCCTCTGGAAACTCTCCAATAATTTGTGATAAATAAATTTTGATTAACAAATTCAGTCTACCAAAAATAATCTCATCCTCAACCAGTTAAGCACATTTTCAACAAAATTCAACAAAATCATATTATGTGATCCCCTCACTGGAACGAGCTGGACTAGCTCGTTTCAATAAGAGATAACACGGCATGGTTTACTTGAATTTCTTTCAACTGTATGCGCTGAGAAACAATATTGACTTTGTCGTAGTAATAATTATAATTGTGATGAGCCTAAAATCTATGGGATACACTTTGGCTTTTAATCAAACAAACAAAAATAAATAAATATCCTGCGTTACATTGTTCCTGCTTGCTTGAATAAGAAGGTTTTGGCGTTCCATAATGTTGTTGCCGCACCAGAAATTGCCCTATCGCCGACAGTAGCCAATTTCGCCGTGGGTTCAAGTAAATTGTGTTTATCTAAAAAGTGGAGTGGTCGCAGACGACAAGGTACTACTGTCAGAAAACGAAGAGGGGCTAGCGAAAATGCTGGCAATTATTAGGAGATATAGGAACAAATGGAGATTCGATTAAGATGAAATCAAAAGCAAAATTATACCCGTGGGCTGTATGGTGGAACCTACTCGAAGGTGGAGAGGAGGGGGAGTTCTGTATTCCAGAATGTAGCAACAAACTTCTTAGTGTGGGAGAGATAGGTGACTACGAGTACTTGGGCGTAAATATAAACAATACGGGAAGAGACATCAACCGAAACCGCACGAATAAACTAAATGTGAAGGGTAAGCGAATCCTGAACCAAATGAAACTTTTAGGGAGAAACAGTTTGAATAAGGTTTTCGTGGGGAAAGCCATTTTGAGAAATGGTGGATGTACCAATTATAACATATGATACGGAAGTGGTACCTCTAAACAAAACGGTTTTATAGATCTTGGAAACCCTGCACAACTATGCAGGCCGATGGATAACGGGGTCAAGTAATTCTGCAGGGATAGAAGCAATCAGGGATGAGCTTGGGTGGGTGGGGCTCAAGGACAGGATTTCTAATGAAACTCTGTTACCTTAACTATTTGGGAAATCTCCCAGACAGCCGATGGTGTAAACTTATGTTCCAAAATATATGGAATTCAAATACAAAGACAGGGTGGATGGTCCAAAGGAGGGAGTTAATATATAACTACTCACTGGAGACCACGGACTGAGAAGTAGGGACGACCCAAGGTAAAAAAACAATCGCCAGAGAAAGAGTCATGGGGGGTGGTAACCTTAATTGGCGAAATGGGGTCAAATCAAACAGGTCGGTTTGTGACCTGCGTGATAAAGAGAAGCCAGGTTTTGAAGAGTACCTCAATGGCACCTTTGGGGGGAGGGGATCACTGTTGTACAAGCTGAGGTCGCGTTCCGTGGAGCTTATCGAAAAGAATTGGGGGTGTAAGTTAGGCGTGGTGGAGACGTTGGAACACTTTCTCCTAGAATGTCCAAAATCAATCTAACAGAATGAGATTCACTGGGCGTATAGTGGGAAAGTGGGTTGGGAGAATGAAGGACATGCGGTTAGTGGGTGACACAAGGAATGCTTGTCGGAGAGATTGGGAAGAATGGGGCACAGGATGTCATCGACAGGTCGTCTCCGAGTATTGGCAGGAGAGACAAGGCGTAAGAATGGAGAGGCAGTTGGGAGCACACAGGTAATCATGGCCTTCTCACATAAGAACGCGACTAATCAGCGGCTGACCAAAGTATTATTATTATTAAGATAATAATATTGATATGTACGCAGGGAGAAATAAACATTGAAATGGCAAGTTAATATTTGATTATGGCCCTGCACTAACGAATATTTGAATATTAATAATAACAGTCGTTCAGAACCAATAATCACATTAGCGTTGCGTCAGTATTTCGTGAACACACTCAAACACGCAACGTAATTATTCTGTCGTTCTCTCACTTTTATTGATGTATAATCGAAGGGAACACACTGATTTCTACCGCCATATAATCCATGTTCTCGACCGTAGATCCGGAACTGTTAGTAACTTAATTACATTGAACCCATTTTGTCTAAAACAAACGTGAGGTAATAACATACACTGCTGCTGAAAGTCCATGCATAGTTGCATTGTTATATCGAATGTTTATCCCTTTTACTGCCACGCCCACTTTATCCATATATGAAGGACATCTATGCACGCCTGTATGCGAGGAAGTTTAATAAACTTTATGACATACTTAAAACTCTACCATCTGATTAATTATTGGAAAGGGTTCTCTGAGCCCTTTCCAACAATTAATCAGATTGTTAGTTTGATCGGCGCATACCAGAACTTACAGATAATCATCACGAAAAGGGTGACAATAGTCGCTTTCGGCGGCGTAAGTGTTAATGTTCGATTTTTTGTTTGACTGACACTGTAAATTTAGTCTTGACCCGGTATATGCTAAACGTCCCCACTCCCTCCCCCCACCAGTATATGAACGAAACTCTAGATCGATAAATTACCACTGCGAGAGTATTTCTTTTGCAGAGAGGCGTTAAAATAGTGTCTGATAGATTGCTCCACAACTAATCGGGTTAGGAAAACAAAATCTACTAAGCTACCGAAAACTGTATGTACTCAGATGAACTTGATCATTCAGCTGAATGTTGGACGCAAACGACAAATGAGTTCACGTGTGTTTAACTGATGTTTACATTTTACGAAATGAGAGGACAAAATGCAAACAAGATTTAGAAAACTGCACTGTTAAATATGCTAAGCATGTTATACACGTACAAAAGTATCGCGACGCATCTTCATAGACACCATTAGTGACAACAAGGTAATGTATTTATTAATATCCTCTATTTACATCTGGGTTCCTGACGGGGTTATTTCGGAAAATTGACTTGAACACGCAAATTGTATTTTGAAAAAAACTTTGTCTCTTTTTCACATCTAATATAAAAGATGCCTGGTGATAAATAGATGCCACACAATACATATAACATGGCTGAGGAGGTGGTGCCAACACAACAATCAGTGAAATGGACTGGGGAGTTTTATGTTATAATTTAACGACATAAGCATGACTTGAAGTGATTCAATGTCGATCGCGAAAAACTTCAAAATGGGTGTTTTTTATATTTCTTGAGCTGGTAGCACCTTTTGTTTGTGTAAGTTGCAAAATAGCCTTCATATATATACCCTTCACCTTGCTGACAGAAAAGCGTAGGGAAAGATGGACGCGGGTAATATTTAAAGTCGCTTTCGCATAATTGTGCATGGCATAAAAAATAGTCTTAAGTGCCACCCGTTTGTCACTGGACAGTTCACTCTACAGATCCGGACAATCTTAGCTCATTTCTATTCGACAGTACTGATTTACAGAAGAGTATAGTCGCCACGATAACTTCGGTTATTATCTTGTTAAAACAACTTATTATTATTTTGTTAAAAGAACTTATTAAAAACTTTAGACTCGTTGTCGCATTTGGTAAATTACAATTACGAAGAACACTAACACCCTTAAATTCATCATTAATATCATCCCTATACAGTATTCATATTCACGATGAGGATAAAATGGCCTTAACGATAATTCTGTTGTCAATGCACGATTTATTCAACATTACAGGAAAATGGATACCACCAACACACCGCAATTCAGCATTCCAGATTATGTTGTGTTCGGGGTTTCTGTTCTTGTATCACTCTCCATAGGAATGTACTTCGGTGTATGCAGAAAGCAGAAGCAGACAACTGATGAATACCTTGTCGGTGGGAGAAAGATGAATGTTCTACCTGTCGCCTTTTCTCTCGTAGTCACTTTCGAATCATCGATATACATGATGGGAACACCAGCGGAAGTATACTTCTATGGCTTTCAGTGGGTGCTAATGTCTCTAGGATGGTGCTTTGCTCTCTTTTTCTCGGCATTTGCTTACGGACCTATGCTACATGCTCTGAACATCTCAAGTTCGTTTGAGGTAAGATATTAACTGTTCATATTCGCGGTAGGATTATTTATGTATTATGTTATATTCATTTGGAAACTCAAAACAAACCCTTTACGGAAACTTATGTAACACAAAGTCACCATGAAATAGCTGGTGACGGAAATAGCTTTATGAAACGTCTAATATACGCGTAAAGTCAGACGTCAAAGTCGACGTCGTACCATTCAGGTGAATTGGTTTCGGAAGGAAGATTGAAATAATATCCTTTTGTTTTTCATTAACTGTCCATCTAATACAAGTAGCAGACGACATTTGCAAAAAAAGAAATTCCCGAATAACTAAACCTTTGCATTTTTGCCTCGAATATACAGTTGTTGGCAATGTTTTCGAGGCACACATTGAAGAACTAATAAAATTTTGTTTGAGTTTTTGTGAACAGAGCTGCTCACTTGTAGTCGTTACGCAAGGTAAAGGGTTAAATTACACATTATGTGATTAAAAGAAAATCTCAAATTTTGTCACGATTTGATCTGCAATTTCTCAGCGTCGTTCACTAAAATCGGACTGAGCCGCAATGAACATCGGATCAGATTGATTTTAGTGAACTCTGTTCAGAAATTTATACATTGTATCTCATCTTGACACATTAGAGGTCCTCTATACTGGGAAAATACAATTTTAATGTTAGCTGTTGACTGGGTTACATTAAGTTAATGCAACCCCGGTAGTTTTTTGGACAATAATTCACTGCTAGGATTCGAGTACGATGTTCATCTTCGAGTGCGGCACGCGGAGAGTTATGTCCCGAGGAGCTATCCCAGTGAAATAATCCACGCGGCTCACAAGAGGATAAAATCGCGCTTGAATACTAGCAGTGCACTTTTGTAATTATTTTATTTTCTCCTTATTTGTTTTCCCAAAACAACCCTTTAACCCTTTACCTAACATGAAAAGCAGACGACACTTGCAAATAAAATTCTTGAATAACTAATTTTTTATTTTTTTTGTCTCACAAACATAGGTTATGACCCCTCATTGACACGAACTCAAGGAGCTCGTTCCAACGAGGGTCATAACTTATGTTTGTGGGACAAAAAAGGAAAAATAATGAAAATTAATTGGCAATTTTTTAGAATAGCGCTGGCCGGTTTTGGTCGTACGTTAGGTAAAGGGTTATAATTGTTCAACCCAACCGATTTGTAACAATAAAAACAAAACAAAGTAGTTCGTCATCGCTAAGAGTGGAAGACGACTCTGGGTGTGGAATACCATTTTCGACGAGTGGGAGTGGGAATACGATTTGTTTTGTGGGAAGAAAAAACGGATAAAAATAAATAAAGACATTATCAATTTTCTGATAGATGAGTGGTAACTTGGCCGGTCGTTTTCTTTTGAGATCAATCTCCACCCAAATAACGGGGTTGTCTCGATATGCCACCAACTGTTGTTTCCTGTGGTATGGACATTAGGTGTGAATAAGCATTGAGGGAGTATTAGGCATATTTTCTCTGGTTAGCCCAACTAAAATTGTTATTATCACACGCCTATTACTTTTCCTCTAGTTCCATATTTACAAATCCGCACGAAACACGTGTTCCATGTGGATTTTTTATCAATCTTTGTTTACATGAGCATCGGTGGGCGGTACTTCCGCTGGCAATTTTATCGCCGAAACGGAATAGAAAACGAAACGGGCAAATTACGGGGCCTTTTTCATTTTAATAACATAATAACATTCTATTTCGAATTCTGGATGCTTTATTAACATGAGACAACGTATGTTTGTTAATTTTTGGTATCTTATAAGGTAAACTTATTTAAAAACGTAATAAATAATTACCGGTTTCATTTCACTCTTCACGAGGCCACGAGTGATAAATTTAGACAAGTTTGCATTCAAGGCGAGATCACCAAAGGTCAACTGGGATGTAGTTTCTCTGTAGGTGTATATTGTAACCTTTGAAATCCCATTGCTGCCGTGTTCACCACTGTTGGTGTTTAAAGCTAATTTTTATGTCATAGGATTTTATACATAGTAGAATAGATAATCATGGTATAAATAATTGTTTTGTAATAATTTTGTAAGATGATCCTTATGACAGTCTCCAACATATTGGTCAACAAAAATCATCAATAACCAAAATAATTAATTTCGTATTAAATTGTGACTCATTAGAGATCCTTCATGTCCTACTTATCGTGATAACAAAAATATGATTTCCAGCAAACATTCCCTAACAAAGTCTTCTGTTGTTTGCGATGCGACTTCATCTCTATGTTTCGGTCATCGTTAGCCATTGTGCAGACATATGTGACCTTAAACACCAATAAAAAGTAAATAGATCAATTTGTAACTACGCAGTTAATAAGAACGGTTGTCCAAAGCAAAATCCACAATCAAAACTACAGAAAACGAAATGATCGTGATCTGCAAAAATGGCATTAGATGACAATTGATCCAATATTATTACTCATTAAAGAGAAAACTAGAACTTTGTGAGTTAATTATTAACCTCGTTTGTTTGTTTGCTTAGCGACACGACATTTTTCATAGCCGGAGTGATATCGTGTCGGACAGTTTTACAGGCGGAGGAAGCTGACACAGTGAGCAACTGCCAGAAGCCAAGTACAACATCGGCGTGCAGTACTTCATATTACACAGCACCGGAGGAAGCTGACACAGTGACCAACTGCCAGAAGCCAAGTACAACATCGGCGTGCAGTACTTCATATTACACAGCACCATGTGGGCAATCGAAATTAAGAGCCTTGTCCAAAGACAGATAGCGTCCGTCATAATCGAACCGTCGACATTCGGTTTAAAATCCATAGATATAGTCAATGAGCGTCCGTGATCCCTACTAACCCCGTTAAAGAAATTTAAGAAAGTAAATATGTTCTGTATCTTACTCCGACCGAAGTTTCTTATGTTAAGCTTATTTGAAACATGAAATGATGTCCGAATTACAGAATAAATATTTAGTATCAGAATATTTTTTATTGTACGTCTATGCTTATATTTTCATAAAATACTCGCTTTTCTGCAAACACAGAAGCGAACAATAATTGTTTTTATATTGTCTTTGAACAATACGGATCACAGGCGCGGACTATTTAACTATTTCTTTTTTACGTTTTGGTTAGTTTGGCAATAATTTGTGTGTCTAATATTTTTTTAGTAAACTGTAGGCATGCAATGAATACAGAACAGAATACGCGTTCAAACTGTCATTTTTCCGCACTAGATCGATTTCAGCCGAGGGATAATACTGCACAAGAAGACGAAGGCTTCGAGTAGCCTCACATTAAAGCAGGAAGCACCCTTCTTTAACTGGTAGAGTACTAAATTATTTTTGTCGTACAGCAACAGCATGATGTTCTAAAGATGCTGTTGTATTAAACCTTCACACATTGTGAGTTTGGCAGCTTAAAAGTGATTTCTAGCCTTCGCTGTCTTTAGAGGCCGGCAAGATTTGACGGGCATTCACTACCAAGATAATTTGACTATAGCCCACATAACCTCTTATTGATTGACTGAGTTTGTCAAAACCGCCTCAAGGTCTTTGAGGGTTAACAGTTCTAGGATGATGTAAAGAAAGCCCATGTTAAGAGTTTCCCTTCATAGTGAAATAATTGTCATACTGTGCGGGCTGTCGCTCTCTCTAAGATTTCCCTGAGAGGGTGTTAGTTTCTCTTTTGTGACTTTCAAAACGATAGGACTGCAGATAAAGTAAAATATTATGTTGTGTTCTCCATATTTTAACTGTTTAGCTGGTATAGCAGATAAAACATTGTTGTGAAACTTGCTGAAGAAGACTTCCAGGGCTTTCTGACAGAGCTGGATATTTGAACCATTTCTCCAGCAAAGACAAAATACACACACTTTTATAATTAAACTAGGCGTTCCAATACAGAGCCCATTTTGTTGTCATACATTTGGGTGATTAGTATAGTGAGAGGTTGGATTTGATTATAGATTTTTCAGAAATTTGAATCTAAAATAACCATTTACATTGCAAGAAATAGAAGTAAAACAAAAATAAAAATAAAAAAATAAAATAAATGAGTAACTAAACCCTTTCTGTGTTGCCCCCAAAATATAGTTTATCAACACCTCAAAGGTACAAGGTCATTCCGATGAAGAGTTCATAGGCTATGTTTTGGAGGAAAAAGTTAAAGTTATTAATCATATTTCATTGTCTTTTTTTCTGCGAAAACTGTCAGTTACTGATGTTACATGTATGTGTGGTCACGGGTACAGCTTCCTGCTTTTGATATACGAAACATTACAGACTTGACTTTAAAAATATACACTTTATTTTCAGTATCTAGAGATGAGATTCCAAAAGAGATATGTTCGTTCCTTGGGATCCATTCTCCAGATCGTGTACTATGTATGTATAGCTACTCAAAAACTGTTTATGTTTTTTGTTACTTAAATAGTCAAAGAAACTTGTTTAAAGTTTATAATATCCTACTATGAATAACTGAAAGGTAAGTTGTACTAATTACCCATTCCATTAATAAGCCGTGGGTTAGAACCCCATAACTGTCGCCATTGGGAAGTGCTCACTTTATAATTCATAATTCATCAGATAGTTGCATCTAAGTACTTAATTCTACGAACTACACCTCAGAAGAAATCAGCGACATTTGTCTTTTTCAAATTTCCCGGATGCCATAGAATTAAGAAAGGACGCTGGTTTTGTCTACATTGGCAAACAGTTTGGCAAACATTTGTTTACAGTGGGTTCGAACCTCCACCATGCCAATATAATTCATAATTTTATTTATCATATGACTCGTCTGTTTTGTTCACTTTAAAACATTTGATATTTTCTTTTCATATTAATCAGTGATAAATAAAGCCTTCCCTCAGTTTCATTGGTCAATTTCAAAACTAGACAAGTTGATTGGCTGAACAAAATACAACTGGGCCACATTTTCATAATTTGCAAAACTAGAGTTGGGAGCTTTCATTGGTCAATTTCAAAACTGGACAATTTGATTGGCTAAACAAAATACAACTGGGTCACATTTGCATAATTTCAGTAGGGAGAATTTACGTTATCTGTCCTATTTAGGGTGGGTTATATTGTATTAATCTTTTACCTGCAAGAAAAACGTCATTCATTTTTTTTTATATTTTCACTTTTTGCTTCCAAAACATAGGTTATGACCCCTCATTGGAACGAGCTCAACGAGCTCGTTCCAATGAGGGGTCATAACCTATGTTTTGGAAGCAAAATATGAAAATTTTTAGTTATACGAGGATGTTTTTTTCAAGTGCCGTCTGCAACTCAAGTTAGGTGATGGGTTAAAAAGTCATACTAAGTGGATAATTTGTGCGTGTGTGTGTCATATGATAAATAGAATATGAAATGAGTGTTTTTCTCATGTAATATTTATGAAACTCGTTCGAATTTTCCGTTTTGGCTTGCCAAAACGGAAAATTCTTAGGCTCGTTTCATAAATATTATATGAGAAAAACACTCATTCCATATCCTCTATGTATTTTCTGGACGTGATCCACATTTTCGAGGGATTAAAAAAATGTTCTCGTAAATCACCGTGTTACCCTGAATCGTCAGTTGTCGCTCAAAAATAAATTGCTACACGACGAATCCTGATGAACGAATTCTGACTTTTGGAATTAACTTTGCGTTTAACTCTATCAGTGCAACAGAATTGTCTCCAATCACTATGTTTCTTTCCTGTTTGACTAAACATTTAACCAATTATATCTTGTTTGACAGACCTCATCGAATTCTGTCAAACAAGGTATATTTGGTTAAATATCAAAATGCATTATGGGAAATATTTGCTGCTCAAAACTTTGACCTTTTCAAACCAGTGTTCAGAGAGTGGTGGTCGAGTGGGCAAGTGCGCTGGTCTCCTATGCCAGAGGTTCAGAGATCGACCCCCGGTCGGGAAGAGATCTTGAGGTGTCCAAACACACTCTGGCAGCATAAATTGCCATAGTGTACCGTCCTATCGGATCGTGACGTAAAATGACTATCCTATTTGCGGATTGAGAGGTATTCGAGAAGAGAGAGGCCACGAAGCTGCGCTACGAAGGTCATTCCACACACCTACGCCATTGGGTCAAGGAGAAGCGTTAATATAAGTTGCATAACTTGTTCGCCAATCCTTGTAATACAAATAATATTAAATAAAAAAAGTGTACAAAGGGTTAATTAATTAACTGTGGGCTTTCTTGTGTTGAATTTTTCAACATGTGCTGGCAAAGGAGACATTCCGGTCGCATATTATTCTCCAAGCAAGGAATGTGTTAATCTTGTTTGATAAATATGACATCGTGTCAAGGATCACCGATCAGTTCTACACGAAGTGACCCTGACCGTCGAAAGTCTTTAAATCCCAATAAATAAATAAACCAACTAGTTCATGTCCATCAAACAATACTCCCTAACCAAAGATTCCCTTAATCAGTAACTCTAGTCACCATCTACCATTTTAGCATCTTGGTATTATAGGAAACATTGAGGAGAGGTCTTGTATCACTTCGATACCCGAGTTACTCCCTATATGGATCAGGAGCCGGCATATATCGTCTCATGACAGCAGAAGATGCCAAACCTAATGACCAAGAATTGCATGTGGCGCCTTTGTGTCTTCTTGTGGCGATGATAATATGTCACAACCTGTAGATAAAGTAATGCACCCACAGACTACACGTGTGGTCTATTATATATGACTACAGGTACCCATGTAGATGTGTGGAAGGGATCAAATGTGGGCAGAAAATACATTGTCGTTACTTCGTTTAACCCTTTACCTGACGAATCGCCCGCATCCGCCGGCGTAATATGCAAATTGAGCAGTTGAAAAAATTAAATTTTTCAAAGTATTTCAACAAAACCATATCACGTGACCCCTCATTGGAACGAGCTCGTCGAGCTCGTCCCAATGAAGGGTCACATTAAATAGTTTTGTTGAAGTTTTTTGAAAAATTAAAAAAAATTATATTTAAAATAATAAATTTTGATATCGTCCGCGTTGGGTCAAGGGTTAATATGACAGTTCGTTCTGTAAAACAAGATTGAAATGTTAGAGTTCCTAGTTGTGTTATGTTGAAAAAGGCGACCTTAAATTTCGGAATGTCAGATATCAGTGTGTAGGGGTTAATTACTATACACATAATGGTGAAATGTTAAACACATATTCCATGATCACGTGCTCTACATGAAAAACAGTAGCTGTCTAGAAAGATTATTAGTGTACTCATACATCGTGTGTTTATAGTAAACATGTACAGGCGCGCCAACAATCCAATCAACCTTTGTCAGAATGATATTTGCCCAATCCATAGCTGCAA
Organism: Pictodentalium vernedei; assembly: GCA_031216915.1. Classification (NCBI taxonomy): domain Eukaryota; kingdom Metazoa; phylum Mollusca; class Scaphopoda; order Dentaliida; family Dentaliidae; genus Pictodentalium; species Pictodentalium vernedei. Next base: position 230,313,317 of record CM062294.1, read on the forward strand.
CTGCAATTCTTATTGAACAAGTACATGTATCGATACCATTCTACTGAGTGGCTTCTGTGATATGGCTAAGCTGAAAAAACATTAATGATAATGGCTCTAATCCCTTTACACACCGTGGGGCCCTAAACCGACCGGTGCTATTTCTAAGAAACGCCATTCATATTTTATTAATTTTTCATTATCTGTCTCAAACACATAACATATGACCCTTTATTGGAACGAGTTCATTGGGCTCGTTCCAGCGTGAGTTCATCAGCTATGTTTTCAGTGGAAATGTTTTGTTTTGTTATTCAAGAAATTGTTGACAAATGCTCCTGCACTTGTGGTTTGGTAAAGGGTTAAACGGCGTTTGGTGGACTTGATAGTATCTCACAAATCTTATCTTACAAATATAGAGGAGATGGTATCCATTGCGCCGATAATTTATGTCAAATGTTTGTTGGTTAAGATACTTCAGACACCACAGCACCCACACATGCCAGATTAAAGGTATCTGCACAGCCGAGAGCAATGCAAATATTGGAGTTTCTTTCTAGCCCTATCTAACGTAACACAATTCATCAGCAACGACAACATTACACACAATGTATTCCCCTTGCCGTCTTCAAACAGATTACAACATGGGGATAGTAATATGATCATGTTTATCTTTCCAGTTGCTGTACATGGGAATAGTGTTGTTCGGACCAGCGATTGCTTTAGAAGGAGGCAAGTACACGTGATTTTTACTTAGAACTATTCACTCGTGATACATTCACACGCAAACGTGACGCTCTGTACACAATGCTTGCACATTGTCCATCTCTGAAGTATCATTAGTTCCCAATGCAGGAAGCAAAATAGCTTTTGAAGTATGCACTGAAACCGCACAAATAAATTTTGACCTCATTTTTATGTAAACAGCGATTGGTATTATATGAGCGAATAAGGTAAAGATGCAATGTCTATCAAAGTTGCTTGCAAATAAAAGAGCTAAAGAATATTTGAAATCAGGAAAAAACACGAAGTTTATGCGATAAGTTCCAACAATGTATTATATATTCCGATACTAGGGGAATCAGTGTTCATGTTGGCTCGAAAAAATTGTTATGCTAAGAAGACTTTTTGTTCCGTTTCCAATGAAAGATTTTAATGCCAAATAGAATCCGATTGTAATTGAAAGCAAACTAACCCTGTATAGTCCTTTGATGCAACAAGGCGCTATCTGCAATGCTACAGCATCGCAGCTGGCATCTCGTGCACTCAAAGAAAGATATTTTAATTGAGTATTACCTGGCTCTTCTAAGAATTTTAGTTGCGAAAAAGCCTACGCATGATAAAAAATATAGATAATAAAAAGCAAAAACTAATAAATTCATAAATATATAAAGTAAAAGCTACTATTAACGTTTACAAAATAATTCACAATCATTATTTACTCACTGTTTTTTCACTTGAAACAAAACTAGTGTCTAATAATTTTTTATCCACCATAAGAATCAGAAAATGAGATTAAGCAAGATAAAAAAATAGTTGTAGTATCAAAGGAATGTTTTGATAAGAACCAGATTAAATGTACAAACTGTTAATTGAGTTGACCCATAACAAAGAACTACGATTATAAATGTTACCAACAGATTACTTGACAGGCCTGAATTATGTCTTGCCTGTGTCGCCAGACATCGACGCACTGAAATAATAAACCACAAAGCTTTTGAGGACAGGGGCAGACTGGGCCAAGAAAAGTTACCGGGAAATGACCAAGGCAGACCCCGGACCCCGGAGAAAATTTTAATTTTTCGAACTGAACGAACGTTGCTTCCTTGCATTTGAATGATCAATGGCAGTTCACACAAAGAATATTTCGATTGCATTTTTGTAAAATCTTGCGCGCCTCCGTCAGTCCGACCATACTTAGGCCCAAGGGGAGAACATTTTGATTTTTCAAATTAAAAGAACGTTGTTTCCTTGCATCTGAGCGATCAGTGGCAGACTGGACTGCTGGTATATCGAAATGTTCTCTATGTGGACTGCCATTGGCAGTCCACATAGAGAACATTTCCATATACCGGCATTCTAGGCAAATACGAAATTTCAGGCACCAACAACTTTGGGGGCCCCAGAGCCACACACCCAATAAGGGGCCCAGAGACCCCCCAATGGGGGACCCACCGGATATGTTTGAACCAAACGGCTAGTCCGCCTCTGTTTGAGGCCTACCAAAAGTATACATTTGGTGCCAAATTTTGGTGCCAGATGCTGTATTTTGGATGCCAAAGAAATGCTTTTAGTACAATTGGCACCACCGAGACCAACAGCGTGAACACTGAGGGTTGCAACAATCACGCGCAGTACCATCTAACGCGTCAACATTAATGTTTAATCACCCATTTTAGATACGAAAATACTAGTTACGAATCCCTTTTATGGAACTTGTTCTGGTAACTATTTCTCATCATTGTAATTTTTCGTTTCCAAAAGCGAAAATAGTTTCGTCAATTTACATGGTCGTATTCTTTTGCGATTTATTTATCTTCTTTGTAAACTTATTAAAAATTGTTCATCTATTTGTAGTGACGGGGATAAAAGTGTATGCTTCCGTCTTGTTGATATCGTTTATATCTATGGCCTATACAGCGCTGGTGAGTAATTTGTTAAAAAACAGTGATCGCACAGACCCGTTTTTTGCAGAACATGCGACATAACTATCCTTCCAGCAAAAACGATGTGACAACAACTTTCCATTTTCTACTCTTTCACCCTTTGTATCTTTTTTACAACTATCGTGACACCGAACACTTGCAGGGTGATTTTTGTCAGTTGAGAAACGTATCTGGTTACACTGTTTATAATATAAACCCTGTGGGACTGTGAGATTGAAATCGTTAACTCATACTGCATGTTCCCATTTTCCCTAGAACGTTGATACCATTTACACGTATTGGGTTCAATTATGAAGGTCACTGTAATTGGCCAACACCTTTTTAGCATGATTTGCGGGGTGGGGTGGTTTTCATTATCATACTGACAGCAACCATTAGTAGGTCTGTAGTCATTAGCGTCCTGCAGCTCTACCGGAACCTGCTTCTGGCAGCTGGACAGATAGTCCTTGAATGAGATCCGATAATGAAGTGTGACTTCCGAAACAATAGTTTCATAACTTCTCTCAACAGAGTACATCAGCCAAACATTATCTCTATACAATGCTATGATCGCAAAGGCGATCTCTCTCAATCAGATTTCATTTTGGTTAGCGCACATATGGATCGAGATATCTTAAATAACATATTACGAATTCAAGACCGAATCAGGAGAAAAGCAAAACAAACGAAAACCGTTGCTGATATTCAACTTGCTTGCAATGCAATGTTGTGGGAAGTACACTAGACTGGTTATTTTTGACCAAATCGCGAATCTATCATGATACGATCGGAATTATCAATCATCTTTTGTAATTGTAGTACAGGGTATCGCTAACTTTTCGTCTCTGGAGTTCCAATGTGTTCTATGTGCCTGCTGGCACATAGAACACACTGGAACTCAGGGGAATGTTTTGTTCAAATTTATTTTCCTTCCCGTTTGTTTCTTGAAAAGAATAGAATGCAGTAATAAATGTTTGTTGTTCATCAGCCAAGATTTGCTGGTAATGCTATAGGCATCATGTGGCTCTATTGATAAGATAAAGTACCCTTCAGGTGGCAATCACACCTCACAGTGTGGAATTAGTTATTTAGTCGGAATTCTACGGTGGCTGGTTTAGGACCTAGGAAATATTTTTTTTATCTCGTGCGCACGAGATACTAAGTCGTGCGCACGACATAATTATCTCGTGCGCACGAGATACTAAGTCGTGCGAACGAGATACTAAGACGTGCGCACGACATAATTATCTCGTGCACGATAATAAGCTATACTTAGTATCTCGTGCGAACGAGATAATTATCTCGTGCGCACGAGATAATAAGTCGTGCGCACGAGATAATAAGTCGTGCGCACGAGATAATTATCTCGTTCCCACGAGATACTAAGTCGTGCGAACGAGATAATAAGTCGTGCGCACGAGATAATTATCTCGTGCGCACGAGATAATTATCTCGTTCGCACGAGATACTAAGTATAGCTTTTCATTGCCACGTGATTAACTGATGTTCACGGGAAAATACCTCCAAGTAACTCCTTCTTTCAATGATAAATTTATAGATTAAATCTTCAGCTGCGGTGTTCATATTTCTCGATCAAGGAACTGAATACAATCTTCACAAGATTGAAACAAATGTTTTTTTAAAACATATTCTGATATGTCTTTTGAAAAAAGTGTTTTGCAGATCATACGATAATCTTGCTTGCGTAGTGACCCTAATTATTTCAAGCATTCGCCAAAGAACAATTTTACTATAATCCATTGTTTATAGGGAACTATTTTTTAAAGAATTTATACACAGTGAATGCTCTTGTGATTTAATTAACCCTAGTTAAACTGTGACAAATGGATGATTTATTTTTATAAAACTTTGTCGACCGAATAATATGCGAATCCATTTGGTACTACAATGGAAGTTTAGCAATTATTCAGTCCTTAGGCATACTACTTGGTAAATCTGCCCGACGGACGATGGTCCAAATTAATGTTCCAGAATATTTGGAATTCAAACACAAAGACGGGGTGGATAGACCAATGAGGTAGTCTATTTATTTATTTATTGGGGGGGGGGGGGGGGTTAACGACACTTTCGACAGCCAGGGTCACCTCGTGTCGGACAGTTTTACGGGTGGAGGAAGCTGGAGTATCCGGAGAGAACCTCCAATCAACGGCGAGCAACTGTCAGACTCCCCAACGCACTGACTCTTCACAAGCAGGGTTAGCATTGGCTGAAGACAAGTGCACCATTGACGTGCAGTACGCCTTAGTACACAACACCACCGCGCCCCCACGTCGACAATTGGAATTAACCCTGTCAACACTGACACATGGAAGGTATCATTTCAGTCAAAACTGTCAACGGCGAAATGGGCGAAACCAGTCTGGTTTGTTGGGACGATCAGTAAAAATTTAATCCAACAGCTCTGTCGAGCTGCTGGATTAAATTATTACCGAGCCTCGCTTCAGATTTTTTGCTCTTTACATCGTCTGCTCGTCCACTACCAATTTTTTCTTCACGCAAACATTTATGCGCAACGGGTTGAAAAAGGGTTAAGTGTCTTGCCCAAGGACACAACGCGGTTTCCGGACCTGCATCTCTACCTACTGAGCCACCGCGCTCCCGAGGTAGTCAATATAGAACTATGCAATGGAGATGTCTGACTTAGAAGTGACCGCAACCCAGGCTATAAAAATCGACAAAGAAAGGGTCATGGTCGATTGTAACCCGAATTGGCGAGAGGGGGGTCAAAGCAAGTAGGTCTTTGGGTGGCCTGCAAAATAAAGAAAAAACAGATTTTGAAGAGTACCTTGATGACACATTGGGGGAGGAGGTACTGTTGTTTAAGACGAGGGCGCAGTCGCTGGAGCTTAGGTGGAAAAGTAGGAACAACGGTGAAAAGGAGTGTCAAATGTGTCATTTAGGCGTTGTGGAGACCCTAGAACACTTTATTTTAGAATGTCCAACATACCAGTCTAACAGAATAAGATTCGCCGGGCGTATAATGGGGAAGTGTGATGGAAGAATAAAGGACATGCGGTTAGTGGATGACGAAAAGGAGAGGGTTAGTATGCTTATCGGAGAGATGGGGAAGAATAGTGTAGGGGATGTCATCAAACAGTTCGTCTCAGAGAGTTGGGAGGAGAGTAGAGCCGTGTAGATAGGGAGGTATTTGGGAGCACAGGGCAAATACAATCCTTCTCACCCGAGAACCGCGGCAAATCAGCGGTCGGCTAATTACTACTGGGCTGTAACAAAATATACTATTAAAAAAAAAGTAGGGGATATCCAAATTGATGTTGATATTTTCAGAAAAAGTTCTTGGATACGCGCGTGATTGGACACATGAATATGTTACCAAGTTTAATGTGGATCATGAATGTCACCACCTCACGAAAACTTCGTGCAGGTTTTTCGCACGAGCGCCGTGTTAATGTCTGTGGGGTACGTTTTGAAATTTTCATTTGTACTGGACGGGCTTTCTCGAAGGTCTCGTCGTTGTTCTTTTGGTATAAACTCGTTCATCAATAGTTTCTGGTCGAAACGTAACTTTTGAGGTAGGCAAAGACTGATAGGAGACGAACGTTTACGTGCCATTGACATGTTGGAAGCTGGCAACAGACAGACTACAGTGACTCAAATTCAAAACGTTACTCAATCGGTGATTAGAAGGTTGAGGTCACGCTACCGTCAGAAGGCAATATTGATGACAGACGGCAATCAGGCCATCCAAGGGCGACAACAGATAACCAGGATCGTTTCATCCGAATCACAACGTTACGAAACCGCCATCAAAGTGCCTCAGAAATTGGACAGCAGGTGTACCGAACGACAGATGTGCGAGTCAGTGGTCAGACTATCCGAAATCGCCTACACAGCTGGAATTTGTACGCTCGACGACCTCGAATAATTCCACGTTTGACTGAATGTCACATCGCAACAAGGCTTAATTCGTATGGAGCACGACTGCGATGGAACAAAAGTCGGTGGAGCAACTTCATGTTTTCCGATGATTCGAGGTTCACTCTCGATTTCCACTACAGGCGAAACAGAGTGTGGAGGCGGCGGATCGAACGATACCATGACGTAACCGTTAGACAGCACGATCGTTTTGGTGATGGATCGGTTTTGGTGTGGGGAGGCATAACCATGACAAGCAGAACAGTATCAGATGTCATCCATGGGCGTGCCACAGGGCAGTATTACCGTGACAACATGTTTGCAGCTCATATGATGCCATTTGCGCGACGTCACAACCGTCGATTTATTTTTCAAGATGACAATGCAAGAGTACGCAGGGCCCGTGTCGCTGCAGAGTTCCTACAGGAACAGAACATCACTACACTCCCTTGACCAGCACTAAGTCCAGAACTTTCACCAAACGATCACGTCTGGGATATGCTTGGCAGGCGCCTGCAACAACGCCAACAGCCAACTACCCTTGTCCGGGAACTCGCCTCCGCACTCCAGGAAGAATGAAATAACATCAGTCAAGCTGATATTGGACGGTTGGTGAGGAGTATGCCACGTCGGATCCGCACTTGTCTCGCGAACCGAGGAGGATTGACAAGGTATTGAGGTCTTGGACTGAATGTGGTAAATTCTCTGACCGACCGTCCATTCTTCTACAGCTCAGTGAGTGGAATGTGTGCTTGACGGACACCCACCTATCGTTGAAATCTTTGAACCAGATGTCACAGTGCAATGCCTCAACTGTCTTTTTACGAAAATATAAATATATTTCTTCATATATCTCACTTTTATCAAATATCCCCTCCTTTTTTGAATAGTATATTTGGGCTCAATACAGGAGCGCGGATTTTAACTTTGTGCAATATGAGAAAATTTCTTTAAAAATCTTCTTTTTCAGATCCACCAATCAGAATCCTTTCATATTTCGTATACAGCATCTGTTGAGTGATCAGATTCAAGTTTGTTCAAACTGAGAACCAGGGTTAATAGTTAGGTTCCCAACTGGATACCGAATTTTAACTTGGTGCAAAATGAGGTAATTTCCGTAAAACTCATCTTCGGATTCACAGGAAGAATCTTTTCATATTTGGTATACAACATCTCGGGGGTGGGGGGGGGGGGGGGGGGGGCAGATTCAAGTTTGTTCAAATTGGGTCCCTGGGTTCATATTTTGGCTCCCTATGGTAGCCCAAATTTTAACTTAGTGCAATATAAGGAAATTTCTTTAAAAATCTTCTTCAGATCCACCGGATGGAATCCTTTCATATTTTGTATACAGCATCTCTAGTTCACTATTCAGAACAGAATTCTGGGATTCGATGCGTGCTAAAAATAGAAACTTAATTCCAAGTCAATTATACAAGGAGCCATGTTTATTAAGTACCCTCAAGAGGTGTGTAACTATGATTAATCCACATAGGTTGTATATCAAAGGGGCTCCGTAGAGGAGCTCCACTTTGGACATTATGATTAACTGAAGGAGAGGCATAATGCTTGGACTATTTTAGTCACTACTTAGGGGCTCATGGATTGACGATGGATCATATGGAGATTGATTTCTTAATTTATTTTCATTCTTGGACTCGGTTTATATCGGGTTCTGTTCAAGGTAAGTGCTTCTGGCTCCGTGGGGCTTCTTGTTTATCATCAGGTCTGCTGTATAGGGTGGGCGGGTAAGTGGGTGGGGTATCTGTGGGTCGTTGGGAGAACGGTTCGGCGAGGGCTGGTAGATCCTCGGGCAGTGGGGCGGGCAGGCAGGCGGGTTGGAAGGCAGACAGTCACGATAAAAATCGCGATGCCATCTCCATGTGTTCAAGTGTGTCCGTGTGCCAATCCATTCGAATGACGTTTTGTATGCATATTGGGACGGCGTACAATCAGCCTTGCGAATCTATAATATTAAACCTTCAGTCTTCCTCTGATTTGTCGCGGTCCTCTAACGAGGAGGCCTACATTAACCCAGTGCGCCGCCGGGGTATTCCTACCCCACTTTCCCTCCTAATCTCCCAGCATTCATTCAAAAACTGTTTCACAATTCCCCCATTGGCCCCTTCCCCAACTATAAAATTTACCCTTGTCCTAATCCAATTATCCTTCATGTTTCCATCCTATTTTTCCATTAGTTTCACAAGGAGCCTTGTCCTTCTTGGCAAATATTTGGGGCATTCTATAATGAAATGTTCCAGGGTCTCCGTTACACAGAAGTTACACATTTGGCACACTATTTCGTCGCTTTTCCCAATTCTCCCCCTGAGCTCCAGTGACTTGGATCTCACTTTGAACAACAATGACCCCCAAACGATCCGTCCAGGTACTCCTCAAAAGCTGGCGCATCCTTTTTATAAAACCCGTTAAAACAACTCTTGGTCCAAATTCCAGCTCGCCAGTTTCTAATACAATCATCAAGCACCCTATCCCTTATAAAGCTCCTCCCCCGCTGCAGTTTCCCCTCTAGATCTTCAGTCTTTATAGAGTAGCTCTCCATCCCGTCTGAATGTTAATCAGATGAAAAATTCATTCTGGTTCATTAAGCATTTTCTTTGACAAACCAAATGCGCTCAAAGAAAACGAACCAACCAGCCGTAGTTCCAAATAGATATTATACGGCACTGGTAGCAAGGCGGTCTTCTTTCTCGCTCGGATTGCGATACGGCTGCGACACATTTACACCTGTGGGTCAGTGTTACATGAAAAAAGAAGCATCTCTTAACTTGCTTATATCGTCATGAAAATCGACTTTCGACAAAGTTATCTGTTTTCGAATTATTAGATGAGCGAGGAAGATCCAACTAAGTATCAAATGATTGTTGAGGAAACACCCGCGACATCAGTAGAAAATAAAACAAGAAAATTATAGTAATGCTATGCAAAAAGGGAGATGGGGAAAATGGCAGTGATTCTCCACTCCACCGTGTAGATACAAATCTGGCTTCGTGTATATTTCAGTGGTCTGAAGATGAGTTTATTTCGTGTCATTAAACCTCGTTTTATCTTATTATTACCAAATACGTGTGGGACACAACAGCAGTAGTAGGACAGGGTCTGGACGTCCCCAATTTGGGGGACCCCGGCTGGGGGACCCCGCAAGTGACGTCATACCGCAATGTATTATGGGTATCACGTGGTTGTCATGGTAACCCATGTGGGCGGCCATGTTGTGACGTAATTTTTATGGTGATGGGTGATGTGAGTGCGCATGCGCAGCTCGTGTTGTTAGGGTGATACGTGTTTCCGTCGTCCATTTTGTATGAAGGGGGCCGCCATCTTTGTTTCTATGGTATCACGTGGTTGCTATGTGACCCAGAGGCTTATTATAGGGCTAAGAGGTCTGTAACAGGTATGTTCGATTGACTGGGAGTATTTTCTGGAACGACTTCCCTGTATAATTACCCAAATGAGCCCGAGAATGGCCGTAAATCACCGGAAAGTATTTCGTTTAACCGAAATGGACGTGTTTAGAGTAGCACGTAGTGCTATAGATTTTTAAAAAGTCGTGTTCGATTGAAAGGGAGTATTTATGGCTCTACAATAACCACGCAATACACATAATACATTGTGGTATGACGTCACTTGCGGGGTCCCCCAGCCGGGGTCGCCCAAATAGGGGACGTCCAGACCCTGTCCTACTACTAACAGCGCTGGTATGAAAACATAAACACGAAGAAATTCCTTTTGGTAAGATTTAAACACCAGAACAGATGTACCGGTTATGTTCCTATTTTTGTTCTTCTAATGAAGAATACCGTAATGCTTCAAAGATTTAAGGCATACCCAGAATTGCGTTTGCGTTGATACATATCACAGAAAGAGATATGAATGATAAAATTCTGTATTTAAATTAAAAAGAGCCAGGCCAGTTTGGCGCGTGGTTTATTTGGTTTCTATGTCGCTCATGGTACTATATATAAAATTTAGTAGAAATCTAGTAAATATTTAGTTCATTGCAATGGAAATGGGGAGGAGATAAAATGAAGTTGTTGCACTGTTAGTTTTTTTCTGGTCCACTCACAGTCCTAACTTTGAAATAGCAGAAAAATCCACCATTAATTAAGGTATCATGTAAGGGAGCAGGCAATTGCTACGGATCAACGTGATTTGAGTATCGAGAGGTTTGTCCGGTCACTGAATAAGTTGTGCGCATAAATAAAAAAAATCATTTCAATTAAACCCGTGGGGAGACCCAATGGCCCAGTGCGTTGATCTCCCAGTGCATTATGTGCTCAGATACCAAATCTAGTTAAAATAGGCCCAGTAGTTTGCCCCTTGCAAGCGAGTCGCACCGGTTGTGCTGTGGGTGTGACGTGACACGGTCATTGTCCCAACAGATCGAATCCCCGAGCCAATATGGTTTCATACACCAAGTATGGATGAAATCGGCCCAGTAGTTTGCCAGTTGCTATGACATCGGGTCGATTGCTATGGGAGTTATGCAACATGGTCAATAACCCAATAGGTTGAATTCGTAGTGTATTGTGGTTCCAAATAACAAATCGGGTAAAATCGGTGTAGTAGTCTGCCCGTTGCTAGGGAGTCTCTTTGGTTACTATGGCACGCGACATGATAAATGGCCCAATGGGTCGACCTCCCAATGTATTATGGGCTCAGATACCAAATTTGGTTAAAATAGGCCCAGTAGTTTGCCCGTTGCTAGGGAGTCGCGCCGGTTGTTATGGGTGTTAGGTGGCATACATTGGGAGGTCGACCCTGTTCTGGTGTTTAAATCTTACCAAAAGGAATTTCTTCGCGTTTATGTTTTCATACCAGCGCTATTGTGTCCCACAAGTACATGGTAATAATAAGATAATAACGAGGTTAATGACACAAAATAAACTCATCTTCAGACCACTGAAATATACACGAAGCCACATTTGTATCTGCACGGTGGAGTGGAGAATCACTGCCATTTTTCCCATCGCCCTTTTTTGCATAGCATTACTATAATTTTCTTGTTTTATTTTCAACTGATGTCACGGGTGTTTCCTCAACAATCACTTGATACTTAGCTGGATCTTTCTTGCTCATCTAATAATTTAAAAACAGATAACTTTGTCGAAAATCGACTTTCATGACGATAAAAGATGCTCCTTTTTTCATGTAACACTGACCCACCGGTGTAAATGTGTCGCAACCGCATCGCAATCCGAGCAAGAAGAAGACCGCCTTGCTACCAGTGCCGTATGATATCCATTTGGAACTACGGTTCGTTTTCTTTGAGCGTCTTTGGTTTGTCAAAGAAAATGCTTAATGAACCGGAAATAATTTTTCATCTGATTAACATTCAGACGGGATGGAGAGCTATTCTATAAAGACTGAAGATCTAGAGGGGGAACTGCAGCGGGGGAGGAGCTTTATAAGGGATAGGGTGCTTGATCATTGTATTAGAAACTGGCGAGCTGGAATTTGGGCCAAGAGTTGTTTAGACGGGTTATATAAAAAGGACGCGCCAGCTTTTGAGGAGTACCTGGACGGATCGTTTGGGGGTCATTGTTGTTCAAAGTGAGATCCAAGTCACTGGAGCTGAGGGGGAGAATCGGGAAAGGCGAGGAAATATTGTGCCAAATGTGTGACTTCGGTGTAACGGAGACCCTGGAACATTTCATTATAGAATGCCCCAAATATTTGCCAAGAAGAACAAGTCTCCTTGTGAAACTAATGGAAAAAATAGGATGGAAACATGAAGGATAATTGGATGAGGACAAGGGTAAATTTTATAGTTGGGGAAGGGGCCATGGGGGAATTGTGAAACAGTTTTTGAATGAATGCTGGGAGATTAGGAAGGAAAGTGGGGTAGGAATACCCCGTCGGCGTACTGGGTTAATGTGGGCCTCCTCGTTAGAGGACCGCGACAAATCAGCGGAAGGCCGAAGGTTTAATATTATAGATTCGCAAGGCTGATTGTACGCCGTCCCAATATGCCTACAAAACGTCATTCGAATGGATTGGCACACGGACACACTTGAACACATGGAGATGGCATCGCGATTTTTATCGTGACTGCCTGCCTTCCAACCCGCCTGCCTGCCCGCCCGACTGCCCGAGGATCTACCAGCCCTCGCCGAACCGTTCGCCCAACGACCCACAGATACCCCACCCACTTACCCGCCCACCCTATACAGCAGACCTGATGATAAACAAGAGGCGGAGCCTGAAGCACTTACCTTGAACAGAACCCGATATAAACCGAGGCCACGAATGAATCTACATTAAGAAATCAATCTCCATAGGATCCATTGTCAATCCATGAACCACTCAGTAGTGACTAAAATAGTCCAAGCATTATGCCACTCCTTCAGTTAATCATAATGTTCAAAGTGGAGCTCCTCTACGGAGCCCCTTTGATATACGACCTATGTGGATTAATCATAGTTACACACATCTTGAGGTTACTTAATAAACATGGCTCCTTATAAAATTGACTTGGAGTTAAGTTTCTATTTTTAGCACGCATCGAATCCCAGAATTCTGTTCTGAATAGTGAACAAGAGATGTTGTATACCAAATATGAAAGGATTCTATCTGGTGGATCTGAAGAAGATTTTTAAATAAATTTCCTTATATTGCTCTAAGTTAAAATTTGGGCTACCATAGGGAGCCAACATATGAACCCTGAGACCCAATTTGAAGAAACTTGAAGCTGACCCCCCCCCCCCCCCACACACACACAAACACTCCCCCCCCCCGAGATGCTGTATACCAAATATGAAAGGATTCTGCCTGTGAATCCGAAGATGATTTTTAAGGAAATTATCTCATTTTGCACCAAGTTAAAATTCGGTATCCAATTGGGAACCTAAATATTAACCCTGGTTCTCAGTTTGAACAAACTTGAATCTGATCACTCAAGAGATGCGGTATACGAAATATGAAAGGATTTTTATTGGTGGATCTGAAAAAGAAGATTTTTAAATAAATTTTCTCATATTGCACTAAGTTAAAATCCGCGCTCCTCCATTGAGCCCAAATATACTATTCAAAAAAAGGAGGGGATATTTGATAAAAGTGAGATACATGAAGAAATATATTTATATTTTCATAAAAAAGACAGTTGAGGCATTGCACTGTGACATCTGGTTCAAAGATTTCAACGATAGTTGGGTGTCTGACAAGCACACATTCCACTCACTGAGCTGTAGAAGAATAGTCGGTCGGTACCACATACAGTCCAAGACCTCAATACCTTGTAAATGCTCCTCGGTTCGCGAGACAAGCGCGGATCCGACTTGGTATACTCCTCACCAACCGTCCAATATTAGCTTGACTGATGTTATTTCATTATTCCTGGAGTGCAGAGGCGAGTTCCTGGACAATGGTAGTTGGCTTGGCGTTGTCGCAGGCGCCTGTCAAGCATATCCCAGACGTGATCGTTTGGTGGAAGTTCTGGACTTAGTGCTGGTCAAGGCTGTGTACTCTTGCATTGTCATCTTGAAAAATGAACCGACGGTTGTGACGTCGCGCAAATGGCATCACATGAGCTGCTAACATGTTGTCACGGTAATACTGCCCTGTGACACGCCCTTGGATGACATCTAATACTGTTCTTCTTGTCATGGTTATGCCTCCCCACACCAAAACCGATCCACCACCAAAACGATCGTGCTGTCTAACGGTTACGTCATGGTATCGTTCGTTCCGCCGCCTCCACACTCTGTTTCGCCTGTAGTGGAAATCGAGAGTGAACTTCGATTCATCGGAAAACATGAAGTTGCTCCACCGACTATTGTTCCATCGCAGTCGTGCTCCATACCAATTACGCCTTGTTGCGTTGTGACATTCAATCAAACATGGAATTATTCGAGGTCGTCGAGGGTACAAATTCCAGCTGTGTAGGCGATTTCGGATAGTCTGACCACTGACACGCACATCTGTCGCTCGGTACACCTGTTGTCCAATTTCTGAGGCACTTTGATGGCGGTAACGTTGTGGTTCGGATGAAACGATCCTGGTTATCTGTTGTCGCCCTTGGATGACCTGATTGCCGTCTGTCATCAACATTGCCTGTCTGACGGTAGCGTGACCACAAACTTCTAATCACCAATTGAGTAACGTTTTGAATTTGAGTCACTGCAGTATGTCTGTTGCCAGCTTCCAACATGTCAACGGCACGTAAACGTTCGTCAACTGTCAGTCTTCGCCTACCTCAAAAGTTACGTTTCGACCAGAAACTATTGATGAACGAGTTTATACCAAGAAATCAACGATGAGACATTCGAAAGAGCCCGTCCAGTACAAATGAAAATTTCAAAACGTACCCCACATTAACACGGCGCTCGTGCGAAAAACCTGCGCGAAGTTTTCGTAAGGTGGTGACATTCATTATGACATTAAACTTGGTAACATATTCATGTGTCCAAACGCGCGCGCATCCAATAACTTTTTCTGAAAATATCAACTTCAGTTTGGACATCCCTTACTTTTTTGAACAGTATATTTTTGTTACAGCCTAGTAGTAATTAGCCGGCCGCTGATTTGCCGCGGTTCTCAGGTGAGAAGGATTTTATTTGCCCTGTACTCCCAAATGCCTCCCTATCTCCACGGCTCTACTCTTCTCCCAACTCTCCGAGACGAACTGTTTGATGTCATCCCCTACACTATTCTCCCCCATCTCTCCGATAAGTATACCAACCCTCTCCTTTGCGTCATCCACTAAACACATGTCCTTTATTCTCCCATCACACTTCCCAATTATACTCCCGGTGAATCTTATTCTGTTAGACTGGTATTTTGGGCATTCTAATAGAAAGTGTTCTAGGGTCTCCACTACGCCTAAATTACACATTTGACACCCCTTTTCACTGTTGTTCCTACTTTTCCACCTAAGCTCCAGCGACTGCGCCCTCATCTTGAACAACAGTACCCCCTCCCCCAATGTGCCATCAAGGTACTCTTTAAAATCTGGCTTTTCTTTATTATGCAGGCCACCCAAAGACCTACTTGCTTTGACCCCCCTCTCGCCAATTCGGGTTACAATCGACCATGACTCTTTCTTTGTCGATTTTTATATCCTGGGTTGCGGTCACTTCTAAGTCAGATATCTCCATTGCATAGTTCAATATTGACTACCTCGGGAGCGCGGTGGTCAGTAGGTAGAGATGCAGGTCCGGCAACCGCGTTGTGTCCTTGGGCAAGACACTTAACCCTCTTTCAACCCGGTGCGCATAAATGTTTGCGTGAAGAAAAAATTGGTAGTGGACGAGCAGACGATGTAAAGAGCAAAAAATCTGAAGCGAGGCTTGGTAATAATTTAATCCAGCAGCTCGACAGAGCTGTTGGATTAAATTTTTACTGATCCTCCCAACCAACCAGACTGGTTTCGCCCATTTCGCCGTTGACAGTTTTGACTGAAACGATACCTTCCAGGGTGTCAGTGTTGATAGGGTTAATTCCAGTTGTCCACGTGGGGACACGGTGGTGTTGTGTACTAAGGCGTACCGCACGTCAATGGTGCACTTGTCCTCAGCCAATGCTAACCCTGCTTGTGAAGAGTCAGTGTGTTGGGGAGTCTGACAGTTGCTCGCTGTTGATTGGAGGTTCTCTCCGGATACTCCAGCTTCCTCCACCCGTAAAACTGTCCGACACGAGGTGACCCTGGCTGTCGAAAGTGTCGTTAACTCTGCCCCCAATAAATAAATAAATAAATAAATAATTAATTAATTAATTAATTAATTAATTAATTAATTAATTAATTAATTAATTAAATAAATAAATAAATAGACTACCTCATTGGTCTATCCACCCTGTCTTTGTGTTTGAATAACAAATATTCTGGAACATTAATTTGGACCATCGTCCGTCGGGCAGATTTACCAAGTAGTATGCCTAAGGACTGAATAATTGCTGAACTTCCATAGTAGTACCAAATGGATTCGCATATTATTCGGTCGACAAAGTTTTATAAAATTAAATCATCCAGGGTGTCACGGTTTAACTAGGGTTAATTAAATCATAAGAGCATTTACTGTGTATAAATTCTTTAATAAAATAGTTCCCTATAAACAATGGATTATAACAAAATTGTTCTTTGGCGAATGCTTGAAATAATTAGGATCACTACGCAAGCAAGATTATCGTATAATCTGCAAAGCACTTTTTTACACAAGACATGTCAGAATATGTTTTAAAAAAACATTTGTTTCAATCTTGTGAAGATTATATTCAGTCCCTTGCTCCAGAAATATGTACACCGCGGCTGAAGATTTATTCTATACAAGTTACTTGGAGGTATTTTCCCGTGAACATCAGTTAATCACGTGGCAATGAAAAGCTATACTTAGTATCTCGTGCGAACGAGATAATTATCTCGTGCGCACGAGATAATTATCTCGTGCGCACGACTTATTATCTCGTTCGCTCGACTTAGTATCTCGTGGGAACGAGATAATTATCTCGTGCGCACGACTTTTTATCTCGTGCGCACGACTTATTATCTCGTGCACACGAGATAATTATCTCGTGCGCACGACTTAGTATCTCGTGCGCACGACTTATTATCTCGTGCGCACGAGATAATTATGTCGTGCGCACGACTTAGTATCTCGTTCGCACGAATTAGTATCTCGTGCGCACGAGATAATTATGTCGTGCGCACGACTTAGTATCTCGTGCGCACGACTTAGTATCTCGTTCGCACGACTTAGTATCTCGTGCGCACGAGATAATTATGTCGTGCGCACGACTTAGTATCTCGTGCGCACGAGATAAAAAAAAATATTTCCTAGGTCCTAAACCAGCCACCGTAGAATTCGTTCTCCTCGCTCTGCAGATTCTTAATTAGAAAGGAGAAGTGAAAAACTCGATCGTGACTCTGCAATCGGTGGCAACAAAAGGAATTCTTTCCTGCTCAGTGAAATGATGTCTACTATACACTTGAAAATGTATGTTTAAACAAAATGAGAACGTGTTAAGGAAGACACACACACATCCGTTACATTCCTATAAATATGCATAGGTGACAGGAAATGATCTTGGAAGGTAATTCTGCTAAAAAGTATAATGAAGTTTTCTGCTTCCCTCGTTTTCGTTCCAATGTAAAAAAATAACGATGAGACGAATCTGCTTCCTTAGAGTCCTTAGAGTAAGATGCACCTCGGTATTTTTATTTATTTATCGGGATTTAACGACATTTTAACAACCAGGGTCACATCGTGTCGGACACTTTTGCGTCTAGTGGAAGCCGGAGCGCCCGGAGAGAACCACCGAGCAACGGCGGGCAACTGTTATGCCCTCTCCGACTTACTAACTCTTCAAAAACAGGGTTAGTAGTGGTTGACGACAAGCAAACTATTGGCGTACAGTACTCCTTAGTACACATCGTCATCTCCCCCCCCCCCCCCCCCCCCCCCCCCCCCCCACTGAGTGGGAAATAGAGATTAAGTGTCTTACTCAAGGACACACCGCAGTAACCACTGGCCAGGACTGAACTGCCAACCATTCGGTTTGATGTCCAATGTTCTAACCACTGAGCCACCGCGCTCCCACGTCTCGGTGTAATATGAAACAGGCTGATCTACTCCCAACCTTTTTAGCTTACTCGGATAGTAGACGGCGTTTGCAAAACAATTACAACGTAACTAAAGATTTTGATTTTTCGGCTTTGAAAACATTGCTCGTGACGTCTTATTGAAAGGCAAACTACGGGCTCGTTCCAGTGAGGGTCCCAAGCTATATTTTCTGAATATATATTTTTTCTGAAAAGCGATGGTAATTCGAAACTATTTGAAAAAAGTATCATGCATGTCTTGAATATTCTTTTCACAATTTTTCACATGCTTCTTAATTAACATTGTCTCTCTCAACCAACCCCACCGTAGTTTATTGAAGAGACTGTTACTATACAGACAGTGCAACTATTTGTTGCATCATGTTTTTCAACAAAAAACTTTTAAGGACTTGTCGTGTGTGCAGAAGCATGACGACAACATAACATGCCCTGCTTTCCAAATATACAGAATGAACTCATTTCGTCTATTGTCATTTTTCAAACTATTGGATTCCTTGTTTATGATAATCTTGAACAATTCGTTGTTTTTTTTGGTTATTATTTGTGTTTTTCTCTACAGGGTGGAATGAAAGCTGTCGTGTGGACGGACTTTTTCCAGTTTGGAGTAATGATAGCTGGTGTAATTGCCGTTCTGATAAAGGTGAAGACTATTCAACTTCTTACTTTGTGAATGACCTGAAAGCCTGGAATCGAGATCACACGTCTCAGATGTTCGGCAATAGTTATTCCGGCGAAAGCTGTTCACATAACCAAGTGCAGGAAACGTCATGTCTGTTGAAGTGTCGTCTACCTGAATACCGTCTTGTGTTTCCAAATGACAATAATATAATAACACTTTGGCCAGCCGCTGATTTGTCGCGGTTCTCGGTCGAGAAGGCCTTGGTTACCCCTGAACTCCCAACTGCCTCCCTGTTCCCACGCTTCTCCTCTCCTCCCAACATTCGGAGACGAATTGCTTGATGACATCCTTTGCCCCATTCTTCCCAATCTCTCCGATTAGCACATTAACCCTCTCCTTTGTGTCTCCACCTAACCACATGTCCTTCATTCTCCCATCCCACTTCCCCATTATACTCCCAGTGAATCTCATTCTTTTAGACTGATACTTTGGGCATTCTAGAAGGAAGTGTTCCAGGGTCTCCACCATGCCCAAGTTACACATCTGGCACTCCCTTTGACCGTCTTTCCCAATTTTTCCCCTCAGCTCCAGGGATCGCGACCTCAGCTTGAACAGCAGTGACCCCCCAAAGGTGCCATCAAGGTACTCTTCAAAACCTGGCCTCTCTTTATCACGCAGGCCACTCAAAGACCTCTTTGATTTGACCCCCCTCTCGCCAATTACGGTTACAATCCTCCATGACCCTTTCTCTGACGATTTTTTTACCCTGGTTTGCCCCAAAAGTCCGATTAATAGAGTTGGGCGGTTATTCGGTTTTCCGGTTCGGTTCCGGGTTTTGCAGCAAACCAGAGAACTGAACCGCAAGACACTGCAGAAAACCAGCAGGTCGATCTTACCACTATGGATTCTTGTCACTTAGTCTATCAGGAATCGTGGCGAATGCGTCGTCGTGTTCTAATCGTCACATTTTCCCCCTTATTGGCTCGTCTACTGGACGAACCAATAAGGGATAGAATGTAATGTGACAATGAGAACACAACACGCTAAAAACTAAAGTGTTAAAAACTACACTTGAAGTGCTGTATTTAACACTTACTAAGTGCTGAACTAGCACTTTGTTCAAGCGTAGATATCCCAGAACTTGACAGGTGTTACAATAATACCACTTGATAAGTGTAATGTCGCGACACATAAAAGGAAACAACGCAGATGACGCGGATCAGGCTCGAACTTTGAGCCTGATCCGCGTCATCAGCGTTGTGCCCTTTTAATTATGTACCCACCAAGCGCAAATCAAGTTATGAACGATTCTGGAAGAGCCACCAATGCTAGACACATGGGAAGTACCATCCATTCAAGTTTCAGATGTCTGACGATTGTAATGTCTAAGTGCTTAAAGTATTGCACTTTGAGTGTTAAACTCAAACCCTAAGAGTTAGAATGGGTTTAACACCTTGAAAGTGTCAGTTTTAACACTTTAGTTTTTAGTGTGAACATAGACCAGACGAACTTAATTCAATTGTTACACTAATTTATGAGTTTTTCTGACTGAAAAGGCTTGGGAACTGATCCCCTAGAACCTCTAAGAATGATCAAAGGGGAGTTAGTCTGAACCCAATAGAACAGCAGACACGGCTTTTTTCGTGAGTGGAGTCGTACAAACTATTGCGGAGCCTGACGTGTTATTTACTATCTGTTCTTAACACATAGAAACACCGAGCAGAAACCGAGTTCTTTCCTGAAATCGAACCTAAACCAAATCTGCCGATTAAAGTGCAGTAAATATTAGAATATTCTCCAATTCACAAATTATTACCACACCACACGGTTTCAAGTTTATGTATTTTACTAACTGATGATGAAAATAATTTTATCTGATAACCATAGAGTATAACAACCGTTGTATATACTTGAAGTATATACAACGGGTGTTGTATATAATTATAATTTATGCGAACGACCTCTGACCTCTTTCAATTCCATTTTCATTCATTCATTCATGAAACATCGTTATATCACAGGGCGGGTTTTAATTGTATGCTTATTGCACTTTGTCAAAATCCTCTAATGGTGTCATGTCTTATTTATTTTGCTTCAAAAAAGGCAACCTAAAATTTTGCTTCAAAACATTGTAGAAATTACTTGAATGTTAATAGTAATTAGTATGCGGCGACTGCGAACTATTTATAGTCACGGCCTCGATCAAAAGTACTCGCGGAACTGCGCTAATTAAAACTTCGTCTCCTCTACCTGAAAAAAAAACACTTCGTAAAAATTGTAAACAAACGCAAAATTATTTGTTATATTGGGACTACAGCATAAAACACGGAAGAAAACTGGAACTATGTCAAAAAAAGAATAACTCTACTGAAACACCGTTTTGTTACTGTTAATAAAATAGTTGAAATTTATTTTGTTCCAGCGCAGTTACATGATGCAAGAAGTGCAATCGCACTTTACAATCGCCGTCATCGATTTTGTAATGTAAGGGACACAACTCTATGCGTCTTGTCCTATTTCTTTTGTCTCGTAGACTGGTTTTCTTTGGAGGCCCGTGGGATGCATATATAAGTCGGGTAGACGCACGAGACGGGTGTCTGTTTGTTATCAGATAAAAACAATAAACATATAGTGTGTTTTTATATATGTGTTATACAACTCGTTGAAATATGGTTTATTTTTTCTCGGCGAAGCCTCGAAAAAATAAACCATATTTCAACTCGTTGTATAACACAGATATAAAAACACACTATATGTTTATTGTCTATATACATCACTTTCAATTCCGAATGATACATAGCCAAAAAAAAAACACATGACAAAATCCGTCGGAATGAGGTTCAGGACTACAAAATGTCTGTATTATTCTCTGTTTACTGTTAATATTAGCACTTTTGGTATTCTAATGTTACTCGGAGAGCAGTTGGAGACACAATGCCATTGTCTAGCATTATCAATTGAAAAATATTCTCTTTGCCCACAAAAATTTAAAATTACAGCAAACATTTATTATCCATGAACTAATGTCGCTCTATTTTGTTTCGTGGGGTTTCAAAAAGTTCGACAAGGAGCTTTATTTATTATGAAAGTGAGAAACAGCGTCAGGCACAGTTGAAGCTGATTGTCCTATTCATTTTAATTTTCCGTAACATTGTGGCAGTGGAGGAAGCAATTCCGTTACCTCTCTAGTGCAGGGCAGATGAGAATGTAGTTTTTGAAAATCAAAAGAAGGTCGGCTGCCGCACTTCTCGAATAACGTTCGAAAGGGCGACTGTATCCATAGTTAAGCTGTAATTATGCAATGCCGAAAACTTTTGTATTACATTCCTATTTCTGACACCATTCCATAGGAGCTATCAACCATCAAAGCCTCCACTAGTCTGTCTGAGAAATAGGTAATTCAACAAACAATGGATGACAAGTCCTGCTGTCAAGAAACAAATTATCCCGGTATTGGTTTCTTGTGAAGCCTTCTAGCGACAAACGAAGCCACAAGCCTCACTGGATCAGGCATTTGGGAAAGTCTGAAAAAAGCTGTGCCCGGAGACGCTTGTACACAGTTCTCTGAACGTATATTGATCAGAGGTCACTTCGAAACAAAAAAGTATATATAGAAAGTGCTTTGTTACTTGATGACATGGTCTTGTTTGATATTTGAAAATAATTATGATAAGCAAGAGTAAATATTTCATTTGTTTTTAAACAGGGCTCAATGGATGTTGGTGGGATAAACGAGGTCTTCAGAAGATCCACTGATCATGACCGACTGAAATTCGAGTAAGTTGCTGACAATTGTAGTTTGATTCATTGGGATGTCTGTTTCTCTTATGTGGAATAAATGTATTTTCAATCGACCAAAACCACATACCAAATTTGGTAACGTAGTTAGAGTCTGATTTGGCTTGAACATTTTGCACTTTCCGCTTCTTTACTTTATAATCCAAAGAAAGTTAAACACCCTTCAACATAATGTTTAACCATTCAACTGCACAGACAACAGCCCCCTGTGTCACGTATTTCTCATTCTAGACGTGGGGTGGGCAGTGGGGCTTTGTCATACATGGTGTACTGCCGCTGGAACTGCCTGGTAACGCATTCGTACTCTTTCCCCAAGAGTGATCCCAATTTTCTAAGAACGACTGGGATCTGGTTTTCCCGATAAGCCATCGGACTGCAACAAATAAATTCCTGTGTAAACAATCGCCGACTGTCGGGGAACGGCGGTGCCTCAACATTGATCTCTATACATCTGGATTGGTGGAACATCAGCGAGAATTGTCACAACTCAATCAGCTCGGTTCCCAAGATGGCGTCAAGTCAATCAACGATGTAATTCCTCCCATCGATGACGATTGATTGCTTGGAAGCTTTTACTCTTTGATTCCAGTCACATTGTAGCAACTCTCACTTCGTCAAACGTCATGGTGTTTTCCTAGCACAAAATCTAGTGACACTGTATCCCTCTCGGTACTTATTTGTCGATAACTAAAATAAATTGTATTTGTAAATATTAAACTTGCTTGCCGCGAAAAATGTGCGCACCATCAACATACTCATGTTTCACAGACATCAAAGTATGTTCTCAAAAACTGACCGGCTAGTGCTAGACATCGGACAACTGAAAACCTAGAATTTCGTTGTTGTTGTTGAACCTTGTTTATTAAGATCAACATTTACCCTCTCCCCCTATTTCTATGTTACCATTGGGAATTCCAACAGTCTAGTTGAATATAGATCGATCGGTCTCCCACTATCGCCTTTGAACCCTGGCCAGGTCGCCGTTCTGCACATTAATCATGCTGGACGCCTAAGGAGCTTTGCCCGCGATTTGATAAAGTAATCGTTTACAACTTTCTTCTCAGTTTACAATTAAGACACAGTCTGAGAATTCGAGACTTGCTGTAAAACAATTGATTTGTTGACCAGACTAAGACCAGTGTCCAAAATGAAACATATAGTCAATGTTTTTGAATCTTTGACGAAACAAACTGTTGCGTCATCATTATGACCGGTGATAACGTGTGTCACTTGGGATTCTGAACTCTTTAATTTTTGCGGCCTTTGGTCTACAACGAGGCTGAAAATAAAGGCATCACGCAATGTCGAAATACCCATCTTAGAAACTAAATCGTTATTTATCACTTTACTGCACTGATCGCACCGCACCTGGTGTATAGAGAACAGTGGTCGTTAGACATTTGTGGTTATCGAAAGATTATAATGAAGCTATAACCGAAGGGCTGTCCGTTTTTCTCTTTAGACATTCAAACCATCTGCCACTCAATGAACACCAAGAGTTTGCAACATACCATTCAGTTGTTAAAGCATTCAGTCCACAATTATTTAGACCGTAATTAACACGTGCAATCAAAAGTATATCGTTGTATACCTAATGGTATAATACTGCTTCTTTGTTTTTCGAAATGGCCCTGAGGCCAACGATACTGCATAGGGCATGTTAAGGGCGATATCTTGAGTCTATTTTGGACAGTACCAAATTAATTTTCGACAATTGGCTCCAATAACATAGTGTTTGATGAGATAACATTACGATGTGGGTATGATTAATTCCGATAAACATAGTGTTGCATGCACAAACACTCCAATAAATGGGCTATTCAGTAACTTTTTGGGGCATGTGTTTTTTTTGTTCCTTAGAATAAACGAGCTGACAAAGGCATTATTTTTATGAATAATGAATAATTGTTGCAATATATTTAGGTCAAACCAGCTGTGTTGGTTCAAAGTGGTACTGCTTATATATTTTAACAGAGTCATAATATGCTTATCAAACATTTATCCAGTGTGCAGATAAGTTATTGACAAATGTGTACTAGAAGAGAGGTGATACGCCGATTGTCCTTGTCAGGTATAAAACATAAAACAACAGCGTCTATCGGAAAATGGGTGATCATTCTTGGACTAACTACTGTTGGCTGGTTAGCCTGGAAATAAGCAATCTGTCATTTGCAAAATGATGTCCCAAGAGGGTGAATTTGCTGATGCTATCCCATTCACTGGGCTAGAATCCTCCAGTTTATCATGTGGGCACCTCTTTCTGTTTAACCCTTTACCCAACGCAGACGATATCAAAATTTATTATTTTAAATATCATTTTTTAAATTTAAAAAAAAAATTCAACAAAACCATATCATGTGACCCCTCGTTGGAACGAGCTCGACGAGCTCGTTCCAACGAGGGGTCACATGATTTGGTTTTGTTGAAATTTTTTGAAAAATAATATTTTTTCAACTGCTGAATTTGTATATTACGCGAGCGGATGCGGCCGATTCGTTGGGTAAAGGGTTTTAAGCATGAGCATTTGATTCAGAATGAAGTTCACAGAGGGTAAATGTAGTAATGATAGCATCATCAAATTCACCCTCTTGGGACCTCATTCTGCAGATGACAGTCTGCTTATTTCCAGACTTGTTGGCTGGTATTTGTGGTATTGTAAAAAAGTAAGATTCATAGCACATTTTCAATTGTTAGTTAGAGATGAACACCCCGGAACCCTTTCACCAACCCGACCCGGCCAGGTGTTCTCCCCATGACAAAAATGTGCATGGCAATAAACATCCGCTGGTTCAATTCACATCACACAAAGCGACGATTTTACTTGTGACAACTGTAAAGGTGTAATCAAGTTATGACACATAATTACAGTAGAGTCGCCATAGACATAATCCACGAGTGGGCAGTGGTGGCCACGCATCCCTTTACCAGGTAATAAAAGTCATCATTGGCAAACTTTCAATTAACAAAGCACCGGGTTGTACCCGGTGCTTCGTTAATTAAATTTTTGATGATTATTCCTATAATTAGTATTTGCAATCTAATTTTATTGCATCCGTGAAAAGTGACCAGTCCACGGCGGCCGTACTCTATGCAGTTGTAGTGCTTTTTCATTAGTATAATGGCTGCCTTTACAACACGATTGAATAGATCGGCACTCCACGAGTTTACAACGCACGATTGAATGTACATTATTCCCCCATTGCCCATGTGGGGGCACAGTGACGCTGTGCACTAAGGCGTACTGCACGTCGATGGTGCACCTGTCTTCAACCAATGCTAACCCTGCTTGTGTGAAGTTAGTATGTTGGGGAGCTGAGAGTTGCTCGCCGTTGCTCAGTGGTTCTCTCCGGGTACTCCGGCTTCCTCCATCCGTAAAACTGGCATGGTCATGATTAGCCATTGTGCAGAAATATGTGACCTTAAACACCAATAAATAAATAAATAATAAATGTACATTATTCAGCACACAACTACAAAAAAGGTAACTAGCATTTTTTTGTAACACAGTCTACATGATGGTATAATCTCACTCGTGAAAGATGAGGGACTTCCCTGATGTAGCAATATCATTTATCGAAATACCGCTCTAATACCGATGTTAGGGTGGTGGATGTTAATCTGTGGCGTGGAAGAGTTGCGAGCAACGAGAGGCGCCACCGGCACTGACTGACTGCAATCCGAACCATGGTACGGCCGTATATCTCACAACTCAACTCCGGTTACCCTCGTTTATTTCGTCGTGTCTTTCCTTCTTTTGACGCGAATGACTTCAAAGTTTGCAATGATTATGATACAATGGTATTTTAAAAGTGCCCAGTTTCTTCAAGGCCACGACACCCAGCAGTATGTACTGGTACAGGGGTCTTCGTGGATCGCTCTGCATATTTGGATTTTCATTTCCGTGGCATTTATATGTATAGTATCTCAGAATTGTATGTACTCAAAGCATAATCAAAATTCATTTCTCATACATCCGACATTGACGCATTATCGACTATTACATGGCTAGTTGCATAATTATCGGCCGAGATATCACTCAAAAGCAAACTAATGCAATGGAATACTATTCTTGGCAAGAAAAATCTTTCTTATATCTTGTTCCGAAACTGTGTCAGGGTTTCATGATGAGGGTTGCCGAGACTGTCTGCAATTGTTGTCGCGAAATCATGACACAGTTTTCAAGTTTGGTATTCGCCGAGTGGGTAGGTCCCTCAGTGGGGCAAGCGATGATATTCCCGGGGGCCGCCGTACTCGGCGGCCACACCAAACTTCAACACTGCCCTCATTTTCAGTAATCGGTAGGTTGTGATGGCAGAACCGGGTGGAATGCCTGGCATTGCGGTGTTTGGGCGTTGGATTATACGGATTTTATCATTTTGATTTTTGATGCCTAACTTCGCACCACCTTCGAATGGGACGCACAAAAGAATACTAATGTGTGTCTTGCCTGCTTTGCCGACCCTAGGCATAAACTCTTGGTCTTCAATTTGAATCGACATGGCAATCATCCATCCACATCCATAACTGTATATATTCTCCATTCTTTTTTTCTGTCTGTTGTTTCATTTCCCGTAGTCTACTCTTAATGAGAAATCATATTGGATCCCGCCTGAGTCTTGTAATGAAACTGTATATTTGTCACCATACAGGAGCCGATTTTACAAAAACTTAAAGCTTGTTGTCGAATCCTGTTCTTTTATTGTGTTTACATTCAATATTTATTTTTGTATTTTTCATTACTGGTCATATAAGATTGTCAGCGTACGTAAAAGTTAAGAGTTTATTGTTCCAAATAAAATATTGTTTAGACTATCAAACCGTGGTAACGTCATATCAGCCTGAGACCAAATGTCGAACGCTTAAGTGAAGTTACCGAGCGCTGATATCGGCCGATATGAAACTAACCATGTAATAACATCTTTATTTATTGAACCACAACAAATAATTACAAAATGTTCTTGTATCTGTTACAGTTTTCTGACTGTGGTATTGTTTTCTGATTCCTTTCACCAAGTCCGAAGTTTCCACTTCTCCTAGTTCCTCTATCTGAACGCCTCGGTTTCCCACTGTGGAAACCAAGACGTTCAGATAGCTGAACTATATATTTTCCCTTTTCGACGAATCTCGGATCTCGACTCTGATATCTTAGCTAGCGTGCAGTTGTCTATACAACTCTCCCCATTCGTCTCTTCATGCGCCTAATCCTTACTTATTGTCATCATTAATTCATCATCATACAAAAACGCGTCTTCATGCCCGGCAATGCCAATTTTCCTGATTTGCCTTCGATGAGAAACTGTGATCGATTTCGCTGTAAAAACATTAGTTGCGCCTGGTAACGCATTTAGGTGAACAACTCTAGCTTGGTACGGTGTCATATTAGACTAGTTATGAAGCCACATTTGAGTTTGATAAGTACAGTTAAAACTAGTAGTCCTGCGATGAAATGTGCACACACAGCACGTCGATATGCGCGTAAATCTACGCGTTATGACCACAGTAAGGCTATCAAATTCTGTACATATGACACGTGCACAAGCAATGTTTCAGCCAATGGACCTCCAGGTAACCCGGGGATCCACGTGCAGAAACATTGCCTGTGTTTGCTATGAGTAACCAGGAGAACCTGCCGTGCTTTGTGTGCGATTCGATATGGCAATTGCGCACAATTCCTACGCGCAATTAAGCCTAGATAAGCGCACAATTAGTGAGAGGACTTCTAGTTTTAACTGTAGCTATACCGGGAAAGAAAACCACATCAAATAAATAACACACAATAACAGTTCGGCTTCACGTTACTCCAAACTGGTTACCTATCGTCACCACCTCTGCCAAAAGCTCAGATGTTTGTATCAGTAATCTCATCTACAACCAAAGTTTAGCTCACCAGTTTCTCCAGATGTTCGACCTTAAACACAAATATTCAGATGTGCGACGTCCTGTGGTGTTAAGGAAGAGGGGTTGAACATTTCTCGAAAAGAGTGAGGAACCCAAGAATAGCGACAGCCACTTTCCATTCAGGCTCCCGCTCACCCGTGTTACATTTATCCGATATTCCATATGTACTATATTTTAAAACCAAAATGGTATTCAGAGGTTAACGATGTGGACCAGTCGTAATCCACGCATGGGCAACTTTGTCTACGCATGCGTTTACCAGGTAATAATATTATCATCACCAAAAAATTTAATTAATGAAGCACCGGGTTGTATACGGTGCCTCATTAATTATTTTTTTGATAATTAGTCCAACAATTAGTGTTTGGAAACTAATATTATTGAGTCCGTGAAAATATTGCCCACCCGTGGCAAGTGACCAGTCTACGGCGACCGCACCGTACCTGCAAGTGTGTGTTTGTAATTTGTACACTTTTCCTGGCTTTATTCAGTGCACGAGAATCATTTTGAAGATGACTTCCTTGGGCAAGACACTTCACCCCGATTACCTACATGGGGGCACGATGACGCTGTGTACTGAGGCGTACTGCACGTCGATGCTGCGCATGTCTTCAACCAATCTAACCTTGCCTGTGCTGCGCTGCAGAGTTCAGAGTTACGATGTTGGGGAGCTGACAGCTGCTCGTCGTTGCTCGGTGGTTCTCTCCGGGTCTCCGGCTTCCTCCACTCATAAAACTGTCACGGTCACGATTAGCCATTGTGCATAAGTATGTAACCTTAAACACCAATAAAATAAAAATAAATAAATTTGAAGATGACTCCGAGCTGTAGACAGACTGCGACGAAGTTATAATTTTGCACAGCGCTATACATTTTTCAGATACACGTATGACGTCACGGTCAGTTTGGAGAGAAGAATACATAAGAATTCCCTTAGTTCATATCTGAACCCCCTCAGCTTTCAGTTAACCCTTTACCCAACGTAACGGACAAATGCGGCCAGCGCTATTCTCAAAAATCGCCAATTAATTTTCATTACATTTTAATTTTTTTGTCTCAAAAACATAGGTTATTACCCCTCGTGGGAACGAGCTCGTCGAGCTTGTTCCAACGAAGGCTCAGAACCTATGTTTTTGAGATAAAAAATGAAAATAACTAGTTAATCAAGATTTTTTTTTTGCAATTGTCGTCTGCTTTTCATGTTAGGTAAAGATCTAAAACTTCAGCATCTGATTCTTGAAAATGATCATCTGCGGCAGGTGTGCTACCACTGGAAAAACATTTTCTTGTATATATGCCCCCACAGAAGGAAGAAGAATCTAGAAGAGAAACTACACTATTCTTTTAGTATAATAGAAATTACGAAATTGAGACCAAGAAAGATAAAAAAGAAGAAATGTATGGAACATTTTCGATTCACTGCTCCAGCATTTTGTACATTTGAGATTTTATGAAGTTGTGATGGATTGGGGCGGGGCGCCCATATAATTTCGACTTGATCACACCCCAGTCCAAAATATGTGTCTGGTTTTGTAATCACTGTACTGTGATCAATGTATGGATGACTAATTGATCATGTATGCACAAATAGGGTAGACAAATTGGATGTCCTTGCCATTTTATCCTAGATACCTACACATAATTCTCCAGCATTACACGATAAACCCTTTGAACCATGATGGAATCTTACATTTCAGTTCAATAACTTCAATTGGAAGAGTCCATATTCGTTATTTGGAGTAGACCAATTCATATTTTGAACGTACAAGTTGCACGTTTGAAAATATTGATAGGTCTGCCATACACTTACATCCTGGCCCCATTATATTTCCTGAGTATGCCAGTAACTAGAAGTACCTGGTAGAGCAATAGACTAGATGGTAAGGTGGCGCCGCTTGAATACATCTGGTATATTGTTGAATAAACTTCATTCATTCTTCATTCATACCTCTGGTCTTACGAGTATACCTGAGTCCGTGTTTTTTATTGATTGAACAAAGGACAGGGTGTAAATTAGCTATCAACCTCGCTGTCGGTATTTCACGAATTTGAACAACCTGTTCCGGAGTGTAACACCTGGTCACTACGCGACTCGGTGCCACTCAACGCACTGGACAGGTTGTACAAATTCACGAAATACCTCCAGCTTGACTGGTAACGGCTACGTTTGGGATCTGAGAATCAAGCAGTTTTTAAATCGAATCTCAAATCGAATCGTGTCTTAACCCTTTACCTAACATGAAAAGCAGACGACACTTGCAAAAAAAAATTCTTGAATAGCTTATTTTTTTCATTTTTGTCTCAAAAACATAGGTTATGACCCCTCGTTGGAACGAGCTGGACGAGCTCGTTCCAACGAGGGGTCATAACCTATGTTTTTGAGACAAAAAATGAAAAAAATAATGAAAATTAATTGGCGATCTTTGAGAATAGCGCTGGCCGGTTTTGGCCGTTACGTTGGGTAAAGGGTTAAGAACGTGAATTGTAACAAGTTAAGCCTTCAAAAACTAAAGCTACGGAAAATGTTCTGCGCAAAATTCAATCCTTTCCTAACAATTAATCATTATCAATTAGTCAATTAAATAAGAATTGAGCCTACACGAATGAATTGTCTGATGTCAATTTTATCCAATTTTTGTTGGAAATGTAACAAATTGAAGTTAGTACGAGAAATTCCAAAAAAATCGAATCTTGAGACTGACTCGAGATCGATCTCGAAGCAGACGTATGGTATCGATATCGAATCTAATCTCGAATATTCGCAGGACCCTATATTACATTTACTGAGCAGCCACTCCCTTTATGACCTCAGTTCGTATACGAATCCTGTGCCGGAAAAGCGGGTTTTCGGGTGCAAACATTTAAGTTTCGTCGATAAATGTTAATACCCAGGATACTCGGCCAGATAGTGGCCGAGAGGCCAAGACTATCATATGTCCGAATACGAAAAAGAAACACTTTTATCACACTGACGCGAATACAAGTTGGAAATGTGAAGAGGTAGTTATTTCGGGCTGATTCGTCGAAGAAATACCTCTCTGTGCACATATGTTTGAGAAGAAAGAACTGGTAAAAACTGGGTCAGGCCAGGTTGAATGTTTGTTTTAGAACAGTAGCTATATTATTTTAAGATTGCACTGTTAATCTGAAACAAAGTGAGTTGTCGGCAATGGGTTTTAATTCAAATTGCTTTATCTTTGATCAAAAAGTAAGCAACCCCAGAGTGTTTGTTGCCCGGCCGTCAGCTTGTATCTGCTTGTTCGAGATTTAAGGGGTGTTTGTCATGAATTGTTCAAGCTGTCATTAGCTCCGACTGAACGCCATGTAGTTCAAGAATACTCGAGTTACTTTTGTCCATTTGTCCGTTTCTTAACTGGTAGAGTGTTGGAAGCCATATTCAAGCTTTATTCTGAAGTGCAGGTACCGCAACTTGAGGTTCATATTCAGTGGATGTGCTTTGTATTATCTTTGACGTAATATAGTCTAGTACGTAAGGGTTTGCCTTGTTACGTTTTATAGGAGAGTGCCCAAAGGAGCTCTCCCTTCAACTGTAACAATGCAAAGACATGGGTAGTAGGAGATGTTCATTTCGTCCTCCATCTGGTGGTTCTCATTTGGTGGTTCTCATGTGACGTCATACCGCAATGTATTATGGGCATCACGTAGTTTTCATGGTAGCCCAGGTGAGCGGCCATGTTGTGACGCCATTGTCATGGTGATGGGTGATGTGAGTGCGCATGCGCAGCTCGTGTTGTTAGGGTGATACGTGTTTCCGTCGTCCATTTTGTATGAAGTGGGCCGCCATCTTCATTTCTATGGTGGCACGTGGTTGCTATGAACCTGAAAGGCCTACAATAAGACCTTGGGGTATGTTTGGAGGGTGTGTTCGATTGAGTGGGAGTAATTTTCCGATTCGAAAAATTACCCAAATAAACCCTACATTTTCTCCCAACTCGCCAAAATCCACCCCAAACTATCGAAACGGACTTGGTAAAGACTCATTTTTGACAGGAGTATTTTATGAAGGCTCGAATTTCGTTATTCCGGATCAAAATCCTCGTTCCCCCGACCTCACATGCTTCTCTAGAGTACTATTCCGTTCTTCTATAGTATGACTTGCTCTCTTCCGTATGTTTTGTTACTACTTCTGATAAAATAACCAATCAGATCACTTCTCCAGGATTAAACAACCAACCAAATTGCTCTATTAACCTTAGCTCCTGTCCATCATCTTCTTCGCTCCAACGATTGTGATCTACGTAACAATGAGCAAATAGCACATGTACCACATCAGCACATGTTAAATGTGTCAATATGTGCCTGTGTGCAAGTGCACAATGTGTTCTCAAAACATGCAACACATACGCACAGTTGAGTATTTGGGGACCAGCAAAGGCTATCATTTGGGGACCAGTGAGGACCAGGCTTTGGGGACTGGTGAGGACGAGTGTTTGGGGACTAGTGGGGACCGGGATTTGAGGACCTGTGCCTACTATGAGATGCGATTATACACGATGTGCAAATAGCACATGTAGCACATGCAAAATGTGCCAATATGTGCCTGTGTTCAAGTGCACAATATGCGCACAAGACATGCGGCACGTACGCACATACGGGTATTTGAGGACCAGTGTTTGGGGACTAGTGAGGACCAGGCTTTGGGGACTAGTGGGGACCAGTGTTTGAGGACTAGTGAGGATCATGCTTTGGGGACTAGTGAGGACCAGTGTTTGGGGACTAGTGGGGACCGGGCTTTGAGGACCTGTGAGGACCAGTGTTTGTGGCTAGTGAGGACCAGTGTTTGGGGACTAGTGAGGGCCAGGCTTTGGGGACCAAGGCATGGGTACCAAGGTTTGAGGACCAGTGTCACAAAAGTTTCTGCTACCAATAGTGTTACCGTTTGCATCCAAGGTCTTGGCTTATTCCGCCGCTCTGCTAAAACTATCACTACTACTATGAGATGTGATTGTACACAATGTGCAAATAACACATGTAGCACATCAGCACATGCAAAAAGTGCCAATGTGTGCATGTGTGCAAGTGCACAATGTGCTCTCAAAACATGCAGCACATACGCTCATACGAGTATTTGAGGACCAACAAAGGCCATATTTTGGGGACCAGTGAGGACCAGGCTTTGAGGCCGAGTGGGGACAAATGTGAGGACTAGTGACTACTTCGAGATGTGATTGTACAAAATGTGGAAATAGCACATGTAACACATGCAAAGTGTGCCAACAAACCTGCGCACATACGGGTATTTGAGGACCAGTGGGTACCAGTGTTTGAGGACTAGTGAGGATCAGGCTTTGGGGACTAGTGAGGACAAGTATTTGGGGACTAGTGAGGACCAGGCTGTAGGGACTAGCGGGGACCAATGTTTGCGGACCTGTGATGTATGTTATGGAGACTAGTAAACAAATAAAATTGGCTCCTATATGGCTCCTATACAGCATCTATACCACACATCATCTCCAAAATTCCAAGTCCACAACTTGTCCGTGGTCCGCCTGTCCTACCATTAGCTTCTACAGCTATCTTGTACCATTACTACTGACTTGTAACACTACTTCCTGTGTCTCTCTTGACTATACCCTCTTACAGATTGCTTCATGTTCCCCATTTTGTACCATTTTATACAGTGATCAA
This sequence comes from Pictodentalium vernedei, assembly GCA_031216915.1. Classification (NCBI taxonomy): domain Eukaryota; kingdom Metazoa; phylum Mollusca; class Scaphopoda; order Dentaliida; family Dentaliidae; genus Pictodentalium; species Pictodentalium vernedei. The sequence goes on from CM062294.1 coordinate 230,347,368, forward strand.
TGTAAAATATCTATAGATCGCCTATATAAGGGTTTCCTTAAGTGGGATTCTTATCCGATTCCGTGAAATGGGATTCCGTGAATTGATATGAAGACTCGAGCGAGGGTATGTATGACAAGTTGTGGTCATGGAACTCTGGAGATGGTGTGCACTTGCACACAGGCACATAGTCGCACATTTTGCATGTGCTACATGTGCTATTTCCATATTGTGTACAATCACATCTTATAGTAGCCACTAGTCCTCACATTGGTCCCCACTAGTCCCCAAAGCTTGGTACTCACTGGTCCCCGAAAGATAGCCTTTTCTGGTCCTCAAATACTCGTATGTGCGTATATACTGCATGTTTTGAGAGCACATTGTGCACTTGCACACAGGCACATACTGGCACATTTTGCATGTGCTGATGTGCTACATGTGCTATTTGCACGTTGTGTACAATCTCATCTCGTAGTAGTAATGATAGATTTAGCAGAGCGGCGGAAGAAGCCTTGGTTGCAATCGGTAACACTGTTGGTGGCAGAAACTTTTGTACTGAGTTAAGAGACTGTGGTTAGGCAATATTTCTGACACTGATCCTCAAACCTATGTTCCCATGCCTTGGTCCTCACCAGTCCCCGAACAGTGGGCCCTACTAGTCCCCAAACACAGTTCCCATTGGTCTTCAAAGCCCGATCCCCACTAGTCTCCTAACACTGGTCCTCACTAGTCCCCAAAGCATGGTCCTCACTAGTCCTCAAACACTGGTCCCCACTAGTCCCCAAAGCCTGGTCCTCACTCGTCCCCAAACAAGGGTCTTCAAATACCCGTATGTGCGCACGTGCTGCATGTCTTGTGCGCACATTGTGCAATTGCACACAGGCACATATCGGCACATTTTGCATGTGCTACATGTGCTATTTGCGCATTGTGTACAACCACATCTTATAGTAGTCACTGGTCCTCAAAGACCGCTCCCCAACACTGATCCTCACCAGTCCCCAGAGCCTGCTCCTCACTGATCCTCAAAATATAGCCTTTGCTCGTCCTCAAATACTTGTAGTTGCATATGTGCTGCATTTTTTGAGAGCACATTGTGCACTTGCACACAGGCACATATTGACACATTTTACATGTTCTGATCTGGTACATGTGCTATTTGCACATTGTTACGTAGATCACAATCGTAGAAGATGATGGACGGGAGCTAAGGTTAATAAAGCGATTTGCTTGGTAGTTTAATCCTGGAGAAGTGATCTGATTGGTTATTTTATCAGAAGAAGTAACACAGCTGACGGAAGAGAGCAAGTCATTCTCCAGAAGAACGGAATAGTACTATAGGGAAGCGTGGTGAGGTCGGAGAAACGAGGATTTTGATCCGGAATAACAAAATTCGAGCCTTCACAAAACTCCCCTGTCCACAATGAGGCTTTACCAAGTCCGTTTCGGTAGTTTGGGGTGGATTTTGGCGATTTGGGAGAAATTGTCGGGCTTATTTGGGTAATTCTGCGGATCGGAAAATTACTCCCATTCAATCCATCACACCCACCGCACATACCCCTGTCTTGTTGTAGGCCTTTCAGGCTCATAGCAACCACATGCCACCATAAAAACAAAGATGGCGGCCCCTTCATACAAAATGGACGACGGAAACACGTATCACCCTAACAACAGGAGCTGCGCATGCGCACTCATATAACCCATCAGCATGAAAATGACGTCATAACATGGCCGCTCACCTGGGCTACCATGGCAACCGAGTGATACCCATAATACATTGCAGTATGACGTCACATGAGAACCACCAAATGAGAACCACCAGATGGGGGACGAAATGAACATCTCCTACCACTGACATGTGCACAAGATTTGATGGCCAAAAAATTGAACATTCTACATGATAATATATCCGACATCTGTTCGTGATCAAATCCTTGTGTTGCATTATTATAATAATAATAACACTTTGGCCTGCCGCTGATTTGTCGCGGTTCTCTGGCATTGGTTACCCCTGTGCCGCCAACTGCCTCCATATTCCCACGCTTCTTCTCTTCTTCCAACACTCGGAGACGAACTGCTTGATGACATCCCGTGTCCCATTCTTCCCAATCTCTCAGATAAGCATACGATTCCTCTCCTTTGTGTCACCCTCTAACCACATGCCCATCATTCTTCCATCCCACTTCCCCATTATATTCCTCTCTCAGTCTTAGCGAGGTGGGGAACTGTGATCACATAGACGGTATTTTTCGCGATCAGATCACTGACAGCAGTGGGTCGAGATTTTCAAAATAAAATACTGCTAAATCATTAAGAAAATAAAAACAACCGAGAATAGCATCTCAGATTTATTTTTATCGTATTTCCTTGCTGACACAGAAGATTCTACAGTACTGCGAGGAGGACAGCGGTCAGAGCATATCCATCGGATTTAGACACTGTCGTGATCCAGTCTAAATACTCCGCCCGCCTCCGTGATAACCCAAAAGTATTTGCACAAAGTATGCTCCATTTACCTCGCTCTCGCACTTGTTGAGAAAATACCATTTATTTTGCTTCACTTTGTGAGGAAAACTTAAGAACCGAAATTGTATATATACATTTCCAAAGTGTTGTAGCCGAATGTAGCGTCAAGATTACCTTGGTAAAGATGTTCGTATTAAAGTCGTCAATTAAAATACACGGAATTTATAACACTGGTAAAGCTCAGGTGCCTAATTATCCTGCTTGACTTTCCAACATACTATTGTCTTGTTCGACTTTAAAAAATTGTGGATGTGTTATCTCTTTCCCAACGAAACAGCGAGCCCGAACAATTGCTATTAATTTTTATGTATATCCATAAATGGTGTTGCACGCATAATAACCACGGCGTTTTATCGATCACTCACCGATTGTCTCTCCGTCAGTCGGAGCGTTGATATTGTAATAATAACACTTTGGCCGGCCGCTGATTTATCACGGTTCTGAGGTGAGAAGGCCTTGGTTACCCCCTGTTCTGCCTCCATATCCCCACGTCTCTTCTCTCCCAGCACTCGGAAACGAAGTGCTTGATTACATCCCGGGTCCCATTCTTCCCAATCTCTCAGATAAACATACTATTCCTCTCCTTTGTGTTACCCACTAGCCACATGGCCTTCATTCTCCTATTCCGCTTCCCCATTATACTCCCAGTGAATCTTATTTTCTTCGACTGGTATTCAGGACATTCTAGTAGAAAGTATGGCACTCATTTTCACTGTTTTTCCCATTTTTTTCTAAGCTCCACGGACCGCAATCTCAGCTTCAACAGAGTGCCATCAATGTACTTTTCAATACCTGGCTTCTCTTTATCACGCAGGCTACCCAAAACCCTCTTTGATTTTATCCCCTCCCGCCAATTTCAGTTACCATCATCCATGACTCTTACTCTGACGATATTTAACCCTGAGTTGTCCCTGCTTCTACAATATCCCCAGTGTGTAGTTCTCGATTAACTCCCTCCCTTGAACCATCCCCCTGTCTTTCTAATTAAATTCCAAATATTCTTGAACATTAGTTTACACCATCGGGTGTTGGGGAGATTTACCAAATAGTTATGATAATAGTTTCATTAAGTCCATCCTGTCCTTGTATTTCATTCTCCAAAGCTCACCCCTGATTGCCTCTACCGCTGCGGCATTACTCGACCCCGTTATCCGTCGGCCTGCATCACTCTACGAAGTTTCCAAACTCGTTAAAGCTGCATGGTCTCGAGGTAACACTTCCGTGCCATATGCTATACTTGGTGCACCCGCCATTTCTCAAATGGGTTCCCCCGCAAAAGCCTTACTGAAACTCTTTCTCCCTATAAGTTTTATTTGGTTCAGGATTCGCTTACCCTTCAAAATCGGTTTCGCCAGACGCATTTCCCGTAATATTGATATTTACCCCCAAATACTCGTAGTCACCTGCCTCTCTTACACTAAGAGGTTTGCTGCTTCCTTCTGGAATACAGAACCCATTCCCCTCCCTCCTCTCTACCTTCGAGTCGGTTCCACTATACGACCCATGGGTATAACTTTGCTTTGGCTTTCATTAAGTCAGTTTCTCCATTTGTTCCCATATCTCTCAAAAATTTCCAGCATTTTCGCTACCACCTCTTCGCTTCTTGCGCTATTTTCTCTGCGAAGAATAACCTTGGGAGCTTCAAGTCCTCAACTGTTACTCTCTCATCGCCATGCATGAGTTCATCTCCTAAGTCGTTGGTGAAGAATGCAAAAGGAATTGGCGAATGAATATATCCCTGTTTTAGGCACATGTTCTGCTGTTATGTTATTCCTTGTAATTAAACTTGAGGGGCAATAAAATTAAACACTCTCTACTTTGTGGAGTTGAAATAAAAACAGGGTCGTTTCATGCTTCCTAGTGTTAACTGAATAAAAAGGCATAGCTTTCTAAAATTATGTTTGAAACAACGAAACATTTCACTGATGTCATTAAAAATTTGATTGACCAAGGAATTGCGTAAGTTAAAAGGAACGTCATAGCCCACGCCTACACAAAACTTCAATATCCTTTTCCACTTCACGGGATGTGCTGTCATACCAAGCAACGCTGAATTAAATTTAATTCTGATTTTGACCATTTCCTGCGAAATTAAAAACACAGTTCGTAATGTGGTGTTCGATATAAACCCAGATGACATGAAGGTATTTGACCTTTGTCTGAGAAAGAGTTATTTGAAAAGTTTTGTTCGCGCGAGTTTTGTTTGTGGACCGGCCATTGTTTACGTTTGATTTGGATAAAGCTACGAACGCAGATGTTCATCTATTGAGTATAAAAAAATTAACACGGAATAAAAAAACATGACAAGGATTTCATTGTTTATTTTTTTTACGGCACCGTATTAGCGCCATTTCGTTTTTGTGCGTAACTTATGTTAAATTGTAATTACCATTTAGCTAAATTGTAATTACAACTTAATAAATTGTAATTACAACTTAATAAATTGTAATTACAACTTAGCTTAAATTGTAATTACAACTTAGCTTAAATTGTAATTATAACATAGCTTAAATTGTAATTACAACTTATTTATATTGTAATTACAACTTAGATAAATTGTAATTACAACTTAATAAATTGTAATTACAAATTGGCTTAAATTGTAATTACAGTATAGCTTAAATTGTAATTACAGCTTATTTATATTGCAATTACCACTCAGCTAAATTGAAATTACAACTTAATAAATTGTAATTACAACTTAATAAATTGTAATTGCAACTTAGCTTAAATTGTAATTACAATATAGCTTAAATTGTAATTACAACTTAGCTTAAATTGTAATTACAATTCAACTGGTTATTTAAGTTGTAATTAGAATTTATTAAGTTGTAATTACAATATAAATAAATTTACAATTTAATCTATATTGTAATTACAATTTAAGCTAAGTTGTAATTACAATTTATTAAGTTGTAATTACAATTTATTAAGTTGTAATTACAATTTAGCTAAATTGTAATTACAATTTAACAATTTAACATAAGCTACGCAAAAAAACGAAATGGCGCTAATACGCTGCCGTATTATTTTGAATCTTTTTCATATGATGAGATAAATATTAATTACTTTTCATTTTGAAACAATATGAGCGTGCAGAGGTTCTTTTCCATTCACACTATGCAACGTAATTTTTAAGATTTACATTTGGGCGTGGTTCAGGGCGTAAATAAATGGTTTTTTTTTCGGTTCATTGTGTTATGAAAAAGAAGAAATACTTTAGCCAATCATTTTGTCTTAAAATCCATGAACAGAAAAAAAGGTTTGATTATATAATCGTAACTACAATAACTTATTCTTTTGTTCATATGATGATGTACTCTGTCTAGTTTCAGCTTAGATCCAACGGTTCGATTGACAGTGTGGATTGCTACTGTTGGACAAACCTTCCGCATGTCTGGTTTAATATTCAACCAAGCCTGTCTCCAAAGGATATCCTCTTTGCCAACGCCAAGAGCAGCTGTAACGTTGAGTATTTGTTCGCCATATTAGTGTATTTAAAAACTTTTTAATCCGCCAAACGATTTACCCGATGTCTGCGAAAAATGATAAGGTTACAAAGTATTCTACAAACTGTAAATGAAGCATAGCGGGTATGTAGTATTTTGTGTGGATGCCTTCGATTATCCATGTCGACTACACGGTGCAGTGGCGTCGCTAAGGGTGAGGAAGGGGGGGGGGGGGGGGTAGCTATAGGGCTTTGCTTTCCCTTACCGGTATTTTCCGGTCGGGACATTTTCATCAGAATTAGAGCTAAGATATCAATTTTTAGTCGCTATCATTCATTGTTTTTTAACCCTTTACCCAACGAATCGGCCGCATCCGCCCCCGTAATATGCAAATTCAGCAGTTGAAAAAATATTATTTTTCAAAAAATTTCAACAAAACCATATCATGTGACCTCTCGATGGAACGAGCTCGTCGAGCTCGTTCCAACGAGGGGTTACATGATATGGTTTTGTTGAAATTTCTTAAAAAAATTCAAAAAATGATATTTTAAATAATAAATTTTGATATCGTCTACGTTGGGTAAAGGGTTAAAAAACAATTAGATTTGATTCTTGGATTTCAGTCTCTTCGTTCGCCATACAAATGGAGTTCTGTAGTACCCGATTCGGGCTGATGGGTACCCAGCATGATCAGATTGGAAAATTGGTATGATACGTGTTAATTAAATAAGAAGTTGCGTCACGGCTACTACGTGTATATTTTATTTTATGTTTTTTTTATCCATATTCCCGACTGACTAATATTCCAAACAGGGAGCGCGCCCTCTCACACTCAAAAATCAGTTGGGTTAAAAACCAACCCAAATGGACTGGGTTGAGTGAATTTAAACCCAATTGGGTTCATATTCACTCAACCCAGTTGATCTGGGTTGGTTTTTAACTCAATCCATTTTAGAGTGCTATAATTACCGAAATGGACTTCAAATCGAAAGGTTCACAACTCGATCCCCGTTAGGGTAACTACGTTGTGTACATGGACGAGGCACTTAATCCCGATTGCCCACGTGTGGGCGCGGTAGCGCTGTGCTTCAAGACGTGTTGCTTGTCGTTGGTGCTCTTGCCTTCAGCCAATACTAACCCTGCTTGTGCGGAGTTAGTTCCCTGGGAGTCTGACAGTTGCTCTCCACTGCACGGTGGTTCCCTCTGGGTACACCAGCTTAATCCACGCGTAAAACCGTACGGCAAGAGGTGATTTGCCTGTCGAAAGTGTCATTAAGCCCCAATAAAATACTTTAGCTACAATCTCAAGACGATGATGGAGATATTTATCATTATCACTTGAGCCATCGCAGTCGGAACAAATCTGGTTCATCACCCCCGTCCAAGTAATCTCCGTGACGCCCCTGGGCACGAGTGACATTTAATTCCACGGACGGCTATTCAGCGAATGGAAGTACATAATTTCGTGTGCCCACAAATGAGAAAATCGTTGGTATCTAAGGAAAACACCAGATTGTTTTCTTATTTTGCGCGATTCGAAATAATTATACGACTAGTCGGTGCACGGACAGATATTCTCAATTGCCTTGGTCTGTTAAGTATTTGCTTGTCCAAATGTGCAAAATGTCTTAGTCGCATGCCTGTAATGAATCACAATCAGTCAGTTTTTGCATTTACTCTCGCAACACTTTGCGATGTCATTTTTCTGCCTCATTCACACCGTTTGTTTCAGATTGGAGTTCGGATCTAGTTCGGTAGCCAAATTCTCAAGGTGATAGCTTAAATATCAGATTTTGTTTAAAAGTGTATATATTTTTTAATCTTTCTCGCTTGGGCTAAAAGCGTAAGTTTAGGTACGTGAAGGCCCCCGAAGAAAGGGATTTGTCAAGTAAGCCATATGTGTATGTAATTGGAAATAAATCAGTGAAGTAGCAATGAAAGTGATAACTTTAATGGAGAAGAATCGCAATTGGAGCCTGTAAAACCAATTAGCGCTTATCTGGTCTGGAACAAAGATCTTGCCCGATAAACTTCAAACAAAAGACACTCTTTTATTCATCTGATTATATGGTCATTAGTGGCCATTATCTCCTAACCATAAGTAGCGCACATCTGTGTTGTATGGGCATCGTCTCTTTCTGTTAGGAGACTGTCAGAAGTGTAAATGTATAGCGAAGGTAGGATTCCTTAAAATAACTAGAAAGAGAATTTTACATTAAGACAGATCTATAGCGACCAATTCCAAGAGAAGCAATTAAACTGGGAATTAATGTCCTTGCGACCGAATAAGAGTCGGGGGTTTTCTCGAAAATTTCTTTCCAGTCTCAAGGCGTGTAAGACTGGTCGTGGGCGAGAAGCTGGGGACGCCCCATGCTGTAGGTCAGAGGGAGTGCCACATTGGTGCAAAAGTATAGGCTTCGCTGTAATGCAATGAGGCGGGGGTGGGTGGAGAGGGGGGGGGGGGGGGCAAATAGCTCATATTTAGTGTAGGAACAGTCACGGGCCAAATCGATGACCATATATGAGGGTAGGATCAGAATAGGAAGTACGAGCTCTGTGAGTTCACGAATATTGACATTCAGGTAGGCGGTATTACCTGTTATAGAAGACACGCCATACATGGTCAGAGTAGGCTTTGACTGTGTGAACATTAGTCTGGGGTAGCTGGGGGGAGCAGTTAACCCCTGAAGTAGCGGGCTTTAGAGTAAAGGCGTCCAGTAAAGTGACATTACGCTGGAGGCCGCGCGACGGCAGTGAGAGAGTTACACTTCCTTATATGTTCGTGAAAAGGCGATCAGAGTCACGAAACACTACAATGAGCCGTGGAAATCAATAACCAGGTAGAAACAACCAGCGACAAGAAAGAAGCAACCTGCGATAACAGAGAACGCGGGTCCGTAAGGTAACTCATAAACTGTGTGGGTGGGTGTGATTGGTATTTAGATAAATAGATAGATATATACTTCATTCGCAGAGTCCACAAATACATGAAAGGTTTTTAACAATTATAATATGAAATACATGACGCAATGCGCGGCGATGGCATAGCCAAATTGGGTGTCTTCCTGCCATTCCCACGAGAGAAGAAATAACGGTAGCAACAAACTAGTCATTATACTTTCAATAAACAATAATAAAAGAATACAAATTTGAAGAGAAAAGAAAAAAAGAAGATCCTGACAGCAGGGTTCATACTGAAAATTTTCAGTGAGTACAGTCAGTGAGAGTTTTTGAAAAACTAGACCTCTTAGCTTGGACCAATTCGAGTAGAAGCTACCATTCGATCAGGAAGTACCTCACCAATCCGAGAAGCCTAGCCCGTACATCGAGTGACATCGAGCCGCAGAGCGACAAGATGTCACTTCACAGGACAGGCTGCTCAGATTAACGAGACACCGACCGTAGAGTTAATTTCCACCCTGCCCTATGCTCAATTAGCCGAACGCATGGACTCGGGTATATTTAGTGGACTGGAGGTATTCAAGTGGCATCTCTTGAGCCCGTAGTTTTTTGTTCTATCTGTTCTACCTGTTATTTCCTGTTGTTTGTCTATTCCGAGAAGACAAAAGATTTAACTAATGCGAAACGAAAAGGAAAACCACTCTTGATGGATAGCTTGTGGGGATGAGATATCAGAAATTATGGATTATTAATGGAGCAATCGGGACATAATAATTATAGGATTATTACATGTAACGTGAGATGAGTACGAATCTATGAATTTCTCAGTGAGGGTTTTTTTGAATTGCGGCCTCGGTAATTGTTGGGTCGTGGAGTTTATTTTATTCCAAATTCTTGGAAAAGAATGAAATGGAAGATTGGCGCTAAACGTCGTTCTGGATTTGGGAGTGCATAATCTTCCAATTTGTCGGGTTTCTCTTCCGGAAGGATTTTTATAAATTTGAAAACATTTGTCAAAGCTTCGGGGTAGTTTTCTGTTGAGCCAATCGTGCATAAATAGAACCTGGAGAGTATATAGATCATCAAACTTTAATATATGGAAGCTTTTGAACAGTGGATCCGTATGAGCGTTATATTTTTTATTGGCTATAACACGGATGGCCCTATTTTTGCATGTTAAAAATCCTACTTTTGGAGGAAGCATGACCCCACACTATAATACCATACAAAAAGAGACTATGTACCAGTGAGAAATACAGAATGTTTAGAGCACTTCGAGGTAATACCGTTTTGACTCGATTAAGTAGATAAATAACCCTGGCCATTTTTGTACAGGTTGCCTCAATATGGTTTTCGAAGGTTAAGTTTTCATCCAAGTTCATTCCTAGAAATTTAATGGATTGCTCCGTTTCGTTATTGCAAATCAGGCTATTTTTTGTATTGTTCAAGCTAAATATCCTCTCCTCCATGTTATACAATTCTCTACTTGGATGTATTAAAATGAATTTGGTTTTACTGGTATTTTATTGGCATTGAGAGCTAATTTGTTAGCCGAGCACCAAATACCAATTTTGCTCAATCCCTGGACACCATTACCGATTAAACAATTCTATTTATTACCGGATACGTTGTGTCATCTGCAAAGGATAGGACATTGAACAACGTTGATTCGTTGATATCATTTATATATAGTGTGACTAAAAGAGGGCCGAGAATAGATCCCCGTGGAGCACCTGCGTTTATATCCTCGAGATTCGACTCTGTATTTTTTTAACGAGACAAATGGGTTCTTCCACTCAAATAGTTCTTAAACCAAGAACTGGCAATACCTTTGGTGTCGTACAGTACAGGTTTCTTTATCAAAAGATTGTGATAGATCGTATCAAAGGCTTTAGAAAAGTCTACGAACATCGCAAGAGTACAGTCTTTCGTGGTTTGATCATTCATTTCCGCGACATCATTCAGAAGATGCAGTATTGAATGTGAGGCGGTATGTTCGTGAAAGGCGATCAGAGTCTAGAAACACTACAGTGAGCCGAGGAAATCAATAACCAGCGACAAGGAAGAAGCAACCAGCGACAAGGAAGAAGCAACCAGAGATAACAGAGAACGCTGGTCCGTAAGGTACCTCATAAACTGTGTGGGTGGGTGTGATTGACATTTTGTTTTTCTCATTCACTGAATTTCATGTAAGTCACAAATTACTATATTTTTCTATACGTATTAAAATTGTTATTTTCTGTGAAACCCCGTTGATTATGCTTTTTGACGAAAAGTCACTAACCCCTTCAGGATAAGAACCACCCCCAAAAAACGAAGCGAACGGGTTCGACACGGTGAAACATATGTTCACGTTCGGATTCATAAGCTGCAGATATTCGCAATAATGTAACTGGAATTTAGTCAGTCTTCTTTGATGGGTCCATAGAGCCATCCATGACTTATATTGTCACAAAAATCGACTTTCGGTAGTTATCTACACTGAAATTATTATGAGAGGAAGGTCCAATTAAGAAGAATGTAATTGTGGAGAAAACCCTTATGGCATTAATAGAAAATAAAGTCAAGTTTCATTTTGTTACTTTTATTTAACGGAAACAACAGACAGATCCTCGTGGATATATAAAAAAAAAAAAAAAAAAAAAAAAAAAACAATTACATAACATCAAAACATGATGAAAACGCCGTTTTCTTAGTTTTATATAGGTGTCAACAGAGAATAACAATGAAACGTTCAAACTGGTTGGTAAATTTTTTTAAAAAGCCAGCTTCTCTACGTTATACTAGTCTACGTCAAAACGACTTAAGGTTGTGAAATAACGCGCACATCGATAATACACATTCGTTAACATCTCGAAATTTCAATTTCAAATGAACTTCCCGTACCCACACTGTTAAATTTACTGAAAGCTTTCAGAAATTAAGGGGAGCTAAATTTCCCGTAAAACTCCTCCACTGACGAAAATTGTCAACCACGTCTGTTAAAACAAGATTTTATTATACGCTAAACAATAGATTATCGAAGAAATTGTGGACAGATAGAAATCATATCCCCCACTGTGAAGATATGGGAATTTTCTCTTTCACTGTATCAATCAAATTGGCGGCTTTCAAAGCATCACTTCAAGGTGAATACGAGCCAAATTATCACTGGAAATGGACTATTTGTTCTAGAAATGTATAATGAAAAGAAACTCTAGTGTCTTGGGTAGATACCGATCATTTCCAGCAATAATTCAACACGTATTCACCTTGAATTGATGCATGAAACCCGCTAGTCCAAACACGACCTGAAAGTCCGTAATATACGTTTTTGGTTTGGTACGTCCTTTCAAGAACCAAAAACTTCTATTACGGATTTTCAGGCCATGTTTGAACTAGAAACCCGCCAACAGAATCATATAGCAGGACGCTATCTGTTCCGAGTATTGATCAAATCCCTTACGCGTTTCAATGATTCAATGCGCTGTTTACTTTCATGCATCAGTTCATGGCTGAAACGAGTGGTATTATCAGATTCTTATCAAAAGCGTGTAATAAAAAGAAAATCTAGTGTTTTTGAGTGCATACCGACAATTATCTCACTTGTGAACAAGATAGACGGTTATTTTCGCTCGCGCAAGCGCTCGCGAAAAATAAACATTTGTATCGGTCACTCTTGCGACAATTTTCGGTATTCACTCAAAAACACTAGATATCCTCTATATATTCGTTGAATTTGTACTATGGGGAAAACGCAGCTGAAAAATTCAGTATTTTGACATCAGCGTGAGGAAGGGTGAAACTTTTTGATTCTGAAATTTTATATCGGTCGATCGAATGTCTGGTGGGGTATGTCAGTGTTTACAACACATTTGTGTTGAGTCATAATGGAAACCATATTTGACCAATGCACGACAGAACACCACGACAATACTTTCCTTGCAGTCTGTACATTCCGATGCATTGCTATCACATTTGCTGGCTTAGGTCCACTAAAAATACTGAATTGGTGCAACGCTGGATGGTGTCCCGTGGCGAGACAAGATTAGATCACAATATATATGACCTTTATTTCAGGTTTAATGTTTTTTCTGTTTTCTCCTTTTAAATATTCTTTTCGGTTAATCGCGCGTCACTTTATTTTGAACGGAACACCCACTGAATTGGTGCGGTACCCTTTATATTTTGCGCCTCTGTATATATTACTCACGAAATTCTGCGAGTAACATCTTTTTCAACCTCACTAATTGACTACCAAACAGTTGCCAGTTAAATACCTGTGTTTCAAATTACTTTTATTCGTTTATCTATTGTTTTTTCTCAGGGCATTAGTAATAGCAGCGCCATGGTTTGTCATATTATCAATACTTGCCTGTATGGAAGGGTTAGTAGGGCTTGCCTACTACGATTATCACAACTGCGATCCAATGGAGTCTGGTCTCATCGAGAACGAAAACCAGGTACGTGAATATTAACACATAACAGTCAAAGTAAAGTTATTACTAATGTGTATTGGTTCAGAAGTTACCTGTCTGACAGGCTTCAGTATGTTATGTACGAAGAACACAAATCAGATTCAGCGAAACAAAGCTGTGGAGTCCCACAGGGCTCAATTCTGGGCCCTGTACTCTTCCTTTTATATATCAACGATATTAGTAAATCAACATCACTCGATCTATTGTCGTTTGCGGATGATACCACGGTACACTGCTCCGGTTCAGACGGGAATGCCATAACTCACTATTTCAACAACGAAGTTCAAAAAATATTTGAATGGTGCTCGGCGAACCAACTGCTATTGAATGCTAAAAAAACACTTATATTATACTTAACCCAAATAAAGGTAAGAATAATAATTTCTGTCAAGAGATAAAAATAAATAATCAAAAGATAAGCAAAGTCGGGGGAAGTGAGACAGAAAAATCTCTAAAATTTCTTGGAATAAGCATTGATGAACACTTAACCTACAAAGCTCATATATCTAGGCTATGCTCGAAAATAGCTCACGCAAATTATAACCTCAACAAAGTAAAACACATTCTCCCACGCAAAGTCCTGAAAACATTGTACTACGCTCTGGTTCATAGTCATCTGGTGTACGGGATTTTAGCATGGGGCAATTTAAGAGCTGTTAATAAACTAGTTATCATGCAAAAGCGCTCATTAAGAATAATAAATAACAAAAAGTACAATTCCCATACAGACCCCTTATTTAAGGAAAATAAAATACTCAAAGTAGATGACTTGTTCAAATTGCATGCATTACTGTTCGCGCATGACTGGCAAAACGGCAGATTACCGGCTTCTTTTAACGATACATTCAAGGTTACTGACAACCCACTCGGTAGGACAACCCGGCAGTCGGGACATTTATACATAGAAAAAACACGTACACGAACCCTAGATAAACTTCATCTATACGCCATCCCGAAACTATGGAACGCTTTAGACGACACAGTTCGAAATATCAGTAACAGGGCTACATTTAAGAAAACATTGACCTCAACATTCCTTTCGTCATATTCGACGTATGTCCGTTGCGATAATCCCTACTGCCCAGACTGTACTTAGTAAACATTGATCATAGTGACACTTTAGCAAATTAAACAAATCCGCAATAGAAACATACTAGTCGTGCGATATGTCTTAATCTTGCACCCTCGTCCAATGCAACCTGCAGAGTTTTCCCCTCTAGTTGCCCCACTAACCTCGCGTAGAGACACACACGGTTAAGAAGCTCCAAACAATACTCTTGAGGAACAAATTTGCGTTCTGGAACACGTATTTAAGCAAGTGCTTGGTCAAGTCGGTCGGCTAATCATGGGAAGTCGCATGCGGTGAACTGACCGACACCTAAATGCTGTCAGCTAGTTTACGGCATTCGCTTCCCATGGTGCGCCCACCGACATTGACCCCTCGTCCAATTATAAAGATCATGATCTTTCTAGTTGGAACGATAATATCCACTCGATTTGACTAAATGTGTCTCTTGAACTTAATGCGGAGCAATGATGGTAATTTAGCAAGCAGGTTGCTCTCTGCGGACTCTGCCTAAACAGAAACACCACCCTCTCGCTGGCTTCTTATCCTAGCCTCTCACACTTGAACGTAATTTCGACCCAAGGAACGGAAGAACCAGCATCCCTATCATAGACCGGATAAATCGCCCTATGCTTACTCATCTAGTCACAGTCTGTTCGCGAGTTATGTTTCCTTTAGGGGGTGGCAGGTAGACAGCCAATCTGGCTATGCCACTTCCCACGGTATGCTATTTGTAACTCATGCATAATCATTATTTTTGTTTACATCATACATATATGTATATCGTGAATAAAGAATCTGAATCTGAATCTGTGTACAGAGGATTTCGCCTGGGTCGCGATCCCCACTCGCATTTTTTTTTTCCTTTTTCTTCCCACAACACGGTAGGATCTCATCTCGTTGGCTGAGTGCAAAATGTTGTATGTCCCATAGGGGACATGGAACATTCTAGAATTCAGGCGACGATCTGTCAAAAAGGAAATTCGAGAACATGGAACTGGAAGTTCAGATGCTATTTCCGTTTCTTTATTTTGATGCGGTTTTGATTTTGGTGTATTTTATTTATAAATTCTCGTGTATATTGTGCTCTGACCCATAAAAAAGTCGCTTCTGCAAATACAGTACTGTTTTGCGGCTGAATGATTATTGCATTATTTGTCGATATAAAGAGGGAGCAATTCAACCAAACACAACACTAAATCGACTTCTCGGTGAATTTTGTTTTTCCTTCGTTGGTATCAACAACACTTTCAACAGCAAGGGGCATGCGATGTCCGACAGTGTATTTATTTATTTATTTATTTATTTATTTATTTATTTATTTATTTATTTATTTATTTATTTATTTATTTAATGGGGTTTCAACGACACTTTCGATAGCCACGGTTACCTCGTGTCGGACAGTATTACGAATAGAGGAAGCCGCAGATCCCTGCAGCACCACTGATTAACGGTGAGCATCTGTCAAACTACACACGTACTAAGTACGCACAAGCAGGGTTAGCATTGGCTGAAGGCAAGTGCACCATCGACGTACAGTACAATTTAGTACGCAACGCCGATGTTCCCAACGTAAAAAAAACCGAGAAAAGTGACATGCACAAGAACACAATGCTGTTAGCGCCGGTCAGGGTCGAACCGTGGACCTATCACAGGTTGGCGTTTGATGAAGACGTGCATATGATAACCATGGTGTACGACTCGGAAAACCGCGACACCTTCTCCCCCATGATGTTTTGCACAGCCATCCCCATGTACCATTGCAATAATTAAACGGAAAACGACATTTCTGTTTTTTTATAGAAGTTCAAAATCAGTTCGTTAACTGTTTCCTTGTCAGTTTAATGGGATTTCGATATTTCCCTTACAATCGATCCTGTACGCCTATGAGTTAAGTTTGCAAGTCACATTTGAACACTTTGAAATGTCCTCAATTTTACATTATATTTTCTCCTCATTCCTGAATACTGTTCAATACGTTGCATGTTCCGGAAATTCCATGCTGTTTGGTTTGACCAAAGTTTTACCGCTTTGAATCGTAAATTTTATTTGTATCAAGGAAACGATTACGGATGACGAGGATACTGGACACAAAAAACATCAAACTGGAAAATGGCGATAAGTGATAAAAGAATCATACAGTCCGACCTTCCCTCGATGTAAATAAAAATAGATCCGTCTTTGTTGCTGTCATAGGACGATAGCTTTCAGAAACATTTTTGAAGGGTAAAGGGTAAACGCTGCAATTTATTCTGCACACCCTTTACTACCGTCAACCTTCTGAACACTGATGTCAAAATACCGCAACTCCATGCAGCAATTATTCTCCGCATAATTCTAGTAGGAATTTAACCACTTCTGTTTTTGTTGGACAGCGCTCAACTTGCTCTGTCCAACAAGATTGAATGTGTTAAATTTCAAGTGGCGTTATGAGCGATATTGCAGCTTGAAAGTTTGGGATTTCGACACAAGCGTGCTGATTGGTAATTGATTTTAATAATCAGCTATCGATCACGCTGAAGATCTGGGGTTTGCAATGAACAGGGCGTGTATACAGTATGGCCGCTGTGGACTGGTCACTTTCCACGGAGTGGTCAATATTTCCCCGGACGCAATGAAATTAGATTGCAAACTCTTATTATAGGAATACTCATCAAAACTTTAATGAATAAAGCACCGGGTACAACCCGGCGCGACATTTATTAAAATATTGCTGATGATGACTTTTATTACCTGGAAAACTTAGGCGTGGACAGCACTGTCCACACGTGCATTACGACCAGTCCACGGCGGTTGTACTGTAGTAAGGTAGTCATTTCCCGTTAATTTGTAGTTAATATAGATTTCTATGAAACACGGACATTGTTTTTTTTATATTTCTTTCAGTTCATCGTCCTTTTGATACTTCAGCTTTTCCGATCATTGCCTGGTTTAGCTGGGCTCTACATGTCAGCCCTGTTTAGTGCGTCACTGAGGTGAGTACCGAGTTCCACGAATAATCCAAATCACAAACAATAAATAGAGACAATTAGTCATTTAATTTGAAAATATTATCCCTGTACGCGCGAGGACTAGAAGGGCACTGGCAAAATAATCCCTGACATAATTCGTTTTTGCATTTTTGCTTCAAAAAGATGTCTTAAAGATTTATAAACTATAAGTTAGGGACCCCCCCCCCCCCCCCCCCAAAAAAAAAAAAACAAACAAACAAAAGACATACCCCCCCCCCCCCCCTGAATGGCAACGTATGTAATACCATTGACCTGCTATGATCGTTACCTTTTATAAAAATTTAAGAAAAGGCTCATAACATTTTGTTTTTACGCAACAGTTTGAATTTTTGTTTTTAAACCCGGCACGCCCTGCGAGAGTTAAGTGTAATAAAGTTGAAGTTATCGATGTTTCTTCACATGTTTCAGCTTCGGGAATGGTGCAATGACTGTAATACGAGCTGCATCGTTGAGAAGAGAAAATAATTATTTAAAGTCCAATTCACGCGTTCAAATTTCTGATCACTAAGTACAGTTTTGACGCAACGAATCATTGACTCAAAATAATTGTTCTTTGTTGCTGTTTCGTTGTAATCAATATTGTATTTTGCAACAAGAACCGGATTACGGATATTAATTGAATAATGAAAAGAACAAAAATGTTAATTATATATTTTTCTGCCGTTTGTTATTCTGTCATCACGTCTAAATTGTAAACATCGTTAGTATTTAAACAGCAACACAGTTTTCAGTGATGTGGCGCTTGCTGCAATTTCGAAGACCAGGAACGACCGCTGTGCATTGTTAGGTTTCAAGAGCAGTTATCTTTTGGAAATACTATACCTTGATTTACTTTTGTCTTTAAATAATTTTCTAGGTATGTACGCCACCTCACCACCGTTTGCTCAACAGACGCGCAATGCGAACTGACATGTGGAAACGTGAACAAAACATCATTTGTGAGTTTTCAATGAACTAAAACAAGCCTACTGGTTTCCTCGAGTTAAGGAAGTCATCCAAACAAAACGTTCTTCCATTTTTTAAAAATTCTTACTTTGACCGAAATACGGATGCGAGAAGTAAATAAAAGCACACTATATATCAAAATAATGATTCGGGTACATGGAATAGGAATATTCCAATTTTTTTACAAAAAGTGCATTTTATGGTTTTGACGACAAATAATTTGCCAACGACATAAGTAAGCACTTGGAATAACCATGAATAGATTGGCAATTGTAAGATCTGGGTTTCAAATAAAAGACTTGGAACTTCACACTCGGAGAAAGCAAATTATACCGTTTAGTCTCCGACGTGTTATACAATCCCTGAAGGAAAAGCACGAAAAAGAAATATGCTTACAACCGACAACGCTACAATAAATCCGATCACATGACGTTGCTTAAAACATATAAGTCAAAGTGTGTAACTTGAGCAAAATTTAATTTTTCAAGATCTAAAAACTGCAGAAAAATGCTCACACTTTTCAGATCTGCAAGCTAATTCTGCAGAAAATGCTCAATACATTCACAAGCACATGTTTCATTGACAGTCTCATAAGTGCGAAATGAAGTCATGATTACACCATGATTGCACCTGGCGACGTTTGTGTTTTCATCTGCACTGATTACGCCTCGAGTATAATTTTGGTGTTGTTGATATACAATTAGATACAATTAGAATAATGACATAGTTATTTTTGAACGCAAAAACATATTATTATCAAATCTTTGTGCGTTATCAACACATTAACAGTTGTTTACATAGACGGTAAGAAAGCCCAACAGACTTATAAATAGACGCTGGTCGATAATGGCTATTTATATCCATTATCGACCGGGGACCGGAGTCAAATATTACGTCATGACCTACTTCCGGAAGCGTTGTTTATGTTTACAGTTTTGCAGACGACAAACGTCAATATAAGTAATAATAAGTAATAAATTTAATAAATGTTGTTACTGTTGATTTTCTTGTGAATATTTAACGGGTAACCCCAGCAATCCTACTGATACTACTGTGTCTGAATGCAAAATACCGCAGAGCGGTATTGATAATAATAATAATAAGATTTTTTGGGCGTTTGGCTCCATTATCGGACCGCTATCAGTGATTAGCAGCCCTACGGTCATTAGCTATCGCCTCGGGTCGTTAATGACCGCTGGGCTGCTAATCACTGATAGCGGTCCGATAATGGAGGCCAACGCCCTCGAAAATCTTGTTATTGTATAATTAACACGAACAATTGTATCTGTATAAAAACAAAAACCAAATGACTGAAGGCCGAACGATATTTGTCATGGACGTTCCCTCTCACAATTTCCATCGTTTCTGTGCTACCAAATAAGTTGACATTTTTCAAAAACAGTCCTTTTCAGCTGTCCGTATATAGTGGAATTTCAGTAACATGGTAAGTTAAATTTCCTTTCCCATGCAATCACATTGTCTGTAAAGTGGATTAATGTCGTCTTGCGCCTCCAATGCTTGTAACATTGTGATATTTATCTTTCAAGACGTGCGTACCAAAGCAAACATACACAAGCAGGCATCATCGTGTTGAATTATCGACATGAGGCAAACCTGATCAAAAATCTCTAGATAACTGATGTCAATAACCGAAATAATCGTGATTTTGTTCAGTTTTTTACGGACTGTCTATCGACTTGGAACCAGTCAACACATCAGCTGTTATGGTTGTTAAATTTATTGGTTTGGGTGATTGTCAAAACTCCCCAGACAGTTACTTCAGTGACGATCCGAACCAGTTTCAAATGGAAAAGGTCTTTTTTAGGGGGGGGGGGGGGATTCCAAATACGTGTAGCCATGTTTATTTTCTGTACTGACCGCACATCCTTATGGTTATCAGTTATCAGTGTACAATATATGTATGACAAATGGTGCAACAGTACTTTCATTTCAAATAAAACAAAAACAAAATAAAATAAAAGACAAATCAACATTAAATTCCAACAAAACAAGACATCGACCAGTTCAGTATCTACTGAACACCCCGAAACGACGTTCATTTGTGAGGCTTTCGGTTGATCGAATCGAGCCTATTCAATCAACTGTCTGTCCCTGAAGTAAGGGTGGTGTATTGGGTACTGTTCTCAATGAATGGGCTTGCTCATGAATAACCATTATTTTCATTTTTA
Organism: Pictodentalium vernedei; assembly: GCA_031216915.1. Taxonomy (NCBI): domain Eukaryota; kingdom Metazoa; phylum Mollusca; class Scaphopoda; order Dentaliida; family Dentaliidae; genus Pictodentalium; species Pictodentalium vernedei. Next base: position 230,367,891 of record CM062294.1, read on the forward strand.
CGTCAAAAACATAGCTTATAAGCCCTCATTGGAACGAGCACGACGAGGTCGTTCAAATAAGGGTTCGTAAGCTATGTTTTGGAGACAAAAAATGAGATTGGGTAAAGGGCAAAGCGAGTCAATGTTGTCCCCAGACACCAGTATTCCGTCCTCCGCGTTCTTCGTGGCGCGCACCGAACGGTAGCACAATGTCCACCTATCTTTTCCCAGCTGGGCTTGAGGCTGTCTACGTCGGCGTTGATATTGTCGGAGATGCTGAGAGTGACCAATAAATCTATTAAAAATAAGCATATCCTCAACAGAGCATAGTTGTTGGTTATAATTTGGTGCAGAATTTCATTTCTATGACAGAAAAGAAAAAGATCCACGAAAACTACATGCGGCGGATAAACACTCTTCTAAGTTTTCTCGTGTTTTGGACTATCATTTGCGAGACAATGTGGATATTACGTACCGCCTGTTCATGTTGACACAATAAGGCTGCACGAATCTGTGTTAAGGGATATTCTAAAAAAAATACTGAAAATAGACAAGACATGAACTGGTCAAACTTCTTTTTACAGTACGTTGTCTTCTGGACTGGGAAGTGTTTCAGCTAACATGTGGGAGGATATCTTAAAGGGAAACATTGGAGTTAAATCGGAGAGAACTGCAACGTGGATAGCCAAGATAACAGGTGACAACCCAGTTCTTACTATATGTATAGTTATCCTGGTGTAATATCATTCCACACTAGCTTATTTATTTATTTATTTATTTATTTATTTATTTATTTATTTATTTATTTGACGATCTTTCCATCTTGCTCACAAACCAAGAATTGAATTTTACTTCGATTCGCAACGGTCAACAGCATGTGTGCCATCAAGATTTGCTCACTTTGTTACCGTGTACCAACACACGAGCAAGTGGCGTTACTCATCTCGGATAAGCGCACACCCCATTGTGGTAATGTGTTGTAGTATTTGCAATTGCCACATATATGTATACCTTGCGTTTTGGGTTTCAAGCCGATCATTTTGATTATCGATTGGATGTATGCCGTAAAATGCAAAACCCACTCATTGCTTTCCCGACAACATGATGAAAATAGGCAAGCGTGATAAACAAAATCACCAGGCAATCATCATACCACAGATTGCACAAATCTGTTAAAACGAGATACCACGGACTATGGCACAGAGAAAATGTTAATTTCAAAAAGATATTTTATTTGAAGAAATATTCTTTTATTGGAGTAGTGCAATGGGGTGATAGCAAGGCACGGATGGCGATAAAGCGACCAAGGTGGCCCATTTACCTTGCATTGTACACAAAGAAGTCTTAGACACAATATTTTCTCTTTTCAAAACAGACTCCCATCCTCTTAATCTGAAAATTATGCAGATGAAAAATTTGTTTTTTCAAAAATTCAGCAGAACCATATCATGCAACCCCCCCCCCCCCCCGCCCCCATTGGAATGATGGGTCACATGTATGGTTTTGTCAAAGTGTTTTGAACAAATTAAAAAAAAAATAATAATCAAACTTATAAAGTTTGATATCATGTGCTTTGGTTAACTCTTTTGTTTGTTACTTTTTTTATTTTAATTATTGTTATTTTAATTTAAAAAATAATCACACAACCATATCATGCGACCCCTCATTTGAACGAGCTTGTCGAGCTCGTTCCAATGAGGGGTCACATGATATGGTTTTGTTACATTCTCTTGAAATATACATATTTCAACTGCTTAATTTGTAAATTACGCGGGTGGATGTAGCCAATTCGTTAAGAAAATATTTTTAGCTGGAACATCGAGTCGGTTGAGCCGGCCATAACTTTAATGCACTATGATACTAACCCGATGCTAGAATTGTTTTCAATGGAAACTCACTCAATCTTTGTTGATTTGTCCGCTTCTGTCATATCTCATGTCACGTTTTGATAAAAAAAAACCTCCTTTGGATCAATATCTGAAGGACATCATGACAGATTATTTCCAAGCAACTGATGCTCCACGCATTATTTATGTAGTCATCGAGTTGTATTAAAAAAGGTGTGTCATGTTTTGCACAAAAGGGGCTCTAGCCATTTTCACTGTGCCAAAAATAGTGGACTTATATAAAAACTTTCTACCGAATCCATTAATAATTTTATGATGTGCTACATAACATTTTGTATTCTAAAATGAATATTGCTTAAACTACAAGCATAAGATTTCGGAGTTTCGCAGTTGTGTTATAAGTCAATACCTGTACTACATAAGACATAGTAAGTGATTTGTGTTCGACTTGGACGCGTTTTTGCAGTTGTATAAGCAAGATTTATAAAGATGCAACTGAAAATTCCTCTGAGCCGCCCACGTATGTTTCAGGAACATACATCTCGAGTACTTATATCCAAAATCAATAATATTTGTTCCTTAGTTCGCTTTTCAACAGCATGCCTACACAAGGGCCATTTTCGAACTGCTATTCTCAACGGGGGATCAACAAAACAAGAGAAGGCACAAACCAATGGGTAAAAGATTGCGTTCCAAAATTTCAATGTCTTGATTGTAATAATACAAATAAATCATAGATGTAACCTCGATGATCTTACGATTAAAAAATATTTCAGTAATTGTTGCGGGACTGATATCCGTTGCTGTCTCATTTTTGATTGGTGAAGTTGGTGGAACAGTAGTGAAGGTAAGGTACTAACTGTTCGAAATAACACGTCTTTGTGAATCCCTGACCATGTAGACGATTTTTCAGAAGATACGAAATAATTAACGGAGTCAGGGCGTCGCTAAGAGGCAGGACGTTTGTGGGGCAACACTTCCCCCAATATTTTTTTCATGTCAGGGCATTTTCATCAGGATTGTTATCTTACATATCGATTCGGAATTCCCAGCCATCGTGTACTTTCTTACAAGTCTAGAATTGATACGTGAACTTATGTTATACACACAATTGGTAACACAAATGGAAGTCTGTAGTGTCCAGTTTGGGTTATGCAAGCATATTTTATTTATCCCACAAATTCCGTTTACACCTTGTTCCTCAATCAGTTACCTTTGGGACGCCACTAATTTCACACTCACATGCATTGGTTTAAAGGATGATAGAACATTACCACAGATGCATGGATCATGTATTCACAAATCACATCTATATCTGCAATCGGCCATCTTCGCAACATACCTGGACGGAATTGGACGCAAATGATCAGACCAAAATCCGGACAAGTAAAATCTTAACATCGTGACGTCTCTTCTGAACTCATAATGTTAATAATATTAAATTTGCATTTTCGATTCAATAACCTTCTGGGACAATAAAATTGCACAATTTTAACACAAGGGGGCATTTTGAGAAGAATTGTTTTGTATGTTTTGAAAAGAGGAGTCCTGGTTCTAATAAAACCTAGCTGCCGCAAACAGTGCACAGTAACATGTATCGTCAATGAAGATACAAGATCTAATCGCATGGACGCAAGGGTTATGACAAGGTTGCGTTTTTGTTCATTTATTTGCACTACAGTTGCCTTGGGCATTCTTAATAATACAACCGGCGTAAAATCACAAGAATTCATCAAACCTTTGATCGACAAAAAGAACAATATCAAATCAAAGACACAAAGTTCCCTTTCGTTCATTTTCGAAAACAAAAATAGATTACAGCGAATGTCTAAAATGACATTATAATTGGTGCTGTCCAGAAATGCAAGTGAGTATGAAATTACTGCCTATGAGCGGCGCCCGTAATTTCATACTCACTTGCATTGGTTTAAAGGATGAAATATTATTACCTCGGATGCATGGATCCTGTATGATCCAACTACATCGTCAAGGCTTGCAATCGCTATCGCCACAAATCATGTCTATATTTGCAATCGGCCATACCAGCAACATACCTGAACGGAGTTGGCCGTAAATGACCAGGACAAAATTGAAACAGCTACAGTCTTAACATCGTGACGTCTCTTCTGAACTCACAATGGTAATAGAATTTTTACTTCTTCGATTCAATAACCGCCCTGGACAACAATGTGCACAATTTTAACATTATGGGAGCACTTAAGAACAATCGTTTTTTATTGTCCTGAATAGAGGAGTTCTGGTTCTAATAAACCCAGCTGCCGTAAACAGTACACAGTAACATGTATCGTAAATGAAGATACAAAATCTAATCGCATGGACACAAGGGTTATAACAAGGTTGTGTTTTGGTTTAATTGCATTAAAGTTTCATTGAGCTTTCTTAACACTTTGAACACCAGAGGCCCTTTTTCCGGCCGGGTCATAAGCTACGTCAGAATGTCATTAAGGGGGATGGCTACAAGGTAAATGCGTGGTGTAGACCAATCAATATTTTCAACGTGCAACCCTAAGGCTTCACGTTGAAAATATTAATTAATCTAACCCCAAATAATAAATACGTACTCTTCAAATTGCTGCCTATGAACTGACATGGGAGATACCACCAGGGTTCAAAGGATTTATAATATAACCAGCATAAAATCACAACAAATTCATCAAACCTTTGATAGAAAAACAGAACAATCTCAAATAAAACACACAAAGTTCACGTTCATTCTTTTTGAAAACAAAAATAGATTAGAGCGAATGTCTAAAATGACACTGTAATTGGGGTTGTCCCGGAAATGTCTATGAGTGATCTGACTACTGGATTGAGATGGACGAGGGCTGCTTGCCTTGACCTTAATTTCCTTAACTGGAACGAGAGCTTTCATATAAATGATATGTATATGATATAAGGGTATTTATACATAATTAAAGTTGTGTTGTTTGTCAAATGGTCAACTTTTGGTTCAAGAAAGGGGCTTATTATCCCTTTAAATGAATAAAGAATGCATATCTCTGACATGAATGTGATTCTTTTTCAAACGCATTACAGAACGAAATAATCGAAAGCAACTAGCGCTAGTCGCAAAAAACCGCCATTCAAATTTTATCATTTTCTTCATTTTCCTTTGTCTCGAAAACAAACACAATGTATGGCCCTTCAATGGAGTGCGTTAGTTCTGCCCCTTCGAAGAGCCCATCATTAGCTGCAATTTGGCAACAAAAGAGAAAAGTATTTTCTATATAATAATATATTTTGGCATGTATTGACTTCTATTGCCGTTGCAAAATCGTTAAATAAACTTATGTATTTAATGTCTCAACTCAATCTTCATCCATCCCATGTAATCGACAGACCACACCGGCAAGCTGTATTCCGATAATTTGCCTAGTTTTTTTATTAGTTTGTATCGCATTGTTGCATGGAAACGCCACCATGCTTGAAGTATATTATAGTAGATGGACAACTTTTCCATATATTCCAAGAAAAGTTTGGTATTACCGAACTGCATTGTTTATTTTTATTGTTCTTGTAGATATTTTATCAAATTGTTGGCATTATGGCTGCTCCACTAACAGGAATGTATTTACTCGGCGTATTGTTTCCATGTGCAAATGCAAAAGTACGTATTACTAGAAAAAAACAACAGAGTTTAAAATGACCCTTTTAGTGTATACCCTGATGTTTCAGTTTCTACCAAGAGAGAAGTATGATGCCGTCGAAACATATTCCAGGGGTCGTGATTACCTGGAGAGCGTTGAAGTAACATTTTGTTAATGTGTTTTCAATTACACACTTGATCGTGCACGAATATATATAACTTGAACAGATTTTAGGTCAACTTTTTATACCAAACTGGATGATGTTTCACCCAGTTGGTCAATTACCTGTTGTATAATTAAGTGTCACAATGAGACCGCTGAGCAGATAATATTTAATATACACTATCGCTGCCGTGGACTGGTCGTAATCCACACCTGATCAGTGATGTCCACGCATGCGTTTACCGAGTAATAAATATCATCATCAGCCAAACTGGTTGTAACCGATGTTTCATTAATGAAATATTTGATGATTATTCCTATAATTAGTATTTCGAATCTGATATTATTGCGTTCGTCGAAAATTTGCCCTGCCGTTGAAAGTGTCCAGTCCATGGCGACCGTACTGTATTATTGAGACCTTCTGCAAGCGATGTGCCGTTGCTGCATTATTTTGTGCTTCTCCTCAATGAGAGCCCGGGCTCTTCCAGGATTGCCATGCATTCCATTTGAACTTTTGTTCTCAAATTCTTTGGAAATACTAACATATCACAAATCAGTGGTTTCTGTATTAAATAACGTTTCCATAAGTATCAAAATAAAAAAAAAAAAACAAATCCAAAACAGAACAACATGTGTCTTGTATAGCAGCTAGTTGTTAACAATGACACTACCCAAACATATCCGCCTGATGACTGACAGTATGTTGGATACAAAAAACGGCAAAGTCTTTCTACTATATATATTTACAGTACAGCCGCCGTGGACTGGTCACTTTCCACGGGTGGGCAATACTTCTACGGAAGCAATAATATTAGATTCCAAACCAATAATAGGAATAATGATTAAACATTTAATTAATGAAGCACCGGGTACAACCCGGTGCTTCATTAATTAAAATTGTTTTGATGTTGATTTTTATTACCTGGTAAACACATCCGTGGACATTACTGTCCAAGCGTGGATTACGATCAGTACACGGAGACTGTATTGTAAGGCAGATGTAACACAACACAAGAAACGAGGCTGAAACAATAGCAGTCGATTCAGAATAAAGACAGAAAACAAAATTGTTTTCGTGAAAACTGAAAAATTTGTAAACAACAACCATGCAAAATATCTGTAAAATCAACAAAGATGCCTTTCCCATTTAGCTTAAACAATATTTAGTTCTAAACTTCAGAATATAATGATATAAATATAGGACAACAGGTTGCGGATTCGATTGTAAGCTTGCATGCATTTTTATAGCCATTTCCACAAACCAAATAGAATAAGTCAAGTTTGCTGTATAGAACGCATGAGCATGTAAATAGAGTATAGAGATGACATCCCTGGAAGTACCGAATATCGACACCCAATCTCAGGAAGGTACACACGTGACATCGTATTTTATCAGCCACCATCGAAGAACATGCTTTGAAATTCGGCTAAAAAACTAACAGACAATAAATGAAAATAGGTTATATCGGGCAATAGAGGAACTAGTAACTGCATACAGCATACGCATATCGCAACCTTACATCGACATGCTAGCATCTGTAGAAAATCTACGATTTTTGGGATGTTTCCCGTTTTAACTACCTCTCAAATTCGAGTGTACAACACCACGAGTAGTACACATTGTCTTAAAATATTCGGAAATAAAGATACCGCCCTTCAGAACCGGAACCTTCTGGTGGCAAGGATATACACCCTTCGCTTTTGACACCGATGTTCTGAAATTACAATACATAGCACATCAAAAAATACTCTATTACCTAAATAGTAGCCAGTCTAAAAATTGTCATGTCTTTAAAGATGTTATCAATACACTTCATCGATAGTGCACCTGTCTTCAACCGCTGCTAAATCTTATGGTGCCTTGAATAAGCTGGGAAGTTTGATGGTTGCTTGCTGCTGCTCGGCGGATCTCGCCTGGTACTCTGGTAATACACAAACACACATAGAATTCATTTCGTCCGTTTATATTCATAGGCTGAAATACAATTCCGGAAAGGTTAGATGGAATGTTCATACCCCATCCCAACATACACCCTAGCTCGGCAATATACAATTTTCCACAATTAACCGCAACTATCATTTCGCACGGGGTCTTGTTCACACGAAAACTAATTACTTTGGGCTATTTTCTTAACACCGGAAATCAAAAGCACCGAGTTTTTTTTTTTTGTTTAGATTTTTTTGCGGGGAATATGAGACTAAATCCCCTCTCCGTAAACACAATCACCAAACTAAAGGGCTTGTGTCATGGATTTCTACCATAAATATATCGCCAGGCTGAAATTCCACCGCGTGTTTTGGTGGTCATCCGCGCACCACCTGGCGTTTAAATATGACTTTCAAACACGAAAAATATTCATTATTCCAATTTACATCATGAATAACAACCGATACTTACGAAAACATGCATCATGTAGCACTTCGAAAATTATCGGATAACTTACCAAATAAATAATGCTCAATTTTAATATCACATTTTTATTTCTTTTTTCTTATCAGGGGACAACCATTGGTGCAATTGTTAGTACTGGTATAACTGCCTGGTTATCGTTTGGCAGTGCCTTTTCCACAAAGATACCTGCGGCGCCTACACTTCCTCCTGTTTCGATTGACGGGTGCATTGTACCAAATAACACATTGACGATGAGTACTGATATCACCTACTACACATCCTCTACAATAGCAACTACAGCCAGGTAATACGCAGTCGAACAGCTGATAGATGACATATTTATTTATTTATTGACTTTCAATTACATCTTAGACAGATCAGGGCCACCTCGTGTCAGTTTCACGGCTTGAAACAGGATAAAACCACCGAGCAACGTCAAGCAACTGTCACACTCCCCGTATTACTCCCAACACGCAAGGTTAGCATTGGTTGATGAACAGTGCACCATCGAAGTGTAGTGCACCTTAGTACACAACACTAATTTGTTCCCAAATAGGCAATCAGGATTAAGTGTCTTGCCCAAGGATACATCACAGGTACTCCTGGTGGGAATCGAACTGTGAATATTTCGGTGTGACGTCTACTGGCACATAGACAACATCGGAACTCAGGGGACGATTTTCAGCTACAGCTACAGATTCAAATTGAAATTGCGGCGCACGATTTGTAGAAAATTCCAGGAAAATTTCGTTTCTGTTTAAAAATAGTCCATCAACGATTTCTGTTCCGCACATCTGTGCGAAACAGATTTTCATTTTCCGCGTAGTTTAGTGTTGCTGCAGGTGGGGATTTCATAGAACAGACGTGTAATAATATATAAAACCTGCAAATGTGTGTTTAAAAGTATCTTCCTAGAACCATATGCTTTTTACAGATCTCACTCTGTAGAAATTATGCAGGGCGATTGAAAATGCCGACAATCAAAATGTTCAGCAAGCTTTGCCTTCCCGCATTGTCTTATTATAGTTGTTTAATCTGTTGTTTAAGGTCAAAAGATGACAGCCTTCTTTTGCAGGCGAGATGACAGCCTTCTTTTGCAGCTTCGAGACACAATCTTATGAAAAAGAAAACCCAAATCTGCCTCAGATGTGCATATCTCGGAAATATCATAACGGTTTAAAAGACTAACCTGGTTCTAAATGCTACAATAATAAATAAATGTCTTGTGCTTTTGACTGTCAGCATATCATAAATTTTCATACTGCAAATATAATTGTCGTATTTTGTGTAACTGGCTTTACCTTGTCGGGCGACATAAAGTTATGTTTGATTTTTGTTTGGGAGCAAAAGAGCACGCGACATTCTATGCAATCAAGGGAGATAAATCCCATTTGAAAATTGAACGGAGAAGAGGTGTGCGTTTTATGGTTAAATATCAACACGATGAGAATCTACCAACAACCACATCTGTCTTGGAACATGTAGTATTTCATCGAAATTTGTTTAACTTCGCCACAATGTTTACAAATGCCGTGACCTGTCGAATTGTACGGTCGTATCTCGTGTAAGTATCATTTTGGTCCAATCATATCATATCTGCTGAAAAGCCCCTGCTCGTTTGCTTCATATTTTGGAAAATGTTCCACAATTTACAAGTCCCACCCCCACCTCTCCCTAGTGAACAGAAGGAATTTTACCCTCAAATTAACAGGAAGCCGACGACTTTAATAGACAATAGACAAATTATAATTAATCTCCCCTATTGTCAACTTACAGAATATATATCTAGTCAATGGTTCGTTTTCTTCGATCAAGTAGACATTTTTGTTCTGATCTTCTCACGAAAATGGTAAAGTATACAAATCCATTAAGTGGGGAGATAACGGTTGGAGACTAGATAGATGCTAGAGTGATTTAGAAAGTTTCACCTACTAAATGAGGCGTCATCAGGTGACTTTGGGACTCCTTTACATGCTTATCCCCACATTTGATGAACTTTTCTCGCGTAATGTCCTGAATGTTGATCGTCTCATGTCCAATGAGGCCGGAATAAACTGAAAATAACTTGTCTCGCCTCGAATTGATCTTAGTATTTCGGATGGGTTGGGGTCGTTGGGCGTATTTCTCATTTATGCAGCTGACGTCGAAACAGACATGGGGTCTCGACCTTATTCAAAGCGGCTACTGAACAGCATTTACTCGGCAGCCACCATTCACAAGCACGCCGATAGCTACATCAGTTTCCCCAAAGATCATGTAAAGATGAGCTTTCTGAGGAATTCATTAAATTTTGTAATAGCGCTGGTCGATTATCCGTTGCACTGAGTAAATGCTTATGTCCATATATTTCTAGAGAAAGGAGCAATCCAGGTTGTATGCAGTCAACAGCTGCCATGGATTCTGCAGTCAACTGGTTTATTCCGGAAGCAGACACTAAGCTCGTCGTAGACCTGGGTCGGCTGAAACCTTGTATTAAAATTCTCAGATTTTGTATGTTGATTTTCGGGGCCTCATCTCGCTACCGGCATAGATCTTCAGGATGCATACTTCCATGTTCCCACCCACTAGGCATCATAGGCGTTTTTCATGTTCTCGTTCCAACGCTTCGCGTATTAAATAAATTAACCTAGTTCATCGGAAGGCTTACAAATCAGTTGATAACATATCATCGATGCATTCTTCTTTGACTTTTCGGCCCATCTCCACGAAATCCCGCAAAAACACACGAATCTGACTTTTTTGAAGCCACATCGATAGATCTAAAAGCATATTTTGAGAAATCGGACCTTACTCTTCCCCAAACGTTTCCGATTTGAGAATAACTTCATCACTCAATACTATATGGAGTGGATCTCCCTCGTCAGAGCAACTGTTTCAATGATGTTTGAGAGGATATTCTCTTAGGTGACTTGTGCTACGATCTGGAAATTCTCCCATTTCATCGTTCTTTGCATCACACTGACAGATCTTATATCGTTACGCACACAACCAGGATCAAACAGATTAACACACCATAAAGAGTTGTTAGCAATCTTTCTGAGTCTGAACATCCCCCTATTCGCATCATCATATTATGAATCTGTCAGATCATCCGTCAGATGTGGTCGGTGTGGTGTGTGTCAGGAGTAAATTGGGTACTCGTTGGATTCCATGCAACGACTGGTGAGGGAATTGCATCCCCAAGCGCTTGTGCGTTCAAACATTTAAATGACCTATATACACATATATATGCTATTAGGCACATTATAGGTTGCCTCAAAGTGTTAGCGACTCTCAAAAATGTAACTGCAAGATCATTTCATTGGAATGGACTTCGATCAGACAGATCTTACCAGGAATGGGAAGCGCTTTACATCGCCCTCTTTGAAACAGCATCGAGCAGCCAAGTAGACACGTTCATGTCTAAGTAGTCAGCTCATTACAGAATGAATGCGATTTTCTCAATGAGATCAATCAACATCATCTGGACCAACGTCTCAGACCACCAGTCTAAGTTTAAATTCCACGTTGTTATGATATGCAAACAGTCTGACCCTCAAATAGGTCATCGCTTATATTGGGTTTCACTAGTATGGTATATTTTAGTTGGCTGGAAAAGCGAACCTACGGATATGTTCTGAAAGATTGAATAGGACAAATTTCCTACAAATTCATTTTCAGTGAATCAAAACTAAAATTGATGCTCCATCGAGACTTGATTTGATCGACATTTTATGTACATAACAATCCGAGTGAAGACTTACCACAGTCGCAGTGTTATGATTCTCATGGATAGTTTCCTAAATTATGTTAATATGTTGATGTTTTCAATGGAAATTTAATACTTATTGGTTGGAATATCTATAACCGAGGCAGGGAAAATATACGTGTATCTTTGTACGTTCATCACGATCGAAATGTATTAATTTGTACGATGCGACACGTTCACGATCACATCGTCACTTTTCCTGGTTTTTACAGTGTTTGCGGTAGACGAGGCATCGTGGGTTTAACGTTCAATTCTCTAAACGATCAACGTGAGTCAAGGTGGGCCAACTCAGGAATTTTGACAAACTCTATCAAATTCCTTCTCTAAAAAATTCACTTTTTGGTGGGCCAGAAAGATCTGACACGATCGATCTCGGGAAAACACTCACCTTTTCGCAGAGGTAACACGGATCCGCCATTTAGGTGAATTTTTCGACAGAATACCGTAAAAAACGACACCACCGGTGCGGATGGAGACCAGCGATCCAGCGTCGATTCCCGCAGAAAAACGGAGTTCGAATCGAGAGGGTGAATTTTTCGGTGAGCCCGAACTCTCCGGCGATGACGTGGTGAGGTTTTTGGCAAGGAGAGAGAGATAGCTCGCCGAGTCGAGTCCGTCAGCTCCGGTCCGCGATTATGTGGATATTGCGAGTTGTGAGACGTAAGGGGAAAACCCCAAAATATAACTGACTTGGGGAAAAGCCCATATGTATGTGAGACTGAGTTAATATTTAAATAGATATCATTTATTTTTTTTGGTCGGTGGGATCAATTTTTTTCTCAGAAATGTTTTTTTTTCAAAATGCGCGAGTCGAAATAATTGTATGCAGAGGTATTCAATTATTTTTGTGAATTTATAATGAGTTTAGATCGTGTTGTGAATTTATAATGGGGAATTATGAATTCAATAACTGACTTGACTATTGAAGGAGGTAAACAAAATTTTAATCGTTTCTATTCTACTGAAAGGACCGTCATAATCTCATGAATGAAATAAACCATTAGGCAAGTGTTTTTTTCTTTGTGAAATGTATTATTATGATCGGTATGTATCGCCCGTTTTTCTTCAGTGAACTTGAAGTCAAATGAATAAGTTTGCTTGCTATTTATCGTTGGTGGGATGAATGGTGATAAAAATGCGCGCCGATTTTAAAAACGACATATTACTACTGACTGTGGAGGAAAACCCATGAAATGCACGTCAATCTCAAGCAAGATATTTTTCTGACTTCAGAAAAACCCAAGATATTTCTGACTTGGGGAATTACTGACTAGGGGAAAACCCAAGATATTTCTGACTAGAGGAAAACTCATATGTACCTAAAAAAATATTTTACAATTGATAATTCACAAAAAAAATCGAAAAATTACCAAATTTTTGGACAAAAAAAAATATTTTAATGATAAGAAGTAAACAAAAAAAATATCTTTTTACATTAACAATTATTATTATAATAAAAAAAAATACACTCACAAAAAATTTTTGTCATTAAAGAGAAAAAAAAGACTTGTCAGAAAAAAAAGTTGTTATTTTTTACATATATAATAAGAAGTAGAAAAAAAAATCTGGGCATCAGGGATGAACGAAGATTCGAGATGGTGAATCTAGTTTTTCGATGGATTTTTCAGCGGGGAAAGGATAGCTCTCAGGAAAAGGATAGCTTTAAAGTTAAAATGCTCATAACGGACGCGAGCATATGATAAAAAAGGAGAGAGTTAGTTCATTATAGATATTAAATCTCAATTCAAAAAGTTTATTAAAGTATTTATCATGAACTAGTACTCATTTTTTTCTGTTTTTTTTTAATTTTTTTATCATTAAAGAAAACAAAATAAACAAAAAAAAAATATATAGTAAGAGAAGTTTAACAATTCACAAAACTTTTTTGAAAAATTAAATAAAATTTTTGAAAATTAAAATAAATATTATATATATACATATTAAATAAAAAATTTTAACAGATAAAAAAATGCCAAAAACAAAAAAGCCTACCGCAGAAAAAAGTTATATTTTTCTACCAAATCCGAGTTGAAAAAGTACTGTAGAAATCTAGGAATTAAAAATTATAACCGTTACAAAACCAAAGAGCTATTGATTGAAGCCATACATAAGGAGACTTGTGATCTATCACTGGTGAAATTACAAGCCAAAGTGCATAATTCGTTGAAATTGAAAGGTGTCAAATACATGAAAAAGACGAATTAATAAGTCATTTGCTCGACGGAAAGGGAATGGATGAAAGATCTGCAGTAGTGACAAAAACAACTCGATTCGCGAAAAAAGGATCAGAAGATAGCGACAACAAAACAACGTCAACAAACGACCACGGAGAAAACTAAGAAGAAGAAAAAGATAGCCATTAAACGAAAAGTGGTAGGGCAGCAGAAGGTTTCGAAAAAGAATAAAAAAAAGGAAAAGTGACATGGTTTGAGATGACGATTCATTAGAAAAAATAAATGATGGATGCAATCAAGAGAGCGGTGAATGAAAAAAAGGATATCGATGCTATAATGGATATCGTGATCGTAGCATCGAAAAAATCATCACCAATTTTGATAGAACGAGACGAAGCCATCAAAGCCATTGGTTTAAGACATTCGACGTGAAAACGGGTCTCATGAAAAAAATCAACCCCGAATCGCTTATGGAACGGGTGAAGGAAAGAGTGTTGGATTTAATTCGAAAACATCTAGGTAAGGGTTTAAAAATAAGCATGATCTTGTATTGTCTGATGAAAAAGGTCGACCCGAAAACGGGTAAGATACTGGAACGAGATGCCTTTTTCCGATCTAAAAACGAGATTGTGTTCAGAGATGACGAATTAGTTGACGTTAATAACGTGATGAAAGACAAGATGATGGAATCTATGGCTACTTTTCAAAACAAGGGAAGTAATTGGACGTCCGAGAAGTTATTGAATCTCGAGATTTATATGGATAGACACGATTCTTTGAAAGCAACTTCCTACATAAAATTACCTTATTTCCTATTTAAAAAAAAGCTGTGATCAACGTGAAAAATGAAGATGATAATGAGTGTTTCAAATGGGCAATCACATCGGCCTTGTATCCCATAGAAAAGCACGCTCAGAGAGTTTTCACGTACTCAGAGACTTGTAAAAATCTCCATTGGACGGGGGTTGAAAGATATCAGAGATTTCGAAAAGTTGTCGTGAACGTCTTGGGATACGAGGGAGACAATAACAAAGGAGTAGTCTATCCTCTCAGACTGACTTCACACAAAGAAAGGAAAAGGATTGTTAATTTGTTATTAATTTTAGAGGGTGACAATCAACATTATTGCTGGGTTAAAAATATGAGAGAGATTTTTCTGTCTCAACTGCATAAATTCGTTCCATAGTCAAAAATCGTTGATGCGTCATCGGGAATATTGCAGCGAAAAGCAAGGCATTGCCGTTGAAATGCCTAAACCTAACACTTACGTGGATTTTCACAACTACAAAAAACGATTAGAACCACCATTTGTCATCTACGCCGATTTTGAATGTTTCACCGCGAAAATAAATTCTTGCCACCCTGACGAGCATACGAGTTATGCTGAAAAATATCAGAAGCATGTACCTTCGGGCTACTGTTATTAAGTGAAATGTTCTTTCGACGATCGAGAATCGTCGGGTCCATTCGTCTATACTAAACGTTCCGATGATGACGATGTGGCTCAAAAATTCATAGAAAAGTTAGAATCGAAAATTCAGATATTATACGACAGATTTAAAAAACCTAAAGACATGATCATTACGTCAGAGCAACAGTGAGAATACAACGAAACCATCGAATGTCACATTTGTAGACAATTATTCGATAATAATTCTGAAAATAATAAAAAAGTTAGAGATCACGATCACTACACCAGTCTGTTTCACGGCCCTGCTCACAACAAATGCAATTTAAGATTTTGAGATGCTCAATTCTATCCGGTGATATTTCACAATCGCTCGGGTTACGACAGTCACTTGTTCGTGAAAAATATGGGTTTTAGCAAGAGGGAGTGCAAAATGATGAAAAATAAATTTCATTCACTAAATGTAAAGTCGTCGATAAAAAGAGAGTCATCGATAGTTTGAATGAGGAAATGAGTCCCATCCATAGAGAGATACGTTTCATCGATAGTTATAAATTTATGTCAACCAGTCTGGCAAATTTAGTCAACAGTTTGAATGGGGAGAAATTTAAAATCGTGAGTAAACATTTTAATGATCGACTAGAATTGGCGGACGTTATGTTGAGGAAAGGCGTCTATCCTTATGATTACATGAGCGATCTCGAAACATTCGACGACGTCGCTCTACCTCCTAAAGAAGATTTTTATTCGAAATTATTCCAGTCTCACATTTCCGACGGTGATTATGAACATGCGCAAAAAGTGTGGACATTATTTGACATGAAATCCATGAGAGAATATACCTCTATTTGAAAATTGACGTGCTTCTATTGGCTGACGTGTTCGAAATTTTCGACGAGTGTATCGTCGACATTACAACCTAGATCCGGCGTAGACATGTTGCTCATGTTCGAAAAAGCTGTGAGGGGTGGTGTCTCTATAATTTCTACTAGATATGCCAAAGCTAATAATTCTCACATGGGAAAATCTTTAGATTCGGAAAAACCGAGTAAATACATACAGTATTGGGATGCCAATAATTTGTATGGTTGGGCCATGAGTCATCCTTTACCGATCGGACATTTCAAATGGGTCGAAACGTTGGAAGAAAAAGAAAAATGGAGAGACTATCCTTGTATTCTAAAGGTTGATTTGGACTATCCAAAAACTTTGCACGATCTACACAACCATTATCCGCTAGCTCCCGGACGAATAGAAGTGAACGACGTCGAAAAACTCGTTCCTAATTTAAATTACAAATGCAAGTATGTGGTCTACTGCGAAAATCTGAAACATTACATCAATCGCGGGATGAAATTGATCGACGTGCATAGAATCATTCGATTCGATGAGGAACCTTGGATGAAAAAAATACATCGATCTCAACACGAATTTAAGAGTGCAGGCCGAGAGCGACTTCGAAAAAGATTTCTTCAAACTCATGAACAATTGCGTGTTTCGAAAATCTATGGAAAACATTAGGAATAGAACTAACGTTCAACTCGTCACGTCTGAAGAGAAGTCTAGAAAATTAATCACAAAACCCAATTATCAACATAGAGCCATATTTGATGAAAATCTAGTGTCCGTGCACATGCAAAAGACGCATCTTAGGTTCGATAAACTCTGTTATCTCGGAGCAATCATCTTAGACATTAGAAACAATTGATGTACGAGTTTCATTACGATTACGTCAAAGTGAAATTCGATTCGAAAGCTAAACTATTCACCAACAAGGACAGTTTAGCTTATGAAATAGAGACTAGAGACATTTATGAGGACATAGCATCAGGCGTGAATGAATGGTTCGATACGAGTAATTATCCTGATGATCACCCGTCGACGATTCCAAAGAGTGTCAATAAAAAAAGGTGTTGGGTAAATTTAAAGACGAGAGCAGTGGAAGACAAATTACCGAATTCGTGGGTTTGAGACCTAAACTGTATGCTTATCTCACGACGGGGAAGAGGTCAATAAATGTAAAGGCATTCAAGCATGTGTGGCGAATAAAAACATCGCTTTCGAGGAGTATAAAGCCTGTCTTTTCGAAAATTCGACGGTGTATAAAAAGATGGCTACGATTCAAAGTGAAATGCATGAGATATACACCAAAGAAATCAATAAGATTGCATTGACTGCCAATGACGATAAGAGAATTATATGTCCGGATAACATACACACTTTTGCACTCAGACATTATTCTGCGATAATTCAACAAAATCGAGAGCCCGAAGACGTCGAAATGTCGTAAGTTAAAAAAACACTCGCGAGTTTTTATAAATTAAAGAAAAAAGAATAGAGAAAGAAAAGAAACACAAATAAATAAAAAACAAGAATAAAAACAAAAAAAAAAACATATTATGAATAAGAAGAAAATAAAACGCATATCCGTAGAAGGTGTTGTCTTACCTAACGAACCCCTATCCAACATTGATCTATCGAAACTGGCAAAAGATTTAAAAATCAAACATTTTCGAGGTGTGTTTTCGAGAGATGCCTTGCCAAGAAAAAAAGACTGCGATTCGAAATGTAGAATTTTAAATCTGGACGATATCGGAGGTGAGGATATGCATTGGGTCACGTGGTTTTCGAATTGGAATAAAAATTATTATTTCCATAGCTATGGAATCTCACCGCCGATAGAAATAAGGAACTATTTAACGTCAATTATTTACAATACAGAATGAGTGCAAGCACCGGATCAAGTGTTTTGCGGTCATCTATACCTCTATGTTCTAAAGAGATGGTCGGAAGGAGATCACTTTCAAGATATTCTCAATGATTTACATTAAAGAACATTTGGGGGGGGGGGGGGATATATATATAGAGAGAGAGATATAATAAAAAAAAATGTTGGTTGCATTAATTAAAAATAATAAAAAAATTATATAATAATAAAAAAAAAAAAAACAAAACAAAAACATGACAGTCAATAAATTCGGTCGCGCTGACGATAATGAAGGTTCCTCTAGAAAGAAAAGAAGAACCACAGTCAAAATTGTTGGTAACTTTGCCACTTGGACGAACGATACGTTCAAAGATACAAACCTTGACAAGAGCCTTTAAATTTAAACAATAAGAAAATCTACAATCTTCCCGAACCGAACGACCAGTCGGATGCCGTGACTAAAAAATACGTTCTTAGAGGAGATAAAAATTTCCAGCAGATGATGAGAGATAATTACGTGAATAAAGCCATGACGGACGATCTCGACTTGAAATCTAAACGAGTGGAGAACGTAGCGAATCCCAGAGATTCGACCGATGTCGCCACTAAAAGATATGCAGACGACACTCATGGGACACTCAGTAAACATCTGAGAGAACGCTACGTTCCTAAAGTGATGCAGTTCGAATTGAACGCGAATTCTAACAAGATAACTAACGATGCGGCGACTAAAGAATATGTAGACTTGGAACTGAGAAAGAATAACGTCGACGAGCTAAAAATGAAATCGGATCTGGATGCGGGATTCAATAAGATATTGAATCTGTCTGCGATATGGATGAAGACTCGACGTTAGTCAATAAAGGCTACGTGGATTCTGCCCTACTGGATTCTCAATCCTATCTAGAATCTCAAGTTGACGACTTATATCTGAACAAACAATCTGGAGGAAAAATGGAGGCCGGTATCAACATGAATGGTCACAAACTATTCGGTCTCGATGACGAGCTGGAATGCGATTCCAGTGCAGTCAGAGGAAAGTTCTTGGAAGAAAATACAGTTTGGAGAAAAGGTGGTATGATAGAAGGCAATATAGACATGGGAGGACACGCACTGACGAATCTGCCGGATCCCACTCACATGACGGATCCTTGCAATCTGATCTCCATCGTGAAAAAGATAAAATACGACAGACAACTGGTCACCATCTGGGCCGAGGAGAGCGGTGCGTTAGATGAGGAAAGCCTAATGGTCTTTCAGAAGTCAGGGTAGCGGACCATTGCACGGTCTGATAGGATATCCCATGCCTATAGGAGGTGATATCATTCGAATGAGTCTAACTTCTACGGACTTGAGCGAAAATGCAATCGTCAATATTGTGGTGAACAGCTCAGAATGTGAGGAGAGTTACAGTGTCGAAAAGATGAAGGAACAACATTCGAACGCTAGCATCTTCAGTAAGCTTCTCAAAAGGGGGTGGGGGATAGGATCAATTTCAAGATGAAAACCAATAATTCTCAAGCTGCCACTTCAGTGGTCTCTCTGTTGATCGAACTGAACCCTAAAATAAACAGCGAGTGAAAAAAAAAATTGAAAATAATAACAAAACAAAAAAAAACAAAAAATGAACGACGATGAAAAATTGATACAATATCTCAAATGCAAACAATTTTTAACTCTCGAAAACCTGAGAAGCAAGAAAGATAAATTGTGTTTGATATCGTGTTTCTCGTCTTATCAAGGAGGAAATCTAAAAGACGTTTCTAGGTTCAACAAACTCTTACGGACATTATTCTTGCTTAAAAAATTAAGCAAACAGCAAAGAATATTTCGTGAAGGTATAAACCGTTTCAAAATTGTGTAGGGGAGACAACTCCAAAAAAAATCTATAATTGGATTTTGAGAATAAATCAATATCTCAAAATCTAATTATATTTTTTTGTTTGTTTTTGACATTCTGAACTTGCATAAAAAATTGTTATTTGTCTGAAGCAGATTTCAAGGTCAATCTCCAATCGAAGTGATTGCTAGCCGTTGGAATACTAGCCGTATCACACTGTCTCATTCTAAATCCCACACGCAATTTACTCTTCGATTCTATGATCTTGTAGAGACGTACTTTCTCCACTACTGAAGGCAATACATGCGGAACAAGCCAAGATATCTTGTTCAGATGTATCTTACATGCACCGGTCGCAGCGGTCTCATAATGGCTTCGTCGTTTCATTTTCGAATCAACGTCAGATTGTGTTTGAATCCATAGAGAATCTTATTGTAATCTTCCGCGAAGCCAAATATGTGTTTCATAGGTATCCCGAATGAAAACGTTCCATTGGGTCTCGATGTGTTGACGACGTAATTAAATCTCAGGGCGGCACCAGTATTGGATGCCTTTTGTGAAGAGTGACTTATAAGAAGTGATTTTCACTCGATCGCAAACTGGAAATTTCGGTTTTTTGGACTCCTTCTTGATCTTGGTCCTTTTGGGATAGAGATTAGTGAAGACGCATTTTTCATTTCAAGGATTGCTAGCTTCCACGGGAGTCATCTTGATCGATCTATGTTGCGTATTGTTGTATTCTTCGACCAGTTCGTCTGGAACGTTGATATATTTCTTGAATCTTATTATCCGTGAAATACTTGTTCAATTTTTCCTCCGTGGTTCTATTCCAACGTTCGATCACATTAGCTTTCCCTTCGTTTTCGAGGGAATAGAGGTCGACCAATGGATGAACGTGACTGTTGCAAAATTCCTTCCCTTTGTCCACCCACAATTTATCCGGTTTTCGAAAAGACGATGCAAATATGCTCTCCAGAGCCTCGGCCACGCAAGCTCCCGACTTATTCTTCAGAGGTCTCATCCATCCGTATTTCGAAAGCACGTCGATGACCATCAGTATATACTTAATGCCCTTATTCCATTTCGAATGCGATTTCATGTCGACTAGATCGGCCGACCAGATCTGATCCAGACCCTTTACAAATACCCTTCTCCTTCTAAATTTACAGGCTTGTGTAGTTCATTCGCCAATGCATTGGTAATAATGTTTTCTGGACATTCTTCTTTTATGACCCCATCCGAATCGACTTTGGGTACCGATCACTTTACTGACCAACGAACGCTCGAGTCTCTCTCTCCTAATGGGATTTGGTATATTTTTCAACATCGTCAACATGTTTTGTCGCAGATTTGATTACGATTCTCGATGTCGGGATATTTAGCATAGCACAGATTGTGAGTGTAAGTGGCCTAATCCACCCTATTGATGCATTTGCACCAAGATTTAGGTGTCAGATCTCAATTCAATCTCTTATTTAATTTAGTGCCAGGTCCCGTGAATTGATGTCCTGGCAGATGCATTTCGACGGGTAGATTATTAATAAATTTATTCATCAGACCAGCTCCACGTTTGATGAATTGCGTTTTTGTTGAACTACACATTTTACACATTCCACGAAGCATGGGACTTTTATTTTTTGTCAGTACTTTTTTAACGTTAACCGTATCAGTAACTCTCTTGCATTTAACGCAATACATTTTTTTTTTTCGTATATATATATATTTTAATTCTTTTTTTTTTCGTATATATATATTTTAATTTTTTTTTTTTTAATTTATATATAAATTTTTTCTTCTTCTTCTTTTATATATACATTTTTTTTCAATCGACTGCTTCTGGAATCTTTTTGGGATTCAATAATTTATGAAACGATTGTTTCGCTTCTTCCCTACCTTTTTCCAGGAGAGAATCTTTCAATTCTTCCTTTAAAATCTGACGACTCTTGATTCTCATCTTCACTTTCATGACTTTGTATTTTTGTTTTTCATTCAATATGTCGACGAATTCGCCATCCGAAATCCTACCATCTTTCAATGCCATAGAGATCTTATCCGACACGGAATTGATCTTTGCATCAGCCAAAACGCTGATGTTTTCATGTTTCTTGGCCTTCATGGATAATTTCTTAGAGAAAAATGTTCCGATCGTACTGACGAATCCGGCAGTCAAAGCCAATCCTTCTATGGCCAACACGACAGGAAGAGCAACGAGGGCGGTAGACAATAGACTGATTCCAGCAACGTTCAAACCCATAGAGATTGTGATGAGAGTCAAATCCACACCACTCATGAATTTCTCTAATCTCGAATATTTCTTATTGAGCGAACAACGAGAATCTCGTTCTTGCATTAGATACGATTGAATTCTATTGATTTGTTCGACTCGATACCTCTGTGCCTAATCGTTGTTATATTCTGGTGGTGGTAGAAGAGGTACCGTAGGCTCCTCTAACGATGGATAGATGTTTTTACTTTGAAGTTCCATTTTTATTTCAATTTTTATTTTATATCTATTATTATATATTTTGTATGTATTTTTTTTTCACTCTTTATTATTTTAACCAAAAAAATATTTTTTTTAGTGGTTGTGGCGATCGTCGTCGTTAGAAGGATACGGTGAATAACACACATCATCATTGTCGTCGTCGTCAGGAAGATATGGGAAATGACACATAATGATTTTTAATAACTTTTGACAAAACCAAGCTCTTTCTTTCATGGAATTGTTCATCATAATTAGTATATAAAAAAAAAATTCTCTATTATAAGTTTGTATTTTTTCTATTATTATGAATATTATAATTTTTTTTTTAGTTTCTTATATATATAAAAAAAACATTTTTCCATTAAATTCTAGCGATCTTCCCCCTTCCAACAAATATTCTAAAATGCATTCCCTATCTTCGGTGGTTAGACTTCGATGTGCTAACTTCAATTCTTCTGATTTTGTAGGCTCGTGTTCTCCAACACAAGACACAAATTCTCTCCAAGATTTGATCATGTCATCACGTCAGACGTATTCCAATGCAGGCATGAAATACATGGTGATGGTATCTTCCCATTCCATCAGAAGACACTAATGATCAATGTGATTAAATTCTTTCTCCTCTCGACAACTGGGACATCTTTCGTTCAAGACATGATGAAGTTGTTCATTCACGCACAGCGCTCTTCGAAGAAACCAAGCTCTCGATTCCATGGAATCATTCGGCATAATTTATATATATAAAAAAATGTTTCTATTCTTATTTTTTTTTCTCTATTATTTTGTTTTAGTATTATTTTTTTTCTTTCTCTTTTATATATATTTCGTTTCTTTTTAATAACAACATATCTATTCATCTCATCATCAAACGAATGAATGAATACTTCTCGTCTATTATGATCGTGCTTTCTTTTTTGAAAGTTGGAGTCTATGCCTCTCGTATTTTGATAAGACCATTACTTTTTTGCCATTAGAATCATACGTGGAATATTGTTTTCTCTTCTTTTTTTCCTTTTTTTTTTAATTTTTTTTTTTTCAATCATTATTTTTTTTTTATAATAACATACCCAAAATGGATATATTCTTAAACGGCGAATTCTGACCAAACAATAAACCTTCACCAATCAGTTCCACATTCTTTCCGGTCTTCATATAGAGACCGTCTCCGTGGAAAGCATTGCCACCTTTTCTCATGGATGTTAGATACAATCCTTTACCTTTGGCATCGACACGACACACGGCTCCTCCCTTCTTCAAAAATAGTCTGTTTCCCATTATTTTGTCGACTCCCGAACTAGCGTATCCCGAGAGAGCTCCCATGCCCAGAGCGGGCAACACCATCTTCGCGAGAATGGGTAATGCTTTAGTGGCGAATCCCGCCAATAGCAGTAAGAAACTGCCTTTCATTTTCAGATTGTAATCCAATTGAGTGGGACTCAATCTCACCAGCATTCCTGTTCAATTACAAATTGCTTTCTCCATCCTTTTGCTTTGAGTTTTAGTCCAGGCGATTCGATCGCTCCCGCCACTCGCCAGATCTTTGTAACTGAATTTAAATCTGACGGCCTCCCCTCCATGGTTCAATGCTCTGCGAAGTTTAGCTTTCTGTCCTTCAGATATGTTCACGTTTTTAATGATGTATCGACTGCTACTCATATTTGTAGTTGTTTTTTTTACTGGATTATATTTTTTTTTTTTAATTAGAAATATTACAAGTTAGTGATTTTTTTTTAATTATTATAAATGTTATAATTTTTTTAAATTTCTTTTATTTCTTACATAAATATATAAAAAAATGAAAAAAAAAAAAAAAAATTATTAAATAAAACCAAAAAAACCTTTTTTTTCAAATTATAGTATTTTTTTTTTTTTTTTTTCAAATTATATTTATTTTTATTTTTTATTTTTCATTTACTTTTTTTCATATCTCTCTGATGTGAAATCATATATTCACTCTCTCTCTGCAAAGATCTAACAGATCTCCATTCTGATCCGTCAACGTGGTTTCGATGCTATACAACATGTCCAGAATCATGGGTAGGTAGACGAGATTTCGAGGTCGCTCCACGATCTTGTAACCTGGAGAAACGTCCGGAAAAAAATGAGTAGATCATAGGCTGAGTGCTACCATCGACGTAACTTCCCGAGATCAAGTTGACATTCACTAAAATGCTATTGATTGCGAGAATGTCGACCATATTTTCGGACGCTGCGTGACCTCGATACATCATTCGATCGAATCTTCCGCACCAAAATCAACTCGAAAAGTATCTTCCAAGTCTAATATCATATGTAGGGTACTCGTACTGGGTGCAATTCTTATCATATTGCCTCCGTGACCGTCGGTCTTCAGTCTCATCTGGATGTGACAGTTCCGATCGTCTATGATGTAACTTCCTTTGGGAATTCGTATCTCGAACCAATCCACTCCGTTGGAATACTTGAACGAGTTATTCTTTTTGGTGACGTTGGGAAACGTATAGTAAGTCTCGAGATTAACCAACGCCATCTCGTATTTCTTTTCCTTCTTCAATTTGATGGAAGGTTCGAATTTAGTCGTGAATCGAGTCGTGTTGTGACTCACTATGATTTGAAAAGATTGTTTTGCAGCTGTATTCCCAACTATCTGTTCTGATAGATGATATTCTGACATTTATTATTATTATTATTATTATATATATTTTTTTATATTTTATCGATATTGTTTTTTTTTTTAAATTTCTTCTCTATTATTATTATTAGGAATATAAAAAAAATCGTCGAATCCACTTCGATATATTCCGTTGTTAAATTCGCTAGTCAAATTGATCACCACGAAATTGTGAAGTCCCTTGTCCCACACCTTCTTACAAAATCTCCTGAATTGTTCCCTACTCATGTCATTGGCCACGTGATCTCCATAGATGTGATTGAGATTCTTGAGATCCTGACGAAAGAGACACAGAAAATAAGCATTCTCCCTTATCGTCTGTCTGGGCAGTCGAAAATAATTCTGAGACAAATAGAAACAATCCACGTTGCTGTGATGTCCTCCAACGTAATACGATTCGCATCAATTCTGTCTCTCCAACAGTAGATCGTCGAAGATCATGAGATTCTAATTCTCCGACTTCAACTGTCTAGGATCGGGAACGTCATTGGCATTCTCGTAAAACTGACATTCCACGTTCGAACACTCCAAGTTTCTCTTGGTCAATTCTCTCGCCGTTCATTCCAATATATTCGAAGTCTCGCATCCTTCAAATTCGTCTCGTTCTCAACATAACATCCTTGGGTAATTTACGCATCATGCACTCTCAAAGCAATGTGTATTCCTGTTGAAGGAGACTCTTGCCAAAAACGAATGATCTATCGTAATCCAACCAACCAGGTCGCAACAATAGATTCATCAAGAGATTGGTCTTTCCGCAATTCGATTTTCCCACTATCAGACCTCTTATGCTCTTGGGAAAGAACTCGTCGTTCGACCTCTTGGTCATCACGTCATTCCAAGACATGTCTTTGATATTCATTTTTTTTTTGTAGTTTTTTTTTTTTTTACTATGTTTTGAATTATGTTTTTTTTCGAATTTTTTTTATATTTTAATTTCTATTTTTATATATATATATATAAGTTTTTTCTTATTATTTATAAATCACTTTCAATCCCGATCCTTTAGTCATTTTAGCCAAGTCTTGTATCGGTACGACATCATCATAGAAATCTCTCCAACTTTTCGGTTCGATTCTCGATCGTTTGGCAGGTTGTGGAGTTATCAATTTATTAATCAAAGCATCGGCGCCTCTCCTACCGGCTTCCGAAGCTATTCTACTGCTCGCTTCGGTCGCAGCTTTCTTAACCACATCGATCGCCGTTTTCTTTCCGATTTTGATAGCGCTCGGCACGAGCTGTTTCGCGGCATCGCCGGTGAATTTACGAGTTATAAATCGTATCCACGATGCCCGATCCACCGTAGATGTAAGATCTAGTGTATCCTCTGTTATTTATCACTAACATCTTTTTTAATTATTATTATTTATTATCATTTTTTAAATATATATTTTTATTTACTTAATATTTTTTTTTCTTTTCTCGTACTATTTTATTGTTTCAAATGATTCATCAACTTTTGATAATCTTTCTTAGGCAAGACCTTCTGCCTCAACAATTCGTCGCACACACTCACTATCTCGTTATTCACTCCGGTGTTACCGGCATCTCTGCTTGCCATCAACAAATTCAATCTCCCAACAAGGCATCAGGATCGCGTGGAAGAAATATCGTGTGGGTCATTCCCTTCCCACTCAATGATTTCACGAAATACTCATTCGCATTCCATATGCGTCCCACCACATGCTTCCACTTGGAACCTCTCCTATCCTTCGGTCTCGTCTCTTGGGGATCGCTGTTCTTCTTCATGGCGTGAGTCTGAACCTGAATGTCTCCGTAATTTTTGTAATCCTCCTCGGTGTAATCGCCAAGTCTCTTCTGAGAAAGCAGAGTGTGCCATCCATCGGTCATTTCGTATCTGTTCGGACCGACGATCAAATAGTCGCCTTCAAACCATATTTGCATGTCACCAACGAAATCATTATCACCTTCTTGACGAAATCCGTAAATCTCATCTTTTTCTCTACCGTCGTCAGATCTGGCGCTACTCGCATCGGTCTAGATCCTCTCCGGAGTGTTTTCGGACAAATTTCTCGGCGTAACACTACCGACGCTACTCGAATCGGTCTCGAGTCCCGGGACGAAATCGGAGAAAGTTCTCGGTGCTAAAGTACTAGGATACAAACCCATCCTCGGAGAAACTTCTTTTATGGGTCTCAATTCCTCCACGATCTCTTTCCCAGCTCGTTCCTGAACCTCGGTGACGGGTTTGAACAACTTGGTAGTCTCTCATCCTAATCCCAACTCTCCCAATCGTCTGGCCCTGTCCTGCACCTGAATATTCTCCTTACTCCGTATTAATTCGTGAACCTGCTCGTCCCTTCGCTTCGAATCTCCGATGTGTAGAAACATTGTTTTTTTTATTTATTTATTTTTTCTCTCTTTTTTATTTAATAAAAAATATTTTTTTTTGTATTCTTATTTATTTTTTTTGAATGTTGTTTTATATATATATCTTTTTGTATGTTGTTTATATATATTTAAAAAAAAACAATTTTTTTATCGTTCGTCTTACATACATATGGGTTTTTCCCCTAGTCAGATATATCTTTGGTTTTCCCCCTAAGCAGAAATATCGGGCGGCGGGAACGAGCGCACCTCACTGTTTTTAGACTCGGGCGAGTGATCTCTCTCTCCTTGCCCAAAACCTCACCACGTCATCGCCGGAGAGTTCGGGCCCACCGATAAATTCACCCTCTCGATTCGAACTCCGTTTTTCCGCGGGAATCGACGTTGGATCGCTGGTCTCCATCCACACCGGTGGTGTCTTTTTTCGACGGTATTCTGTCGAAAAATTCACCTAAATGGCGGGTCCGTGTTACCTCTGCGAAAAGGTGAGTGCTTTCCTGATATCGATCGTGTCAGATCTTTCTGGCCCACCAAAAAGTGAATTTTTGAGAGAAGGAATTTTATATAGTTTGTCAAAATTCCGGAGCTGGCCCACGTTGACCCACGTTGACCCACGTTGATCGTTTAGAGAATTGAACGTTAAACCCACGATGTCTCGTCTACCGCAAACACTGTAAAATCCAGGAAAAGTGACGATGTGATCGTGAACGTGTCGCATCGTACAAATCTATACATTTCGATCGTGATGAATGCGAATGCTCGAAAAAAACTAAGTTTTTGGGTGAGGTGCGATCGAGACAAAAAATTTAGTAGGCCAGGAATCTCGTTTCCACGCTACTGTGGGTAAACAAACAATCATTAGGAATGTCGAATTCTGAACAGAATTAGTCTGGTGGTCAGAAAGCTTGCATGGTTCCCTCAATCAAGATAAGTAGTGAAGGTATCGTTTCGATGTAACACAATTTCTCCCACACACACCTTTATTTTATCTGGTTCTGTCTCACACGTACAATAAAAAATCAGTTGGAATAAAAATCAACACAAATCAACTGGGGTTGAGTGAATATGGACCCAAATGGGTTCATATTAACTCAACCCAGTTGATTTTAACTGAAAGTAGAGTGTAGATGTAGGTTTTTGTCCAGAAGAGCGAAAAAACGCATATCTGTGTCAAACCTAATTAGTGTTTGGAACAAGATAGTAAGTTCATGTGTTATTCTAACGTTTAA
Organism: Pictodentalium vernedei; assembly: GCA_031216915.1. Taxonomy (NCBI): domain Eukaryota; kingdom Metazoa; phylum Mollusca; class Scaphopoda; order Dentaliida; family Dentaliidae; genus Pictodentalium; species Pictodentalium vernedei. Next base: position 230,396,469 of record CM062294.1, read on the forward strand.
AATGCCGGTGTTCTTGCCTTTTTCTTAGATACTTAAGCCATTCGACCAATTTCGGTTGAAGAGTTCAGATTGATGCTTTAGCAGTTATTCTTACGCACGGTAGATCCATTGTCGGTACGAATCGTTCTTCTTTATTAGATTGAAGATTATGAATTTCATAGGCCCAGGACACGCAGTTAATACCTATGTGGAACTTATTTTGTATTTTGCTTTATTTCGGAGGTTTCATTCTTAATCCCACTCGTAGAATAAATCTTTCATTTGAAAACACTATACGTTTATTCTGTATTTGTCGCTTGAATCGAAGCTCGAATCGAATCAAGCAAACTGTTCCAAATCGAATCGAATATCGAATCGAATCCAATCCCCAGTTGTTACAATATTACGGCCACCGTAGTCGTGCTGTCAATTTCCAATGTGAACCCAGTACCAAAAAGTACTGAATTATTCCGTACCACCCACACGCAGGTGCAAGCAGATGTACCTATCTGTCACTAGTATCTGAAAGGTGGGGCAGTGCCTACGCCCGATTTTCAGTGTACTTTCATGAAAACTAACACCTATAGAACGGGGCTCTGACCTATTGGCATTCAAAAATTCATTTTACAATAAATGTAACATGAGAGTGTACAATAAATTGGATAGCATGTAGGAATTACAAATAATGATATAAATAATGAACAAAATGTACTAATTTGGTGATACAAAAATTACAAGGAGAGGAGATAGCCAGATTGGCTGTCTACATGCCATCCCCTTAATGTAAAGTCGAATTTATATCTTGGAGATAAGCAAACCACAAACAAATAATTTGTCTCATTTCAGTAAATATTACTATTTGTCTTATAAACAGGAGGAATTGGCCAATTAAGTTCATAGTGTCCTGAGTATCCATCGCTCTCTGTTCAATTACTTGAACGGAAAAAAGAACCAGTACCAGAAGGCCTTCCCTCACAGAAGGCAACTAGAATGCGTTGCGAGGCGCAGCAGGGTGACAATCAACGATTTGTCAATGACACTACACAGATTGACATGGCGAGCGAGACACAGGATCAACAGACACAGATCCGTCCCTTCAACATGTTACTTCAGAATTGTGTCCGGTGAGACAATGTCGGGACAATATTTATAAGAAAATGATTAGGTATTACCAATGTGATCAAAGAAAGAGCCATATACCGAGTGCACACTACACGTCAAGCGCCCTCCACTGTGGCTACTGGTGACATTGTTAGGAATTTTCGACTAACATTGTGTTATCTAGTTAGATTGGATTTGATCGATCTCTTTCTTCGAAACCGAACAGAATCCAAAACGTTTGCCGGGACCTAGTTACTTTGAGGTTATTGCTTGTTTAACTTCATATTGGCCGAGATCAGGGCTGGGGTCAATTACATGTAAATGTAATTAATTACAATTACAATTACTTTTAATTTTTCAATTACAATTACAATTACTTTTAATTTCAAAGTAATTAATTACAATTACAATTACTTCATGAATGAAATTAATTACTTTTCAATTACTTTTAATCACTTTGGCAATATTTCATTAAATCGAAAGCTTCATAACCAGTATGCGTATGTATGAACTTTGTTTTTGTGCTATTGTTAGCAGGGAAAATGCATAATATAACTGAAGAAGTGAAAAAAGTTCAAGCCAAACTCTCTATTGTTATGAAATTAAGAATTGCTGGATTCTTAATTTCAGAATATGCTTACTTGGATAAATGTTGTGGGAATTATGAGGGGTTACACTCCAACATAATCAACTGAAAACAGTTAAGGAAAAAATAACACGCACATTTTATTGATTGGCCGAGGTATCAACTTGAGGTAATTTGATATACGTCTGAGACCTAAACTAATGATTACGTTTATGACAAACACCTCGTTTTAACTGAAGAATACAACTGGAAGAACTGCTGCAACAAATGTGTCCAAATGTGTCCATTTTGGATGTCCTTCAAGTCGATGAAGACAGATGCAGCCCTTTACTCTATCCGTTTATTTATTGATGTTTAGGGTCCGTTTCAGCGCCCATGGCTACATCATGACTTCCACAACGTATCAAGTCATGTTTAGCCAATCGTCTTCATCCTGTTATAGCGGATGGCTAGTACTTTAGATGGACACCGTTCATCGAGAAATGATGGAAAACATTCATTTTCCACTACAATCGAATCGGAATGATATATCTCCGTATTCGATATTATTTTTGATTCAGACAACTTATCGCATTGGGTTTGATAAACCAATTCCGTCGTATAGTATGTCTTGCACCAGGCAGTCTGGAAGCCCGTCGCCTCGAAAGTCTGTTGTTTGAGGTTGCTCAAAGTTTTGGAGCATTTCCCATGGTCGATGAATGAAAATTGCAGAAACAGGTTGTTCAGATATGGTAGTTACTGAAAGAAATTTGTTTTGGAACATTTTCCACTGAAATGAAGAGAAAGCAGTTTTACCAAAAAAAAATAAATATCCAAACTTCAAGTTAACGTTCCTGATCAAATTCAGATTTAATGCTCGCCAGGCTATATAAAGAGCATCTGGACATTTCAATACATATAAACAAAAATAAATACAACCCCAGTGAAGCCGTGAAATATATTTACTATAATGTTATTTTACATAATTTTAAGTTGTTTTACTCGAAACATATGATACTTGTGCGAATCCAGCATTCCTCTGCACATGTCCATTTTGCTTGTTTCTTCCTTCCTAACTTATCAGTCCACAGTCGTGTTTTGAAGGATAACAACCGATACATTCCAAAACAGTATAACAAGTTCTAGTTATTCAGGACAGGGTCGTAATTAAGGAAAGGTGTAAATAGGTCCGATCCCCACCCCAACGAAAACCCTGCATTGTATTATGCGTTGGTCATCACTGGGCATAACAAGTTTTATTTCAAGCATTTACTCAGAGATGCATACAACATTTAATCTGAATAAAAATATTAAAAAAAAACAAAACAAAGTTTTATTCCAAACCTGTTCTTTGCAATTCCCATGTACAGCAACATAAAACCATGTGAAAAATGAAAATGAAAATCAGTTCCGCACATATGTGCGGATCGTAAATCGTTGACGGACTATTTTTAATTAGAAGCGAAATTTCTCTGGAATTTTCTCCAAATCATGCGTCGCAATTACAACTTGAATCGCTGGCGATAGCTGAAAATCGTCCCCTGAGTTCCAATGTGTTCCATGTGCCAGACGAACATGGGTTCCCCTCGCAAATTTGGTTGGCGATAAAATGTGTTCTTTTTGTTGATAGTTGCCAAATGAATTGCTGAGTGTCCTTCTAATAATGTTTTTTATAGACATGAAGGCATGTAATAAACACAGAACGACACGCGGGTCCAGTGACATTAATCAGGCTCAATACAGCTTTATCCCTAGTAACATGGCTTTCTCTCCTCAGCTGTCATATAACTTACGGCAACCAAATATGCAGAGCCATCCGCCTGGTACGCCAATACAATTAGAGTACGCAACCCCAGCTCAAGCTCAAGTTCAACAGCCAGTTCCTCCGGTATGGGCATCTGAGATTTTGGAGGAGATGAAAAAGATAAAAGAGAAAATGGGTATCATTGATAGAATTGAAAAAAAAATGTGGATTCGATCAATTTGAAAGTTACCGATTTGGAAGGAAAAATCAAATTCATTGACACGAGAATGATAGAAACCGAAAAATCCTGTGAATGTTCAGCAAAGGAAATAGAACAAAATACAAATGACCTTAAAACTATTAAAACTGATATTGCAAAGTTGAAGAAAGCATGCAGGTACTTGGAAAGAGAAAATGAGTGTCTGACTGATAAAAAAGAATAAATAGACTCGAGGTTACTAGATCTTGAATTTAGGGTCGTTGAGAGATAATTTGTTGTTTTACGGGATACCGGAGGGGGGGGGGGGGCGGGGACGATGAGGACTGTTCAAAGTTAGTCAGTAATATTATAAAAAACAATCTTCACATCAGAAAAGATATGTCATTTGACCACGCCCAGAGACTGGGCAAAACGTCTTCAAAAACATGACCGATAGTAGTAATATTTCACGATTATAACGACTGTGAATTGGTTAGGTCAACTTCATATAATTATTCTGATAATCTAAAACACTAAAACCTCGGTGTGGCTATTCAACAACCCAGTGAAATCCGAGAAGCTAGAAAGCAACTATACCCCATTATGGAAACGGCTAATGACGCTGGAAAAAATGTGAGTGAGTCATTGGTGAGAAACTGTTATTGATGATTGGGAATGTCACGATGCAGTAAATGAATAGGGAAGCCATGAGGAGTTAAATTTCAAAGTTGTTAGTTGGAATATAAATGGATTGAAACGGATAATAGCTGACAGTTGAAATTTTGAATCAACATGACATTATTTTTTTAGTGAAACATGGTTATCTGGAAATGAAATCATAAATTTAGAATTTTTAGGTTTTGAATGCCATCACATACCCGGAAATAAGATTAGAAAAATTGCCGAGATCGATTCAGAAGTGGTCTTTCCGTATATTATCGGACAGAATTAAAAAACAAAATACACTTTTTGGAAATGTTTGAAAGGGGTTTTATGTGGTTGAAACTAGATGCTAACCTGTTCTCTTTTCCGGGCGACATCAAAATTTGCAATTTATCCGTATCCCTTCTTGACTCAAAACATGTGAAGAACAGTGTTTTTGACTTTTTTTGACAAAGTTGTGATGGACATTCTAAAGTATAAGGAGTTAGGAAAAAAATTTCATTTCGTGCAATTTTAATAGCCGAACTGCTGATAGCCCAGATTACCTGATTTCCGATAAATATTTAGACAGTAATCAAGCATCCACTCACAACGTGCCAATACAAAATCGTGTGAACAAAGACCACGTGCTTGACTGGTGCGGGTGTCGTCTGTTAACTATTTGTATCAAAACAGGATGAATTATAGCCAATGGCCGTCTAGGTAACGATGACCAGGGAAAGTTTACTTTTCGTTACCACAGAGGACTAAGTACAGTTGATTATCTTCTGTTGAACAAATCTGACCAAGATATAATTACAAACTTCACTGTTCTGGATTTTAATGAATTTTTCCATGCATGTATATCATTTATGCTCCCCAAAAATAATACAAATGATATCCCAAACATAACTACAACAGGCACCACAAACGCTCAGAATGTAAAACTCCATTGTGACGAAGAAATATCTCTTCTTTTTCATGCATGCCGCGCTGATAACAATAGCACACTGCAGAGGCTAATCAGTGACCTCGACAATGATCCACTTGACAATGTCGTGCAACATTTTACTACATTTATTTTCAATATTGCCCTGGAGGCCTCACCAACATTAACCGATGCTAATAGTTCAAAATCTCGAAATCAAAAAACGAATAAGAAATGGTTTGATGTTAGCTGTTTTGAAGCAAAGAAAATCATCAAAACTGCGAGAAACATTTTATCGGAAATAACAGCAAAGAAAACAGACTGAACTAAAAACAGACAAGAAACAAATACAATAAAATCAAACAGAAAGCGCAACTAGGCACATCGACTTAAAGAGGGAGCGAGGATTAACACTCTCGCTGCCACAAATCCCAGACATTTTTGGAAAAACATAACTAAAACTTATAAAAAGAAAATAAACGACAGAGCTGATTCCTTGACAATTAACGATCTATTCACACATTTTAAAGATATGTTTGGTCGTACTCCACCTGCCACAGCTCCGATGCCTGACCCTACATTTGACACGCAAGCCCCAACCCTGGCCGATGAAGACCTAGATAATGATATATCTGTCACACAAAATAATAATAAAAGCCAATAACCTCCCAGCAGAGGTATTTAAAACTTCTTTTAATATACTCTCCTTATTTTTAACTAAATTATTTAATAAAATATTTAAAACTAGCAAATATCCAAGTTTATGTGGTCTCGGTATAGTTTCTCCGATCTACAAAAAAAGGCGATAAGGATGACGCGAAACATTATAAGGGCACCAATATTATTTTAGCTAAAGTAAACTCACAGATATTACTGAATATACTTACTACGTGGTCGAATGAACATGAAGAACTTGGTCAAAATCAATTTGGTTTTCAAAAATGGAAGTCAATTGTAGATTTGTATTTTTATTTTACAAGCCATTATAGGGAAAACGTTGAGCTTAGGAAAGAAATTCCACGGTGTCTTCATATACTGTGAACGATGTTTTGATATCTATGGCAAAAACTGTTAGATTAAAAGGTCAGTAACAGGTTTGCACGTGCTATCAAATCTTTGTTTTCAGCAGTCGCAAACTTTCTGAGGTATAATTGGGAATGCACAGATTTTTCCAACGCTAACATAGGCCTTAAACAAGGATACCCAAGCTATCCGTTACTTTTTATGCTTTTCATAAATGATATAAGTACAAACATATAAGTCCAATTTAATCCTTTACCTAACATGAAAAGCAGACGACACTTGCAAAAAAAATTCTTGAATAACTAAATTTTTTCATTTTTTGTCTCAAAAACATAGGTTATGACCCCTCGTTGGAACGAGCTCGACGAGCTCGTTCCAACGAGGGGTCATAACCTATGTTTTTGAGACAAAAAATGAAAATATTTTGAAAATTAATTGGCGATTTTTGAGAATAGCGCTGGCCGGTTTTGGCCGTTACGTTGGGTAAAGGGTTAAGGGACATTTTCTCTACAGGGAATTTAAACTGATTTTTGTTACTCTATGCCGACAATATGGCCCTTTTTGCCCATTTTCCAGATTCTCTACAGTCTGTGCTAACAGATAGAGAATCGTATTGTCAAATATGGGGTATGGGAATAAACATAAATAAAACAAAAGCAATGATATTCGAAAACGGTAGATATACTCATGCAGATTTTTATATTTACAATACTTCAGTCGACTTAGTGAACTCATTCAAATACTTGGGTATTAACGTTTTTAAGAATGGATCCTGGAATAGAACATAAAAATTATAGCTCAACACGGCTCGAGCTCTTTATTTAATTTATTCACCATTTTTCGTGAGATTGAATTACCTATTACTAAAAAAAAACAAATTGTTTGATACACTTGTTGGGTCCGTTTTAAATTTCTGCTCAGAAATTTGGGGGAACACGATGCTTCTGATATTGAGATTATACATAATAAATTCATGAGGTGGATACAAGGTGTGAAGAGATCCACAAATATCTTATCGATGCAAGGAGATTTTGGTCGACTCCCCTTAAAAGAATACAGAAAAATAATAGGTTAGGTACTGGATAAAAATCTTGCAAATGCCCGAAAACGCCATAGTCCACATTGTTGCAGACCTATTCGAATACAAACAAAACATATAAAGGAAACAATGGGCTAATCATATTAAAAACATTTTTGAAGAGCACGGACTAGGTAATTATTGGAAAGAACAGACCCAAATCAAATCTCCTTCAGTCTAATCCGACAAGGAATTATTGATAATTACTTACAAAATTGGCATTTCGAAATTAACAACTCAAATCGTTTACAATATTACTTACATGTATCATTAAAAAAAAGACATTGTAATGGAAAATATGAAGATACAATAACAGATAAAACATATCGAATAGCATTGACAAAATTCAGAACTTCATCCCATAGCTTGGCAATAGAGATTGGGAGGTTTGATAACACACCACACGATCAAAGATTGTGTAAGTTCTGTAACATGAATGTGATTGAAACTGAATGTCATTTCCTTTTAGTCTGCCCCAAATACAGAAACTTAAGGATGAAATACCTTTAACGCTGTTGGTTGTCTCCATCTAAATGCGTGTACACACTAACTGTTGAAAAATAATTATAAGTCTGGGTATTTTATTTGTTTGCATTTTTGGTCCCATTCGTTGGGTAAGGGCTAAGGCTCTGCAAATTTTGAATTTCTGTCATACTCTCCGTGGTAGCTAATTTATATGCAACGGTTTATTATTGCTGGTAACCATATATCCTGTTTTCATTAACCCCTCAACCAACACAGCTGTTTAAAGATTCTCCATGTCTGTATATTCGTTAACGCTGTGGGTTGTTGGACAGTGATAGGCAGAGATAGGGTGATCGATTTAAATGAAAATTTAAATCGCCTATGTCTGTTCATCGAGCGAACGCATCATGTTCATTTGTAACAATATGAATAGTTTTCAAAGCGTGACGATTTTAGTGGTCTTTGGAGAAGAAAGAATCCAAACCCCTTTTAGATAATGACTGGGCTATTGAAGCACAAGTCCGAACCCCTCGTACACTGGCTTATATGCACCTGTTTTTTTATCACTGTTATTCATAGATCCTGCTTTCTTAAACCTGTAACTAAACACAGCCGTTTAAAACATTATTTGGTACAAATTATGTTCATAATGTTTTCAATGGAAGGCCATGTAAATATAGATGTCACCGGAGCCCGCTCACTGAGGGGGCTCCAGTGATATTCAAATAGGTATGCCTCAATCGAGAACTCTCCTGTTTATTGTATGACAATAACTACTGTTTTGTTTAATCTTTACATTTTTGTCCCCATTCGTTGGGTTAAGGGTTAAGGATCTAAACATTTTGAACTTCTGTCACACCTTTGTGGTAGCTACACGAACCTTATCACTCCATGTCACTCATTGTGATGAAATCTTGCAACAGACATGTAATATGTTTTATGCAATAAAATGGTATAGTAATGTATAGTAGAGTATAGTGAATGGGTTAATCGATATGGTACTTGTGCCATCGCGGAAGGATAAAACTCGAGGCCTGCGTCCTCTCGTTCAATCCTTCCGCGCTGGCACTCGAGCTATAGCAATTAACCCATTCACACGCGTGTGTCGTTCTGTGTATTAACCCATCCCCGCGAAAAAAATAATAATAAATAAATAAATAAATAAATAAATAAATAAATAAATAAATAAATATTTTCATTCCACGTTATTGCCTGCCCTGCTTTTTACAACGAAAACTATTTTCGCCTGGATTGTAATCTTCGATATCGATTCGTCCTTGTAAGTAACCATATATTTTCGTTTATTTAGAGACAAGATTTGATAACTTGCAATCGTGTCACCCACACAGTCGGTCAAACAAACTGATGTCATTAGGTACCTAATTCGGACCAGTCTAGAGAACAGTGCGTGATAACTGAATAATATGTTGGGAAATCCATGTATCCTACTAGTATATATTTATTGTTAAATCTGTTTCCAAGAATCTGGAGGTTTGAACATTAATTCCGACTAACTAATTTTGCAACTAAATCATTAAGGTGTACGTTTCATGATGTCATGCTTTGTGACTGTAGTTGGAATATTTTGTCAGACGGTATTTGAGATTCAACAATCGGGACAAATCACCCCTCCCAACACACACACGAAATCTGTCATCTTCGCGACACCATTGATTCAGAATAGAGGCCTCCTCTCTCTCTGCGAATACAATTTGAGGTTTGCTTCTTTTCTGTACTCGTTGATATAGAACTCCGTTTGTTCTATCGTGTCAGAAATATGCTTATTATTGATTAAGAGAGAATGCCATAAAACGTTCCAAATGGATACACGAGAAGTAAATAAAAGTAGAAACAAGTTGTACATGCGAGCGTAAGTAACGATGGCTCTAGTATATAGACCTGTGCGATGAATAGCTTCGCGTACTGTATAGATGCAGTGGTTTTCAACAGAGGACATCACAACAGTGTGTGTTGTTTTGAAACAACTTATCAAATTCAGCTTACAAAGAGTGTTTTGTAAAACTCGTCTATTCGCATCTATTTATTTTTAGCGACGGGCTCGGAGTTGACGTAATCTACACACTGTCCTCTTTCTTGTACTCATCATTTGGAATAGTGATTTGTATTTTGGTCGGCCTTGTGAGCAGTTTGATTCTAGGTAAGTAATTATATTGAGTAACATTATCAAATTCAGCCCCCCCCTGCTGCATAATTAACACACCTGAGATAATGGTTGCGCTATTGTCGTACTAATAAATTTACCCCGCAGGTTTAACATCGAAAAAGGCTGTTCGTATGGTAGTAGAAACATTGATACGGCACAATACTTCCAATGTGGTGAAAATAAACAAAGAATAAATGTATTCGTAATTTTTGAACGTACAAGTTGATTCTTCTGGAATACTTATAGATTATTGCCACCATGTTGGTTTGAATTCTTGACATCGTCTAAGAGACATATATTGACGTGTCAACAAGCCGACATATAACCCAGATGGTAGGTCGAGACTTCAACCCACCATCTCGGAAACCTCCATAGTGGCAATAACCAATTTATCTTACAATATTCCCCCTTTCTTGACTTGTTCGCATGCTGAATGGATTGAATATATTTGTAACGGTGTCTCTTTTGACAGTCATTCAGCGTCTATGAATTGTTTGATTTTTTATGAATTAAGGTCATGACGTCATGGTATTGCGTTCTTGCCCCATGTATAACGTAATCCCCATTCATTCTTCAACTTGCACAACTGCTGAAGTTTATATTAGTATTTCGGCTGTGTATTTCTTTGTTCTATTTTTATTTATTATTTAATTACTGCTTTCTGAAATGTTAATCTCGACATGTGTAACAACTCGATGCCAATTAAGTGCCAGTAAAATAGTTCTCTTTTTGAATCGAATAATCGCACGTGAGGTTGCTATCAATTTTGTGTTTGTCTAGACATTTTCACATGCATTGCAGAAAATACGTTATGGTAGTAAGATAAAATGTTATGGGATAAACGACACAAATAAATTAGTGTGTCGCAACAAATTCTATTCCCCACTCGTAGTCAGCCAAGGCTTAAACATATTACCCTCTCTGGAGGAAGCATAAAAAGTGTTTAAATTTGTACATAACTATTCAATGGTCATGTTCTAAAAACAACATTCATGTGCATGTCAACATTAATGACGAATGAAAGAAAAAATATCAGTTTTTATAAATCATTTTGTTATAATTGCAAACAATATACGGATCATTGCGAAGGAGTGTCCCTAGTATAATAAAATTTGTATAATATGCATAGGTTCCAAGACCATTTTCAATTCCCAAATATCAACTATTTGTAAATCGGTTTGCATGCATTTCGAGAGATGAAGATGATCGATCCCACTATCTGCCTAATATCACGTTTCGATTTCTTTCAAATCCTTTAAACTTTAAAGGTCTGGAGACGTCTTTGCATTTTCGGTACACTTTAAAAGTTTTCATTATGTTGCTTTTCAGTTATGTTGCGACTGGCGTGGTTGCCTATCTAGCAGCCAAGACTTGTCTGGCAACAACTGCCAAATTGTTCGAAATGCAACATAAAAGCCTACTCAAAGCCCGCATGTTGGAGTACCTGTTTTATTGCAACAAAATGTGATCAAAGTCGGAATCTGGCCATTAAGAGTTAACCTCATTATTCTGAGATGTACTGCAGATGGCAATTTCAATTCAACTTTTCAGTGTTTGACGTCATAGACAACGACGTTTGGAAAAGTTCCGTTGTTAACGGCTGAGGCTGAGGTATAAGAGTGATGGAAATAAGAAACCCTAAATTCTTCGCATAAAAAGTCCCTCATTTCATTTCAAGGAATACTGCTTTTCAGTTTAATTTTAGAGATGCTACGAGTGATACTTCGAGCAATCTCATACAACATATTCACTCATGATTTGAACGTTGTTCCATCACTAAGCTCCATACTTTAAAACGGTAATAAGCTGTCGTTCAAACATGTTCCAGATGTAGCTTCAGTACTACGCAGTTGCATTCCTGTGGGGAATTTGAACTCAAGCCTTTGTTTATTAACTGTGCCCAAGGTATCGAAATATTTGACTTTTTAAGTTTTGAATCGTATTTCCAATAAAATGTTATCTTTGTGAGAGTTTCAAACAGTCAACGACACTTTGGAATAATTGTGGAACAAGCATGCCTTATTGTACATAGAATCTTGGAGCGGACTCTATTTTCAAACTCCTCTACCGAAACATTAATTTCCTTCATGCTGCTGGAAGACATTCTTGCTTAAGACATGAAATCGCTTGCCAATAAAATAATTAAAATTTGAATATATTTATCCAAATTTCCCTTGTGATTTGCATAGACTTTTTGGCCAATGTTCTCTTGAGTTAAGTGTTCATGAATTTTTCATTAAATATATACAGACTACTACAACAGTCAATTGATCTGTGTTGTTGTATTCCATCGAGTTGGCGAGATGAAATCGACCAGATCAAACGAGACGCCGCGAGTTTGATATGACCGATCGCATCTCGCCAACTCGAGGGAATACAACAACACAGATCAATTCACTGTTGTAGTAATTGGTTTATTATATGACAATTAGTATTTTTAACTCATCACAACACAACCTGAAAAATCAAACACAACAAAAATTATATTAGCCAAATAACCATTTACACATTATGGAATTGAGGAATCCCAAATACGCAGTAATATCGAACGTTCGTATCGAACGTGAAACCTGAAAGTCAAAACAATGGAGGCATGACTTGAATTTTAATCGGAATCGCTTTCGATGACACAGATTTTCTTACATTTTGTTGGATTCGCAGCTTGAAAATAGTTGTCATTTGTTATTTTGCATTTGTTCAGCACGGCATTTTCAAAACGACCTCAATTGGAATGTTTGTCAACAGAGTTTAATGACGAGACGCTCGTGTTTATGTTCCGTGCTTATGTTCTATATTTAGTTATAGGTCACTGGTAGAAATAGTCCAGTCGTACAGGTGCGCCTCGACAGGCGTGATAAAGATCTGGAAAACCTGACATTCTTGTTTTCCGGAGAGCTGGATTCGATGGGCAAATGCAGTGGTATTGAGGGCAATTTGTGGCAGTCATATAATAAACACAAATATGTTCAGCAGCCATGACTAGATTTCATGAAAAATAGTTCAAAACTACTCAGCAGGTTAAGAGTTAAACGCACAGTAGAGACATGAAGGGCTATTTTTGTAAAGAAAAAGCTGTAGTCGACTCATTTCTTAGCCTTGTGTATTGGGAAGCTGTCTAAGCTTCAGTTAGCATATTAGTTTTTGTTCCAGACGAACGACCCCCCCCCCCCCCCCCCCACACACACACACCGTCTCGTAAATCTGTACTAGTAAGGTCCTTGGTTTAATCTCGTATTCGAGTATTAATTCGATAACTAAATAAAATCCACAAGTGCCAAGTCGAGTCAAAGTATTTTGCATCATTCTTAAAACACGACAACGAAGTTATCTCTGATTATTACTTTCCAAAGTGTGATTTACTGGGATTTCCGGGTTTGATTACAAACGATAACTTCACAAGTGAATTATGCAAACAACAATTGTGTCATGTATCCGTGTACGCAAACGAAGACGTTTTGCCGTGGATGTAATGGGGACTTCATTGTTTTTGTAACCCTTTACCTAATATAAAAAGCAGGGGACACTTGCAAAAAATCTTGAATAGCTATTATTTTCATTTTTGTGTCTCATAAACATAGGTTATGACCCCTCATTGGAACGAGCTCGTCGAGCTCGTTCCAATGAGGTGTCTTAACTTATGTTTTAGAGACAAAAAATGAAAAAAATAATGAAAATTAATTGGCGTTTTTTGAGAGTAGCGCTGACCGTTACGTTTGGTAAAGGGTTAAATAATAAAATTATCGTTAATAATGAAAAATAATAAACAGAGTAATCGCTTGACTGGACTGGTTACGTGAAATAATTCATTCGAGGCGAAGGACTGTATTGTAAAACACTCGTGCACATTCGCGCACTCGTGTTTGTACAACGTCTTCACCTATCATGAATTATTTCATGAAACCAGTCCAGTCAAGCGATTACTCTCTATGATTCGCGAATTGCAAAAATAAATTATGAAATCAAACCAGACAATTATGTATCGGCTCCTAATTTTGGGTGCAACACGGTGGCGGAAATTGGTAAATAGATACATGCAACACCAAAGTGTGTCCCAGAAATCCCGGAAATGCTTTGACAAAACATTCTCTTACAAACTCCGATAGAAATTGCCAAACTCTTTATTAAGAAATCAAATTGACAAGCGAAGAACTGTTCTTTGGTACTTATTTCACCAACTAAACGGTGTGTTCATAATGAAAGTATCGCAAATGGACTTGCTCGAAAAAATAAGAATGTTGATTCCAATATAGTTGGTGAGCCAGAAGAAATTAAAAATAATATCGTGAAGACATTTGCTGAACAATTAGAGCATCTTCTTCTTATCTTATGGGTGATTTTAACATCGATCTATTGAGTTTCTGCAAACACAATAAAACTGACTTATTCGTAGATATCATATTCAGTGCTGGGTTGATGCCTGCTATCATGAGGCCAACGCGAATCACAGACCACTCTGCCACTATTATTGATAATATCTTCTGCAATAAAATCAAGTCGCAAACATCTGGAATAATTTTTACTGATGTAAGCTACCATTTTACAACCTTTTATGTTGATGAATCAGCCAAAGGACATATTCATACCGCACAAACTCCAAAAAGATCATTTAAACAGGAAAACATTAACCGCTTCAAATTCCTATTGACTGCAAGTGACTTCTCCAAAGTAATGAACTCATCGTGTCCAAATGAAGCCTACAATATTCTACTTGACATTGTACATGCAGCCTTTGATTACGTCTTTCCAGAAAAAACTTGTTAAAGTCCCCCCTCCCCCCCCCAAAAAAAAATTTGTAAAGCGCGAACCGTCGATAACATCGTGCCTTCTAAAGTCCTATTGGAAAAAAACAGCAAACTGTATGCAAAAAATTGAAAAACCCAACTAGGCAAAACAAACTGAAATATAAAACGTACTGCACCGTTTACAACAGACAAAAACGAGCTCGCAAAACAGATTATTATAACACTATACTTCGAGAAAACAAACATAACATGAAAAAACGTGGGAAATATTAAAGAAAGTAATTAATAAATCCAAACCTACCCTTACCGTCCCGTCAACATTTCTCGATGATAATGCTGAAATAACCGACGCCGAAGTAATAGCTGCCAAATTTAACTCATACTTCGTTAACATTGGCAAAAACTTAGTGAGGCATTGCCCCCTTCCTGTCGTCTCTTCTCCGATTATATTGAGGGAGACTATACAGAAACGTTTTTTATCGTGCCAACTACTCCACACGAAGTAATTCAATGCACGAGAAAACTAAACCCAAACCGAGTAGAGACCATGACAATATGTCCTCAAAAATGGTAAAGAAAATCATATATGAAATCGTTGAACCCTTAACACACGTAATTAATCTTTCATTCTCAACTGACATTGTACCGTCAAAAATGAAAATAGCTAAAATAATTCCCGTCTTCAAATCTGACAATCAACAACTATTCAACAACTAAAGACCCATTAGCATCTTACCAACATTCTCCAAAATATTAGAAAAATTAATGTATTATAGGTTAACACATTTCCCAGAGGATAACAAGATAATTCATCAACATCAGTTTGGTTTTAGAAAAGCACACTCAACAATACACCCCGTACTACATCTTGCCAATAATATCGGCGAAATGAACGATCAGCCAACAATAGACTGTATCTTAGCCCTTTTTACTCGACTTTTCCAAAGCATTTGATACCATAAATCATTCGATCTTACTTAAAAAAGTTAGAAGCCTATGGAATCCGGGGGCATGTGAATACCTGGTTTAAAAATTATCTCACAGAGAGATGTCAATCGGTATCATTTCAAAATGTCTGTTCCAGTTTACTGGTGTTCCGCAGGGGTCAGTCCTTGGCTCACTTCTTTTTATTTATATCAACGATATTGTAAATTCCCCGTCGATGGAAATGGTATCGTATGCCGATGAAACAACTGCCTACACGGCAGGCAACAACTTAGAAACAATCGTGGGGTGATAAGTAATCTATTGGAAGTAGAAGAATTGTTCTTAACGATTCAACCATCTCCCCTATCGCTAACAACCAAGAAGAAAAAAATGTCAAATTCTTAGGAATTTTTGTAGACGAAAATCTTAACTTCAGGCATCACCTTTCGGTTGTCTACTCTAAAATTCCCAGGGCAATTTATGCTAAAAATAAAGCGAAAAGGATTTTGCCACAAAAATACTTGAGAACATTATATTTCTCTCTAATCCACAGTCACATGCTGTATGGTATTCAAATTTGGGGACACTCGTACTCCATTAGAGCGCTTACAAAACTGCAAAATAAAGCCATCCGAATCATACCCAACAACAAATTCAATACACACACCGACCTACTATTTGGAAACCAACGCATTTTAAAATTCACAGACTTGTATAAACTTCAATTTCAGCTGTTTATGCATGTTTGGCACAACAAAATGGTGCCCGAAAGTTTTAAGAATACCTTTAAAATATATCAAAATCCCTCCGCTATGGACACCAGGCAGTTAGGTAAATTAGCAAAACCGAGGACTCAGTTCTCTGCTTACCTTCCGATACATACTTTCCCTAGGATGTGGAATAATATTGAACCATTTGTTCAAAATTATCCAAGATCACTATATAACTGAACAGTTTCTAAGCTCATACTGGCTACATGCCAACTGTAACAATCCAGTATGTCCCGACTGTAGGTCGTAGCTCTGTTTATTTCATTGCTTCCTCTCTTTTGAACCCAATCTTCATCACATGTTAGAAAACATTGAATATATTTCTCATATGACGGAAAGAACCAGCCCAGCATATTTGTAGTGGGGTTATAAAATGCCCTCCCATTGGAGAACACGCTGTTGTCAGGATTGCCTTGATTCTCAAATCTGCTTCTCGCTCTTATTTCTCTTTTTGCATTTTTTTCTCTTCTTTTCTTTCTGGTTTTTTTCTCTCTTTTTCTTGTTCATTTTTTTAAAACGGGAATGACGGGAAGACAGCCGCAAGTGGCTACGCCTTCTACTTATTTATTTATTGGTGTTTAAGGTCACATATTTATGCACAATGGCTAATCATGACCGTGACGGTTTTACGGGTGGAGGAAGCCGGAGTACCCGGAGAGAACGACCGAGCAACGACGAGCCGCTGCCAGCTCCCCAACATCGTAACTCCGCACTGCAGCACAGGCAGGGTTAGATTGGTTGAAGACATGCGCACCATCGACGTGCAGTACGCCTTAGTATACGGCGTCATCGTACCCCCATGTGGACAATCGGGGTTACGTGCCTTGCCCAAGGACACAGCGCGGGAGTCCGAATCGATTGCTCAGACGGTCACCCATCCGAGGACTAACCGGGCTCGACGTTGCTTAACTTCGGTGATCTGACGGGAACCGGTTACCACAACGCCACCGCGCCCCCGGCTACGCCTTCTCCCTGGGGTGCAATCATGTAGTTGTAAATAGTGTTATCTGTATGTATATGTCTGATTATGATTGTATACATGTTGCACTCTGAATAAAATCAATCAATTAATCTTCTCTGAAATGATATGATTTTATTTCTGTTTTACCATAATATGTGGTGTTGCTGAATCCATATATATATAAAACATGTATACAGGGGAATCTTAGGACACGAACGTTAATGCCTGAAACGATAATATGGAAGTAGATCGGGTTGTGGAGGCTCATCTATTGATCACTGCCATTACAATAAGGGACAATCTACTACCACCAAAATAGATCTTCCCTGAAGTCTAGTCGACTGGGTTTATTGTCGACTATTGCGTAAAATACCGTTCTAATTCGTCAGGGTGGTCTACACCTCCACTCAACCACGCTGGTCTAATTCCAATTTTAATTGTGGTACTGAATCTGGTGGTTGGTAATAACGTACCGTTATGAAATATTCCCCGAATGAATCAAGTGGTACAGAAAAGTTCACATTTTCCTGCTCCATCTTCCTACCAGGTGCCATGGAAGCATGTACAAATTTCCTCACGTTCAGAATACTCTCAAAACCATTTAATAAGTCCCTCAGTCTTGGTGTGTCCAAATACTATGCAGATGTGCAAATGCTACGCCAATCCATGAAACGTTTACAGAAACCTTAAAAGAAATTACAGACCTATTTTGCATACGGCCAGTGTTTGAAATGGTTTTGCATGTCTTTGACTTCATCAATGAAAACGAAATACTAAATAAGCAAGTCTGGTGTCATTTTCGGTGACAGGTTACTTTATCAGTTCAGAGAGAAAACCAGTTCAGACAAACGCAGTTGACGCAGGTAAAGAATTAAAAATGATTTCCTGTCACACTCGTAAAACATTTGACTGTCTATGGCGTGAAAGGCCTCTTACACAAACTGTATATTATCATAATTAATGGTGGAATATTGTCAACTCGAAACAATAGAACCCAGAAAGTGCCTATCAACGATCATAAATTAGGAAGTAGAACTGTCAATGTTGTATTCCCCCAGTGATCGGTTCTAGAACCTGCATGCTGATAATCTCTTGTTTTAGGCAGCAATATCGCAAACGGACTCATTAACGCGGATCTCAAATGAATAGACGAGTGCGCGTGTGCAGGTGAACACTGATGGTTGCTACCTGAAAGAGAGAGGTCGCCTTTTTGCGCTTTGTGGGTTGATTTTCGAGAATTGTGCCTGATTCGATAGCAAGTGGGTGACAGTACGTTGTTACCATTTTGTTACACAAGGATTGCCGACTGCATATATTGCACAGTTTTTTTCACAACTGCTGCTAAACCATGATCTATATACTTCGGGAACAAAATGGTCTAGTTCTACACCCAATATCTTAGTCCGCTGAGGACTTCATTTGCCACCCAGTCCAAGGTAACTCAAGGTAGTGGAACAGAGTTTTCACTGCTATGATAGCTCCTATTGCTATTGAAAATAAGATTTCAGTTAGGAGAAAACACTGGATTCAAACTACCATGCACGTATACGTTCACATGTGTTTAAAGTTTCTTTAAAATGAAATGTTCCTGTGGGGGAAAGATATGAATGCAGGCTCTAGCATGTTTATCAATCCCAATCTTTTATGAAAATAAATAAAATATTTTTAAAATACTCTCTCCATCTCTCTTTCTCTCCCCCTCTCCCTTTCTCTCTCACACACATACATACATACGCACAAACACCAGTTTACATTAAACGACACACCCATGACCACTGAAATGCCACATGTTTGTACTCACGACTGTCTAGGATCTGTCATTTTTAACGAATGTAACGGACCAACCAGCCTTTATTCAGAAATCAGTCATTATTGACGTACACGGCCGTGTCACACCATGTGGAAGAATTCCAAGGACCTGGCTGATTAAGCACCTGTCAACAGAGACTACGATGGCTTTCGAGTTGTCAACGATTTTTTCCTACAGGCAAAACTTTTCCGACGGACAAGAATTGTCCATTGTGGACGAACAGTCCTCCATCTTCCCTCATAGCTTCGGACCCGCACCCACCCTCACACACCCTCACACACATAACCGACCATACACAAAATGTCACAAATATCAGTTGTTACTTTCATGTAGATGATTTTTGCCCGCCTTTTTAACACTCGACTCTCTGTACGAGGTACAATTTATCCAATTTTTGTTTTTTTACGCTTGCAGCATGTATCACAAGCGGCAAGTAGAAAGGATAGCAATGCCAACCACACGTAAGGGCTGCTGGCATACATTCTTCGTCAAATGGGAAACACCTGCAGTTAATATCGTTTTGTAGACCAAGGTGTTTGTTGTGACTTTTACGGAAATATTACATTTTGTAAACTACTTATATAATTGTCTCGTTTACCTCTAGCTTCTGATGAAGAACCCGTAGATCCAAAATTTATAGCACCATTTGTTCACAGACTTTGGCAATCAACAAAGTACATGAAACAGAAGTCCAGAAATGAGGAGTCGGTATGTACTATAGTCATATGCTTTGTTATTTTAGGATGATACAGAATAATAGCAAACTTCAGTTTGCTAGACGCGGTAGGGTGCAGCCACCGTGGACTGGTAACTTTCCACGGGTGGGCAATATTTCTTCGGACGCAATAATATTCGATTCCAAACACTGTTTATTTATTTATTTATTTATTTATTTATTTATTTATTTATTTATTTATTTATTTATTTATTTATTTATTTGTTGGTGATTAAGGTAACATATTTCTGCACAATGGCTAATCATGACCATGACAGTTTTATTTACGGTCGGAGGAAGCCGGAGTTCCCGGAGAGAACCACCGAGCAACGGCGAGCAACTGTCAGCTCCCCAACATACTAACTCTACACAAGCAGGGTTAGCATTGGTTTAAGACAAGTGCACCATCGACATGCTGTACGCCTTAGTACACAACGCCACCGTGCCCTGACGTGGGCAATCGAGGTGAAGTGTCTTGCCCAAGGACACAACGCGGTTACCGCAGGTGGGATTCGGACCGAGGACCTCTCGGCTTGCAGCGTACACCTCTACCTACTGAGCCACCGCACCCCCTTCCAAAGACTAATTATAGGAATATATACTACTCAAAGTTTGCTAAGCACCAAGTATATCCAACTTTACGTTTTGTTGAAATATTGTTATGAAAAGTGTATATATTTTTTATTTAAATATATCTTTAATGATTTAAGTACAGAAATTATTTTTTTTTGTGTTTGACATTATTTATTAGCTTTTGAATACGATAACCATGGCAAATGGATATTATTGGTAAATGAGAAAATTTTTCAATTTGCCAAAAAGTTGACGGAGCGAACTGGTTTGGGTTCAATATCTAGTATGAGACCCATTACTGTTAATTGCAGCTTGACAACGCCTTCTTATGGCCCCAATCAGTTTCTTACTACCGGTCAAAAGCCTGTATGTTAAATTTTAACTTTCAACCCCACTACCGATGTAATGCTTCTAATGCGGTTAAAAAGAAATTTATACCAAGAGTCGGAAGTACATCCAATTTGACCTTTGTCATGACGCAATTTGCCTACTTCGAAACATTCACACTTCGCGATGTTTCATTCAAACATACGACATTTTGCAGCTCTCTCTACTACGTGCAGTGACTTATTAAGTTTAAAGTACCTACAACTAAATATTTAAAATAAAATTTAGAAATTTATAAGAGTAATTTGACTGAAAAGGCAAGGTAAATTCAATCAACTTTGACGATGTGTCTTGCTGTCAATCAAGCATTCACGTGCAGCCGGTAGTACTGCCCACCGGCGCTGATGTAAATAGAACAAACCCGTGTGTTTACGATAGAAAGTGTCGTATGTTTTCTCCATTTTAACTGACAAAGTCGATTATTTATTAAGAGCATGGAGTAAGTAAAAGAAACAGATACTAGTGCCAGTAATCAGATTTAAACCACTCGTAGAATAAGGGTTTTAACCACTCGGCTTATCCAACTTGTGGTTCAAATTCGATTACCGGTCCTAGTACCTATTTATTCTATATGTAACCTTTTATTCCGCTATCCATGGCCGATGCATAACAGACAAATCCGTAGTTGGTTACCAAATAACTACTAATTAGTTAAAGAGGATCAGTACGGGTTTAACCCTTTACCTTACGAATCGGCAGCATCCGCCCGCGTAATTTACAAATTAAGTATACTACTCAAAGTTTGCAAAGCACCAAGTATATCGAACTACCTGTTTTACATTTTAGTTGAAATATTGTAATGAAAATTGTATATATATTTTATTTAATTATATCTTTAATGATTTAAGTACAGAAATTAAGATTTTATTTGTGTTTGACATTATTTTTTAGCTTTTGAATACGATAACTATGGAAAATGGATATTATTGGTAAAAGAGGAAATTTTTCAATTTGCCAAAAAAGTTGACGGAGCGAACTGGTATGGCTTCAATATCGAGTATGAGACCCATTACTGCTAATTACAGTCTAGCAACGCCTTCTCATGCTGCTAATCAGGTTCCCCGTGGTCCTTTGTGGGATGTTGTTCCATTCTTGGACCATCATGGCACCAAGCTACTGGACACTTCTTGGCTTGACTGGACGGACTGAAATTGCAAGCTGCAACTCATTCCATACATGTTCGATTGGATTGAGGTCAGGGGATCTTGCTGGCCAGTCCATACACTCCATCCCCTCCCCCTGTTGGTACTCCCGGATAACATAAGCAACATGAGGACGGGCATCATCATCCATCAGAATGAATCTATCACCCACTGCACCTGCATACAATCTGACGTGGGCATCCAGGATCTCATCAATATACCGATGTGCGGTCAACGTACCACGGCCAAAGACACAGAGCTATGTACGCCCATCCCTGCTGATGCCGCCCAGACCATTATTGACCCTGCACCATAGCGGTCATGTCCAGCAATGTTGGCTGTATGGAATCGCTCTCCTGGACTTCTCCATACCCTAGAACGCCTATCTGTGCAGTGTAGGCGGCAGTATCATCGATCTTCACTGGGACATCCAACATGGTCCGTGGCCCATTCATATCGTGTCTGGCTGTGGTTCTGGAAAAGCGGAATGCAAATACATGGTCTTCTCGATCGGAGACCACCTTCTTGCAAACTTGCCCGGATAGTCAGCGTCGAAACATTTACCCCGGATGCATTCTGAAGGTCACTGCAAAGCTGGATTGCTGTCGTCAAGCGGTTCTTTCGGGGCTGAATGATCAAAAACCGGTCTTCAGCTACAGGTGTTGCCCTGCCTCTGCCACCACCATGCCGTCTTACTAGTGTGCCATACTGCTGAAATCTTGCTCAGGCTCTGGTGATAAGCGTATGGTGCACAACAAGGACTTCACCAACCTGACGATGCGTAGCCCCTTGCTCCACCATCCCAACAGCCCGACACATTTCTGCTTCAGACAAATGTCTTCTTATATTTGCATTCGCCATATTCAATCATTAAATCACAAGGGTTTGTGTTAACATGAAGATTGAATACCCTATACATGTCATGTACATGTAGACATTACACGAAAACATCATGAAAATCAAGGGATGCTAGCTTTCCATGATTGTCACGAAAAGTCTGCCTGTCAAGAGAACTAATGTAAACACTGGGGACCACCTCAATACATTCCTCAATCATATCCACCTAATATATCGCAAATATGTCACAAGCAAATTTCACATTGATGTGTCAAATATGTGGTGCTTAGCAAACTTTGAGTAGTATATATCGGTTACATCTTTACTTCTGAAATTATGGAAAAGTAATTCCCTATACAATCATGTTCAAACGTGCCATCAGTTTTCAAAAGTCCCTCATTTGGAATTTGGAACTATTGGCCCCACCGTCGGTAAAATAAAAGTTTGCCCGATTTAGATGAAGATTGTGTATATTGTAGAGCTAATGGAAATGAGACCTGTATGTCTTTTCAATTTAACGTCATTTTCGACGTTTTTACATCATTTCAAATTCTGACATCCTGAAATATAAGCCATTTTATGACGCGCAGTACTCCGAAACTACATAGGATACCACCATAATATTTACACAGACTGCTCAATTAATACTTGAGTTGGGGGAGAATGCAGGTCACGATTAGCATATAATTTATTTGACGCTATAACATTAAAGACTACCGGGGTAGCAAACCGTCAAAAAATAAAGTTTTACTAGATAAAGTTACAACCAAGTGACATTTTAGTTCATATGACGTTTTGGTACGTATTATTCTAAATACTGAGCTGAAGAAAAATGAAAATCGCACTTCAAATACTCGAGATATGACATAAAACTCTAGGACGGTTTTTATTAGAAAAGTATATAGACAGAACAGCATACACGTTTGAATTGTCATTTTCTACCGCACGAGATCGATTTGGGCGGAGGGATGATATTGAACGAGAATCCGTAGGCTTCGAACTCAATATTATGCCTCCGCCAAAATTGATCGAGTGCGGTAAAAATGACAGTCCGAACGCGCACGTTGTTCTGTATATATTGCACTCCTACAGTTTATAAAAACATGTTAAACAATTTTGGCGGAAGGATAATATTGAACTCGAAGAATTCGGCTTCTTGTTCAATAATTTCCCTCCGCCGAGATCGATCTCGTGCGGTAAAAAATGAAAGTTCGAACGCATATGCTGTTCTGTATTTATTGCACGCCTAAAGTTTACTAAAAATATTAAAAATACAAATTATTGCCAAAAATAACCAAAACGGAAAAAATAGCTAAATAATCCGCGCAAGTGATCCGCTTTGTTCAAGGACAATAAGAAAGAAATTAGAATAAACCATCATTTTAACTTTCGAAGACTCTCCTTTAACACTAACCTGTTTATTTTTAATTTTTCCTTCCGAAGATTTGTGATCCACACCTGCGTTTAGCGTGTAATAAAAATCATCATCAGCAACATTTTAACTGATGAAGTTACCCGGTGCTTCATTAATTAAATTGTTGACGACGAGTGTTCTTATAATTAGTGTTTGGAATCTAATATTAATGTGCCCATCGGAATATTGTCCACCCGTGGAACGTGACCAGTCCACGGCGCCCGTACTGTAAGGTTTGACAGAGAGATATCAATTAATGCAATTACTTTGTAAATTCCCAAGCAGACACCAATTAGCGAAATTCATTTTTAAGAAAACTGACCAGCCTTTTTATCTTTGAAATGAAGCTACAATGTTTTCCAGAAAGATATTCTGTAGGTTGTGGAGAGCAGGTACATACTTTTTTTTAAAAAAAGAATACTTATTCTCAAAAATGATCTGGTGTACCACGAAATGGCAGTGACGAAACTTGACACTGGGGGAAATTGAAGTGGGGAAAATGGCAATGACGAAAATGGCGCAAATGGGAAAATATGGTCAAATAGCTTCGTTAAAAAAATGTTGCCGTTTTATCCACAAACGATATCTCTCGAATCCTTTGGACGAGCGTAAATGAATCACAAGAAACGTTTCTGCAAATTAACTTCCTTATTACACCTGGAACCTTGTTCGTGTTTCTTATCTTTTCACTCTGATTAAATACATTTATTGCCGACATGGGAGAAAGCTCCACTCCGCGGATTTTCACTAATTCGTCCGATCTTCACGCACTGCTGTCTCTTTTTTCTGGGAATATTATTTTTGTTTTGCACCCGTTGAACGATGTTTGAGATTAAATTGAATTCTGCGAATACGTCTTTTGATTTTCGTTTCAGAAAAGCAAGGATCATGAAATCAGCACGAAACTTTGATGTATGTGGGCGTGTCTAGAGGATCAATTCTGCTACGCCTGCAATTAGTGTGTTTCCGTTTGAGCATCTGGGGTGAAAACTGAATACCCAACAATGGACAGCGAAATATGCTTTTTTTAGTCTGTGTGAAACACACAGACTATTGTCTTTGTATGGTCTCTTTTTTTTTTTTTGTTTTTCTTCTTATTCTCCTATCTTCTGTCTTCTATGCACTTCTTTGTCCGCACGATAACTCGAAAACGAATTGTTCTATCTCGCTGAGTTTTGGGATACTGGTAGACAATCACCAGTTCAGATTCCTGGGCCATTTGAGTGTCCATAGGGGGTGTTTAGAAAGTGCCTCACGCCCCAACCTGGGTATGATCTATGGACCTCGAACCAACAACAGAAAAAGAGTCAACAATGTAGGTTCAAAACGTGGGCCAAGGTCTTTGAGGTCATGGAGTTGAGTGCATTTTTCAGAATTACTGGAAATCACATGTTTTGACCCCTTAAGTTCATACATGCACTTTGACGCTAAAAAATGGCGGAGCAAAAAATGGTGGGTAATGCTCAGATCTCAAGCGCGGCATGACCTAGGGATCTGGGCCCAACACCAAATGAGTCGAAACTTGAGGTTCAAATTATGGGTAAAGGTCACTGAGGTCACCAAGTGGTCGTTCAGAGCATTTTAGAGATGTGCTGAATATCACATTCTATGCCCCCCCCCCCCCCCACCCATTGCATTCTGGAAGTGCAGACATGTATCGTTACACACAAAAAGTTGGTGGGGGGGGGGGGGGGGGGGGGGCAAACATTTTGAAAGTAGGTCACGCTAATATCTCAAATGTGGTCTGACCTATGAATTTGGGACCAACAGCAAATGTGCCCAAGCTCATTGAAGGTTCAAAATATGGATGAAGATCACTGAGGTCAGTCAGGTGCCATTGAAAGCATTTTTGAGAATTGCTGAAAATCATATTTTATGACCGCCTAATGCATTGATGAGGTTCATGCATATATTTACACACCCAAAAAGACCGGGGGGATATTGAAAGTAGGTCATCCTCATGGAATGATGTATGGACCTGTCACCAACATTAAATGACTTAAAACTCAATGAACTTCAAAAATGGGGTCAAGGTCACTGAGGTCACGCAGAGGTTTTTGAGTGCATTTTTCAGAATTGCTGCAAATCACATTTTATGACCCCAAATGTATTGCCGAATTCATAGATGTATTTTTATTCTGAAAATTTGGCTGGGGAGTAAAAATCAAAAAGTTGGTCACACTCATATCTCAAGCTGCTTTTTTTATAAAACACGTTGCATGCTTTGCACGGTGGTTATTTCCGGTTTCTGTAAAAACAATGTATCTGATTCTTGTGTGAAAACCTTTAAAAACTGTGTGCGAAAACCTATTTCTGATTTCTTTGAAGATATTTTACTCCCGAAAATAAGTACTCATAAATTCTGTTTCAAAATAATTTATTTCTGCTGCTTTCAGAGTTTCACACTGACTCGAATCTACTGGTTCCTGTAAATTGTGTTTCTTTTGTTTCATTCGCGATTGTTTTGCCAGCTCCTTTTGTAAAACCTTATTTGTCTTATCCGTGGTTGTTACCATTCATAAATCGGGCTTATATTTAGGCTTAAGAAAGTAAGTGGACGAATTACAAAATATTGGTATGCATTATTTCCCAGAATGATGAATATAAGAGCTACTAAGTAAGAGCCAATAAAACCATGAACCATGTCAATCATTACTGGGCATGCAAAACAACCAAGCTGCGACCATACGAACATTTGAAAACACACAGACATTTTATCAGGGAATAATGATTTTGAATTGGATCACGAAGTGAGAAATGACCAGACACACAAGCTGACCATAAACAGATCTTTGATCGTGAATTGACAAACAAACTCGTTGAAAGTAGATCGATAGTTCGATGGTTCGATAGTTAGAATATCAACTTACATCCAGAAACGAGGGAGCTGATACACAAAAGCTCCTTCAAAATAATGCACGATACATATTTTCAGTCTCTTAACTGGTAGAGTGCTGGAAGACCATATTTGGGCTTTACTCTAAAGTGCAGGTACTGCAACTCAAAGGCTTCAAACTCTGGGGATGTGCTTCATATTATCTTTGGATCTAAATTATTTAGTCTGTATGGATTTCCCTTGTTACAATGTATGGGACAGTGCCTATAGGCACTCTCCCATAAATTGTAACATGGCAACAACTTGGGAATACATTTTCATGACTAAAAGTAATTCGGCACTCTACCAGTTAAGTTTAAAATTCCACACTTAATTCTGTTTTGAAATTCTTAGCTGTTTGGATGTAAACTTTCCGAAACCGAACTGTGTCCTGTTTAACAATACAATCGATGCGGTGACATATCTTTCCCATTCCTGTCCCCTCACAAAACAGTACTTCTAAATTTTAGAGATAAGTTAAACACGAAATGTAACACCGTTATCTCGCTTTCCTTAGTTAATATTCTCTCACCGGCAACGCGTACTGCTTATATCTTCTTATAGTTGATGTACGTTCAATATTTCACCAAACACAACTAGGGGACATCTGCAAACCAAATTCTTGTATAAATAAAATAAATAAAATCATGTTTTCTCCAAAACATAGCTAATCGCGCCTCATTGGAACGACTCGAGGATCTCGTTCTCTGTGTTTTGAAGAAAACATTTTAAAAAAAATAAATTGATGCCAATAGCGCTGGACGGATATGACTGTCACCTTAGGTAAAGTGTTGACGAGAAAAAATTAAATGCATTGCACTGCACAGACATGCAAACCAAACTACAGACTTTTTATTAGGGATTGCGATGGATCGTTAGTACAACCACTGGGCTCTAAACCGGGCGGTCAACGGTTAGATACTGATATTCGCCATCTGCGTGTCTTTCGGCATGACACGTCATCCCGATTCTCTCGTGTAGGAACTGTTAGGCTGTGCACGTCGATGTTGTACTTGTCTTCAACCGCTGCTAACTCTGCATGTGCCACATAAAGTGGAGAGCCCGACAGCTGATCGCCGTTGCTCAGCGAGTCTCACGGTGTACTCCGGCTTCATCCAGGGTACTCCGGCTTCATCCACCTTAAAACTGCCCGAGGCAAATTGATTCTGGCTGTTGAAAATATTGCTAAATTACAACAAACAATGTTTTATTGAACAGTTATAATAATGTAGAATGTTTTTCAATGGGTAGATACACGAAGAACAAGGCAAATAATATCCTCATATCTAGACTAGAATTAACCTTGGATCTTCATAGTAGCTACTAGCCCATATTTTTGCCCCAGTCGTGTAGCTTCATTGGCCAGCTTAAAATGAGTGTCACATTGTGGAGCACGTTCGATAATACAGTATCACAAAAGCCCAGAATAACAAGTGCTGATGTTTGAATTAATTCCCTTTTGACCTTCATATCACATAAGAAATGTATTTTGCCGTTAATCAGCATAAAAACAAAAACAACTGTTTTTAAAAAATCGGGGATGAGAGTGATGTACATTTAAATTGGGTGAAAATTCTTAAAATGCTGGTATCAACACTGCTAAAAAATATGTTATTTATCCAAGAAAATAAAGGGGATGAAGGCGAAATTATCAAGTGGTAAATATTTTATTTTCTATAAATTCACATGAAAATAGCCTGTTAGATCATTTCGTCAGATTGTATAGTCTATCAAATTTCAGCTGTTTTGTTTTGGGAGATCTGCAAATTTGCAGCAATGTATCCTAGCCGTAACTTAGATTACTTTTTATAATCATTATGCACACATGGACTTTATAAACATCACAACTTATTGCAACATATGCTTTACAGTTTATATGAATAGAACATTACGAAAAATATATATATTTTGTTTTGTGTACTGCAGGCTTGAAGTCGAGGATCGAAATAGTGTCGAAATAATAATTCGAAACGACGAAGTGAAAATAAAAAGTATCAATTATCACTTCAAAGATGCGTTCTAAATACTCGAATTGGACTCTAGCTTGTAAATGCCTTTTGTACAACTTGTATTGTACAATAACATACCTATATTTGTCGAGCTGAATCACACAACCAGCCAGGTGTGTCGGACTGCTTTAACTTGGGCATTATTGGTGGATCAATAGAGCAATCCTCTTTCTCATGTTGTGTGCATTAACATACCTATATTTGTCGAGTTGGGTCACACAACCAGCCAGGTGTGTCGGACTGTTTTAACCAGGGCATAATTGGTGGATCAATAGAGCAATCCTCTTTCTAATACTGTGTTGTTAACCCTTTATCCAACGCAGACGATTTCAAAATTTATTATTTTAAATATCATTTTTTAATTGTTTTAAAAAAATGTCAACAAAACCATATCATGTGACCCTTCTTTGGAACGAGCTCGACGTGCTCGTTCCAACGAGGGGTCACATAATGTGGTTTTGTTGAAATTTTTCGAAAAATAATATATTTTCAGCTGCTGAATTTGCATATTACGCGCGCGGATGCGGGCGATTCGTTAGGTAAAGGGTTATTAAGCGTTAATCGCGAAATGTCGCTCCTCGCTATTGGGAAGTAATAATTCACAAAAATGTTTAAATACATAATTTTAAAATACGGATAAAAATACCATGCCGAATGCAATTTTGATACATCAATTTCCTACAGGGATAAATATGGGTGATAACAGGGACTAAATATCCACCACATTCTCAATGCGAATTTGAATCATTGCTTCTCAACTCTGACCCCAGAAATCCCAATTCCTCCATCTAGTGGATACATATATTAGAAATAACAAATATCAAAGAATCTGATTTGCATGTAGGATAAATCGCGAAACTATTTATTATAAAACCCCATGGACAGTTACTAACCTCATACAAATTGACAGAAGACTTTTGACGTGGTAGGTGTTTCGGTGATGTGAAGTCTTCCTTTCAGGTAGGCGACACTTGACTGCATTCGACTGTTCAGGTTGTTCGACTTCTGTTGCTCACTATTTTTCAAAACACCAGTGTCCAGGCACTTGCCTATACAAAACTGGAGGAGCGAACACCAAATCTCAAGCTTCCAGGTGTTAAAACAATCCCAAATTCAGTTGTTAGCATGCACCTTTTCCAGATGGAAATGTCTTTGGGTCGTTTCCAATTAGGATGGATAGAATATGGCGTTAGGTCAAAATTGTAATTAGTGATTTGATATTTCATTAATGTCAGTTATGTTTATACTTGCGGAACAGAAAAGCTTACATTTGAGGTATCTTGAGGTATCAGTCTGTGACGAAATTACAAGGTAAGAACAAAATTACTTCCGAAAAACATTACATAAAAACACTGCGCGCAATACTGAATAGACATCCTGCATCTTAAAGACTTAAACCTTTCAGGGCCGATTTCCTGTATGGGATTGCTGTATGCAGTACTTTCCATAGTGCAAATTAATACAATCGTGTCATCTTCGACACCCCAACCAATTGTACTCAAAGGTCATGAATTTGGTTTCTATTATTCTTTGTTTTCAACATTAGAACCTTCAATCTCTTTGCTAATACTTTCGAGTCGAGGTCATGTGTTTTGTTTGCGGAACGTAACCACCAGCAAACCGATAGATGGAATCAATGACAATACTGCCACTGAGTAAATAAATCAGTTTTGATTTTTAGGGAGATTCGGTAATTATTTATTCTAACATGTTCATTAATCCTTTACCCAACACAGGCTATATCAGCGTTTATCACACACCTATTAACCCTTTACCCCACGCAGACGATATCAAAATTTAATATTTTAAATATCATTTTATTTATTTTTTCAAAACATTTCAACAAAACCATATCATGTGACCCCTCATTGGAACGAGCTCAGTGAGTCGTCCCAATGAGGGGTCACATGATATGGTTTTGTTGAAATATTTTGAAAAATTTAATTTTTTGAACTGCTCAATTTGCATATTACGCGGGCGGATGCCATCGATTCGTTAGGTAAAGGGTTAATGTAAAACACCGGATTTTCACTGCTCTGCCTGTACGATAAAATAGAGTTGTGTCACACATGTGGTGATACAAAACACGTTCTATTTCGTTTCAAACGTGAACAGAAAAAAATCCGTCGAAATAAATAAAGCCAATCATTGGTCGAATGCACCGGAGTCGAGATCGCTTGGAAATTCCAAGTTCAGCATTGTATTGGTTTACCCGGGATATTTGAACAATCATATTTGAGTAAAAAAGAAACTACAAAATAAAAATAACATTCTGTCTGCTTGTATCTTATCAAATACTTTCCACAACTGGTCATATAATGATGGAGTGTGATTTTTGTTGTGTGTTATTCCCCCAGTTTAGTCAGTATTTGAAGGTAGATCATCGTGACTGTGACACTGATCGGTAAACTGGTTTCGACCAACTGAATGGTGTAAAAATTAAAAAGCAAATTAGGGTTGGTACCCTGTCAACTAACAGTGATGTCTCATTGGCAACGAAGAAACACAGTAATTATCCAGTTGAATAGTGTTTTTTTTTGTTCAAATTTCCTGTGAAGTGGTTGTTACATTGGAGGTGTGTGATAAATACAGAACCGCACATACGTTTGAGTTCGTTAAGAATTATCGCATCCGATTGCTTTGGCCTAGGTTATCACTCGATGTATATTATTTTAAATGTTTTTATAAAGTTTTCAAATATTTTTTGAAATATCAATATAGTGACTCCTCAATGGAACGAGCTCGATAAGGGGGGTGTCTCATGATATTGTTTTGTTGAAATTGTTTGAAAAATATATGTTTCTCAACTATACTACACAAAGTTTGCTAAGCACCAAATACTTGACACATCATTGTGAAATTTGCTTGTGACATATTTGCGATATTTTTGGTGATATGATTGAAGAATGTATTGAGATGGTCCCCAGTGTTTACATTAGCTCTCTTGACAGGCAGACTTTTCGTGACAGTCATGGAAAGCATGTACCCCTTGATTTTCATGATGTTTTTGTGTACTGTCTACATGTACATGACATGTGTAGGGTATTCAATCTTCATTTCGACACAAACCCTTGTGATTTAATGACTGAACATGGCAAATGCAAATGTAAGAAAACATTTGTCTGAGGCAGAAATGTGGCAGGCTGTAGGGATGGTGGAGCATAGGATTACCCATCGTCAGGTTGGCGAAGCCCTTGGTGTGCACCATACGGTGATCACCAGAACCCGCGCAAGATATCAGCAGTATGGCACACCAGTAAGACGGCATGGTGGTGGCAGAAGCAAGGCAATATCTGCAGCTGAAGACCGGTTTTTGATCATACAGGCCCGTAGGAACCGCTTTGCCACAGCAATCCAGCTTCGCAGTGACCTTCTGAACACATCCGGGGTAAATGTTTCGACGCAGACCATCCGGGCAAGGTTTCATGCCGCTCTTTTTCATAAATATGGATGAGTTCTAAATTCATTAACTGCGGTCCGGGCATAGACCTTCAAAATGCATCCGGCGTAAATGTTTCGACGCTGACTATCCGGGCAAGGTTGCATGAAGGTGGTCTCCGATCGAGAAGACCATGTTTTCGCATTCCGCTGTCCTAGAACCACCGCCAGGCACGATACGAATAGGACATGGACCACGCTGGATAGACCAGGGAAGATTGGCTGCCTCTCCTTTTTACAGATGAGTCACGATATTGCCTAGACCACATAGATAGGCGGTCTAGGGTATGGTGAAGACCAGGAGAGCGATTCCATGCAGCCAACATTACTGAGCATAACCGCTGTGGTGGAGGGTCAGTCATGGTCTGGGGCGGCATCAGCAGGGATGGACGTACAAAGCTCTGTGTCCTTGAACGTGGTACATTGACTACACAGCGGTATATTGATGAGGTCCTGGATGCCCTCGTCAGATTGTATGCATGTGCAGTGGGTGATAGATTCATTCTGTTGGACGATGATGCCCGTCCTCATGTTTCCCATGCTGTCGGGGAGTATCGACTGAGGGAGAGGATTGAGCGTATGGGCTGACCAGCAAGATCCCCTGACCTCAATCCAATCGAACATGTCTGGAATGAGTCGCAGCTTGCAATTTCAGCCCGTCCAGTCCAGCCAAGAATTGTCCAGGAGCTTGGTGCCATGCTGGTCCAAGAATGGAACAACATCCCACAAAGGACCACCAGGAGCCCGATTGGGAGCATGACAAGGCGTTTCCAGGCTGTAATTAACAGTAGTGGGTCTCATACTCGATATCGAAGCCATACCAGTTCGCTCCGTCAACGTTTTGGCAAATTCAAAAATTTCCTCTTTTACCAATAATATCCATTTTCCATGGTTATCGTATTTAAAAGCTAAAAAATAATGTCAGACACAAATAAAATCTTAATTTCTGTACTTAAATCAGTAAAGATGTAATTAAATGAAAAATATGTACACTTTTCATTACAATATTTCAACTAAAATATAAAACAGGTAGTTGGATATACTTGGTGCTTAGCAAACTTTGAGAAGTACACCTGATTTGTAAATTACGCGGGCGGATGCTGCCGATTCGTAAGGTAAAGGGTTAAACCCGTACTGATCCTCTTTAACTAATTAGTAGTTATTTGGTAACCAACTACGGATTTGTCTGTTATGCATCGGCCATGGATAGCGGAATAAAAGGTTACATATAGAATAAATAGGTACTAGGACCGGTAATCGAATTTGAACCACAAGTTGGATAAGCCGAGTGGTTAAAACCTTTATTCTACGAGTGGTTTAAAACTGATTACTGGCACTAGTATCTGTTTCTTTTACTTACTCCATGCTCTTAATAAATAATCGACTTTGTCAGTTAAAATGGAGAAAACATACGACACTTTCTATCGTAAACACACGGGTTTGTTCTATTTACATCAGCGCCGGTGGGCAGTACTACCGGCTGCACGTGAATGCTTGATTGACAGCAAGACACATCGTCAAAGTTGATTGAATTTACCTTGCCTTTTCAGTGAAATTACTCTTATAAATTTTTAAATTTTATTTTAAATATTTTATTCTAGGTACTTTAAACTTAATAAGTCATTGCACGTAGTAGATAGTACTGCAAAATGTCGTATGTTTGAATGAAACATTGCGAAGTGTGAATGTTTCGAAGTAGGCAAATTACGTCATGACAAAGGTCAAGTTGGATGTACTTCCGACTCTTGGTATAAATTTATTTTTAACCGTATTAGGAGCATTACAGCGGTAGTGGGCTTGAAAGCCAAAATTTAACATACAGGCTTTTCACCGGTAGTAAGATAGGTGAGCATTGTATGAAATACTGTGATCACAAATCGATTTCGACGCGATTTGATCGTGATCACAAATCGATTTCGACGCGATTTGATTGTGATACCCCTACACTATTGATGGAAGTTTCACAAATAAAATACTCCAACTTCAGGACTGCAATAACAAAGCCAAATGAGAAAAGCACCCCAGATTTGGTATTGGCGCAGTTCCTTTTTGACAAGTGAAATTCTAGAGTATTGCAGAGATGAAATCAGACATAGCATTTCGACCGAATCGCGACACAGTCGAAATAGTCGGTCCGCGTTTGTGACCACAGTACTGTGAGATAAAATAAAAAATATAATTGCACAAACGAAAAACACAAGGTGCACTATCATTAAGAATTTATTGCCTGGCTTAATGTTCGGTTGCCCTACTTTTCCGAATACCCTTTTCCACATCATCCGTAGACAATTTTACTCAAAGACGTGATTTCTATTATTCTTTGTTTTCAACAAGAGAATCTTCAATCGCTTTATCTACACTTTGGAGTTGAATTCGTGTGTCTTGTTTTCGGCACGTAACGACCAGCAATACGACAGATGGAATCAATGACAGTACTGCCACTGAGTAAATAAACAGATTGTAGTCTCCTGTCACATCTCTTATATGCCCTGAAATAAAAACTAAATAAATTTAAAACAAAAAAAAAAACAAAAAAGAAAAAAAAAACAAAAACAAAACGTTTTACATGGAAATGAAGGTTTGCGACTGGTACAAGAATTCCGAAGTGATATACATCCAGCAAGAGCTTATTAGATTGCTGTGATTAACAAAAAACTGCCAGTTTACGCAAACTAATCGCGATCGGGTCCTGTACATCTACCCACCAGGTGATCACTTTCCATGGGTGGGCAATATTTCCACGGACGCAATACAATTAGATCCAAACACTAATTCTAGTAATAATTAGCAAACATGCAATTAACGTAATATCGGGTACAACCCTGTGTTTCATTAATTAAAATGTTGCTAATGTTGATTTTTATTACCACGTAACACTCGCGTGGCTAAACCTGGATGGCGACCCGTTCACGACGATTTAGTATACCTATCTTCTAATTTCTGAGATCATAATGTGGGGAAAGAAAAGCGGAAAGAAAATTTCGACCGGATCGCGACCAATCGTGACTCAATTGGAATTCTCTCCTAGCTTTTGTGATCGAAGCACTGTAACCATTTACATAGCAAGTATAAGGAACGACACTTAAGACTTCTGGGCCCTCGTTAAAATGAGCACCTTCGCCAAATGAAGGAACATCACCCGATAACGATAATGACCTATACATGGGAGGCGTCAGGCCTTCAAGTTACTGTATGTAAAAAATCGGGGGTTGCGTGGTGAATTGTTTTTTTTTTTTTAAATACGGTTTATAAGAAAGATATTGGGCAATATTAACCGAGATCAAGCAATATAAATTTAAAACGTTAAATACGAGAAGAAGAAAAACAAAATTCGCCTACATTGAGAATAAATAACAGAATTAGTTTGCCACCCAGAATATCAGATCAGCTTTACAGTCATCAATAGCAATGTTCTGCAGTTTCTTTAAAAAACAACCATGGATTTCAAGCTTAACTTTATAACTCTCTGAAGCCAAGAAAAATCCATCAATTACTAAAATTGTGCACAAGCATGCCTCGCTAATCTCTATGTAAGTGGATTACTAGAACGCTCATCATGAGTCACATATAGAAAACGTCTCCACCATCGCCAGCATAGGAAGGGGAGGAGAGGACCTCGCTCGCCTCTATCGTTTTTGAAACAATATACACGGACGTCTGTTACGACCCATAATGTAATAAATGCCCATAATGTAATACCTACCCATAATGTAATACAAAAATGCCGGTGATGTAATACGTACCCATAATGTAATAAAAAAAGATCCATGATGTAATAAATGTAATAACGTGTAATAAATGTTAGGCGCCCATAATGTAATAAAATTTAAAAAAAAATAGATACAAATTACACTCATCCAGGCCTGTAATGTAATAAAATTCTAAGCTTGATTTTTGTTTTTTCTCTTTACTCCAGCAGTGTGTTCGGCTATTTATGACACATCCTGCGCCTCCGTCACTGCTGCCAATGGCCCCTATGCCGTACACAGCCAACGTGTATGGGTGTGTTGGGATTACGACGGAGAGTATTCCGGGACCTGGGGCGGGTATACTCTGCTCTGAGTGACAGGCATTATATCTCTTCTATTTGTATCACCCACGCAAACGACTTTTCTCGATAGCCTCTACTGCCCTGCTACAAACAGATATGTCTACCTTATCAGACATTCAATAATTTTGATTCCAGGATGGTCATTTATGACTGCAGTCATCATATTCGACCGGCTGTTCGCTTGCACAAAAAGCAATGTGGGTAGCAGGTTCCTGCTATTAATAAATTCAAGTAACTCTGCCCAAAGTTGCTGGGGCAGAGGGTGGAGTGGGGTGCGGTGGGGTTTGGGTGCACAATGACCGGATAATGCGGGGGCAGTGTGGGATACAAGGAAAAGATAGAACAGAAGCAAGACGTTGCGTCAAGCGGCGCAGAGGAATATCTGGATGCGATAAGGTGAGTGTACTGGTGTTGGGATAGGGGAATACTATAGCTCGATGGGATTTGGATTAGGCTACTTTGCTCCAAATTAAGCGTACGATCTATCCTCTGTCTCTCCAATTTTCACTACCTGAACAAATTAGTCATCTCTCTGTACTGTACTACTATAAGTTCCTGTCGCACCCACCGCATCTGGAAACCAATGAGCCCGATCTCAGGATGACACTTAATAACGACCACATCATATTCCCGATCCTGTGATCACATGTGTCAAGTAATATTATCAGTCCATCAGGCAGACTACCCCTTAAATCACCTACAGTTCCTAACAGTTCCTGGCGGTGGGCAGGAACTTCCTGCCAACCGCCAACTCTGTCTCGTCGACTATTCGCGTGTTCATCTCCGCTATAGTGTCATCTTCTCCTAAGCTAGTCTCAAACAATATACGTAGCTAGACGCGAGGAGTAACGTGGGCCTCTCCGTTTGACCGTGTGGTGTGACCTTGACCATCAAACCGGTGACCTTGAACCTGTATATCGGCTCCTGCTTGGCCGATTTTCCTGAAACTTGGTGTGTGGTTCGGGCGCCCAACAATTTCGCCGCACCCGATGCCCGTCATGTGTGACCTTGGGATTCACACCGTTGACCTTGAACCTGTATCTCGGCTCATGCTGGGCCGATTTTCGTGAAACTTGGTATGTGGGAGTAGTTTGAGCGCTCAGTAATATACATATATTGAGCGTCCCGAACTACTCCCACATACCAAGTTTCGCGAAAATCGGCCCAGCATAAGCCGAGATACAGGTTCAAGGTCAACGGTGTGAATATCAAGGTCACACATGGCGGGCATCGGTGTGGCGACATTGTTGTGCTCCCGAACCACACACCATGTTTCATGGAAATCGGCCCAGCAGGAGCCGATACGCAGGTTCAAGGTCACTAGTTTGATGATCAAGGTCACGCCACGCGGTCAAACGGATAGACCCCTCTTATTCCTCGTGTCTAGCTACGTATGTTGTTTGAGAGTAGCTTAGGAAAAGATGACACAATAGCGGAGATGAACACGCGAATAGTCGATGTGATAGAGTAGGCGGTTGGCAGGAAGTTCCTGCCAACTGTCACGAACTGTAGTTGGTTAAAGTGGTAGTCCGTCTGATGGACTGATAATATTACTTGACATATGTGATCACAGGATCGGGAATATGATGTGGTCGTTATTAAGTGTCATCCTGAGATCGGGATCATTGGTTTCCAGATGCGGTGGGTACGACAGAAACTTATAGTAGTACAGTACAGAGAAATGACTAATTTGTTCAGGTAGTGAAAATTGGAGAGACAGAGGATAGATCGTACGCTTAATTTGGAGCAAAGTAACCTAATTCAAATCCCATCGAGCTATAGTATTCAGCTATCCCAATACCAGTGCACTCACCATATCGCCTCAGGATAGTCCTCTGCGCCGCTTGATTTAACGCCTTGCTTCTGTTCTATCTTTTCCTTGTATTCCACACTGCCCCCGCACTATCCGGTCATTGTGCACCCAAACTCCACTGCACACAACTCCACCCTCTGCCCCAGCAACATTGGGCAGAGTTACTTGCATTTATTATAAGCAGAAACCTGCTACCCACATTGCTTTTGTGCAAGTGAACAGCCGGTTGAATATGATGATTGCAGTTATAAATGACGATACTGGAACAGACTGGAATCGAAAATATTGAATTTCTGGTAAGGTAGACCTATATGGTTGTGGCAGGGCAGTAGAGGCTATCGAGGAAGTCGTTTGCGGGGGTGGTACAAATAGAAGAGGGAGAATGCCTGTCACTCAGAGCAGAGTATAACCACCCCAGGTCCCGGAATACTCTCCACCGTAATACCAACACGCCCATAATGTTGGCTGTGTACGGCATAGGGGCCATTGGCAGCATTGACGGTGGCGTAGAGTGTGTCATAAGTAACCGAACACACTGCTGCAGTAAAGAAAAAAAAACAAAATTCAAGCTTAGAATTTTATTACATTACGGGCCTGGATGAGGGTAATTTGTACCTAATTTTTTTTTTTATTTTATTTCATTATGGGCGCCTAACTTTTTATTACACGTTATTACATTTATTACATTATGGGTCGTTTTTTATTACATTATGGGTACGTATTACATTACGGGCATTTTTTTGTATTACATTATGGGTATATAAGTATTACATTATGGGCATTTATTACCTTATTGGTCGTAACAGACGTCGGCTAAAAATTAAATAGGTTGATGATCTTCACGTTTTTCGTGGAAATGCAAATTGGATATTTACAACATATTTTTCAGGCAAGGTAGGACGCCATTGCGTTTGGTGAAGTGAAAGCTGTTATGCTACATCGTAGCAGCGTTCACGTCATCAAACGTAATATATTGGGAAGAGATATCGCGTTGATTGATTTGACGCCATCTTATGTGAATGCTGCGAAGGGGTGCACTTTGAGAGGCGACGCTTTTCGCTGACGTTCCAGCAATCCAATTGTATGGAGATCAGTGGCAGTCCCTGAAAACTGCCATTGTGAATAAGCAGATCAATGATTTTCTTTTTCAAAAGTATAATGTTTCTAAAAAAATAAGGGGCATTTTAAAAATTCAAAACTAAAATTGGGAAAATTACTGGTGATTAGAAAATGATGGAGCAGTTAAAGAGGAAGGGCTGATTAAAAGAGGAATCAAGAAATATTTCAATGAGATATTTGTAGAGAACATTCCGGAGATGTGCCCGTATACTTACAAATCGCTTTGATGTATACATTTTGTAATTCAGTTGGAACATATATAAGTAAAGAAAAGATGGGATGCAGGGGCGGACTGCACTTCCTTCCAAGACCGAGCTCGAACCTATAATTTCACTGTAGGCCTGCACTCCAATATTGCTGCTCCCTGGTAATATTGGATGGAATTCTCGTCAATTTTTCAGAGGAGAAGCCAATTATTTATTTATTTATTTATTTAGTTATTTATTTATTTATTTATCTTTTTATTTATTTATTTATTTATTTGAGTTTAACGACACTAAGGTAAGTCCAAGTTAAAGTGTAGGCCTGTGAAGAAATAATGAATAAAGTTCGGTTCCCCCAATTCGCCGTCAATCATTAATAAACTGTTTTCATTTTAGTTAGATTCGATCCGAAATGCATTCAAGTTCGAACAACTTGCTTGAAATTCTAGATTCAATTCAACATGGACCTTTTTGATTCGCTGGGCCCTACTCACCAAACAAACTCTCATGCCACCGGTCTAATTCTGTAAACAAATACATGCTGTCATTCCCGGGAACCAGTCTTGCTCTCAAATAGGGCATCTGCTATGTTTAGATTCACTTATCCAGAATATATCTGTTAATCGGAAAAGCGAACCGTAGATTTGCTTTTCCGACCAACAGATATATTCCGGTAGACTGAATCTAAAAAGTGTCATAAAGATTCATTTTCTGAGTATCAAAGGTAGAAAGGTTGGTCAATCGAGACTTGATTTGTCGACATTTTAGTTTAAACAATATTGATTTCCAATAACAAAAGAAAACATATCGCAAATATTGTACACATAGATAAAAAGGAAATGGATTCAGCAGGCAGCGAAAAAGCTTACGCAAGGCTGCCTCCAAAGACTAATATATTGCATTTGTGGATACCAGTAGTACAAGGTATTTATTATTTTGCCATAAGTTGATGTATTTAGTTATCTGCAATAGGAGTAACGGAAATGAATTTATTATAACATGAAACGTACAAGAAAAGAACGAGGGCTTAGAAGCGTAGAAAGAAAGCAAACATTCCCAAAATATTTAGTGGCCAGTGCTTAATCGATTAGGTGGTGTACCCCGAAATTTCAAAGAGAATTGTGCGAGGTGTTGTAGAGGGTGGATTGTCAGTCGAACCTTTCGTCAGAATGATAAATTCTTGAACCTTCTTAAAATGGATCTCTTGATTCCAGAGCTGTGGAGTTAATGGAGTGTCGTATGGTGCACGAGGTTTGCTGTCGTATCGGTGTGTATCTGTTGCAGTGGAAAAAGAAATGATCCTCTGTTTCACGTTCGCCACAGCTGCACGAAAATGAATCGACGAGAAATTTATTCAATAAATCGTTTTTCAAGCCAACACAGCTGAGACTGGTGCCACTGTGCAAGATATGAGTTTCACTCGAAGTGTGTCAATGGACAAAAGAAGGAACAGTATGTCTATTTTCGTAGAGGAATGGTTCAAAGCGGGACAATGAGTTGTTTTCTCTGACTACAAGGGGTATGTCATTTTAAAGTTGAGTAGTGGAAGGCAGGAATGATGTGTAATGTAGCTGCACAATGGAGTAAAAAGCTTACAATGTCGGAAACTGTAACGTTGGAAACCCGAGGTTACAGGGGTATTATGTTGGACGAATAGGCAGGACCTAGACCACGGACCATTTGGAAACACTGCATGAGTTTGTGGTTTGTCCTTCTAGTCTCTAGTTTGTCCCAAACTGTTTCAATATACAGATGAGTTTTGCTTGTGCTTTTTCTTCCCCTGTCAGGGCCGTGCTGACAGGAGAAAACATCGACATGGATATTTCGAGTTAATTGTCTTAATTCGTCGAGCAGTTATCCCAGACTGTAACTGCATACTTAAGGACTGGACGAGCTAACGCATAGTAAATTGTTTCAAGTGTTTTCCGATCAAATCAGTACTTAAGTCGCCTCAGAATATTAATACGTTTCCATGCTTTTATTAAGGTTTTGATGGGCTGGCCATGTTCTCATGTCAGTGAATATTAAGGTGGTTGTGTTGCGACTTATTTGGTTTCTGCAGACAACATTCTTAAGGTGGGATTCTTTATTTCGCTAGTTTTTTTGTGTTTAATAATGTTTAGGTTTTTTTGCGGATTAAAATTAACAAACCGTTTGTTAGCCCAAGATTCGTTCGCTTTATATCACTACCTGATATGTCAGAGGCTATGTCTGGTTAAGCAACCGTTAAGTATAATGAATTTATTTATTTATTTATTTATTTATTTATTTATTTAGTTATTTATTTATTTATTTATTTATTTATTGGTGTTTAAGGTCATATATTTATGCACTAA
The DNA here is from genome assembly GCA_031216915.1 of Pictodentalium vernedei. Lineage (NCBI taxonomy): Eukaryota > Metazoa > Mollusca > Scaphopoda > Dentaliida > Dentaliidae > Pictodentalium > Pictodentalium vernedei. The sequence continues at coordinate 230,438,479 of CM062294.1, forward strand.
GTATAGTGAAGTATCATCTGCAAATAATAATATACTACTAGTAACATTGTCTACAATGTCGTTGATAGTGATCAGAAAAGATAAGAGACCGCGAAAGGAGCCCTGGTGAACTCCAGCTCGTAACTGATGGCCAGCAGTTTGACGCTGAGTTGAGTTCCGAACTAAATTTTCTGTCAGGCTGGTAAGATTCAAACCGGTTCAGAAGATGACCCGCTTTATATTCCAGTGGTCTTAGGTTTGTATAAGAAGGCGATTACATCAGACTTTTTGAAACGCGTTACTCACATCGCAGAATAAAACCCTTATTTCTCTACCATCATCGAGTGCTGAGCTGAACACATTCTAGCAGGACTGCCGAATCAGATGGTAAGAAGCTAGACTCCTTCTTCGTAGGACCCTATTTGGCGCTTGAAGTTGCTGGATTTTTGTTTGGGGGATGTTTAGGTCTAAAGCTATTGGGCAATGATATTGCACTAGCCTGGGAAGAATGGATCAATAGCATCTGTTTCGGAGACGTATGGGAGTGATTTGTCGTTTACTGTGAAGAGGTCAGTAAGGGGACTTTAAGTTTCAGTAAAGTGGGTAGGTTATCTAACAATTACGGTAAAATTAAGTAGTATTTGCATTGTTCCACCCTGTGCATTCAGTTAGTTATCGTCAAAATCGCTGGTTATAGATACCTTTGAGATTTTCGTATCAAGCCCTTTCTCGAAGGCCATTGAAATTAAATTCCATAATTTGTTTGGAGAGTTGGGAGGTCGGTAGAAGATTCCAAACAGAATCTATCCGTTGTCAGTGAAGAGCTGACCCACATCTTCTAACGGGCCTTAATGTTTATGTCCTGACGTTGTTTAAGGGGGAATATTTCTTTCTAATGTAAATGGCTACTCCTTCTCTCCTTGATTTGCGACCCGTTCTGAATAGTGGTAGAAAGTTCGGCAGTTGGATTCAACAGTTGTTACCGCTCACATCAAGCCGAGTTTCAGTGAAAGCACAATCATTGTATATAACAGCTCAGACCTTAGGACATTAATTTTGGGTTTAAGACGTTGGATATTTTGGTGATAGAAAGGGAGGGCAAGTGAGGAACTAGTTACGCCAGAAGAAAAGGATGAGTCGGTTGATGCGGGCGTTACATTCACCGGATTAGGGTTGGTCTTGAAGACACCAGCTATGACTTGAAGAAATGGAACCCAACCAGTTTCTCAATTCTCACAAAACAGAGGACCTCTTAAACTAGCAGGGCTGCATAGACACTAGATTTTTATTCAAAGACATGTGCAGGCTGGGTTTGCGTTCAGACTTCGGCGTTGCTCGGCGACGGTTGTTTGAGGTATAGCATTCCTAAGATGTTTATGTCGTGTGCCTCGGCCATTTTCATTAACTCACATTTACATAGATATTCGCAATTAGTGAAGAAAATTGGAATCAGCATGAGTCTGAGGCCTGATATATGATATCTCAGGTACAAAGATATAAGTAAAAATCGTTGAGATTTGGTTGCTTTTTCCAGGCACACCGTGTTTGGCTATACCAGCGAATAGTCCATCATGCATTCTGTAGATATTTACATCTTTCATCTCCATTGGCTTGGGACAAAAACAGAGGCACCCACCCGGTCTTACAACCAAGTAAGTTCTAGCCATTTTCGTTTGGGTCAGAACGTAAAAGCAAAAAAGAGAAAGAAAAGAAAAACGTTACGAATATGTAACTTTGTGAGGGATAGATCAGACTGAAGGAACAGTTTACAGAGGGTAAAATATATGTGAGGTGTGCAATGTGTCTGACATCACTGGTAAACATTGAACATATCCTAGCTAGGTATACCACTGAGTTGTATTAAGGAGATGTCAATGTCAGAGTTCCCAGGATAAAGCACGTATCTGGCTTCGTGTGACGAAACCACTGTAATGTTTTTGTTGAGTCGCTTTGGAATTTGGCAGTACGGATAGAAGATTATTTATTTAAGTGTCGCCATCGTGTCTCTTAAGTCGTTCAACTGCGGTGTTATTAATGTTATGAACAGCGAGAGACTAATCCAGCGGATAGAAAGTGGTGGGGCTGGAGGGGGAGATCGACATTGTCGGATAGAAAGGCAGAGGAAAGCGAAATGGTGGGGCTGGAGGTGGAGATCGACATTTTGATGACATTACAATTAGAAAGGAAGACTCACCACAGCCGAACTGTTATGGTTACACCGGATAGTTCCACACATACTGATGTTTTGAATGGGTCTTAAATACTAATTGATTAAAATGTCTATAACTGCGACACAACGTTTTCTACCCCCCTAGTTGCGCATGCTTTTGTGAAAAACAGAGCTATCTTCATTATCCAATTTACTATAGAGGTCAATGGGAGAAAGCAATAAAACTTCATTTTTCATCCATATTTGCTTTTCAATAAAATTCGCGTACATATGGTCAAATAGTTTAGGTCATCCTCTTTAAAGTGATGTTTAATACTCATTGCTAGACAAAATTCTTCATGTTTCATTTTTGTTTTAAATATCTTATTTTATCTGTGTGCATTTCCTTATGAATTTATGAAAAAAGGCCGACTGCGGTAGCTTTAAAGTTAAAAATATATATTAACCATCAATAGCATGCATTCCGCGTACATCATTCGGAATAAAGTAAACTTTAAATTATTTGATTCTATAAAAATATTTCAATTATGGTTTTGTTTTAATGTTTCCATTTCACTTTGAAAATAGTGATTTTTATATTTATGCGATTTCAACAGACGATTCTCCACGGCTAGTATTGTCTTCACTGACGTGAATGAAAGGACTTGAAAGCCCCATCATTTCTATTGACTCGTTAATATAAGTGTTTAATTTTGCATTGAACACAATGTATGTGATTATAACAATTTAGAATTAATAACTTTGCTGATGGTGGACAGGTTTAGAACAATTAGGTTAACCTGAAGTTGACAGCTAATTGGAAAAACATTGATGTGGGTATTTTTTTATTAATTACTCAATGTCAGGTTTCCAATTATTATAAAACCAGGACATCTTCAGAACCACTGCACTCCCGCCTCTGTCCCTTTTTGTAAGCGCATTGCGCATCTCTTGTCCCAACCCGATAGGATTACAATGCAGGCCTGCCCCCGAACCAGGGAAGTTCAGGTCTTCTTTCTGGTGGTCCCCGAAAGGGGTCGTTGTTGTTTCCTTCAAAGACGTCCTACCAAACAGACAGCCTGAGACAGATTATACTTGCCAGTGATGGCCATCACTCAATATCATCTCCGAAGTGGCAGACTATACTTGCCTGAAAATCCAGATCGACTGCACCCTCGGGGAGAGGTAGTACCTTTGTGAGAGGACCCAACCTCTCACACTGGTCCTAACCCGAGGGTTCAACCAACATCACCCAAAGAGACCATCACACCGCAAGCGGTGACACCTGCCGAGTACCTGAGCCCGTTCCTCCTTCAACACGCCTAGACATGTGAGAATTGATCATCTACAGTCATTTAGGGTCGAAAGGGGCTTGTTCTCCATACCGTCCCTACGCGCCTTCGGCGCGCGAAACCATTCCTTTCGGGAAGAGCGGTCACTCCGTCTTCATTAAAAAATGACTGGAAAAAAATTATCAGAAGGAGAAAAACTTCCTCGAACTGAACGCATTATATCTACAAGAAGAAATGTTTTACCTTCAACGTACCAAGTTGAAAGATTCATAACATACAAGAAAAACAAAACGGTGAGTTCATTATTACTTATCTTCTCTAAGGATGTCGAAGTGAGTGGAGCCCAGGCCCGAAACCAGACTTTACCTTGGAGGGAAGGGGGAGAGTGGTTTTGTAGGAATCCACGCCAATTAACAGACTGTAAAATAGCATTTAGCGCTACTCCATTTTGGGGGAATATTCTCAACCCATGCATAAATAGTTTGTTTATTTTATTTTGGCCTTAAGTTTGCTACAGTTTCTACGAAGATTCCATTATGGCAAATATATGTCCCCCCCCCCCCCCCGCCCCCGCGTATTCCTATATAATTCGATATAATGTGCAGCAATTCACGAAAACATTTTTCTATTTTATTTTATTACTAGTAAAATTTCTATGTGTATGGCAGATCTGACTGTAACATATATACTTTGTCTTATTTTTTCTGTAAGTTTTTTGGGAAACATTTGGTGGATAAAATGTTTATTTCCATTGTAACATACATTGTAACATACGCCAATTTTTTTGTTAATGGAAACCCGCTTGCCTGACGATAAGTTGACGTGTTAGTAGTTTATGGTGTGATAATCCCTTATAACATAAAGAACTGTAAATTGTTTTTTTCTTCCCTTGTCTCGGCAACAATAACTGTAGTACAAACAATATGTCGGCTATCCTACCATTGATGAACTGAAAATATGCTTCTCAATTTTAAAAAGAATAAGTAAAAAGTACATGGAAATACTAGCATTTAAAATTTTCATTTCCATTTTACTTGAACGCTTTTTAAAATTTCGAAGCAAATTCTCAGTTTAATGATAAGTTTTCTCCACCATCATGCCGTCCCATAACGTGTACATTGCATACAGAACCGCACTTGTTAATACCCCGTCGTTTGTGTAGAAACGACCGGGTATGAAAAGCTGTTTTAGTGCGGTCACGTGAGAAGGATTACTTAACCAATTAATGTTTCCCAAGAAAAATCTTTCAGAGACTGTCCCTGGTTAGCAATTATATTGTTCAGTCAGAAAATTTCTAAAACCTACATTTAATAAAATATTCAGATACAAATGCCATATCTTTCATTTCCAGAACTCTGTACTGCGGTTTTATATAGGAATTGAAAAAATCCGTTCGTTAATTCGTGAGATTTTCGATTTATTTTCATATTAAAATAAAAGTTTCGCTGATATATGCCACGTGATCGGCGAAATTCTCATTTTTTGGGCCAAATTTATCACACAAAATAACGTGATTTACTGAACCGATTTTCACCTTTAAAGATTTTATTTGATATACAAAATTCCCAAACAAAATGTATCAGGTACAAAAAAAGATCCAATCAACACTGATTAGTGAGTGGACGTCTTACATTATGTAATTACACATAACACACTCAGTCGATTTTTGGATAATTTTTTCGTATGGAGTGTACACATAATGCATAAACTGAAAATGGTCATTTGAATAGCATTCGTCTTGTTGGGCTGACTATTTTCGGCATTCGTCTTCTTGGGATTCGGCTTGTTGAGAATAAACCCACCTGGACGATACGCATCAAATGCTATGACAATGCATAAGGACAAGCGACGTTTTAGCCAACACACATCATGGTTAAACCTGGAGGTCTGTTGGCTGAAAGTTTGCTTGTTCACAAACTGTTTATTACTATTTTTGGGGGTGGGTGGGGGTGGGCGGGGGGTATTGGGGGCGGTGGAAAACTCAATTCTGTTTTAACAACGGTGATCCACTCTCCACTTACTGTAACTTTCAGAGCTTAATCAGGACATTTTTTAATAGTCACTTGCTAAAAATTCCAGGCATGGGCACCATCGACGTGCAATAACAGAAGAAGAAACAATTTTCTTATCCGTCAGGCCTAGTTTTCTATGGTTAATCAATTTCCATTATAATTTTTTAATGGGCGGAACAGTTTTAAAAAAGAAAAAAAATAATTTGCGGATACATCTTTTTACATTATTATATTTTTGGTATTTTCATATAAAGCGCACGACTCAAATATCCTGATTAAATTATATTCTCCTCAATTCCTTTATTTATGATTTTTTTCAGGAAGATATTTACTTGGTGAAATGGAAAGACAACCCTCTGTATCAGTGTACTTGGGAACCTGTTTGTTTTTTTTCTGCCGAACTTTTAGCAACTTTCATGCAGCCAATATTAATGATGACAGGAAATTCATTGCAGCACATAATTTTGGGGTCATTATACTAGCCTTCCACTTGCCGGGAGAAAAGTGGAAGGATGGGTAACGGCAAGAGAGAGTCCTAGTTAGGACTAGGGAGGGACAAACATCATTGTTTGCCGCCCCCCCCCCCCAACAAAAAATGATTTGGCTACCAATTTTAGAATCCTGGCTACGCAACTGGTCTATTATGGGCCTCATAGGGGCTACACCATTCCCCCAACCAACTCCCACATCAATTCAATACAGTTCAGTATTATTAGCTACAAACACTTGACTTTTGACTTTTGTTTGATTTCCGAGCAAGTTCAGCACCCACACACACTCACATGATTCTAGGGAGCCAATTTTTAGGGCAAACAAAGTTGTGAAGTTGCACAGTGAAAATCGATTTTTTCGGGCGATGTTCATATTTTTGGGGGGCAACACAAACTTGCCCGAAAAAAATGAAACTGCCCTAAAAACTCCTTTTTTCAGGCTATAAAATTGTTCTCAAATGCACTTTACTCTACTCCTGCAAACCAGGAATCCAAAAATTCAAATATGAAGAACGCCACCCCACCCCTCCCACTCCCAGTCCTCACATCCCCTTATTTACGATTTGCGTGTGCTTTTGGAAGATAGTTGTTTGTAAATATTTACTTATTTGTTGTGTTTAAGTTTTTGAATTTTAATAATAAAAACATTTCACATCAAATTTTGGTCTTTGCTTTTCATTTTGTACATTTACAGTTCTGCAGATGACGCGACCGACAGCCAACTGTAAAGTTGTGAATTGCATTCAATTCCAAACATACAAGTATACCGAGATATGAATACGATGTGCAGGTAACGAATGGTCGCCGACTATTGTTAATCACAGTTCGTTTTCATATTCCAATGTGTTTGTGCGTTCGAGACGACTGTAAATTAATTACTTCATCGATGGTACACAGGGAGGTGCGAAGCTTTTTAATTATTACACGTGCAGTCAAGTGTGAAAAAATAGGGGCGACAACTCGAAATTTAATGGCTGACTCAGGCAATAGAAATAGTTCAGTATGAAGAATACATGTATTATTAGTTACCCGTGTCTGATCACGTGTTACGGGTTTTTACCTACCCGAAGCCAGCCGTATCCCATGAGGCCGAAGGCTGGCTTCGGGTAGGTAAAAACCCGTACCACGTGATCAGACACGGGGTAACGAATTTATCTATTGACTTTCCGTTTTAGAAGTACAATCTATTTCATGTGCGAACACACACAGCATGAGATCTTTTATCTTCCATTGTTGAGCCATACAGGTTTCTGTGGAATTTTTGTGCAAAAGAGTTTTTGTGAAAATATGCCGATATGACTAGTATAAAAAAATTATTGAATTTCTTTTTTGTCTCAAAAACATAGCTTATGAACCCCACATTGGAGGGTACTCGACAAGCTCATTCTAATAAGGGGTCATGAGCTATATTTTGGAGATACAAAATTAAAATATAATACATGTACACTGTAAAACTGGAATGACGCGTCTTCTACGGGGTATGGACACTTTGTAGATTTCGGAACGAGGCTTCCACTGGGTATGGGAAATTTGTCAGTGGCTGGGCGAACGTATCGTGGGTTTCAATGAATATGGTCTCGTACCACGTATCTATCAACCAGTCAAATCAAAAAATTCACTTTAGTCAATAGATAAAGCAAATTATATCAACGGTTGACTGCGAGCAAAATTCGAAAAAATGTTGCTAAATAAACAGCCCATAACAGTGTCTAATTCCGAACAGAATTAGACTGGTGGCCTGAGAAATTGCTCCACTCTGGGCTTCCCTCCGTGATTAGATTATTTACCATTAATTATTCATATTTTTCACTCACCTTCTCTTTTGGTTTCGCCGTTGAATATCATTTCCGTATCAACATGTAGTCATTATTTCTCTTCACGAGGTGGTCGATATTAGATTGAATATTTTATTTGAAACGACAGGAAGTCAACACTGAACTGTCCCATCTCTCTCTATTAGTCAACACAGTGAGAAATACCATAAGTAGAAAGTATTTGTTCGCCAAAACAATAAAATATATTAAAACTAAACGTAACTGTTAATTGCATTTAGGGATATTTCAATGCAAGACCTGGATGTGTTTTTTATCTAGGAAGGATTGGGGTGGGAAATGATACTTCAAACTATTTACCTGCAATTGGTCCACCTATTAAAGTTAGAACTCCATCACTTAGAGAAGTGATTCCGCACGCAAAGGCATAGAGTCTGGGATGGATGACATAATCCTTGATGCAAAGTTGTGTCAGTGGATAAAACATTCCCACGAAAAAGCCACATGTGAAACATAGAACACACAAAATGGTAAAGCCTATGTCGAAAGTAAAAATGAAACAAACACCCTGTATTGATAAGCACACAATCGCAACCCAGAGGGAAGAGCGCACATTCATTTTTTTAACAGCTGCGGCAACTGCAACCTGCCCTGGGATACTTCCTACGCCAATCAGTGATGCGGCATATGCACCATCTGCTAAAGTGAATCCTTTTGAATACACTAAATCAGTTATGTAAGTAAATGGTCGAAATATAGCGTACATTGAAACACCGAGACTAGCAACAACAGTTATTATTAAGAAATTACAGACAGACTTAATTTGTCCCTTTCCCTGAGTCTTTGCTTGGGCTGTCTGAAGAAGAGATTCCCCAAACATTGTAAAACACACAAATGGTAGCAAGTGGAACGAGATTGCGCTCATAATGAGACATGCGCCTCTCCATCCATAATATTCCAATATGTAGTTGAAGACAACTGGAGCGAACGCACGTGTAACTGACGAACTGCCAGAAATTGCTACAATCCACAAATTTGTGTTCTTTCCACCAAATCGGACGGCTAATGCATATGTGCACGCGACCACCAGGCCTACTCCGGAAGCTGAAATAAAACATAATATTTGTAGTTATTCAGTGAAACATTAGTGCTAAACTTTATAAAGTAGTTTATGATAGCAAAATAATGCAGACGAATGTGCTTCGGTCCACTCAATGGACAATATTAGCCATTGTTTTTCGAGTATACTGTTTCCATGACACTGGAATAACACGCTTGTCCCTTCTGACCTACCATTACTAATAATTGTCTAGCAAACTTTGTAGAACAGATCTTGTAATTCTCACACGATGTTATATTGTCATATCGGGGAGAGACATGCGGCCAGAATGTGTACCCTGCCAGTGTCACTTGGCATTTGAGTATATAATCTACTGATTTTAATATTGAATATTTTAATGTACAACCTCTAAGAGAGCACACGATAATTCTCATCAGATTTCATCGTTCCTCGAGGAAATCAACTTTCTCAATAAGTTTCTTTTCTTTTCTTAGATTTCATGTTCAAACCATTTTCTGATCACCAGGTTGGTTTAAATAAAGTCCATTTACCTATTCGTATCATGACTTACTGCTGTCATCGCTATACAATTCACTGTTACTTATAATGAAAGTTTTACACGATTTTAATCTATCATTTGATCTTGTCTACCCTACATAACATCACAAAATCGTATCCTTACATGCTGATGCGGCGTTATTTATTTATAGGTTTTTAGGGCATTTTCTGCACAATAGCTAATCGTAACCGAGATGCGGCCTTAACCGTTCACCTAACGGTGAAAATCGATTAGCACAATTCACAAAAATCACCATTCAAATTTCCTTAGTTTTTTAAATCTTTTGTCTCGAAAACATAGTTTTATGACTCAACCAGCTCGTCCCAATGAGATTCATAAACTATGATTTTCATAGAATAAAATGCAAAGGAAATAAAAATATTCAAGAGTTTTGTTTGTAAATGTCGCCTGCCTTTCGTATTGGGTACAGAAGAGTTGAATGCCTATAAATAAATGAATAGACCTTCCGTGACAAGTCGAGTATTGTGATTACAAAAAGGCGAAGAAATTTACTTTTGTTAAACCCTGATGAGATTTTGGTAATTTTTTAAAAAATTCGTAAACATGGTAGGCCTAAAAACCAATTATCAAGAAAAATGATGTTTCAAAAAAATTCCCTCTTGGCAGATTTTTTTCTAGAAAAAAACGTTTCAAAGTTCCCTCTAGGCAGATTTGTTTCTTAAAAAACGTTTCAAAATTGCCCTCTAGGGCAGATTTCTTTTCTTACTTTTGGCATGTACTTTGATAAATATTAATCAATTAGGAGTATTTTAGTAGACCCCACCCCCAACCCACCCACTCAGCTTATTCAACAACTATTTGCACAAAATGGGTCGCCCAAGTGTCTCGGCAATGTGATTGCCCGCTTGGACAATGGAAATTGATAATTTAATTGTATTAACAGAATGCTTTTAATATGCTCCTTCGGAAGGTGTGAGCCTTTTGAAATGTTTTGCTCTTAACAATGTTCGGTTTCTTCAAATTCGTTTGCAATTTTCTGATTTTTGTTCTCGAATGGACGAAAAGTACATTACGGCTGATATGGTAGCAATTTGTTAGAAACACACTGCTATTGAAACTAATATTCCCTGCAATTATTAACTCTCTTGGTTTGACTCTAGTTAATCTCATTGAGCCACTGGCTGAAAAGATATATTATGCAGTTCACGAACGTTCAGACGCGAAAACCACAGTGATTAAAGAAATGTTGGAGTTAACCCTTTACCTAGCTTGAAAAGCAGACGACACTTGCAAAAATAATTCTTGAATAACTAATTTTTTTCATTTTTTGTCTCAAAAACATAGGTTATGACCCCTCGTTGGAACGAGCTCGACGAGCTCGTTCCAACGAGGGGTCATAACCTATGTTTTTGAGACAAAAAATGAAAAAATAATGAAAATTAATTGGCGATTTTTGAGAATAGCGCTGGCCGGTTTTGACCGTTACGTTAGGTAAAGAGTTAAGGATTTGAGAATGCGGGCACGGCCCGCACAATACAAAAACGAAACTCAAGTTTGGACTAGGAATTCCAGATCCTAGTCTTAAATATATCTGCTCCTCAAGTGTTGTTGTAAGAAAATCACTTTTGCCTCTCTCGTGTGAAAAAATGCAAGTTCGTAGGAACAAGGGGTCGGTGATTTTTCCAGTCCACCAAGCAGATGCGTTAATACAATAAACCCTATACATTGTCTGAATATTGCACATTAGAGTACCTCTTCACGTAGGAGACAGCACAATATAAAGGCCTGTTTTTGTGTAGATCCTGGGTGGCAAAAGTGCCTCTCCCAGGAGCTAGTTAGACGAACAAATTGCTCTCCAGAACTATTTTTCATTATTATTCTTTTACTCCAAACATCATCTAAATGCCTAGTAAATCATATGTGTTTCCTGTGGAATTTATTCAAGCCAATCAATGCCAATAATCTGTTGTTGGGCCGGTATTTGAGAAAACCCTCTACCATGGTACACAAATATGTGCCGATTGGGTAAGACGTTCTATCTGGTTTCCAGGCAGAACGTCTTGCTTGATCGGCCCATTCCAGGATAAAGGGGGTTGTAAAAAAATTTCTGGTGAGGACACTGCTATTTGCAAAACTGAAATAATATTATAATAGATAATATAACAATTAATAACATGGTTTTGGAGCGCACTGCTTATTGACTGCGCTACAGGAATAGTTAACAGCCCGACTCGACCAGGAGGTAACACATATTGTTAACTTACTTTTTGTGTGTTCAAGATCAAAGGCAGGCTTAATGCCACTTCTATTCTACCCTTACGAATGCAGCTGTCGGAGTGTTCGAGATACCGGAAATGTCAAAACGACTGAATCTAGGCACGGAAAAAACGCTTACGTAGAATTAAAATTGCGTGAGTGATAGCCGCGCAAAAAAGGTCTTCGTTGCATTTCCATCACTGCAATGTCGGGCTTCAAGAACGGCATGTTATTTAACCGATGTGAGCTTCCTGCAAGAGAATGCTCACAGTTGTATTTGAATGGATACGGAGGTTAGAAACGGCCTTCACACATTTATTTGCTTTCGTCCAATTTATCCAAACAAACGCCAAGCAAGTATTAACCTTTGGCTATCTCTGCCTAGGAGTAAAATCCTTTCTGACCTATTCACCAATAACTGCTAAGCTTAGTCGTTTAGAGAAGTAGGGTTATCCTCCTTCACCTGCCCCTGAAATTATGGTATTCTGCTACAAGGTCTTCCTACTGTGCCCATCGTTTTATCCGTCAATCATAACAACAAAGCTTCGGCATTGGCTACGACATCCTTCCCTAATGTTTTCATCGCTGTCTCTGCTGGATACTTCACTACCACCTGCACTAGCTTCAGTGTTTCCAATGCTACTGCTCTCTGCTCCCAGACCTATCTACTGATCTCTTCCTGCCATCTGTAACACTCATAGCTGCTAGTAGTATCAGTATCCATCACTGACCTTTTTTGGTATTAGTAATACTGATAATCCTATAACGTTTATTGTGATGACTGGTGGCTGACGAATCTACCACAATTACTGGAATGGGAGCACCGTGGCTTAGTTGTCATGGAATTGGACTTCGATCCGAAAGGTCCATGGTTTGATCCCCACAAAAGGCAACTGCGTTGTGTCTTTGGACAAGACACTTAATACCGACTACCCACATGAGAGTGCGGTGGTGCTGTGTATTAAGACACACTGCGCGTCGATGATTCACTTGTCTGGAACCAATGCAATTTCAATAATTTAATCATTTGCCCCGCCTCTGCGTTTGATTGGTTGAAAGCATACAGCGTGAAAGACGTCAAAATTGTATAAACCAAATCACGTAATGATTTGGAATGTCTACACGTTCGCACATCCGATCCTACTTTGAAGACACTGGAAGCCCCGCCCACTCAATCCAATTGTCACCGTGAGGGCGACATGGCAGACTGATAGATGAATAACAAGCTTGTAAACAAAGATCAATGATCGTTTTTTCATCGCCTCAGGTCAGAGAGAATATAATGATAATTTCTCGGGAAGTAGTAGATAATGTCGGAAATAGACCTGTTCTGCCGGAAGGGGGGGGGGGGTGATGGGGGTGGATGACTTCATCTTAATTAAAAAGTTACGTAAGGTAATTAACTCTTAATGAATATATTTTTTTAATCACTTTAATTAATAAATGTTATGTAATTAATTTTAATTAATGACTGTTGCATAATTAATTAAATTAATGTAATTAATGACTGTAATTAGGGTTGATTATAATAATTAGTATATTAATAAATGAATTAATAATGTTTACTTCGATTAGTACATATTTTTTTTAAAGTCATAATTTGGGATAGATATTATTAGATAAAAATATAATATATTTAAAAATTATATTAAAGTTCGCCGACAGTTGGACAAATATATGAATGTTATCGACTGAAGATGACCTGGACACATGCTAAGGTAAACACTTTATTGCCTGTATTGGTGTCATTAAAAAACAATGAAATCTCATTAAATTGATTTTTTCTTTTCAAGTGCCAACTACTATACGAGACTGACAGATGTTGAGATCATAATCTGTCCTAAATATCGTTAGACTGGACATGCTATCACGTATTTAAAAATCAATGATGATCTCACGCGACAGATGTGTCTTCCTTTAACTGAAGACATGTGAAGATAATGACTCCATTGTGGCTATTTTTATGGGTGTAATTAGATTTAATAACTTGGCATGATTCTTACATATTAATAACGCAAGTTTATTCTTCTCGTTTTTATGGCGGTCATAAAACTCTCATAGACCAAGGTATTCTGATTTTACGTCTCAAGCGATAAAGTAATTTTTTAATGGGATGACCACATGAACAAATAACATTTCGATTATTGAAAAGCGGGCGTGTTTTTTCCCCTATAATGTCTGATGATTCGAACCTCACTCTCATTAGAAACTGTGTCAGAAAAGCCAACATGACAAGCATCGACTATACTTCCGTGAACAGCTGTGAGCAAACCAAGAAGCAATGAGCCAACGAAGAATTTTCATTAGCATTAAAAAAGTGGAGGTCAGCGGCACTCCCCATGAAGGAATAAGTAAAGAAACTTAAAGACTACCCTTTTGTTGAGGCTGCCAGATGACCGTTCGGGGAGATCCAGTACAGAAATCAACCCAAACACTGGTTCGATCTCCGCATACACATGCAGGAGGAAGCACTTTTAGGGCCAAGACACTGGTAACAGTCGAAGAAGATTGGCAAAGAGAATTTTTCACTGAGGCAGAGATGTCATTAACAGTCGATGAAGAATGGGAAAATGAGTTCTTCACCGAGACAGAGATGGGAGGAAAAAATAGCTTTCTATGGAAAGCAAAAAAACCGGCCCTTTTCAGGGCCACCATAATCTTAAGAAGAGTTGCTTTGTCACAAACACACTTTTTCAACCAATCAGGCACCTCCATCATCCCACGCCCTCCCCGCCACACCCCTGTAACCCCTCACAATACCTAAAACTTTCATGAACTTCTCTCCTCCAGGTCATCCAATACCAACAAACTTTTGGAAACCTACCTCCCCTCCCCCACCCTTCACAATAGCTAAAGTATCTCGAACCCCAGTCCAGTTCTCTAAATGTAATGGCCATGTCAGGCCCCGGATACCCCATCCCCACAATTTTGAGCGATCAAATTTCCCCGATTAGTCTCCTCTCATAACTTACCATGCCCTTAACCCTTATTTGCTATGAGAATGCCCCCTAATAAATAGCGTATATTCATTTAATATAATATATTAATAATTTTCGTTGTCCACCACCCCTCACAATAGCTAAAGTATTTCGAACCCCAGTCCAGTTCTCTAAATGTAATGGGCATCTCAGGCCCCGGATACCCCATCCCCACAATTTTGAGCGAGCAAATTACCCCGATTAGTCTCCTCTCATAACTTACCACACACATAACCCTTATTTACTATGAGATTGTTCCCCTAATAAATAGTTAAATAATTAAAAATGCCAGAATCTAGATGATTTTTCTCAAAGTTGATAACAATAATCGCTTTTAACTCAAGTGAAAATGGAATAAGATGGGTAATAACACTATGTAATCATAGAAAAATCACACCCGCGCTATCATGTTTTACCAACCTGTATGCTTTATTTTTTGAATGTTTACTGAAGAATAACCCACCCATTTAAGTAAAAGGATGAAAGAGCTACCACTGTCTAATTACCCATGTGGGGGAGGGGGCGGTAACGTTGTGTACTATGGCATACTACCTTCAGCCAATTATAACCCTGTGTAGAACTTTGACAGTTGTTTGCCTTTGCACTATGGTTCTTTCCGGATTGCTCCATCTGTCATTAAATAAATAAATGAAAAAACTACAATTCTATAATAACAGGCCAAGCCCCCCTTCATTTTACATGTTTTGTGAGGGGGAATATCAACAGTACGTTCACCCCCCTCATTTTAATAGTTAAAAAGTGCTGTGACTCGATCAAAAAATGATAAAAGGATACGCGATTCTGTATTAACCACCCAAAAGTGCAAAACTTGGGAAAATATAACCCACATAGAGCTACACCAAAGCTACGTACACTATTCAAATTCCCAAATTATGTCCTTAGGTAAGGTAATTAACCCTGATTATCCACATGGGGGCACGATGACGGCATGTACTAATGTGTACTGCATGTCGATGATATGTATATTTTAAAACAATCTAACCCAACCTGTGTGACAGTGTGGATTTATGACGTTGGTGAGATGACAGTTACTCGTCGTTGCCCAGTGGTTCTCTTTGGATATTCTGGAGTCTACCCATAAAATTGTCACGGTTATGGTTAGCCATCATGCATAAGTATATGACCTTAAACACCAATAAATAAATAATGATAATTAGGATTTTAAATCTATTAAGACCTGAATAATTTATGAATCGGCGCATGCTATTTGATTTTAGCCAGTGGATTGACAATGACTTCTGAACTTCGAGCTGGAGAACTCCATGTGTATTTAGAATAAACTGCGAATGTTTAATTATAGCTTGAATTTGATGTCAGGTGTAATGAAATATCGTATTTTCTGCAGACATTCTAAGTAAACGCAGCTGGTTTACAGCCCTGTATATTTTTTTTTTCAATTGAGTAAATATATATGATAGTTACTGATGTAACACGCTGATTAGCATGTTTAATGAATCTAACTATGCCATCCTGACCGACCCTTTGCCCACCATGATCACAATAAATGTTTCAATTCTCACTCTCTCTCTTCTTCTCTCTCTCTCACTCCATCCTCACTAACCGATACAGTACGGGTGGAAACTAATTGCATTCAAGCTGTTGTTTTTTCTAGTTTTTTTTGTTTTTTTTTACCACCCTCTTACAGCACAAATCGAAATGAAATCTGATTCATTGAACCATACTACAGCGTATGTGCTATAACGATTATTTTTGTACAAAACTCAAGACCTTTCCCTCACAAATACCTATATCAAAACAAGATAATACGCAAGAATGCGTTGTGTACCAGCTTTTTGTTGATAAAATATGTCCTGTATAATTTCCCGAATATTATTAATGCACCCGCTTAATAACAGCCAAATTTTTATCGGATCACAGCATTTGAATAATTGCTTAAATTCCATAAATTATTATATTTCCTGACATTGACGAATGTCAACTCGATGTTGAAGATTCAGTAATTGGACTCATACCCTGGTCTATGGGTGGGACAGCTACAGCATTCGGGGGTGTGCATACTTCCTGTAACTGTTCACTCCCCCATGGATCAATAACTGAATTCTCCTTGAGGGTAGGCTGGTTGAGTCATCTATAGGTTTTTCCCTCAGTGATTCCCCCATCACTGGCGGTTTTACTGGCTCTAGCTTATTTGCAAGCCCCAAAATATTACCACTTGTTAATGCATTGTTCCAACTAAAGGCTGGTTGCATATGTACTGGAGGAGGATAGGGTAGTTGGTTACAGATAGATCTGGTTGTAAACTCGGCTGTATTTGGGTTCGCTTCCCCTATAGTGTGTTTAAAATTTACATTTTTGTGTAATTTTCGTCTGTGTCGATAATAATTAGTTTTATGAGAGTAAGAATTTTGACACAATTTACAGACATAGCGTGAATTCATCCTTTTTCAGAAGTGAGTTAATAGAGTGGCAATACTCTTCCAATAGGCTTCAATTTATATGTGTAAATAGGATGAGTCCCACCCCAACCTGCCAATTGCTGATTGGGTAATTATGTACCAAGATAAGGTGGGTTCTCATTTGTAGGGGCAAATGGGGCAACATGATCACTTTGTAGGGGGAAATGGTCTCTAAATGTGCTTTAAAACTGATGAAAACCGATGAAAACTGATAAAAAAACAATGAAAACTGATGAAAACCGATGTGCACATGCGTAAAACCGATACAAACCGATGAAAATCGATATGAGCATGCGTAAAACTGATAAAAATCGATAAAACCGATGAAAACTGATGAAAAACAGATGTGCACATGTGTAAAACCGATGTGCACACGTGATTATCCGATAAAAATAGTTGGAGTGGGTGGAGTGGTGGTTGAGATGTGCTGCATCAACTTGACATGAAAGTGACCTTGGTGTTTCTTTTTTGAAGTTAACTCTTTGTGTGAAGTTGAGCAAAAACTTATTTTACCCCAGAGCTCTATCACTGTAATTTCCCACAAAGCACAAAGCACTGTGTGAGAATTTGAAGTCACCAATGATCAATAGGTTGGGGTAGAACCCACCTTATCTTGGTATATAACTAATCAATCAGCGATTGACAGGTTGGAGTGGGGCCCATCCTATTTACATATATAAATGGAAGCGTATTGGAAGCGTATTGCCACTCTATTAACTCGCTTCTGAAAAAGGATGAATTCAAGCTATGTCTGTAAATTGTGTCAAAAATCTTTCTCTCATAAAACTAATTATTATTGACAAAGACGAAAATTACACAAAAATGTAAATTTTAAACACACTATAGGGGGATCGAACCCAAATACAGCTGAGTTTACAACCAGATCTATATGTAACCAACTACCCTATCCTCCTCCAGAGCATATGAAATCAGCCTTTAGTTGGAACAATGCATTAACAAGTGGTAATATTTTGGGGCCTGCAAATAAGCTAGAGCCAGGAAAACCTCCAGTGATGGGGAAAGCACTGAGGGAAAAACCTATAGATGACTCAACCAGCCTACCCTCAAGGAGAATTCAGTGTATTGATCCATGGGGGAGTGAACAGTTACAGGAAGTACGCACCCCCCCCCGAATGCTGTAGCTGTCCCACCCATAGACCAGGGTATGAGACCAATTACTGAATCTTCAACATTGAGTTGACATGCATCAACGTCAGGAAATATACCTAATTTATGGAATTTAAGCCATTATTCAAATGCTGTGATCCAATAAAAAAATGGCTATTATTAAGCGGGTACATTAATAATATTCGGGAAATTATATTTTATCAACAAAAAGCTGGTACACATCGCATTCTCACATACTATCTTGTTTTTATATAGGTATTTGTGAGGGAAAGGTCTTAAGTTTTGTACAAAAATAATCGTTTTAGCACATACGCTGTAGTATGGTTCAATGAATCAGATTTCATTTCGATTTGCGTGGTAAGAGGGTGGTAACCCCCCCCCAAAAAAAAAACTAGAAAAAACAACACCTTGAACGCAATTAGTTTCCACCCGTACTGTATCGTTTGGTGAGGACGGAACGAGAGAGAGAGAGAGAGAGAGAATTGAAACATTTGTTGTGATCATGGTGGGCAATGGGTCGGTCGGGCTGGCGTATTTAGATTCATTAAACATGCTAATCGGTGTGTTACATCAGTAACTATCATATATTTTTTACTCAATTTGAAAAATAAAAATATAGAGGTCTGTAAACCAGCTGTGTTTATTTAGAATGTCTGCAGAAAATACACTATTTCATTACACACGGTCATCAAGTTCAAGTTATAATTAAACGTTCGCAGTTTATTCTAAATACACACGCAGTTCTCCATCTTGAAGTTCAGAAGTCATTGTCAATCCACTGGCTAAATCAAATAACATGCGCCGATTCATAAATTATTCAGGTCTTAATAGATTTAAAATCCTAATTATCATTATTTATTTATTGGTGTTTACAGTCATATATTTATGCGCGATGGCTAATCATAACCATGACAATTTTATGGGTAGACTCCAGAATATCCAAAGAGAACCACCGAGCAATGATGAGTAACTGTCATCTCAACAACGTTGTAAATCCGCACTGTCACACAGGTTGGGTTAGATTGTTCTAAAATATGCGTATCATCGACGTGCAGTGCACTTTAGTAAACGCCGTCATCATGCCCCCATGTGGATAATCGGGGAAAACTTCCTTACCCAAGGACACAATGCGGAAGTTCGAATAGGGTACGTAGCTTTAATGCATCTCTAGGTGGGTTATATTTTCCCAAGTTTTGCACTTTTGGGTGGTTAATACTGAATCGCGTATCCTTCCACCATTTTTTGATCGAGTAACACCGCTTTTCAACTATTAGAATGAGGGGGGGGGGGGGGGTGGTGGTGGTGAAAGTACTGTTGATATTCCCCCTCACAAAACATGTAAAATGAAGGGGGCCATGGCCTGTTATTATAGAATTGTAGTTTTTTTCATTTATATATTTAACGACAGTTGGAGCAATCCGAAAAAAACCATCATGCAAAGGTAAACAACTGTCAAAGTTCTACACAGAGTTATCATTGGATGAATGTAGAACGCCATAGTACACAACGTTACCGCCCCCTCCCCCACGTGGGTAATTAGATAATGGTAGCTCTTTCATGCTTTTACTTAGATGGGTGGGTTATTCTTCAGCAAACATTCAAAAAATAAAACATACAGGTTGGTAAAGCATGATAGCGCAGGAGTGATTTTTCTATGATTAAACACAGACCGTAGTGTTATCACCCAATTTTTTTCAATTTTCACTTGAGTTAAAAGCGATTATTGTTATCAACTTTGAGAAAAATCAACTAGATTCTGGCATTTTTAAACCCACTGGTCCACAATTAACTGCTAAACACCTAAGGTCTGTTTAGATAACCGACAGACACTATTTATTTATATTTATTTATTGGTGTTTAAGGTCACATATTTCTGCACATTGGCTAATCATGACCACAACAGTTTTACGGGTGGAGAAAGCCAGAGTACCCCAGAGAGAGCCACCGAGCAACGGCAAGCAACTGTCAGCTCCCCAACAGACTAACTCCACACAAGCAGGGTTAGTATTGGTTGAATACATGTGCACCATCGACGTGCAGTACGCCTTAGTGCACAGTGTCACCGTGCCCCCACATGGGCAGTGGGGAAGAGTCTTGCCCAAGGACACAACCGACAGACACTCATGAATAAATCGATACATGTACTTATGTCAAACTAATCTGCCATTTTGTTTTTTCGAGAAGTGTCTTGTGGAATAAATTATTTAACAAAAATTATTAACATATTATATTAAATGAATATACGCCATTTATTAGGGGGACAACCTCATAGTAAATAAGGGTTAAGAGTGCGCTAAGTTATGAGAGCAGACTAATCGGGGTAATTTGATTGCTCAAAATTGTGGGGACGGGGCATCCGGGGCCTGACATACCCATTACATTTAGAGAACTGGACTGGGGTTCAAGATACTTTAGCTATTGTGAGGGGTGGGGGAGGGGAGAGAGGTTTCCAAAAGTTGTTTGGTATTCGATGACCTGGAGGAGGGGAGTTCATTAAAGTTTTAGGTATTGTGAGGGGTTACAGGGGTGTGACGGCGAGGGGCGTGGGATGATGGAGGGGTCTGATTGGTTGAATAAATTATTTAACAAAAATTATTAATATATTATAATAAATGAATATACGCTATTTATTAGGGGGACAACCTCATAGGAAATAAGGGTTAAGAGTGCGGTAAGTTATGAGAGCAGACTAATCGGGGTAATTTGATCACTCAAAATTGTGGGGATGGGGTATCCGGGGCCTGACATGCCCATTACATTTAGAGAACTGGACTGGGGCTCGAGATTCTTTAGCTATTGTGAGGGGTGGGGGAGGGGAAAGAGGTTTCCAAAAGTTTGTTGGTATTGGATGACTTGGAGGAGGGAAGTTCATGAAAGTTTTAGGTACTGTGAGGGGTTACAGGGGTGTGGCGGTGACGGCGTGGGATGATGGAGGTGTCTGATTGGTTGAAAAAGTGTGTTTGTGACAAAGCAACTCTTCTTAAGATTATGGTGGACCTGAAAAGGGCCGGTTTTTTTGCTTTCCATAGAAAGCTATTTTTTCCTCCCATCTCCGTCTCGGTGAAGAACTCACTTTCCCAATCTTCATCCACTGTTAATGACATCTCTGCCTCGGTGAAAAATTCTCTTTGCCAATCTTCTTCGACTGTTACCGGTGTCTCCAACCTTGGCCCTAAAAGTGCTTCCGCCTGCATGTGTATGCGGAGATCGAACCAGTGTTTGGGTTGATTTCTGTACTGGATCTCCCCGAACGGTCATCTGGCAGCCTCAACAAAAGGGTAGTCTTTAAGTTTCTTTTCTTATTCCTTCATGGGGAGTGCCGCTGACCACCACATTTTTAATGCTAATGAAAATTCTTCGTTGGCTCGTTGCTTCTTGGTTTGCTCATAGCTGTTCACAGAAGTATAGTCGATGCTTGTCATGTTGGCTTTTCTGACACAGTTTCTAATGAGAGTGAGGTTCGAATCGTCGGACATTATAGGGGAAAAAAACACACGCCCGCTTTTTAATAATCAAAATGTTATTTGTTCATGTGGTCATCGGATTAAGAAATTACTTTATCGCGTGAGACGTAAAATCAGAATACCTTGGTCTATGAGAGTTTTACGACTGCCAAAAAAAGAGAAGAATAAACTTGAATTATTAATATGTAATAATCACGCCAAGTTATTAAATCTAATTACACCCATAAAAATAGCCACAATGGAGTCGTTATCTTCACACATCTTCAGTTAAAGAAAGACACATCTGTCGCGTGAGACCATCAGTGATTTTTAAATACGTGATAGCATGTCCAGTCTAACGATATTTAGGACAGATTATGATCTCAACATCTGTCAGTCTCGTATAGTTGTCTGCGTTTGAAAAGAAAAAATCGATTTAATGAGATTTCATTGCTTTTTAATGACACCAATACATGCAATGAAGTGTTTACCTTTGCACGTGTCCAGGTCAGGGTCAGTCGATAGCATTCATATATATGTCCAACAGTCGGCGAACTTTAATATAATTTTTAAATATATTATTTTTTTATCTAATAATATCTATCCCAAATTATGACTTAAAAAAAAAATATGTACTAATCAACGTAAACATTATTAATTCATTTATTAGTTTAATAATTATTATAATCAACCCTAATTATACTCATTAATTACATTAATTATGCAACAGTCATTAATTAAAAGTAATTACGCAACAGTTATTAATTATAGTGATTAAAAAAAACATATCCATTAAGTGACGTCATGTTATTTACCTTACGTAACTTTTAATTAAGATGACGTCATGCACCCCCATCTCCCCCCCCCTTCCAGCAGAACAGGCCTATTTCCAACATTCTCTACTACTTCGGGAACAATTGAATTTAATAAAATATGCCGAAGTGGGTGGCGAATAGCAGATCATACTTCCAAACATGATTTTGGGGGAACTTAAAAAAACTGTTTGTAACGTGACTTGCTAAATATCTGTCGTTTGCAATCGAAAATCAAAACAACAAACAATTTGACAATGATTGACGTGACCTGTTTGTGGTACAGTTTCCTGAGTTTGACTGTTGTCTTTTGCGAAAATTAGAAGTTTTTCGTTCACGTACACATAGTTTTTATATTTTAATATTACCGCCGGATTAAATTATAAGAAATAACTGTTGTTTTCCTTCGGTTTATGCGATACGCGAGTTATGAAGCTTGTGCTGAAAGTTTTCGGTTTATATCGCATAAACCGAAGGAAAACAACAGTTATTTCTTAATTGATAGTATGGGGGCGCGGTGGCTCAGTTGGTAGAGGTGCAGGCTGCAAGCCGAGAGGTCCTCGGTTCGAATCCCACCTGCGGCAACCGCGTTGTGTCCTTGGGCAAGACACTTCACCCCGATTGCCTACATGGGGGCACGATGACGCTGTGTACTAAGGCGTACTGCACGTCGATGGTGCGCATGTCTTCAACCAATCTAACCCTGCCTGTGCTGCGGTGCAGAGTTCAGAGTTACGATGTTGGGGAGCTGACAGCTGCTCGTCGTTGCTCGGTGGTTCTCTCCGGGTAATCCGGCTTCCTCCACCCGTAAAACTGTCACGGTCACGATTAGCCATTGTGCATAAGTATGTGACCTTAAACACCAATAAATAAATAAATAAATATAATTGATAGTATGGTGCAAAACAATTTGCTAAAATGTAGTTCGCAGATGAATGCTATAGATCAGTTTTTATGTTGCAGAATCGAACGTGAAGCAAAATGTTCACGAATGAAGTTTATTGCACTAAAAGCGCTCTTACTGTTACGACAAGTAAATCTACGACAAATATTAGTGACATATATCATATGTGTGTCGGTGCCTTTTGAATATAAATGTTCCATTAAAATTGAGAGAGGTACCGTGAAAGTATAACCGAGATAATGTGTAGATAACGTGGAAGATTTGAGCAGGAGGGGTTGCATTCCGAGTGAATACGTTGCAAACCGTCAATGAAACTTGTCTTTCTGCTCGTTAAGCCTTTACAAAACACAAAAGGAAGACAACCTCTGAAAATAAAGTTTTTGATTAAGTATTTTTATCATTTTTACGGCAAAAGCATGGCTTATAATCTCTCATTGGAACGGGGGGTCTTAAGTTATGCTTCTGAGACAACAAATAAAACAAATAATGAAAACTGAATGGTGATTTTTTGTGAATAGTTCTGACCGGCTTTTGCCGTAAGGTGGGTCATGGCTTAAAACACGATTAGAAAGAAAATGTTTGGAAGAAATTTGAAAAAGACGTCAGGATTTAGAATATTTTCAGTGAAAGGTTTTTGCCATTCATTTTACAGGCATTGAAGACTTTTTTTAAAAGCGCAAAATGAAATCGTTCAACTCAGCGCGCCCCCTGCTCTGGTGGATACGTTTGTAACATATAAACTTAACCCTTTGAACTCCTAAGACCGGTGTTTTCGATGCAAGGCATAGTTTCGTCGCAGTTTGGTCCTGTTATAAGAGGCCCATCCACGGGGCATTGATGATAAAATAATAATTGCAGTCTGCAGCCAAACGTCTGCAGACTGCAGTTAATATTTTTTCCTCCCTGTATATAAATACTGAACAGATGCATCTCACTGAAAGTGTACACAAAGGCGATACCATTCCCGGAAACGCTGTGTCAAAGGGTTAATGCCACCAGGGACTCTTTATGAACAATCGACAAAATCTAATAAAATACTTGACAGAGGTTGGATCCCTTTGCGAAAGCGGTCAGTGGCGAATGGATGTGTCTCAACTGCAAGGGTGAAAGTGTGAGTGCTGGTGTGTATTTGACGGACACAATTGTGTTTTGAAGGAATTTTAAAATGTTGGTTTTTGATACCTCGTCGGGAATAGAATCCTCGGCAACCCCGCCCGGCAACCAGGAGTCCAACGTCTAAAGTATTAGACCGCGGCAAACTGTACACAACGATAGCTAGAATCTAGTATTTTGCTGATGTTCAGGTAGTTACCTGTTTCACCCTCTTTACGATAGCATCCAGGAATCGTGAAGCGCCCTGGCTATAGTTCGACCGAAAGTGCGATGGATGGTTTCAGATGAAGACTGACATGGGTATGTATTTTGAATGACGCAGTAATGTTGTAGAGGAATTTAAGTAGTTCTCGGATCCCGGTCCATAATCAAATCGTCTGCCATCTGACAACCAGGAGTGCAGCTGCTAAACCACTAGACCCTTGCACACCTTTACAAACTGGTACAGTAGCTGAAGTTCTCATAATTACTTCAATCACTTTACTTACAACAGGTACATGAAAGTGTGAAACGCCCAGGCTACATTAGGACGAAAGTGTTTTGATTGCCCACAAACGAAGCCAATACGAACAGCGTGTTTGTTTTTTTTTCAACTATTGGGAATTAAAGCCGCCTTTGACATGCAGGGTCACCTCGAATCGGCTGGAGGAAGCCGGTGTACCCGGAGAGAACCACCGAATAGCGGCGAGTAACTGCCTGACTCCCCAACGCAATAACTCCGTACATGCAGGGTAGCATTGGTTGAAAGAAAGTGCACCATCGACGAGCAATACGGCTTTGAACACGACGCCAGTGTGCTCCCATGCGGGAAATCAGGATTAAGTGCCTTGTTCATGGACTCAACACTGTTACCACTAGTCAGTTATTGATGCAGACAGATTTAATTTGTCGCAGAAAAGTAGACCTTTCGGTTTGAAGTCCAATGCTTTAACCATTTACCACGGCACTGTGTCGACCGGCATGTATATTTTGTAGAACGCAGCTGTGTTTTGGAGGAATTTAGAATGTTGGTTTCTGAACATGCGCTATCTATTTGGATGAATGAACAACTTTGTGTTATACAATAATTTTTCAAAGTAATGTTAAAAAGACGCCAAGCGACAAAGACTGTGGAAGGTTTGTTCCATTTGGAAAGGGTAGATGCCTTGCTTGGGTTTAACCATTTTTTAAATGATATTGATATGGAATCTGGGACTTTTCGCAATTCGTGGATATAGGAAAAGTTATGATGAAAATCCTCAGTGTTAAAGTCAGAATTCTGGATTTCTGGGGGCGGTGGACGCTACTTTTCAATTATTGTTCATGATGCGAAGAGTCATCTCACACGCGTAGCTGCGAGAGTCGGGGTGAATACGAGAAGGGACACTCCACACATTCAAGGGGTCTTTGGGCCTCCTCGTGGGTAAGTTTGAGAATGAAAGGCCAGTGTAGCACTCCGACGGTTTCTTTACGCATGCCTACTATGTTTTCCAGGAACAAATATCCTGCAGTTTTGTATACGCTCATTCGGGTTTTGAAAAAGGAAAATCCATTTATAAAGTATCACGGGAGACCCGCGTAGGAGCTTCAGCTGTTTGTATGAGGTACGGTATTATTCTAAAAAAACACATGGGCATCCACTACTTGCGGTAATAGATGAACATGTGTAATCGCGAATAATACGTTCCTTGGTCTCGGTGCTTTTGAAAATAAATTGAATTACAAAAAATGGGGGATGGAGCGAGCACCACTCTAGACCAATTTCTGAAGATGGTTCATTAGATGTTTATAGTGTGATCTTTCACCTAAACTGATTATGGTGAGAGATGTGAATTTTAATTTTAACACAAGTGACAATAAGTAAGAGATAGCCCAAGAACATTAGGTTTCATTAGGGAAAAAAATCGGAGAAAGCTGATTTTTTCAGGGAATGTCGAGTACATGTCACTGAACGATTAGACAAAAGTCCCCTAAAATCCCAGTTGAGCTTTTTTTCTACAGCCTTTTTTCGAAAACGCGTTTGAAAAAAATCAAAAAAAATCGCACGAACTTTGTAACCTCGAATTCATCCAACTGTATTTTTTGTTTACGCGTATTTCGAGCTACATAATGTCTAATATACATTTACCTAGAGGAAAATGTGCATTCTGTGACAATTTCTGCGAAAAATTATTGAAAATTCACAAAAAAGTATCGGATTTACGCAAAAAATGACGATTTTCCTAACGGATTTGCCCAAAGGGTCGTAGTACAGAACGGGATGTTAGTTGGACAGACGATAAAAAATCCACCACCATTTGAAGACTTTTATCATTGCTTACAAAATAGACATTATGGAAGACCCCTTCTGCTTCTGGCCGAGTTCCCCTTTTGGCATAAAATTCGTCAGCATGAGAACTCAACTATTTTCGGGCTTGGGACCGAACAGACACGTCTGTGTCTGGCAGCATTAGATCAATAAATAATATTTACAGAATGTACAAAAATCAATAAATAATATTTACAGAATGTACAAATCAATCAACATGGATTAAGTTACATTGACTATTATCAACGCTATATACAGAAATGACATGACCTATATACATATTATTCATCGAACTCAGAAATTTCCGACAGGACAGTGTTTCTGTGGTTGTTACAAGAATCCGAACTG
Source organism: Pictodentalium vernedei (assembly GCA_031216915.1). Lineage (NCBI taxonomy): Eukaryota > Metazoa > Mollusca > Scaphopoda > Dentaliida > Dentaliidae > Pictodentalium > Pictodentalium vernedei. Next base: position 230,465,461 of record CM062294.1, read on the forward strand.
CAATTACACAAACCTGAGCAAGAGAGTCCTGCCTTCTTACACCCACACCTTTTTGTACAAGCACTCTTGCAACCACAACTGATCAGATTCAGTAGGTTATCGGGGGCACATGGCTTTGTGGCTGCAGTCGGTACAAGAAGTCCATTGTCTAGCGACCACCCCCAATCCGTCGGAGGAAGCGAAGTGCCCAGCCATTGTTGGACCTGGAGATAACATCTGTAGACATGTTGTTGTGCAGCATCGCTGCTTGGTGGGAGTGAGGCTAGGTCGATGGGTTTATTCAGTTTAGATTTTGCTACATAACGCTTGTAAGTGACATATCTATATTGGTCGAGAGAGGAAACAGTTTTACTCCCGTATAAGATCAGGAGAAGTTGTTCCCCGGCAGCGGCTACTGCACTTGGTGTACTGTCATCCCTCAAAATTGTGTTGACATACTGTTGTGAGTCGCTAGTAACATCGGAGACAATTGTACTGAATACTTTCTTCTTACCAACTCGAAAGAGTGCAGAAGTAGTGTCACAACCACTTATACAATGTGCTATAAGGAGGTTGCTTCTATGGCCACCCATTTTGGTTGCTATTTCACTAACCGAAACTACTAAGTTTGGGGTAATGGAATACATCATGTGAATATTACATCCCGGTTGAACTCGAGAGGTAAGAATGACTAACAAGTCTGTGTCTGTTCCCACAACGACAACATTGTTGTCATCTTGAGCGATGTCAAGTGCAGTTTCGGCTATCAGTACATCAGCATCAGCCTCGGCCTGCTTGGACTGAATATTGATAGCAGATAGCTCCTGCATTAGAAGATCGATCAGTTGGGTTTTGTTCTTGGTATTTGCAAGGAAATCGGATTGGGGTGTGGTGGCTGGTAACTCGGGTGAGATATTGATATCAATGGAATACCTGTCTTTAGATCTACGGGCTTGTTCCATGCCCTTTGTCGACATTGTACAAGCATAACCATCAAAAACAACCACGACGTTCGCCCCAAAATGTCTCACTAGATAATTGGAATATGATGTACATATGTCCTTATATGACGACTGTTTAGGCCATACAACTGCCCTCAATAAAAATCCACCATCTACAACAAACAGAGAATGTTCTGGGATTTTAGTTTGCTCGGAACCGTATGTTTTGAGGATCTTACCGAGCGTGCTTTTCTGTGTCTTCCTCATTCCAGCAGAATCAAACAATGCTGGTGGTTTCGGGGCGAGTTCATATTTGAGATACTCTTCCATCTCTGCTTGTGACTGAATAACACATTGTGATGCGGTTGAACAGAATTGTGGGGTCAATCACTACCTTACTTCCACGGACTTTGATGCTATTTGCCATCGATGCGAAAGACTTCACAGTGTCAACACGTCGTATTTTGATGCTGTTGAACGTTTTGCTTACAACATTCGATACGCAACATTCACCAATTTTGCGAACTTGGTCACAGTTCACAGTTTCGTCGGCCAAAAGCCCGGTCGCTATACAGACTAATTGTAGTGGATCTCTATTCTGAATGCACTCTGAGCCAGTTCAATAATTTGGTGATATCATTGGCATCAGTCAATTGTGAACTTTGACGGAGATCCCGATGTTGTTCGCCATGACCAGTGTGAACATGAACAAAATTTTCGAGAGCATTACATATCGGAAGGCAAAGAGGTAGTCCATGTACCCATTTCGCAACAGTGCTATCGGTTATTCCCCTGCCATGTGTGAGACCACCAGGGAGCTTGAACATTCTCATTAAACACTGCTCTATGGTCTGATCAGAATATATCCCGTCCCAGAATTTATCTGAGCGCCTTATGGTAAAGTAACCTTTCTCAGTGAACAACTTCAAATCATCCTGTTGCATTATTTCTGTTAGCTCATTCATCTGCTGCAAATAGAGATGAGAACTTTTTGCGTATGCAAAATGACCACCTGCGTGAAATACTGGAATCATATTGCGAACACAATATGTGTGAAGTTCCCAGTCGCCTGTGCGCTCTGCTCTCAAGAACAACTGGAGAAGACCTATTTGCTCGTAGTATTGTACCCAAAGCTTTCCTGTGCGTCCTACGGACGCATTCTGGAGCAGTTCGTGTAATTTTGACGGTAGATGGTTGACACTTTCTTGATTGACAGCGTCAGCTGTTGTACAGTCACCTCTGGCAAGTCCACAGAATAGTAACACCACATTATTTGATTTAATCGAACATGGAAATTGAAACAATGATGCTATAATACGGTATTTGAATGAGAAAAGTCGATGCCGTTTGAATTTGAGTTTAGGGGGTATGGTTAATATTTCACACGTTTCACCAGTTCATTATGGAATAAATGACTATTGTTATATATCATTATAAAGCCACTGCTTTTCTGCAATTTTTGATATATAATTTAACTCCCAAAGTAGTCGTAGATTTGATTTAATGGACGTTGTGTACCGTTGTGTGTATGAAAACAATAAATTTTTTTTCGTAATTTTGTACATTTTCGTGAATATTTCACCATTGAGTGTGAGGATTGGTACAAAGTTGGCATTTTCTGTTGGGGATATGTATTCTCAATATAATTCAGCACGATATTTATGATTCTCACCCTACTAAGGCGAATAAGAATGAGAAATATGGAGCTGGGTCGAATTTTTTTTTCATCAAAAAAACGCTATAACTAAAAAAGCTCAACTCGGATTCGCGGGGACTTTTCACACTTTATCCGCAATGTGTGTCCCGGAAACATATAAAAAAATCAGCTTTCTCCGATTTTTTTCCTTACTTTCTCATTTTTATGTCTAATGTGCCTGGACTAAGAATCATAAGTTCCAGTATGAATTCAAGAAACACTCTATCATATTTATCCTTCGTTGTCAAAAGATGACGAATCCAATGGTACATTTCTTCATGGTCATTCAACAACTTATTTTCAGTCGTTGTGCACTGGTTGATATTTACGAGCCGTGTCCCCGATGAACGCTTCTTTGATAGACATATTCCAGATGGACTCTTTCCAGATAGACGCCATATAATATAAAGACGTCCTGTTTAGATGACTCATGGTATAGACGCAACACAATATAGTCACTTCTCGATTAATATCTGTTTCAAATGACTTTTTCATCACTTTTGAGATTATATATTGATTTTAAATTATTATTTGGTATGCGAGTTTATACATCTAAAGCTGTTAGTTACCCCTTTATTGCAACCATGCACCTGTCGTTGTAACAACCCCTAAGCTGACCTTGGTAAAGTGACATCACTTTCTTCCATTGTGCATATTCTATTGCGCCAGTTATACTGTGGTTCTGGTCTCGATGCTTGTGAAAATAAATTGAATTGCAAGTATACAGGGCGCGCGCGCTGGGAGCGACAGTCCTTAGATCCGCCCATTATTTTATAGCATTTCTGAGGATGGCTGAATAAATACATATTTATAGTGTGATGTTTCACAAGATCTAATCACGGTGAGCTATGTGGATTTATATGGTGTTAGTACATTCAGGTGGCAATCAATTGCAGCATGGACACAGGAAATACCCTATCACATTTATTCTTCACTGTTAATGGAAGACAACTCCGCCATTGTCTGGACCCAAATCCAGGATGCGAAAGGAGGAGGGTTGTGCGCAGGGCCAGCAAACCTACCACGTAAAAATAACCCCAACGGAAACCAACACCAAAGAACAAAATGCCGACAAGAGGATAAGAAACAAGATTTATGCCGGATGGCATCCAAACCCAACCGGGCGCTGACACCCACATATCCATCCTCAAAACAAGTGCATAGGGTGGGCTGTTGGAATGTAAGGATTCTCTGCCAAACAGGAAAGATAGCTCAAGTTACCGGAGAAATGGAGAGATGCAAAGCAGACCTGCTGGGGCTAGGTAAAACTCGATGGACAGGAAATGGGGCACATCAGCTAGCATCGAGATGATCCAACAGAGACAACAATAACATCGGAACCGGAAACACTGGAAACTGACATAGAACCACCTACAGTAACTGAGGTGAAGATGGCCATCAAGTTCTTAAAAAAATGGAACGGCACATGGAGAGGAACAAATACATGCTCAGGTGCTAAAGGCAGAAGAGGCGGTAACTCCAGAATTACTAACAACAATACTACAAAACATTTAGGAGATGGAAACAGCTCCAACTCTATGGAAAACGGAATGATTGTAAAACTACCCAAGAAAGGAGACCTCACTAGCTGCGATAATTGGAGAGGAATCATGCTACTATCTGTAACAAGCAAAGTCCTCGGTAGAAACATCCTGAACAGAATATCGGCTGTAGTAGATCCCCCTATTCGCAAAGTCCAGTCAGGATTTGGAAAAAGGAAGCCATACGCTGATCAGATCTTCATCCTCCGATAAATAGTAGAGTAGAGCAATGTTTGTAACACTACACTGGGTGCCAACTTCATAGAGTTTCGACAGCATACATCGCCCAGCTCTATGGAATATCCTTTCATATTATGGATACCCAATCAAGATGATAGCCATAATCCAAATGTTCTATAAGGACTTCAGTGCCAAAGCTATCTGTAAGATAGACGTGACAGACAGCTTTCCAATACAAACTTGGGTGAAACAAGGATGTTTGCTATCACCTCTACTCTCCTCTGTTTTGTATTGACTGGCTGATGGGGCATGCAACCAATAATGCCAACAGGTGGTGGTGGGGGGGGGGGGGGGATTGGATGAGTCACTGCAAGACCTTGACTTTGCAGATGACGTCGCATTACTGGCACAACGTCGCCAGGATATTCAACGCAAAACGAATGGCACGATCATCCTTGGGAGATGAATGGGGCTCAACAACAAAGCTGAAAAGACAAAGATCATGAGAATAAAAATCCGAGTACAAAGTGAAGTTACAATAAACAACACCAAAATATAAGAAATATAAGAGTTTGTTTACCTTGGTACCAAGATCACAACTGACGGAGACTCGACTGCTGAAGTAAATAACATAATATTAAAGACGTAGCTGCATTTGCAACCCTACACAACTTAGAATGACATTGTGCCATCGCAGAAGGATAGGATAAAACTCGAAGCCTGTGGCCTCTCGCTCTATCCTTCCCCGCTGGCAGTCGTGCCATATCGATTTACTCATTCACACACGCGTGTCGTTCTGTGTATATGCTGGTATTAACACCACTGCGACCACTAAAACGCAACTTTATGTGCAATGGTATATTTGAGCAAGGATCGGTACTATGAAACGTTTCAATTATATTTTCATGAATTGTATTTTCTGTCTATGACAATTAAATATTGAAAGAAATCAGCGTTTCAAAGGGCGTGGTAATTAACACGCCAATGGTCAATCTCAGTCATTTATATGCATAGGAAGAAAATACATTTGTGAAAGTTTTAAAGTATTGGTCCCTGTGTTCGCGATTTTGCTCAATTGCAAAATAACGGTGGGCGTTGGCAGCCTTTGTTTAGGATACACAAAATAATTCTGATGGAAAAGTCTTCTCTCAGTGAAATTGATTTACTATTCCATTGTTTGGAAACGTTGTAGATTGAACATATTTGGACGACATAACGGAACATGTCATTTTATTCATTTTCTTCTCGCAAAAGTAATGCGTTTTTGTATATTGGCAGCCTGAACGTCGGGGGGACTTTAATTTCAGAGTGTATGCATATAATGATTTTTCGAAAACTGTGAATTTATTTTTTTTACCTGGAATTGCACATGCTGTAATCAGTATCGCAGGTACACTATTTACAAAATACGTAGCTAAAAGCCCAATCGTCATGAATGTTTGCCCCACAAGCATTGTTTTTGAAAATCCAATCTGTGTGACGATAAATCCGCCAACAAATCCTGAAAAAATACAGACATCTCTTTCAGTATCTGTCAAACAAATCACGTTACTCAAATGTATTCAAGTTTCCACTGAAGCACGAAAATATGCTCCGAAATTGTGTGAGTGGTGTTAACCAGTACATGCCAAGCCGTGTCATAAATTTTATGTCGTGTCTAAGTTCACATATAATACTGCGATCACAAAACAACTTTTTGTCGGCGAGAATATTGCGACACATTTACACATGTGGGTCGGGATGTCGCAGATAACATACAGCGAAATTACAAAATAGCACCTACGGTTCAATGTCATAGTATTTCTTTTTCTACGGGCGAAACTTCATAGTGTCGTGGGACGGTAGGCGGATAGAGAATTTCAACCGGATCGCGACCTATTTGCGTCCCGGCCAAATTTTTCTGTCCGCTTTTGTGATCAGAGTAGAGTGCCCATGCCTCTCAGTGGCCTAAATATGACTCTACAGTCACCAATATTGGCAACGGCACTAGGTTATGTCGTGGTAGAAACCGTGGCAGACTCACATTATCACCACACTGCATCGTCATGTGGCAGATTTTTGTCGAGATCTTTCAGTCGTCCAGTTATCACATAACAGTAGTCTGCCACATAGCTGCGTGATACAAATATTTTGGAAACACCCTCGGATTTACCTCTCTGATAGCAATTCGTATCCCTGGCGATTGCTTATAATTTTGTTCTTTATACAAAGTATTCTTCGTTTACATCACAGTCATATAAAGGTGCATGCAACATTTAAATTAGGTTTGATTTCACTGCTTTATTTTAATAGTAGAGGCCCAGAACGTACGGCCATTAGTTAGTGCACTGGACTTCAGATCGAAAGGTAGTAGGTTCTATTCCGAGGCAGTAAATTTGGTTGGCTTTGATCAAGACACTGAACTGCAACTGCCTGATTGAGTGCACGGTGGCACAGTGTGCTAACGCTTACTGTACGTCGACTGTCGAGAAGTACATGTACGTCGACTGATGCTAACCCTTCTTGTGAGTGGTTAATAAATTGGATACCGCCATTCTGTTTGGAGTCCAAACAATCACCACAAAATCCACCGCGCTCCTAGTTAAAAATGGTTAATGTTTACACAGGCTGTTAGTTACCTAAAATGATATATATATTTAACTATTTCGGCGTGATACTGCACACAAGATGTGCGTCTGTGGACTGATATTGTTTTAAAGTACCACCAAAAAACAAAATAACTTTGCAATATTTGTTAAAATATATCAGCACATGCACAAGGTATATGGCTTATAGTGTATTTGCTATAGACACATTATAAAAAAATAATCAAATAGCAGTTGCCCACTGAGTCATTTGCGCATCCAATTATAACCTCCCTGTCTAAACTGGTAAAACTTCCACTTAAAAGTGTAAATGTTATTCACTATTCACAGTCCGGCTAAATTTTGTACACGGAATGCGAAACAAAAACAAAATACATACAGGAAAGATGTATCAAAATATAAATATCTGTTGGGATCGATGATAAAATCAAAGTATATTTTCGGTATTGATACTAGAACATGTATGCTAGATTCACACATATCCCACACGGGTTTCGTGTTAAGTGTAAAGTTTAACCCTTTAATAGGAACCCCAAGCGGGCCGTAGGCCCGCAAAGGGTTCCACATACCCAGTCAGATAAATGTGTTCCAGAACAGAATTCTCTATAGCCGTCAATGTGATTTTTGAAGTGGACAGTAAATTTCAGTGAAAAAACTACGTAACTTCCGCTGTCGAATTGCCCATGCAATTGCAATTGGCCTGCCCCCCTCTAGGAATCAAATGTACTCTGTTGCAACTTTATTCGCCTCAAAAATTTGCGTGATACATCGGCCGACTTATCTACACTTCAGAGGTTGCCAAGCCTTCTCACCCGAGAACCGCGACAAATCAGCGGCCGGCCAAAGTGTTATTATTATTACTCGAGTTCTGTCCTTCTGGAGGTTTGTCAATATGCTCAGCTGATGATCTCGTCATTTCAGATCGAACTCTCAGTCTTGATTTCGTTACAGCTTGTCTGCCAGTGCCAGTGACAACCTCAATCGAAAAAAAACGTACATATAATCGATAATATAAGTTTATAACGGATAATTGTTGTTATATTGGTGCTATTGTATACAGACATGCATTGACATGTATCTCGTGAAATATCAAGATGAACAGAAACTCATTTTTTGAATTATCCAAATGTGAAGGTGTTGTAAAGGAAAAGTTTGCTTGAAAAAAAGGGTATACGGACGTTTCGTCCCCAAGCCGAGTCGTCCGCTTGTCATAATGTCGAGGAAAATATTGTCTGTACATTTTTTACATTTCGAACAAGACACCCACCCCCTACTAACGTGTGACATTTCCCCAACATATAAAGCCTCCTGATGTTGTATTTATGTCAAGAGTGTGATGTACATCATCTTTAAGGTTTGAAACACAAATGATGTCGTATATTGGCTGATATAATGATATGTTATTAAAAAATGCCAAAAATTGCACAAGTTGGAAATGCACATTTTTGGTGCACTCAAGAGACTCACCCACCCCCACATCACGTCTTGCAAATTTTTGGTGCCCCCAGGATCCCCCTCCCCCTGGAATAATTGCAAAATTATAAGATTATGTTACAGAACTTAATATAACAAGTTTTGATGCATTTCTTAATATAATTATAACACGTTTTGATGCGTTTCTTAATATTATTAATTCCTATAATACATTTGCTAATAATTTTGTGATTATTCATTGTAAAGTGCCGGTGCTCTTCCAAGAATAATTGCAAAATTATAAGATTATGTTGCAGAATTTAATAAACCATAAATTTTGATGCATTTCTTAATATAATTAATTCTTATTATACATTTGCTAATAATTTTGCTATTATTCATTGTAAAGCGACGGTGCGCCTCGATGAATAATTGCAAAATTATAAGATTATGTTGCAGAACTTAATATAACAAATTTTGTTGCATTTCTTAATATAATTAATTCTTATAATACTTCTACTAATAATTTTGCAGTCATTCACTGTAAGGTGCCGGTGGAGGTCTTCAATGAAAAATTGCAAAATTATAAGATTATGTTGTGGAACTTAATATAACGTACATATACTTTAAGAACTTTTACTGTAATAATATAATTCTTATAGGTAATCCATTAGAGCTGGGAGGTTATTGAATTTTGGGTCGGTTTCGGTTACAACTCGGTTTTTAATAAAAGAGTCGGGTAACGGTTTCGGTTTTGTTTTTTTTATTAAACAGATTCTGAACCAAAATAACAGAAAAAAATTAAGTTGTATGAACTAAATAATGATTGAATAAACTCTCCCCGAGTGTGTAAAAACTTTGTCGAGTCGTTGACACTTGGAAATAATATAAACAAACTTTAAGGACGAACTCTCGTGGTCTCTGCCGAAGACTCGAAGTTAATTAAAAATAATTTGTAGCTAACACAATGAGTCACTACCGGAAATTGGGTTAATAACTTTCCATGCTCACAAGAAATATATTTATGACAATATTTACACTCAGCCGACTTTGAAGTTTTATCAGTTTTGATAAAGTGTTCCCATATAGGGCTCTTCTCGACTGTAATTGCCACCATTGTTTCAGAAAAAAACACGTAAAAACGTTATTCTCACGTGACATTCAAATAACCGAGAAAGTCGGTTTTTCAGTTTATCGTCGGTCTCGGTTGTCGGTTATTTTTTCATAACCGAAACTGAGTTGTTTTTCGGTTAACCTCCCAACTCTATAATCCATTGAATAAACAGTAATTAAAATTTATTTAATGGCTGGATAGTTTATTTTGTTCTGACATTTCTGTTTTCAGAATTTCACACGTATATGAAATTTAATGCAAGGAGGTACATTAAGATATATTACAATGGAGGTACATTAAGATATATTACAATAGGTAATATACAATAAAGTATACAATAAAATTATTATATAAATAAATAAAAAATGATTCAAAATACAATACATGAATACTTTCCCCCCAGCGAACGAGTTTCGGACGTGTTGGGTATAATTGTAGAGGACAACTTGGTTAAAATTGCAGCGGACGATTTGGTTAGCAGACGAAGTGGGTGTAATTCGAAAAAGTGATACTGACAGGTTGCTTTCAGTCCCGTTAGAAACCAAAACAAAGTAATAATGTGCTACTTTTTGGTGCATCTGTATTTCTGAACAGTGCTTCGTAGTTTCAAACACTAAAAAGTGGAAAATAATAACCCTTTTGGATATTTACCGCCATTGAAAATGGCATGTCATCTTTTTTCGGGAACTGGGGGAATGTTCGGCCTGGGGAGAACTAGGCCCAAGGAAGATTCATCCAAAAGAAAAGCAGTACACATCTGTTAGGATATTTTAGATATGCTACGATATTCGTTTTAACTCCTGAAAATAATTCTTAACAAAAATATTAATAGATTGTTCGATATTTATTGAAAAATATTAATACAATGTATATCGTCGAGCAATTATCTCTGCAGTAAATTCACATTCAATGTGTTCTGTAATAATTAAGCCTTTTATTAAGGTCTCTCATCTGTTAGAATGGTATCCAATCACTTTGGCTCCAAGTCATTTCATCCTCTGGTCAATTTGACCTCAAAGTCATCTCTGCCCTAGTCTCTTCGGTCCCTTGGTCATTTCGGCACCATTTTAAGTGTAGAGATCTACATGTATAAAGATCAGTGCATAGTTCATGTTTAGAAATAATGGGTAATTACCTTTATTAAGTAATGTTCAGTTATTTGTATTTACACAGTGTACAGAAAAGTTATACACAACATTAAAAATTATCCATGTGTTCAATTTTACATACATTTAAGATGCTATCTGTATAAGTAAGAGAAATTATTTTACTTTGAAATTTTGCAAAGTATATGCAGTCATTCATTCATATTGTTATGCACAATTCCTAGTCACCTTCCAGTTTGAGGTTCACAGGGTTTCTTTTTCTTTTCTTTTTTGTGAAACAACCACCAAACTGCGATTTTGATACTACCATAAATATGTCCACATTTTCTAAAACACAGAGCAGAATCCTTGTAGTTATGCACAATTCCTAGTCCCCTTCCAGTTCGCTGTCCACGGGGGTCTGACCCCAGTACCCCACTTCCAAGGCATACACTCAAACCAAATAACATTACTGACCCTCGCTTCTGGCTGTCGTAGATTCATAAGCAAATACAATTATTCAGGTCGCAAGGGATTTCAAATCCCACATTGTCCATGTGCACCTTCGACGTGCTGAAACGTTTCTTTTATTTATTCATCATGAAAGAAAATCTACTAGACATATATCATATATATACCTGAATATCTAATTGAGAGATATAAATGTTGAAAAAAAATTAAATAGAAAAATGTTAAAATTCAAACAATATTTGAAAATATTTAAAGAGGCCGAAATGACCTGGTATATTGGGGCTGAATTGACCTGCGGCCGTAATGACTGGGACCGAAATGACTTGGGGCCAAAGTGACTGGAATTCATGAGAATTGCATCCAAACTGTCCTCCAACAATTTGACCCAAACTGGATACTAATCTAACCCAAACCATCCTTTGGCAATTTGCCCCGAACTGTTCTCCAGAATAGGGACACATGATTCTTATTGATTTATTTATTGGGGTTTAATGACACTTCGATAGCCAGGGTCACTTCATGTCGGACAGTTTTACAGATGGGAAAAGCCAGAGAGAACCATTGAGCAATTACAAATATCTAACGTACAAACAGCACACAAGCTGGGTTAGCGTTGGTTGAAGACAAGTGTACGATTCACTTGCAGTATGCCTTGGTACACAGTGGCACTACGTGGGCAATGGGAATGAAGTGTATTGCCCAAGGATACAAAGTGGTTGCCGCAGGTGGGATTTGATAGAGGACCCTTTGGCTTGCAGCCTACACCTCTAACTACTGAGCCCTTTAACCTTCAAAACTGTATAGTACCAGCTAAAACATGTTGTAGAATGACCCCATGAAAATTTCACAAGTACATAGTTTCATTATTAGTTTGTGATATTTGTTTTTGCTCAGTTTGCTGTACAGTGGAACCCTGTTAATTGAAGAGCCACTTTGCCAATAACATTATTCAATTAGCAGGAGTATTCAATTAACAGGGATTGTGTCACTTTCCTGTATTCCAGAGATAAACTTAGCATTTATTCTATTATATTTTGTTTGACAGAGCTCCATGAGCTCTGTCAAACAAGATATAATAGATTAAATGCCTGTATTGAATGTACTGAGGCCAAATTGGTCTATAACAAAGGAAAGCTGGGAAGAGTCAGGGCAATTTCTCAACATGTTACAAGATTTTTTATTCAATTAACAGGAGATTACTCTATAACCTATATTCAATTACCAGGTCAAATTTGTACTGGAGGCATGGTATATGGTTTTGTGTTGGGAAATTACATTCTTTTAACAGGGATATGCAATTAAGATATATCCAATTAAGTGGGCACCACTGTATAACCACCCCCCCATGCCCCCCCCGCCGCCCCCCCCCAGACACACACACCCCAATCAAAACCATCATTCAAAGGTCTTGGATTCAGCAAATTTGATTTCTTTATTTATTGGGTTTAACAACAGTTTTTACAGCCAGGGCCACCCAACAGTTTTACTGGGGGAGGAACCCAGCCAGAGCACCCGGAGAGAACCACCGAGCAACAGTGACAAGCAACTGTCAGGCTTCTCAACATTGTTACTCCAAGCAAGCAGGGTTAGCATTGGTTGAAGACAAGTGCATCATCGATGTGCAGTACGCCTTATTTCAGTTGCCGCAATTGGGATTCGAGCTGAGAACCTCTCAGCTTGTTTTGTGAAGGTTTTTTTTAGGGTCCTGCGAATATTCGAGATTCGATTTGATATCGATACCATACCATACGTATGCTTTGAGATCGATCCCAAATCAGTTTCAGGATTCGATTTTTTCGAATCTCTCATACTAACTTCAATTTGTTACATTTCCAACAAAAATAGGATAAAACTGTCATTAGAAAATTCATTCATGTAGACTCAATTCCTATTTATTTGAGTAATTGACAATGTTTAATTGTTAGATAAGGTGTGAATTTGGCCCAGAACATTATCCATAGTTTTGGTTTTTGAAGGCTTAACTTGTTACTGGTAACAAGTTAGGCCTTCAAAAACTAAAACTATGGACAATAGGCCTAGCTGTTTCAGCGACGGTGCTACAGAGAATATTTAGTTATTGGTGTTTAAGGTGTTCACTCCATCGCATAAGGTCATCACAGTGTTCCGTAACTTCCGTTTGATGCAATATGAAATAACTTGTCTTTTAAGATTTGATTTGGGATTCAATTCGATGTCGATATCAGAGGCATGATTCGATTCGAGATTCAATTCGAAAAGAAATTTGTGATTCGCAGATCCCTATTTTTTTTTTAGTTCCAGCTTCATTAAGGTTTGTCTCATATCCCACTTGTAATTTTGTCATAATTAGTAATCATAAATCCTTAAAATAAAACAATAGAAAAAATGCATAGAATATTTAAAAAAAAAATTTCTGTGAGGATTTGACCGCAGAGGTGATGACATGTGACCACCACTGAGACCGAATATTCTCAGAAAAAGTATGAGGGCTGAATCTTTCTGTGACTGAATCTTCATGAACCCCTTTTTTCAAACTAAATTGCCCATTACTTATAAAGCACCATAACTAAGGCAAAAACAGTACTATGAAATTTCCAAGTCTGAAATTCTATAAATTGCAAATAAATTTACACAAATTATATAGAAAAATAAAGGATGTGGTGTATAGAACCCCAAAAGTATGTGTGCACCTCACACACTGACACACAGTCGCTATCAGACATCAACGGTTCCTGAAAGTGTGCTATCGGTACCATATTTGTACCATAGCTGATAATAATAAAATAATATTTCATAAGAACAACAAACACAGGAATTCAAAATGCAGCCTCAGGGCAGCATGGTGGTGAATGCCAACACTGTCAGATTGTCCTTGAAAGGGGGAGTCCTTTACAAATAGGTTTTTGTTTTGTGATACTCTGGATACTCCCCATTTTTAGCTCAGCTTTGACATAGTCATATTTAAGGTTATGTCATAGCCCATTGTCAGTCTGTTTGGGAACAACAATTCAATACAGCTCGGGCTAGAGGCTTTATTTATGAACCGATCTTTACGAAACTTCTTGGGTACCTTTGTTATCACCGTGGGACGAGTGTTTTTGGGTGCGGTCCAAAATGCAAGATGGCCTCCAGCAGTCATTTTGTACAGAAATTAGTGCAATCAGTTTTTTGTTCAGAACTTATGTATGAAAGTTCTGATTTGAATAAATTTTTGTATGAATGTTTAGTAACATGGAGTACATCACATATAATAAAGGGCTTTTTCTCATGCTGAAATTATGGAAATTAGATGAACTTTAATTTATTCAGTGCTACTTACATGTATACCCAGTAAGTGCACATGTCAATACGGCTCGGCTAGGCTGTATTTATGAACTGATCTTAATGAATCTTCTTGAGTACCTTTGTTATCACATTGGGATGAGAATGAGTGTTTTTGGGTGCAGCCCAAAATTCAAGATGGCTACCAGTGGCCATTTTGTACCGAAATTAGGTACAATCAGTTTTTTGTACAGAACTTCTATACAACTTGGGCTAGGGGCCGTATTTATGTACCGATTTTACAAAATTTCTTGGGTACCTTTGTTATCACCATGGGGTTAGAATGAGTGTTTTTGGGGGGAGTCCAAAATTCTCGATGGCTGCCGGCAGCTATTTTGTACTGAAATTACTGCAATCAGTTTTTTGTACAGAACTTCTGTATGAAAGTTCTGATTTGAATAAATTTGTGTATGATTGTTTAGTAACATGGAATACATCACAAAAATACAGGTTTTTTTCTTGTACAGAAATTATGCAAATTAGACGAACTTTGATTTATTCAGTGCTACTTATACACAGTAAGTTCACATGTCAATACGGCTCGAGCTAGGGGCTGTTTTTATGAACCGATCTTCACCAAGCTTCTTGGGTACCTTTGTTATCACCTAGGGACAGGAACGAGTGTTTTGGGGTGCGATCCAAAATTCAAGATGGCTGCCAGTGGCCATTTTGTACCAAAATTAGGTACAATCAATTTTTTGTACACAACTTCTATACGGCTCAGGCTAGAGGCCGTATTTATGAACCGATCTTTACGAAACGTCTTGGGTACCTTTGTTATCACCGTGGGATGAGAGCGAGTGTTTTTGGGTGCAGTTCGAAATTCAAGATGGCCACTAGCAGCCATTTTGTACAAAATTTGGTGCAATCAGATTTTTGCACAGAGCTTCCATATGATAGCGCTGATTTGAATAATTTTTTGTGTGAATGTTTAGTACCATGGGATACATCACATATAATACAGGTTTTTTTCTCGTGCAGAAATTATGCAAATTAGATGAACTTTGATTTTTTCAGTGCTACTTACACACAGTAAGTACACATGTCAATACGGCTCAGGCTAGAGTCTGTATTTATGAACCGATCTTCACGAAACGTCTTGGGTACCTTTGTTATCACCGTTGGCTGAGAGCGAGTGTTTTTGGGTGCAGTTCGAAATTCAAGATGGCCACTAGCAGCTATTTTGTACCAAAATTAGTGCAATCAGTTTTTTGTACAGAACTTCTGCATGAAAGTTCTGATTTAAATAAATTTTTGTATGAATGTTTAGTAACATGGAATACATCACAAAAAATACTGTATAATACAGGTTTTTTTCTCTTGCAGAAATTATGCAAATTAGATGACCTTTGATTTATTCAGTGCTACTTATACACTGTAAGTGCACATGTCAATACGCTAAGGCTGGAGGCTGTATTTATGAACCAATCTTCATGAAACTTCTTGGGTACCTTTGTTATCACCTTGGGAAGAGAACAAGTGTCTTCGGGTGCGGCCCGATATTAAAGATGGCTGCCGGCTTTCACACTGTTGCTTACTGAGGTGAAGTCACTTTACCATTACCAAGCTACCTACTAAATACCAAAGGGAAGATTTTTCAGCGCACTCTTATTACTTCAGCACCCATAATTCTCAAATATGGCATTAAAACCAATCACATACTAGTACTGCTTAAATCTATTTACATAATCAGAATACACCATCAGGGATGCATTAGCTCAGTAGGTAGAGGTGCAGACTGCAAGCCGAGAAATCCTCGGTTCGAATCCCACCTGCGGCAACAGCTTTGTGTCCTTGGGCAAGACACTTCACCCCCACTACCCATGTGGGGGCAAGGTATGCTGTGTACTAAGGCATACTGCATGTTCTTGGTGCACCTGTCTTCAAACAAGGCTAACCCTGCTTGTGTAGTATGTTGCGGAGCTCACAGTTGCTTGCCATTGCTCAGTGGTTCTCCTGGGGTACTCTAGTTTCCTCCATCCATAAAACTGCCATGGTCACAATAAGCTGTTGTGCAGATAAATGTGACCTTAAACACCAATAAATAAATAATAAAAAGAACACACCACCTCATACCCGTTTCTCTCCTGTTTTTATTCACCTTGGTATTCCTCGGTGTTTAGTATGCCTGCCAGAAAAGGAGTGATTTCTTTTTCTAAAAGAGCAAAACAAAAAACAGTAATTTTTAACAGGTAGTAACGAAATAATTTTCATGAAGCGCACAATTTTATGTTAGTTAATAGCTGAAAAAACGCAGGGTGATATTTGCAAATCTTATTTTATTACTGGCACCAGGTACTGGTAATGAAAATTGTTTGTCATCAATACTTGATCAAGTTTCTGACAAAGCACATTATACTATTCCAATATGTCAGCTACTGGACATAAGCACACAATTTGATGTTGGTTTACCATAATACTGGTGCTTAGCCAGGATATCTAAGTTACATGTAGGGGCAAGAGTAATATCTAGTGGGAGTGGGGCCGGGTAATAAAGAATATGATGCACAGAATCACCTGAGCCACATAGCAGTGAGATAGGGGTGAGGACAAGAGGGTGTGTGACCCTCTCATCAGTGGAGGGGTCGGGTGCACCTCTCCCCCCGCCCACCCACCCCACCCCCCCCAAAAAAATAAAAAAATTCAAGACAGTAAAACACAATTACCTTGAATCTGTGTCCTTTTGTGTCCATAATAAGTTGCGAACAAGCATAAATATCTAGATATTAAAATGTCTTTTGGGATGTTCATTATATGGGTTAACAGGAGAGAGGGGTGGCGGCATGAATGAAATTGGGGACCGAATATTCTCTGAAAAAGTATGAGGGCTGAATCTTCCTGTGACTGAATCTTCATGAACCCCTTTTTTAGCTCAACTTTGACGAAGCCAAATTTGAGCTTATGCCATGGCCCATCGTCCGTCTGTCCGGCAACAATTGGATACGGCTTGGGCTAGAGGCCATATTTATGAACCGATCTTTACGAAACTTCTTGGGTACCTTTGTTATGACCGTGGGACGAGAACGAGTGTTCTTGGGTTTGGTCCGAAATTCAAGATGGCTGCCAGCCGCCATTTTGTACCGACGATGCAGAAATGTGTTTTTTGAACAGAACTTCCATATGAAAGCTATGATTTGAATAATTTTTTGTATGAATGTTCAGTACCATGGGATACATCACATATAATACGGGTTTTATCCTCGTGCGTAAATTATGCAAATTAGACTAACTTTGATGTTTTTTGGTGTTACTTTCGGCACTGTAAGTGCAAAAGCCAATACGGCTCGGGCTAGAGGCCGTATTTATGAACTGATCTTTACGAAATTCCTTGGGTACCTTTGTTATCACCGTGGGACGAGAACGAGTGTTTTTGGGTCCGGTCCGAAATTCAAGATGGCCGATGGCAGCCATTTTGTACAAAATTTGGTGCAATCAGATTTTTGCACAGAACTTCCATATGAAAGCGCTGATTTGAATAATTTTTTGTGTGAATGTTTAGTACCATGGGATACATCACATATAATACAGGTTTTTTTCTCGTGCAGAAATTATACAAATTAGATGAACTTTGATTTTTTCAGTGCTACTTACACACAGTAATTACACATGTCAATACGGCTCAGGCTAGAGTCTGTATTTATGAACCGATCTTCACGAAACGTCTTGGGTACCTTTGTTATCACCTTGGGACAAGAACGAGTGTTTCTGGATGCGGTCCAAAATTCAAGATGGCTGCCAGTGGCCATTTTGTACCGAAATTAGGTCTAATCAGTTTTTTGTACACAACTTCTATATACGGCTCAGGCTAGAGGCCGTATTTATGAACCGATCTTTACGAAACTTCTTGGGTACCTTTGTTATCACCGTGGGATGAGAACGAGTGTTTTTGGGTGTGGTCCAAAATTCAAGATGGCCACCAGCAGCCATTTTGTACCAAAATTAATGCAATCAGTCTTTTGTACAGAACTTCTGTATGAAAGTTCTGATTTGAATATATTTTTGTATGAATGTTTGGTAACATGGAATACATCACATATAGTACGGGTTTTTTTCTCGTGCAGAAATTATGCAAATTAGATGAACTTTGATTTATTCAATGCTACTTATACACTGTAAGTGCACATGTCAATACGGCTCGGGCTAGAGGCTGTATTTATGAACCGATCTTCACAAAACTTCTTGGATACCTTTGTTATCTCCTTGGGACGAGAACGAGTGTTTCTAGGTGTGGCCATTTTGTACCGAAATTAGGTCCAATCAGTTTTTTGTCACAACTTCTACACAGCTCATATTTGTGAACTGATCTTCACGAAACTTCTTGGGTACCTTTGTTTTCACTTTGGGACAGGAATGAGTGTGTTTTGGGGTGCCTTTGTTATCACTGTGCTATGAGAACAAATATTTTGGGGTTCAGTCAGACCCACTCTGGGACTCAAAGATTTTTTTCTAGTTTAGCATCTGACTGTCACCCACCTTTACAATACTTTACCTATACATTTGTTACAGGCAACGGCCAGTATTTATGTACAGACCGTTACAATACTTTATATGTACCTTTGTTATCAGGTCATTACCTAGATGTTTCTCACTGCTGTGTCACATACTATACATGTACATGTCTTTGTCTTGACAAGTTGAGCTACAGTGTCAATGACACTTTCATTTCAAACTAAATTGCCCATTACTTATAAAGCACCATAACTAAGGCAAAAACAATACTATGAAATTTACAAGTCTGAAATTCTATAAATTCCAAATAAATTTACACAAATTATATTGCAAAATGAAGGATGTGGTGTATAGAACCCCAAAAGTATGTGTGCACCTCACGCACTGACACACAGTCGCCATCAGACATCAGCAGTTCCTGAAAGTGTGCTCTCGGTACCGTATTTGTACCATAACTGATAATAATAAAATAATATTTCATAAGAACAACAAACACAGGAATTCAAAATGCAAGCTCAAGGCAGCATGGTGGTGAATGCCAACGCTGTCCCATTGTCCTTGAAAGGGGGAGTCCTTTACAAATAGGTTTTTGTTTTGTGATACTCTGGATACTCCCCATTTTTAGCTCAACTTTGACAAAGTCAAATTTAAGGTTATGTCATGGCCCATTGTCCGTCTGTTCGGGAACAGCAATTCAATACGGTTCGGGCTAGAGGGTGTATTGGTGAACCGATCTTTACGAAACTTCTTGAGTACCTTTGTTATCACGTGGGGCGAGAACAAGTGTTTTTGGGTGCGGTCCAAAATTCAAGATGGCCTCCAGCAGCCATTTTGTACAGAAATTAGTGCAATCGCCATTTTTGTACAGAACTTCTGTATGAAAGTTCTGATTTGAATAAATTTTTCTATGAATGTTTAGTAACATGGAGTACATCACATATAATACCGTTTTTTTTCTCGTGCTGAAATTATGCAAATTAGATGAACTTTAATTTATTCAGTGCTACTTACATGTATACCCAGTAAGTGCACATGTCAATACGGCTTGGGCTAGGCTGTATTTATGAACTGATCTTCATGAAACTTCTAGGGTACCTTTGTTATCACCTTGGAATGAGAATGAGTGTTTTTGGGTGCAGTCCAAAATTCAAGATGGCTACCAGTGGCCATTTTGTACTGAAATTAGGTACAATCAGTTTTTTGTACAGAACGTCTATACAACTTGGGCTAGAGGCCATATTTATGAATCAATCTTTACGAAATTTCTTGGGTACCTTTGTCATCACCATGGGGAGAGAATGAGTGTTTTTAGTTTAAACAATATTTATTTCAGATCAAGTAATATTTACAAAGAACAACGACAAACAAATAACAGAATATAGCTGAAAAAACCTGGTGCCAGTAATAAACAGTGTAAAAATTTGTGGAATTTTTACACTGTTTATTACTGGCACCAGGATAAGATAAGATAAATTGTTGTTTGTCATCAATACTTGATCAAGTTTCTGACAAAGCACATTATACTATTCCAATATGTTAGCTACTGTACATGTACATAAGCACACAATTTGATGTTAGTTTATACTGGTGCTTAGCCAGGATATATAAGTTACATGTAGGGGCAAGAGTAATACATGTATCTAGTGGGAGTCAAAAAGAATATGATGCACAGAATCACCTGAGCCACATAGCAGTGAGATAGGAGTGAGGACAAGAGGGTGTGTGACCCTCTCATCAGTGGAGGGGGTCTGGTGCACCCCCCCCCCCAAAAAAAAACAACAAAAAACAAAAAACAAACAAACAAAAAAACAAACAAAATTTGAAATTAAAGACAGTAAAACACAATTAAAACACAATTACCTTGACTCTGTGTTGCCTTGGACTGGTCACTTTCCGTGGATGGGCAATATTTCTGCGGATGCAATGATATTAGTTTTCAAACATTGTTTACAGTAATAATCAGCAAAAATTTAATTAATGAACCACAGGATACAATTCTGTGCTTCATTAATTAAAATTTTATTGATGATGATTTTCTATTATGCAAGGCTTATGACCAGCAACTGTACTGTATGTCTGTGTTACTGCTATGAGCAGGGGCTAATCTAAATGGGTGGGTGTGTTTACAAATATTAATATTTTTTAACACCTGATAACAAAGTAATATAAGTTTATAAACAACCACACAATTGACTTTTAATTACAATACTCCTAATTCCTATTAAACATACAGTTAAAACTAGAAGTCCTGTCATGAAATGCGCACAAATAGCACGTTGATATGCGCGTTAATGTACGCGTTATGGCCCAAGTAAATCTATCATATTCTGTACATATGGCCTGTGCACAAGTAATGTTTCAGCCAATGGACCTCCGGGTAACCCGGAGGTCCATTGGCAGAAACATTGCTTGTCTTTGCGATGACTAACCAGGAGAACCTGCCGTGCTGTGGATGCCATTCGATATGGCAATTGCGCGCAATTCCAATGCGCAATTAAGCCAGATAAGCGCACAGTTCGTGACAGGACTTCTAGTTTTAACTGTACAGGAATGTTTATTAATTTTGTGGAATTTTTACACTGTGTATGGAGCGTATTTGGGCCTGTATGTTTGTTAAAATTGCCCTTCCACTATGGATTGTGTGGTATTCCTTTGTGTAAGACAGTGTATTCATTGTAATAATATTCATGCATAAGTTCATGTTTTTGGTTTGTTTTAGGCCTGATAATCTACAGAATAGCATGGGTGGCGGTGTATTCGGAGTATTCCATCGCTTGAGTGCAAGAAGGCTTTGCAATGCTATATATAGCATAAACCTTGTTTCACTCCAGTGACAAATTTATCAATTTTAATAACGTGGGTAAAATATCGGACATGAACCATTTAATTTTTTTTTTTTAACTCACTTCGACAAAGTCAAGCAGGGCATACCTAATCACTCTCCGTCCATTGTCCATCCATCTGTCATCCATCAACACCATGTTTTGGTCAATTCAAGTTAAAGTTTGAGTGAGTAATGGTACCAAAGGGGTATTACATTTTTGTAATACATGCCCAGCCCCATAGGGAGGGGGTGGGGTAAAATTCTCCCAAAATATTTTTAAAATCTTATGAACCAGTTGGTACAGTGACTTGATATTCGTTATGGAACTGCCTTTTGAGATGTAGAATCACGTGTGTTCAAACGTACTTTGTGAAGCATTATTTGGCTTTATAATGGCAGTGGTTAGATTTTTGGTACTACCCAAAATTTCCATTTTCCGAACCGATGGTCCGATTTGAATGAAATTCAGTATGTGGTAATATTGGGTCATAAATACTTGCCTCATGCAAAAAAAAAAACCCCTGCATCCCCATGGGAACCCCAGGAGTGAAAAATAGAAATGTTTTCAAACTCCCATGTTTCCCAAACCACTTGGAACAGAGAACAGTTATGGTATGAAGCATCCTTAGGACCAGTAGAATTGAATGGTAAAAAAATGCCCTCTGTTGTTGTTAGAGAGTTCTGCAGAGGGCATCAGAATAATGTTGGTGCAGCATTTTTGCAAACATTTTAGAAAATCTTTTCTCAAGAACCAGTGTTCAGAATCTTTTGATATTTGATGTACAGCATCCATAGAGGGGTCAGATACAAGTTTGTTAAAATGAAGCCCATACATTCATATTTGGACTCAATGCAGGAGCCCAAATTTTATGGGGAATTTTCTTTAAAAATCTTCTTCAGAACCATGAGTCAGAATTTTTTTATGTTTGGTACCCTCATTGTTATGATGGTCAGATTCAAGATTGTTCAAACCAAGTCCATATGTTAATATTTGGGCTTCCTTTGGTAGTCCAAATTTTAACTTAGGGCTATATGGGGATGTTTTTTTAAAAATCTTTTTCCCCAGATCCACCAGTCAGAATGCTTTCGTATTTGGTATACAACATCTCTAAGGGGGGAGGGGGGGGGGGAGAGGGGAGATTCACATTTTGGGCTCGCTATGGTAGCCCAAATTTGAACTCAGTGCAATATGAGGAAATTTCTTTAAAATTTTGTTCTCCAGATCCACCAGTCAGAATGCTTTCATATTTGGTATACAGCATCTCTAAGGAGATCAGATTCAACTTTGTTCAAATCGAGTGCCTGGGTTGATATTTGAGCTCCCTATAGGAGCCAGAATTGGCCAAGTAGCTGAAGAATTAGACAATTTTTATCCAGTACCCTCTAGAGGTGAAGAGTAATCTACATAGGTTGTATCAAGGGGCTTGAGAGGGGAGCTCCACATTTTACATCATGATCAACTAAAGAAAAGGCATGATGCTTGGACTGTTTTTGTCACTCCTGAGGGGCTCAAAGATATGCCGTGTATCCTATGGAGATGGATTGCTTAATGTAGATTCATTCTTGGACTCTTATATCGTGTTCTGTTCTCTGTTTATATCATGTTCTGTTCAAGGTGAGTGCTTCAGGCCCTGTGGGGCCTCTTGTTTATTTATTTATTGGGTTTTAACAACACTTTCGAAAGCCAGCAGCTACAAGTTTCTTCTCTCCTTGAACCAAGCGTCTCGCCCAACTGCAGCACTCATGGTCCACTGAGTTTTTAGCTCACCTGACTTTCAGTCAGGGTGAGGTGTATTGATCACTCGCCGTCCGCCATCCGTGAACTTGGTGTTTGCGTCTTCTCCAAAACTGCTGAACCGATTAATCATTAGGTGAAATTTGAGATGCTTGTTTGTTATGACATTGCATTTTGATTTTGTTTAAATCAAGTTGCCCTGGCCCTCAGTAGGGCCATGCCCAAAAATTTTTCCTAAATCTTAAAAAATCTTCTCGTGAACCAGGAGTAGCAGAGATTTGATATGTGGTGTGCTGCTTCCTTTTGAGGTGTAGACTCAGTTGTGTTCAAGAGAAGTTTGTGGGTCTTTATTTGCCTTCATTATTGGAGGGCAAGTATTTTCGCCCCGCCCAAAATTTCTGTTTTTCGAACCAAGAGGCTGATTTGAACCAAATTTAATTTGTGGGTTTATTTGATCATAAGTAATTAATTTATGCCCCAAAATATTTTCCCATCCCCCCATGGGAACCGCAGGAGCTAAAAATAGAACAAAACTCAAAACGCACATATCTCCAAAACTACATGGCACTGAGAATTCTTATTTGGTGTGAAGCTTCCTTGGGACCAACAGAATGGAATGGTCTAAGCAAATTTCTGTCAGGTCTGTCATGGGGTACTTTTTCGGGACTTTGAAAAAATGCTTAGTCAGCATTCTGTAACACTGTGGGTAATTGAGAAAGCATTTAAGACTCTTCTTCACCCAATTCACTCCTCCAAAACCTTTCGAATTTCACATATACCATCTTTGGAAGATTTTTTTACACGTTTATTGAAAACAGATCCCTGGGTCCATATTTGGGCTCTCTATGGGAGTCCAAATGTTGAAATTAGTGCAGTATGAGGAATATTCTTTAAAAATCTTTTTCTTCAGACCCACCAATCAGAATCTTTTGATATTTGCTATGCACCATCATTTGGCGGGTGAGATCTTCAAGCCAAGCCTATATTTTTGCTCACCAGTGTTTCGCAAATTGCGAGAATGGTGATTTCATTCCTGTGATGTTCTTGCAAATGCTTGTTAAGAAGATCCATATTTACCATTCCCCCCAAAATATAAGCATTTTTTCATCACATAAAATTTAATAAAATTAAATTAATTTTAGAGCTGAAACGATTAAAGGGTTTTCGTGATTGATTAATCGCATGGGTTAACCTTGGTTAACTGATTAATCACTTGCCCCAATAGGTAGCTGAATAATTGCTGTACCATTGATCATTTATATAATTAAAACTTTACTCAGCATAATGGACAAAACCGGGCAGCGCCATATACAAACATGTCCATTCAAATTTTATATTTTCAATTTTTGTCTTAAAACATAGCTTATGATCCCTCATTGGAACAAGCTCATTGAGCTTGTTCCAATAAGGAGGGGAGGGGGGGGGGTCATAAGCTATGTTTTTGAGACAAACATTGAAAATCTTTAGTAATTCAAGAATTTCTTGTGCAAGTATCATCTGCTACCTGCATTTGGTGAAGGGTTGAGAATGACCGTTTTTAGCTGATACAGTATAATGATCATGCAAGTGAACAAGTATTTTGGCACGTAACTGGCATGCATTTCTCTGTCTCATGCAATTGATGTGAGCCAGTGTAACAATGTTTGCCTGTTTTGGAGCAAGTTTGTTCCATAGTTAACCCATACAGGGTATTTTTTGTTTTTAAAAATTTGATTAGCAGTTTCCATCTTGGTTTCAAAAAGTGATGATAAATAGTGAATTTTAGCTTACCCAATATGAAAGAAAAATGGTTAGCAAATGGACATTTTTGTATAGCATTTTGCGATGTGAATCCAGCCATATAGTACCGTACTTCAAAAGTAACGTTAACCGATCAATTACTTTTTATGTGTACCCATACTATGTATGGTACACAGAATGCCGGCATCCGGGGTGACCATCCGTCATTCGTCCATCCTTTGTCCGTCCGTCCGTCTGTCCGTCCATCTGCACTCATAAATGACTACTTAGGGGGCTAATTTTCGGTATAAACGGGGGTTAGGTGACTACCGCGATTTAGGTGGCTAGTCCCACAAGTAAATCCCAATTTTCTAGGGTGGGGTTTAGAGTTGGGGTGGGG
This sequence comes from Pictodentalium vernedei, assembly GCA_031216915.1. Lineage (NCBI taxonomy): Eukaryota > Metazoa > Mollusca > Scaphopoda > Dentaliida > Dentaliidae > Pictodentalium > Pictodentalium vernedei. Next base: position 230,490,893 of record CM062294.1, read on the forward strand.
TGGGGTTAGGGTCAGTAAAGGGTAGGGTTAGGGTTTGCTACTACCCCAAAAAAATTTTTCCCAAAAAGTTGTTTTAATAGAATGGACATGCATTTTATGATAAGGTACCCTAAAAAAATAGCCATTTTCATTAGTCTAGGGTGGGGTTTAGAATAGAGGGTGTAGGGTTAGGGTCAGTAAAGGGTAGGGTCAGGGTTTGCTACCACCCCAAAAATTTTTCCCAAAATCACTTGTTTTAGTATATTGGACATGCATTTTATTGTAGTCCCGTAAAAATAGTCACCTAAGTACCCATTTATTAGAATGTCCGTCCGTCTGTCCATCCGGTGTCCATATCCATTTCTTTGGCATTCGATAACTTGAAAAATATTGCTTGGATTGTCAAGTTACTTTATATTTGTTTTCAGGTTACTGATGTGCCGAGCTGTATAGTTTTTGGTGTAAATCGGATAATTTGATCCTGAGATATTAACCCATTATCCTTCAAATTGAAAATTCCTCCAATCCCTTTGGCATTCGATAACTTGAAAATTATTGCTTGGATTGTCTAGTTACTTTATATTTGTGTTCAGGTTACTGATTTGCCGAGCTGTATAGTTTTTGGTGTAAATCTGATCATTTGATCCTGAGATATTAACCCTTTATCCTTCAAATTGAAAATTTCTCCAATCCCTTTGGCATTCGATAACTTGAAAAATATTACTTGGATTGTCAAGTTACTTTATATTTGTGTTCAGGTTACTGATGTGCCGAGCTGTATAGTTTTTGGTGTAAATCGGATAATTTGATCCTGAGATATTAACCCTTTATCCTTCAAATTGGAAATTCCTCCAATCCCTTTGGCATTCGATAACTTTAAAATTATTGCTTGGATTGTCTAGTTACTATCCTTCAAATTGAAAATTCCTCCAATCCCTTTGGCATTCGATAACTTGAAAAATATTGCTTGGATTGTCAAGTTACTTTATATTTGTGTTCAGGTTACTGATGTACCGAGCTGTCTAGTTTTTAGTGTTAATCTGTTATTTTAATCCTGAGGTATTAACCCTTTATCCTTCAAATTGAAAATTCCTCCAATCCCTTTGGGATTTGATAACTTGAAAAATATTGCTTGGATTGTCAAGTTACTTTACAATTGTGTTCAGGTTTCTGATGTGCTGAGCTGTATAGTTTTTGGTGTTAATCTGATAATTTGATCCCAAGATATTAACCCTTTATCCTTCAAATTGAAAATTCCTCCAATCCCTTTGGCATTCAATAACTTGAAAAATATTGCTTGGATTGTCAAGTTACTTTATATTTGTGTTCGGGTTACTGATGTACCAAGCTGTATAGTTTTTGGTGCTAATCTGTTATTTTAATCCTGAGATATTAACCCTTTATCCTTCAAATTGAAAATTCCTCCAGTCCCTTTGGCATTTGATAACTTGAAAAATATTGCTTGGATTGTCAAGTTACTTTACAATTGTGTTCAGGTTACTGATGTGCTGAGCTGTATAGTTTTTGGTGTTAATCTGATAATTTGATCCCAAGATATTAACCCTTTATCCTTCAAATTGAAAATTCCTCCAACCCCTTTGGCATGAGATAACTCAAAAAATATCAATCCGATTGTCATGTTACTTTATATTTTTATTCAGGTTACTGGTGTGCTGTGCTGTATAGTTTTTTATGTAAATCTGATAATTTGATCCGGAGATATTAACCCTTTATCCATCAAATTAGACACTTCTCCAATCCATTTCTATATATATGTACCCATACCTTGTATGGTGTACATAATGTCGGCATCCGTGGTGGCCCTCCGTCATACAACTTTCTACTAGTTGCGCGTATGGGTACACATCTGACGATTTCATCGGCCTATTTTTTTTTATCATTCAAGATATTGATCATTGGTTAGTCAATTAATCGGTTAACCGTATCAGATCTAATTAATTTCTATAAACATGATTACTGCAATGGCCTTTGATGTGATGGTTCAACAATCTATGTATTTGAAGATAAATAAGCATAATTCATGTGATTAAGACACATGTTGGAAATGGATCCCACAAAAATATATTTGTGAAACCCTGACTCACTGTGGGAGCCTGAATTATAATTTAGTTCAAAATGAGGAATTTGCTTTAAAAGACTTTTTCAGATCCAGTAGTCGGACTGTTTTGATGTTTGGTGTGCAGCATCCTTGCAGGGGGAGGGGTGGGGGGGGGATTCAAATTTGTTTACGCCAAGTCCCTGGGTTCATATTTGGGCTCACTGTGGGAGCCTGAATTATAACTTAGTTCAAAATGAGGAATATTCTTCAAAAGTATTCTTCACATTCAGCAGTCAGAATATTTTGATATATACAGTATCCTCAGGGAGGTGAGATATAAGTTTGTTAAAGCCAAGTCGCAGGGTTCATATTTGGGCTTCCTGTAGGAGCCCGAATTGTACCAACATTTCTATTTTCCAAATTGAGAGGCTGATTTGAAGCAAATTTGATATGATGGGCTTATTGGGTTGTACATGTAAGTACCTAATTTATGCCAAAACATTTTCCGGTTGCCCTTGTGGGAACTGCAGGATCTAAATATAGAAAAAATTTAAAACGTCCATGTCTTCAAAACTACACGGCACTGAGAATTTTTATTTTGTGTGTTGCTTCCTTACGAACAGATGAAAAAAATGGTAAAAAAAAATTGCCATCAGTTTTATCATAGGGAAGTTTTCCAGGACTTATGCGGAGTCATCATTTTAGTAATGGGAAAAACATTAAAGAATCTTCTTCTCCCATACCACTGCTCCAAAGGCTTTCATATTTTGCATATAACATCTTTGGAAGATTTAATCACAGGTTTGTTGAAATCAAATCCCTGGGTCCATATTTGGACTCTCTGTGATTAGATTAGTGCAATATGAGGAATATTTTTTAAAAATCTTCTTTTGATCCACTCTTCAGAATATTTTGATATTTGGGATGCTGCATCCTTAGAGGGGAGAGATTCAAGTTTGTTCGAGCCAAGTCCTCAGGTTCATATTTGGGCTCCCTGTGGGAGTCCAAATTACAACTTAGTTCAATAAGAGGAATATTCTTTAAAATCCAGTAGTCAGAATCTTTTGATATTGGTATATAGTAGCATCCGTAGGGATGTGAGATTCAAATTTGTTCAAGCCAAGTCCTTGGGTTCATATTTGGGCTCTCTGTGGGAATTATAACTTAGTTCAGTATGAGGAATATTCTTTAAAAATCCTTTTTTTTTTAGATCCACCGGTCAGAATCTTTTGATATTTTGTATAAGCTTTTCTTATGAGGGGCAGATGCAACTAAATGTTCAGATAAATTCCCTGGGTTGATATTTAGGCTACCACGTCAGGTGAATGCCATCAGGCCCTCTGGGGGCTCTTGTTTGTTTTCTGTTTGACAACATTGCCCTGGCTCTTCTATCTATATTTTTCATTTTAAGTTAGTCACTACTTTTATGTAGGCTTCCCAAATTTGTTACTGCATGACTGTCTGTCCTTCAGATGAAATGTTTCTTTGCTTTTCATTTGCCCCCCCCCCCCTGCCCACACACACACACACACACACACACATACAAAAATCTGGGCTGGCAAGTATTGAGTACTTTATCAAAAAAAGTGGTACTCGAGTACTACAAGTACTGAGTACTTTGGACCCAGCCTATCACAAATATATTAAACATCAAAGAGTATATTATATACTTGAAACAAATACAGTACAGTGGCTGTGTACTGCTCACTTTCCATGGATGGGCAATATTTCCATGGATACAATAATATTTGATGCCAAACACTAACTATAGGTATAATCATCATAAATTTAATAAATAATGAAGCACCAGGTACAACCCCTTGCTTCAATTAAAATTTTGTAGATGATGATTTTTATTGACTGGTAAACGCACGAGTGGACATCACTGTCCACGCGTGTATTACAACCCGTCCACAGCGACTGTACTGCAACTTGTCCTCTTTGTGAACATATTTTCTACAATTTCACTCCCTTTGACAGAATGCATGCCTGTGGGGATTAAAACCAAAATAGTGAAAGTGCACTTGTGGATATTTGCAGCACAATCACAGCACTAATGAATCAATATTTGGTGATTTTAGGAATTTTAACAGTGTCATGAGACACCACAGTAGCAGGTACTGATCATTCTGTTGGAAAAATTCACTGTTTTATGACTTGAGGTGCCTTAACTGAGAAAACTTAGGCTTTTTCTTACAAAGATTGCAAAATATCAAACACAATGTGAAATGTGTTCAGAAGAAAGAATGTGATTAAAAAATAATGGGAAATTCATGTCACCATCAATTTATTAAAAAATTAATATAGTTTTTTAGCTCACCTGGGCAAAGCTCAGTGGGAGCTTTACTGATCACATTCTGTCCGCCGTCCGTCCGGTGTTAACTTTACATTATTCAAATGTTGGGTAAATGTTTATTACCTAATGCCAATTCAGATTTGTTCAAATGAAGTTGCCCCCTTCTCCTGGGTGGTGCCATGCCCCCAAGGGGCACCAAAATCTTCTTCTCATCAACCAGCAGTAGCAGAGACTTGATATATGGTATGCAGCTTCCTTTTAAGGTGTAGACTTTGATTTCTTTAAGAGAAGTTTGATGGGCTAAATTTGGCGTCGTTATGGGAGGGACAAAATTATTGGCCCGCCAAAAATTTCTATTTTCCGAACCGAGAGGCTGGTTTGAATCAAATTTTATGTGAGGGCTTATTGGGTCATAAGTACCTAATTTATGCCGAATTTTCTTTTTCTGTAGCCCCGTGGGAACCGCAGGAGCTAAAAATAGAAAAAAAGTAAAACGCCATATCTCCAAAACTGCACGGCACTGAGAATTTTTATTTGGTGTGAAGCTTCCTTAGGACCAACAGAAAGGATTGGTCCAAAAAAATTGCGGTCGGTTTTATCATAGGGTACAGTTTCGGTACTTTGAAAAGACTTTTTAACACTGTAGGCAATGGGAAAAACATTAAAAAATCTTCTTCTCTAGATTCAGCAGGCAGAATCTTTTGATATTTGGTATGCAACATTGTAGGGTGGATCTGATTCGAGTTTGTTCAAATCCGCCCCCTGGGTTTAAATTTGGGCTCAGTATAGGAGCCCAAATTCAAACTTAGTGCATTTCAGGCAAATTTCTTAAAAAATCTTCTTCACCAGATTCAGCTGGCAGAATCTTTTGATATTTGGTATGCAACATTGTAGGGGGGGGGGGGATCTGATTCAAATTTGTTCAAATCGGCCCCCTGGATTCATATTTGGGCTCACTATAGAAGCATTTCAGGCAAATTTCTTTAAAAATCTTCTTCTCCAAATCCAGCAGGCAGAATCTTTTGATATTTGATATGCAACATTGTGGGGTGGATCTGATTCAAGTTTGTTCAAATCGGCCCACTGGGTTCATATTTGGGCTCAGTATAGGAGCCCAAATTTGAACTTAGTGCATTTCAGGCAAATGTCTTTGAAAATCTTCTTCTCAAGATCCAACAGCAGAATCTTTTGATATTGGGTATGCAGCATGCTTAGGGGGGTGAGATTCAAGTTGTTCAAGCCAAGTCCCCGGGTTCATATTTGGGCTCACTGTGGTAACCCGAATTATAACTTAGTTCAAAATGAGGAATTTTCTTTGAAAATCTTCTTCAAATCCAGCAGCCAGAATGTTTCGATATTTGGTATGCAGCATCCTTGGGGGGTGAGATTCAAGTTTGTTCAAGCCATGTCCCTAGGTCCATATTTGGGCTCAATGGTCTCTGGCTTAATATTTGGTCTATCTATTGAAGCCCAAAGTTTAACTTAGTGCAGTATGAGGACATTTCTTTAAAACTCTATTTTTTCAGATCCACCTGTCAGAATCCTTTCATATTTGGCTTACAACATCTCTAAGGGGGTCAGATTCATGTGTGTTCAAGCCAAATCTATGGGTTAATATTTGGGCTCATTATGGGAGTGCAAATTATCTCAAAGCAACATGAGAAAACTTCTTTAAAAATCTTTTTCTTCAGATCCACTAGTTTAATGCTTTAATATTTGGTACAGAACCCTTTCATATTTGGTATCGCAGGAATGGGGGGGGGGGGGGGTGCAGATTTGAGTTCGTCCATTTCAGGTCTGTGGCTTAATATTTGGGCAGGGGTGGGTTAGGTTCGAGGTTGTTCATAAATGTTCAAACCCATTCCTTAGAGCTTTTCCATAAAATTTGCCTTTCAGGCTGCAGTTACACAACAACCCTTGGAAGTTTGGCAGTACTTGTCTACAGCTGTCAGAATTGGAAGCAATCAGGAAGACCTATGCTAATAATCATCTGACATGGACACTAGAATTATGAATAATTTCATAACATTATTCCTCTGTAGTGTCCATGAACCTTGACTAACTGAATCTGACCCAAAACACTTCTCTGAACCACCTTGTCAGGTGAGCGATTAAGGCCCCTGGGGGGAGGGGGTGGGGGTGGGGGTAAAAATCAGTAGTTGGTGTTGTAAAAATTAAAAAGCTGTATTGGTTAAAGGGTTAACATGTATTATCAGTATGCAACAGGGGTTCAATCATACTGACCTAATAGGATCCTGGCAAGTAGCAGGTCTGAATTCTCGGAACGATTTCCCCAAGAATGCAAATGGATTCTCCCAAATTTAGAGGAACTATAAGTCCTGCACAACCCCAATTTTGAAACAAAATTGTCATATTGTTTCATGGTGGTGGGGCACTATTTATCTTGCTGAATGATTAATTAAAACAGATTTTGTGAAAAGGTTTTGTGGGTAGTTTCAAAGAAAGCTGTGAATTCTTATCCCTCCTAACTTATCAGGTAACAGAGTAGAAATTCTGTCGGAGGCAATAACAGTTTTTAAGCCTATTTGACACAGATTGGACAGTTCTCTTCAAAAGAACAAATTTCCCATGCTTTTTACTAGATAGAAGCCAAAAGTTGAATTCTATTGCAGAAATGACTCTTTCATCACATGAAAGAGGTAAATGTATCTTTGGTAGGGTTGGGTTTGCTCATAGGTATAACTGTTGTAAATATTTTAATTAGATGTACCTGCCTCTAAAAGTTGCGCTCGGAAATTATGTAATTCCCAAAACTAAGCAGTCTTGGGAAAATATATTGTTTCAATAAACATTTGAAGAAGTCTACTGACATTTTGCATTACTGTTGAATGTTGCAGATGAACAAAGAGGATGATTTGAGGACTTTTAGAACCTAAAAATTTGTTTGACTATTGGTGTGTTTTGTTTGGGAATTCCCTGAGAAATATGAACATGTGACCAGCACTTCCCTTTCTGTTAGTTTTTCTTTTATTTGTTGCATGACCCATGTTTAAAGATCAGAAAAAGGTTGCCTGAAAGGCTATACTTGACAAAAAATATTTGAATGTTAAATTTAAAATGATACGACCATATTTTTTCTCCTGAACGTTATAATGGTCGTTTATGGGAAAATATTTAGTACTGTGAAACGTATTCATGTTTGGCTGAAATTAAACAATTGCAGGAATTCGACTGAATAAACCAAAATGTTTTTGGAGTAATGGTTGCGGAATGAAATATTTCAATATGTTGGATACTTTGGGGTTCCTTCTTACGCCTTGCGTATTGTCATATTACTTCTGTACATCTTATGACGTACGAAGTCAAACAGCGCCTTGATACTTTATGGTCATTTGTTTTGTTGTTATTTTTCCATTTTTTTGATGTTTTAACCTCAATTCCTATTTTCTCCCGTATAGTACTCTGTAACAACCGTTGAGCCAAATGTTATCGCAGTTAAATACTAATATATATCTTGCTGCCAAGACTTCTTAAGTGGTTAAGTGAAAGAAGCCACTATCAGGGCGTTTAAAAAAATGGGGATACCAGAGCAAAAGCCAACACTTCCCTTGCTTATATTTCATATTCAGTCAAACACAAATAATATTTTGTTTATATAATTTTGTTTTATTACAAATTGTTGAAGGGTGCGTGTGGGAACTTTCCACTAATTTGTAATAACACAAGTTTTGAACAACATATTCAGACCACCAAAAATAATCTAGCCCTCAACCAGATAATCACAAATGTGAAACATGTCTTATTTGTACTTTCCGAGGCTTGACGTCTCATTTTGAAATAAAACGTTGAAGAAACTGAATACAAGTGGCGTTGGAACGTCAGATAATTAAAGTTTAAAGGGTTAAAGACCCTCACCTCTATTTCAACCAAGCCAAAATCAACACAACTGCTGAAACACTTCGGATGTTGACAATGCTTCAAGCATTGTCAATATCCGAAGTGTTTCTGCATTTGTCTGCTTGTCTGCTGGGTAGCTGCAATTTGATAAACACCCCAATGATAAAGGGAGAGTTAAAAACTAATTTTGAAGTGAGAAAATATCTTTTAATTCCCTAAGTTTAAAACAATAGGCTGCAGCTGGATACATGATTTTCAGTGTTAGATCTAAATCAGTTAACTTAGGAAACCAAAAAAAAAACGAAGGTTAACGAGTTTTGTATGTGTGGTACAGACCGTAAGATGGAAGCCCATTGAACCTCTGTTGGATAATTAGATTGTTGTCTGTTGTCTCATTTTCAGAAGGAAAATTCCTGTCTATTACTGAGCAGTAAGTGGTAATCAGTTCTGTTGTAATTTTGCATGTCTTTGTTGTTTGGCCAAACTGACCAGCATTAAAGATCCTCTGCATGTGTATTTGCTAAATGTCTTCGGATTTTAAAGACGCCTTTTTGTATCTTTTGTAAAGAAACAGGTAGATAATTAAACCTTTTTCTTTGCTCACTTTAACCCTTTACCCAACGTAACGGCCAAAACCGGCCAGCGCTATTCTCAAAAATCGCCAATTAATTTTCATTATTTTTTTCATTTTTTGTCTCAAAAACATAGGTTATGACCCCTCGTTGGAACGAGCTCGATGAGCTCGTTCCAACGAGGGGTCATAACCTATGTTTTTGAGACAAAAAATGAAAAAAATTAGTTATTCAAGAATTATTTTTGCAAGTGTCGTCTGCTTTTCATGTTAGGTAAAGGGTTAAAATACATTTCTGAAATTTGTTGAAACATTTTTTCAGAAAGAGCCATAGATGCGTTATTGTAATTTTGATTGATTTGGTGGGTTTTTTTTTATATTTTAAATTGTGTTATTGCTGTAGCTTGTTTGCAAGAATTCCATTTTAAAGGTAAGTTTTTTGCTGAAAACTATAATTTTATTGAAACATTTTCATCAAATATTCCCCCAAAAATCTTACTCTAATCTCACCACGTAAGTTTAATTTAATCGCAATTATTTTCTTCCCTTTCAGTGGGTCTTTCCATTTAAGACAGAATTAGGGTAACAAAGTCCTTAAGATTTAATTGAGAGCTTTCTTTGTATATTATATGATAACCCGGTGACCTTCCAACATTTCGAGTTGCAGGAAGTGTGAAAACACTGAACTGAACAATAAGACTTTTCTGCAGCTCCACACCTTTAGGTAACATCTGCTGATGCTCAGTTGCGTAAATGTACACATACTCGAAAAAAAAAAAATCCATTAAAACGGTTACCGTTACTTTTAACGTATTTCGATGATAATAACGGTTATTACTTTAGTTCCATCATATGAAAACATACAGAAGAGTGTTTATGTACAGTGAAACGTACGTTTATAGAATGATCAAATTCAGCTTTTTGATTCATGCTCTTGACATCGCCCATACTGAAAGTTACCTTGTTTAATGTAGATAAATTAATATATTTAATACGGCTGCACGTTAAAGATATCATTTGTCTCCCGTGTATGATTATTTAAACCCTTCTCGTGTAATGAAGAAAAACAAAGTGCCAGCACTTTAATCCATGCGTGTGAATCACCCATGCCGAAAGTTATCTTGTTTTAGAAGAATAAACTTCTTAGGTACACTGATTAATATCTTGAACCTGCAGCCTCATATTACTTGATTTCCTCTGTATGACAAAGCAACAACTTTTCCGTGTAATGAAGAGAAACCTATTATCAGTACCTCTGTTTTGCTCCAAGGTCGAATAAAGAAAGTTCTGCTTTGCCAAAATTAGTTTAATGCGGCAATTTTACTGTACTATTTTACTGTAGGAGTGTCGGTAGTTGGTTGTCAGTATTTGTACTGTGTTTTGGTGGTAACTTCCATCGTACCAGTTGCCTAAACGCATCGATGAGTCCAAAACTCAGTTGTGTAGAGGGCAATCATATGCATTAGTAGTATAGAATTTTGTATATATCCTCACAATGACACCAAACGAAAACAAATACGAACAGCGTGTAAAGTTAAGAAATCACCCCGAACTCCAATTAGAATGGATCATTTGAATCAGCAGAGACAACGAACATAAGTATTGACTTGCTACTGGGTTCAGTTTTTCATCTACAAAATCTCTGTAAGACATATTTTGTACTTTTAAAACATATTTTTGGAAAATGAAAAATTATTATAACTAAATGACTATTTATAAAACCTGTACAATGGAGCCAAAACTCCAAAGTAATTTACCGATTCAACGTACGATGTATTAGGCATATAAATTACCCTCTACACTTAAGAAGTCCCGGGAAACGTTGATCAAGTCACATACGCCAATTGAAAACGGAAATGATAAATTTATAGCACTATTAACATGCAACGCGTTAAACTTATAATTAAATCGGAACCGTTAAGAAATGCAGGACAATACAGGACAAGACAAGACATATACTCTAAAAGTGCGATCAGTGTTACCATGAGCTCAACAAAATTGTGCTCACGACAAGAGCGCCAAATATTCCTCCTTGCGTAAGTTCAGATTAGATTCATTCTGTGTCAGCTAGGTTTTAACAAGGAGTGCTATGTTAACGTTACTTTTGATCTTGCTGTTCAGAATTCAACGATTTTTTAACATATCTCTTCTTTAAACTTTATCTAACACGAAGGGCAGACGACACTTGCAAACAAAATTCTTAAATAACTAGTTATGTTCATTCATTGGAACCAGCTCAACGAGCTCATTGAAATGAGGGTTCATCAGCTACATGTTTGAGACATAAAAATGAAAACATAATGAAAATGGAACGGGAATGTTTGTGAATAGCACCGGCGGTTACGTTGGGTAAAGAGTTAAGATAAGTTTCCATCCTCCTTGGAACGACCACGAGCGCGTAGAAATTGAATGTCATACTTATGCTGATGCTTTATACTTTCTCTCGTGACCACTGTTAAGCTTTTGCCCTTCCCGTTTGAACCATCTTAACTTGGTGTTTCAAGTACATAAGTGCCTACCTCATATGCCTTCTGATTGATGTGTTAATTGGAGCTTTCGAGGTCAGCAACTTTATTTGACGCCCACCTCTCAATATTTCAGCATTGCGAATGGCGTGTACTTCCATGCAATGGGCGCAATCATTCACACTCACTTCCGGTTCTGTCCCCAGACTGTACTGTCAACACGTTGAAAATATCCTTAGAACTCAGTAAAGACAGTGCCACACTGATGCGGGTGTGGAACGCATCCAATACAGAAACAACAAAATACTGTAGCTGTACCCCGACTATTGTCATAGTTTAGCTATTGTCTCTCATTCCACTTTTGCCACATTGCAAATACAGGTTGGGCTGCCGTGGGCAAAAGCTATTTGAATTTTTTTTTTATTACATACATTTTTCTAATATCTGAAACTCTAGCATTAGATATTGCAATTGCAGTTCCTCTTAGTGGAAACTTGAATCCGCTTTCTGAAGGTATAATATCAGATTGTATTATACGCCAAACGATTGCTTTTCGAAAAAATGCTGAAATATAGAAATCGTATAGCCCACTGTGAAGATATAGAAATTTTCACTTTCGCGGTGTCAATCAAAATGGCGGTTCTCAAAGCATCACTTCAACGTGAATACGAATCAAATTATCGCTGGAAATTATTAATTTGTTATAAAAACGTTTAATGAAAAGAAAATCTATTGTTTTTGAGTGGATTTTCAGCAATAATTCAACACGTATTCACATTGAATTGATGCATGGAACACGCCAACTGGATCAGATCGCTAGACGCTATCTGTTTCGAGTATCGATCCAATCACTTCCGCGTATCAATGCGCACGGGCTGTGTATTTTCATGCACCAATTCAAGGCTGAAATGAGTGACATTATTGATAGAAATGATCAGATTCTCATAAAAGCTATAATAAAAAGAAAATCTGGTGTGTTTGAGTGGATACCGAAAATTATCTCATGCATGATCGAGACAAATGGCTACTTTCGCTCGCGAAAATAAACATTTGTTTCGATCAGACATGAGATAATTGTCGTTATCCACACACAAACAATAAATATCCTCTATCTACCAGAAGATATAGCATGACCATTTTTTACCGGTAAAATAGGAATTCCAGATTCTGTTCTTTTCTGATCACAGACGTATTAGAAAACTGAAATACTGATTGCAGCAGGTTCTTCAGCGAAGAATACTAATTCATAATTCGGAACTTAAAGGATGCTATTTCTTTCTAATTTCGGTACATACAAATGTGCGTAATTTTCGCAGCCAAGATGAATGTCCAGGTACATGTAAAAAAGATTAATATAACAATATATTACAATTTGCTTCAGGTATCGGTAAAGGCGTTATTCTTAATCTGGAACCAAGTGGATGCTTTTCAACTCTGAAGTAATTAAATTACGTCCATTCAGTCTTCTCTTAGGACATCCCAGCTCCATTTAGTAGAAACCATAAAAGATTGGACTGTTTCAATAGCTGTTCACGTATTTACTACAAGAAACTCAAATCGAAGGTTCGGCTATCATAAAGTGCTGGTTGTGCAGTTTTTATGGTTTATTTACCCGAAACATGCATCATGTTCAAAAAGGTATTTCGTATGTTTCTAGGTGCGATACAGACTGTGTTCATCACAACCAAAGAAAACAAGCGCCTGTTCACTTACCATCATCAGTATTCGCACTGGCGGGTGTCAATGGCGCCAGTTCCACTAAAATCGTTTGGCCCCAAAAGTACAGCATTTGACCCCACATTTGGTACCAAAAATATAATTTAGGTAGGTCTTAAATGCTTTGCATTTTTTTTTTTATTTCAGTGCGCCGTTTTAGATAACATCGCTTTCTCACGACCGAATCAACCGTTTATCCATTTAACCCTTTACCTAACATGAAAAGCAGACGACACTTGCCAAAAAAATTCTTGAATAACTATTTTTTTTAATTTTCTGTCTCAAAAACATAGGTTATGACCCCTCATTGGAACGAGCTCGACGAGCTCGTTCCAATGAGGGGTCATAACCTATGTTTTTGAGACAAAAAATGAAAAAAATAATTAAAATTAATAGGCGAATTTTGAGAATAGCGCTGGCCGGTTTTGGCCGTTACGTTGGATAAAGGGTTAATCTGATTCTCATCAAAATATTTGCCACTAAACCTTTTCTTTTTTTGATTTCTTTTTCATAATCCTTCTGGGAGATAATTATTTATTTGCTACTAGTTTGTTTGTAGTGAATGCATTCTAGGTAAATAATATTCTGGAAGTTATTTTGTAAACGTTAATAATAGTCTTACTTTTTTATTATCTGTATTTTTATAATTTGTGTCTTTTTAGCACATAAAATACCTAAAAGAGGCAGGTTATTCTAAATTAAAATATCGTACGCTGCGTGCAGCAAGGCGCCATCTTGTTAGCTTCGGCATTGCAGATGGGGCCTTGTTACACTCAAATGGCAATAATGTTTAATTTGTTCTCATTTAAATTTCCCACTAAAACTTTTCATTTCGCATCAAACATTGATTTCGCACCGCACAAGAATTCCACCAAACATTTCGAGCCCTGGTGAATAGTGCATACGATGGTTTGGTACTATTTGTGGAACATAAATTTACTAGAGGCCGTTACGAGACGTCCTATTGTCAAGGCATTTACATTTTATTTCTATATGTGGAACGAAGAAAGCTCTCTTCTCAAAAGTATAATTATTAAATTATGTAATAACATCGCCCTTATATTTTGAATATGAATTATTGTTTATTTATTAGATTTCATTTGCATTTAACGACACTTTTAACAGCCAGGGTCATGTCGTGTCGGATAGTTTCTCGGATGGAGGAAGCCGGTATACCCGGAGGGGACTAGCGAGCAGAGGCGGGTAACCGCCGAACTTTACACCTTACTAATCCGGAACAAGCAGATGTAGCATTGGTTGGCCTCAAGTGTATCATCGACGTGCTAAGTGATCTCGTGTGGGCAATCTGTACTAAGGGTCTATCCTAAAGACATAATGTAGATGAAGCCGATCAAGGTCGATCTGTAGCCCTTTCAGACAACTCCAAAGCGCTCTCTCGTCTGAATCAAAAGCATTCGAGTTAAAACGACAAGCCGTTACAACGCCCGGTGTTTTCCATTCCGATCGTTGAACAAGCTTATGGAATAACTTTATTTGGTAATTAAGAAAGGTCAAACCAGACACATAAAGATTCAATCGAAAGGAGCAGAGTTTTATAGTTTTAACACGAGTGATTTGAAATGATAACACAAGGTAATCAAGTTATTGACACCGCAATGGTCGAATGTGAGACAGGTCTATCGTCACTATTAGCATGTTAACGAGTCGGTAGTGTTTCTAAGGCGATATCTTGACTCGTTTAGCTTGTTGAGATATGTCCGTGGAAACAAGCTCAACTGTAATGTAACAGTTTGTACATAAACAGAATGATGATAATATATATTTTCAGACATAACGTGGAATTACAGTTCCTTTCATTTGGATTAACGTAACTAAATATCTCATTTGAATTTTTACAAGTTTGTTCTTCGAATTCTATCGTATTCCAATGACCTCTACGATATATACATTCGAACAAAATTTCAAGACTATTTTACAATCACTGCAAACGTAATTTGTCAAGTAAAGAAAATATATTTTACCGGAGAGAGGTTGTATTCCCCCTGCTAAGGACGGAATGTTGAATCCTAGTGTTCTTCCTATATTATACTGAGCTATGACATCTACCATCATGATCGACAAACTGGAAAGGTAGAATGCCATTAAAAACTGTCCATAGACGCCGCCCATCAACGCCCCAACTCTCAAATATTTGATATACCTTGAATAAAAAATCCAATTAAAGATACATTTTTACCATTAAAAGCACATAATTCAATATATTACTAACTTCGAATCTAAACCTAAATTTATTTTATTATTCTTTTATTCTCCTATCCACCACTTGTGTAGGCAGCAGCGGAAAAATCCCTGAACTTACAAAGTGCTAGCGCGATCACTGACACAACCACTCAGTGGTTTTATCCGGGTGCGCCGCGTAGCAATAGTAGTAATAATAACTGATAAAGTTCGACGTTCATGGCATGCTCTCTGTCTGTACAACAGTCAAATAATACATACACATAAATTATATGGCGTGCTATGTCGTTCTTCGCGATCATGGGAGAGCCCAAAATGCTAAAAGTGGCCTTAAACAGCAATAAATAAAGAAATAATGACATTCCACACCCGCAGATCCGTTAGACACTATATAATCAAGGCAACGGGCCATTAAAAGGATATCAAACAAACGAACCACTACAGCCATGCTGATCATGCATTATAATCAGCAGCTTTAACTTCGAGTTTATTTATTGAGGATTAACGACACTTTTGACAACCAGTGTCACCTCGAGTCGGACAATTGTACGGGAGGAGGAAGCGAGAGTACTCGGAGAGGACCACCGAGTAGTGGTGAGCAACTGTTATTTTCCCCAACGTACTAACTCCTCACAAGCAGGGCTAGCAATTTTTTAAGACAAGTGCACCGTCGGCGTACTGTACGCCTTGGACTCTGGAACACCATGATGCCATGCCCCCATGTGCGCAATCGGAATTAAATGCATTGTCAAAGGACACAACGCAGTTACACCTGGCAGCGACCGAACCGTGGACCTTCCTGTCCATTGTCGTAACCACTGGGCGACAGCTCTCCCTTATTTCGAATGTTAAAGTTCTGAGCCTAATGGAATCTTACCTGAATGAATGAATGAATAAATCTTTATTTTTGCAGTGCACTATTACATGAATAGTTAATGAATCAAATGTTACATGCTTTACAACACTCTCTAGTACTCGGATCACAATAAGCGTCATCTTTCTCGAACAGCCCGCGATCTGGGGTCAATACTATAAAACTTTTATAGTTGTATTTTATAATATTGTGTCTTCTAGTTATGACTTTTAATGGGATGAAATGAATCATTAGCATTTTCAAAGATGTCGCAATTTTCCAGTCTCATATCTTTTAAAATGCTAATGATTCACATTTTAGTCAGTTAGATTAATAGGTTAAAAATACAATTCTAAAAAATACAATTGTAAAAGTTTTATAGAATTGGCTCCTGATCGCAACACAGGAGGTATACAAATGGGACGATATTTTTTAAATAAAATATTCCGTAATCAAAATAGAATCAAGAGCAGCAAAATAAGGCAGCATCTGAAAAAAAAATCCGACTGCTCTGTTTTCATACATGTAGGTGAGTTTGTACAGCGTTGTGGGACGGAATGTGGATAAAACTTTCTACGACAACGCGGCCTAGTCAAGTTATCTGTGCGAGCACAGAAATGTGACTCTCTCAGTACATGCGGTTTTTCACTGGAAGTGAATCGTTTCCAACCTTTGTTTAACAGTTTGCATGTCTGGCTGAAGTTGTATATCGGATGGGTCTATTGTAGATATGTATGGGTGTGTTGTTCATTGTTCCAAGCAGTGGCATCTCCGATATTGTTATTTAATCCTGTGGACCATGTTGGGGTATTCCATGCCAGTTCAGAACCATCAACTGGTAGAGTTTATATTCGTTACTTGGAGGAACACTAATCAATAGTTTCAACGTGTTGTCTTAGGGCTACCACACAAATTCACTGAGCGACTGTCTATTTTATGAATTCAGGTCTTATTACGATTCTAGACCAGAAAACAGACTTTAAACAATTACCTATTCACGCGGCGCATTGTTGTCAGTTGGAATCAATTGCGACTACAGTACGTGAAGCGTGGATTGTAACAAAATCACCCGCGGAGTGGAGTTATCACCTGGAGTATCACTTTCAAATTCTGTACATATGAACAAAAACGCAAGCAATGTTGCAGCCAATGGATCTCCGGGGTCAACCCGGAGGTCCATTGGCTGGAACTTTGCTTGTGATTGTTATGCTTTGCAACAAATTTGCAATTATTGCTTGGGTGGAGTCTCCACTCTGCGGGTGATTTAGTGATAATACACTCTCCACGTACTGTACGTCTCTTGAAAAGGTTTCCTTTCGAACATAAAGCAGAAAGGTCCTTTTTCGTAATAGAACGCAGAGACAGGAAGATTTCCGTCCGAAATTGGCATCTTTTCCTCGCCATTAATTAATTTTGATAGAAGTGATGATGCTCTGAATAAAAAAAAACTGTGTTGAAATAACATTTTCTAACCCTCGTCACAACGCGCCAGATGAACTAGCTACACCAGTAACGCAATTGCAGATGGAACTGTAGGATTGTGCCTGATAGACAGACTACTATGTATTATGATGAAAATAGCTAGAAAGGTAATTGGTATTCCTACGAATCAACTATGGGCACTTCAGACACGGTGGTGGATTTATGAAGGGCTTACCCGGGTACACCAAAAAAAGCAAAATACTTAATTTTATAATAAATGCATACATATGGGTTTAATAAAGTAGTTTGCTCTGTTTTCAACAAATTGATGTTAACAAACAGCTTTTAGTGCTACTACCTACTTGTGTCAACTCCTTGATATGCAGGGAAATGGCAGTGGATACGCCAGAAATAAAGAAAAAACATAAAAATACTAGAGTATTACCAAAAACAAAAATACTCAAAAACTATTTTTCGCAACACCATCGTGCACCATGCAGTTTTTTTTCTATAAGAATCCCAAAAGCATATGGGGACATTCACATCCCGGAACCCTCCGCGATTTCGGCCGTAATAGCAGGTAAAAGAGTGATGTCCTTTCTGGTAGTTCAAGGCAAAGACACAAAAGAATACCCTGACATATTGCAGTCATGTCGAAAGTTGAATGTCATCTGGCATGTTATGAATTACCTTCTCGGCGCTGTCCTTCCATCTGCATGAACCGTTTATTGATCTTTTTCCAATATCGCTCCGTCTAAGTACCGTCATTTATTCCTAAATTAATTCAACTTTCGATGCCCAATCCTTTCAATCAATAAGAATAATTATAGAATACAGAAAGAATATACCCATAGTAGGTTGGTGTACCAAATGTTCACAACGAGTGGTGAAGTAGTGTTAACCGCGAGCCTTTGACGCGCGGTTAACACAACTTCACCACGAGTGGTGAACATTTGGTACATCAAGTTACTTTTGGGATATTTTATTTATACCATGATCCTCAGATTATTATTTTACCGAGCAGTAGCCGTACATACGTGCGAATTTGTTTTTGTTTACATGAACATCGATGGGAGGAACTTCCGCTGTCAATTTTATCACCGAAATGAAATAGAAAAAGACACAGGGCCTGTTTCGAGTTACGGATGCTTTATTAACATGGGCAATGCATTTTCGTTAATTTTTTGTGTTTTATGGGGTAAACTCATTAAAAACGTAGTAAATAATTGCCACTTTCATTTTAAACTTCGCGAAGTGACGTGCAATATATTTAGAAAAGTTCGCATTCAGGTCGACATCACCAAAGATCAGCTTGGATGTAGATCCACTGTAGGTGTAAATTTTCACTAATAAAATCCCATTGCTGGCGTGTTCACCACGGTTGGTGTATAAAGCTAAAATTTATGTCAAAGGTTTTTCATTTATAGAACAATAGGTAATCATGGTATAAAACACTACGATTATAACGCATTCGCTCCACAAGCGTATCTTACTTCTCGACCTTTTTTCGTCGAACCTGAAGCTAATGCTCTAGGAAGGGTCACAAACTGCAAGTCACTGTAATTTAGTGTACCGAAGGTGTTCAACATTGTGCGAAAAAAGGTTGTAGCTTGCAGAAAGTTTGACACAGTATCCCACATTATAAGTTATCTCCGCCAACATGTATGAGTAGGGTAAAAGTGGGGATACCAACTCACTTTTTTTCTTGTACATGTACATGTACACGTACATGCACCCATAGGGTTCAGTGTTAAAATGTACATGAAATGTACACGTACACGGTTTTGTACATCTGAGTTGGAATCCCCACTAGTTGGTCATCGTGAGTTGGGCGGTTCAATCAGCCGTTGGCGAACGAGTGGGGATTCCAACTCAGTCCGTGAGGAAGAAAGTCGACCTTAAAATTTTCTCAACGTTCGCCATCGTGAGTTAGACGGTTCGATCGGTCGTTGGCTAATGCGGTGGGATTTCCAACTCAGCATTAAAAAATGTTGAAAAAACTAGAATCGGCGAAAATTTTCTCTCTACGTTTTTTTTTTGTCATCGAGTCCCTACACGGCGCGATCGATAGTGAACGAATAAAAACGAGGAAGATTTCTAGTGGAGGGAACAGGTGAAAAATAAATCGCCAGGAGTTATGAGATAAATTGTAACAGAATCAGTTTTGTCAAGTTTCTTTCATTTCCACTTAATCGTTTAACAATGCAGATTTAAATGAATGTTTTTTCATTCAATAGGCGAAAAGTGAAAATTGTGAGGAGTTGGAGATAATTGTAAACAAATCAGTTTTGTCGAGTTTCATTCATTTTCACCTTAATCGTTTAACGATGTAGATGTAAATGAGTTTCATTCAATAGGTGAAAATGGCGAAGTGTGTGTGAATAGTAATGATAAATGGTATGTTTTCAAAAATGGTTTGTCAGTGTTTTTCGAAGCTAAGCGAGAGAAACATTTTTTTGCGAAAGTACGTTCTTTGTGTAAAATCTATCTGTTTTCTCTTTGTAGGTGTTATTTTTGCTTTGAATAAAACTATTTACTATTAAAGGTAAAATACATTTAATCAAAAAACTGTGTCAATAACTCAAACATGATTCTGTTTTTGACGAAATTAAGTTTCTTTAACTGAAAAACTGTTCTAAGGATGAAAAGCCGAGCAGTTTAAAGATTAACTCCGAGTTGTTCTCACTGTGGAGAAAATAACCGCCGATGTGATTTAACGCGTTTGAAGCGATGCATTTATCAATGTTTATTTTGAGATTAACTCCGAGTTTCTCACCGTGGAGAAAATAACTGCCAATGTGATTGAAAGTGTTTTTGAAGCGATGCATTATCGATGTTTCTATTTTGAGATTAACTCCAAGTTGTTCGTACTGTGGGGAAAATAACTGCTGATGTGATTTAACACGTTTTGAAGTGGTGCATTATTGATGTTTATTTGAGATTAACTCGAAGTTTCTCATTGTGGGAAAATAACCGCTGATGTGATTTATCGCATTTGAAGCAATGCATTATCGACGTTTCATTTGTAATGTTTTTCTTTTCTTTCCAACTGGTTTTAGTTATATGTATTAAAGACATAAACTTTTATTTATTTAAAAAACATAAAAATAATCACATTCAATTTTGAGAATAATAAATAATCGACGTTACCACACTCCAAAAAAGAAATATTAATAATCGAGAGAAAAAATGTTTTCACATCAAAGATTCCAAGTGAAGGGACGAACTCCTCGACGAATATGAATGGGCCAAGAAAAGCATTCGATCTGCCGACAGAAGCAGACGATTGGGGGAGATGGAATTAAGACGAGAGACCACAAAACTATTCAAACCCGTGATGGAGGTTCAGAAACGAAGCAAGAAGGAGATCGTCGAGGAACTGAAACCCATAAAGGAGAGTTCTTTGAGAACGGTTTCATTGCCTGGTAGTTTTACAACACAGTTTTTCGTTCAAAGATCTCCGTCAGATAACGTTCCCATGGGAATCAAAACCGATATGAGTGAGAGCGATGATACAGCTTCGACTATTACCACTAGTAGCGTCGCGTCGTCCGACGATGGTGGTAAGAGCGATCTGTTGTATGGAATTTACAGGGATTCGAGTGGAAAGACTTTCGTGGGTGACACTGGAGTGCGAGAGGATGATGAGGATTTAATCGTCGGTTCGAATAGGTATGAATTAACTCCTGGACAGCGCAAATTGCTCCTTTTTGACAAACCTGGAGCTTACATGGATCAGGATTTCGACAATTAAGGCGACATTCTGGTTCAAACCCACGCCATGAAGAGGAATAACGACGCCAGAGAGACAAGGCCCAAGGCTAACAAAGGTTACAAGTGGACGAAGGTGGTGAAACCCGTATGAGATATGAATAAGAAATTCATCGAATCAGTGACGGGAAAGCAAATGAGAACCACTTTTCTTCCGCTCGATTCCGATGCTCTGTTTGAGAGATTGAAATTGTTGATGGCTAGTCGGTGTGCTGGTAATGCTGGAGTGGATAATCAGATAGTGAGTATATGGAACGAATTGTTGAGGCAGAAGGTCTTGGATAGATGAGATTATAAAAGGTTGATGAACGAATTGAAGAATTGATATATAGTAAGTAGAGAGAAAAAACAAAATAGATAAATAAAAGTAAATCTACACCAAAAATAGTAAAGTATTTAAACAAAAAAAGAAAAAAAAGAAAACGATTTATGAGCGAAAAAACAAAATATATATAAAATAAAATATGTTTAAAGAACAGGGGATACGTCAGAACTCACATTCAAGGCAGTTCGGGTATCGTTGATTCTATAATGCGAGCGTTCACGAGTGATGCAGGTGGAAAACTCGCATAGACTGTGCTTGAGGTCGGTAAGAAGGTGGCTTTGGATGCTGGTAAGAAAGCCACTTACGAAGCTAGTGGTAGGATCACTTCGGTGGATGGCAAGAGGGCGGCGGACGCATTGATCGATAAATTGATCAGTCCACCGGCGAAGCGAGCTATGTTCGAGTGATCGCCGAAAAGTTGGAAAGATTTTAAGGATGTTGTGGTACCCATACAAGATCTGGCCAAAATGACGAGTGGATTTGGATTGAAGAGAACCTGCGACGGTGTAATATAAATAAATAATAATAAATATTTATAAACCGAGTTTAAATTGAGTTTGAAAATCTAAAAAAAAATTTAAAAAAGATGAACATCAAAGATATGTCTTGGAACGATGCCACGAACAAGGGGTCGAATAATGAGTTCTTTCCCAAGAGCATAAGGGGCGTCCAAAAATACGGTCGACAGTCTCGCCGTCAATAGTATTCTGGTAAAAGTGGACGTGATTTCTGGAAGCTACGTGAATGGTAGCGCGCAACTGACGATCTATTCCTTCTTTCCAAACGTGTCACCAGGTAATAAGATCGTGGAACGACCTCGAAATTTAGTTCATCTACCCGTGATTTTAGACACGTTGTATAGTCTCAAAACTACATTGATGGATCAGAATGGTGAGCTGTTAGATCTTCGTGGAGAGAGGGTGACGATACGATTTCACATAAGAGAAATATGAAGCGAAAAAAAAATAAATAATAAAAAAATATTATATATATATATATATATATATATATAAATAAGAAATAAAAGAAACTCAATATTAATTACAAAAAAATATTTAATATATAATTATCATTAAAACAAAAAACAATTCAACAAAATATATTTAAAAAAAAAGAAAAGAAAAGAAAAATGACTCGATGTGTTGAATGTTTATCTTTACTTTTGCAAGGTTTTTTACTTTGGTCAACGCGCTCTCACCACCCAATTTGTCGACAAGTTCGAGAGAGATTTTTGGATATATGTAACTTCCGTAGGGTAATGACAAATCGCTCTTATCAAATTCTTTGTCTTCAGCGATGATGATATTTTGTAGATCACTTTCGTACTTGTAAAACAAATTGAGCATGGCTTTATCCGGTTTCAAAGGCATGCTATATTTGTTGTATTTGTGCTGTAAGCCCTTCGTCTTGACCCCATTCAATTCGATAACATCGTGTCATTGTAATCTATAAATTTTACAACTTGAGTTTCTTGGCATGTTTCAATTTCAATTCGCATCTTTTAGGTATTGTTCTCATGGTTCCTTATTTTTTTTTTTTTTTGTTTTATAAATTATTGCAAATAATAATATATTTGAATTTTGTGTTTTTTGTTAAATAATAATTTTTGTAAAAAGTTTTTCTCTCTATATATATACAGAAAGTTTTTTTAAATTTAATTTTTCTTTAATGGGAATTTTT
Source organism: Pictodentalium vernedei (assembly GCA_031216915.1). Lineage (NCBI taxonomy): Eukaryota > Metazoa > Mollusca > Scaphopoda > Dentaliida > Dentaliidae > Pictodentalium > Pictodentalium vernedei. The sequence continues at coordinate 230,514,087 of CM062294.1, forward strand.
TTTCTCTCTATAATATATATACAAAAGTTTAAATTTTTAATTTCCTTTATTTTTGTCATATTAGTTCAATTTTTTCCACGTTAAGGAAATAAAAATCGATCAATCTCACAAAAAAAAAAAAAAAATTGAGGGGAATTAAAACAAATATATAAGAGACTATTTTAAAAACTTCTTACAAAAATTATTATTTAACAAAAAAAAAATAAATTCAAAATATTTTCTTACAAATGAAGCAAACAAATAAAAAAAAAAATGGAAAATTTAGATAAGTATACTGTACCTCGGTTGAACGAGATTCGTAAAGAATTAAAAATTCCAAATTTCAGAAATCATAGAACCAAATCCAAAAAAATTAAAGCCATACAGCAGTATCATTCACGATGTGATGGAAAGGAAATTGAAAGATCGAACGTGAACAAACTTGAACAAACTTAAACAAACTCGAATTGCGAAAAATAAGCCAAAGACAGTAACACCTGATGATAGAAAACGAAATGTGGTAGTTGTGCAGAATGATTTAAAACTTAGAGAGATCATACGTGAGGGGTTACGTAGTTTGTTTGATGAAAAGGGAAATGTTCCAGTTGTAAAAAATGAGAAGAAAAAGATGGCAAAGGGAATCGAAATGCCGACGTAAAAAAAAAAACACATTCCGGTTGCGAAAAATAAGAAGACAACCAAATGAAAAGCCGTCGAAGAACTACAAGTTTAAAAAAAAAAATAAAAAAAACGAAAACGAGTGATGCGGTTCAGAATCGAGACGAACGACATATACTGAACGAAATTCAACAAGCAATCAACGAAGGGAAAGGAGAAGAATATGTAGGACCAATCGTCACAAAAGCATTCCAATCAATTCCCGTAGAACAGGAGAGCCTGATCAAAGGCGTTTTTAAAACTTTTAACATGCCTCCTCCGTTCAAGAAAGTCGATCCGAAATTGTTCACGCGTGAAGAATAAAGTATTGGATTTGTTTCGTGAACACAAGGTTGTGGGACTAAAAATTGTGATGATACTCCATTGCGTGATGAATAAAATCGACATGAACTCCGGCGAGAGCATCGTGAGAGATGCATATTTCAGATCTGGCATCCAGCCCTTATTTCGAGGTTCAGATTTATCGGACGTTTTCAAAATGATGAAAGATAAGATGTTGATGTCTCTCGCGAATTATCAACACAGAGGTAGTATTTGGACGTTCAAAGAGGTGTTGAATTTCAAAATTCACGTGACCAAAAACGATTCGTTGAAAGCATCTTCCTACGTGAAATTATCGTATTTTCTAGCTAAAAAAACCCCGCTGTGATCAACATGAGAAATAAAGATGATCTGTGTTTTTAAATGGGCGGTCACCTCTGCTTTATAAGCATCTTCCTACGTGAAATTATCGTATTTCCTAGCTAAAAAAAACCCGCATACTGCATGTCAATCGTACACTTGTCTTCAACCAATGCTAACCCGGCTTCTGTGCTGCCTGTGCGTTAGTTGTTTGCCATTGCTGGGTGGTTTTCTCTTTTTCTTCCCAGTCCTGTAAAACTGGCCAACATGAGGTGACCCTGGCTGCCGAAGTGTCATTAAACCACACTAAATAAATTAATAAGACTCATGCACTCCTATTCTGGAGGACGGTTGGAGCAAATTGCAAGAGGATGGTTTGGGTTAGATTAGTATCCAATTTGGGTCAAATTGTTGGAGGATAGTTTGGATGCAATTCTCACGAATTCCAGTCTGACATTCTGATATCGTCTGCATTTGGTAACGAGTTAAATGGACCTACGTCAGGTAAGACATCATGTTAACGTCATCTCAATTTCCTACCAAACATAGTTTCGTGATATGGGTCCAAAATTCGAAATGTTCCAATGAGACAAAAATCCTCTCCCCCGATTGGATAAAAGTACTTGTAGTTTCTTACGGCTCGTGTAGCATATGTTACCGTCGGACGTCACCACGCGAAATATTTTAAATTACTTTGTCCATTTCACAAGTAATCTATCAAGGGTGTGACTTGCAAACCGCATCTTGTCTGTAGATTTGTCACACGTGCAGGAGACGATGTATTAGTGAAATTAAAAATCAGATTTGAACTGAGATGGAGTGACCTCGACTTTCATCTGGTTTATTGATTATTTGTGCAGTGACGCCGTGGGGTACACGAGAGGGTTATTTATTAAAACTATTGTCGTGAGAAGTTGCCTTTTTCTTTCCATGATGTCAGTTTTGGGCTATGGTTGGGGTCTTATTGGAACATAATTGTCACTGTGAAGAGTTGACAGTAACAACATGGTCTAAGCTTTGTGGCTCGGGACTTGTGTTTGACCAAGACGTTTTTTTTGCGTGTAGGTTGACCATAAGCCCCGAGCACCAAACTGCAGACAATGTTACCTTCAATTCTTCACAATAATAACTTGTAATGTTTACAAAACGAATGAGTCCATACTTGTATAAAACTGTTTTAAAATGGTACATTACTAAGAAATCTCCTACGGCTAATTTTGAAGCTTAAAATAGAAGGTGACTGGAGTAATCTCATTTGAGTTTTTAACTATAGTACTCAGGCCTGAAAATAAGGAGTCTGACATTTGCAGAATGAGGTCCCCAGAGGGTCAGTTTGGTGATGCTATCCCCTACAGGGGGCCAGTTTATCCCCTGGGTACTTCTTTCTGTTTAGTTTTGAGACTCTGATTCAGATTGAGGTTCACAGAGGGTAAACTTAGTGATGCTACCCTGTTGTGCTAGGTAGCATCACTAAATTCACCCTCTCGGGACCTCATTTGCAGATGACAGTCTGCTTATTTTCTGACTTGATAGTACTCTTTGACAACTATTACAACTACACCATCAAGTCACGCATTCGGAGAAGGCATGCATTGATGATGTTGTATGAATATTTCTCCAATTTAGAATTAGATCATAACGGTCGAGAAATATCGATTTCCACCCCCACCCCCACCCCCACTCCCAATACTTTTGACGTCCAAGCGGCTATCCATGAACAGGCAACACACTCAATACCAACTCAGGTTGATCCTATAACACTATCCCGTCTCTGAAGCTGTTTGAGTAAATTAAAGTCGAAAGTATGCCGTGATGATGTCGTTGGAATATTTGTTAGTTGGCATTGAAGTTAAAATCTCAAGAATTTGTTGAAATTTATATACAGAAGGCGTGTGCAACCTATTCAATTGACATTTCGAGACGTACATGCGGCTATATATGAAAAGGCAACAAAGTATATACAAATTGGGTTGAGAAATTAGGAAGATTCAAACCTATAACACTCCCCTTCCCTCCCCCATTTTTTCAGCGAATTTCCACACCTTCTTGGCTGCATCACTGCCTCAGCAAAACATTTTCTCATAGGATGTTACTTTAATGTTCATATTGTGAAGGAAAACACTGCCGATTCTTCTCATTTTAAAAGGAGGGAACACAACAGCGCATTGGTTAGATGGACTTCAGAAAGGTCGACGGTTCGATCATGACGCCCTTCATCTGCGTTGTGTCTTTGGAAAAGAAACTTCACTCCGATTGACTATGTAGGAGTACGTTGGTGCTGTAGACTAAGGTGAAGGGCATGGCGACGGTACAGATGTATTCAACCGAAGATAACTGCGCTTATTATACACTCCAGAGTCCCTCAGTTACTAACCGTTGCTCGGTGGTTATTACTAGGCATCCCACCATCCTCCACTTGTAAATCTGTCAGACATGATATACCCCTGGCTATTAAAAGTATGTCTAACACCCCCAAAACAAACAACACATTTTTTGGAAGGATTATAATCGAATTGTTTGAGCACTCACAAAATGCACTCGTGTAAATTTGTGAAATAAAAAAAAAAGAAAACACAAATTGAAGCCTGAGACATTTATGGGTGAAACAAATCACAGTTTTGTTGTTATCCCTTTTTATTCGTTATGTACAATTTTGTTAGTTTCGAAAACAAATATGGAAGTGGCCATTCACTGAAAACACGAAAAAACCAATATGATGACTAAGACACTCAAACTCAGGTTGCGGGGCGTGGTTGATGGGGCAACAGCTAAACAACTTGCCCATGCCTTCATTACAAGTCGCATAGACTATTGTAACTCTCTCATATTTGGTTGTAAACAGAGCATCATTGACAAAATTGCCACAATACAAAAATGTTCAGCACGTGTAATTACTATGACCAAACGTTCCTGCCACGTTACACCTATTCTTAAAAATCTGCACCGGCTGCCTCCGAGGGAACGCATTGAATTCAAAATTCTCATATTAACTTGGAAATGCTTGAATGGCGAGGCCCCGCCGTATCTGTCCACTTTGGTTTCACGTTACGAACCCGGTAGACCACTACGATCGAACGTCACACAATCGTGTCCCTGCACCAGGTGACCTCACAACAGTTGGCGATCGGGCCTTTTCGGTGGCTGCTCCATTTCTTTGGAACCTGCTTCCGAGTGGGCTGAAAGCATCCCAGAGTCTCCCATCTTTCCGATCAGCTCTCAAATCACATTTGTTCCAGTGGGTATATAACTTACGATGAAGACCGCTGATTGTGATTCATCCGCATGGAGACAGTCAGTAAATAGGAAATGCAGAGTGATATATATAATAATAATAACACTTTGGCCAACCGCTGATTTGTCGCGGTTCTCGGACGAGAAGACCATGGTTACCCCTGCACTCCCAACTGCCTCCCTATTCCCACTCTTCTCCTCTCCTCCCAACACTCGGAGACGAACTGCTTGATGATATCTCTTGTCCCATTCTTCCCAATCTCTCCGATTAGCATATTAACCCTCTCCTTTGAGTCTCCCCTAACCACATGTCCTTCATTCTCCCATCCCACTTCCCCATTATACTCCCAGTGAATCTCATTCTTTTAGACTGATACTTTGGGCATTCTAGAAGAAAGTGTTCCAGGGTCTCCACCATGTCCAAGTTACACATCTGGCACTCCCTTTCACCGTCTTTCCCAATTTTTCCCCTCAGCTCCAGGGATCGCGACCTCAGCTTGAACAACAGTGCCCCCCCCCCCCCAAAGGTGCCATCAAGGTACTCTTCAAAACCTGGCTTCTCTTTATCACGCAGGCCACCCAAAGACCTCTTTGATTTGACCCCCTCTCGCCAATTACGGTTACAATCCCCCATGACCCTTTCTCTGACGATTTTTGTACCCTAGTTTGCCCCAACGTCCAGGTCCGAGATCTCCAATGAGTAGTTCTCTACTAGCTCCCTCACTTGGACCATCCACCCCGTTTTGATATTTGAGTTGAAAATTCTCAGGAACATTACTTAACACCATCGGCTGTCGGGGAGATTTACCAAATAATAAAGATAACCGAGCTTCAACAGGTCTATCCTGTCCTTGACCCTCATCCACCCAAGCTCACCCCTGATTGCTTCCAGAGCTGCAGAATTACTCGACCCCGTTATCTATCGGCTTGCATCGTTCTGCAGGATTTCCAAGCTCTTTACGGCCGTCTGGTTTAGGGGTACCACTTCCGTACCGTATGTTATACTTGGCAGCCCCACCATTTCCCAAATGGTTTTCCCCACGAAAACCTTACTGAAACTGTTTCTCCCTATAAGTTTCATTTGGTTAAGGATTCGCTTCCCCTTGAGAATCAATTTATTTTTGTGGTTCCGGTAGATGCCTCTTCCTGTAATGTTTATATTTACCCCCAAATACTCGTAATCACCTGTCTCTCCCACACTGAGAAGTTTGCTGCTCCCTTCCGGAATGCAGAACTCACCCACTCTCCACCTTCGAGTGGGGTCCACTTTGCGGCCCGCAGGTATAACTTTGCTCTTGCTTTCATTATGTTCGAGTCCCCATTTGCTCCCATATTTCCCAACAATTCCTAGCATTTTCGTTAGCCCCTCTTCGCTTTCTGACACTAGAACCATATCGTCTGCAAAAAATAGCCCTGGGATCTTCAAGTCCCCAACTGCTACCCCCTCCTCGCTACGCAGGAGTTCATCTCCTAAACCTTTGATGTACAATGCAAACAGGATCGGGGAAAGGATACACCCCTGTTTTAGGCCTATCTCCATAGGCACACGTTTCGTTGTAATGTTTCCCAGGCTAAGTTCACTCTGTACATCTTTATATAATTCTTTCATAATTCCAACAAACTCGCCTCCTAAGCCCATAGCCTCCAGCTTGCGCCACATACCTTCCCTCCATACTCTATCGTATGCCTTTTTGATATCCAAAAACGCCATAAACATCTTTTTCTTTTTTGCTTTCGCGGTTTCTATCATTTGGGATAGTGTGAAGTATATAAGTTTTGTTTGTGTGTGTTAAGCCCAAGAGCTCTATGAGGATTTTCGGTGTTAAACTACATTTATTTATTACTATTATTATAACTCTAATCAGACGGCAGAATTAAATTATTACCGTATAAATATAACATCCGTTCAAACATTCCATCGTATTTCATATTCTACAGAGCGATACCGTTCCGGAACTCAGTCTCGATGTTATTCAACTCGCCGAGCACTCTATGCACAGTAATGTCGAAATATACATTTTTCATTCAACTGCAGTTTTTCCTGTCCTTTAACTAAAAGATTAACTAATTCCATTTGGATTGGAAGAGCTCGTCGAGCTTTGTCACACAGCATTGAATTAGTTAAATTCCTAGTACAGTACAGCCGACGTGGTCTGGTCATTTTCTACGGGTGGACAATATTTCCACGGACGCAATAATTTAAGCACTAATTTCAGGAATAATGATAAAAAATTTAAGCAATGAAGCACCGGGTACAACTCGGTGCTTCATTAATTAATATTTTGCTGATGATAATTTTCATTACCTGGTAAACGCTTGCGTAGCCATCAGTCCACGGCGGCTGTACTGAAGCATTGTGGGAACATGTTGCTGCCTGCATATTCTCAGTTTTAACATCAGTGTGCACAGGGTTGAACGGCAAAGGATAAATGCGCCTCGAAAACTCACCTTTCATTTGTTGGCATTGTTAATACCCTGTGTGCGCTGCTTCCTATGTCGTGTGTGACGTATGGTTTTCTGCAGTCAATGAATATAATAATAATGAATGCAAACACACCCCAGAAGATCAACGGTGCATGGGTTTCTTTTTGCGGAAAGCAGTCCACACACACAAAGCTTATCCAATTCAAGAGAAAGTCAATGTGCACACAGGTGTTTTTAATATAACATACATTATCATAGACCACAGATAAGATACTGCTGATCTTTTCTATAAGTTACATGGTTGGAGATAATAAAAAACATTCTTCGAAAATACACACTGTGTGCACAAAACTATGTGACGAAAGAGATCAAAACGTATTAATCTGCGACCCTTGTGACATGATTCAGAGCATCAACTCTCGCTTCTACTCTATTTGATCTACACAACATTAGTCAAGGTGAACGGGAAAGATACATGTTTGGTGTGGGAAGTTAGAAACAAATCTGTCTGTAACACAACTCAACAAGTTTATCGGTGGAGGTTCAAAATAGTAATTACATCAGTCTTTAAATGACTTCAAGCGCTAATTAACGCTTTGAACCCCAGTCATCTTTTTCCGGTCCAGGAGCATGATACTTCCCAATTTAGACTGGCTCCTCGGTGAAGGGGTGAGGTAACCAATCATCATTCAATGGTTTGAATGGTCTACCACAGGTAAAGAGTATCGATTCTTCCAATTGCTGTCAATGAACTGATTTGAAAACATCCTCGGTGTTCTAGGGGGTAATACAGTGAAGGGTAAATCCTAATGTCGCAGCTCCTGAAACGCTAGCCGTGTTCAAAGAGACAGACAATATGTTGAAAAGAAATTCCGCCTGATCGTGTAATGACTGTTTCAATCACAGGTAATGTGTTTATGATAGGCGCAAGGCAATTCAGCAGTATCACATTTGTGTTCCAATAAGACTAAAATCCTCCTCCTCTGATTGGACGAGACCTCGGTTAGTATATTATATGTTTACGGCTCAAGTGGCAAATGTTACCGTCTGACGTCACAACGCGAAATATGTCAAATGACGTCGACCGGTTTGTAATTGCTTCATCAACGGATTGATTAGGAAGCCGCTTCATTTTTCTGGTTGTTTCACATGTGCAGCAGACGGTGTTCCAGATAAAGTGTTGTTTAAATTACAAACCGATTTACAATTTGAACTAAGATGGAATGAGTTTATCTGGTTTATTGATTATTTATCACAAGTTTAGTAAATAAGCCTCTCGTGCTTCACGGTGTAGGTTTTGAACTATGGGTAATGTCTATTGGAACATATACGTCATTGTGATGAATTGACGGTAACATGGTCTGAGGTTTGCGGCTTGGAGAGTATGTTCAACCTCGACGCTTCGAGTCTCGGTTGAACATAACCTCCGAGCCGCAAACCTCAGACCATGTTACCGTCAATTCATCACAATTACTTATATTGTCTCGCACTGACCCAGGAATATTCTTATCTTGATGTCATACGAAACCAACAGGCCGTTTCACGGTTAAAAGTAACAGCTTTTTCCAAGTCGTTATCATAAAGTAGATAATGGTTGATTTGTAATGTCACATTTCTACGTTCTTCTCGGTTCGATGGGTACATGAAGTTCACATTACCTGATGTTCCAATAAGACTAAAATCCTCCTCCCCTGATTGGACGAGAGCTCGCTTAGTATATTTTATGTTCACCTCTCAAGTGGCAAATGTTACCGTTTGACGCCACAACGCGAAATATTTGCAATGACGTCGTCCTTTTCGTAACTGCTTCATCAACGGAGTGACAAGCAAGCTGCTTCATTTTTCTGGACGTTTCACGTGTGTAGCAGACGGTGTTCCGAATTCCGAATGAAGTGATGTTTAAATTACAAACCGATTTACTATTTGAATTAATATGGAATAAGTTTATTTGCTTTATTGATTATTTATCCAGTGCCGTCGTGGATACACGAGAGGTTTATTTACTAAACCCGTGATCGTTAAATGTTGCCTTGAACAAGGCAACTTTTAACGATCACAAGTTTAGTAAATAAGCCTCTCGTGTTTCACAATATAGGTTTTGGGGTATGGGTAGCGTCTATTGGAACATATACTTTATTATGATGAATTGGCGGTAACGTGGCCTGAGGTTTGCGGCTCGGAGCGTATGTTCAACCGAGACGCGACGCGTCTCGGTTGAACATAAGCTCCGAGCCGCAAATCTCAGACCATGTTACCGTCACTTCATCACAATAACTTATAATAGTATGGCTCCCTCAAATACTCCAATTCGATAATGACGGAAGCTCGCAAGTCAGGCTACCGGCGCCATTATCTTGTTTAATTATGTATTTATTTGTCAAGATCAATCATGATAGAATCGTTACCATGTGGGTTTCTTTGCCGAAAAAAGGAAACCTTTGCAAACAAGAGGAGCAGATATTTTTCTCTCTATTGGAGTCATGGATATTGGATCACACGTGCTGGTAATCATATTCTTTCTTGCGGGACTAGATATGCTTCTTGGGGTTTTGTCGCACATACGATCGGCCCCGTGCAAATGGTCGTATGTGGGCGATTGAAGATGGTGGGGTCCCAGCATGGACAACTTCGAGTCCGGTAAGTGCTAATTAAATAAGAAGTTGAAGTTGAGAAGCCCAAACAACGTTTACCACATGTATTTCCCCACAAACAAATACCCAGAAGTGGAGGTAAAAAGCGGAGCCGAGCGCTTGAAAAATGCATTTCGAGCTCACGAGCGGAATTCCCATTAAAACATTTTCGTGCTCGCCCAAAATCGGACTTAATCATTTTTCACTTGAGTCCGTATTTCGGATAAGGTTAATCCAAGAGGTAAAAATAAAAAAGAAACTCGAAGTGACCTCGAAGGAGACGATCTTTTCACAATGCAAATTTCCACATGAAATTTCAAAATTGTCAAGATCGCTGGCCTAGGATATTTGCAAAAACGACCTTTTCTCCACATCACTCAATGCAATTTTCTCAAAGGGATTTGTAATATGCACCCTTCGTTGTCCATCCCACAAGTGAGCTCGAACAGACGAAGCCAAAAACAGTCTCTTCCAGTGGAAAATTCCTATTGGAATTTGTAATGCGCGACTTTTTGGACACCATCAGGACTGACGTGTTTCCACACGATGTGGTTTTGTCCCATGGCGATCCCAATGGGCATTTTGTTATATTTCCGATTGATGTTTCATCGCCGGACAGAAATTTAAAGATGGGAACTCGACCCTTTCATTATTTTTTCTGCACATTGACGAACATATAACAGGTTCTTTTTTGAGTGATATAACTCTTCTTTTATGGCAAAAAATCCGAGAATTGATTACTTTTAAATGTTTTCTTTGCTTAATTATAATATATTTTTCCTCCCAATATTATTATTTTGTTAGATATTCTGAAAAAAAATCTTAGGTATCAGGAAGGCAGTTATCATCAAATGAAAGCCTTCAGCGTGTATAAGTAAACTGAGGTGATCGACTCTTCTCGGGAGTGGGTCTGAGGGGCATCAACAAAAACATGTTTTAGAAAGATTGTCGTGTGATTCGAATATTTGGTACCTGTCCCTCCGCGAGGTGGTGGGGCTGAGAGTATAAAAAATCAAGTTTTAGAAAGGTTGTCATGTGATAAATCATGTCAAAGGTAGCGACACGTGTAGTCCGAATATTTGGTATTTGTGTCCCCCCGAGGGGGTCGGGCCGAGAGGAGGGGCTTCAAAACTCAAGTTTTAGAAAGGTAGTCGTATGATACATCATTTCAAAGGCCTCGACTCGAATATTTCTAATGTGAGGTATCCGACTCTCCCCGAGGGGGTGGGTCGAGGTTTGGGCCTCAAAACTCTCGTTTCAGAAAGATAGTCGCGTGATACATCATTTTAAAGGTTTCGACTTGAATATTTCGAATATGAAGTATCCGATCCTCGGGGACTGGTGTTAAGGGGTGGGGGGCCGAAACCTCAGGTATCAGAAAGTAAGACTTGTCATATATCATTTTAAATGGTTTGACTTGAAATTTTCGAAAATTATGTATCCGACCCTCCTAGGGAGGTTTGGGCTGAGAAGTGAGGACCAAAAACTCGAGGTTCACAAATTAAAAGGTGTCATATATCATTTTAAAGGCCTAAACTTCAGTATTTCGGAAACGAAGTAATTACACTTTTCGAACGATTTATTTATTTATTTATTTATTTATTTATTTATTTATTTATTTAGTGATTTATTCATTGATGCTTTACTCCACATCAGCAGCTAAGCTTATATCGTGGCGAGAAAACATTAAAAAGAAAACATGACAATAATTAAATAAAACGATTAAATAAAAACTTAAAATAACAACAACAAAAATGACAAAAACACCAAGGTATGAAAACTAGCAGTAATGAGTGATGAAACAAGAAAAATATGAATATCTTATAAATCAAACCGGCGAGGTCAAGTCTCGAAAACTCGAGATTAAATGAATAAAAATAATTTTAAAATTTAGTAAAAATGTTGATTGCTTTCAGAAATGAGAGAATCTTGTTCGGGCTGGTATGATCAAATAAATTTATTAGCTATCCAACTGTGAAAAACTGACATTTAACATGATTAAAATCGGTACAATGCAAAAGAATGTTCTCCGCTGACAACATCTGCTGACCAGGAACACACGTTGGTAGCACAATATCCTCTAACAAAAAATTTCGAAAGATAGACTCTTCAACATGCGACCATGTGTGAAAATGTGCATTTATTTAGCTTTTTAAAATGTTTCATCAAAGGATTTCGTTGATTTAGCGGTGATGTCTCGTGTGTGGAACAGTCCAAATTGACAGAAATCGCAAAAAGACATGTATTCTTTCATTGATGTTTTCCAGTGTCTCTTCATCAGATGCGATTGATTCGGTGAAGATCTCTCTGATAAAAGACATTCGCAACTGCATGATATATTGATTCGTTCCAGTCCGTCCGCGAGAGACGAATACAACTTTATGAAGTGTGCCTGTTTGGTGGATGTGGTTCATTCGACAGATTCAGATTCGAAGGAGATCCATCGAACGAGAGAGGTTTTCAACTGTTGGGCATGCTGTGGTGTATCGTGCTACCATGCTCAACAAGAGGGTATCCAAATGAGATGAGCGAAAGTATTACAGTACGGCCACCGTGGACATGTCACTTTCCACAAGTAGGAAATATTTCCACAGAAGCAATAATATTAGATTCCAAACACTAATTATAGGAATAATCATCAGAAATTTAATTAATGAAGCACCGCGTACAACCCGGTGCTTCATTAATTAAAATTGTGATGCTGATGATTTTTATTTCCTGGTAAACGCAGGCGTGGACTTCACTGCACACTCGTGGATTATGGCCAATCCACGGCGAATGTACTGTGTGATACACTGGATTGTCTAACGAATCCTATCGAGAAAGAAACCTCAAACACTAACGCAATGTCTTAACGAATACATTTTGAGGAAACCACACATCCCCCCAAAACACACAACCATCGTAATCGTTAACCAGAAGCTCGACACTACTCGCAAAACTCATCAACTTTTTGAATATTATATTAAGTTTACGAGTTGAAGGGGAATACTTTTTGACAAGAGAGACTTGTGAAGGTCTTGTGACAGAGATCAAATTGCTCAACGGGATTGTGAAATGTCACGTCAGTAATAACGCTGAGAATAAATAAGCAGAGAAACGCCGGCATACTTACCGAAGGGCAATGCACTTGCACACCAAATATGATACAATTTTGACGAGTATGTTGAACGTTGTTACCTAAAAACAGACACATTTGCTAAAAATACCAAGTCTAAAATAAGCCATAACTCTGATAAGCCTGTGACGTATAACACCGTCGGACCTGGAGCTGGACAACACTATACTACTCTTGCGACCAAATACGATGTCATTCCAGCGAGTAGTTTAAGAGTTATCGAGTTTAGAAAACTCGTTAATCACAAACCCAGCGATAGAAAAAAACCTAAGAAACGCGATCAATAATAAACTATAGTGTTTTTTTTTTGCTCATGGAAAAAGCGTCATTGACCTCGAACACTCGCAAAGGGTTTACATAGAACAAAATACAGCACAGTACGTCAAAAATCTCAAGTTTTAAAAGAGTAGTCCGGTCACGTATCAAATTAAAGAACTTAAGGCATAGAGTTCGACAATGGGGTGATGAACCCTCTCAAACGTGTGAATGGGTCTGGATATGTGAGGAAAATCCTAAGCTCTTTATAATAGTTTATAGATATAATAACAGATCGAGTCTGTTCAGGGACATCTGAAGCTTCAAACAGAAATAGATGCTTTCTATTTTGTATGTGAATTTTCGTCGTGAGCCATTAAATTACTTACACCTTCTGTGTTCAAAGCCAGCGTTTGAATGGATACCGCAAACACTGTATTGGATGTATTGGACACACAATAGATGACTGAATGTTGTCCTTATTAATGACGTGTTGCAATTTAACGTTTTTTCTTCGCGACGATACAGCATTAGCTGTTGATGTAGCGTTAAGCATCAATAAATAAATAAAGTCGTTAAACCCTAATAAAAAAAAATAAATAATACATGACTGACCGGGAGTTATAGATGCTCATGTGGAAAGGTATTTGTTTAAAAGAACCCAAAATATTCGATGGTTTTGTCAATTACGATCGAGAGTGCAGTGGTGTCTTCGTGTTTTCCAACCATTATATGTACACCTCTACTGAAGAAATGAAGAGGATTGACAGCTGAGCAACGTCGAGTCTGCGGGGCTTTATTATATATTAGTGTTCAAAGTCATTTTCGAAAATCTAATCATGACTAATGAAATGGAAAATATACTCCTCGGGAATAAACATTATGCACAATAATTGGAGTTCCCAGAGGGACAAGTCATAATCTTAATATAAAGAATCAGGCTTTATAACTTGAAAGGAACATGGGAAACGGCGTACAATTATAACTATATTTAAAATGATTAAAGCGAATGTATCCAATTACATGCGATTGTTAATCCCTCGATCAGTTTCAGACGTATCCCCTTATCCGCTAAGAACAACAAATTTATAATGGAAAATTAAAATGCAACACATAGCGGGTTCTCAGACTCTTCCCATTCATCTGCAGTGCGGCTTTGGAATAGCCTACTCAAGAACGCCAGAAACAGTGAAACAGTTAATGTCCTAAAAAGGCTTTGGCAATTGTTCACAAATATGACTATGCTTGGAGCAGAAAAGAAAATATTATTCATTGCAAACTTCGTTAAATCTGTAGAGAACTGAATGGGCATGAGTTTGATAGATTTGTAGGGGATAATTATGAATGTCGCTGTGGCTGTCGTTATGAAGACTCCAGTCACTACATACTTTCACGTCATTTTTACGTACTTGAACGTCAAATGATGTTTGACAAATTAGAAAACGATGACAAAACTATCGAGGTTCTACTCCATGGAAACCCGTATAAATCCTACTCACACAACATTTTTGTATTCAGTACTGTACAATAATACATTATCAAAACCAGAAGGTTTGAAAACTTACTATAGCCAATGGTAATTTGTCGACAGAAATGTCAGTCACCCTGGTGTTTATCAGATGTAACCTATCTTTCAAATACTTCATTTATAGCTGAGTCTTCGCAATCATGACATGTACGCTGTCTGTCTTAACTTTGACAATGTACTCCCCATGGCGGACTTGTGGGTGTCTAAATTAAATGTTTTGTAATTTACCGTGCTTCATATGTATCAGAAATTAAGTTTTCCATCAGTTCGGAGATATTGTTCTGATACCTGATATTCTGTGACTTTTGCACAAGCACCATACAATGTAACCTTTGTGTGTAAGGGTACGGCGTTAAGATAGGCTTATGCTGTTCACCAAACCTAGTTTCAAAATAATGAAATCAAAATATTAATATAAAAAAATCTAATATGACTACTTATACCGTGTGACGGTAAAAACAAAAGAAGAATAAAAGACAAAAACAAATCTTAGGTGTGATGTTGATTCAAGGGAGTGTGCCGTCATGTCATTTCCTTCGATTATGATAAGAGTTATCGCCTAAAACGCAAACACATTTGTGGAAAGATATGCCAAAATCTATAAAACAGGGAAGAATTTACTCTGATAAGAATACGGCATTAACAGCATCAAAAATTTGAGGAAAGGGGTGATGAAAAACTGGCTTTTCGAAGATGACATCTCATCCCATTGAGTTGTTATTCTTTTTGAAACGTTATCAATCTTTATCCCCAAAGCATTCATCAAGACCATCGTCATCCAGTTAAAGTAAAATAACCAGAAGAGAAACAAGAACAATTGAGATTTTAGTGTGTTTGTCACTCGATGCGAAAATCATTTTTTTAAGGGCCAATGTTTGCATTTTTGGTTCCTTTTCAACATCACCCATGCTGGATATTAATATGAATAATGATACATTACAATCGCCATGGACTGGTCATAATCCTCGCGTGGACAACGATGTCCACCCCTGCATTAACCACGAAATAAATCACCAACAGGAAAATGTTAATTAATGAAGCTCTGTGGTACCCTGTGCTTCATTAATTACATTTTTGATGTTTACGCCGCTGATTAGTGTTTGGAATCTAATATTAAGGCGTCCGTGGAGAGAGAGCGAGAGAGAGAGAGAGAGGGAGAGAGAGAGAGGGAGAGAGAGAGAGAGAGAGAGAGAGGGGGGGGTGGGGAGGCTTGTAAGGGACGTTGGGTTAGTGGTGCATCAAAGAGCGACTTGGAGGGAGCAAGAGGGGTGGTGTGAGAGGAGAACAAACAGGAAGAGGTGACGTATGATCCAGAAAATCATAGCTTAACATTATAGTCGTCATATCTTATTCACAAAGAAACTCAAGACAAGTATAGTATTATATTGTAACAATTTCCAAGACGAAGGGATATTAAAACCATAAACATATATATCTATACCACATATATACACATCAGAGGTATACTTATTAACTGTCTGAACGCCAGAAGCCGCTCCCATGGCTTTCAGCAAAACGAGGGCACCAGAGCAAAAGCCAGCATTTCCCTTGCTTGCGTTTCAAATGTAGTTGAATGTGAATACTATTTAGTTTATATAAATTTGTTTCGCTACAAACCACTGGAGAGTGTCTGTTGTTCACTCACCAACAATCTGCAATAAAACATATGTTTAATAACAAATTCAGACTACCAAAAATAATCTAGCCCTCTACCAGTTAATTATCTATGTCACTTTTCATGACAGATAAAGAGAGTGCGTATCAGTTTGAGAAAAGTAGTGGGGTGAAAGTAGAAATAAGAGGGAGCGAGATAGGAGAGGGGAGAGAGACAGAAGAAGAGAGAGGGGAAAAGACGAGGCGAGAGAGATGTATAAGTAAAGGCAACATGAAGCTTAGCGACACAGAGCTAGACACAACAGTAACCCAACTTATTTGGCTTCAAGCCTATCTATGGCTGCACGGTATATCGATAAATCGATGCGTACCGGTATTCTAACCAGAAAAGATTAATACAGGTGTAATAAGATAAATATCGGTTTATTGTCATTATTTATTTAGCCACAATTGAATTTTCAAGATGTCGTGAGTTTTAACTGTAGTCCCAAATGAGTAATATTATCCTTTTACCTACCGAATCGGACACATCCGCCCGCGTAATATACCAATTCAACAGATAAAAAAATATTTTTGCAAGACATTTCACGGAAACCACATCATATAACCCCTCATTGGAAGGAGCGCGTCGAGATCGTTCCAATGAGGGGGTCAAACGATATTGCTCCGCTAAAATCTCTGGCAAATTTCTGAATTTCAGGGAACGCTTTTGAGGTCACAAACTGCGATTTCCAGCAATTCTGAAAAAAATGTACTCAGTGATCCCTAGTTATCTCAGTGACCTTGGTCCATATTGGGAACCTACATTCAGTTTCGACTCATTTGGTGATGGTCCCCGGTCCATACATCATGCCAAACTTGAGATATGAGCGTGATCCGTATTCAATATTTTTGACCACGTCTACTTTTTAGCGCAGAAATGCATCTATGAACTTCGGACATATATAAGGGGTCAAAAGATGTGATTTTCAACAATTCCTAAAAATGTACTCAAAGACCCCTGGATGACCTTGACCCATAATCTGGACCTCCATTGAGTGTCGACTATTTTGGTGTTGGACCCAGTTCCATACGTCATACCAAGCTAGATATATGAGCATTGCGCCCTTTCAAAACACACCTATGAACACCCCTAGTACCCCAGGAATTTGAAAATTATACGAGATAGGACAATTCGTGGGTGGAGGAAGCCGGAGTACCCGGAGAGAACCACCGAACAACAGCGAGCAACTGTCAGCTCCGAACACACACACTCCACACAAGCAGGGTTAGCATTGGTTGAAGACAAGTGCACCATCAACGTGCAGTACGCCTTAGTACACAACGTCATCGTGCTCTCACATGGGCAATGGGGGTGAAGTTTCTTGCCCAAGGACACAACGCGGTTGTCGCAGGTGGGATTCGAACCGAGGACCTCTCGGCTTGCAGCCTGCACCTCTACCTACTGAGCCACCGCGGTTTGTGATTAACATACCTCGCATAGAGGTGCACATACTAGTATTTTCTCACATCTCCAGACCCATTCACACGTTTCAGAGGATTCATGACCCCATGGTCGAACTCTATGCCTTAAATCCTTAAATTTGATACGTGACCGGACTACTCTTTTAAAACTTGAGATTTTTGACGTACTGCGCTGTATTTTGTTCTATGAAAACCCTTTGCGAGTGTTCGAGGTCAATGACGCTTTTTTCATTAGCCAAAAAAAAACACTATAGTTTATTATTGATCGTGTTTCTTAGGTTTTTTTCTATCAGTGGGTTTGTGATTAACGAGTTTTCTAAACTCGATAACTCTTAAACTACTCTCTGGAATGACATCGTATTTGGGTGCAAGTGTAGTATACTGTTGTCCAGCTTCAGGTCCGGTGTTATACGCCACAGGCTTATCAGAGTTATGGCTTATTTTAGACTTGGTATTTTTAGCAAATGTGTTTGTTTTTAGGTGTTAACGTTCAACATACTTGGCAAAATTGTGTCATATTTGGTGGGCAAGTGCATTGCCCTTCAGTAAGTTTGCCAGGGTTTCTCTGCTTATTTATTCTCAGTGTTATTTCTGACGTGACATTTCACAATCCCGTTGGGCAATCTGATCTCTGTCGCAATACCTTCACAAGTCTCTCTTGTCAAAAAGTATTCCCCTTCAACTCGTAAACTTAATATAATATTCAAAAAGTTGATGAGTTTTGCGAGTAGTGTCGAGCTTCTGGTTAACGGGTACGATGGTTGTGTGTTTTGGGGGATGTGTGGTTTCCTCAAAATGTATTCGTTAAGACATCGCGTTAGTGTTTGAGGTTTCTTTTCCGATAGGATTCGTTAGACAATTCAGTGTATCAGACAGTGCAGTCGCCGTGGATTGGCTATAATCCACGAGTGGGCAATGAAGTCAACGCCCGCATTTACCAGGTAATGAAAATCATCAGCATCACAATTTTAATTAATGAAACACCGGGTTGTACCCGGTGCTTCATTAATTAAATCTCTGATGATTATTCCTATAAGTAGTGTTTGGAATCTAATATTATTGCTTCCGTGGAAATATTTCCTACTCGTGGAAAGTGACATGTCCACGGCGGCCGTACTGTAATACTTTCGCTCATCTCATTTGGATTCCCTCTTGTTGAGCGTGGTAGCACGATTCACCACAGCATGCCCAACAGTTGAAAACCTCTCTCGTCCGATGGATCTCCTTCGAATCTGAATCTGTCGAATGAACCACATCCACCAAACAGGCACACTTCATAAAGTTGTATTCGTCGGACTGGAACGAATCAATATATCATGCAGTTGCGAATATCTTTTATCTGAGAGATCTTCACCGAATCAATCGCATCTGATGAAGAGACACTGGAAAACATCAATGAAAAAATACATGTCTTTTTGCGATTTTTGTCAATTTGAACTGTTCCACACACGAGACATCACCGCTAAATCAAAGAAATCCTTTGATGAAACATTTTAAAAAGTTAAAATATTGCACATTTGCACACATGGTCACATGTTGAAGAGTCTATTGTTCCAAACCTTTTTGTTAGAGGATATTGTGCTTCCAAAGTGTGTTCCAGGTCAGCAGATGTTGTCAACGGAGCACATTGTTTTGCATTGTACCGATTTTAATCACGTTAAATGTCAGTTTTTCACAGTTGGATGGCTAATAAATTTATTTGCTCATACCAGCCCGAACAAGATTCTCTCATTTCTGAAAGCAATCAACAATTTTACTAAATTTTAAAATTATTTTTATGCGTTTTGCGTTTGATTTATAAGATATTCATATTTTTCTTGTTTCATCGCTCATCACTGCTAGTTTTCATACCTTGGTGTTATTGTCATTTTTATTGTAATTATTTTAAGTTTTTATTTAATCTTTTTATTTAATTATTGCCAGGTTTTCTTTTTAATGTTTTCTCGCCACGATATAAGCTTAGCTGCTGATGTGGAGTGAAGCATCAATGAATAAATCACTAAATAAATAAATAAATCGTTCGAAAAGTGTAATTACTTCATATCCGAAATACTGAAGACTAGGACTTTAAAATGATATATGACACCTCTTACTTTGTGAACCTCAAGGTTTTGGTCCCACCTCTCAGTCCAACCCTCCCGGGGAGGGTCGGATACATAATTTTCGAAAATTTCAAGTCAAACCATCTAAAATGATATATGACAAGTCTTACTTTCTGATACTTGAGTTTTGGGGCCCCCACCCCTTAACCCCAGTCCCCGAGGATCGGATACTTCATATTCGAAATATTCAAGTCGAGACCTTTAAAATGATGTATCACGCGACTATCTTTCTGAAACGTGAGTTTTGAGGCCCAAACCTCGGACCCACCTCCTCGGGGACAGTCGGATACCTCACATTCGAAATATTCGAGTCGAGGCCTTTAAAATGATGTATCATACGACTACCTTTCTAAAACTTGAGTTTTGAAGCCCCTCCTCTCGGCCCGACCCCCTCGGGGAGACACAAATACCAAATATTCGGACTACACATGGCAACCTTTCTATCAAACTTGATTTTTGTGCTCTCAGCCCCACCCCTCGCGGAGGGACAGATACCAATTTTTTTTTTGATTGTGTTTGTTATGCTCTGCTACAAATCTGCAATTATTATTTGGGTGGAATCTCCACTCCACGGATGATTTATTGACAATACTCACTACCCGCACTGAATATAAAAGTCAAACTATTTAAAGTCAAATTCCTGAAAGATTACTGTATACAATACCGGTTATAGTTTGATAAATACGATAGGATCGTTTTCAGCACCCCAGTTGTTACTCAAAAATCATGATTTTTATTATTTTTCGTTTTCATCAAGAGGACCTTCAAAATCTCTGCTGACACCTTCGAGTCGAGGCCATGTGTTTTGTTTGCGGAACATAACCACCAGCAATGCAGTAGGTGGAAGCAAAGATTATACTGCCACTGAGTAAATAAATCAATTTTGATTTTTAGGGAGATTCGATAATTATTTTCTCAAATAGCCTTGTGTGGCTGTTGATTAACACTTTACCAGTGTAGACGATATCAAAATGTATAGTTATACTTCTATGTTAATGAAGTATATCGCAATTCTTATCGTTCCCTTTTATTATTATTTGCAAATACACACAATCAAATCTCGAAAACGGCGAGGGATAGAGTCATCAAATTTTGAGGAGTGATAGCCTGTGTGACGTACGTCCGACTGGGAATATTGCGAATTTCGTCTGGCCTTGACCTTGAATATTCTTTATCTGAAATTTTTGTTATCGCTGCTCCTCCAGAACGGACGACTTAAAGTAATGAGTCCGCACTGTTTACATTATGTGCACCTGTATCCGAGGTATATAATATGCGATAACGGTAAGAGGCAGACTTCCGGTCCGCGAGATTCCATCGGTTAAAAAGTGTTACCTTGGTATGCAGCGCTTTTCATGGAAACTTCTTGTTATCGCTACTCTCCCAGAACGGCATAAGGTATCGAGTTTCGGGGTGTTGCATTATATTTGCTTAGATGTGGGGAAAATAATGTAGAAAAATTGTAGGAGTAAGACTTCCGGTTGGGGGATCGTGTGGGTCGAAAATTAGGGAACGTATTTCATCTGAACTTCATGCTATTGCCACTCCATCAGAACGGCTTAAGATATCGAGTTCGGCGATATGTGTGGTACTTTGCGTGACTTTTCCGTTTCGGGAGATCAGTATTGACCAAAAATTTGACGACGCTCCTCATCGAAAATTCTCCTTATCGCCCATGCTCCAGAACGACTTTATGTATCGAGTTCGGACTTTTACATTACCAGTATGTGATGTAGCTAAGACCGAAAATGGTAGGAGTCATAATGTCGGTTCGGGATATTCTATGGGTTGCAAATTTTGACCTAGCATAGAACGCTCTTTATCTGCAATTGATGTTATCTCTACTCCTCCCGAACAGCGCTTGAGGTATCGAGTTCGGATCTTTTGCATTATGTTCGTTTGTATTCGGTTTAGGGAATGTCCAAAAATGGTAGAGGGCAGACTTCCGGTTCGGAAGATCGTGTGAGTCGAACATTTGGCAACGCTTTTCATCTGAACTTCCATCAGAATGGCTTGAGGTATCGCGTTCGCACTTTTTTGTATTATGTTTGACTATATATATGTGGTATCTAATGTGTAAAAATGGTTGGTGCAGACATTCCATTCGGGAGATCAGGAGGGTCCAAATACATGATGATGATCTTCGTCAAAAATTCTTCAGGTGTTTTTTGCTACTCCTCCAGGAGGACATGGGATATCGACCTCGGACTTTTTTTTGCGTTATATTCGCGTGCACATGGGGTAAATAATATCCGAAAATGGTAGGGATCAGACGACTGGTTCTGGTGGAAATTTTCCAAAATTCACAAGCTAGCATTGGTAAACATGGAAGAATTGGAATTGTCGTGCAATTTCAATTTCATACTAGTTTAAATTGTCATTTTTTGGAAAATAGTTAAAATGATTGCAACAAAACCATATCATGAGGAGATCGTTTCAATGAGGGAGTTATATGATGTTGTTTTGTTGAAATTGTTCGAGAAATTTATGTTTTCTGCTGCTTAATTTGTAAATTACGCGGGCGTATGCTGCGTTAGGCAAAGTGTTAAGCCTGTACCTATCCTCTTTTACCAATGAGTAGTTATTTGGTAACCCTCTACCTATTTGTCTTTTATACACGGAGCACGTATTTCGGGATGGAAGGTTACAGTATTGTGATCACAAAATCGGATAGTGACCTGATTTGGATTCGATTTGATGGCAAGACCCCTACACCATTGGTAGAGATTTCACAAATAAAATACTGCAAATTCAGGACTGCAATAACAAAAGGGAATGAGAAGAGCATCTCAGATTCAGAATCGCCGCAGTTCCTTTTCGACAGCTGAGATTCTAGAGTATTTAAGGGAGGAAATCAGACATAGCATTTCGACCACGTTGCGATGGGTCGAAATACTGCGTCCACATAATTATGTGATAAGAGTACTGTGAGATAAAATAAAAGATATAGTTTCACAAACTTAAAACACCAAGAATTTATTGCCGTCCTCAATGTTCTGCAGCCTTACTTTCCCCGAATCCCATTTTCGACACCCCAGTCAATTTGATTCGAAACTCGTGATTTCTATTATTCTTTGTTTTCAACAAGATAACCTTCAATATCTTTGCTGACACTTTCAAGTCCAGGTCGTGAGTCTTGTTTGCGGAACGTTACGACCAACAATGCGATAGATGGAATCAATGATATTACTGCCACTGAGTAAATATAGAATTTGTAGTCTCCAGTCACATCTCGTATATGCCCTGAAATAAAAAAAAAACGGGTGATCGTGGTAGGTTTTAAGTTTTACATGGCAGTGGAGGTTTGGCACCAGTTCAAGAATACCGAAGCGAAAGTCATCCAACATGATCGAGTTAGATTACTACAATTACAAACTGGTAGTTTACGCAAAACGAATTGTGATCGCTCCGCGACACACCCACGAGTGGGTGGACTGGTCACTTTCCACGGTGGGCACTATTTCCACGAACTCAATAATATTAGATCCAAAAACTAATTACAGGAATAATCATCACAAATTTAATTAATGTAACACCGGGCACAACTCGGTGCTTCATTAATTAAAAATTTAGCTGATGAGGATTTTATTAACTGGTAAAAATAAACGTGGGCATCACTGACCAGGCGTTTTCTGAGATCGTAGAGTAGGGAGAGAGAAGCGGAAACAAAATTTCGATCGCATCGCGACCAGTCGCGATCAGATTGAAATTCTCTCCTCGCATCGGTGATCGAAGTACTGTAACCATTTACGTAACAAGTCTAAGAATGGCGCCTTTTATAGTACCAACGCCTCATTCTTTACCAGTGTGTTTTCAGAACATAGCTTTTGGGCCCTAATTGAAATGATCACCGTCGTCCAATGAAGGAACATCACCCGATCCTGATCTATACAGGGGAAGAGTCAGCCACCAGTCTACTGTATATAAAATAGGAGATTACGGTGTCAAATGTTTTTTTTTTAAATATGGTTTTTAAGAAAAATATTAGGCTGCATTAACCAAGATCAGCAATCTGGATTTAAAACGTCACATTCAAAACACTATTTTTTCGCTTAACACTACTTTTTCGCTTATAAGCAGATTAAATAATAAAATTAGTTGATTAGTTTGTTACCCAGAAGATCAGCCCACCAGACGTCAGCAGCTCCATTCTGCAGGTTCGATGCAAAATCAACCATCATGGGGTGGGGGGGGGGGGGGGGGGGGGGGGGTGGGAGGAGGGGGTACATAAGTTGATATAAAGAAAACAATCGAGTTTTCCATTTTCCGACGCCTCGCACCCTTTTTTTTAAAACAATATACTTTGCTGACTGCTAAATATAAAAATATATGACGATGTTTTTCAAGTTTTTCGTTGCAATGCAACTTGGATATTTACATCACATTCTAGTTACTATCGACAATAACAAGTCGCCGCCTGTGTGCTAGAATGTCCTGTGTCCCATGGGGGACATAGGACATTCTAGCACTCAGGCGACGAAGTTGCGAGATTCAAAAGTTGATACAGTGCTCTCAGTTTTCAGGTAAGGTTGGACGCCACTGCTTTTGATGAGATGAAAGCTGTTACGCTATAGCGTTAGAGCTTCACGTCATCAAACGTAAGCATTGAGAGGAGTTATCGCGTTGATTGACTTTACGCCATCTTATGGGATTACTGGGAAGGGCTGCCGTTTTAGTAGCGACGTTTTCGCTGACATCCTAGCGATCCTATTGTATGGAGACCATTGGCAGACCTGGAAAATAGGCATTGTGAATAAACAGATCAATGCTGTAGTTTTGCAAAGGTATAATGTTTCTGAAAAAATAGGGAGCATTTTATAAATTCAAAGCAAAAATTCAGAAAATTACTGGTGATTAGAAAACGATTGGACAGTTAAAGAGGAAGGGCTGATTAACAGAAGAATGAGACATCTGTTAAACAAGAATATTGAAATGGAGATATTTCTTGGGAACACTACAGGGATGTGGTCGTTTCCTCAGATTTCGCGTTGATGTACAAATTTGTCATTCAGGTGGAATATATATAAGTTAAAAAAAGATGGGATATAGGGGCGGACGGCACTTTCTCCTCAGATCGAGACTGGTGCGTATAATTTCATTGTAGGTCTACCAATATTGCTTCGCCCTGGAAGTATATCCCGGAATTCAGGTCATTATTTCCGGGGAGAAGCAAAAGTTAAAATGTTGGCCTTTGGCGAAATAATAAACGCTGTTCGGTTCCCCCAATTCGCCGTCAGTTATTAATAAACATATTTCATTTCAGTTAAATTCAATCCGAAATGCATTCGATTTCGAATAGCTGGCTTGATTAAATTCTAGATTCGATTCAACCCGGAAATGTTTGATTCGCTGGGCCTTTCTCTCCATCCATGCTCTCAGGCCACCAGCCAAATTCTGCCACTTCATGGAACCAAGGCAGCTATCAAATAGGTTATCGGCTTTGTTTAGATTCACAGAATATATCCGTTAGTCGGCAAAGTGAACCGTAGGTTTACTTTTCCGGCCAACTGATATATTCCGGACGGTTGAACCTGAAAATGTCATTTTCTGTGAATCAAAGGTACAAATGTTGCCCAATTCAGACTTGATTACGCCATTATATAAACAATATTTACAATACCAAAGGAGAACACATCACTCTAATGGAGACCTTTGCAAGACAAACGACAACTAATAACAATTACGAAAACCCAATAGTTGTCGTAAATTTGTCGGGCGACCAAAATAACTTTTCGCGGAACTGACGACTACGAGGTCCGTTTGTGAGAAAATCCTATCGCTCAAACTTCGTAGGAGTTTAAAGACACCACACAGTAAGGACGCAATCTTAGATTGATTTTCCACATTAAGAGGCTCAGAAACGCTCTCGAACATTTTGCCACATGATTATCTGGGAGTGTCAATAAGAAGCCGTAATCGAAACTACGGATGAGAGAAAATTACAAATGATAGGAAACACACATATTCCAGGGACTCAAAACACCTTTTCGTAATTTTTTAGCAGTCGTCGTTCGTTTTGCGAAAGGTCTCTAGGATTGTGTGCAGAGATAAAAAGGAAATGGATTCAACAGACATCTAAAACAGCTTATGCAAGGTTGTCTCCATAGAATAATGTATTGCATTTGGAAATATCAGCTGTTCAAAGTATTTGTTATTTTGCCATATGGTAATGAATGTATTTAGCATCTGCAATAAGAGTAATTGAATTAAAGTTAATATAATATGGAACGTGTATGAGAAGAATAGGGGCTTAGAAATGTAAGAAGGAAAAGACGAGATCCTAAATATTCGGTGCCAGGGCTGAATTGATTAATTGGTGTACCTCGAAATTTCAAGGAAATTGTGTGAGTTAATAAAAAAGGTGGATTGTCAGTCGAAACGTTCGTCAGATGGATAAATTCCGAACCTTCTTAATAATGGGTTTAATGATTTTAGAGATGTTGTACCGTATAATAAGTTATCAGTGTTAAAAAAGTGCTGTGTGGTGCCTTCGTTTTGCTGTCGTGTCGGTGTGTGTCTTTTGCATTGATAAAAGTAATGATCCACAGTTTCACATTCGCCGCAGATTGAATCGAGGAGAAAGTTTTTAAATCAATCGTTTTTCATGCCACTGCAGCTGGGAAGCAGACGACCGTGCAAGATCTGAGCTTGACTCGAAGTGTGTCCGTAGAAATAAGAGGGAACAACACGTCTATTTCGGTGGAGGGATGATTTAAAGTCGGACACTTAGTTGTTTTTCTCGGACTTCAAGGGCTGTTATTAGTAGTGGAAGGTAGGCATAACGCGTAATGTTTCTGCGTTCTGCAGAGTGCAGTAACAAGGTCACAATGGCGGAGGCTGTAACGTTGGGAACCTGAGGTTACAGGGGGAATTATGTTGGATGAGTGTGCAGAAACTAGGCTGTGGACCATTTTGAAATACTGCATGAGCTTATATTTTTCCTTTCAGTGTCTACTTTGTCCTACCCTGCTTCAAGATACAGCTGGATGTTGTGTGCGCTTTTTGCCCCCCCCCCCCCCCCCTCTAGATCACGACTTGTGCTGCATTGACTTGGCTTTTTCGAGTTTATTGGTCCATTTGCCGTGCTGACGATATCTGCATATCTGAGGCCTGGACGAACTAAATCATAGTAAATTATTTCGAGTGTTTTCCGATCAATTCGATACTTAAATCGCTTCAGAATATCAATGCGTTTCCAGGCTTTTATTCTGATTTCGGTGGGCTGACCGTGTTCCTATTTTATTGAATATTAACCCAAGGTGTTTGTGAGGAGTGACTTCTTGGATTTCTGTGGAGAACCTTTTTAAGGTAGGATGCGTTATTTGGCTAGTTTTTATTGTGATTAATAATGTTTCGTATTTTTGTGGACTTGAAATTAACAAGCCATTTGCCAGCAGAAGATACGATTCGCTTTGTATCACTATCTAATATGTCAGCAGCTTTGTTTGGGTAATCAACAATTAAGTATAGTGAAGTATCATCTGTAACCAGTTGTATATTACTATCTGATACAATAGATAGCCTTTGTCCTCTGGCGTTTGATACAATGATTAAATTCAAGTCTTTCAACACGCATCAGGAGTCATTGTACTACCACTAAGCTGAATCTGGTCGGCGCCGATGCAGAGCTTGGGAGGTTAGGATTTGAGTTGTCGACAGGGCTGGGGTAATTGTAATTGGTAATTGTAATTACCTGTAATTAATTACTTTTTTAAAACTAATTGGCTGTAATTGGTAATTGAGGATTTTTTCAATTACTTGTAATTGTAATGTAATTAATTACATTGAAAATTCTCCTGTAATTGCAATTACTTTTCAATTACTTTCAATTACATTTATCAAAAAATATTTTCAAAACTTACATTCAGTGTTCCAAAATCCAGTATGTTTCAATACTTATGTCTCTCTTATAACAGTATTAGTATCTATGGTGTTGAGATTTGTTTGATGAATTGTTTGCAAGAGTGTGTTTAGATAATGATAACATTGCTTGGAGTGCTTGTGCTGAGAGAATCATTTGAATGTCAAATAGCTTATGTTTTGATAATCATGTATACTTCTAACAGTAATTCCCTTTGGTCTTTTTCACACAAAAAATGTTAAGCTTGTCTTTTAAAATAAAATATGTCTGCACAGAGTTATAAAATACCCCTGCTTTCAACTTATTCTCATTGAGCTTGGAAATCCTGCAGAACGATGCAGGCCGGTGGATAACAGGGCCGAGTAATGCCGCAGCGCTAGAAGCAATCAGGGGTGAGCTTGGGTGGATGAGGATCAAGGACAGGATAGACGTGTTGAAGCTCAGTTATCTTAATTATTTGGTAAATCTCCCCGACAGCCGATGGGGTAAAGCAATGTTCCTGAGAATTTTCAACTCAAATATCAAAACGGGGTGGATGATCCAAGTGAGGGAGCTAGTAGAGAACTACTCATTGGAGATCTCGGACCTGGACGTTGGGGCAAACCAGGGTAAACTTGTCGAACGAAGATATTCGACAGAAGTAAGTATTGAAAGCTTCTGCTTAAACTTTAAGTTGGTGACAATTGTAGCGAAGTTGCCTATAGATCTACGGTCGTAGGCTAGGACTAGTTGTGTAACTGATAGAACCGCGAAGTTCCTCCAGCCCGTGGCGTTTTGGACACAGGTTCCAGACAATGTTCACTTTTCCGTTACACGCGAATCTTGTGCAACAAAATGATTTAACCCTTTTAACATGAAAAACAGACGACACTTGCAAAAATAATTCTACAGTAACTAATTTTTCTCATTGTTTGTCTCAAAAACATAGGGTATGCCCCTCATTGGAACGAGCTCAAAGAGCTCGTTCCAATGAGAAGTCATAACCTATGTTTCTGAGACAAAAACTGAAAAATAATGAAAATTAATTGGCGATTTTTGTGAATAGCGCTGACCGGTTTGGGCCGTTACTTTGGGCAAAGGGTTAACGAATTGATCAATCTATTATCTATAATTTTATTCTATAAACTAGTGACTAACCGTCGTCAACTCTGGTAACGTTACATTAAAATGGGCGATAAAACAACAAAGTTCATACCTCAACATCTATGGCGGCATCCATCTAAAATCTTTCAGCAAGGTATCGTGCGCGTGATGAGCCAGGAGACAACATGGCTCGATCGCCCAGAAAACGGTGCTTCACCAATTTTCTGATGCAACACCTAATCACGCGACTACCAGTCAGCGCAAAATTGAGGGAAAGTCTCCTGACATAGCAGTCGCCATTGCTGGACTCTCGCACTGCCATGCAGACTGCTGGTCAGTCTACATGCAGTCCATGGAATGTTTACATGCAAATAGTATTCTGCTGTGTGCACCATTTGGAACTCAGCATTACCTGATATCTGGTGATGTTCCACATGTTATGATTTGGTGACACTTCGAACAATACCATCCCAGAAACTACTACAGAATGTTATTCTATCTATCAACAAATCCTACAATATTACTGTTTGTTGATAATATTGGCTTGCAAAGTTATGTCTAATATTGTCAACAGAACATCTGGCGTCCGTTCCTGTGTGGGAACTCAAAGTTCTTCTGTACTTTGATCGCCAGTTAATACAATTACATGTAATTTAGTTTTATGTGAAACAGTTAATAAATTAAAGTCCAATTCTCCAAACAGAAATTGTCTATGTTGTCTAACATGACCCTATTACTTCAACGGAAATAGCTTACAAGAGCTGTAGCTCTTCTCTTGAGCTTGATTAACCCTTGTGAACGAATGCCGCAACAAAATGATTAAATGTTTTTCTCCAGTTTGAATCTTGGGTATTCATGGAATTTAGTTTGGTTTAGTTTTAAGTAGAAATTGATTTTTGTTTTCCAAGTTTCTACAACAACGAGGTTGCGTTTTAGACGGAATCTCTCCCATGACTCGGGACTGTTATACATTTTTGCTATATGGTAAAGGTGCTTGCGTTGACGTAAGTTTTCTGATGTTATTGTGCACCCGCGGAGGTTGTTGTGGTCTTCTTGTTACTTACTGTCTTATTTCTATTGTTTGCGTCGGTGAGTAAAACGTTTGAAATTTGGTCGCCATGATTGTATAATGAGTTTCTCAATATTGCGTTGTTTTCCCAGTCCAGGTTGCAAAATTCACGGTTTGGTCCCCCGTAGTAGCCTCCTTGGTAGTATACCATACTTGGCGCTTGACGATGCTGATTTTTTGTTTGGGCATGTTTAGGTCTAGTGTTATTGAGGAATGATATTGCAGTAGGTCTGCGAGGAATGGATCAATAACATTCCTTTTGGAGATATGGGTGTAATTGGATATTTACTATGAAGTGGTCAATAAGGGAGCTCTTAGTTTTATTAAAGTACGTGGGTTCCCTAACAATTTGGGTAAAGTTAAATTCTGCTAGCAGCTCTTACATTGTTCCACTCTGAGCACTCAGTTGGTTATCATTAAAATAGTCTGCTATTAATATCTTTGAGGTTTGCATATCAAGCGCTTTCTCAAAGGCCATTGAAATTAAATTCCATAATTTGTTGGGAGAGTTGGTCGAAAAAAACTCCAAATCGAATCCATCCGTTGCCAGTGAAGAACTGGACCCACAGATTCAAAGGACGCTAATGTTTAGGTCCTGACCTTGTTTAGAGGGAAAGTTGTTTGTTAATGTAAATGGCTACTCGCCTTCTCCTGATTCGCGATTCTTTCTCAATGGTGGTTGAAAGTCCGGCAGTTCGTTATCAGTTAGCATTTAGTACCCATTAAAAACATCAAGCAAGTTTCAGCGAAAGCACATATATTGTTGTTTAACATCTCAAAGGGGAGCACGGTGGCTCAGTGTGTAGAGATGCAGGCTGCAAGCCGAGAGGTTCTCGGTTCGAATCCCACCAGCGGCAACCGCGCTGTGTCCTTGGGCAAGGCACTTAATGCTAATTGCCCACGTGAGGCATGGTTGCGTTGTGTACTAAGGCGAACTACACGTCGATGGCGCACTTGTCTTAAAAAAAGCTAACCCTGCTTGTGCGGAGATAGTACGTTGGGAAGTCTGACAGTTGCTCGCCGTTGCTCGGTGGTTCTCTTCGTTTACTCCGGCTTCCTCCACCCGTAAAACTGTCCGACACGATGTGACCATGGCTGTTGTAAGTGTCGTTAACCCTTTACCTAACATGAAAAGCAGACAACACTTGCCAAAAAAATTCTTGAATAGCTAAGTTTTTTCTTTTTTTGTCTCAAAAACATAGGTTATGACCCCTCGTTGGAACGAGCTCGACGAGCTCGTTCCAACGAGGGGTCATGTCCTATGCTTTTGAGACAAAAAATGAAAATATTTTGAAAATTAATTGGCGATTTTTGAGAATAGCGCTGGCCGGTTTTGGCCGTTACGTTGGGTAAAGGGTTAATTAAACCCAATAAATAAAATAAATAAATAAATAAATAAATAAATAAATAAATAAATAAATAAATAAATAAATAAATAAATCAGAGCTCAAGACATTAATTTTGGTTTGAGACTTTGGATATTTTGGTGATAGAATGAGAGGGCATGTGAGGACCTAATTGCGTCAGAAGAAAAGGATGAGTCCATTGATGAGGGCATCACATTCACTGGACTAGGATTTGCCTTGACGGCACCATCCATGGCTGGAAGAATTGCCATCCATGGGAGCTTGCCAATTCTCACAAAACAAAGGACCGCAAAAATTAGCAGGGCTGCACAGACACTGGCTTTCCTTTTAAAGACATCCGCAGGATGAGTTCGTGTTCATACTTCGGCGTTATCCGGAGATGGTTGTTGCCAGTATTGCATTCCTATGATGCTGTTGCTGTGTGTTTGAGCCATTTTATTAACTCACATTTACTCTGATGATTGAAATTTGTGAAGAATATTGGAATGAACACGAGGGTGAGGTCTGATATATAATACCTCAGGTAAAAAGAACGAGTAAAATTGTGTGGAAATGTAGCTGAAATTTCGCGACACGCCGATGTTTGCTAGTTCCAATCGCATTCTATTTATGCCATCCATCTCTCGTAGTTTGGGACAAAAACAGAGGCGAACGGACCTCACCCGGCCTTACAGCCACATAAGCTCTGAGCGTTTTCGTTGGAGTCGGAGAGGGTAAAAGAAAAAAAAAACGTTAAGAATATGTAGCCTTTTGAGGGGATAGAAGTAGTATATAACTTGGGGGTACGAGGACAGTCCCCTCAGATCCCCGTATTTCAACTAAAAAACGACCCCAGCTGCCTCGGCGATAGTCGCCGAAAAAAGGCCTGGTTGCTTTTTATTCGAACAACCTGAGTCACCTATTTAGAGAAATTATTATTTATTTATTTATTATTAATTGGTGTTTAAGGTCACATACTTATGCACAATGGCTAATCATGACCGTGGCAGTATTACGGGTGAAGGAAGCCGGAGTACCCGGAGAGAACCACCGAGCAAGGAAGAGCAGCTGCCAGCTCCCCAACATTTAGAGAAAGGAATCCCTTTGGTATAGTAAGAGAGTGAGCATCAACACAATGTTTCCAGCTGATGTCGATTTCGACAATGTGGAGAATAAGCCAGCTATCAAATGGGCTGAAGTACTACAGGGTATCTATAGGATCGAAGGTGAAATAGAGCTAAAAACCCAGTATGGCGATGCACTGATCTTAACACTAAACGCAACCACTGGTGAAAAATTGAGGTGTGGGCTATTGACAGGGTGATAAAGCAATTAGCCAAACAACCCAACGCTAACTATTTGCGCTATAATGGACTCAAGACCATCCAGAAAAAACAAGGCACATAAGTACCACAGCTTCGACATACTGAAAGGAATCGCATTATGAAAAAAGGTCGTTCCGCCCTGCCTTAGGGCTCGTCAGATAGTTTGGCATACACAGTGATGAGCTATAGCCGCACAGCAAGGCCTATAATTTAGCTATGCCCAACTGTTTTCCTCCTCATCGGTTCCCACTGAGATTACTCTCTCCAACTCCTGTATAGTCCGAGATGGAATCAGCTTTTGAGCCGCTTCAGCTCATTTATCTTCTTCGCTGAGGGTGTCTTTACACTTACATGTAGCTGACTGGTGTATGTCTTTGTAAATTTTACTGCGATTTACCACTTTTTAACATATTCTGGAGGACATCGTGAGCAATTTATTTTTCTAACTTCACACACAAAGTCTGTGACGAGAGGATTCGTCGTATGTAGTATAGCAGGAGGTTTTCGACCCTGATTAGCCGGACTTTGCCGGAGCAGCTAGTGTTAAATTTCCATAGAAACCGGACCTTTTTTGCCGGAGCAATTTTTCGTTGCAAAATTTCGGCTCCATCCAGCTAGATCCGGCAAGTGGTGTACGTACTGCATATATAGTATGCTATGGTATGTATAGTGATGTATGTACACCCAGGGCTATGGGTATATATTATTGGTATGTGATGGAAAATTGAAGGGGAAGATGAGTTTTCTTGATTTTTTTCTCCGCGGAGCGGTTGACGTTGTATTGACGTCGTTACGTCGTGATGCTCACGCAACGTCATAGAAATGTTGACTGTTGTTGTCCACTATACTATATCTGATATAACGTTGTTCGAGTTGGGGGTGTCGGACTTCTCGTAAAGGGGGTGTGTGATATGGTAGTTGTGGGATATATCCATGTAGGTATACTATTAGCCCTTGGGCCTTCATAATATCCTATGTGTGCTATAGCTATGTCATGCAGTATTGTGGGGATGGGTGTAATGCATGGTCGCCCAGTCCGGTATTGCGAGATAGTCCTTATTGGTTTAGATTGGCAGTATAGGATGAATGGTCTGTTGGCCTATTACCCCCTTAGTACTATTAACCTTCCGACTCATTTATATTATTTAATGGCTGGTATTGGTAGTTCGAAATGCTGGGCCAGGCAGTATTATAGTTTGTTTAGAACGGGGGCACAGGATGCACGGTATATACCGCTGTAGGTCCCCTGTTAGTCTTCGGTATTATTAACCAACCGATTGCTTTGTATTATTCTATGACTGATATAGGTAGTACGTTATGGCAGGTCAAATGGTATTGTGGAGTGGGGTGAGGGTAATGCCTGGCAATATAGAACAGCAGTATAGTATGATCGATATATATCTCTTTGCCCCTGGTAGTTTAGAACGGTAGTATAGTCTGGGCGGTATATACCCCTATAGGCCCCCTATTAGTGATTGGTACTATTAACCAACTGATTGCTTTGTTTTGTTATATGGCTGGTATATGTAGTACGTTATGGTAGGTCTAGTGATATTGTGGGGGTGGGGGTAATGCTTGGTAGTTTAGAACGGTAGTATAGCATATGATGTACATACCCCTGTAGGTCTCTTGTTGGCCCTTGGTACTACTGATCCACTATGTACTTCATATTATCAAGCGGTATTCTGGGGTGCGGTTAATGCCTGGTAATACAGAACGGCAGCAGAGTATGGTTGGCATATTCTCCTGTAGGTCCCATCTTAACCGTTTATAGTATTAACCGACCAAATGCTTTGTATCATCATGTTACTGGTAAGGTGGTACGTAATACCAGTAGTTCCTACCCTATTCCGAGTACTCGTGTTGTTTCATTTACCTAAATCACCCAATCAGTTCACTTTACTGGCTCTAACTAACCAAAGAGATTGTTAGCAGAGTTATCTCCCCTTATTACAACGAAGTTCTATCCGATTCTTATCACCTTTATATCAAATGGCCATGTCCCATGGAATCCCTTTTTGGGAAACGCCTGTGGCTATGGAATCATTTTTTTTTTCTGAAATGAGTCGAAGAGTCGTATATGCGAGTCACTCGAACGAGCAATTACTCTATAGCTCATTTGCTCGATGGGATTCGGGTCGTTCGAGCAGTTTGTGCGAGTCACTCAAGAAAAAATGGAATCCCACTTATGGAATCCCTTTTTGTGGAATCCCTATAGAATCCCTTTCTAGGATATGACAACAGAATCCCTTTTTACTGAAACCAGCAATTACTTGTTAGCTCATTTGCTCGATGGACTTCGAGTCGTTCGAGCAGTAAGTCGACGTAAGACCGAATCCCTCTAATGGAATCTCTTTTGGAATCCCATTTGTGGAATTCATTTTTCGAAAACATACGGCCGTCGGAATACCTTTTTTCTGAAATGGGGCTAAGAGTCGTATGTACTAGTCACTGGAAAGTGCAATTACTCGTTAGCTCATTTGCTCGATGGGCTTCGAGTCGTTCGAGCGACGAATTCAGTAACAACTCGAAGTCCATCGAACAAATGAGCTAACGAATAATTGCTCGGCCAAGCAGTCGGTCAAGCACTAAGCAGTGCTACTTGCGAGAGCTGGTATGCTCGCCCCCTGCTGCTTTTATTGTTATTTGATTGTTATTACCACGATTGTAGGCAACCATTTTCTTATATTCTAATGTGTGTCCGTAGAAATCATCATAAACTCTTTCCAGGAACGCTATCAGACCACAGCACCTTTTCAAAATTCGTTCCCAAATCGAGTTTTATATTTTCAGGCTCACACCTATTCGGCCCTCTACGAGTTGAAGACGCGGTGTGACCCTCCAGTGTTAGCTCTACGAGGCCACCGAATCTGGCGTGCCTTGACACACTCAAATCGCTACAAGACAGCCTCCTTATCATTTCCCACACTCTTCAACTTTTGCATTATTCAAGTTGGAATCTTCTTCACATGTATAGCGGCGGTCGCTGCCTGGTATACGTCTTTGTAAATTTTACTGAGACTTTCCACTTTTTAGCATATTCTGAAGGGCATCCTGCACAATTTGTTCTTTTTTCTTGTTCGCCAGTCAGTTTGACTGATATAGTCTTCTTTTGTATTGTTTTTTCATTTCTTGATATTGCTTTTGTTCATTTGTGATGTTTCTAAATTCCCCGTCTGTTATACACCCATCCTCGAATGCGCTAGCAACCTTCACAGCTATTGTACTAAGTTGTCCTTGTGCCAAGACTCTTATTTCATCATGCTTTTTAATCTTAGCACTAATGGTCCTCTCTGTTACCTTCCCAATCACACCTAACCCCCCTGTAGCAGTACCTACACCCTACAATGGTAAAACCCACTCCAGTAGCTAAAAGACCAAGAACTGTAGCTGTAGAACACATGCCGAGACTGAGACATACACCATCGACAGCATGTAAAGCCTTCAAACCCCTTTTATATTTCTTATACAATCCTTCTGTAATGTTGACCTCATTTTCCAATAGCTGCTCGATCTCACTAATTCTCTGGAGCTTGCAATCATCCCCACTGAGTGGAGCACTCGGGACCAAGGTTGCCGGATATCATGCCGGATCTCATGTGACGTCATAGTCATGTGACCCAGTGGCGCCATTTTGTGTTGTCATGGTAACTCACGTGAGCGGCCATCTTGTGACGTCATCCCCACAGTGATACGTGGAGTTTGTGCGCATGCGCAGCGCGTGTTTTTTAGGGTGATACGTTTTTCCGTCGTCCATTTTGTATGCTGGATACTGCAGGCCGCCATCTTGATTTCTATGATAGCACGTGATTGCTATGTGACCTAAAGTCTTCTAATAGGACAGGGTATGTTCGGAGGGTGTGTTCGATTAAATCGGAGTATCACGAATTACCACAAACAACCCGAAAAGTTTTACTATTTCTTTCAGAATTCTCTGCTTCTATCTATCTTTGCAATGGTTTTCATCTACCTGACCATATTCCTTTGTCCTGGAGTATACTCCAGTAGAGTAGAAGACCCTATCAGCTGGAACAGCTTTGCTTATTATTACTATATTTAGCTGTTCTGGCCTGTTCTTGTTAGTTCTTGTACCCTATTCCGAGTACTCTTGTTGTTTCATTTATCTAGATCACCCAATCAGTTCAATTTACTGACGCTAACTAACCAATGAGATTGCTTCAGCTCCAATAATCTGTATGCAGAGTTATCTCCCTTCTGTATGACAAAAGCCTATATCATTCCCAAAGCCAATAAGCTATCGAGCAGTTAGTGAAAAGTCATTGCTCGAACGACTCGAAGCCCATCGAGCAAATGCGCTTTAGAGCAATTGCTCGATCGAGTGACTCCACATACTGCTCGAACGACTCGAAATCCATCGAGCAAATGAGCTTTAGAGTAATTGCTCGTTCGAGAGACTCGCACATACGACTCTTCTACTCATTTCAGAAAGAAGGGATTCTAGGGCCTAAAAGGGATTCTGTAAGTAGGATACCAAGAAATGGGTGATTTAAGC
This sequence comes from Pictodentalium vernedei, assembly GCA_031216915.1. Classification (NCBI taxonomy): domain Eukaryota; kingdom Metazoa; phylum Mollusca; class Scaphopoda; order Dentaliida; family Dentaliidae; genus Pictodentalium; species Pictodentalium vernedei. Next base: position 230,550,928 of record CM062294.1, read on the forward strand.
TAAAGAGTCAAGAGAGCAATTGCTCCATGAGCAATTGCTCGTACGACTCGAAGCCCATCGAGCAAATGAGCTATATAGCAATTGCTCGATCGAGTGACTCCACATACTGCTCTACGTCTCATCTGGGTATTTTAGGATACCTATGGTATAGACTGTTGGAGGACACTTGTTGTAGAAACTTTACATCCGGGTACTTCATGCTACATCCGGGTACTTCTGTTGGGTAGTTGATAAAAAACAACAGTATATAACATTTCATTCATTTTTATTCGAGTATACATTTCAATTTCTCAAGGCAGCATTTCTGTCTTTGTAGTTCTTCTGTCTTCTCGCATGGGCTAACCATCTCATCTTCTTGTGGGTTGGAGCTTCTTCCCATTGTCCGGTTAGGTTCTTGATAAAACACGTTCTCTCATTGATTGCTCGTAACTTGGCTTTGTTGGTTGCTTTAATATCCTGGCTGGCATCTTTCTTTTTTGGGGTTCCTCTTTCTTGTCTTTTAGCTGTTTCATAGTGGTAACTTCAGTCTTCTGAACATCATTCTTAATTTCAGTAGAAACTTCGTTCGTGGTTTGAGTGGAAACATCGTGGAAACATCGTTCTTAGTTTCAGTAGAAACTTCAGGTTCCTTCGTAGTAGTAACTTCATTCGTAGTTACAGTAGAAACTTCAGGCTTCTCCGTAGTGGTAACGTGGTTCTTAATTTGAGTAGAAACTTCAGACTGATTCGTAGTGGCAGCTTCATTCTTGTTTGTATTGGAAGCATCAGTCAGTTCTTCTGTCTTTATTCTCTTGGTTGTAGTGGCAACTTCCGTGGTTAATGATCGGCCAGTATCCACACATCTTTGTTTCTTTCCACCAGCATCCATGTCTAGATTTTCTCTCTTAGCTCCATTTACCACACGATTCACTTGAGCCAGTTCTTGGGACGTCAGCTTTAATCCAGCATCATTCTTGAAAATCTGTATATGTAAGTCATCTTTGAATCTGAGCACTGTTGTTGACACAGACATTTCACTCTTCGACGTTCAAAACGGAAATGAGTTTATTTTCATACAAACACTCCTTTTATACTTTTTTTTCTCTAATCGTCTTCTTCTTCTTTCATCATCTTCTACTCGGAATGAGTAGTTTGTCATAAGGTTGTCGAACAGAAATCCAAGGCATATTTCTGGGATTGTACAAAGTCATAGTCCTCTTCTTCACGAAGACGCTTGGCTGTTTCCAGAATTTTCTTGTGAATTGAGTAGTTGCAAAAAGTTCTAATGTACACAAGGGTATTAATGTATTTCGCACTAATTGCTTGCTTCTTTGACACTCTCTTGAAGTGCTCTATATGCTCTTTCAACTGCATATTCTCTATCCATTCCATCCTCGATATATTTATTCATGAGGTTGTCAAAATCGTCTTGGTATTTGTCATAGGCACTTTGGACGATAGTTCCCATCACAGAAACGTCTTCTTCTTCTTGCTCGTCTTCTTCTTCTTCATATTCCACATATTCTGATAGTTCCGACGACTCATCGGAGTCCGAATCTCTTGACAGAATTTGTTGGTGCACAACTGGATTGTATTGCGTCCGCTCTCTTTGAAGGTCAGATTACAAATGTCCAGTTTCTTATGAGCACGACCCTTTTATAGGATATCGGAAGAACATTGATGATGGGTTTGAGTAACATTCCTAAAAATCCTCCTTTCTGTATGATCCGTCTTCTTTTCCTATAAGATATTTCTCTCTTTGGTAAGGCAATTTTCCTAATCTGGTGTTTGTTATAGGTACTACCCCCTTCAAGATATTCGATGCACAATCACATATACATTGTATCAAATCATCACTGGCTGTCTTCATCATAGTCTTGGTTTCATCTCGATCCGCATCAAATAGGATTTGCAGTGTATTTGAATTTCTCTCTGATCTTGTAGTGTTGCTCGATTTTTTCCGTTTGTCGGTTTGGGCAAACTTCTTCTTTGTGCCTCTTCACAGTACTCGCAGTTATGAATCGCCATGCCTTCGATCTTTCGTGGTCGTAGAACAAATGAGCATTTAATGTTGATACATCCCTTTTATACCCTTTTCAGAGCTAGGACTGGATTGATAAGCGCCGATAGAAAGCAACTCTTTCGTAATATACTTCTTTTTATATCTGGAGAAATTCCATCATCTGTTAGCAGATTCAATACATGTTCGTATTTTCACAAGTCATCAAATTCAGTGGTATCTTATCTTCGAGGATGTTGGTAGCACATTTGCATAAACAGGTAATCAAATCTTCCCCAGCAGCGCGTAGAACGGCATTGATTTCCTCCTTGTCAGCATCCCGTACATACCCCTACCCTATAAGAAGGTTTTAGGTCTCATAGCAACCACGTGCTACCATAGAAACAAAGATGGCGGCCTCCAGTATACAAAATGGACGACGGAAACGCGTATCACCCTAACAACACGCGCTGCGCATGCTCACTGACACCACGTATCTATGTGACTATGGAGATGCCGTCACAAGATGGCCGCTCACGCGGGTTACCATGACAACACAACATGGCACCACTTGGTCACATGACATGGCGTCACTTCCGGGGTCCTCCACCGGGGTCCCCCAAATATTGTCCCAAACGTGCGAGACATACTACTCCCATATCTATGGGGGCTGACATAACACCATCCGACTTCAAAAGGGCATCAGCATCTACGTCGTTTTTTGGTACCGCATCTCCACCATGCGTAGGCTGTGGGAGGTTTAGTAATTTGTTGTAATTCATGTTTATAACACCCTCCATAACGCTACTACCTTTTTGTCACTCTCTCCCTAAGCTTCCCATCCATATATTTCTTATTTGTCGCGTCTTCATGATCGACAGGAAGAGCTAATCCAATTCAGCTTCATACTCTCTAAATCAACTGAGCCATCGACCTCTTTTTGTACACATTTAAATAGTTATGTCTTGGTAGCATATTCATCCAAGTCAAGTTTTTCATGAGTTTCCCACTCTTGTGGTATATAAACACAAATACATTCTTTGTACATATATTATTAATCCTGGTTAACTTTGGACAACTCCTCTTTGTAGAATGAACCCTGCACAACACCCCCATTAGCATCCACTATCATGTAAGTTGGTGGGACTTTTGGAAGCACTTGACTGGTAGTAAAGACCTCATCCGTATAGTTTGCCGTATAACCCCTCTTGAACTTGCCTCTCATGTTAAGATTCTTACTTGGTCCTTAACTTTCAACAACCCTCGAATTATTGGAGGCAAATATCCGTATAGATTTTCCCAAACGACTTCCTCATTTTTTTTTATTGGCTTCTATAGGTGTCATCAACCTCTCAACACTCTGAGCTTTGGTTTCATTTTCTGTAGCAAAACAATGGATGCCAACTTTGTTGATCAGGTTTTGGGTCTCTTATTAATAAACTTTGTCTGTCTGCAACCTTGTGGGATTTCGTTGTTTGAATATTTTGTGGACTGCTTGAAAAATCTCTTTCCCTGTGTTATTTTAGATAGGGAGTCCCCATGTATACTTGCTAAATACGCCTATAACTGTCAGAATGTAGTTGGTGTTCTTGTTAACGGTCGAAAGACTCCTCACATCAACTAAGTCAGCCTTCCACTGTGCACCAGTGCCTCTTACCATCACTCTTCTAGTGGGATGCTTGCCCTTGTACGGCTTGTGTTTGGTATAAGTCTGTTGTTCTTGCAACCAGGACATCCCCAGGTTTTATACCGGTTCTTCGGGAAAGCCCAGCTACTGAAGAAAAATCCTTGCGTTGGGTCATAATAAATGTTTTTAAGCTTGATTCTGTCTGTTCTTTTCAGACCCTGTCCCAGTTGAATCTTCTTCCCAAAGAATTTATAAACAGCAGCAGCATAGGGATTATAGACTTATTACTCGCTGCTATCCTTCTCTTTTGCGCCCTCTCCAGCTCTCTAGACTGGTTGAGCGTCTTCTAGTCAATATCCTTGAAAGGCATAGTTATGTTTTACTATATGCTTCGACAGAAATTCCCTGTATGTTTTTTACCCACTATGTAGTTTTACACATGAAAGCAAGATATGTTTTGCTTTTAGCTCTCCCCCTATTTTTATGTATAATCTTATCCACAATGTAGTTTTACACAGGAACTCCTATACTTAGCCTCGGAGTGCATGGGGTCAATAACTAGAACAGATTGATCAGTAGTGGCTTCTCGAAACACTTCCTTAAAGGTCTCAAAGTCCATCTCCCTCGCTAGAACTTGATGAATCCGCTGCAAATCTTTTGTGCTCCCTGTGAATATGAAGAGATTACAGTTCCTTCTGGTGAGTTTCGGTGCCTGGAAATAGTCCTGACTGATGAAGACAAGAGAGCAATTTTTCTTTCTCATTTTAGTAAAATAAGCAGAGATTTTCTTCAAGCTCTTGGTATCCTCATCGAACATGTCATCAAACACTATTAAATGTTGAGAGGCACTGCCAATCTTCTCGGCAGACATCACATCAGGAAGGTCATCCAAATCACAACTATATTTCATTAGAATGAGTACACCAAGCCTTTCTTCAACGGCTCGTAGCTTAGGCACTAGCACCTCATCATACAAATGATCACAACCTATCAATTTAACGAACAAGTAGAATTTTTGAAAGCAGTTCAATTTGTCAATCAGATTGAGCAGAGCATTGTTATTACCATCCCCCTGAAGCTCAACTGATGAGACACCGAAAGGGGTGCTCGATCAGATACTTGTCATTGTTAGGGTTATTATAAGAGACCCCACTCCCCTGAACTTGATTATAAAAAATCGTTAGTGCAGACAACCTTCAGCTTGTTGTATGCATCATTACTCAGTTTAAATGGGATGTATATGAATGAATTGATATAGCTCAGATCTTCGCAGCAATCAACCACGTCTTTCAAGATAATAATAATGTAATATATCTTTATTCTGCAGTATACTAGTACATTAACAACATAACATTACAATCTTTAAGAACATAACCTAGTACACAGCATGGAAATAGCATAGCCTAAAAGGCTGTCTTCCTGCCATTCCCACAAATATATATATATATAGATACCAGAGAGTTTTGATGGCTGATACAATCGGGACAGGCTGGGTTGTCGCACTTGAAGTTTGGGCTGGAATAAATACTTAAAATTTTATACGTTAATGATTTTTTGAACTTGGGTCTACTATATTGCTGAGTTAGAGGGTTTATACTATTCCAAATTCTTGGGAAGGAGTGGAACGGCAATTCTGCAGAAAATTAAGTTCTTGGTTTGTGTGTTTCTATTTTACCAGTCTGCCTTGTATTCATCCCCGAAGGGTTTCTGTAGATCTGAAAGGTGTTGTCGAATGACGTAGGAAGTTTTTTGTTTATCCAGTCATGCATAAAGAGGGAGACGTGAAGGCTGTAGAGATCTTTAAATTTCAGAATGCCACAATCTCTGAAAAGAGGGTATGTGTGCGAGTTATATGCCTTCCGAGTTATGATTCGGACGGCTCTTTTTTGCAGCTTGAAAATTCTGTTGGTGTAGGTCGAATGACCCCAAACCTGAATACCATATATGAGATGGCAGTGGATCAATGAAAAGTACAAAGTTTTCATTGCCTTTGCGGGGAGAAATTTCTTTGCCCTATTTAGGGCAAAAATTGCACTTGCCATTCTTGAACATACTGCAGAAACATGGTGTTTAAATTTCATATTTTCATCTATACACACACCGAGGAACTTTAGAGCGGCCTGATCTTGTTCGTTCCCAACGGCCTCAATATTTGTATTATTCAGAGATAATTCAACGTTGTTGACCCTATATAAATCATTTTGTGGGCGAAGAAGCATATATTTAGTTTTAGTGGGGTTGAGGGCTAATTTGTTGGCAGAACACCAGTGATTTATTTTGTCTAATTCGGAATTTACACTGTCTGTAAGTATGTCAAGGTTGTTGCCTGATCTATATGCCGTTGCATCATCGGCAAAGGAAAGTAGATTCAGCACAGTGGAGTTGCTAATATCGTTAATGTGCAGCAAAAATAGAATAGGACCAAGGATAGACCCTTGAGGTACACCGGTGTTTATGGTTAAAGTGAAGTCCAGGACAGGCGGACTCTGTTTCCTGGCATAGGGGTACCTTCGATAACAGGACCCTGAAACGGCTGGAATCGCCAGACAGGGAATTCCACGATTGATTTAGCTTAAGGTTGATAGGCGGCTTCAGTGCCAAATTCGTTGAGAAGGAAAACCCAGGTGGAACGTTAAAGTTTAGATTGTCGAGTAGCAGGTATCAGCCTGCAATAGTCGGAAGTGTAGGTTAATTGTATTGTGCGTACTAACCTTTTGAAGCGTCATACTGATTGCGTTCTGAGTAGTTTGTTTTGCTGTCGAAGCATCGTAATACCGACTGGAGATCGGTGTGAGTGACAATTTCGCCCTAGCTCAAAAAGGGGCATTTGTGAATCGTGAATTCAACCAGGAACAGTGAATATTTCAATAGGACATTGACGGAGGACTTTCAAAAGGCACATAAGGTATGAGTAGACAATATCTGACCCAAATCAGAAGTACGGTGGCTTTATAGATGACGAACATTGCTGGTCGGAACCCTCCGACAGCCAGAGGTACAGTTACGCGCAGACGTTGACATTTGAGCCTAAGCGGGTGAAGCTCTTATGGCGAGCTCACAGTAATAACATTTCAGATTTGTGAAGCTCTTATGGCGAGCTCACGGTAGTAACATTTCCAGTGTGTAGACTATAGTGCCAGTACAGGGCTATAGAATGACTATATGATCGTTTAGAATTATTTAACCGTAGCAACCAAATTTCTGTGAAAAGAATCGACTTGTTGATTGTTGAAATATTGAAACGGCTTTATTTTTATGTGTAAATAAAAGAATCGTTGTTACTTTAAATCATTCTTTCTATTACTAGCGGGGGAGGAATTCGCTAGAATTGTGCACTTGGTGATACCTTCCTGAAATTTGGCATGATGTAAGGGTAGGCATCAGAGATTTCAAAATCGATCGGCTACAAGTTGGCACCATCCTCTAGCCACCACTAGCAGCGAAATCCAAAATGGCCGCCAAGCGGATCGAAAAAAAGCTATTTTCGCCGATCGCACAACTGAAGCTCCAAACCTAACACCATACATGTGCTGTAATTGATGTGAATGATGGAGTGAAGCCCTTGGAACAAGTTGGGGGAAGATTAATGGATAATGGGATCAGAATTTCCGTCGATGTGTGCGTCTGTGTGTCTGACTGTCAGTATGATCGTCCGTCCGTAGATAAATTAGTGTTGAATGTTTCTCGGGAATGCAATGGTCAAATGAACATGGTATGAGAGATTCCTGTCAACACATGAACAAGGGTACTCGATAGTATGCAGCAGTGGGGATACTTGGACATTTGATAATCCAATTAAAGTGACAGTCTATTCTCAACTTCCGGCATTTTCGATAGATTTATTTTCTAAGAAAATAAAACTATCAAATTTCTAGAGGAGTTCTGGTTCAATCTCAACACCATAGCGACACGTCTGCCAGCAAGGGCAGTGCTGGAATGAACTCGGGATGCATTAGTTCCCGTTGTTAATTATACAATGTTATCTTGCCAGTATAGAACATTGGCAAAATGGGACTAGAAGGGGTGAGTGTATGTTTGCAGTCATTCGAGGTACAGGAATATTTTTTGACTACAAGTAGTATTCTTCATTTTCGGCCAGTTAAGATGTGGTGTGTTCCAAGTCAGGATTAATGTTGCCGACACTTAATGCCCATCCCTCATGGTATGCTACTTTACCAGGGATATAGAGATATAGCCACCACTGGGAGCCAAAACATGACCTTTGATGTCGATGAGTGGTCGAAATGTTTTAGCGAATAACTTATCGAAATATGATCCGGTATGGCAATTTGATACCTTACGTTAGATTTATTAGATCAACTCAGGTATGGATTCATTGAGACATGAGTGCGCTACAAGATGAAGGATTTCCAAGTTGATTTGCTATGGAGTAGGAACTGACTAGTCACATGTGGCCTATGGCCAGAGAAAGACAAGGATACCATAGATGAACACACGGGTGAACGAAGGTATCAACTGTTGTACAGAGGCAAAATAGTTGGGGATATTGTATCATGCTATGCATGAATTAACACCGTCTTGTGCAGTAAATAACAGACTATTTTCCGAAATCTAAAACTGTATTCCTATACCCCGGACAATGTAGCAAGCCACATGGGATGAACATTTGTTAGCAAAATCAACTCAACTAGAAACATGACATGTGTTAACTGGCCGAAAATGGAAAAAAAAATACCAGAATAGGAGATGACTGGTCCTAACATGACAGTATACTACTCAATATTGTTACAACAGCCACCTTCACACTTACACAAAGGTGTGCACCTTAATCCAGCTTTCAAGCATTTGCAATTGCCCTTGCAGGCCTTGGCACAACTACAGTGGAGCATCAGTGCACATGCAGCACTTGCGTCTCCTAGGTGAGTCCAAAATGGGACCAGAATATTGAGACGTGGATTCCACTCCCATCCGTACTGTGATGGGTCTGGCACACATAAGTGTTTCTGCAGAGCACGATGCCAAATGAAAGATGACACAAGAATTACCCTTTTTACATGTTGATACAGAGCTGCTTTGGTGGGCGGGATGTTTTCCATAGACTTAAGGCCATGTGTGAACATATGCCGTCTCGCATCATTGACACGTGTACTGACACAACTGTTACTGTACATCTGTATGGTGAGTTTTTCGATATGCTGCATATGAGGGGAATCCTCTGAAAAGACTTGCGGATTCTCAGTCAATTCTATCATCATTTCAGTTGATGCGGGAAAATTCATCCATGCATTCCATCCTGTCTTCTTCCCAATGCCGAGCATGCTGGATGTTACATCACAACCTGTGAAGGCGTGGAAGAAAGTCAGGGCCTTACAGTAATCAGGTCCAAGTTGTGAAGCTATCTCATGAATTGGCATATCTTTATATGCCTTTCCAATTCCAAACCCAATCCACAGCTCACTGAGTCCAAGGTCACGGAATGTTGCGAAATGGTGCAAAGACAGAATGACGACATCAGAATCAACCGTGCGAAGAAAAGCTATTTTGTGACCTTGTGAGACTGCATGGTTGAGATGAAGCATCATGCGCGTGTCTGCTTCCTCGTGGTTCGATGGAGATATGTCACATAAGCTAACATCCTTATTGCATAGTACATATTCTCCTGATGTCGTTAACAACTGGTACTCGGATGTTGATGTTAATTTCAGCAGTTCAGCAGACAGGAACTTGAAAAATTCGTCTTTATTCTCACTAACTTTCAAGAATGCCTGCCAATTCTTCCCTTTAGGTAAAGGGACGTTCTCGGACACCCGTATCAACCTAACTGCTGTCTCACCGAGGCGTTTTGCTCGCGTCTGATTCTTCAAACTGCCTTCGGGGTAACAGTCATAGATCGCATCAACCCTTGTGGTGTTCGTGTTAATCAGAGATTCGATGTATGGCAATAATTGCAATCGAGCATATTCTCCAAACAGATCCGCTTTCTGTGGTTTGATTACATGGACTACAGCAGGCATATCCAAGATGACAACTGAAGCTTGTCTAGCTGCTGAATTCTTCCCTTGTGCAGGAATAGCTGGTAAACAATTGAGAATTTGAGATTTTGTCCCACTCCGTAGCTTACCTCTATCGGATAATGCTGGCGGATCACGTGCATTCTCGTGCATGAAAAACTCATCCATGTTTGAATCAGGCCGGGCTTGCAGTGAAACGAACATCTGGGTAACTATTGCGGCAGTTGCTTTACTTGACATGAGTTTGTCTCGGCCTTTGTCCAGGTTGGCTGGGGGTGGGTTAAGGAAGGTATATATATTTGCCTTGGGAATAACATCATTCAGGGGTACGGTGCATTCCACAAGCCTTTCCTTCAAGAAAGTGGAATATAAATGCTTGCCCCTTTCGGGTAATGACCGTAAACTCTTACTAACTTCGGGGTCCATATATTCACCAGTATCTAATGTCACCAGCTGACCACTAGTTTCATCATAAGGGTTGATAATGAGTCCCTGATTCACCAGATCGAGGAGAGATTTCAATTGATTCAGAAATTTTTTCTGCTCTGATACCGAACTTTCCGGGTGTTCCGTGTTATCTGATGATGTTGTGTGGAAACTTGCATATTCATACTCATCTATAACACGCAGAACTTCTGACCTTGAAAGCTCAATAACGACTTTCTCTTCAGCCTGGCCATAGAGACCTTTTGGACCACTGTCTTCTTTGAGTAGTTGGATACTATGTTCTTGGCTCTGATCTAAACCCATCATACTGAACTTCCTCTCACTACGCTGGACCACAAAATGGCCTTCCATGAATTTGTTGTGGATTGAAGGATGCCGCCTGGGTAGCTGAGACATGTCTCTCAGAAATACGGGGACCCACCGACAATAATTTGTATGTCCTAGGGCAAAAAAGTAACTGCACAACTCATCGATAGAACACAGTGTACCAGGCCAGTTACCGATTCGTTGGTTCCGAACGAATTGACAGCTTGTCAAGAGAAAGTTCCGAACGATTTCACCCCAATAGCGCGCAGTTGGAGATTGTGAAAGAATCCTCTGTTCCCACATTTCAAATGACTCATGGGGCCCAGTCTGCTGACAGTAAATCTCATAAGCATTCTTTCTGAGGATCTCAAGCCAAGCTAGAGTGAGAAGATATGCCTGTCGCGTCCTCTTGACATGTTTCCCACCAAGTAGGGATGATGCTACACCGGGTGTGAATATCTTTGCGAGGTGAAACATTCGCTCCCAACCAGAACCACCCATAAGCTTACCACCAGCTTCTTGGGTGCACATTTCAAGATGCAGGAATCCAATCATACACACCATTCGATCCTCACCTGTCTCCTCTGGGAACAGCCATTGACATTTTTTCTGCCTGGCATACAACGGACAGTCACCTTCAATGACAGGTATCTGGCCGGGGTTTACGAAAGCAGTAGCTTCCCTGACCACATACATAGCATGCTTCTGCATACTGAGTGAGTCCGCTTTCTGCTCACTGAAAACAGCGAATACCCCAATAACTGCACGAGGTTTGACATTGTCTTGATCTTCATGTTTTGAAAAGAAGCCTGAAAAGGTCACAGGGACTTCATCAAGCTGCCAGCTGCCATCAACCTTCCCTTTATTGCTGATCTGTGACACATGAGACAACCAGTCATTCTCTCCCACGTTCAAATCTGCATATTCATTGGGCCGTACATTACATTCATCTGGAGATTCAAGCCTGATGTCCCCACCAAAGTCTTCAACGAAAGGAACAAATGCATAGTCGTCTGGGAGTTCAATTTGTGTGTCTTCTGGAACATCTAAACTCAGTGGTGGGGGATCAGTACCCACATTGTCCCTGCTCAGTTGACCAATGAGTGTGATGGACGTACCATGCATATCAGATCTACCAGATACATCAATGTTATCAGTGGTTCCTATCGAGAAAACATTACGTTTGCAGTTAGCTGGGACTACAACACCTTCGTTCTTGAACCGCAGTGAAACAGCTCTCGCGAAACTCCTGCGAACATCCATTACGCGATCATAAGAGACAGAGAGTCCCATTTGATGAAAATCTCTGATAAGATTTTTCATACGATCATGGGCATGCAACTTCAAACCCACATAAAGAGGCATTGGAGTTTCTCTGTCACGTCTCTGGTGAACATTTTGTGCATGTTCGGAGCGTTTCGCTGAATTGCTGATCAACATCTGTGAAATAGTACAAGCCACTCGAGTCTTGGCATTAACAGTCTCATCATCGCCTAAGTTCTGTATACTACATGTGCCCTCAAGTAGAACTCTAAGAAGAGTCAGGAGTGAGTTGGGTACAGGCTCGCTCAAGCAATAAGATGAAAATGATCCCGTGAAAGGAGCTTGAGATATGAGTATGTGTTTACGCAGAAGAAGACCCACATCAACTATCTTTTTTGCCTCTTCCTCAGACACTATACGAGTTAAAGATTCGGACAACAAGGAGCCAACTCGAAACCTACTTGAAATAAACACATCTCTACCCTGTGTGAAGGCGTCCCAGCCATCGCCCAATTTCTGCAACAAATGTTCTTTGAATCGAGTGGAATGTATTTCTTCACTAAGCCAATCAGAACCGACTTGCTTCAACCTCCGACTGTACAGATTCTTGAGATCGACAAGCTTCATCGCGGAATCGTTGTGTTCAACAAATGTTATGAGCTCTGCCATAACGAGAGGGTCATAGGGCAGGCCTGACGCGGAATGTTCGGCGTTCTTCGACTTTTTAGATTTAGCCGCTCGTGCTTCATTGGCAAGCTTACAATAACAGGTTTTGTGATAGTAAAGATCACTAGCAGCGGAATCAAATGCTGCATTGACCCGAGACAAAACAACCCAGTTCTCGGCTTCCTTTGCCATAATTTTGAGTTTATTGTTATCAGACATTGATCTGCAAATAGGCTCACTGCTGTCACCTTCGCGTTTGTGACAATAAACACACTGGGGCAGTTTCCTGTCACAGCCAGATTCAAAACTTGTCCGTGTTCTTTTAGGACTCAGCGTGGAGCAGGATGCCACTGCCTCATTTCGCTCTCGCTTGTGTAGCACGCGCTGTACGATGTGAGTCCGAATACTGTCACGGCATGTCTTATGATATATTGCCTTATTCGTCAACAGTGACATCGACATACACTCATCACTCTCTCTCATCAAACAATCAATGGTCAAATTATATGGAAGCTCAACGCCATTATCTAGGAAGCGCGTTATGTCTTCCTCAATAGCTTTATAGGCGTCATGAAAACGAGATTCTCTATACGGACGCATCAATTTCTTGGAACTGTCTTGCTGGCAAAAGCAACAACGTTCCCAGTCAGTACTAGTCCGTACACGAAGAGGATTCTCACTCATTCTGTGAATGATTTTTGTGAACAATCGCGTTCTCGAATTAATTTCGACAGACAAATCAGAATTGCTTGCGGAATTACGCCAAACAAGAGATTGTATGGCAAAGAGACTGCTTCATAAAGAGCGTTGTTTCTCCGGGATCAGCGTCATTCAGGTTTGCCTGAATGACGCTGATCCCGGAGAAACAACGCTCTTTTCAAGTTCCAAGAAATTGATGCGTCCGTATAGAGAATCTCGTTTTATTCTACATCATCTCCCACGTCTGTTTCCAACACGTGCGTGGATCAGAGTTCACTTTCGCGCCCTTACAATCGGATGTATAGTCGGTAGACCGTCGAAAAGGAGGTTCCCTTCAGCCGCTGGCGGCCATTTTGGATTGTGCCGCTACTGGTCGCCACCGGTCGGTGTCAACTTGTAGCCGATCGTTTTTGAGAACCTCATAGCCTACACTAACAGTGTGCCAAATTTCAAGAAGGTATCACCAAGTGCACAATTCACCTGTATGTGACGAATTCCTCCCCCGCTATACGCAGCCTGAAGTGATTAGGAATCACACCTAACGGAAATCGAACCTATTTCAGGCCAATTTGGCAGAGAAGGAATCACGACGTCGGTCTAACTCAGCTCCCTGCGCCGAGTTCGCGACACTTGGATTCCGACCCTCCACGTTGGTCTAATTTTCCAGCAACTTCATCAGCGGGACTAAATAACTCCACGCCAGCCCAGGCCTTACGGGGCCTCAGGTGTCCATGACAGACACCAAGTGTGTGTCTAATGCTCTGCTCTTCAAGGTATACATACTTTTTACCCTAAACTGTCAGGTGGACAGACGCTCATCTGTCCATCTGTCAAAACGATGGGAGATGACGTATATCGAGGCAGAATGTATACATGTCATCTCGCGCGTGACTTAATGGTGATTTCATTCGTTGAGAGAACCGATTCGTTCCTGCCAGTCATTGCTGTACTAATGATCTGGTGACGACACGACAGACATTTCTATCTTTTAGAATCTCGTTTCTCAATTGGCCGTGACGATATCCTGCCACCAACCGATTACGTCTCGTAAGACACGCGACTACTGTATAAATAAAATGAGATTAGACATTATCTAACATACCGTTTCTCCCCTGGGTTCCTGCCCTGAAGCTGGATTTACACCACGTGTGTTTTTTCCATGTCCAGCTTCACAGAGAAGTGCAATTCACGTAGGGTTTTCGCCTTGATGCGGAATATCTTTTAAACTTACACTATCTTTATATATGAGGCCCCTTGCCCCCTATATTTAGGCTGGCTTTTCCCTGACAACTCCCTTCCCGAGAGAAACACCCTGTGTATCTCTTAAAACACAAGGGGCAAAGCCACGCACGCTCGCCTCTCACACCTTTTTACAATCTACCCATCATGTTCAAGACTACAAAACTGCACCCTAGTGGCCGTGGGGCTCATGACCGGGCTCATGCGTCGGCCATGTCGATTCCCACGACACACACGCCACCACATGCTCCCGTCTAGGGTTTACATATGGAGAGTAGCCTTATCCTTAGATTTGCACCACTCTCTCTCTCTCTCTAATACTATATATTTACACCCAAACATACACATTTTTATACACATTCGCCCAATTTGCAAACAGTTTACTTGGCACTCACTCCGACGAGTAACACTGTCCGCGCCTTTGCGTCAGATGGGTTAATTCCAACGGAGTGTAACTTCACCTCCCATTCCCCTATGTCTTGTGAAGGGGAAAACGACCCCTGCATTATGTTGAGCCTCACCCTCACAAACCTCAACCAGGGGATTAAGATTGTGCCTCACGCACTCACACATTCAACACACAGATTTCCCGACCGCGCCTTTGCGACAGACGGGGTTAGTGTGCCTCACATTCACAACAAACTCTCGTCAATAAAAACAAGCGCGGTTTCCCCGGGCCTTAACACTGGGTTTGTGCATCCCACACTTACAAAACTCGACACACAGGCTCCCCGTTCACGCACACTCGCGACGGACGGGGCAGTGTATCTCACATTCGCACTCACAACCAACTCTAGTCAGCAGCCAGAGCAATAATAATACAAATATAAAAAAGTTTCTTCCAGGCCTTAACACCGGGTTTACGAAACTCATCACCTTATCCACAAAAATATTTGCGACTGGAGCCCCCGTCGCAGACACCAGGCCCACAGCCACTCAACTATTGCTTCTTTATAACCACCGGCCATTGGTAGGGGCCCTGCTCCCAGTATCCCCTTGGGTAACCCTTGACACACCCCTACTTCTCGCCCCGTTATTTCTACGGGTATTCCACCAGGGTCCCCATACCCTGCCATTGTCGCATTCCCAATAGCTTCCCTTGGCGCTATATCCCCCAGGCTCACTCGTCCCGGCGATTACCTTCGTTCGAACGACACTGGCCGTCCTTGGCCCTCGTGCCGTCGACCCCCAGGTCCATTGCGACGACTTCTTGCGCACCTCGGGCGCTGTGCGCCCCCGGCACTCACTGCGTGGTCTCCGCCACCTAGGATGATTCTCCTTTGATTTGTGGACCCTTTCCTGGGCCCCCTGGGCGCCCATCTTAGCGGTCCCATCCACTTTAAAACCCTCAACTTGTGTTGACCCGTGCCCTCTCAATTCTGGGGACGTTTGCCCAGCCATTTGCGTGGGTCTGGCCTCCCCTCTCCACACGAGTGACACCGACTTCTTGGGGCGCTCAACTCCCCCACATAAATTTGCTTGAGGGTCTTTCCACAATGACCCCATTGGGTTCCCTCGCTGTTTGGCGTTTAGCCTGGACCGCCTGTGGCCCCTTCTCCCTAATCGGACAGGAGTCGTCCCTCCTGAAACTTTCCGACATTTCGTCGTGTAGGGGCCATCCCCAGGACCATCGGATTGGTTCTCCCTGGGAACCTTCCCTTCCTTACACGGTACGTTATCGAGTACAACCGCTGGGGACCCTTGCCTACCGGCTTGAACTTCCTTTGCCTTAGCTGGGCTCCCACTCGGCCCCCCTATCCCTGGACCACAACTTATCAGGGTTTGCCCTTACCCCTGGGATATTACCTATGACCAGGTCATAGACAGGCGATGCAATGCACATGGCTTCCACTTCGCCACAATAAAATGGGGTATCCACAGTTATCCTCGCGATGGGGAACCTTCTAACGGTCCCATCTATCAAAATACACAAAGGGTCACGACCCAACAATTGCTTGTCGTCAACGAGTTGCCTTCTAATCGCTGCAGAGGAGCACCCAGAACCCGGAGCAGACGGATCTCCCTTTGTCCCACATATCCTGGGTACACTGTTATATTAACCTTCTCCTGCGAAGTTGTGAGCCTCTCACACATGGCACTTATTATCGGGACAACCTCCCCGCCTTCCAGCCTTAATTCTCCCTTTTGTATACATTCCCGGAGGGGACTGTGTTCTGGACCGATAGTTTGACAGAACGCTGCCGTCTGTCTACTTTGCCCTGGATCTACGCGGTCACCTTGCTTCCAAGCCCTTGGTGCTGCGTCCCCGGCCCCCTGCTGAGGTGGTCTAATGTTCCCAGTGGTCCTAACCTGCTTCTGCCAGCAGTCCCTGGCAATATGACCCCGCTTGTTGCAGATAAAACAAGTGGTGTCCTTGGGAGTGCTCTCCTTCCGGCTGGCCTGCGACGCAGGCGGATTGGGGTGGTGTTGCCTTACGGGTGCCATTGCCAACCCGTTTGCCCCACCCCTAGCCGATTTGGGTGCGTTTACACTCCCACCGTGGGCCTCGATGTAGCGTTCTGCCACAGTTGCCATCTCATCGTAGGTGGGCGGACCCCTTTCCTTGATGAACAGGCCCAACTCATTGGAGCATGTAGTTAAAAACTGCTCCCGGAGAAACAGATCTCGCAGGACTCCATATGACTCATTCACTTCTGCGAGATCAGTCCAGCGGTCAAAGTACCGCCTAGCTCGGGCAAAATACTGAGGTACAGTTTCTCCCTTCTCCTGCTTAATTTCTTGGAACTTGGTCCGGAATCCTTCTTCAGTGAGCCGGTATCTCCGAAGGATGGCATTCTTCAGCTCACTATAGTCGTTAAGAAGTGCAGGAGGCATACTGGTATAAGCCTCGAGGGCTTTACCTGACAACAAAGGGCTCAAGCACATAGCCTATGTGTCTTCTGGCCACATTTGACTGGAGGCAAAACGCTCGAACCTCTCAAAGTACGAGTCCAAGTCATCTGTGTTTTCATTAAAATGAGCGAGATGGGGGCGTGGGGCATGAATTGCTACCCCTGCACTCCCATCCCCTGAGCGCCGACTTTCATTATCCACATCGGCCCTTGCTCTGAGGAGCTCTAATCCTCTCTCGTGCCTCTGTTGTTCGAGCTCTCGTTCTGCCTCCCTTGCCTCCCTTGCTAATTGGGCTCCCCTCTCTCTCGCCTCATTTGCTAATTGAATCTCTCTCGCTTTCGCCTCTCTTGCGTCTTTCTCACGCTCTCGTTCTAATTGGGCTTCTTTCTCCCTTGCGTCATTACGTAAGGCAATCTCCTTGGCCTCACGTTTCTGCTCCTCTTTAATGAACTTCTGAAGTTCGGCCCCCTCAAGGCCCATTTCCTTGCCTAATGATACCAGTTGGGCGAGGGTGTAACAACATTCATTTTGATTTTTTCTTTCTATCTTCAACACTCGTCAGAAAGAATGAAGAAAGAAAAGAAAGAAAGAAAAAAAATATGGCAATTAATCCTAATTTACCTGTGTAATTTAACGCAATTAAACGCCCCAAATATTCTGAAACCTACCACAGTTATAGTGGCTACTAAGTATCCTCTTGGGGACTACTGTATTGCGATATTAAACCCTTGAACGGCATCAGCTGACCGAATGCGTCAAAACATAAACAGAACCGCCGTTAAAATAAAACAAAATTTCCATATAGCCATTTTTTACCTTTTAGAAATATCCTGGTAGCCTCGCCAATCAATGTCAGGACACCTGAGGCCCCGTAAGGCCTGGGCTGACGTGGGGTTATTTAGTCCCGCTGATGAAATTGCGGGAAAATTAGACCGACGTGGAGAGTCGGAATCCTGGTGCCGCGAACTCGGCGCTGGGAGCTGAGTTCGACCGGCGCTGTGATTTCTCCTCTGACAAATTGGCCTAAGATAAGATAGGTTCGATTTCCGTTAGGTGTGATTCCTAATCACTTCAGGCTGCGTAATGGAAAGAATGATTTAAAGTAACAACGATTCTTTTATTTACACATAAAAATAAAGCCGTTTCAATATTTCAGCAATCAACAATTCCATTCTTTTCACAGAAAATGGGTTGCTAGGGTTAAATAATTCCCAACAATTATATAGTCATTCTATAGCCCTGTACTGGCACTATTGTCTACACACTGGAAATGTTACTACCGTGAGCTCGCCATAAGAGCTTCACAAATCTGAAATTATGTTACGGAGAGCTCGCCATAAGAGCTTCACAAATCTGAAATGTTATTACCGTGAGCTCTCCATAAGAGCTTCACCCGCTTAGGCTCAAATGTCAACGTCTGCGCGTAACTGTACCTCTGGCTGTCGGAGGGTTCCGACCAGCAATGTTCGTCATCTATAAAGCCACCGTACTTCTGATTTGGGTCAGATATTGTCTACTCATACCTTATGTGCCTTTTGAAAGTCCTCCGTGAAAGTCCTATTGAAATGTTCACTGTTCCTTGTTGAATTCACGATTCACAAATGCCCCTTTTTGTGCTAGGGCGAAATTGTCACTCACACCGATCTCCAGTCGGTATTACGATGCTTCGACAGCAAAACAAACTACTCCCAACGTAATCAGTCTGACGCTTTCAAGGGTTAATACGCACAATACAATTTACCTACACTTCTGACTATTGCAGGCTGATACCTGCTACTCGACAATCTAAACTTTAACGTTTCACCTTGGGTTTTCCTTCTCAACGAATTTGGCACTGTAGCCGCCTATCAACCTTAAGCTAAATCAATCGTGGAATGCCCTGTCTGGCGATTCCAGCCGTTTCAGGGTCCTGTGATCAAAGGTACCCCTATGCCAGGAAACAGAGTCCGCCTGCCCTGGATTTTACCAACGTGTGTGTGACCCCAAGTGTGTGTCTAATGCTCTGCTCTTCAAGGTATATATACTTTTTACCCTAAACTGTCAGGTGGACAGACGCTCATCTGTCCATCTGCCAAAACGGTGGGAGATGACGTATATCGAGGCAGAATCAATACAAGTCATCTCGCGCGTGACTTAACGGTGATTTCACTTGTCGAGAGAACCGATTCGTTCCTGCCAGTCATTGCTGTACTAATGATCAGGTGACGACACGACAGACATTTCTATCTTTTAGAATCTCGTTTCTCAATTGGCCGTGACGATATCCTGCCACCAACCGATTACGTCTCGTAAGACTCGCCACTACTGTATAAATTAAATGAGATTAGACCTTATCTAACATACCGTTTCTCCCTGGGTCCCTGCCCCGAAGCTGGATTTACACCACGTGTGTTTTTTCCATTTCCAGCTTCGCAGAGAGGTGCAATTCACGTAGGGTTTTCGCCTTGATGCGGAATATCCTTTAAACTTACACTATCTTTATATATGAGGCCCCTTGCCCCTATATTTAGGCTGGCTTTGCCCTGACAACATATATGCTGACTAAATACACTTGTAATGCACATAGGCCAGCGTGTGCACCCCATCGTCCAGTATGTATCGTCAGCTCAGGCTGGTCTTTCGTATGAATGAAACTGATGCTGTTGGGATCTAATAGTTTTCATCTTGTGGTGGAGCTGCTGCTGCTGTTGGAATAATGTTGCTTGTAGTTCTCATGTGTGATACACCTTTTGATAACACCTTTCGTCACACCCTTGGCTTTCTTATCACCGCGTCCATCAGCCATAGTGTAGCTATACATCTTAGACCTCAGTCCCAGATGCTCAGTGATTAGTACGCCTCCAACCTCATCTTTCATTTTGCCTATGACCTTCTTGTTGGTGGAGTCATAGAATGGAGTAGATGGCGAGTGTATCCGGTGTTGTCAAAGAGATGCGTATCCTTCCACAGGTCAGCATAGACATCTGTTTGTATCTCATATGTCAGCCTGTTTGTGTCTCGTGTCAATGAATACTAGGTTGGCTTTGTGCTCGTATTTCTTCTTGATGTAGTTGATTTGGAAGTGTCTTGCTCAGGTCTAGGATGCTCATTTCAACATAAGCTGGCTTATTCAGAAGGATACATGCCTTGTCCTTATGTACTACAAGATCCTCATTGATGATCTTTGGTGAGACGAAGGTAGGCTTGCTGACCTGATTTCCCAGCTTTCTTTCATTTACAACAGGTTTCACATCAACTCTCTTCTTGAAATTCTCCATGGTCTTTTCCAAACACACTGTTGTTCATTAACTCGAAGAAGTCTTTTTCAAAGTCATTTTTCGCGGCAGTTCTCTTTGCAGTGTTAAAGTTGATGTATTCCTTAAGCCGCGGAGACTGGTCAAACTCGCGAATTATGTGACCTCCTGTGAGCTTCAACCCCAAGGAGATATACAGCTGCAAGTTCCTGTAGTTGAGCACCTACTTCTTGATAGCCAGAGATGGTATCAGCTTGTAAACACCACCTACTTTAACTTTGCACTTCTTCTTGAGGGACATACAGTGAGGCGATAGCATATCCTGCTTCAAATCAATCTGTTCCAGTGCCAGGGGATTGTCATTGTGCAGATCACGAATCTCCACTGGATATTCAAGATCAACTTCAAATATGCAACCTCGCTCTGACTTTTGACTGTAGTTTTCTAAGTTGAAGCTGGCTGGGTCTGCCCACTCGAAATTGCAAGTGAGAAGGGACTGGCTCATTGCCCATCCATACAGGTTATTTGCTTCTAGGCACATTCTGTATTTCGAAGGCTGAGATGGGTCATAGTCTGATAAATACTTGTTGTTTGCTGTGGCATATCTGTTAGCAATGTAGGTTACACCATCTCTCATGCCTTTCTTAATGAATTAATACATATCAACATCAGTCATCAGATCCCATTCAATACCAGTCATCTTGAGTGCAGTATCCCAGGCAAGGCCAAGACTGGTGAAGTAGTGGGCGGGATCGAGCTTACAATACTGAAGGCAAGTTTTTCTAAAATTTTCAAACACATCTGCAAGGATAAACACATCAGTTTTGAGGTACATGTCATGATACTGACCCATGTTTTCAATGCCACACTTGCTCCAAACGTCAGCTGCCCTGATGTGGTCAGCATCTGAAATACCTTCATCATTCAGCTGACTGTAGAAAGCTTCTTTGTGTGGAAGTCTGGTCATCTCAAATTTCTCCCAACAGTCCATGAAATCATAGGGATAGACACCTTTCTTGGTACGCAGTTCATAATGGTTTGGACATTCCTTCTGCATAATAGGGAAGTCGGTCAGATTGGCAGAAAGTCTGTCTAAGGAAGAACTCATGAACTGGAAGCTGTCTATGAACACAAGATGCTGGCCCATCACGAATGCCATGTATTTTTCGCATTTCTCCTGAATCTGATTATTAGCGGTATGAACAATTTGGAATACTTCATGCTCATTTATAATGGGGACAGCCTTGTTGCTGAAATATGCAGATTTGTATGTGACCTCAGCAGCACCAGTTGGTTTGCAAAACAGTATTTTAATGGTGATCACGACAGCTGGTGAGATGGGGTTTCACATGTGACTGTTGAACTGTTGTTGAGTTGTTCAATCAAACTTGCACTATTCGTAATTGAAACTTTGTATGACTTGGCATAACCCTTCAGACCATGTTCTAATAGGATGGTATTGGGCTGTTGTGGAGGGAATAATATGTTCCTTCTTTGCTGGACTTCCTCTCCTCTCAACTTGGGCTTGGCCTTCCTATGTTTAAGTTTCCCAGCTGTCCTCCGGCGGATCTTAGCTCTGCGTCTTAGTCTTTCACTTTTTTATTAAGATTTCCCATCCCAACAGTCCGGGCCTTTGAGCTCTCTTACATTTCATTATGCAGATCGGATGTTTAATCTCAGCCAAGAGCAACTTGTTAGTTATTTTCTTCTCAAGCTGTTCAGCCTTGCTTTGCCTTTCCATGGCAGCCTTATATTTATGTTCATCTCTTTCCAATTGCTGTCTCTTTTCGCTTGCCGAAAGTCTCATTCCGATTCGAGCAGGCGTAGTGAGTCGCTATATAAATATATATATAATCCTATGAGATTCTATTTCTCCAAATGGACGACTTGTATTGGAATGGGAAAACCCCATTCTATATATAGGTGCAATCATCAATCGTCAATTTAAAGCGTATTTTATCTCGTTGGGCAATGCAAACATGGATTTCCTTGATATTCTTCAATTTCCCGCATTATGTATATATATATTGGGATTGCCTAATAACAGAATGTTTCTTTAAACAATAGTGTTTTGCACACATAGTTAATCATTGAAGTAAATTGAAACATTCTTTCTTTTGACCTCATTTTCTCACATACAGGTTTGTAAACAAGTGATAACCTCAGTTAACAAACCGCTCGAGAGTGAAATATATAATCGTTTATTGTGAAAGCTGTTTACTCGATCAGCAAAATGTATCAATTCCGAGGTGCAAAACATAATTGTTGGGCACATCTAGGCCAGTGACTATAGGTCGTCACAGTGTATGTAAAACAGTCCGAGGAGGTAAAGTGAACGGGATTTTTATATATCCTTACAGTATGTCGAAGCTGTGGTGCTTATGTGCCTTGTTTTTTGGCCAACCTAAACCCCTTTATTACTATTTATTTATTGGTGTTTAAGGTCACATACCCTTTATAGTGCAAATAGTTAGCGTTGGGTTGTTTGGCTAATTGCTTTATCACCCTGTCAAAAGCCCACACCTCAATTTTTTCACCAGTGGTTGCGTTTAATGTTAAACTCAGTGCATCGCCATGCTGGGTTTTTTTTTAGCTCTCTTTCCCCTTCGATCCTATAGACACCCTGTGGTACCTCAGCCTACATGATAGCTGGCTTTTTCTCCACTTTGTCGAAATCGGCATCAGCTGGAAACATTGTGTTGATGGTCTCTTTTACTATACCAAAGGGATTCATTTCTCTAAATAGGTGACTCGGGTTGTTCGAATAAAAAAACAACCAGGCCTCTTTTCGGCGACTATCCCTGAGGCAGCTGGGGTCGTTTTGTAGTTGAAATACGGGGATCTGAGGGGGCTGTCCTCGTACCCCAAGTTATATACTACTAATAGATCAAATTAAAGAAATGGTTTGACGAGAGTGAGGTGAGTAACATATATGTGAGGTGTGCCATGTGCCTGACATTTCTGGTAACATTAAAATTATCCTAGCTAGGATTAGCTAAGGTTTGATGAGTAGGATTATGACCTACAGGAAGGACATGTAGTATATCACAATGTCAGTTTGAGTTGTATTTAGCATGTGTCATCGTCAGTGTACTCGGAATAAAGCACATAAGTAGCTGCGCAATCGCGTGACGATCTCATGAAATCATTATACTGATTTAGTTTAAACAATATGTATTCATGAATTAAAATTTAATACATACAGGTAAATGATAATTACATAATGTCCATGGAGACTTCTAATACAGGTGTATGCATAAAGGTAGTTCAACATAGTTGATGTACAAGCTGTATGGGTGGGATTCAGCAGTAAGCTATAAGCTTATGTTAAGCTGTCTCCCAAGAAAATCTGAAAAAATTGCAGGTAGTTGCTTGCACTATGTAATATATTGTTTAAACATGAAATGGAGGTATACAAAAAGAGAGAAGAGACAGAGAGACAGAGAGAGAAAGGGAGAGAGAAGGGGGGGGGGGATAGAGAGTGTCAACCAAACTGAGCCCAACGCACATCCGACAAATGGGAGTTATTAAACGCAACCTCAGAGAATGTGCTGCTAGCGGTGTCACCCGGGATCCACACCTGAGCCGCCATTAACGCGCGTGCATCTAACATTTACAAACTATCAACCAAATTTAATCTATTAAAAGCCACAAAAAATCTACATCTTGTTTATCCTAGACTTCCTAGATCGATGCACGCGGGGAAACACAGCCCAAGCGCGGAGCCCGAACTGCCCACGATGGCTCCGTCGTAGCCTGGCGTCCTGTGGCACTGACGCCCAGAATGCAAAATAAGGCCGCATTATTCACACTTCAGATGCATGTAATATCTACAATTTGAGAAACGTGCATAGCCGCTCCCACCGCCGGAAATGACACGCCACCACCTGTCACATCACAAGTACCAGTCCCCCGCACCCACCGCCGGGAAGAGAGCAGCCCACCAGCCCCGACAATGGCCGCGGCCACACACGACTCCCGAACCGTCGACACCAAAGACATATATTCCTTGCTGGAAAGTCATCACATCAGTCACAAATGTTTGAATAACGAATATGTGAAATGAAGGTGATAAGTCATTCCCCAAAGAACTACAAATGCAAATGACTCACTGGAAGCGCCCACTCAGTGTGATATAATCCTGTACAATTCCGAATACAAGAGCATTATTAGAGTAGTCCAACCATTCAGACCCAAACAGAAGCGCAGAGAGGTCAAATGTGAAAGGCAATGTATTGATAGCTGAGTCGCGTGCAGCGTCATGTAATGGACAATACAGGAGGAGATGTTGAGTTGTCTCTGGGTCACCACACTGGCACAATGGGGATGACGAAAGATGGTTGTCATAGAGGTGGGCATTGATACCGCTACAATGCAAGCGTAGCCTACAATGATAGATTTGTGCAGCACGGGATTTAGCACCAGTGTAAAATATCGGCGGTCGTTGGTTTGAACCATTTAAGAACCTTCTAAAATTTATGAGGGAGGAATTTTCCTTTACCGAGGTGGGTAATCTGTTCCACTGATTGGTAACATCCGGGATAAATGAGGATTGGTATAAGTTAGTGTGGCAGAAGGGAATACGGAGGTTAATTGCAGATCGGAGATTATGACTTTGAATGATGGATGCACTGATGGGGGGGGGGGGGGGACTTTGATAGAGATATATGGAGGTGTTAGCTCATGATACATCTTGAAGAACTGAGTAAGCTTGTGCTTTCGGCGTCTATCTTGTAGTGTATCCCATAGGACTTCAGTATAGAGGAGGCTTCTACTGGCGCTCACAGTGGCACCAGTAACTATTCTTGCTGCCGCTTTCTGTATTTTCTCCAAGTCATCTGCTTGCATTGCTGAGCAGTTGTCCCAGACACAGTCACCATATTCTAATAGAGGTCTAATGAAAGCAAAATATATTCGTTCGAGGACTTTTCGTTCAAGAGTAAACTTGTGAGCTCTGAGCATATCGATATGTGACCAAGCTTTAGAGCAAACGTGGTCGATATGGTCATTTCACGCACAATTTTTGTTCAATATTACACCTAAGTGCTTATGACTAGTAACCGCAGTAATTCCTGTTCCACTTAGATATAAGGGTGGATGCACAGGAACATTAATTTTACGGGATATTAGCATAGTTTCTGTTTTTTGAGCATTGAACTCAACCAGCCATGTTTTGGCCCAATCTTCGATTGATGCCAAATCACGATTGATTAAGACTGCAGCTTGATCAGGATTCTTTACTATGAGATATACAGATGTATCATCTGCAAATAGACGAATGCTGCTCAGTAAATTTTCAGTAATGTCGTTAATGTATATCAGGAATTATATTGATTTGTTGATTCGTGTTGGGATTTTGAAGTATCGATAGAAGATTATTTATCTAAGTGTATTCATGGTGCATCATAAGTCGGTTAACTGTGGTTTTATAAACCACAAGACCAGCGAGAGAAATCCAACGGATAGGAAACCAGGTGGGTGAGTGGGGGGAGGGGGGGGGATCGAGGTCGACATTTTGATGACATATAATCAGAAAGAAAGACACGCCACAGCCGTTATGATAGTTATGATAGTTTCACACATTATGTTAAGATCTTGATGATGTTTTCAATGGGTAATAAATACTAATTGATTAGAATATCTTTAACTGCGGCCCAAAAAATACATGTTTATCAAATTACATCAACGGTCGCAAATTTCCAGAAAAATTGGGTAAAAAAACAGCCCATAACAGCGTCCGAACAGAATTAGACTGGTGACCTGAAAACTTACTCTCCACCATGCTCCCATCCGTGATTAAATTATTTGCCATTAATTACTCATATTTCCACTAATCTTCTCTTTTTTATCTGCCGTCGAATTTCATTTCCTTGGCAACATGTCTTTTTTTCTCTCTTCACGAGGTGGGCCATATTAGATGGAATATGTTAGTTCAAAACACACACAGAGTCTGCATCAATTTAAAACTCAGCTGCCCCGCCTCTCCCTCCTAGTAAACAGAGTGGGCAATACCCTGAGCGGAAAGTACTTGATCGCCAGTATAATAAAATATATTAAATCCAAACAAAACTGTTAATTACATTTAGGGATATTTCAACGCAAGACCTGTAGCCAATGTTATAAAACCTTTACCGGCAATCGTGTTTTCTAGAATTGTATTTTCTACCTATTAATATAACTGACTAAAATTAATCTTAGCATTTTCAAAGATATGGTAATTTGCAACCTGGCAAATTGCCACATCTTTGAAAACTCTAATGGCTCATTTCAATCAATTTAAAGTGATAACTAAAAATACAATTCTGGAAAATACAATAATAAAAGTTTTATAGTATTGGCTCCTGGACGCGTTTTTGTTTAGGAAGGGTTGAATTGGGAAATGATACTTCAAACTAATTACCTGCAATTGGTCCACTTATCAAACTTAAAACACCATCACTTAGGAACTTGAGTCCGCACGCAAAGGCATATAGCCTGGGATGGTTGACATAATCTTTGATGCAAAGCTGTGTCAATGGATAAAACATTCCCATGAAAAAGCCACACGTGAAACATAGAACACATAGAGTGGTATAGCTGATGTCGAATGTAAAAATCAAACAGACACCCTGTGATGATAAGCACACAATCGCAACCCAGAGGGAAAAACGCACATTCATTTTTTTAACAGCTGCGGCAACTGCAACCTGTCCTGGGATACTTCCTAAGCCAATCAGTGATAAGGCGTATGCACCGTCTGCTAAAGTGAATCCTCTTGAATACACTAAATCACTTATGTAAGTAAATGGTCGATAAATAGCGTAAATGGAAACACCGATACTAGAAACAACAGTTATTATTAAACAGCTGAAGACAGACTTTATTTTCCCTTTTGCCTGAGTCTTTGTTTGGGCTGTCTGAATATGAGATTCCCCAAACATTATAAAACAAACAAACGGCAGCAAGTGAAACGACATTGCGCTCATAATGAGACACGCTCCTCTCCATCCATAATAGTCCAATAAAAAGTTGAAGACAACTGGAGCGAATGCACGTGTAACTGATGAACTGCCAGAAATTGCTACTATCCACAGATTTGTGTTCTTTCCACCAAATCTCACGGCTAATGCAAAGGTACATGCGAGCACCAGACCTACACCGGAGGCTGAAATAAAACAGAATAATTTTAGTCATTTAGTGAAACATAAGTGTTGAACTTGATAAATTAGTTTATGATTGCAAACAAATGCAGACCTATATGAGTAGGGCATATTGGCGGGTTCTGACTCATTCAACCACTTTGAGACAGAAATGCCAATGACGTCATAAAACTGGGTTATTTTCTAAAAATAACTTGGGATTTTCCCAGAAGGATTCGATCACCTCGCGAAAACGTGTGCATATTTGAGAGGTGATCGATTCGTTTCCAGGAAACCCTCGGCTTTTTCTCGGAATGGACGATTTACTGGCTCGGACTTTTTAAAAATTTCGGGAGGAAAATGCCCACTTTTTTCGAATTTAACACTGATTTCCCATAGGGAGGTGAATTTTTTGTCTCGGAAAACGAACTCGAAATGTGCTCGTTGAGGTTCGATCCGGAACGGGGGATTTCGCGGGAAACGCGCGACGTTTGGGGCTAGCGAATTTTTCTGTGAGCCAGAATATATAGAGAGACTGCGGAGTTTCCATCGATTCATTCGAGCGTTGCGACTTAATGAAGGCGATCCGATCGGGAGGAGGGGTGACTGTCGGAGGATGCGCGCCCATTCGCGCGTTCCTGCTTGCGGGCGTGCGTCCGATTGTTTTTTGTTATCCAAGAAAAAAAACTGTATAAAGTTGTTGTTTTTTTTGTTCTACATATATATATATTACAGTAAATCCATGAACTCAGTAAATACGTGTATTTACTGAAACATTTAGTAAATACACGTATCTCCTAAATGGGTCAGTAAATACATGAATTTACTGGAAGTTTCAGTAAATTCGTGTATTTACTGGAAAAATACACCAGTAAATACATGAATTTACTAAAATGTTCATTCAGTGATGGAAACTATCAAAAAAGATAAAAAAAGAATAACATTGTGCTAATATTTTATTCAGAAATGACACATATATGTAACATGTAACATATAACATACAATACATTTTATATTTTGTTTACGCAATTAATACTGTCGTGACATTTTGAGTTACATTTTAATTTTGCTTTAAAACATTTACATCTGTTGGTTTGACATCTCTTTGGTCCTTTACAGTTACATTTTACAAAACCTTGCCCGCCACAGTTTGACTCTGCAGTCACGGCAGTTCTAAGAGATACTGTACACTCCTGGCTTACATCATTAAGGTTTAGTATGGGATGTGGGCAAAGGTCAAACTGATTTCGGGAATACAACCCCTTTAACACACCAGCTTTAACAACAATCCTGTACAAGTCATTCTCAACTTCTACAATAATACCCAGAATATTTATAGGGTCACCTCTTCCTCTATCAACAGATTTACTGAGGGCCGAGGCAGCAAAGAATGAAATTCTTCCTCAGTTGTGAGCCTTGCAATTATTTCTTTGGGTAGTGTGGAAGAGGTTAACCCTACTCTGGCATCAAATCCAAACAATACAGAAAACGGAGAGCACTTTATGCCGGAGTGATAGGCTCTGTTCTTTTGAAACTGGACAAACTTTATCCCCGTTGCCCAATCTTGAGTGTTATTGTCAGCCATCGAAGCCTCGAGCATATCTTTAATGTTCTACTGGGCCTTGACTTTGCGGATGACGAGGCTTGGCATGGACCATCACCAGTTCAGGCCACATTTGTTTTAGTTCATTTATGACATGTGATGTAAATTCTGACCCATTGTCACTTTGCAAAATTGCTGGGGCACCAAAAAGTAAAAATATGTCCATGAGGTTAAAAGCAACTTCAGTCGCCCGTTTTGATGTTAATGCTCACAGGACACAGAACTTGGTAAGATGGTCTTGGTACACTATAATCCACTTGTAAGATGATGTTGGCATTGACTGCATGTCAGTTAAATCCACTTGCCCTCTAGATGAAAATTCTTTAGTCAGTATGGGACGCACAACAACACCTTTTGTCATAGGACGTTTTCTCTTCTTCTGACATTCTGTGCATAATGATTTATAAAGTTCTAGCGTTTTTACCGTGATATTTGCATACTTCTTCTTGAGTTCTTTCATCATTCTGTCATGTCCTCCATGGCCAGTGGCTATGTGGGCCTTTTTGATAATGTCGTAGACATTTTGGATTGTAGCAAAGTCTCATGGAGGTTCTGCTGGATCTTGTCTTCTCCTAATTAGCTTTTCAACATCACCACATTGAAGGATCTCATACCTTGATAACAAATAAAATTCCCTTCTACTTTTGTTGCTAGTTTTTGTTGTGCTTTCTTTGACTTCTTCTAAAACGGAGAAATATTCTTTCTTTGGTAATAACATCGTCTGCCCTTCATTGTACAACTTAAACAGAGTTTCTGTGAAAACAACTGCTCATTTCATAAAACAAACTAAAAAAACTATATCACTTAATTACTTTTTATTAATGCAAACAACTCATTGAAGCCCGTCCTGTAAAAACAACTGATCATTACATGAAACAAACTAATGCAAACAACTCATCCAATAATTGAGAACAATTCTATGTATTCATAGACCTTAATTTAACATTGTTTAGTAAATACACGTATTTGCAAACAAAATTGAGAACAATTCCAATTCACGGATTTACTAAAATTAACTTAGGAAATGTATGTGTTCATAGATCTTAATTTTCAGTAAATACATGTATTTACTGCATTGTTTAATAAATACACGTATTTGCAATGTGAATTAGAAAATACACGTATTTACTAAAAAATCAGTAAATACGTGTATTTACTGAATTCATGGATTTACTGTAACATATATAAGAAGAAGAAACAAAAAAAAAATAATATTTTTTTACAATTAATAATTATTATCATTTAAAAAAAAACAAAAACAAAAAAAAACACAAAATTTAAATATTTGCACGATAAAATAAAAAAAAATAATCATGAAATCGAGAGCGGCACCTGAAATAAAGAAATCCTCGTTCAAATTGAAGAGGGTCGAAAGATATCCGAAGTTTGGCAGTAAAATTTACAAGTTAGAATCTCACGATCCCATTCGATTGACGGACGTGGAATGTGATGGTTTGACGGACGAATTCGACAAATACGTTCTGCCTTTGAAGTTGAGCGCGACAGATCTGGATTTGATGTACGAATCCCAAGACGATTTATTGAACCTTTTTTTTCTCGGCGGACGTGGAAGGGTTCGATCCAGACCGCGTGTCCACCATGTTCTACCGGAAGGGAGATTTTTCTCGGCGTTTCCGAGACGTTGGTTCGCAGATTGAATCTAATCATTGGAGAACAACAACAGCGACTGACGTTCGAGACCGTGGACGTGGTGTTTCGATGGGTCTATCAAAAGGGAACCGATTTTCAAAATCAATGTTCACGTTGTGGATGCGACGTTGCGCGAAAATCAGTCATAGATATTTCTTTTAGGGTTAGTGTCCATATCCAAACCAACAGGGAGTATTTTCGATTCAGTTGTCAAAAGTTAGCTCAAGTATCTATATTTTTTTTCCAGGTGTTCTGTAGATATATATATATATTGTTTTAGTGCTGTATAGATGTGATTTTTAATAAAAGATAGTTATATTAGTGTTTTAGTTTAAACAGTATTTATTCAATAATTGACATGTGTATACATTTCACAATAACATTTGACTAACAAAAAATGAACAACACTAGATACAAAAAGTATACACAAAACAAGAAAGTATATTGTTGTGTATTAGAGGGATTCGACAGAAAGCTAAAGCTTATGTGGGTCGTCTCCCTGTCAACGTATAACTTACTCCTGTAGGTGGTACAGATGAACGGAAGAGCCCAAACGTCGTTGCATGAAGGCCGATATCCTCCCTTCATTGTAAATTTACTACGTTAGTTGCTACGATTGGAGATCAAGCGGGTTAAGCGTCACATCAGAATAGATAGGGAGCAGAGGAAGGCGCCTCGACTGCCAGGCAACGACGTGTGGGATTGTTTAAACTTCAATGTGAAATGAAGGGAAAAACAGAAGAAAGAATAGACGCACTGATAGATCGAAAGAAGAGGAAAGGAACTAATATGATGCAATCAGCTTGAATACATGATACATAGAGATTATCACCATTATGCGGATGCAAAGGAGCATGGGACCTCCACTGACAGCACACGACGAGTCGAGGACCAGTCGCGATTTATCCCCAGAGGCCGGTACAAGACTCCGACGCATACTTTGCATATGCAACAGATGATAATGATGTATTTATCAGGCAATATCTTGGGAATAAGTCTGAGTTAATACAGACCAGGTACATGTTGAATGTATGTTAAGTAAAATTTACACACAAGAGAATCGTAAGTAGGCAACTTATTAACTTCTAGTTCATTTAGTAGCGAATTAGGTGAAATATATATATATATTAGTGTTTTGGTTAGTTTCTTTATCGGATATCAGTGGCGTGTTCCCTATCTTCGCGCGGGTCATTTTCGGTGTTTTGTGTTTTGTTTTGTTTACGATTTCGACCGGTTTTCAAAATTCAAGCTTCTCATTCTAATTTTGGCTATGGATGGTAAGTGTTTCGTGACGCGAGAGGTTCAGACCTGCAGGGCAGAGACGGTTAGTATAGGTGTTAGTATAGGTGTACAGGTGGGGGGAATGGTTGAGGCCAGCACAGGGGGTGCCAGTGAGTTACCAACGGACGGCCAGCGGTCGGATGGGTGTAGGCATTGTAATATGGTGTATGTGGATGGGCGTGAGCTGGGGGAGTTGGGGATGTGTGCCATCTGCGTAGAGCTAATGCAGCTGCAACAGGCATATGTAAAGTTGGAGGAAGAGGTGCAGGTGGTGAGGGGGAAAATGGGGAGGGCAGAAAAGTCTGGTGTTACCCCAGTTAGGGTGGCATTCGATGGGGGATGGAAGGTGGTGGGTAGTAGGAAGCGGACTTTTGACGTGGATAATGGTTCTTTTGGGAATAGGAAGGTGCGTCGGGTTGTGGGTAGGGGAGAAGTAGGGGCTAGAGTGTCAAATTCCCAGGCTTGTAGTGTGAGTCGGGGGCGAAAAGGCGTATTCTTTTAGAATCGGATAGTTAGGGAGATAGCGATGACCATGTGGAGTATGTCAGGGCAGGAGTCAGAGGGAAGGTTAGGAAGGTGGTAAACGCGGACAAGGTGGCTTGTAGTGGGAGTGGGCAGAAGGTGGAGTGCAGTGTCCAAAATAGATTCAGTGTGTTAGGTAATTTCGAGAATTCTGAGGAGAAGGTTGGGTCTGAAGAGGTGGAGGTGGAGGTAGGCATGGAGGTTAGTGTGGCGGAGTGCAAGATTGCGGGCCGGTCCAGTGGGAACAGAGGTGGTAACAGGGGGTAGTAGGACAGGAAAGAGGACAGGAAAGGACAGGAAGAGGCAGTTGTTGGTTGCAGGGAGTAGTATAGTGCGGGGGTTAGATAGGGTGGTGTGTGGGCCCGACAGTGTCAACAGGACCAATTTGTGCTTTCCGGGAGCTAGGGTGGAGGACCTAAGGGACAGAGTGGGTGGATTAGTAAAGGGGTCAGGCCCAGACCCAGTAGTTGTTGTACACGTGGGGACCAACAACATCAGGGAGAGAAAAACAGTTCAGCTTATTGAGACTTACAAGGACTTAATAACTCAACTGAATGCCAAGAATGCACAGGTAGTGGTTTCGTGGCTTCTTCCAGTACTAGGTGGTGGGGGCGAGCGTAATTCACGGATCATTGGGACCAACGAGGAATTGGGGGAGTATTGTAAGGAACTTGGGATACCATTTGTAAACAATTGGGGATCGTTTTGGGGCAGAAATGACCTATATGGAAGGGATGGTCTCCATCTTAGCCCAAGGGGTACAGAGGTTTTAGGAAGAACTATGTTGCAGGTGGTGGAGCCTTTTTGGTATAAGGAGGGGAGGGGGGATCAGTGATGGGGGGAATAATCACAGGAAATTTGCCACGAACCATAGGTGTAAAAAATGGGACAAGGGGGATAAGGAAAAGGGACCAAAAATTCAAATCAATAGGAATAGCTTCCCAAGGAAAGCACAGGTACACAAAGTAGGATATACAAACATACAGGGAGTAGATAATAATGGGACCAGTAGGCGGAAGCCAATGAACCTTGATACCCTGAAAGTGGGTTATAGCAAAATCCACGGTCTCCACCGGAAAGTAAGTGAAATTGCTACATTGATTGAGGGAGAGGAGTTTGACGTCATGGGCTTAAGCGAAACGTGGGTAAGACACGAGGAACGGGTAGACCAAGTAAGGGGGTACGTATGGATAGGTGTAGGGCGAACGGAAGGCCAGAAAAAAAGGGGGAGGGGTAGGCATGTACATTAAAGAAGACTTAAAACCGTCGCTGATCACAGACCTGGAAAACATCAGCACCCCGGCTGAGGTATCGAAAGAAATTGGATGGGTTTGGATCAGTCTGAAAAACAAAAGTATTGCCCTTGGGGTTGTGTATTGTGCGGTGGAGGGGAGCAAACCCGAATGGAATGATTCGATATACTCAACACTAAGGTCCAATATCACCGAACTACAAAACAAAGGGCTCGGTATAATTCTGATGGGTGACTTTAATGGCCACATAGGTAATAATGAAGAAGGCATAGAGGGTGGGGACAATAAAGTCAACAGGAATGGAAGGAAGCTGTTGAACTTCACAAACGAGCTCGGTCTGAAGATTCTGAACAGGGACGCGAGGTGTAAGGGGAAATGGACCTGGGAGAGGAACGACGGAAAATCAATAATCGACTACATCCTCACAGATATTATCTTATGGAGGGAGGTGATAGGGGTAGAAGTGGACGATGAGGGTAAAATGGAGGTGGATGGTGATCACATCTTGATTACAGTGACGATCAGGGCCGAAGCTCTAGTAAAAAGCAAAGGAAGCTCTAAGGAGATTTGGGAACTCAAAAAAGATGCTGACTGGGCGAAGTTCAATGAAAAACTGAAACCAAAGCTTGCAACCGTATCCAAGAGGGACAGTGTCCAGAAGATGACCGACGTCATAGTTGCTAGCCTGGTGGAGGCAGGAAAGGAAA
The DNA here is from genome assembly GCA_031216915.1 of Pictodentalium vernedei. Lineage (NCBI taxonomy): Eukaryota > Metazoa > Mollusca > Scaphopoda > Dentaliida > Dentaliidae > Pictodentalium > Pictodentalium vernedei. The sequence goes on from CM062294.1 coordinate 230,585,345, forward strand.
GTGTAGGAAAGGTCAGGGTGCCAACACGGGAACTTGGGTACAGAGTGAATGAAGAACTGAAAAGGGCCATAAAGGGAAGAAAAGCTAAATGTGCTGCATACAGGAGAAGTAGAAAACCCAAGGGGGCGGAAAGCAATGAGGCCACAGTTGCTATGGAAGAATTCCACCAAGCACGAAATAAAATAAATAAGATTAAAGACGATAATCGGAGAGTACGAAATAGCAGTCTTATTAGGACGATAAGAACGACGGGGGGGGGGGGGGGGGTATCAAGATCAAGTCGCATCAGAACTAGTCAAGCACTGGGAAAAGGTAAAAAATAAGCGATGGGGCATGTGGAGCCCACCAGAGTGTGCGAATCAAATCGAGGAAAACCTATCGAAGTTCGTGTGCAGCGAAATTAAAACGGAGGAGGTGCGAAAGGTGATATCAAAATTAAGGGATGGAAAAGCGGGAAGAGTGGATGAAATTCCTAACGAGTTTATCAAAAAAGGGGGAGAGGAACTCGTGGAAAGCCTAACTGCCCTATTCAACCTAGCCATAGAAAATCAAGAGGACCCAAACGAGTGGAGAGAAAGCAAAGTGACATTTATTCACAAAAAAGGGGGAAAAAGACGTTTTGGATAACTATCGAGGGATCTCTGTCAGTAGCAACATTGGAAAGGTTTTCTGCAAAGTCCTGTATGGGAGACTACAGGAGGTGATTGAAGAGAAGGGTTTTTTGGGAGAAATCCAGAATGGCTTCAGGAAGGGAAGGGGAGTTACTGACCATCTTTTCACACTTTCCCAAATGATAGAATTCGCGAAAGCCAAAAAGAGGTGATTGAAGAGAAGGGTTTTTTGGGAGAAATCCAGAATGGCTTCAGGAAGGGAAGGGGAGTTACTGACCATCTTTTCACACTATCCCAAATGATAGAATTCGCGAAAGCCAAAAAGAAAAAGATGTGTATGGCCTTTTTGGATATCAAAAAGGCATACGATAGAGTATGGAGGGAAGGTATGTGGCGCAAGCTGGAGGCCATGGGCTTAGGAGGTGAGTTTGTTGGAATTATGAAAGCATTATATGTACAGAGTGAACTTAGCCTGGGAAACTTTACAACAAAACGTGTGCCTATGGAGAGTGGCCTAAAACGGGGGTGTATCCTTTCGCCAATTCTGTTTGCATTGTACATCAAAGGTTTAGGAGATGAACTCCTGCGTAGCGAGGAGGGGGGTAGCAGTTGGGCACTTGAAGATCCCAGGGCTATTTTTTGCAGACGATATGGTTCTAGTGTCAGAAAGCGAAGAGGGGCTAACGAAAATGCTAGGAATTGTTGGGAAATATGGGAGCAAATGGAGACTCGAACTTAATGAAAGCAAGAGCAAAGTTATTCTTGTGGGCCGCAAAGTGGACCCCACTCGAGGGTGGAGAGTGGGTGAGTTCTGCATCCCGGAAGGGAGCAGCAAACTTCTCAGTGTAGGAGAGACAGGTGATTACGAGTATTAGGGGGTGAATATAAACATTACAGGAAGAGGCATCTACCGAAACCGCACAAATAAGTTGATTCTGAAGGGGAAGCGAATCCTTAACCAAATGAAACTTATAGGGAGAAACAGTTTCAATAAGGTTTTCGTGGGGAAAACCATTTGGGAAATAGTGGGACTGCCAAGTATAACATACGGTATGGAAGTGGTACCCCTAAACCAGACGGCCGTAAAGAGCTTGGAAATTCTGCAGAACGATGCAGGCCGATGGATAGCGGGGTCGAGTAATGCCGCAGCGCTAGAGACAGTCAGGGGTGAGCCTGGCTGGATGAGGATCAAGGACAGGATAGACCTGTTGAAACTCGGTTATCTTTCAATCCAAAATGGAAACTTTGTTCGATTTGATGAATTATTCGATGTGTACGAAGTGATGAAAGATAAAATGTTGGAATCCATGGCAAGTTATCATTAAAGGGGAAGTGGTTGGATCTTCGAGAAGTTAATGAATCTCGAGATTCACGAAGACAAACATGATCCTTTGGCGACGTCTTCCTATATAGAATTATTTCGTTTTCTATACAATAAAAAAGCTCTGGTGAACGTGAAAAATAACGCGGATAGCGATTGTTTCAAATGGGCGATCACATCGGCCCTGTATCCCGTGGAAAAGAATGCCGATAGAGTTTTCAAAGTACATCGTGACTTGTGAAAATCTCGATTGGGCGGGAGTGCTTTTCCCGACGGGATTGAAAGACATCAAGTGTTTCGAAAAGTTAAATCTCTCCGTGGCAGTGAACGTTTTGGGATACGACGGGGACAATGAAAATGGAATAGTCTATCCTCAGAGACTGACTTCCTATAAAGAGAGAGAAAACATTGTTAATTTGTTGTTGATTTCTGAGGATGACAATCAACATTATTGTTGGATCAAAGACATGAGTCGATTGTTGTCTATGCAAACTTCTAAACATGAGGGAGAGAGATTTTTCTGTTTTAACAGTATGAATTCGTTTCGTTTTCAAGAATCTTTGATGCATCATCAGGAATACTGCAACGAAAAGTCGAACGTTGCAATCGAAATGCCTAAACCTAACACTTACGTGGATTTTTGTAACTACAAAAACGATTAGAACCACCATTTGTCGTCTACGCCGATTTCGAATGTTTCATGGCGAAAATAAATTCTTGTCAGCCCGACGAGCGTGGGAGTTACGTTGAAAAACTTCAGAAGCACGTGCCTTCGGGCTATTGTTATTATGTGAAATGTTCTTTCGACGATGGAGAATCGTTAGGTCCATTCGTCTATTCTAAACGTTCGGATGACGACGACGTGGCTAAAAAATTCGTGGAAGAGTTAGAATCGAAAATACAAGGATTATACGACAAATTTAAAAAAAAACTAAAGACATGATCATCACGCCAGAGCAACAGCGTGAATTCGAGAAAACCACCGCATGTCACATCTGTAGACAACTTTTCGATAATCGGTCTGGAAATAATAAAAAAGTTAGAGATCACGATCACTACACCGGTTTGTTTCGCGGCGCTGCTCACAACAGATGTAATTTGAGATTTCGAGACGCTGAATTCTATCCGGTGATAATTCACAATCTCTCGGGCTACGACAGTCACCTGTTCGTGAAAAATATGGGTGTTAGCGAGGGAGAGCTGTGCTGCATCGCGCAAAGCGATGACAAATACATTTCATTAACTAAATGGAAGATCGTCGATAAAAAGAGAGTCGTCGATGGTTTCACTGAGAAAATGAGTCCCATTCATAGAGAGATACTTTTCATCGTCAGTTATAAATTCATGTCAGCCAGTCTGGAAAAATTAGTAGACAGTTTGAATAGGGAGAAATTTAAAATCACGAGTGAACATTTTAACAATCGACGAGAATTGGTTGACGTCATGTTGAGGAAAGGCGTCTACCCTTACGATTACATGAGTGATCTGGAGAAATTCGACGATGTCGCTCTACCTCCTAAAGAAGCATTTTATTCGAAATTGACCAAGTCTCACGTTTCAGACAACGATTACGAACGCGTGCAGAAAGTGTGGAGACTGTTCGAGATGAAATCCATGAGAGAATATCACGACCTCTATTTGAAAAAGGACGTGCTTGTCTTGGCAGACGTGTTCGAGAATTTTCGATCGGTGTGTGGTCGACATTACGAACTAAATCCGGCTTGGTATTTCACTGCACCCGGGCTCTCTCGGGATGCTCTCTTGAAGACGACTGAGGTTCGATTGGAATTATTAAGTGATGTAGTCATGTTGCTCATGTTCGAAAAGGCTGTGAGGGGGTGGTGTCTCTATGATTTCTACTAGATATGCTAAAGCTAATAATCATTACATGGGAAAAGATTTCGATTCGGGAGAACCGAGTAGATGCATACAGTATTGGGACGCTAATAATTTGTACGGTTGGGGTATGAATCATCCTTTACCGACCGGAAATTTCAAGTGGGTCGAAACGTCGGAAGAAAAACAAAAATGGAGACACTATCCTTGTATTTTAGAATGTGTCACATGATCTCCACAACGATTATCCGTTGGCCCCATGAACGAATAATAGTAAACGGCATCGAAAAACTCATTCCCAATTTAAATGACAAATGCAAGTATGTGGTTTACTGCGAAAATTTGAAACGTTACATCGATCGCGGAATGATATTGCTCGACGTGCATCGCATCATTCGATTCGATGAGGTGCCTTGGATGAAAAAACACATCGATCTCAACACGAATTTAAGAATGCAGGCCGAGAGCGACTTCGGAAAAGATTTCTTTAAACTCATGAACAATTGCGTGTACGGGAAATCTCTGGAAAACATTAGGAATAGTACCGACGTTCGACTCGTCGCGTCCGAAGAGAGGTCCAGAAAATTAATCGCGAAGCCCAATTATCAACATAGAACGACATTCGACGAAAATCTAGTGGCTGTACACATGGAAAAGACGCATCTGAAGTTCGATAAACCTTGTAATCTCGGAGCGATCATCTTAGACATCAGCAAGCAGTTGATGTACGAGTTTCTCTACGATTACATCAAAGCGAAATTCGGTTCGAATGCCAAACTATTGTTCATCGACACGGACAGTCTGGCTTACGAGATAGAGACTGCAAACGTCTAAAAGGACATAGTGCCAGACGTGGACGAATGGTTCGACACAAGCAATTACCCCGACGATCATCCGTCTAATGTTCCAACTGGTGTCAATAAAAAGGTGTTGGGTAAATTTAAAGACGAGAGCGGTGGAAGACAGATCACCGAATTCGTAGGTTTGAGACCCAAATTGTATGCTTATCTCCTCGACGGCGAAGAGATCAAGAGATGTAAAGGTGTTCAAGCGTGTGTGATTAATAATAGCATCGCTTTCGACGAGTATAGTGTCTTTTCGAAGGTTTGACGGCGTATGAAAAGATGCTTGCGATTCAAAGCGAAAAGCACGAGATGTACACCAAAGAAATCAATAAGACTGCGTTGATGGCAGATGACGACAAGAGATTTATATGTAATGATAAAATACACACTTCTGCACTTGAACATTATTGTGTGATATTTTGTCCTTGTTGTCAAAAAGCGAGAGAATGAGTTTAGTTAAAATTTCGTAAGTTTAAACGCGAGTTTATAAAGTAAAGAAAAAGAATAGAGAGAAAAAAAAATAATAAATAAAACAAAAAAAAAAAAAAACAAAAACAAAACAAAACAAACAATTTTCGTTTTGTTTTATTTATTATTTTTTTTCTTTACTGTGAATAGTTGAGAATATCTTGGAAGTGATCTCCTTCCGACCATCTCTTGAGAACGTAGAGACACAGGTGACCGCAAAACACTCGATCCGGCGCTTGCACTCGCTCGGTATTGTAAATAAGTGACGATAAATAGTTTCTTATTTCCATCGGCGGTGAGATTCCGTAGCTATCGAAATAATAATTTTTATCCTTCGAAAACCACGCGACCCAATGCGTGCCCTCACCTCCGATGTCGTTCAGATTTAAAATTCCACATTCCGAATCGTCGTCGTCTTTCTTTCTCGGCAAATCATCTCTAGAAAACACACCTCAAAAATGTTTGATTTTCAAATATTTTGCAGCTTTCGAGAGATCGATGTTAGATAGGGGTTCGTTGGGTAAGATGACTCCTTCAACGAATATGCGTTTTATTTTCTTCTTATTCATAAATATGTTTTGTTTTTTTGTATTTTTGATTTGTTTTTTATATATATATATATAGATATTGTGTGATATTTTGTCCTTGTTGTCAAAAAAGCGAGAGAATGAGTTTAGTTAAAATTTCGTAAGTTTAAACGCGAGTTTATAAAGTAAAGAAAAAGAATAGAGAGAAAATTGATCTTGATGGAATTGGGGGACCAAACAACATACAAAGAAGTACCTGTAAATTTGACAGAGAAAATAACAAACAGGATTAAAAGCCAACTCAAAAAACTAGAAAAAACAAACTGATAGACAAAAAAGTGCTTGCGTACATGATACCTAAGCAGCCACAGGCTGGTAGAGTAAAAGGTAACCCCAAAATGCATAAAAATGAAGCCCCTTTAAGAACAATAATTTCGGGAATAAACCACCCAACAGAGAAAATAGCAGAAGTGATGGAGTCTGAATTAAAACAACACGTTGAGTCATTACCATCCTACATACGCGACACCACACATTTCTTGAACAGACTGGACAGTATACCCCAACCACTCCCTGAAAACAGCATAATGTACTGTATGGACGTCAAGAAACTATATCCAAGCGTCCCACGTAATGAAGGTATATTAGCATGTAAAAAAGCACTAGAAAACTCTAAAGGAAAATTATTCCCAACAGAGATAGGTCTTAAACTAATAGAAACTGTTTTGGACAACAACAATTTTTCATTTGAAGGAAGACATTATTTACAAACCGACGGCGTTGCAATAGGCTCGCTATTAGGGATGAATTATGCGTGCACATATATGGGTGAATGGGAAGAGAAACTGTCAAAAGCATCGAAGTTACACCCCCTTGAACAGGTACGGTACGTTGATGATATATGGGGAGTATGGACGCATGGGTTGGAGTCTCTGAAACAATATCATTCTTTGGCAAATACGATGCATCCAAGAATACAGGTTGATTTAAGGTGGTCTGAAAATGAGATAGAATTCTTAGACACGATAGTCAAAACTGAAGACGGATTTCTTAAAACCGGTTTATATACAAAACCAACGGACACGCATCAATACCTACACGCAAAGTCAGATCACCCAATCAACACTAAAAGAGCGATACCATATGGAATAGCTTCAAGAGTAAAAAGAATTTGTTCCGATAATGCTGAATATGAATGCCACAAAAATGATATAAAACAACACCTGCATGCCAGAGGTTACGATGAAAAGTTTGTAAGCGAACAACTAGAAAAGGTCGATCAAATCCAGCGCAAACAGTTACTTGAAAAACGATCCAACAAATCAACCGGCGAAAGAGTCCCGTTTGTGGTCACCTACTCGCGGCGCCTCCCCGACATCGGGAAAATAACGCGGGAGCGAATGCCCATTTTACACCGCTCAAAACGCATGAAGTTGGCATTCGAAAAACCTCCCCTGATTTCGTACAAAAGACTGAAAAAATTGGGAGATATCATAGTCCACAGCAAGCATAATAAAATGTTCAACAATCAAGGGACGGGATCTGATAGATGCGAGAGAAAATGTGCAATCTGTGGGTTTATGCTCCAAACAAAACAATTCGCAGACAAGAACGGGACGGCCTACCACATAGGCAAAAAAATCACCTGCATGTCCAGGAATGTGATATAAGGGATTTTCTGCGACAAGTGCAATGAAGTTGTGTACGTGGGAGAGACGGGGACAAAATTGTATGAGAGAATGCAAAACCACCTGAGTAGAATAAAACTTGAGGTTATGGATGAACCGATACCACATCATTTTCTGACGAAAAAACATAGTATAAACAATTTTAGGATTATTGGGATTGAACAAATTAATAAACAAAATACAGCTTACAGGAGGGGTCGTGAAGCATTTTGGATTAACAAACTTCAAACACTAGAACCCAATGGGCTCAATAGACAAGAATAATTCCAAATATTCTCATTTATAAACTTGCTGAACGGGGTGGGGGGGGGGGGGGGGGATATAAATTAGTGTACAGAGCAATTACACCTAAACACGCATTGGTGTTGAACATAGCGTGTATATGTTGTGATATTATGATCATTTGGTATATGTCAGTGCGTACATCATGTGTATGTTGTGTGTGTGTGTGTGTGTGTGGGGGGGGGGGGGGGGGTATGGTACCCTAGCCTACGATTGTCGGTGTAGACATTATAGGAGGGATTGCCCTTAGATCAGTGGTGGAGGGCATATATATGCTGCAATAGTGGGTGGGGACAAGACATTTACACATCCTGGAAGGATCGTCCGGGGGGGGGTGGGGGGGGGGGGGTCATCACTACGCAAGGAGGGTATAAAAAAATTATATTTTCCATCAGCGGTATTGATGTCTGATTGACGCGGGTTGGGTACTGGGGCGGAAGTATGGAGGCGCGCTTTTAAATGATTGAAGGATTCGGGCCAAGGAGTCGTTGGATGTGTGAATACGGTATACGAACTTACTTGCCTCTGCCTCTGTTACCAGGGCGAGGTTTTAGAAATAGTGTCTAATTCATATTTGTTTTTTACGTAATAACGCGGAACATATCTTTACTTGTTGCCACCCAAGGAAGATATTATACGGTATTTTTTCATAATTTACACTTGAATACAAAAAGCAAAGTGAAGCGCGGAACATATCTTTACTTGTTGCCACCCAAGGAAGATATGATACAGTTATTTTGCGCGTAATAGACTCGGATACGGGGAACAACATGAAACGAGGAACATATCTTTACCACCCAAGGGAGATATGATACGGTGGTTTTACAAGCAATACACTTGAATATGGAGAACAACGCGTTTGAACAATTCGGGTCAAGGAATGGTTGAATGTGTGAATACTGCATGCGAACTCGCTTCTGCCTCTGTTACAGGGCGAGGTTGAGATAAATGATTGAATGCTTCTAATTCTAAGGCTGAGAACAAAAAATGCGCGCAATAACGCGGAATATATCTCCACTCGTTACCACCTAAGGGAGATATGATACGGTCTTGTTTGTCCATAATTTACAATTAAAAACAGTGAACAACGTGTAATGCGAAACATATCTTTACTTGTTGCCACCCAAGGAAGACATGCATCGGCGATTTTATAGACGGGTTCTTGATTTTATAATTCCCATTCAACAATTAGGATCAGCGTGACGCTAAATTTTACGTTCCTATGACGCGATACACATTGGTACGGTACTTAACGTAACGGAATAAGTATTATTCAAAAATGAAAGCCGCTTAGAAGGAAGTAAACTTCCGAGCATGACGGCAATTTGACGAAGTTATATAAAATATTTGATGAAGTGTATATATATAGATAGATAGATAGATAGATAGATAGAGAGAGAGAGAGAGAGAGAGAGAGAGAGAGAGAGAGAGAGAGAGAGAGACGAGAGAGAGAGAGAGAGAGAGAGATATAATAAAATTATTTTATAATAAATTGTTTTTAGTTGTTTATATTTAAATAATAATAAAAAAAGAAAACTTATAATATTCCTAATTAAAAGAAAAAAATAAAAATACGAAAACAAAACATGACAGTCGATAAATTCGGTCGCGCTGACGATAGTGAAGGTTTTTCTAGAAAGAAAAGAACCACAGTCGAAATTGTTGGTGACATTGCCAACTTAGACGAACGATACGTTCGGAGATACGAACCTCGGCAAGAACCTTTAAACTTAAACAATAAGAAAATCTACAATCTTCCTGAACCGATCGATCAGTCGGATGCCGCGACTAAAAAAATACGTTGATAGAGGAGGCGAAAATTTCCAGCAGATGCTGATAGACAATTGCGTGAATAAAGCCATGACGGACGATCTAGACTTGAAATCTAAATGAGTGGTGAGCGTAGCAGATCCTGGAGATTCGACCGACGTCGCCACTAAAAGATATGCGGACGACGCTCACAGGAGATTCAGTAAACATCCGAGAGATCGCTACGTTCCTAAAGTGATGCAGTCCGAATTAAACGCGAATTCTAACAAGAAAATCAACGTGCCCATTTCCACGAATCCTAACGATGCGGCGACCAAACAATACGTAGACTTGGAATTGAGAAAGAATAACGTCGACGATTTAGTAATGAAATCGGATCTGGATGCGGGATTGAACAATATATTGAATCTATCTGCGATCGACAATGATGACAAAGACTCGGTGGCGGTCAACAAAGGTTACGTTGATTCGGCCCTACTGGATTCTCAATCCTATCTGGAATCTCAAGTCGTTGACTTGTATCTGACCTAAAATCCGGAGGAACCATTGTGGCAGGTATCAACATGAAGGGTTACGAACTATTCGGTCTCGACGACAAACCGGAATACGATTCCAGCGCAATCAGCAGACGGTACTTGGAGGAATATACGGTCTGGAGGCAAGGCGATATCATGGGAGGCAAACTGGACATGGGAGGATACGCACTAACGAATCTGCCGGATCCCACCCACATGTCGGATGCTTGCACTCTGATCTCAGTCGTGGAAAAGATAAAATACGCTAGACAATTGATCACCGTCTGGGCCGAGGAGAGCGGTGCGTTAGATGCGGAAAAGCCGAATGGTCCTTCAGAAACGGAGGTAACGGACAGCTGCACGGTTTGATAGGATATCCCATGCTGGCGGGAGGCGATATCATTCCAATGAGTCTGGCTTCTACGAACTTGAGCGAAAAAGCAATTGTCAATCTCGTGGTGAACGGTGTGGAATGCGACAAGAGGTACAGAGTCGAAAAGAAGAAGGAACAACACTCGAACACTAACGTCTTTGGAACGCCTCTCAAGGTGCGGATGGGAGACAGGATAAATTTCAAGACGAAAACGTCAGTTCAGTAGTCTCTCTGTTGATCGAACTAGAACCTTTGAACAAACAGTGAACAAAAAAATAATAAATAATAATCACTTTTTTGTGATGTAGGGGAGACAACTCTAAAAATATATATATATAATTGGATTTTGAGAGATTGAATATTCATCAATGTCTCAAAAAGCCAATTATATATATATTTCTTTTTGGTATTTATATATTCAATAAACATTTAATTTTTCACCACTCTTTCAAATGTTTCATTTTTATAGAGTATGAAGAAAAAACGATGCTTTGTAAATGATTTATTGCGAGATTTTTAAGGATTTTTATTAAACTTTTCATAATAATTTTCTATTTCCTTCTTATTTTTTTAATTATTATTAATTTATTATTTTCGTCGAACGATGTACATTTTTTGTCCGTCCAATTCGAATTTTAACTCTCTATCCGACAAGACGAGGGCAAAATCTTGGGTTCTCCTCGGCACGTTCTTGTCGAATTGCATTCTGATTTGAAGGTCTAAGATGCTACTCTTGAGTCGCTCGCTCTGTTTGCTGACGTCGAATATGAACAGTGGATACATAGATTTGTATTTGGTGGGAGTGATGTTAGGATTGCCCATCAATTCGTCCAGTCAATGATATTTCTTTCTGAAATCTGCGGCATCACCGTATAGTCTGCAGAATCACCGTATAGTCTGCAGAAATCATTCTTATCGAAAGAGTTGTTGTAATCGATTGCAGGATATCTCGTGGAGTTCAGAAATACTTGCATGTTTCTCAAGTTACAATGATCGAACAGAGGAGCATTTTTCTCTTGAAATCCATCCCTGTCGGTCTGAAATGCCACTACGATGAATCGCGGTCTTTCCGAAGCAGATTTCATGGTCAATCTCCAATCGAAGTGATCACTAGACGGTGGAATACTAGCCGTGTCGCACTGTCTCATTCTAAATCTCACCGGTAATTTACTCTTTGATTCTATGATCTTATAGAGACGTACTTTCTCCGCGACTGAAGGGAACATGTCAGGAACGAACTAAGATATCTTGTTCAGATGTATCTTACCCGCATCGGTCGCGGCAGGTCTCATGATGGCTTCGTCGTTTCCTTTTCGAATCAACGTCAGATTGTGTTTGAATCCATAGAGAATCTTATTGTAATCTTCTGCGAATCCGAATATGTGTTTCAGAGGTATACTGAACGAAAACCTTCCTTTGGGTCTCGATGTCTTGAGATGTCTCGAATCTCAGAGCGGCACCGGTATTGGCCGGACTCATGTCAGCGACGGTGTCTTTCACCCACAATTGATTGAGTCCTTTAGATTTCAAAAAAATCGTCCAGATACATCAAGAGTCCGTACATCATGGTGGCCTGTCCGGGATGAAACACGGATTCTATCTCTTGTCCCGAGAGCATGTATTTTATATTACTGAACAGATGCATCATGCCATTATTGGCTAGAGTGACCGCGTCGTCTTCTGCGTAATCGCTTCCATCTTCCTTGGTGAGACGCCCCTGTATCACTAAGTAACTTTTGCTGGGCTGAACAAACAGATCTTGCGTCTCGATGTTGCTTCTTATTTCACCAGCATTGTTCAAACTAGTTCCAGTCACGGATTCGTACTCGTGAACTTCGTATTCTTCAATGCTTTCATCTCTCAATATACCTTGTGTTATATCTAATATATTTGTCATGTTTTTTGTTTTTTGTGTTAATTCGTTTGCTTTTTTTTTGTTATTATAAATTGTTTTTTAAGAAATTATTATCTTATTTTATTTATTTATTTTTTTCCTTACTATATATATGCGTAAAGGACAAAAAAAAAAAATAAAAAAGTGAAGGGTTGGTTCTTCAAAATGTCGTCTTCTGCAATTCTTGTTTGTAAAACGTTCCGATGATTTCTCTGCTGTCATCTTCATCTTCCTCTAATGCTTCTATCTTGTAAGTCACTGGATCTGTAAAATATTCTAACGATCTTAAAGATTTCTTCGGTCCATCGAGGAGTGTAACCTTTCGCGAAGAGTTACTAATAAGAATTGATTCTCACTCGATCGCCAACTGAAAATTTCGGCGATTTGGACTTCTTCTCGATCTTGATCATTTTGGAATAGAGATTTCTGAAGACGCGTTTTTCAGTTCGAGGATCGCTAGCTTCTGCAGGAGTCATCTTGATCGATCTGTGTTGCGTGTTGTTGTATTCTTCTACCAGTTCGTCTAGGACGTTGATATATTTCTTAGTCGTGTTGGCTGTGAAATACATTTTCTCCTCCATGGTTCTATTCCAACGTTCGATCACGTTAGCTTTCCTTTCGTTTTCGACGGAACAGAGGTCGATGAACGGAGGAACGTGACTGTTGTAAAATTCCTTCCATTTGTCCACCCACAATTTATCCGGTTTTCGAGAAGACGATGCAAATATTCTTCAGAGTCTCGGCCACGCTGGCTTCCGATTTATTCTTCAGAGCTCTCATCCATCAATATTTCGAAAACACGTCGATGACCGTCAGTATCTATCTATTTAACACCCTCGTTCCGTCTCGAATGTGATTTCATGTCGACCAGATCGGCCGACCAGATCTGATCCAGACCCTTCACGAATACCCTTCTCCTTAGAAATTTACGCGTGACTGGTTTGTGTAGTTCATTCGCCAATGCACTCATTAATAATGTTTTCTGGACTTTTTTTATGTTCCCATCCGAATCGACGCTTGGTACCGATCACTTTACCGACCAGCGAACGTTCGAGTCTCTCTCTCCAAGTGGGATTCAATATATTTTTCAATGTCGTCAACATGTCTTTATCGCAGATTCGATTACGAGTCTCAACGTCGGGATGTTTAGCGTAACACAGATCGTGTGCATAAGTGGCCGAATCCACTCTATTGATGGGTTTGCACCAAGATTTAGGTGTCAGATCTCGATTCAATCTCTTATTTAATTTCGTGCCAGGTGAGCGAACAACGAGAATCTCTCTCTCCCGTCAGATATGATTGAATTCTATTGATTTGTTCAATTCGATACTTCTGTCCAACGTCGTCGTTACATTCTGGTGATAGGAGAGGTTCTGTGGACTCGATGTTCAATTTCTCTAACGATGGATATATTTTTTTTTACTTCAAAGTTCCATTTTCATTTATTTTATTTATATCTATTATTATTTTTTTTACATACTTTTTATTTTCACCCCTTATTTAATTAACGAAATAAATGTTTTTTTAATGGTTTCTAACCTTCAACAAGGAATCCATGGAAACGTGATTCCCGTCGGAACATTGTCTTAGTGGTGGTGGTGGTAGCGATATCCCCCTTTCCAACAAATATTCCAAAATGCATCCCCTGTCTTCGGTGGTGAGACCTCAACGCACTAACTTCAACTCTTCCGATTTTGTAGGTTCGGATTCTCCAACGCAAGACACGAATTGCTTCCAACATTCGATCACGTCATCGCGTCGTACACATTCCAATGCAGACATAAAATACGTGGTCACGATGTCTTCCCATTCCATCGTGAGACACGAATGATTAATGTGATTAAATTTTCTCTCCTCCAGACAACTGAGACATCTTTCGTGCAAGATCCTAGGAAGTTGTTCATTCACACAGATGGCGTAAGCTCTACACAACGCCCTTCGAAGAAACCAAGCTCTCAATTCCATGGAATCATTCGTTTGACTCATAATTATATTTGTATATGAAAAAAAGTTGTTTTTTCTAAGTCCTAAAAAAAAAATATTTTTTTTATATTCTTTATTATTGTTATTATTTTTTCTATTATTTATTTTTTCTCTCCATATATATAGTACACTTTCTATCCCTCTCATCATCAAACGAATGAACAAACTATTTTCGTTTATTATGATTGCACATTTTTTTTTATTATTATATTTTTTCGAAAGAAGGATCTTATGCTTTTCATATTCCGATAAAACCATCATTTTTTTGTCGTCATCGTCGTTAGGACGATAAGGAAATAAAGCATAATGATTCCTGTCCTTATGGCAAATTCGATCCACGATCTATTCGACGTGAATGAGTGTAATCTGCGAATATATTTGACGCACTGACGAATGGATTTTTTCAATATGTTCATCACCACCACCACAGTCGAATACATTACCTACGTTTTTCGCACAAACATACATGTAATAAATTTCCCTGTATTTTTAACGTTTTACAAGTTTCAATTTGTATTTTAAACTATCTAGGATATCTATAATCACGTGATAAGTTTGATAATGAAACGCATTTTTATCGTTTGAACACGTTTCGATATTTTCGAGATAGTTTCGATTTTGAGATATGATTGACAATAGTAACAAAAACACGTTTATGCACCCATCTAAACGTGAGTTATATTCGATTCGTTCCGATCGAATTCTTTCTAATGCACACTCGTGTAGATGTTTAGAAAAAGCTAAAAACGTTTCCTAAAGCGAACGTTGTCTTGATGACGAAAACGTTTTTGTTAACACGTCTCTTAAAAGATGTTTTTTTTCTCTCACCTTTTGTTTCATTTTTTTTTTCTTAATATAAAATATATATCAAAAAAAAAATATTTTTTTTTTTAAGATATTTGTTATTTTTTTTTTAAATGTTATTTATTTTTATAATAACATACCTAGAAGATGTATATTCTTAAACGGCGAATTCTGACTGAACAACAAACCTTCACCGATCGGTTCCACATTCTCTCCATTCTTCAGAAAAGGACCATTTCCATGGAAAGCATTGCCACCATTTCTTGCAGGTCCTAGATACAATCCTTTACCCTCCACGTCTACGTGACACACAGCTCATCCCTTCTTCAAAACAGTCCATTTCCCACTCTTCTTCAAAAACAATCCTCTACCCATTAATTTGTCTACTGCCGAACTAGTGAGTCCCGAGAAAGTTCCCACGCCTAGAGCTGGCAACACCATCTTCGTGAGAATGGGTAATGCTTTTGCAGCGAGTCCCGCCAATAACGGCAAGAAACCGCCTTTCATTCTTAGGTTGTATCTCAATTGAGCAGGACTCGATTATGAATCGCTTTCTACATCCTTTTGATTTGTGTTTTAGTCCAGGCAATCCCATCGCTACCACCACTCGCTAGATCTTCGTAACTGAATTTAAATCTGATGGCTTCGCCTCGATTACTCAACGCTTGGCGAAGCTTAGCTTTCTGTCCTTCAGATATGTTCACGTTTTTAACAATGTATTGAGTCATTTTTTTCTCGTTGCATTTTAAATATATATTTTTTTAATTAGGAATATTATAAGTTTGTTTTTATTTATTATTATCAATATTATAAGTTTTTTTAAATTTGTTTTATTTAATTTGTTATATATATATATATATATATAAAAATACAAAAAGAATATAAAAAAATATAAAAAAAAAAAAAATTTGTTTTTATTTTTCAAATTCTATACTCGCCCAAAAAAGAAAGTGTGCACTGCAGAAATTGATCAAACTCCAAAAAAATAACTTCGTAGGTGTAAAGAGTGTTAACCTGTTCACGAATAAGTTATATTGAACACAAAAACAGCTTTCCCCGTTAAAATTGCATTAACGTTAAATGACGTGCTGCACGTTTGTGAAAAGGCATGTTTTGCACGTGGAGAGTCTGAAAATTCATGCAGCAGTGTGAATCCTTGGGTATTTAAACACTGAAGTAAGGCCTTCCTATCGTTCACATTCAAACTTGCGCTGCTGTTAAAACGACTCCAAATTAGCATGCCAAGATTGACAATGAATCAACGTCTCCTTGCCCTGGGTATGATTAAAGCTGGCAGAACACACAGAGAGGTTGCCCAGCATTTGAACTGCCACGGTAACACTGTAGACAGGCTAGTCCATCGACATGCACAACATGATGACGTTCGAGACCGACCCCGCTCCGGGAGACCCCGAGTTACCACCCCTGCACAAGATCGGTATATCCGTGTCGTCCATCTCCGGAACCGGCAACAAACGGCAACGACGACAGCCAGGAACATCCCTAACCTAAGACGGATAATCCTCAAACAGTAATCAACCGGTTGAGAGAATACAGCTTACGTCCTCGAAGACCTGCAATTCGTCCGATTTTGACGTTACGTCATCATCGTGCTCGAGTGCAGTGGTGTAGACAACATCTCAGGCATCCCTTACACTGGTGGCGACGTGTTTTTATCACAGATGAATGTCGTTTCCATCTTTCATCATCAGATGGCCGCCAGAGAGTGTACAGACGTCGAAACGAACGCAACGCAGATCCATGTGACGTGGAGCGAAACCGTTATGGGGAGGGTCTCTCGTGGTGTGGGGTGGCATTACTGCCCATAACATAACTGAGCTGGTCATTTTTGATGGCACTCTCAATGCAGCCAGATATCGTGATGAAGTGCTTACACCTGTTGTTGTCCCATTTCTGCAACTTCACGGCCCCGGCGTCATTCTACAGCAGGGATGTTCTTCCCTGGCGTGCAAATTCGCCCGATATCTCACCCATTGAGCATGTATGGGACGAAATGAAACGTCAGCTACGCCGGCTTCCCCATGCACCGTCAACGCTTGTGGAACTCCAAAGACAGCTAATCAGAATATGGAACAAAATCCCACAACACTTCCATGCTAACTTGTTCGCTTCCATGATGCACAGCAGTAGTCGATGCAGACGGAGGTCATACCAGATATTGAGTGTGTGACTTTTGTGTTTGACCCTTAGTGTCTTTGACTCTCCATGGCACCAAGAGTATTCGTTGTAGCGTAATGAAATTTCTCGAGTTGATCACAAATTGATTCATCATCTGTGATTGAATAAAATTTCCATGAATGAAAATGATATACATCTTTTTTTTAGTGTTATTTTTTAGCATGCACACTTTTTCCTTTTTGGGAGAGTATATTTTTTTTTTTTTGTATTTACTTTATTGTTTTTTCATATCTCTCTGAGGTGAAATCGTATAGTCGCTCTCTCTCCGCAAAGATCTAGCAGATCGCCGTTCTGATCCATGAACGTGGTTTCGATGCTATACAACGTGTCCAGAATCACGGGTAAATAGATGAGATTTCGAGGTCGCTCCATGATCATGTAACCCGGCAAACCATCCGGAAAGAACGTGTAGATCGTCGGCTGAGTGCTACCGTCGACGTAACTTCCCGAAATCACGTTGACATTCACTAAAATGCTATTGATTGCGAGAATGTCCACCATATTTTCAGACGCGACGTGACCTTGATACATCTTTTGATCAACTCCCAACATCTCACCGATCGAATCTTCCACACTGAAATCCACTCGAAAATTATCTCCCAAGTCTAATATCGTCTGCAGAGTACTCGTATTGGGAGCGAGTCTTATCATATTGCCTGCGTGACCGTCGGTCTTCAGTCTCGTCTGGATGTGATGGTTCAGATCGTCTATGTCATAACTCCCTTTGGAATTCGAATCTCGAACAAATCCACTCGGTTGGAATACTTGAACGCGTTGTTCGTTTCCGTGACGTTGGGAAACGAATAATAAGTTTCGAGATTAACCAACGCAATCTCGTATCCCTTTTCCTTCTTCATTTCGATGGAAGGTTCGAATTTCGTCGTGAATCGAGTCGTGTCGTGACTCACAATGATTTGAAAGGACTGTTTCGCATCCGTATTTTCGACTATCTGTTCCAATAGGCGATGTTCTGAAAATTTTTCTTATTATTATTTATTAAGTATATATATATTTTTATATTTTTAATTTTTTTAAATTTTTATTCTCTTCACTATTATTATTATCGTCGGCAATATAAAAAAAAAATCGTCAAATCCGCATCAATATTTTCCATTGTTAAATTCGCTAGTCAAATGTGATTGAGATTTTTCAAATCCTGACGAAAGAGAAAGAGAAAATGAGCATTCTCCCTTATCATCTGTCCGGACAGTCGTAAATAATTCTGAGACAGATAGAAACAATCCACGTTGCTGTGACGTCCCCGAACGTAATACGATTCGCATCGATTCTGTCTCTCCAACAACAGATCATCGAAGATCATGAGATTCTTGTTCTCTGACTTCAAATGTCTGGGATCGGGAACGTCGTTGGCATTCTCATAAAACAGACATTCCACGTTCGAACACTCGACGTTTCTCCTGGTCAATTCTCTCGCCACTCCTTCCAATATATTCGAAGTCTCGTGTCCTTCGAATTCGTCACGATTGTCGAAGATTCTCGACATGACTTCCTTGGGTAATTTACGCGTCATGCACTCTCGAAGCAATCTGTACTCCAGTTGAAAGAGACTTGCTGAAAACGAACAATCTATCGTAATCCAACCAGTCGGGTCACAACAACAGATTCATCAAGAGATTGGTGTTTCCACAATTCGATTTTCCCACTATCAGACCTCTTATGCTCTTGGGAAAGAACTCGTCGTTCGACCTCTTGGCCATCGCGTCATTCCAAGACATATCTTTGATATCCATTTTTTTCATTTGTCATTTTTTTTTCACCATGTTTTGAATTATGTATTTTTTATATTTTTTTTTTATTTTTTAATTTCTATTTTTTTTTATATATATATATAAGTTTTGTTTTATTTATGAATCACTTTCAATCCCGATCCTCTCGTCATTTTAGCCAAGTCCTGTAGCGGCACGGCGTCATCATGGAAGTCTTTCCAACTTTTCGGTTTGATTCTCGATCATTTCGCAGGCGGTTGCAACGGAGTTATCAATTTATTAATCAATGCGTTGGCTCGTCTCTTGTTGGCTACCGAAGCTACTCGGCAGCAGCTTTCGTACCGGCGTCGATCGCCGTCTTCTTTTCGATTTTGAGATCGCTTGACGCGATCTGTTTCGCATCGTCACCGGTGAATTTACGAGTTAAGAATCGCATCATCGAATCGACGATGCCCGACCCGCCATAGACGTACGATCTAGCATATCACCTGTTATTTATAACTAACATTTTTTGAGAATTCGTTTTTTTTTGTTTTTTTTTAATTATTATTTGTGAATATATATTATTTTATTTACTCAATATTTTTTTCTCTCTCTCTTCTCTTAGTATTTTATCATTTCTAACGATTCATCAACTTTTGATGATCATTCCTAGTCAAAAACTTCTGCGTCAACAATTCGTCGCACACGCTCACTGTCTCGTTATTTACTCCAGTGTTACCAGCCTCTCTGCCAACAACAATCTCAATCTCTCCGACAAAGCACGGAGATCGCGCGGAAGAAATATCGCGTCGGTCTTCATTCCCTTTCCAGTCGTCGACTTCACAAAATAGTCGTTCGCCTTCCATATTGGTTCCACCACTTGCTTCCACTTGTAACCTCTCCTATCCTTCGGACCCGTCTCTCTAGCATCGTTGTTCTTCTTCATGGCGTGAGTCTGAACCAGAATGTCTCCGTAATTTTCGTAATTTTCTTCGGTGTAATCGCCAGGTCTCTTGTGAGAGAGCAGAGTGTACAATCCGTCGGTCATTTCGTACCTGTTCGGACCGACGATCAAATAGTCGCCTTCAAACCATATTTGCGTGTCGCCAACGAAATCGTCATCACCTTCTTGACGAAATCCATACATCGTATCTTTTTCTCTACCGTCGTCGGATCTGGTGGCGCTGCTGATGACGCTACTCGCATCGGACTCGATCCTCTCCGGAGTGTATTAGGACAAACTTTCCGGCGTGACGCTACCGCCGCTACTCCGATCGGTCTCGATTCTCTCCAGAGTGTAACCTGACGGAGTTCTCGACGCGGAACTACCCGGAACGGAACCCATCCTCAGAGAACCTTCTCTTATGGGTCTCAGTTCCTCCACGATTTCCTTCCTCGCTCGTTCCTGAACGTCGGTAACGGGTCTGAACAACTTTGTCGCCTCTCGCCTCAGTCCCATCTCTCCCAATCGCCTGGCCCTGTCCTGCACCTGAATGTTCTCCCTGCTCCGTATCAATTCGCGAGCCTGCTCGTCCCTTCGCTTAGAATCTCTCACGTGTAGAAACATTGTTTTATTTTATTTATTTATTTATTTATTTATTTATTTATTTATTTATTTATTTATTTATTTATTTATTTATTTCTATCTCTTTAATGGATAAAAAACAGTTATATTTTTTATATTCTTATTTATTATTTTGAATGTTGTTTTATATATATATATATATTTTTTTTTTTAAATTTTTAAACAATTATTAAACATTTTTTTGTTATTATTATTATTCATCTTTTAACTTATAATATATACATACACAAACACACGCACGCAAGCACGAACGCGCGAATGCGCGCGCATCCTCCGATAGTCACCCCTCCTCCCGATCGGATCGTCCTCTTCCCATCCAGTCGCAACGCTCGAACGACTCGATGGAAACTCCGCAGTCTCTCTATATATTCTGACTCGCAGGAAAATTCACTAGACCCAAACGTCGCGCGTTTCCCGCGAAATCCCTCGGTCCGGATCGTACCTCGACGAGCACTTTCCGTGTTCGTTTTCCGAGACAAAAAATTCACCTCCCTATGGGAAATCAGTGTTAAATTCGAAAAAAACGTGGGCATTTTCCTCCCGGAATTTTTAAAAGGCCCGAGCCAGTAAATCGTCCTTTCCGAGAAAAAGCCGGGGGTTTCCTGGAAACGATTCGATCATCTCTCAAAAATGTACACTTTTTCGCGAGGTGATCGAATCCTTCTGGGAAAAACCCAAGTTATTTTTAGAAAATAACTCAGTTTTATGACGTCACTGGCATTTCTGGCTCAAAGTGGTTGAATGAGCCGGAACCCGCCAATACACCCTACTTATATGCAGTCAGTAAGGATAAATCAATGAAATCGAAACAAATCAGCTTGAACACTTTGCGCATTGCAGATAGACCTTCGTGCAACTCAAGAGTCGATATTAGCCATTGTTCTTCGCGTCACAATACTTTTATGTGGCACTGAGACAGCAGATAACATGTTTAATCGGTTCCTATCTAACATTACTGATAATCTTCTCATATTCTAAAGGAATAGATATTTTTTGTCGCCCACTTGTCGCTTTTCTGGCAGTATGTGCACCAGAAATCGCTGCACTGAACCTTGGGATTCGTTTTGACGCAACGTTATTGACACGTTTCGGGCTTCACAGATCTCAATTTTTCGAGAACGTAACGAGAAACATGGGAATTCATACATATAGTATTTTTAGATAAGTAGTGACATCATATGGGCATCCCGTGTCAGGCGTTTTATCGCCTAGTCGAGAATCCAGACAATTTTTCCTTCAAGCATGTATTCACATACCTATATCCCGTATCGACCGAGAAAACCAAACAAACTGAAAAGAGAAAATTCCACACTTTTCATGTAAGTTATTGTGAATTTTCACTTCATTCTAATGATTTCTCAGATATCGTTTCAAAGCTATGTTGTAGTTACCAGTTCGCATTTCAGAACTGAAGTGGTAAACTACAATCTACACTAAACACAGTTGGGCCACTGGTAGCTGTAGTTCACTGCAACTGGAGACAGTTCAAACACATGACAACTTACGGTAATTCAAATCGCAGTTAGTTCACAATACTGTCGAAAAACAGCAACGAAAATACAAATCGACCTTTTCTTTTATTCGCATTCATTATCCAACAGTCTTCATTCGGAGTGAGGACCACAGTTAATACAACTTTTTTTCAAATCGCAGTTAGTCCACAACGTTGAAATCGATGCTAGAATCACGTGTCATGTGTCATGTGTTGGGGTTTAACGATACATTCGACAGCCATTTTTACGGGTGGAGGAAGCTGGAGTACCCGGCGAAAACCACCAAGCAGCTGTCTCAATCTCCAAGTACTGACTCCGCGCAAGCAGGGTTAGTATTGATCGAAGACAATAGCACCGTCGACGTCCAGTACTCCTTAGTACACAGCGCCACCGTGCCCGCCCCTTTAATAGGCAAAAAATTGACCCCCCCCCCCCCCCATTTAAAGCCCAAGATCCCAACGAAATACATTTTAATGGTTTAGGCTCGTTTAAGCCCACGTCTGGAAAAATGAAACACTTTAATGAACTTTGTGTAGAACGCCCGGTAGAAAGAGCGGTCTTTTTGTAGTTGTTACATTCGATATCATATTCGCATATCAGGGGGTAGACATGTGACTCGAATGTGTTCCCTGCCAATGTCACCTGACACTTGAGCACTTTATCTACTGATTTTATTGTCGGACTTTTTAATAATGTGCAACCTCTGAGAGAACTACTTTACACGATAAATTCTCACGAGATTTTCTCGTTCTTCACGGACATCAGCCTTCTTAATAACTTTAAGTGTTTCTATTCTGTAACTAGATTTCATCTTGAAACGTTTTCTGATCACCAGGTTGGATTCATAGAATTCATTGAGCTATTTGCATCATGACTTACCGCTGTCATCGCTTTTCATTTCACTCTCTCTTATAATGAACATTTTACACCATTTTAATCTATCATTTGATTTTTCTGCTCAACATGACACCGCAACGACATATCCTTACATGCTAATGCGGCGTTATGTATTTATTGGTGTTTAAGGCCATACATTTCTGAACAATAGTTAATCGTGACCGAGATGCGGTGTTGAACCTTAACCCAACGTAACGATCAAAATCGGCCAGCACAATTCACAAAAATCACCATTCAATTTTTTTCTTGCTTTTACATTTTTGTCTCAAAAACAAAGTTTCGATGAGGGTCATTAGCTATGTTATTAACTCATTGAACTCGTAAGACCGATTTTTCGGTCCAAGGCATAATTTCATTCCATTTTTTGTCCTATTATGAGAGTTCTGTATACGAGGCTTTGATTATAAAATCATAACTGCAGTCTAACTGCCAGACGGCTGCAGACTGCAGTTATTATATTACCCTACCAGTATATTGATATTGGGCTGACCCATCTCACTGTAAGTGTACTCAAGGGCGACCCCGTTCCAGGAAACGAGGGTTCAAAGCGTTAACGCAAGTTAGTGCCGCCCGCCTTTTGTATTAGGTAAAAAGTAAAGGACCTATAAATAAATGAATATATTTCGTGCCAAGTCGATTATTACAAGCGAGCGAAGGATTTTCCCAATAATTTACTTTGTTGGGAACTAGTAAAAATTATCCACCTCCCCCCTCCTGCAGACAACACTTGTCGACCTCACACGTCGAAAAAGAAACGCGAGAACATCAGACCCCAGATGCTATTTTCTCCTGTGTTTTCTTGATTCGGATTTGGATTCGCAACACTTTACCTCGGAAATTTCCACCCACTGTTGTAAGTGTATCGCGTCCAAATCCCATCTGATTGAGAAAGGGGTGTTTTTACGATCATGGTTCTGCAACTTCACTCTGAAGGTTTTTTGGTAATTTTCAACACATTTCGTAAACATGGAGGGCGTAAAAATCAATCAAGAAAAAATACGTTTCAAAATTTTCCTCTTGCCATATTTTTTAGAATCTTACCCTCGGCTTATTCAGCAACACTTGTGCACAAACTGAGTCGCTCGAATATCTCGGCAATGTGGCTGCCCGTTTGGACAATGGAACTTGATAATTTCATTCTTTTAAAATAATGTTTTTAATATTCTTCTTCGAAAGCTATGAGCTTTTTGAAATGTCTTGTTCTTGACAACTAAGTTCGTTTTTTTCCAATTCTCTTGCACTTTCATGAGTTTTGTTCTCGGGGGAGGGGGGGGGGGGGCGAGATTCAAATTACGGCGGATATAGTAGCAACTGGACAGATATACACTGCTGGTGAAACTAATATTCCATGAAATTATTAACTCTCTTGGTTTGACTCTCTCCGTACCGAGTTAATCTTATTACGCCAAAGCCTGACAAAATATGGTATGCAGATCACGAAAATTCAGAGGCGAAAACCACAATGATTAAATAAATACTGGAGTTAATGATTTGAGCCTGCACGCACGGACCGCACAGTTCAAAAACTAAAACGAACCTTAAAGTTGGTGTAAGAATTCTCGATCCCAATCTTAAATATCGCCGCGCTTCAAGTTTTGATGTAAGAAAATCACTTTTGCATCTCCAATGTGAAAAAAGGCAAGTACCTGGGGACAAATGTTTGGTGATTTTTTCTGGGCCGCCAAGCAAGTGACATATCTCGGAAGTAATGTCTTGACGCAACTCATGATTCACATCACTTGTGTTGTCACTTGTATGGCAATTGTAACAATGATAGGTAGCGTTAATACAATAACTCCCCAAACCTTGTAAGAATATTGCACATTAGAATACCTCTGCGTGTAGAAGGCAGCATAATGTCAAGGATTGTTTTTTGTAAATCATGGATGGCAAAATGGCTCTCCTGGGAGCTAGTTGGGCGTACAAATTTCCTCTCCTGAACAAATTTTCATTGTTCACTTCGAACATCATCTAAATGCCAAGTAAATGAAATGTGTTCTCTGTGAAATGTACTCAATCCAATCAATGCCAATAAACTGCTACTGAACCTGTGTTCGTTTTTAACAAAACTCTCTTCCACCATCTGAGTCTTACTCTACTTGCAGCACTTGCCTGGGAAACCCTTAGACATAGACGCCATCTCCACAAAATGATTAAATTTTTAAAAATTGCAAATAACCAGCCCCCAGATACCTCTTGGACTTATTACCCGGAACGTTTGAGGACATTTCCCCGTATAGCACCCGGTTCCATTCCAATTTCCAACTACATCTTACACACACGGAAGTATTTAAGCGGTCATTTATTCCCTCTTGCATTTCCGAATGGAATGCACTACCTCTAGAAGTTAGAAAGTCTGATTCACTGAATAACGTTGTTTAATATTCCAATACAGGCGTGTGTAGACCACCTAAGTACTTCAACAATGGCAGTTGGGCGGTTAATATAATACATTGCAATCTGCAAAATTCCTGTAGCGACCTAAATTTTGATAAACATTCTAATTATATTCAAAATACACTAACTGTTCATGTGGTTATGAGACCGAAGACGCTAACAATTACTTCTTCAACTGCAGTAACTACTCAGACGAAAGACTTGTCCTACAGAGAAATTTTGTGCATCTGCCAATAAGAACGACCAATGGTCTTCTTTATAGTATTCCAAACTTATCGGATTCCGTCAATATTCACCTTTTTCGCAGTGTACAAAATTTCATAAAAGCCACGAATCGGTTTTAAGACAAGGCCGCTAGATGAGCACAGGAGTCTAAAAGCATCCTTTTTTTCTGGCTCATGGCTCACTTCTATTCGCTTGTTTGCCCTGTCTATCCCAGCTATAGTATAGTGGTGTGGACTCCGTCGGAGTCGCGGTAGTGCCGAAATGTGGCCCATAGGCTTGCTGGCTCAAGCCAGCAGTGTTTTAGTGTGGCATTTCATTTTTCTCCCCCCCCCCCCATCCTCTCTCCCCCACCACTTCTCGGTTCAGCCTCTTGCAAAGTTGAGTACCCATCTTTCTTCTCTAACTTTGTACATACACAAAATTGTTTCAGTATATACATACGTTTTGTTTCGCTATTGCATATACAATCATGTAACAACTTGTAAACATATTATAATTTGTAATTGTAAACGTATTTCAAGGAAAGGATATAATCTAAGTACTGGACACTTGTTATCCAATCCTTTTTGTTGATTATAAACAAATAAAATATGTTTAATCTAATCTGAGTCACAACATTTTTAAACTCAATCGCACATATCGTTTTTCTTTCCCATCTGAGCCTAACTCTTTTGTTATATGGTGATAACGAAGGGAAATTCAGCAATGAAATGGAATTTAACAAGCTTACTTGATCTAGTTTTAATTATAATTGACATCGAATAACTCTTTGCTTTGTATTAGACAAGCACAATATATCCAACATGGCCAACAATTCTGTGAATGAGTTCGAACCACAAAAATTAATAATACCAGCCGGGTTACATTTTATCTACCTTCAATTAGACTGGATCTTCCATTTTTCGACACCGTTCTCCAAGAATTGACGCCGTGTACTTACACAGTGTCCACTTAGAATTTAGACCA
Source organism: Pictodentalium vernedei (assembly GCA_031216915.1). NCBI lineage: Eukaryota > Metazoa > Mollusca > Scaphopoda > Dentaliida > Dentaliidae > Pictodentalium > Pictodentalium vernedei. Next base: position 230,611,733 of record CM062294.1, read on the forward strand.
CAACACCTCTTTCATAGGCAGGATTGATGGAACGAAAATCACTCTGTATTCAGCAGGCTAGTGCACCAAATGTATAGTTTTCTTTGTCTTTCTAATACAAATAGACTCTTCCACATATTGATGCAAAAACTGTGTCTGTTTCGAGATTTGCGTCCATCTGCGGTATGAACGAAAACAGTGCAGGATTGTTGCTTTAAAATTTAACAATACAATGAATGGTCAGTTCTGCGTTAACCCTTTACCTAACATGAAAAGCAGACGACACTTGCAAAACAAATTCTTGAACAATTAATTTTTTTCATTTTTTGTCTCAAAAACATTGGTTATGACCCCTCGTTGGAACGAGCTCGACGAGCTCGTTCCAACGAGGGGTCATAACCTATGTTTTTGAGACAAAAAATGAAAATATTTTGAAAATTAATTGGCGATTTTTGAGAATAGCGCTGGCAGGTTTTGGCCGTTACGTTGGGTAAAGGGTTAAACAAGCGTAATTACACACTTTGAGTCCTCTCTTTTCAACACGTTCATCTTCCCACTTTTGTGCAGACCATCAGGTTTTCAGCTGGGTTACGTTCGATCCAGCCAGACTATTTAGAAATCCCGCTGATCATTCCCAGATAACACGATTTGTCGTGGACCAAGGTTCATGGAGTTGATCACAAAAAAACAAAATTACCTTGTTTGAGAACATGTACAATCAATTGGTGCAGTATATTCCTCTGTAGTGTCCACGCTACCACGAAATATTTTGTTGCCACGTGAAACATTTGTTCAGTGCCAAATGATTTTTTTGTTGTCAAATGAAAGATTTTAGCTCCAAATGGAGTTTATTTGTAAATGAGAAAAAACAAATAACCATATATCGTCCTTTGAGTGCAGAAAGACCCCATCTGCAATGTTAAGTACTGCAAATGGGGGTCTTGATGCATTCAAAGTACAATTTTTCAGTTTAGTATTACCGAGCTGTTTTTGGTATTTTATGTGTCAAAAAACCAACACATGATAAAAATATTGATAGTGAAAAATTAAAACTATTAAATAAATAAATAAATAAATAAATAAATTATATTTTTGGTGCCAAGTTTTGATACTAAATTCTGTAGCTTTGGTGCCAAACGAATTTGTTTAATGCAATTGCCACCATTTCAACTTGGAGAGCGTGAACACCATTCCTCTGCTTTGAAGTATGTGAACAAGAAAGATACGACGAAATGTCCATTTGAAAAACTGAAATCTCTATTTTCTACTTTAAGGATCACTTTGCGTCAGTCTTTTTCGGTAGAATCGATGTTAGAGTACCAACAGTATTATCTGTGGGACGATTGTTCACGACTTTCTAGTTTCAGGACAACGGAGTCGTGAAGAGATGACTGGATGATCATGACCACATGTTCACGCATCATAATTTGTAGAGGTGATCACGTTACTTTAGTTGTCTCAGCATTGTGTGTCGGACGAAGTTGCCAATTACGCCGTACGCGTGTCCCGGATTAGACACCTCGGCGAGACAAATATTTCTCCCATTTTGAACCTGCCGAGACACGGATGTCGTGGGTGGGATGCCTGCGTGAGCAGACGCGTCTCACACACCAAAGTAGCCAACGTACGCCATATTAGCGACACTGGAAGAGGAACAGACTACCACATGCTGTTACAGCGTTTTAAATGTTGAGAATTAGGTATACGAAAACATACTCGACAATAAATAATTTAAATTTGAAAATACACACTCTACCTATCATTATACGAGGATAGACCTATACATGGCAGTTTGTTTAAAATATTGATACATTTTCTTTGAATCTTATGACGCGATATTCTTTCCTTTATCAAAATAGAAGCCTTTAACCCAAAGGGCAATGAGGACGACGTGCCTGCTAGAAATGCAGTTCCTGCGACCCAGGTTTTGTTCAAGCATCTTGCCTCTTGAAAGAGATTTATCAGTCACACATACCACACCCAAAAGTTACTTTTCCAAAGAGCATCGCAGTGAGGTCGAGAATTTACGCCATTTTTGACGGAATTACGAGCACCTGAATACACAGGAGAAAGCAAACGAAACTGTTCTGCTGTACCTCGCTCACCACTGAGAGATGGGTATGGAATATGCTGGCATGAATATCACTACAACGCAATCTTTATAAGCAATGGCATATCTGAGTTGGGCCAGTGCTTTTAAATGTTTACAATTGTGTTGTCATGAATTGTATTTATGTCTATGACAATTTAGAACTGAAAGAAATCATTAACATTTCAAAAGATGTGGTAATTTACCGGTAGGTAAACTGCCACATGTTATTGTAAAATGGTCAGTCTCAGTCATTTATATGCAAAGATAGAAGACACAAATTTGGACAATACTATTGTAGAAGGTTGATACTCTTGGTCCCTGCGGTCGTGATTTGGCTCAATTGTAAAATAACGGTGGACGTTTGCAGCCATTTTTAGAATACTACAAAAATTCTGATGGAAGAATCTTCTCGCACTAAAATGGGTTTGTTATTCCATTGTTTGGTAACGTTGTGGATGGAACATATTTGGATGACATAACGGAACATGGTGTTTCTTCATTCTTCTCGCAAATGTAACTATTGCGAACTTGAGCGTCGTGTTACCTTTCTAATTGAGGAGTGTATTACATGTATATAATGACTTTTTGAAAACTGTGAAATTAATTTTTTACCTGGAATCGCGCATGCAGTAATCAGAATCGCAGGTACACTATTTACAAAATACGTAGCGAAAAGCCCAATAGTTATAAATGTTTGTCCAACAAGCATTGTTTTTGTAAATCCCATCTGAGTGATGATAAATCCGCCAACAAATCCTGAAAAATACACACATCTTTTAATTCTCTGTCAAAGAGGTCACGCTGCTGAAATACATTCATGGTTCTACTCAATCTATAAATATGTTCAGCCATTTTGTGAGTGGTGTTGACTATTACAATCCCGACCATGAAAGAAATGTCACAAACGTTTCGTAGTATACTTACAGTACTGCGATAAAAAAACACATTTTTGGGCAAGCTGATCGTGATATACTAACACCAATGGATCGAGGTGTCGCAGATGGAATACAGCGAAATTTCAAAACATGGCATCTAATGTTTAATGTTGTAGCATTTCTTTTTTCTACATGCGAAACTCCGTCAGCGGTAGATAATTTAAACCAGATCGCGATCGCGTCGCGACCCGTTCGAAATTCTCTGTCCGCTTTTGTGATCACAGAAAATACCACTCAGTGACCTACAGAAAAGTCCACTTCACCAATATTTACCACGGCACTAGGTTATATCGTGGTAAAAACCGAGGCATATATATATATACCACCAAACTGCATCTTCATGTGGCAGATTTTTTTCTAGGTCTTTACGCCGCCTAGTTATCGCATAACAATAGTCTGCTACACAACTGCTTGAGACAATTTATTTTGTGGTAGGAGGTTGAGTAGTTTTACATCACCAGATTTACGTCTGTGACATTACTTCTTATCCTTTCGATTGGTTATAATTTTGATCTGGATATAAAATAATCTTTGTTTACTTTACACTCATAATTTTATAAAGGTGCATGCAGCATTTAAATTGGGTTTCATTTCAATAGTTTGATTTAATAGTAGAGGACCCGAGCGCAGCAGAGTCATTGGTTAGTGCACTGCCCACACGTGGATTACGACCAGTCTACGGCGGCTGTATTATATGCCGGCAGTTACTTGCTCCACATGTGAAGTTTTGAGACACGGTATAATTCTGGTTGCTGAAAGTGACGTTAAACACAATAACTAAATTAACAAATAAAAAATATTTATCATACAAAATATACAAATAAATATGATCCTGGCTGCTGGAATTTTCCGATAAATGTAAAAATGGCGCTATACAAATGCTTTTATAATAGTAATAATAATAATAAATAAATAAATGAACAAGCCTTTTCTGAATTATTTGGTGTATCTTTGCAAACAGGAACAAAAAGGAATGTCATTTTCTTTCATGTATTGAGGAGTCTGACAGAAGGTGCCAACAGTGTGCATGTGGGGTCAGTGATTAGCGATCTCCACCACCGACAAAACTGACAACTTCCTTTTGTTTCACGCCACGTATTTTAATGTTAAAACAGAGAATGAGAAATTAACCTCTAGGCACTCCCTTCGTTTCTATGTAATATTCTTGCGACGGTCTTGTCTTTTCCGTTTGCATGTACCATATTTCGATCTGAGCACTGGCTCCAGCTGAACGATCAGCGTGTCTGTAGAAGAGATTGGGAAGGGGTAAAGCTACCAGCCCCCCCCCCCCCCCCCCCCCCCCCATTTAAACAACTACTGTTAGTTTGAACAGTGCCATTTGAGGTAGAGTATTTCATGTTTTAGGCTTGAACCATGAGGCACAAAGTCAGATATATAAATTGTTCTACACGTTATTTACAGACGAACAGCCAATATCAGTACTGTTCCCCTGTCGAACAAAACAAGTTAGTCGTAACAAGAAGTATAAGATGTTAACGTTTCTGATTCATCTGTATAAATTCGCCAAATAAAACTCTATATAATAATGTCCTATTTGTCACGCAGTTATGCACTTGAATAATATTTTAAAAATTAGTAAAATGGGTTCTTGTTGTGTTGTCCAATGACGGACCAATAGTGATTAACGTAACAAACAAATATCAGTATCCATACCGGTGTGACAGGAATGGAAGTCCGTAGGAAACTTAGTCCCTCTGGACTATTATTCCGCGGAATTATAGTCCTAGGTCTAACATTTCTAGGAATAGTAGTCCGCCGGACTACTATTCCTAGAAATGTTAGACCTAGGACTATAATTCCGCGGAATAATAGTCCAGAGGGACTAACGTTCGTACGGTCTTCCATTCCTTTTACACCGGGTTAAAAGGGTTGTTTGTTTATTGGAGCTTAGTGACAATTCCGACAGCCAGGTTCACAATCGTGTAGAATGAACTTAACAGGTGAAGGAAGTCGGAGTGATCGGAGAGACTCACCGAGCAGCGGCGAGCAACAGTTACTGGCATACTCCCCGATAAACTAACTGCGCACAAGTACGGTTAGCAGCGATTGGAGGAAGAGCATATCAACGTGAAGTACGTCTTAGCATACAGCGAACCTGTACCCCCACGTGGGCAACCAAAATTATGTGTTTTGCTCAAGGATAAAACGCAGTTACCGCTGGCCAGGATCGAACCGTATGCCTTTTGGTTTGAAGTCCACAACTATAACTACAGAATCCACCGCGCCCCTCTTTTAAAAGGGTTAATGTTTATATAGGCTGTTTAATTACCTAAAATGATATATACATATTATCGCCACACTGATGTGAGCTGGGGCGTGGTATCACGTCGAGTTGAGGAGGTCAGATCGCCGGAACAAACTAGCCTCCGCAGGCAGAGAGTTTGATCCGGCGATCTGACCTCCTCAACAAGGCATGATGCGACGACCCAGATCACTTCACTGCAGCGATAAAAGGTTTGTTATATGATTTATAGTTCAACATCGCATGCCAAAGCTAGCATTAGCAATTCCCCAACCTTTTTTAGTAAATAGGAATGAAGTAAAAAGAACTATTTTTGTTTACACTTATTTTTGTAACAGGTGCAGACTTCCGGGAGTCCCCCGATGCGCATGAATAAGATAAAAAAAATGTCACGAATACGATAAAAAACCCGGACCGCCGTTCGAGCGAATCCATTCCAACTCGGAGTAAAGTACTCTCTGCGACCGGAACAGCTATTTATGCGAATTCGAACGCACCCGTAAAAGGTCCATCACACTGTAGTGATATCGGATTCTACACTGCGGGTTTCCCTGGGACCATTAAAAGATCGTCAAACAGTAGTGATAATTAGCGGTTAAATTACATAGTCATATAATAAATGTATTTAACTATTTCAGCGCGATATTGCACACAAGATGTGCGTCTGTGGACTAACATTATTTTAAAGAACCGCCAACAAAATAACTTTGCTATATTTGTTAAAATATGTCAGCACATGCACAGGGTGTATGGCATATAATGTGTTTGCAAATGTCGCATTATAAAAAATAATCAAATAGCAGTTGTCCCCTGAGTGATTTGCGCATCACATTGTAATTTTCCTGTCGAAACTAGTAAAACGTCCATCGAAAAGTGTGAATTTAAATCCCAATCCGGTTAAATGTAGTACACAGAAAACGGAGGAAAGTAGAAAAGTAGCATACAAGAAACAGCTACAAAAACATTAGTATCTGTTGGTGTATTTTCGGTGCTGATGCTAGAACATGTTCGTTTGACTCCAACACATCCAACATTAGTGGGGTGTCACATGTACAACATGAGGTATCTAACCCCAAATTTCAACCAAAATGACAGTGTCAAAACGCAAAAACTAAACACTTCAGATGTTGTTGCATATCTGTTGGATAAGTGCAATTTGATTAACACCTCAATGATAAACGAAGAGTCAAAAAAGTAATTCTGAAGAACAAATTGACTTTTCTCTAATTTTAAAAACAGGCTGCAACTAGATATATGGAAAATGTCGACAAAGTCGTTAAACCACGATATTAAGTGAACACCCATCAAGGGCCAATTACCAACCAAATATTTTTTTAAAATATGTAAATAGTATCAAAATCCTAAAATTTCATTGCATGTTTTATTTCACTGTGAACCAATGCCCGAAGTAGAACCTCCTAAATGCTAAAAATTCAGTACAGTTGTGATCAGAATACACAATTTTTAGAACAGTTTGTTTTAATTCAGATACGTAGATAGTGGGGGTAGAAGGGACATTGAACATGAAAGGAGAACTATTTGTCACGGAAGTTACTGTCAAATGAACTTCAGTCGTTACATCTAAAACAGTTAACTTTGGAAATCAAAACAAACGAAGGATAACGAGTTTTATAAGTGTGGTACAGAGTGTACGGTGGAAACACATTGAATCTCTGTTGGATAAGTGGATTATCTTTGTCACTTGTTTGGAAGGAAAATTCCCTTCCATTGCTGGAAAGAAAGTGGCAATCGGTTCTGCTGTAATTATGCAAGGTTTTAATTTTTGGCCAAACTTATCAGCACTTATGACCCTCCACACTTTGTATTGTGTAAATGTCTCCGGATTTTAAGGATGCTCTTCTGTAAAACAACAGATAGGTAAGTTACTGTTTTTCTTTGCCCATTTTAAAATACATTTCTGGAATGTTTGAGTAAATTGCATTAGATAGATGCCTTATTAGAATTTGGGTTGATTTGTTTTTAGGATTTTATAATTGGATATTGCTCTAGCTTGTTTGCAAGAATTTCAATTTAAAATCAAATTTCCTGTTGCAAATAATGAATTTCATGAAATATTTTCTTCAAAGGTACACAAAATCTTATTCTAATCTCATCACATGAGTTTAATTTAATCGCAATTGATTTCTTCGCTTTCAGTGGGCCTTTCCTTTTTAGGACGAATTAGGTTACCAACGTCCGTAAGATTTAATGGAGTACTTTCTTGGCATATAATACAATAACCCTTTGACCTTCCAACATATAACGTTGCCGAGAAGGTGTGAAAACATTGAACAATGGAACACAGAAACTTCACACGTGTCCATACTTTTTCGAAGAACAAACAAGTGCGTGACATGTGAAATAGCGACCATCCTGGACGCCAGACGACGAATTAACGTTTGAACCCTTCCGAATGACCACAAAGATCCTGGGTCCTGATGGACGAAAAAACACGTATTCTTATACTTTTATGCAGCTCCTTTCGGTAGCTCATATTAACGCTCGGTTACGAAAATGAACACACACTGTAAAAATTATCATCAGACAGTTAGTAACTTCTACCGTATTTCTGTGGTAATAACGGATATTGCTTTCAGTTTCTTCACATGAAAACTTACAGAAGAGTGTTTATGTATAGTGAAACAGACATTTTTAGAATGATCAAATTCAGCTCTTTGATTTCTGCATTTGGCATCGCTCATATTGAAAGTTACCCTGTTTGATGTAGACTAATTAGTATCTTCAACCCTTTATCCAAAGTAACGGCCAAAACCGGCCAGCGCTATTCTCAAAAAATTGCCAATTGATTTTCATTATTTTTTTCACGTTTTGTCTCAAAAACATCGTTTATGCCCATCATTGGAACGAGCTCGTCGGGCTCGTTACAATGAGGAGTAATAGTCTATGTTTTTGAGACAAAAAATAAAAAAAATATTAGTTATTCAAGAATTTTTTTGAAAGTGCCGTCTGCTTTTCATGTTAGGTAAAGGGTTAATACGACTACATGTTAAACATATCAATTGGACTCCCCTGCATGATTATTACAACCCTTTACCCAACGTAACGGCCAAACCCGGCCAGCGCTATTCTCAAAAATCGCCAATTAATTTTCAAAATATTTTCATTTTTTGTCTCAAAAACATAGGTTATGACCCCTCGTTGGAACGAGCTCGTTCCAACGAGGTGTCATAACCTATGTTTTTGAGACAAAAAATGAAAAAAAAATTAGTTATTCAAGAATTTTTTTTGCAAGTGTCGTCTGCTGTTCATGTTAGGTAAAGGGTTAATGAAGACTAATTAGTATCTTTGACTGACAATATTTTATTTCCAAACAGGTATAAAGTAATACAGATTACACTGGAAAACAAAAGAAAACACAAATTGTGAATTGTAAGTTGGATCCAGCAGGAAGCTGATGCTTTTAGTTTAAACAATATTTATTGAAGGAATGCGCTATATGTTACAGACTTGAATACCAGAAGAGTAACAGTCCTAGTGCAATAGCCCAAAATATAACATATATTAACAGTAATCAGATTGCCGAATTACGGAGAGATTTGATAGGAAACTTGTAGCTTATGTGAGTCATCTTCCGAAATCATACATACAATTACTCTAAAAGGTAGTATGGACCATAGAGATTCATACATGGACTCACACATCGGTCACTCACCATGATGATTTGGTCTTGAGAAAAGTCAACATCTTACCCCCCCCCCCCCCCCCCCGGAAACCAAGTCAGTCCGTCGCACACAATGATGGTCCGTCAGAAATTCTAAGAATGATTGCAGAACCATTCACACATCACCCAACAACATCATGCCCAACATACGATTGTAGCTGCAAGCGCACGGATGCGACGCCTCGACTGTACACATGACCGATTGTAGAAAATAGAACACATGTGGCCCAGACCGCCAGGAAGCGATGCGTGACATTGTTTAAGCTTAGCCTATAAATGAAAAATTGATGTGAAAAGAAAATATTAAAGGAAGAGTTTAGAAATAAAAAAAAAAGAGTAAAAGCTGGACTGTTGTATCGTTGAGTTAAGCATAGCAGAATTTGGGAAATTTAAGTGGAGAGTGTAGCAATTGGAAGAAAGTGTCAGGATGGATTGACTGGTCGAGTGCTAGAAGGTACCTTGGCTCACCATGATTCACTTGAAATGAAACAGGTGAGGGCCGATTATTAGCACATTGTATACATTGGGCTTATGTTTGTCAATAAACTGAAAAGGAAGAACAGTGATATTGACAAATATCATACGTTAGCATATCATCTGTTAACAGATCATCCGTTAGATGCAACAGGGCCCACCCGCAATGCTAGGGTAGAGCAGAAGGTAGTCTATTGCACCCAAGGGACGATGTCAGGACACCTGAGGCCCCGTAAGGTTTGGGCTGACGTGGGGTTATTTAGTCCCGCTGATGAAGTTGCGGGAAAATTAGACAAACGTGGAGGGTCGGAATCCAAGTGTCGCGAACTCGGCGCAGGGAGCTGAGTTAGACCGACGCCGTGATTCCTTCTCTGCCAAATTGGCCTGAAATAGGTTCGATTTCCGTTAGGTGTGATTCCTAATCACTTCAGGCTGCGTAATGGAAAGAATGATTTAAAGTAACAACGATTCTTTTATTTACACATAAAAATAAAGCCGTTTCAATATTTCAACAATCAACAATTCGATTCTTTTCACCGAAATTTGGTTGCTAGGGTTAAATAATTCTCAACAATCATATAGTCATTCTATAGCCCTGTACTGACACTATAGTCTACACACTGGAAATGTTACTACCGTGGGCTCGCCATAAGAGCTTCACAAATCTGAAATGTTACTACTGTGAGCTCGCCATAAGAGCTTCACCCGCTTAGGCTCAAATGTCAACGTCTGCGCGTAACTGTACCTCTGGCTGTCGGAGGGTTCCGACCAGCAATGTTCGTCATCTATAAAGCCACCATACTTCTGATTTGGGTCAGATATTGTCTACTCATACCTTATGTGCCTTTTGAAAGTCCTCCGTGAAAGTCCTATTGGAATATTCACTGTTCCTGGTTGAATTCACGATTCACAAATGTCCCTTTTTGTGCTAGGGCGAAATTCACTCACACCGATCTCCAGTCGGTATTACGATGCTTCGACAGCAAAACAAATTACCCAGAACGCAATCAGTCTGACGCTTCAAAGGGTTAATACGCACAATACAATTAACCTACACTTCTGACTATTGCAGGCTGATACCTGCTACTCGACAATCTAAACTTTAACGTTCCACCTGGGTTTTCCTTCTCAACGAATTTGGCACTTGTAGCCGCCTATCAACCTTAAGCTAAATCAATCGTGGAATGCCCTCTCTGGCGATTCCAGCCGTTTCAGGGTCCTGTGATCGAAGGTACCCCTATGCCAGGAAACAGAGTCCGCCTGTCCTGGACTTCGCCAACGCGTGTGTGACCCCAAGTGTGTCTAATGCTCTGCTCTTCAAGGTATATATACTTTCTATCCTAAACTGTCAGGTGGACGGACGCTCATCCGTCCATGTGTCAAAACGGTGGGAGATGATGTATATCGAGACAGAATCAATACAAGTCATCTCGCGCGTGACTTAACGGTGATTTCACTTGTAGAGACAACCGATTCGTTTCTGCCAGTCATTGTCACGATAGACATTTCTATCTTTTAGAATCTCGTTTCTCAATTGGCCGTGACGATATCCTGCCACCAACCGATTATGTCTCGTAAGACTCGCGACTACTGTATAAATTAAATGAGATTAGAGCTTATCTAACATACTGTTTCTCCCCTGGGTCCCAGCGCTGAGGCTGGATATACACCACATGTGTTTTTTCCATGTCCAGCTTCACAGAAAAGTGAAATTCACGTAGGGTTTTCGCCTTCATGCGGAATATCTTTTGAACTTACACTATCTTTATATATGAGGCCCCTTGCCCCTATATTTAGGCTGGCTTTGCCCTGACAGACGACATGTCGTCGTGTGGGAACCATAAGGTTCTTTCTTCCACCAGAAGACAGAACCCAACAGTTCTTACACTACGATGTGGTGAATACCTGATACGAAAATGAAAGTTCCACGATGCACGCTTCAACAGACAGGAACAGGACAGTTATTACCAGCTGTTGACCTGAGGTCCAAGGTGCTCATAGCACGCTACCTTGGAGAACTATATTTCTTTTGCAGAACGTAACCAACAACCTGCCAGACGACCAGTCAAAACGGATGTGTATTTGAGGCTTTAGCTAGAAGGTTTAGCCAGAAGGTAGAAGGCAGAAGCCCAGGTAAAAACCACATTAGGTTCAAAAGCCGAGCAGCAGTCTTACTGGACAGGTATACATCAATGTGGAGGTGACTATGGAAGTAAATGACTAGAAATTTGCAGACTTGTCCACCGAATCTATGAGTTCCCTCAATGCATTTATGCATGTTGAGAAAGATATCAAAGTTCGTTTCTACATTGAAGTTAACATTAACGCACAGTAATGTATCTGTATTATATAACGTTGGAAAGTTGTTCCAGCTTGTTCCTTCTTACGTCCAAGTAGACAGGACAATTGAAGAGATAATGGTGAGTTGTTTCTCGCTTTCCACATCCACATAAGGGTGAACTTGTAAGGAAATTGTTGTACAGATGGTCGTTGAGGTTGCTGCAGTCCAGACGAAGTCTGCACTAATGTATTTGAGTACTATACGATCTGTGAGTATGTAACTATTTAGAAATAGATGGTGTTGTTTTTGTTTAGGTGTGAGTGTAAGATTCCCATGGAACTGTTTTCACAGATTAGTAATTTTAATACGGCTGCATGTTAAACCGATCAACTGGTCTCCTCTGTATGATTATTTAACAACCTTCTTGTGGAATGAAGGAAAAATAAAATGTCAGCTCTTTAATCCCCGTTTTTGCATCGCTCAAGCCGAAAGTCATCTTGTTTTAGAAGAATAAACTGCTAAGATAGACTAATTAACATTTTCAACCTGCAGCCACAAGGCTGCTGGTCAAAGATATTAATTGGTGTCCACTGTATGACAAATCAACAACTTTCCAGTGTGGTGAGGAGAAACCCAATACCAGTTCCTCAGTTTTTCTCCAAGATCGAATAAAGAAAGGTTTGCATTGCTAAAAGTAGTTTAATGCTGCATTTGCACGGTAATACTTTACTGCAGCAGTGCATGTACCGGGTTGTCAATAATTTTACCGTTTTTTTCGGTGGTAACTTCCATGGTATCAATTGACTAAAAAACATCGACGAGTCCCATACTCCTTTTAAAACTCAGTTGTGTAGAGGAAACTCATATGCATCATTAGTGTAGAAATATATATACATCCTCCGCAAAAGAACGAAACAAAAAGAAAAAAAAAAACTTAATTTAGCTCCCTAACGAACAACGTGTTAAACTCGGAAATTGCCTCCAAACTCGAAGTTGTATCATTTTTTTCAGCAGAGGCAGCGTACATGAGTATTAGCTTGCAGTTGAATTCAGTTTTTAATCTACAATGTCCTCATAAAGACATATTTTGTATTTTATATCTTTGTCGAAACGAAAAATTATCATAACTGAATCAATCTTTATACACCCTGTACAATGACGCCAAAATCGACATTAAAATTTACCACCTCATCGCACGATGTATTACACATATAAATCGCCCTGTACACTTAAGAAGTGCTGGGGTATGCTGAACAAATCACATGCGCCAATTGTAAACGGAAAAGCTAAGTTAAAAGTCCAATCAGCATACGAAGTGTTAAACGTAGAAATCAAATCTGCACTGTTAAAAAATGCAGGACAATACAGGACAAGACTTCTACTTTGAAAGTGCAACCAGTCTTGCGCAGAGCATTACACAATTGTGCTCACGACAATCACCATCCCTGCCCCAAGTTTCGTTAGGTGTAGTCCGCGGCAGCTCAGTTTCAACAAGGGTTGTTAGTTGTGATCTCGGCAATTCAGAATACCATAACGAATTCTTCAAAATATTCCTAATTAACCATTTACATATCACAAAAGGCAGAAGACACCTGTAAACAAAATTCCAATACAGCCAATTGTTTTCATATTTTGCGTCAAAAACATAGCTTATGTTCCTTCAATGGAACGAGCTCAACGAGATCTTTCCAATGAGGGGTGATAAGCTACCTTTCAGAAACAAAACCTGAAAACATAATGGAAATGGAATGGTAATGTGTGTGAATAATAGTGCTGGACGTTATGTTGGGTAAAGGTTTAAGATAAGTTTCCTGGAAACAATCACGAGCGCAAAGAAAACAACTGTAATATATATATTGATGCTTCGGCATTATAGATGGTGCCGTGTTGCACCAAATGACGACACAAGTTTAATTTGTTCTCATTTAAAATCAATTCCAATTTGGCATTACAAATATTTAATTTCGCGCGAAAAATTGATTTGGCACCGAAGTAGGTATATACTGCGGATTTACTATCGCTTTGTACATGTACGTGTACAACATACGAACACGATGCGTTCACCAACGTGGAATTCAGTGTTAAATCGCACGCTTGTTCACAAAAATGTACAGTGATCTTGAATCCCCCATGTTTTTTTTTGTGACTCCTAGATCGCACTTTTAACGTTCAAATACTCGTGGTGAACACGCGTTTTTAAAAAAAGGGTGAAATTGTACATCTTCACTTTTATCTTTCACTTTAAAATTTTTGTCGACGTTCCCATCGCAGATCAGACCATCGATCCATCGTTGGTAAACGCGAGTAAAAAAATTCTGGGCTATCATCAAAAAACGGTCTGCGGATTCTACATCAGTGATCCAGAACCCGCAATTGTTTTGAGGCGGTGGGTTTTTCCCATTTATGACGTCATTAGGGGAATTCCCCACTATGGGAATTCCCAAACTCAGCTAATCGAGCGATCGGATCAGTCGATTCTCCGCCAATTAACCGATCGGATCGCTCGATTCTCGTAAACTCAATCTGAACGAAGAGTGTTGTCAGTGTGTTAGAAATTCGCGAGCCCGCTGTCACGTTTTTGATTGATATATATACAGGGGAGAAAAAAAAATATAAATAAATAGTTATTTAAAAAAAATAAATATATCAAATCGAATAGATAATAAAAACGTAAATCATGAGCGATTCTCAGGATATTAGAGTGAGGTTTCTTTTAAAAATGCTGATGAGAGCCTACGCATTCTGCGTGAACGAACAACTAGGTCGTCTCTTGTTAGAACGATGCGTCGGATGTCGGGATCACCTAGACTTCGATCACGAGAATCATTCGTGTCTGTGGATGGAAAGGGAAGATATGGTCGTGAAGTATTTCGAACCGGCGTTCGAACGCGTTCAAATCAATGAAGTGATCGTGTTTTGGAAGAGATTACTTTACTGTAAGAATCGAAGCAAGCCCACAGATTCGGAAGAACAGAAATTGGCGCGTAAAAGTCTGACTTTATGAGATAAGGGATGCATCTTGAAATTATTGTTCAACGAAGCATACGTCTAAGTTTTCTCGTTGATATAAAATAAGGGAGAATAGAAAATAAAAATAAATACACACATAAATTTTTTATCTAATATTAGAAAGAAAAAAAATACAAAAATGAGAACCAGAAATAAATTGTATCCGACGTTAGATGATGACGAGGACGAGAAGCCGAACGGCGTTTTGACGACGGCGCCGTCGCTAGAAGAAAGAGAAAAAGGAGAGAGGTATCGCATCGATCAAATCAATAGAATCCAAGAGTATCTAATTCGAGAGAGAGATTCTCGTCGTTCCCTCAAGAAGAAGTATTCACGTTTCGTGACAGTCGTCAACGCGATCGACACGACACTCATCACGATTTCTCTGGGTTTACACGCGGCCGGCATCGGATTTTTGTCGACCGCGGTCGGCATTCCGATCATGTTGACTGTAGAAGGAGTGGCTCTCGCCGTCGGATTGTTTAGCACGCTTGGAAACTTTTTGAGTAGGAAATTATATCTGAAGGCGAGGAAACACGACAAGAATCGCGTCTTGGCCAACTCCAAGATCGACACGATATCCGAAATGATCTCTATGGCGTTGAAAGACGGTAGGATATCGGACGGAGAATACTTCGCGATATTGAGCGAGAAAACGAAATACGATGCCATGAAAGAAGCCGTGAGAATCAAGACTCGTCAGATCATCAAGGAAGAGATGAAGGATTCTCTCGTGGAAAAGGGGAGAAAAGAGGCCAGGGAGGAATTCAGTAAGACGATAGAACTCAAGAGCAGCGTTTGAAAAAAAAATATATATAATAAGAACAGAATTTTAAAAAAAAAAAAAAATATTAAATTTATATATAAAATAAAAAACGAAATTAATTTAAATAACTCTTAAAAAAATGTATTGCGTAAAGTGTAAGAGAGTTACCGAGATGAGTAATTCTAGAGAAGTGCGAACTAAAAATGACAGATGGATGCTTCGCGGAATTTGCGATGTGTGTGGTTTTGTCAAGACGCGATTCGTCAAAAAAAAGAACGTGAGCAAAGGTAAAGGCATCGTGAATAAAATGATCAACAATCTACCTTTCGAAATGCATCTGCCCAGTCACAGTTTCACGGGACCCGGAACGAAATTGAACAAGAGACTCAACGCCGATTTGACACCCAAATCTTGGAGCAAACCTGTGAATAGGGTGGACGCGGCCACGTATGATCACAATCTGTGCTACGCCGGACATCCCGACACCAAGACTCGCAACGACGTCTGCGACAAAAACATGTTGGGGAGACTGAGAGGCATATCGAATCCAACCAGGAGAGAGAAGATGGAACGTTCGCTGGTCGGCAATCTGATCGGTGCAAAACGTCGATTCGGATGGGGCGTTAAAAAAAAAAGTGCATCTGAAAAGAAGAAGAAACGATTATTGACGAGCGAATTGGCCGAGGAGTTACACAAACCCATAGTGCGTAAATTTCGAAAGAGAAGGGTGTTCGTGAAGGGTTTGGATGATATTTGGTCTGCCGACTTGGTCGACATGAGATCGTTTTCGAGGTGGAACGAGGGTGTTAAATATCTATTGACGGTCATCAACGTGTTTTCCAAATACGGTTGGATCAGAGCTTTGAAGAATAAATCGGGACCTTGCGTCGTCGAGGCTCTGAAGAGCGTGTTCGACTCGTCTTCTCGAAAACCGAGTAAATTGTGGGTGGATAAGGGAATGAATTCTACAACAAGCACGTTCGTCGATTGGTAGACCTCTACTCGATCGAAAACGAAGAGAAAGCCAGCGTGGTGGAACTTTGGAATCGAACGATGAAGGAAAAGATGCACAGATACTTCACGGCGAATTCGACCAAGAAATACATATATGCTCTGAACGGTCTGGTCAAAGATTACAACAACACCTGACACAGATCGATCAAGATGACTCCCGCGGAAGCTATCGATCCTCGAAACGAAAAACGGGTCTACGCGAATCTATATCCTGAGAGATCTAAGATCAGGAAGAAGTCTAGAACGCCGAAATTTGCAGCCGGTGATCGAGTGAGAATCTATGCTTATAAGAAGCACTTCAAAAAGGGTTATACTCCTCGATGGACCTCGGAAATCTTCGTGATCATCAAAATATTTCACACCGATCCGGTGACTTACGAAATCGAAGCTTTGGATGGAGAAGAGATCATCAGAAAATTTTACGAACAACAATTACAGAAGACGAAGTTTTGATGAAGAAGACAAATTTTTTTTTTATTTACTCTCTTTGACATTTTCTTGTTTACACACATATATATAAGAGGGAAAAAAATAATAAAAAATAATTAAAATCTATTTTTAGATAAAGAAAGCAAGTTAATTAATAAACAAAAAAAATAAAAAAAATCCTTTAAAATGACAAATATACTAGATATAGCACAAAGCATAGTGAAAGATGAAAGTATTCAAGAATATGAGGTTCACGAATACAAACCGGTAACCGGAACGAGTTTGAACAATGCGGGAGAGATAAGAATCAATGTCGAAACTCAAGATCTATTCGTACATCCTAGCGAGAGTTACATAGTGGTGCAGGGACGTCTCACCAAGGAAGATGGGAGCGACTACGCCGACGACGAAACGGTTACTCTAGCCAATAATGGCATCATGCATCTATTCAGTAACATAAAATACATGCTATCCGGACAAGAGATAGAATCTGTGTTTCATCCCGGTCAGGCCACCACGATGTTTGGAATCTTGACGTATCCTGATATTTTTCGAAATCCAGAGGACTTAATCAGTTGTGGGTGAAAGACACCGTAGGCCCTGCTAGCGCCGACGCCGCCTTGATATTCAACTACGTCATCAAGACGTCCAGACCTAAAGGAACGTTTTCGTTCAGCACATCTTCGGATTTGCGGATGATTACAACAAGATCATGTACGGATTCAAACACAATCTGACGTTGATTCGAAAAGGAAACGATGACGCAATAGTGAGACTCACTGCGACCGATGCGGGTAAGATAACTCTACACAAGATATTGTGGTTCGTTCCGCATGTGGAGCCTTCAATCGTGGAAAAAGCGCGTCTCTACAAGATCATAGAATCCAAGAGTAAATTACCTGTGGGATTTAGAATGAGACAGTGCGACACGGCAAGCATTCCTCCCTCCACGAATCACTTCGATTGGAGATTGATGGTGAAATCCGCTTCCGAGAGACCGCGTTTCATCGTGGTTGCGTTTCAGACCGATAGGGACGGGTCTCAGGAAAAGAATGCGTCGCTGTTCGATCACTGCAGTTTGCAAAACATGCAAGTGTTTCTGAATGCCACGAGATATCCAGCAATCGATTACAACGCGTCGTTCGACAAGAATGATTTCTGCAGACTGTACGGCGACGCCGCTGATTTTAGAAAGAAGTATCATGGTCTAGACGAATTGATGAGCAACCCCAACATGTCTACCGGCGAATACAAGTCAATGTATCCCATGTTGGTATTCGACGTCAGTAAACAGAGTGAACGACTCAAGAGTAGCGTCTTAGACATTCAGATCAAGATGCAATTCGATAGGAACATTCTGAGAAAAACCGAAGCCTTCACCCTGGTCCTGTCGGACAGAGAATTACAATTCGAATCGGATGGAAATAAGATGTCGATCATTCGATGAGAGACTGGTGTGTGAAAAAAAATAAAAAACAAAAAAAAGAATAAAAAAATAAATTCGTTTTTAATGATATTTTTTTAACAAAGAAAAAAAGTTTCATCCGAGAAAAAATCGTCTTTTTTCAACATTCTCGACGTATAAAATGTTACAATTCCTAACTAGTCACGTAGAAAACGAAATACACATTCCATTTTCATGTTTGAAAAAAAAGAAGATATTTACGATTACGTTCTGAATTATTTAAAAGATCGCGTGCTATTCACTCGAGAGAAACAAAAAGGATATTTCGGGACGAAGATATTAAAACTCGAAGAGATCTTAGATTGTTCGATCCTGTGCGATCGTCTCTCCGTTTCTGTCAGATGTTCCATCCTGTGTTGCAAGCCAAAAAACAAAAAAAAAATGATGTGGAAAATTGGTTAGGTAAACAGCGGGATAGACGGTTGGAAATGAAAAGAATGAGATGCGTTCCTCCATCAACACTACCTTCTGAAGAGAATGGTAATGATGCGAGTGTTACCAAGAGATGCACAACATTCGTTCATAATTATGATTCGAATCAACAAAAGTGTTGTTATAAACGTATCATATCACAAAGAAAAAGAAAAAAAGAAAAAGAAGAAGAATCGACGCTGAAAATTGAGAGAAAAGGAAACATCATTATAATATATGGTGATAGTGAAGAAGAAGAAAAACAAAAAAAAAGTAATGAGATCATCTTTAGATCTCATTTTTTTTGTTTTTTTGTTTTTTTTTTGTTTTTAATACTCACACATTATGTTTTTTTTTAATTCATTATTTTCCACACGTTCACTGTTTGTTCAAAGGATCTAGTTCGATCAGTAGACTCACCACGGAAGTGGTGGCTTTGGGATTATTGGTTTTCGTAACGAAATTAATCCTGTCTCCGGCGTTCACTTTGAGAGGCATGCCGAACGTGCTAACATTCGCGTGTTGATTCTCAGTCTTTTCAACGCTGTATCTCTTATCGCTCTCTACACCATTCACCATAAATTTGCCGATCACTGTGTTATTCTAATCCGAGGAAGCCAGACTCATTCGAAGGATTTCACCTCCCAACAGCATGGGATATCCCACCTGACCATGTTTCGATCCGCTACCTCCATTTCTGAAAGACCACTCAGCTTTTCCCTCATCTAAGGCGCCGGCCTCTTCGGTCCACACAGTGATCAATTGTCTAGCATATTTGACTTTCTCCACCACCGAAATCAGGGTGCAGGCATCCGTCATGTTCACGGGATCCGGTAGATTCGTGAGCGCGTGTCCACCCATGTCTAGTTTACCTTCCATGATGTCACCCTTTCTCCAGACCGAGTTGTCGTCCACGTACTTTTTGCTGACTGTGCTGGAATCGAATTCGGGATCGTGACTGAGTCCGAATAAATTCTTACCGTTCATGTCGATGCCACCCTCCATGGTTCCGCCAGATTGTTTGTTCAGGTAGAGATCGTCCACTTGCGATTCTAGGTATTCTTGTGATTGTATCACGGCAGAATCTACGTAGCCCTTGTTGACCGCGGTTGAGTCCGCATCCGTGTGGTCGATCTTCGACAGATTCAATATCTTGTTGAATTCCGCATTCAGATCCGATTTCATTTCTCGTCTGTCCGTCTTTCTCTGTTCCAGATCTATGTAGTGTTTTGTCGCCACGTCCTTGGGATTCATGGGAGTGGCCACGTTCGTTATCTTGTTAGAATTGGCATTCAATTCTGAGTGCATCGTTTTCGTAACATATCTATTTCTCAGGTGTTCACTGAATCTTGCGTGAGAGTAGTCTGCGTATTTTTTGGTCACGGCATTGGTGGGATCTACGGGATTCACGATGTTCACCAAACGTTTGGATTTCAGATCCAGATCGTCGGTCATGGTTTTATCCACGTAATTATCTAGCAGGATTCATTCGAAATCGGCATTCCCCCTGTCGACGTATTTTTTAGTCGCAGCATCTGCGAGATCTATCGGCTCGGGAAGATTGTAGAGCTTCTTATCATTCATGTTCAAAGGTTTGCTCGAGGTTCGTATCTCCGAATGTAACGTTCGTCCAAGTTGGCAATGTCGTAACAATCGTCGACTTCGAATGTCTTCCTCTTCTTTCTCGGGTTGACTTTTTCATCGTCACTTCTACCAAATTTATCGACTGGCATGTTGTTGTGGGATTTTTTTTGTTTTTTAGAAAAAATATGTTCAAAATGCAGTTTATTAAAAATGAACTATGGTATTTTATTTTTCGTTTTTATTCGATTAAAATTTTTTTAAAATAATTTTTAATCTTTATATATACTATAAAAAAAAAAATCTCTCTCTAATGTAAATCATTGAGAATGTCTTGAAATCGATCTCCTTCAGACCATCTCTTGAGAATGTAGAGACACAGGTGACCGCAAAACACTTGATGTGGTGATTGCACTTGTTCCGTGTTGTAACAAACCATCGATTTGTTGAAATAGTTCTTTATTTCTTTTGGCGGCGAGATTCCGTAGCTGTCGAAATAATAATTTTTCTTCTTCCCGTTCTTCATCCACGCCACCCAGCGAGTGCCTTCACCCGATGAATCGTCTAGATTTAAAATTCCGCATTCCGATTGTCGAGGTCTTCTCTTCGGCAAGGCATCTCTGGAAAACACTCCTAGAAAATCTTTGATTTTCAAATCTTTTGCTGCATTCAACAGATCGATGTTGGATAGGGGTTCGTTAGGTAAGATGACACCTTCTACGGATATCTTTATTTTCTTATTCATAAATGCGTATATATTTTTTTTTTATTCATTTTATTATAATTTATTAAAAATGACGTTATTTTTTTTTCAATTTTTTTCTTTTTCTTTTTAAACTAACTTTCTCGATGTCACTATCGATTTCTATAATTTTGTGTTCATCTAATTCTTCTTGATTTTCTGAAATCCTAACATCCACAATCGTATCTGGAATCTTATCATCCACAATCGTATCTAGAATCCAATCATCCCCATTCATATCGTCTAAAATTAGATCCAAAGTCCAATGTCCGTGTGCCAAAGTGCTTATTTTATCGTCTAACACGAATCTCTTATCATCGTCGGCCGTCAGCGAAATCTTGTTGACTATTTCAGTATACAAGTCGTGATTTTCGCTTTGAATCGATTTCATAGTCTTATACACCGGACCAATTCCTAACAGACAATCTTTATACTCTTGGAAAGAGATGTTTTTCTTCACTATGCACGCTTTAACTCCTTTGCACTTCTTGATCTCTTCATCATCTTCTAGACGATAAGCATACAGTTTAGGTCTCAAGCCCACGAATTCGACAATCTGTTTACCGCCGCTCTCGTCCTTAAATTTACCCAACACCTTCTTGTTGTCATTCAATTGAATGTTGGACGGGTGATCGACGGGATAATTGCTTGTGTCGAACCAATCGGCCACGTCCGGAGATATATCTCGGTAGACGTCTTTCGTCTCTATCTCGTAAACTAAACTGTCCGTGTCGGTGAACAGTAGTTTGGCTTTGTCACCAAATTTTCGTTTGACGTAATCGTAGTGAAACTCTTACATCAATCGCTTGCTGATATCTAAGATGATCGGCCTGAGATAATACGGTTTGTCGAACTTCAGGTGCGTCTTTTGCATGTGAACGGCCACTAGATTTTCGTCGAATATGGTTCGGTGTTTGTAACTGGGTTTCGCCACTAATTTTTTAGCTCTTTTCTCAGACGTGACGAGTCGAACGTCGGTTCTCTTCCTGGTGTTTTCCATCGATTTACCGTACACGCAGTTGTTCATGAGTTTGAAGAAATCTTTTTCGAAATCGTTATCGGCTCGAGTTCTGAGATTCGTGTTGAAATCGATGTATTTTTTCATCCAAGGCTCTTCGTCGAATTGAATGATGTGATGTATTTCAACTAATTTCATCCTGTAATCGACGTACTGTTTCAAATTCTCGCTGTAGACGACGTAGTTATGTTTGTTAAATAAATTGGGAATGAGTTTTTCCTCGTCTCCTTCGTTCGGTTCCATTCGTTCGGGAGCTAGCGGATAATCGTTGTGTGGATCATGTAATTCTTCCGGATAGTTCAAATCGATTTCTAAAATGCAAGGATAGTCTCTCCATTTTTGCATCTCTTCCGGTTCCATTACCCATTTGAAATTTCCAATCGGTAAAGGATGACCCATAGCCCAACCGTACAGATTATTAGCGTCCCAATACTGTATGTATTTAGTCGACCGTTTCAAATCGAAACCTTCTTTCATGTAGGGATTGTTAGCCTCAGAATATCTGTGGAAGATCATCGAGACTCCACCTCTCGCAGCCCTTTTGAACATGAGCAACATGTCCACGTCGGATAATAATTCCAATTGGACTTTGGTGGTCTTCAACAGAGCGTCCCATGCCAGACCAGGTGCGGTGAAATACCAAGCGGGATCCAGATTGTAATTTTGAGGACAGACGTCTCGAAAATTTTCGAACACATCTGCCAAGAGCAGAACGTCAGTCTTTAGATAGAGATTGTGATAATCTCTCATGGTTTTCATATCGAATGATTTCCACACGTTTTTGGCGTGTTCGTAATTCTCGTCGGAAATGTCGGATTCGTATAATTTCGAATAAAAATCATCTTTCGAAGGTAGTGCAGTGTCTTCGAATCTCTTTAGATCATTCATGTAATCGTAAGGATAGACACCTTTCCTCAACATGATGTCTACTCGTTCTCCGAAATGTTCGCTCGTGATTTTAAATTTATCCTTGCTCATGTTATCAACTAATTTTTCCAGAGTGGTCGACATGAATTTAAAACTGTCGATGAAACGTATGCATCTACAAATGGATTTCGTTTTTTCTTTCAACGTATTTCCGTCAATTACTC
This sequence comes from Pictodentalium vernedei, assembly GCA_031216915.1. NCBI lineage: Eukaryota > Metazoa > Mollusca > Scaphopoda > Dentaliida > Dentaliidae > Pictodentalium > Pictodentalium vernedei. Next base: position 230,634,965 of record CM062294.1, read on the forward strand.
TTTTTTCTCCATGAGTTTCCATTTCGTGAAGGAAATGTATCTTTCTTCGCTGTTCACGATGCAATTTAATTCTTCGTGTGAGGTGCCGAGATTTTTCACGAACAGATGACTGTCGTAACCCGAGAGATTGTGAAACATCACCGGATAGAAAGCGGCGTCTTGATATTTTAAATTACACTTGCTGTGAGCCGGACCGCGATACAGACCCGTGTAATGATCGTGGTCTCTGACCTTCTTATTTTCCTCCGAATTCTCGTCGAACGATTGTCTGCATATGTGACATTCGGTGGCTCTGTTATTTTCGTCCTGCTGCTCTCGCGTGATGATCATTTTCGCCGGAGTTTTGAATTTGTCGTATAACATTTGAATTTTCGATTCTAACTCTTCCACGAACCTTTGAGCCACGTCGTCGTCTTCGCACTGTTTCGTGTAGGTGAAGGGACCCATGTCATGTTGCGAGTCGAAAGCGCATTTCACGTAAATGCAATAGCCCGAAGGTATGTGTTTTTGATATCTTTCGACGTAACTTTGAAGAGCGTTGGGTTGACAGGAACTCATTTTTGTGGTGAAACATTCGAAATCGGCGTACACGACGAATGGTACTTTTAACGTTCTATTGTGATTTTCAAACTTCACGATGGTGTTGGGTTTGGGCATTTCGACGGCGACACCTTGATTTTCGTTGCAATATTTCTGATGTTTCGCTAATGATTTTTCGCTGTGAAACACGTTCACGCAATTGTAACATAAAGATATCTTTCCTTTATGATTATTATTTTGTTTCGACAGTAATCGGGTCAGATGTTTAACCCAACAATAATGACGATTGTCACCATTCGAAATCAATAATAAAATAATCGACTTTTCTCTTCCGCAATACGAAGTCTGTCTAAGAGGATAGATCGTTCGTTTTTCGTCATCGTATCCAAGGACGTTCATTTTGAGCCTCGAAACGTTTGATATGTTTTAACTCTGTTGGAAAAGTCACTCTGGTCCAATCGAGATTTTTAGAAGTTTCCTCATAATGAGAAGCTCTATCGGAGTTTATTTCAACAGGGTATAAAGCGGAGGTAACAGCCCATTTAAAACACTGATCATCTTTATTTCTCAAGTTGACCGTGGCGTGTTTCTTAGTCAAGAAATACGGAAATTCCAAGTAGGAAGATCCTTTCAACGGTTCGTTTTTATTCATGTGAATTTCGAGTTTCAACACCTCATCAAACGTCCAATTACTACCTTCATGTTGATAATTCGTGAGAGACGTCAACATCTTGTCTTTCATCTTTTCGAAAACGTCCAATAGATCTGAACCTCGAAATACGGGTTCGACGTTAGATCTGAAATATGCATTTTTCACAATGCTCTCGCCGGACTTCACATCGATTTTATTCATTATGCAATGGAGTATCATCTTAATTTTTAATCCCACGTTCATGTGTTCACGAAACAAATCCAATACTTCTTTCTTCACCCGTTCCATGAACAATTTCGGATCGACTTTCTTCACCGAGGGAACCACGTCGAAAGTTTTAAAAACACCTTTGATCGCACTCTCCCATTCTATGGGTTTCGATTGGAATAGTTCCGCGACGAGTCGTGTTACATATTCTTCTCCTTTCTCTTTGTCGATTGCTCATTGAATTTTGCTCGATATATCTCGTTAGTCTTGAATCTGAAGTGCATCACTCGTTTTCGTTTTAGTTTTTCTTTTCTTTTCTTTGGAAACTTGATGTTCTTCAACAGCTTTTCGTTTAGTCGTCTTCTTATTTTTCACAATCGAAACGTTTTTAGTTTTTTTCAATGTAGGCATTTCGATTCCTTTTAATATCTTCTCATTTTTCATAAACGATGCATCTTTTGACGTCGTTGCTATCGACATTTCGTTTGCCTTTCTAGCGTTTCGCAAATATTCTTGTATGACATCAATTTTTTTTGATTTAGTTCTATGATTTCTGAAATCTGAAATTTGTAATAGTTTACAAATCTCGTTTAACTGAGGTATGGTTTTCTCATTTAAATTTACCATTGTTTTATCTGTTTGCTTCATTTGTAAGAATATTTTTTGGGGAATTTTGTATTAAATAATTTGTTAAAAAAGTTTTGCTTTTTTACTCTTTTTATATATATAATAAAAAAAAAAAAAAAAAAGTTAAATTTTAAATTCAATTTTTTTCTTTAATATGTTTTTTATTCAAAAACAATTTAAGACCGCTTTTATTTCTCGCTCGCAAACCGAACACGTTTTCTCGTCTTCGGAATAACATTCTCTACAGTAACGCAGGTGTGCGCACGGTAGAAACAAGACGTTTGCGACACCTTCACAGACCAGACACTTGGTGGACGTTTTGCTCGACTCGTTTTTGATGAGTGATGATAACTCATCCACTTCTGCCATGAATTTGAGGAGATGTTCTAAAGTTATGAATTGAGACAGGGTCTTGTTCGCCTTGTTTAACGCATTGTACAATTCTTCTTTGGTGTGTCCGAGTTGTAACATATCCATCAATATTTTTTGGTTTTTATCTCTATCCCTCTCTTCGTCTTGGATTTTGATCAATCCCAACGTTAGGATCTTGTTCAAATAATTGCATTCGTCTTTTTCAATATTACTTATGTGTTCTAGTAAAGGTACGTCGTGAGGTTCCCAATTCATCAAATGTATGTCACAACAAAAACATTTGACTTTGTTGCCTTTACCCACGTAAACGAAAACCGTGGCGGCTAAATCTTCGGGTTTTTGAGCGAGATGCAAAGGCCAATTTTTAAACGTTTGAAGTCTTGCACGTTCTAGACTATAATTCGGATGTTTAGACTTGATCATTGTTTTTACCTCAAAATTGAGTTTGTAAGAATATTTTTTTCTTTAACTTTTATTTATATATAAAGAGAAATAAAGAGAATTTTTTTTAACAAATTATTATTTAAATACAAAATTTAAAATATACATTATTTGCAAGAATTCATAAAAACCAAATAATCGATCATGACAACAACACCTAAAAGATGCGAATTGAAATTGAAACAAGTCGAAAGGTGTGAGAAATGCGGTTTTAATATCTATACATTACAACAACACGATCCCATCAAATTGAACGACGTTGAGATGGTAGACTTAGAGCGCTACTACTACGAATACTGAATGTGTTTGAAAGTGGATGAAGCCACGCTCGATTTGTTTTACGAGTACCAAAGCGATCTGCTGAATAATATCATCGTCGCCGAAGACAGAGAATTCGACAAGGATGATTTATTGTTGTCCTATGGAGGTTACATATATCCAATAATCTCACCCAAAGTCATGAACAAATCGGGTGGTGAGAGCGCACTCGCCTATGAAAAAAAACTCAAAAGAGAAAAGATAAACATTCATACCATTTTCGTATGTGGCAAAATGACGAATGTCAACATGCTAATAACGGACTTGGAAATATAAACAATAGAGAGATTGAAATGTTAAAATTTAACTTTTTATATATAAAGAGAAAAAAAAACTTTTACTAAAAAATTTTACATTAAAAATTAAAAAAAACAACTTTTTTTTATATATATATAAAGAGCAAAAAAAAACTTTTTAAACAAATTATTAAAATACAAAATTTAAAATATACATTATTTGCAAGAATTCGTAAAAACAAAAAACCAAATAATCGATCATGAGGACAACAACACCTAAAAGATGCGAATTGAAATTGAAACGAGTCGAAACGAATAAGAAATTCGGTCATAAAATCTATAGATTACAACGACACGATCCCATCGAATTGAACGACGTCGAGACGAAGGGCTTAGAGCACAAATAGGACAAATATAAGATGCCTTTGAAATTGGATGAAGCCGCGCTCGATTTGATTTACGTATACCAAAGCGATCTGCAGAACATCGTCATCGCCGAAGATAAAGAATTCGACAAGGACGATTTGTCGTTTCCCTGTGGAAATTACATATTTCCAAACATCTCATTCGAACTCGTGAAGAAATTGGGTGGTGAGAGCGAGTTGACCGATGTAAAAAAACTCAAAAGAGTAAAGATAAACATTCAACACGTTTTCGAAAAAGGAGAAGACACAAGTGTCAACATGCTAATAACGGACTTGGAAATATAAACAATAGAGAGATTGATTTTTAGCGAAGAAAAATGAAAAAAAAAAAGTAATGAGATCATCTTTTGATCTCATTTTTTTTTTTGTTTTCCTTCTTCATTATTACCCATATATTATAATAACGTTTCCTTTCTTCTTAAATTTCAGCGTCGATTCTTCTTTTCTTTTTTTTTTTTTTTGATATGCTACGTTTTTATAAGAACACATTTGTTTATCCGAATCATAATTATGAACGAATGTTGTGCATCTGTCGGTAACACTCGGATCATTACCATTCTCTTCAGAAGATAGTGGTAACGGTGGAAAACATCTCATTCTTTTAAATTTCAACCGCATATCCCGATCTTTATTTAACTCTTTTGTCAGTTCTTTCCTAAGATATCCGTCATTAGCGTCTAATCGTTTTTCCACATCTTTTTTGCACTCCATCTCGCGATATTCGTCATTATCATCTAATTGTTTCTCCACCTTTTTATCCATTTTAAATATATTATTTTATACTTTCTATGATTTTATATTTTATATAATTTTATATTATAATAACATATTCAAAATCGGTATGTTATTAAACGGCGAATTCTCACCGAGCAACAAACCCTTGCCGAGTCGCTCGAAGTTCCGTCCACTCTTCAGATAGAGACCGTTTCCTCTCAGAGAGTTGCCACCTCTAACGGGTTCTAGATACAATCCTTTACCGCTGTTGTCTACGTGAACGCGACACACGGCTCCTCCCTTCTTCAAAAACAGTCCACTGCCACCCATTAATCTCTCAACTGCCGAACTAGCGAGTCCCGTGAGAGCTCCCACGCCGAGAGTCTTTCCGAGAAAGGGTAGTGCCTTTGCGGCGAAGGGTAATGCTTTTGCAGCTATTCCTGCCAATAGCGGTAGGAAACCACCTTTCATTCTCAAATTGTATCTCAATTGAGCGGGACTCATTCTCACCGTCAACCCTCTTCCATCGCGAATCGCTTTCTCCATCCTTTTTTTTGACTTCTGGTCCAGGCGATCGAATCCTGACCGCCTCTCGTCAGATCTTCGTGAGTGAATTTGAATCTCACCGCCTCGCCTCGAGTTGTTAACGCTCTCTTAAGTTTCTTCCTCTGTCCTGCGGATATGTTCACGTTTTTAACCACGTATTGTGTCATAATTCTGTTTTTAAAATATATTTACTTCAATTGTTTCTTGTTTAATAATTATATTAAAATAATTTTGTAAAATTAATATTGCGTTTATTTTATTTTTGTTATCTATATATATACACAATTTTTTTTTGCTTTTATATTTCTCTTATGTGAAATCGTATCGTCACCCTCTCTCCGCGAAGATCTAACAGTTCACCATTTTGATCCGTCAACGTGGTTTTGAGACTATACAACGTGTCTAAAATCACTGGTAGATAAACTAAATTTCGAGGTCGCTCGACGATCTTATAACCCGGCGACACGTTTGGAAAGAAGGAATAGATCATCGGTTGAGCGCTACCATTCACGTAGCTTCCAGCAATCACGTCCACGTTCACCAGAATGCTATTGACTGCGAGAATGTCAACCGTATTTTCAGATGTCGCGTGGCCTCGATACATCTTTTGATCGAATCCCAACATCTTGCCTACAGAATCGTCCGTGTTGAAATCCACTCGAAAATTATCTTCCAAATCCAACATCGTCTGTAAGGTATTAGGATTGGGAGCGAGTCTGATCTTGTTGCTTCCCTTTCCATCCGTCTTCATTCGCGTCTGAATGTAATCGTTCAAATCGTCTATGTCGTAACCCCCTTTTGGAATTCGAATCTCTAACCAATCCGTTCCGTCGGAATACTTGAACGAGTTATTATTTTCGGTGACGTTGGGAAAGGAATAATAAGTCTCCAGATTCACCAACGCCATCTCGTAACTTTTCTCTCTCTTCAATTCGATGGAAGGTTCGAAATTCGTAGCGAATCGAGTCGAATCGCCACTCACCACGATTTGAATGGATTGTTTCGCAGCCGTATTCTCAGCTATCCGTCCTAACAATTCTCCATGTTCGAACATTATATTTTAATTTTATTTTTTTTTATTCAAAACTAATTATTTGAAGATTTATTATTTTCTAATTTTTTATTTTCACGCTCTATCTTATTATTATCATCGGAAACATAAAACTTATTGAATCCGCACCGATATTTTCCACGATTAAATTCACTTGTCAAATCGATCACGACGAAATTGTAAAGTTCACCATCCCAAACCCTCTTGCAGAATCTCCTGAATTCCGCAACGCTCATGTCGTTTGCGACGTGATCGCCGTAGATGTGATTGAGATTCTTGAGATCTTGGCGAAAGAGACATAGAAAATTATTGTTCTCCCTTATCGTCTGTCTGGGCAATCGAAAATAATTCTGCGACAGGTAGAAACAGTCCACGTTGCTGTGTCGACCCCTAATGTAATAAGATTCGCATCGGTTCTGTCTCTCCAAAAGCAGATCGTCGAAAATCATGAGATTCTTATCTTCCGATTTCAGTTCCCTAGGATCCGGAACGTCGCTAGCGTTCTCATAAAATCGACACTCGACGTTCGAAGATGCATTTCTCTTCATCAGCTCCATCGCCGCACCGTCCAAAATGGTCGAAAGTGGAGCTCCGCTCTTGTCGAATTCCTCCCTACTGTCAAAGATTCGGGCTATGACGTCTTTGGGCAATCTGCGATCCATGCACTCTCGAAGCAATCTGTATTCGGGTTGAAACAAGCTCTTGCCAAACACGAACAACCTGTCGTAATCCAACCAGTCGGGTCAGGACAACAGATTCATCAACAGATTGGTCTTTCCACAATTCGATTTTCCCACTATCAAGCCTCTTATGCTCTTGGGAAAGAACTCATTATTCGACCTCTTGGTCGCGGCGTCGTTCCAAGACATATCTTTAATGTTCATCTTTGTTTTATTTTTTTTGTCTGTTATTTTAGATTCTTTTCAAACACAAATTTTTTACGTTTTTCAAACTCTGTTTTTAATGTTATTATTTATTTATATCGCACCGTCGCGAGTTCTCTTCAATCCGGATCCACTCGTCATTTTGGCTAAATCTTGTATGGGCACCACGGCATCCTTAAAATCTTTCCAACTTTTCGGCGTTCGCTCTAACGCAGCTCGCTTCGCCGGCGGACTGATCAACTTGTCGATCAACGCGTCGGCTGCCCTCTTGCCAGCCACAGAAGCTATCCTACCACTGGCTTCGGAAGCGGCTTTCTCACCAGCATCCAAAGCCGTCTTCTTACCGACCTCAACCGCTGTCGATGCGAGTTTTCTACCAGCATCGCCCGTGAACGCTCGCATTATAGAATCGACGATGCCAGAACCGCCTTGAACGTAAGTTCTGACGTATCCCCTGTTCTTTATCACCAACATATTTTATGTTTATGATATATTTTTTGTTTTTTCACTTGTAAATCGTTTTGTTGTTTTTAAATACTTTTATTATTCTAGTGTACGAATTTACTGTTTTATTTTTTTTTGTTTGTTTGTTTGTTTGTTTCTCTCTACTTATTATATACACATCAATCCTTCAATTCGTTCATCAGCCTTTTATACTGGTTTTTATTCAAAACCTTCTGTCTTAACAATTCGTCAGATATAGCAACTATCTGATTATCTAATCCCGTCTTACCAGCCCGTCTGCTCGCCATCAACAAACTCAATCTCTGAGACAGAGCGTCGGAATAGCTCGGAAGAAAAGTGGTTTTCACCCCTTTGCCAGTCACCGATGCGACGAACTTCTTGTTCATATCCCATATGGGTTTCACCACGTTCGTCCACTTGTAACCTCTGTTGGCTTTGGGTCTCGTCTCTCTGGCATCGTTATTTCTCTTCATGGCGTGGGTCTGAACCAGAATGTCTCCGTAATTATCGAAATCCTGTTCCGTGTAATCGCCGGGCTTGTCGTAAAGGAGCAATCTGCGCAGACCATCAGTTACTTTATACTTATTCGAACCCACGATCAATTCATCATCGTCAATTTCTACTTCTGTGTCTCCCACAAAAGTTCTACCCTCAGAATCCTTATAAATTCCATACGACTGATCTCTCTTACCGCCATCATCATCGGACGATGCGACGCTACTAGTGGTGATAGTCGAAGCTGTATCGTCGCTCTCACTCATATCTGTTTGAATTCCCGTGGGAACGTAATCCGGTGTAGACTGAACGGAATACCGATTTCCAAACTAGGAGGCATCGAACCCATTCTCAAAGAACTCTCCTTTATGGGTCTCAATTCTTCGACTATCTCCTTCCTGCTTCGCTCTTGACCCTCCGTCACGGGTTTAAATATTTTTGTGGCTTCGCGTTTGAGTTCCATCTCACCAAGACGTCTGCTCCTATCAGCTGACTGAATGCTCTTCTTAGCACGCTCAAACTCTTCTAAAATTCGATCTCGGTGTCTAGGATCCATCTGTAAAAACATCTTTTGTTTTAATTGTTTTTATTATTTTCAAAATTAAATGTTTAATTATATTTTTATGTTTTAAGTAATAAAACTCTTTCCGTCTTTAATATAATAATCTAAAAATATTCACATCTCAACTGTTAATTGAATTGGTAAAGTTTAAGAATACGTTTAAACAGTACATGACAAACCGGTTTCTGATTTAACGCATTTTGACAGTAGTTTTTTACATTATGTCAAAAGATCACCATTCACACATCAAACAACCATTCACTCAGTGTCGAATTAAGAGAGAATCCCTTTGATGACTGTTAAACAGTTTCAACACACAATTGAAAACTAATTTTAACACTGAGAACCTATTTCATCTCTCTGATTGCTATCATGAATATATTAAAAATTCACCACTCAAAAACCTAATTGAGCGGAAAATGCTTTTTAAACATTCCACTAAGTAAGTGTTTGCCTCTTCGAACATTATCCCCGAAAACTCAATTTCTATTCATCTCATTCAAGACAAAACGCGAATGTCTATCACAGATCGACTCCCCCAAACAACATCCCCAAAACTCAATTTCTATCCGTATCATCAAGAGAAAACATGAATGTCTATAATACAGACCATATTCATAATCGACTCTTTTTGAACAAAAAACCTCATTCAATCATAACGATAACATGTGTTAGTTTTACTTCAGGAAAGACGTGACAGCGGGCTCGCGAATTTCTAACACACCGACAACACTCTTCGTTCAGATCGAGTTTACGAGAATCGAGCGATCCGATCGGTTAATTGGCGGAGAATCGAGCGATCCGATCGCTCGATTAGCTGAGTTTGGGAATTCCCATAGTGGGGAATTCCCCTAATGACGTCATAAATGGGAAAAACCCACCGCCTCAAAACAATTGCGGGTTCTGGATCACTGATGTAGAATCCGCAGACCGTTTTTTGATGATAGCCCAGAATTTTTTTACTCGCGTTTACCAACGATGGATCGATGGTCTGATCTGCGATGGGAACGTCGACAAAAATTTTTAAAGTAAAAGATAAAAGTGAAGATGTACAATTTCACCCTTTTTTTTTAAAAACGCGCGTTCACCACGAGTATTTGAACGTTAAAAGTGCGATCTAGGAGTCACAAAAAAACATGGGGGATTCAAGATCACTGTACATTTTTGTGAACAAGCGTGCGATTTAACACTGAATTCCACGTTGGTGAACGCATCGTGTACGTATGTTGTACACGTACATGTACAAAGTGATAGTAAATCCGCAATATATACCTACTCACCGAACAAAAATGCCTCTTCCTACCAAAAATTTTCGGGCCCGCGTTAACAGTGCTTACGATTTTTGGGGTACTATTTGTGGAACATATCTTTGCCAGGGGCCTTTACGAGACGTCTTCTTGTGAACACATTAAATTTACGTTTCTATATGTGGAACGAAGAAAACTATCTTCTCGAAAGAATAATTATTACATTATGAAATGACATCGCCCTTTTATTTCTGAATATGAATTATTGTTTATTACTGGGAATTTTATTGGTGTTTAACAACACGTTCAATAGCCGGGGTCAAGTCTTGATGGACAGTTTCTCGGATGGAGGAATACAATAAGCACTGATGGGACCACCGAGCAAAGGCATGTAGCCGCCGGGCTGTCCATCTTACTAATCTGGAACAAGCAGACTTAGCATTCGTTGGGTCAAGTCTATCATCGACGTACTGCTTCATATCGTGTGGACAATCGGCACTAAGGGTCTATCCGAAAAACACTATGCAGACGAAGCTGATCAAAATCGAACAGCACACCTTTCAAACTCAAGTCTGACGTCCTAATGAATGAGCCAGAGATCTCTCATCTGAAACAAAGGCATTCGAGTTAAAAAGAGTAGGACACGTCTTCACTGCACCAAGTGTTTTCTATTGCGATCCTTAAGGAAACATGTGGAATAATTTTATTAGGTAATCAGGAAAGGCCACACCAGCCGCATAAAGTTTCAATCGAAAGGATCAGAGTTTAATAATAAAGGTATAACACGATTGTTTTGAAATAACACAAGGTAATCATCCAGTTATTGACACAGCAGTGGTCGAATGTTAGACAAGCCTATCGTCACTATTAGGTTTATGTACAACATGTTGCCGAGTCGCTGGTGCTCCTATGGCTATATCATAACTCGTTTAGATTGTTGAGATATGACCTTAGAAATAGGAGCTCCGCTGCAATATAACAGTTTGTCCATAAAGAGAATTGTGGTAATATATATTGTCTGGCAGAACACGGAATTCCAGTTCCTTTCAGCGAGATAAAGGGAAATAAATATCTCATTTCAATTTTTGCAAGTATTTTTTTTCGAATTCTATCATATTCCCATTTCATCTTCAATTTATACATTGGCACAGAATTTCGTGTCACCGATATCAGAGGACATTAAACATCTTAAGGATATCCATTAAAAATTCAAGACTATTTTACAATTACTGCAAACGTAATTCCTCAAGTAAAGTAAATATATTTACCGGAGAGAGGTATTATTCCTCCGGCTAAAGACTGAATGTTGAGTCCTAGAGTTCTTCCTATATTATACTGAGCTATGACATCTACCATCAGGATCGGCAAACTGGAAAGGTAGAATGCCAGAATATACTGTCCATAGACTCCGCCCAACAACGCCCCAACTCTCAAATAGTTGACATGCCTAGAAAATAAAGAAACATTTCCAATCAAAGTTTTATTTTTACCATTTAAAGCAGACAATTCAATAAATTATTGACCTCGAACCTAAACTCAAATGCACTTTAATATTCTTTTATACTCCAATCCGCCACCTGTGTGGGTAACACAGGACAACCGCCTGAGCATACAAACTGCTCGCGCCATCATTGACACTACCTTTAAGTGGTTTTATCGGGTGCAGCCCGTAACAATAGTAGTAATAATAACTGATAAAGTCCGATATATTTTATTTCACCAGTATACAGAAAATAAAACACAATTTACATATAATGTACAAATCACAATACAGAAATCAAACCATGTTACTTAAGTATACCGGCAGGGAGAGGCAGAGCCAGATTGGCTGTCTTCCTGCCTTCCCCTAGGTGAGGGAGAAAGAGAGTAAGAGGTAGGTAGATAGGAACAGCTATGTAGAAGAAAGTACAGAAAGAAAGTAATGGAATATCTAGATTGAAAAGGGAAAAAATAAACTAAAGTTGTCAAACCTTTTACAGTATCATGTTGATGTTAGCTTTTAGAGACTGTGTGGCTTGAAGAGGGGGGCTACCGGCCTGGGGTTGCCTTGGAATGGAAGTAGACTAGACAGCACAATCTGGGCAGTAAGGATTTGAGCAATGTATATCATTGCAGTACGATGAAAGGAGCTTTGAAATTAACCTTTTCTTGAACTTTTTTTCTATTGGTAATTGATCTGGTGCCCAGTTCTAGTTCATTCCATAGTTTGGGTAATGTTATGTTATACCCTGGCTGTACAGCAGTCAGATAATACATATAGATATATTATATGGCGTGCTCAGTCATTCACTACGGTCATGGGTTAGCCAAAAATGCTAAAAGTATCCTTAACCCTTTACCCAACGCAGACGATATCAAAATTTATTATTTTAAATATAATTTTTTATTTTTTTTTTTTTGAAAAATGTCAACAAAATCATATCATGTGACCCCTCTTTGGAACGAGCTCGACGAGCTCGTTCCAAAGAGGGGTCACATGATATGTTTTGTTGAAATGTTTCGAAACATAATATTTTTTAAGCTGCTGAATTTGCATATTACGCGGGAGGATGTGGATGATTCGATGGGTAAAGGGTTAAACAACAATAAAAAAAATGAATAAATCATGCCATTCCTTATCCGTAAATCTGCCTGACATTATACGATCAAGGCAAAGAGCCATTAAAATGATAGCAAGCAAACGAACCACCACAACCGTGTTGATCATCTATTTGATAATTAACAGCTTTGATCTCGAATTTCAGATCTGACTTCGAACTTCTCTGCTTATTTATTAAGTTTTAAGGGTATTTTCTACAGCCAGGGTCACTTGGTGTCGGACAGTTTAAAAGCGGAGGAAGTCAGAGTACCCGGAGAGAACCACCAATTAGTGGCGAGCAACTGTCATTCTCCACAACCTATGGACTTCATACAAGCAGGGCTAGCCGTGGTTGAACACAGGTGCTCCATCGGTGTACGCCCTGGACTCTAGAAAACCATGTCAGAATGCTCTCACGTGAGCAATCGTGATTAAGTGCACTGCCCAAGGACACAATGCAGTTACACCGATGACCTTTTGGTTTTATGTCCAATGCCGTAACCAATGAACCACCACCACCACCCCCTCCAATATTAAACGTTCTGGGCATAATAGAATCTTTTCCGAATGAAAATGTTTACAACACTCCACATAATGGGATAAAAACTCATGTGCCAATTCTCTAAAACTTTTATTATTGTATTTTCTAGAATTTTATTTTCTAGTTATGATTTTACATGGGTTAAAATGAACTATTAGTATTTTCAAAGATCTGGCAATTTGCCAGTTGGGAAATTAAAAATGCTAATAATTCATTTTAGTCAGTTTTATTAATAGGTAGAAAATACAATCCTGGAAAATACAATTCCAGAAAATACAATTGAAAAAGTTTTATAGTGTTGCCTTCTGGTCGCAACACAGATATACAAGTGGGACGAAATTTTTAAATAAAATATTCCGAAATCAAGATGAACGCAAGAGCTGCAAGAGCAAACAGCACCTGAGATTCAGTATCCTGACTTCGTATCCACAGGTGAGATTGTACCGTGTTTGTGGGAGGAAAGCGGACAGAGAATTTCTATGACAACACGACGTAGTCGTAATCCGTTAAAGTTATCAGTGTGAGCACAGAATTATAACTGTGTCAGTACATGCGGTTTTCACTGGAATTTTATTGCTTGCAAAATTTTTTTATCAGTTTTCATGCCTGGCAGAAGTGTATATCGGGCGTGTCCACTGTAGATAATACTGTGTGGGTGTTTTGTTCACAATTCCAAGCAGAGGCATCTCTGGCATTTTTCATCTACTTCTTTGGACCCTGTTGATGTATTCCATGCCAGTTGAGGGTCATCAACTGGTAGAGCCTACACGTATGTTCGTAACTTGGAAGAAGACGAAGTTATATCTTCAACTTGTTGCCTTTGGGCTGCTCGTTGAAAATCTTGGTTGGCTTACCACACAAAATCACTGAGCGACTGTCTATTTTATGAATTGGGCCCTCTTACGATCCTGGACAGGAAAAGCGGCCTAAAAACAATTGCCCATTCACGCTGAGCATTGTTGTCAGTAAGAATCAATTGAGATTACGTCTCTTAAAAAGGTTTTCTTCCGAACATTAAGCGGAGAGTCCCCTTTCGTAATACAAGGTTGAGACCAGAACATCTTCGACAAAAACTGATATCTTTTCCCCGCCATTCGATAGAAGCGCTTATTTTCCGAATCACAAACTTGGTTGAAAATAATTCATCCTTTTCACAACGCTTCGGATAAACTAGCTATTTCAGTAACGCCACTGCAGATGGAACTGAATAATTGTGCCTGATAGACTATTATGTATTATGGATACAGCCAGAGAAGTAATTGGTATTCCTAACGAATGAGCCATGAACTCTTCAAACACGGTGGTGGATTTATGAAGGACTTACTCGGACACACCAAAAAACAAAAAGTTAAAATTTTCGAATAAGTGTACATGTGGGGTTAAAATGGTAGTCTGCTTTTTTCTTTTTTTAAAAAACGAAGTTTTTTAGAAACAACTCTTAGTGCTTATACCTCCTTATGTCAATTACTTGATACACATGGGGATTGGCAGTGGAAGTATCAGAAATAAAGAATAACATAGAATGCGAGGGTACTGCCACAAAAAATACCAAAAAAGTATTTTTGTCAATACCATCGCGAACCATGTAGTGTTGTTCATTCCGGAACTCTCCGCGATTTGGGTCGTAATATCAGGTAAATGAGGGATGTCCTTTCCGATGGATCATGGCAGCGCCACAACGTTATTCCCCGACATATTACAATCATGTCAAAAAATGAACGTCTTCTGACATGTTAATTTATCCATAAATCCAATGTGCCTTCGTTAACAATGGGTTCAGTCAATATGCATAATTATGGAGTATAAGGGTATGATTATTTTGCATATTCTCAATGCTCGTCCTCGTTTCGTCGAATCTGGAGAAATGATCTAAAAGGATCAACAAACTGCAAGACAATGTATTTTAGTGCACCGAAAGTGATCAACGTGGGCTTTACCTTACCGAGAGGTTGACTCAATATCCTTCCTAAGCATACAAAGCGACCTACGCTCAAGTATTCCGCCATATTGTACAACATAATTCGGATTTAGACCCAAAACTCCAAATAAAAATATAATTTATATCTGTATACTTATATTTTGTAAAAAAAAACAGACACAACTACATTCAGTTTTACTATGCAAATAGAGAGGAACAATGTTCTGATATATTCCAATGCATACCTCACAATTCAGTGCATTCTGGGGCTATATAACCACGTTTTTCATAAAATCTGGTAATGATAGAGTCTGTGTGTAATGTGGATTCCCATGCAGGACATGACAAATTAAGATGGCGTTGCCCTGTCAACAATCAAAGTCCAAGCAGTTGTGTACCTTCGTTCTCTCCACAGGTCAATGCGCGTGTTGTTAAATTGTTTGATACTTGCAGATCATGCATTGTGCTGTATGTACGCTGAAGATGTTGTGAATTGTTCCGACTAATTTAGTCAAATAGATTTCATCAACACACTGCAGGAATCAGTATTAAATTAATGGAAAGGAGTATAGTTTTTTTATTTAATGCTCAGGCATCAATTCACGCTGAAAAATTAAGTCATATTCCCCTGTCGGTCGGCAAAACGAAATATCAAAATGATATTTAGAAATCGATATTTCATCGTAGGTTCGGATGACGAATCACATGTACTTTAAACGAGTCAGCACATCAGTAATGAATTCCAGAGTCCCAAATACAAACGAATTCGAATAATTGATAGTGACAGTGACTAAATCAATTCATTAAATCAGCGGTTTCAAAGTTTGACTTTCTCATTCACCTTCCAGCGAAAAGCCGAAATCACTTTCAAATTTCTTCAGTTCAACTTCACACGTCTTCAGTGCATTGAGTTAAAAAAAAATAAAATGACGTGTCTTGTTATTGAAAATAAGAAAGTGGTGTTTTTTGTTATTGTTCTATTTCTTCGAAACACATTGCGATTATTTCAATTCGCCAGCCTTGGTAAATCGTAAAGTTAGGGGAGAAATAAGACGGGACTACTTTTTGTGCGGATATTCACACATTCCAATGGTTGGAGTTTGGTTGTTGTAATTTTTGTATGGACGCCGGTTCGGCACATAAATTTTGCGCCTTAATGGCAAATAAAGGCCACAAATTGGAGAGTTTGTAGTAGTAGAGCATTAAATAAAAAGAAAATTCACGAAAATTTGATGAATACCGAAAATATCTCGTTCGTGGCTACAAGAAATATGAGGATCTTCACTCGCGACTGCGTCGCTCGTGAAGATCCTCATATTTCTTTGTAGCCACTCACGAGATATTTTCGGTATTCATCAAATTTTCGTGAATATCCTCTATATATATATACTCAAGAAAACACGTGATATTTGTAAACAACATAGCATCATTCCCCCAAAAGAAACAATATTCAACGTGGCTTCCTTTTTGCACAATGATTCGTTTGATTAAAAATATATAGAGGATATGGAATGAGTGTTTTTCTCATATAATATTTATGAAACGAGTCAAAGAACTTTCCGTTTGGGCGAGCCTCTGGCGAGCCCTAACGGAAAATTCGGACGAGTTTCATAAATATTATATGAGAAAAACACTCATTTCATATTCTATTTATCCTATGACACACACACGCACAAATTAGCCGCTTAGTATGACTTTCTAACCCATCACCTAACTTGAGTAGCAGACTGTATTTGGAAAAAACATTCTCGTATAACTAAATAATTGTTTCATTTTTTGCTTCCAAAACATAGGTTATGACCTCTCATTGGAACGAGCTCGACAAGCTCGTTCCAATGAGGCGTCATAACCTATGTTTTGGAAGCAAAAAGTGAAATATAAAAAAAATGAATGGCGTTTTTCTTTTTGGTAAAAGATTAATACAATATAACCCACCCTAAATAGGACAGATAGCGTAAATTCTCCCTACTGAAATTATGCAAATGTGACCCAGTTGTATTTTGTTTAGCCAATCAAATTGTCCAGTTTTGAAATTGACCAATAAAAGCTCCCGACTCTAATTATGCAAATTATGAAAATGTGGTATTTTGTTCAGCGAATCAAAATGTCTAGTTTTGAAATTGACCAATGGAATTGATGGAAAGCTTTATTTATCACTGATTAATATGAAAACAAAATATCAAATGTTTTAAAGTTAACAAAACGGACGAGTCAAATGATAAATTGCAATACTCGTATACCAACATAAAACATTTCACTACGGATTTCATTTGCGTCTCCGAATCTATTTTTTTTTTGTTCAATGTATCCCTTTTTGTATCTAGAAATACTGTGAATCTAAATTTAGATGAACAAAGTTCAATGATTTACGGTAGTGATCTATCGGCTTCACGAAGTGCGACAGTTATTTGAAGTTTAGTCACCGACATCGGCGGTAGGGTTATATATTGCGTACAAACGTCGCACAGCGACATATTTTCCGAGGCACAACATTGTACCGCTACGGGGATAAGGTTTCCTAACACTCCGGCTAAATAACTACCTCGCGTTAACTGTTTTAAATGGTGCACGGGGCGTGTGACATCGCTGCCAAGTATGGCCATTTTCGCGAGAACATGAGATGTCCGCTTTTCCGTTACTTTTCAACCATTCGTCTCGAGTTAGAAAATTAATGGATAGTCAAGGGTATATTAGTTCTCCGGACATCTTCAAAAGGTAAAAATGCACCAATTCCTGGTTCTAACGTCCTAACACTTTTTCAAATAGCTTGTCGAGCTCGTTCCAATGAGGCGTCATAACCTATGTTTTGGAAGCAAAAAGTGAAATATAAAAAAAATGAATGGCGTTTTTCTTTTTGGTAAAAGATTAATACAATATAACCCACCCTAAATAGGACAGATAACGTAAATTCTCCCTACTGAAATTATGCAAATGTGACCCAGTTGTATTTTGTTTAGCCAATCGAATTGTCCAGTTTTGAAATTGACCAATAAAAGCTCCCAACTCTTATTATGCAAATTATGAAAATGTGGTATTTTGTTCAGCGAATCAAAATGTCTAGTTTTGAAATTGACCAATGAAATTGATGGAAGGCTTTATTTATCACTGATTAATATGAAAACAAAATATCAAATGTTTTAAAGTTAACAAAACGGACGAGTCATATGATAAATTGCAATACTCGTATACCAACATAAAACATTTCACTACGGATTTCATTTGCGTCTCCGAATCTATTTTTTTTTTTGTTCAATGTATCCCTTTTTGTATCTAGAAATACTGTGAATCTAAATTTAGATGAACAAAGTTCAATGATTTACGGTAGTGATCTATCGGCTTCACGAAGTGCGACAGTTATTTGAAGTTTAGTCACCGACATCGGCGGTAGGGTTATATATTGCGTACAAACGTCGCACAGCGTCATATTTTCCGAGGCACAACATTGTACCGCTACGGGGATAAGGTTTCCTAACACTCCGGCTAAATAACTACCTCGCGTTAACTGTTTTAAATGGTGCACGGGGCGTGTGACATCGCTGCCAAGTATGGCCATTTTCGCGAGAACATGAGATGTCCGCTTTTCCGTTACTTTTCAACCATTCGTCTCGAGTTAGAAAATTAATGGATAGTCAAGGGTATATTAGTTCTCCGGACATCTTCAAAAGGTAAAAATGCACCAATTCCTGGTTCTAACGTCCTAACACTTTTTCAAATAGTTAAATGCGCAATTTTCGACTCTCATTATAAACGGCGGTTTGCATCAATTTTGTTCGAGATCCGGCATAATTCTGATGAGGATCATTCCTTCAACGACAGGGCAATCTCCCAATAACAAGAAAACTATAGCTCTTGTCTCTGTTTCAACAGAAAATCTGTATGGCTCGTTTGATTTTCTGAAACGATGTTTTCAACAGTGACTGTACAATGAAATCTGCACAATTCGTGGCAAAGTACAGCCGCCATCACATCGCTGTGACCTGACCGCGTTGCTGTTTTTCTAAGATCGCTTCATCAATAACATTGATTCCGAGTTATTTAAAATTACAGCCATCTGGAGGATGTCCAATTTTAGGCACGAGACAAATGGGTTCATCGATAATGCATCTGGTACGAGATTGGTTTCCTTGCTGGTACCGCGAAAAGCACAGAACTGCGAACAGAGGCCCTCCTAGGTTGTCAAACATATGTAAATGATTGTCTTGGGATTTTTTGTTTGTTTTAACTCGGAATTCAAATATTTTACATTTCACTCTCTAGAAATAAATAGTGTGGCCCGGGATTGTACCACCGCGTTTGATTGATGAGGTCAGTTGACAATTTATTACCCTGTGATGGAATTATTTTGAGTGTGCTTTCATAGGAATGCATAAACTATTACATGCCACCCCTATTGTTTGACTCCAGTTACCCCAGAGCGGTTTACCCCATCACAGACGAAGACGATGTGTAGATGTATTTATACAAAGAGAGAACACACCGGGGTTGTCTGACCCTGGCACGAAACCATCATGTTTTAGTGCTCCTCACGTATCTCTAGGAGCAAGTGTCACGAGAGATGGCCCCGCCGTTGCCCGATTTCATGTGAGGAGGGGGCGAGGTAGTATTGATGTCCTGTGGAGATATTCATCTTTAACAATGCATTTAGAAGCGTTCTTACAAGGATTTATAAACTTATTTTTTAACTTGTGCGCGATAGATTCAGCCAAGTAACACGTTCTGCAGCTATGAACAGAGGGTCAGTGAAGGATAGATACCACAGACACACTTTAACTGGCTGAATGTTAAATTATTTTTGGTTGATAACATCTGTTCACATCTCTTTGATTTGTTACAATTTGTGGGAGCGTGCCCACAGGTACTCTCTCATAAACTAAAAGAAGGAAAATCCTTATAGTCTAAATCATTTTCCTTCGAAGATAATATAATACAACATATGATGCCGTTATATTGCAGGCAGAACATGTATCAGAATGTAGCCCAGATATGGGCTTCCAACACAGTTCCTTCCAGTTGAGTACCAATGATCTCTCTTGCAAGACAGACCACCATGACCTCGTTCCAAAAGGTAGTCACAAGCTGTAAATTGCAGGACAAAAGTTTCTTTGATAGCAGTTTTATCTGGCTTGTGATGCATCTACAGCCGTGTTGCATGAAAAAAAATAACCCATTTCTAAACGAATCGACCGCATCCTTCTGCATATTATGCAATTTTAGCAGTGAAAAATATTACTTTAAAGTTTCAATAAAACCTTATCATGAAACCCATCATTGGAGTGAGCTCGTTCCAATGAGGGGTCAAATGATATGGTTTTCGAAGTTTTTTTTACAAAATGAGAAAACAAAAAATAATAAATTTTGCTATCGTTAAGTAAAGGGTTAAATAGGTCTGTCAACATTGGAAGTAGTTTTTGTCTCAATTATCATTCTAGGTTTCCTCCCTACCTCCAAAAATTTAACATACATATTTTACATAACCATAGTTCGGAAACACACACAATATTGTGTATTTTCAGAAAAAAAAAATATTTGGAAATAATCGCTGTTTTAAAGTACGCAATAGCGCAAACTACAATTTTAGGGTAAATATATTCAATGTATGGGTGCTGAAGCACCAGGAAATAATACCCGGCTGTTGTTTCTTTCAAAAATCAAATAAAAACTGATGCATAACTGAACATCTTATGAATTGATTGGCTTTCCCTAACCTTGAATGTCCAATGCCAATAATTCGGGTTTTGTAACCTTGACGGTTCTCTATTAAGCCTCGGTTTCAACCATGATTAAATACCGCAAGAACCAATGTCGACTTTCTCTATTCCAAAACATTCATTTTGAATATTTCTCTCAAGTGTGTTGTGCAACGTTCAAATTTATAGGGAGTCTGTATGTTGTTGATGTCAAATATCAATAGTGAGGTGCTTCATAATCCGTTGATAAATAGAAGGTACAAAATACTGAAGCACTTTCAACACCATTGTAGAATTAATTTTGTAAATACTGCGAGCTTTTAACCCTTAAATAGACCTTCGTCAGGTAAGACAGGGTGTTGGCGTTGATGACGTTATCTCAGTTTCCTCCTTTAGCGGGGGAGGAATTCGTCACATACAGGTGAATTGTGCACTTGGTGATACCTTCTTGAAATTTGGCACACTGTTAGTGTAGGCTATGAGGTTCTCAAAAACGATCGGCTACAAGTTGACACCGACCGGTGGCGACCAGTAGCGGCACAATCCAAAATGGCCGCCAGCGGCTGAAGGGAACCTCCTTTTCGACGGTCTACCGACTATACATCCGATTGTAAGGGCGCGAAAGTGAACTCTGATCCACGCACGTGTTGAAAACAGACGTGGGAGATGATGTAGAATAAAACGAGATTCTCTATACGGACGCATCAATTTCTTGGAACTTGAAAAGAGCGTTGTTTCTCCGGGATCAGCGTCATTCAGGCAAACCTGAATGACGCTGATCCCGGAGAAACAACGCTCTTTATGAAGCAGTCTCTTTGCCATACAATCTCTTGTTTGGCGTAATTCCGCAAGCAATTCTGATTTGTCTGTCGAAATTAATTCGAGAACGCGATTGTTCACAAAAATCATTCACAGAATGAGTGAGAATCCTCTTCGTGTACGGACTAGTACTGACTGGGAACGTTGTTGCTTTTGCCAGCAAGACAGTTCCAAGAAATTGATGCGTCCGTATAGAGAATCTCGTTTTCATGACGCCTATAAAGCTATTGAGGAAGACATAACGCGCTTCCTAGATAATGGCGTTGAGCTTCCATATAATTTGACCATTGATTGTTTGATGAGAGAGAGTGATGAGTGTATGTCGATGTCACTGTTGACGAATAAGGCAATATATCATAAGACATGCCGTGACAGTATTCGGACTCACATCGTACAGCGCGTGCTACACAAGCGAGAGCGAAATGAGGCAGTGGCATCCTGCTCCACGCTGAGTCCTAAAAGAACACGGACAAGTTTTGAATCTGGCTGTGACAGGAAACTGCCCCAGTGTGTTTATTGTCACAAACGCGAAGGTGACAGCAGTGAGCCTATTTGCAGATCAATGTCTGATAACAATAAACTCAAAATTATGGCAAAGGAAGCCGAGAACTGGGTTGTTTTTTCTCGGGTCAATGCAGCATTTGATTCCGCTGCTAGTGATCTTTACTATCACAAAACCTGTTATTGTAAGCTTGCCAATGAAGCACGAGCGGCTAAATCTAAAAAGTCGAAGAACGCCGAACATTCCGCGTCAGGCCTGCCCTATGACCCTCTCGTTATGGCAGAGCTCATAACATTTGTTGAACACAACGATTCCGCGATGAAGCTTGTCGATCTCAAGAATCTGTACAGTCGGAGGTTGAAGCAAGTCGGTTCTGATTGGCTTAGTGAAGAAATACATTCCACTCGATTCAAAGAACATTTGTTGCAGAAATTGGGCGATGGCTGGGACGCCTTCACACAGGGTAGAGATGTGTTTATTTCAAGTAGGTTTCGAGTTGGCTCCTTGTTGTCCGAATCTTTAACTCGTATAGTGTCTGAGGAAGAGGCAAAAAAGATAGTTGATGTGGGTCTTCTTCTGCGTAAACACATACTCATATCTCAAGCTCCTTTCACGGGATCATTTTCATCTTATTGCTTGAGCGAGCCTGTACCCAACTCACTCCTGACTCTTCTTAGAGTTCTACTTGAGGGCACATGTAGTATACAGAACTTAGGCGATGATGAGACTGTTAATGCCAAGACTCGAGTGGCTTGTACTATTTCACAGATGTTGATCAGCAATTCAGCGAAACGCTCCGAACATGCACAAAATGTTCACCAGAGACGTGACAGAGAAACTCCAATGCCTCTTTATGTGGGTTTGAAGTTGCATGCCCATGATCGTATGAAAAATCTTATCAGAGATTTTCATCAAATGGGACTCTCTGTCTCTTATGATCGCGTAATGGATGTTCGCAGGAGTTTCGCGAGAGCTGTTTCACTGCGGTTCAAGAACGAAGGTGTTGTAGTCCCAGCTAACTGCAAACGTAATGTTTTCTCGATAGGAACCACTGATAACATTGATGTATCTGGTAGATCTGATATGCATGGTACGTCCATCACACTCATTGGTCAACTGAGCAGGGACAATGTGGGTACTGATCCCCCACCACTGAGTTTAGATGTTCCAGAAGACACACAAATTGAACTCCCAGACGACTATGCATTTGTTCCTTTCGTTGAAGACTTTGGTGGGGACATCAGGCTTGAATCTCCAGATGAATGTAATGTACGGCCCAATGAATATGCAGATTTGAACGTGGGAGAGAATGACTGGTTGTCTCATGTGTCACAGATCAGCAATAAAGGGAAGGTTGATGGCAGCTGGCAGCTTGATGAAGTCCCTGTGACCTTTTCAGGCTTCTTTTCAAAACATGAAGATCAAGACAATGTCAAACCTCGTGCAGTTATTGGGGTATTCCCTGTTTTCAGTGAGCAGAAAGCGGACTCACTCAGTATGCAGAAGCATGCTATGTATGTGGTCAGGGAAGCTACTGCTTTCGTAAACCCCGGCCAGATACCTGTCATTGAAGGTGACTGTCCGTTGTATGCCAGGCAGAAAAAATGTCAATGGCTGTTCCCAGAGGAGATAGGTGAGGATCGAATGGTGTGTATGATTGGATTCCTGCATCTTGAAATGTGCACCCAAGAAGCTGGTGGTAAGCTTATGGGTGGTTCTGGTTGGGAGCGAATGTTTCACCTCGCAAAGATATTCACACCCGGTGTAGCATCATCCCTACTTGGTGGGAAACATGTCAAGAGGACGCGACAGGCATATCTTCTCACTCTAGCTTGGCTTGAGATCCTCAGAAAGAATGCTTATGAGATTTACTGTCAGCAGACTGGGCCCCATGAGTCATTTGAAATGTGGGAACAGAGGATTCTTTCACAATCTCCAACTGCGCGCTATTGGGGTGAAATCGTTCGGAACTTTCTCTTGACAAGCTGTCAATTCGTTCGGAACCAACGAATCGGTAACTGGCCTGGTACACTGTGTTCTATCGATGAGTTGTGCAGTTACTTTTTTGCCCTAGGACATACAAATTATTGTCGGTGGGTCCCCGTATTTCTGAGAGACATGTCTCAGCTACCCAGGCGGCATCCTTCAATCCACAACAAATTCATGGAAGGCCATTTTGTGGTCCAGCGTAGTGAGAGGAAGTTCAGTATGATGGGTTTAGATCAGAGCCAAGAACATAGTATCCAACTACTCAAAGAAGACAGTGGTCCAAAAGGTCTCTATGGCCAGGCTGAAGAGAAAGTCGTTATTGAGCTTTCAAGGTCAGAAGTTCTGCGTGTTATAGATGAGTATGAATATGCAAGTTTCCACACAACATCATCAGATAACACGGAACACCCGGAAAGTTCGGTATCAGAGCAGAAAAAATTTCTGAATCAATTGAAATCTCTCCTCGATCTGGTGAATCAGGGACTCATTATCAACCCTTATGATGAAACTAGTGGTCAGCTGGTGACATTAGATACTGGTGAATATATGGACCCCGAAGTTAGTAAGAGTTTACGGTCATTACCCGAAAGGGGCAAGCATTTATATTCCACTTTCTTGAAGGAAAGGCTTGTGGAATGCACCGTACCCCTGAATGATGTTATTCCCAAGGCAAATATATATACCTTCCTTAACCCACCCCCAGCCAACCTGGACAAAGGCCGAGACAAACTCATGTCAAGTAAAGCAACTGCCGCAATAGTTACCCAGATGTTCGTTTCACTGCAAGCCCGGCCTGATTCAAACATGGATGAGTTTTTCATGCACGAGAATGCACGTGATCCGCCAGCATTATCCGATAGAGGTAAGCTACGGAGTGGGACAAAATCTCAAATTCTCAATTGTTTACCAGCTATTCCTGCACAAGGGAAGAATTCAGCAGCTAGACAAGCTTCAGTTGTCATCTTGGATATGCCTGCTGTAGTCCATGTAATCAAACCACAGAAAGCGGATCTGTTTGGAGAATATGCTCGATTGCAATTATTGCCATACATCGAATCTCTGATTAACACGAACACCACAAGGGTTGATGCGATCTATGACTGTTACCCCGAAGGCAGTTTGAAGAATCAGACGCGAGCAAAACGCCTCGGTGAGACAGCAGTTAGGTTGATACGGGTGTCCGAGAACGTCCCTTTACCTAAAGGGAAGAATTGGCAGGCATTCTTGAAAGTTAGTGAGAATAAAGACGAATTTTTCAAGTTCCTGTCTGCTGAACTGCTGAAATTAACATCAACATCCGAGTACCAGTTGTTAACGACATCAGGAGAATATGTACTATGCAATAAGGATGTTAGCTTATGTGACATATCTCCATCGAACCACGAGGAAGCAGACACGCGCATGATGCTTCATCTCAACCATGCAGTCTCACAAGGTCACAAAATAGCTTTTCTTCGCACGGTTGATTCTGATGTCGTCATTCTGTCTTTGCACCATTTCGCAACATTCCGTGACCTTGGACTCAGTGAGCTGTGGATTGGGTTTGGAATTGGAAAGGCATATAAAGATATGCCAATTCATGAGATAGCTTCACAACTTGGACCTGATTACTGTAAGGCCCTGACTTTCTTCCACGCCTTCACAGGTTGTGATGTAACATCCAGCATGCTCGGCATTGGGAAGAAGACAGGATGGAATGCATGGATGAATTTTCCCGCATCAACTGAAATGATGATAGAATTGACTGAGAATCCGCAAGTCTTTTCAGAGGATTCCCCTCATATGCAGCATATCGAAAAACTCACCATACAGATGTACAGTAACAGTTGTGTCAGTACACGTGTCAATGATGCGAGACGGCATATGTTCACACATGGCCTTAAGTCTATGGAAAACATCCCGCCCACCAAAGCAGCTCTGTATCAACATGTAAAAAGGGTAATTCTTGTGTCATCTTTCATTTGGCATCGTGCTCTGCAGAAACACTTATGTGTGCCAGACCCATCACAGTACGGATGGGAGTGGAATCCACGTCTCAATATTCTGGTCCCATTTTGGACTCACCTAGGAGACGCAAGTGCTGCATGTGCACTGATGCTCCACTGTAGTTGTGCCAAGGCCTGCAAGGGCAATTGCAAATGCTTGAAAGCTGGATTAAGGTGCACACCTTTGTGTAAGTGTGAAGGTGGCTGTTGTAACAATATTGAGTAGTATACTGTCATGTTAGGACCAGTCATCTCCTATTCTGGTATTTTTTTTTCCATTTTCGGCCAGTTAACACATGTCATGTTTCTAGTTGAGTTGATTTTGCTAACAAATGTTCATCCCATGTGGCTTGCTACATTGTCCGGGGTATAGGAATACAGTTTTAGATTTCGGAAAATAGTCTGTTATTTACTGCACAAGACGGTGTTAATTCATGCATAGCATGATACAATATCCCCAACTATTTTGCCTCTGTACAACAGTTGATACCTTCGTTCACCCGTGTGTTCATCTATGGTATCCTTGTCTTTCTCTGGCCATAGGCCACATGTGACTAGTCAGTTCCTACTCCATAGCAAATCAACTTGGAAATCCTTCATCTTGTAGCGCACTCATGTCTCAATGAATCCATACCTGAGTTGATCTAATAAATCTAACGTAAGGTATCAAATTGCCATACCGGATCATATTTCGATAAGTTATTCGCTAAAACATTTCGACCACTCATCGACATCAAAGGTCATGTTTTGGCTCCCAGTGGTGGCTATATCTCTATATCCCTGGTAAAGTAGCATACCATGAGGGATGGGCATTAAGTGTCGGCAACATTAATCCTGACTTGGAACACACCACATCTTAACTGGCCGAAAATGAAGAATACTACTTGTAGTCAAAAAATATTCCTGTACCTCGAATGACTGCAAACATACACTCACCCCTTCTAGTCCCATTTTGCCAATGTTCTATACTGGCAAGATAACATTGTATAATTAACAACGGGAACTAATGCATCCCGAGTTCATTCCAGCACTGCCCTTGCTGGCAGACGTGTCGCTATGGTGTTGAGATTGAACCAGAACTCCTCTAGAAATTTGATAGTTTTATTTTCTTAGAAAATAAATCTATCGAAAATGCCGGAAGTTGAGAATAGACTGTCACTTTAATTGGATTATCAAATGTCCAAGTATCCCCACTGCTGCATACTATCGAGTACCCTTGTTCATGTGTTGACAGGAATCTCTCATACCATGTTCATTTGACCATTGCATTCCCGAGAAACATTCAACACTAATTTATCTACGGACGGACGATCATACTGACAGTCAGACACACAGACGCACACATCGACGGAAATTCTGATCCCATTATCCATTAATCTTCCCCCCAACTTGTTCCAAGGGCTTCACTCCATCATTCACATCAATTACAGCACATGTATGGTGTTAGGTTTGGAGCTTCAGTTGTGCGATCGGCGAAAATAGCTTTTTTTCGATCCGCTTGGCGGCCATTTTGGATTTCGCTGCTAGTGGTGGCTAGAGGATGGTGCCAACTTGTAGCCGATCGATTTTGAAATCTCTGATGCCTACCCTTACATCATGCCAAATTTCAGGAAGGTATCACCAAGTGCACAATTCTAGCGAATTCCTCCCCCGCTACTTAGTATAGTTTCATAATAAGAGTCCAAAATTTGTAATACAAGTAAAATCCTCGATCTTCGATTGGATGAGACTACGCATAGTTTTTTTTTTTCTATGTTTATGGCTCCAGCAGCAAATGTTACCGTCTCAACCGCTTTATTTTTCTAGAGTTTACACATGCGCAACAGACGATGTTCCGAACGAAGTATTGTTAAAATTACAAATCAGCTTACGATTTGAACTGGAGTGGAGTGACCTCGATCGTTTATCAGTTTTAATGATTATTTTTCACGGGGTACACGAGAGGTTTATTTACTGACCTTCTTGGCATTACAAGTTGCCTTGTTCTTCTCATAAAAAATGGAATCGGGGCTATGGTTGGGGTCTTATTGGAATATATACGTTATTGTGATGAATTGCCGGTAACGCTGTTTCGCGTCTCGGTTGAATATAAAACCCCGAGTCGCAAACCTCAGACCATGTTTTCGTCAACTCATCAGAATAACTTGTAATGTTTACAAAATGAGTGTATAATGATGTCAATACAGTTTTAAGATGGAACATTACTAATAAAACTTCTTCGGATAATTTTGAGGTGGTGTGATTTGAGAAATCTCATTTGAGTTTTTCAACTATAATCTCCACTGACAAATATTACAACTACACCATCAAGGCATGCCTTCAAGGAAGGCATGCCTTGATGATGTAATTGGAATATTTCTTCACTTTGTACTTGGATCATGACGGTCGGGAAATATCGGTTTAACCTTCCCCTCCCAACGTCGCGACGCCCATGCGGCTATCTATGAGCAGGCAACAAAATAAATACCGAATTAGGTTGGGAAATCAGTAAAACCTTAAACCTACAACCCCCTCCCCTCTCCGAGGCTATTTGATTAAATAATTA
Organism: Pictodentalium vernedei; assembly: GCA_031216915.1. Classification (NCBI taxonomy): domain Eukaryota; kingdom Metazoa; phylum Mollusca; class Scaphopoda; order Dentaliida; family Dentaliidae; genus Pictodentalium; species Pictodentalium vernedei. The sequence goes on from CM062294.1 coordinate 230,663,311, forward strand.
AAGTCATGACATGCCCAGAGAGTGTAGTTTGACAATTTGTTAGTTGGCATAAAGGTTAAAATCTCAAGACTTCGTGGTAATTTATTAGCGAATAACGACAATAAAAATATAGTAGACGTGACACAACGTCTTATACAGTTAACACTTACCATACCGATCTGTCATTTTCGCGACACCCATGCGACTATCTATGAGCAGGCACAAAACGGATACCAAATTCGATTTGAGCCTACAACAACCCTCTATCATTTTATCAACGAATTCCTACGCTTTCTTGGTTGCATCACAGCCCGGTCAGAACAATTTCTCACTAAAAGTGTTCATTTTGAGAAAGAAAATACTGGCGAGTTTTCTCATTTGGGAAGGAGGGAACACAGCAGCTCAGTGATTAGATGGTGGACAGAATGGTCGACGGTTCGACCATGACCCTCTTCATCTGCTTTGTGTTTTTGGGAAAGAAACTTCACCCCGATTGACTATGTTGTTGCTGTGGACTAAGGTGAAGGGCATGGCGACGGTACAGTTGTATTCAACCGAAGTTAACTTTGAGTGTTAGTACACTCGAGAGTCCCACAGTTATTCGCCGTTGCACAGAGGTTATTACTAGGAATCCCACCACCATCCACCATTCACCCATAAATCTGCCGGAGACGATATAACTCTGGCTATTCAATATATCTCTGAAACCCAATAAGCAAATATTTTGGAAAGAATATAAACAAATTGTTTGCGCGCACACAAAATGCTTAGTAATAGCACAACAAGCATGACAAAATAATCATTACTTTTCAAGTTCTCTGGATAAACTGGTGAAATGAAAAAGAAAGAAAACAAACGTTTTTGCTCGAGACATTTATGGCTGCCACAAATCCCAACTTCAGTGTTATCCCATTCCATACGATATGTACATTTTGTGTGTTACGAAACCAAATATGGAAGTATTCATTCTTTGGAAACACGACAAAGTCAATACAATGTTTATGAAAATCAAACTTCAATCAGACTGCAGAATTAAATCATTTAAGAATTGAATGCAATTTTTATAATCTTTATTGGAGTATGAACGTGTGGGAATGGGTACAAATTATGTACGAATCCCGACACGTTCTACTCCAATAAAGATTATAAAAATTGCATTCAATTCTTATAATTACATTCCGTAACTGTTTAAACTACTTTTTCCAACCAACAAAGCAGAAAGACGAATTGAAACATGTACGAACGAACGAGGCGAAAAACCACCCTAACACAAAAGATAAAGCGCACAACTCTGAGTTGAGCGCCGGTTTTCGGCATTCACTCAAATTTGTCAAATTGCCGTCTTTCGCAACGAAACTTGGAATGTTCAAAACAATTTATTTAACATATCAATAAACTATAGTCACTGATCACTGCGAGAGGCGCTAAAAGTTATAAACCCGCCCAAACACCCCCGAATTCCATTCTGTCAACTGCTCTCTACCGTAAATGCGGGTCAAAGTTCGACCAAATGTATTCATTGGAAAATGAATTACATTTGGTCATGACGTTTTCAACCAGCTGACCAATGGGAATTGAGTATTTGGACCCGAAACGTATAACTACATTAACAATGTAATTATTATCGTATAAATAGGACATCCGTCCGTACATTCCATTGTATATATTATTCTAGAGGACTATACAGTTCCGGGACTCGTCCACGGAGAGGTTAAGATTTTCATCCAATTCCATCTTGATTGGAAGAGCTCATCGCGTTATGTCACGCAGCATTGAATAAGTTGAATTCACAGTAATGTACAGCCGCCGTGGATTGGTCACTTTCCACGAGTGGGCAATATTTCCACGGACGCAATAGTATTAGATTCCAAGCACTAATTATAGGAATAATCATTATAAAATTAATCAATGAAGCACCGGGTACAACCCGATACTTCATTAATTACAATTTTGCTGAAGATGAGTTTTATTACCCGGTAAACACCTGCGTGGACATCATTTCCCTCGCGTGGATTACGGCAGGTCCACGGCCACTGTACTGTAGCATCACGGGAATATTTTGCTGCCTGATCTTTCTCTACTTTGATATCAGTGTGCGGAGGGTTGAAAAACAGAGGATAAATGCGCTTGTTAAACTGTTAAAAATCTCACCTATCATTTTTGGACATTGTTAATGCGCGGTCTATGCTGCTACCTGTATAATATGCTTATCTGCAGTCAAGTGATGAATATAAATACAATCCAGAATTTCACAGAGCGTACGTTGTATGGACTGGATATAAAAAAAACACTATTTGTATATTGTTTTATCTGATAATAAACAGCAGTTTCACTCGTTGAGGCTTATATTCACTTTTATCCTCATTCCCACGGGCCTCTGGAGAAAACGAGACAAAGCAAACGGGACGAGCCAAACAGAGTTGCGCCCCTTATACCACAAAATCGATGACTGCGATTGATTCACACTTTCAAGGATTTGTCACAACACTGAAACAAAAACCTTTACATGTTGCATGCGCGTAAAATCAGTGAAAAGTGGATTGTTTAGTAACCTTTTCATTAGGAATCGGGCAATATCGGAATAACTCTCTGGAATTTCCGTTTTCTTGGTGGTGCCATTGTTGGATTTTCTGTGAACTGGTAAGTATACATGTATATGTTCATATTTTGTACATTTAATAGAATAATTGTGAAATATTGTTCATTAACATTGTCATATCTTCGTGATTTAAAATGTTCAGGGGTACTGCTGCTGCCAGGGTGGTGTAATTATGACACTTTGTCTGCAGAATTGGCGATGTTATTGCCGAAGCAATCGAACTTCAAGCTGAAGGGCACGTTGATTTTTTACCGTTTTCAGACAGTATGTTAGAATAATGTGTATTCAACCGAGAAGCTTCCAGTTTTCATTAATTATGAGCCACTTTTACTTTTGTTTAGAATTTGTTCGAAACGGTTTTTGTTTCAGGAAGTAGACGAACTTGTAATTAGGGAGTACTTTGATCGTGTAGCCGTCACTTTAACATTTACCCAACGAATCGGCCGCATCCGCCGCCCGCGTAATATGCATATTCAGCAGTTGAAACAATATTACTTTTCAAAAACTGTCAACAAAACCATATCATGTGACCCCTCGTTGGAACGAGCTCGTCGAGCTCGTTCCAACGAGGGGTCACATGATATAGTTTTGTTGAATGTTTTTGAAAAATTTCAAAAAATGATATTTAAAATAATAAATTTTGATATCGTCTGCGTTGGGAAAAGGTTTAAATAGAGCCCAACACATTATTGACAATCTAGGGATTTCTACAATGTATATAATTACAAACTACTTCGTTCAAAAACTTATTGTAAACTACATAAGGTTTTGGACGAAGTAGTTTGTAGTTATTTCTTTATTTCAGCTAAATAAAAATAAAGTTTACATGTTTATACTTACAGAAAATATTTCATATTATTTCGATAAAACATCACTTGCTCCTTCAACGAAGAATTCAGACCTGTATAGCCAAGCTAAAAATTGGTATTAATTGTCAAAAAAATTAAATTATGAACAGAGTGTTAATCCCGATAAAGGTGTTTTCTATTGGACAGTCTACGAGAAAAATTATTAACAATGACCAGTTGATTAATGCAAGTTTATACATGTTTTGTCATAACAACTTTCTATAATTGTTTAATGTTGATAAGTTACTGTACCTATATAAATTTGTGGTATTCTTGTGTAGATAGACACGGATATCCGGTTAGGAAACTTATGGCGAAGGTTTGGCCACCAACCCTTGTCAATGTTTGCACCATATATTATTAAATTTGTTCAAGTTTAAAGACATTTAGTCTCAGTATTTCATAACGCGAATTCCCCATTTCAGAATTTATCTGTGACAGATCCCCGTGGTCATACCTGCATTATGAAGATTCTGAATGCATGAAAATGGAATCGAACGAGGTCAAAGATCGTTCACATGAATTATAATTATATACAACACGCGTTGTATTTGCTTCAAGTATATACAACGGGAATAAAACTCTGTGTCTATCAAATAAAATATCCTATAGGACTATACCGTTCTGGGACTCGTTCTCGGAGGGGTTAAGATTTTATTCAACTCACCGATAACTCTCCGCACAGTAATATCGAAATATCCAATTTTCATTCACCTGCAGTTTTTCCTCAAATTCACCAATTCCGTCTTGATTGGAAGAGCTCATCGAGTTATGTCACGCAGCATTGAATAAGTTGAATTCACAGTACTATACAGCAGCCGTGGATTGGTCACTTTACACGGGTGGGCAATATTTCCACAGACGCAATAGTACAAGCACTCATTATAGGATTAATCGTTATAAAATTAATCAATGAAGCACCTGGTACAACCCGATACTTCATCAATTACAATTTTGCTGAAGATGAGTTTTATTACCTGGTAAACACATGCGTGGACATCATTTCCTCCGCGTGGATTACTGGCCAGTTCACGGCGATTGTAGTGTAGTATTATGTGAACATTTTGCTTCCTGAACCTTCTCAACTTTGACATTAGTGTGCAGATGTCGGAAAAACAAAGGATAAATGCGCTTGTCAAATTATTCGAAAAACTCACCTATCATTTTTTGGCATTGTTAATACAGTGTCTGTGCTGCTACCTGTATAATTTGCGACAGTCAAATAATGAATATAAATACACTCCAGAAATTCCAGAAATTCAACAGTGCGTAAGTATTTTTCCTGGAAAGCAGTCAATACATGTAAAACATATTCATGTCAAGAACAAGCCAACGTGCACACAGGTGGTCTTCATAAACATATGTTATCATAAACTACAGATAAGATACTGTCGACCTTTCTGAACAAGGTAGCCAGTAGGAGAGAAAAGAAAGCATACTTCGAAAATATATACTGTGTACACAAAAATACGTGACGAAATAAATCAAAAAAGTATTTACTTGCCACTCATGTATCATGACTCAGAGCATCGACTCGAGTTTCCACGCTATTTGGTCTACACAACTTCAGTCAAAATGAATGGTAAAGATACCTACTTGATGTGGGAAGTAAGAACCATATCTGTCAGTAACTCACCTCGACAAATTTATCGGTGGAGGATCAAAATATTAATTGCACCAGTCTCTAAATTACTTCAAATGTTAGTTAACCCTTTGAACCCAAAGGCCTATTTTCTGTCCAGGAACATGATTCGTCCCAGTTTCATCATATATGATGGCTACTCAATGAATGTGTGCGGTAACCAATCAACATTGAATGGATTATACCAGGTGATGAATAAACTATTATTAGTTACCCCGTGTTTGTTCATGTAGTGCTGGTTTTACCTGCCTGAAGCCTGCCGTATACCATGAACCCGAGAGGGTAAAGACAGAATGGGATACCGACTGGCTGGAGTGGGTAAAAATGTGTACTACGTGAACAGCATGGGGAGACGATTTTATCTATTGACAGCTAAGATTGTCAATGTTTACACATACTCTGGGTCCAGTTTGTTTGGTAGGGAAGCATGGTATAAACTAAAATCAATTTAATGTATAAACAAATTAACATGGAATAAGCTTAGTACACTCTGAAGTTTTAATATCTCCGTTCCTTTCTTTCAAAATACACATTAACACTCTTAATACAGAAGCTGTTGAATAATGACATACTCCTAATATTATTACACCCTGTCCAAGTTTTCACTTATTTCCTCGTTTGTAAAATCTGCAAATCGTTTAACTTTTGAGAATGAAATTTTCAGTTTTACACGAATGACAGTTTGACTCGTCTGCCACGATATTTACTTCCACGTCATGAGGACGACACACGATATGAAATTCCGGAACGAGACGCATACACGATACGGAAAATTGGCAACGTGTTAAAGAGAAATTCCAACTGATCGTGTAAAAACGTTTTCAATCACAGGTAATCTGTTTGTGGCAAGCCCCGCAGGTCAATTCAGAAGTACTAAATTTTGGTCGCGCCCTGAAACAGATATTCCTATGTTGATTTTATGCGAACGTAATAGGCCGTTTTAGGTTTAGAAGTAACAGTTTTGTTAAACTCTTTATTATAAAAGTGATCATGTTTGATTTACACCCATTTACGATGGGTACATTAAGTTCACACAACCTGATCGTGTGGCTGGCTCAGACTCCAATGCGATAGTGATGCAAGCTCGCGAGGACGGCTACTGGCGCCATTATCTCTGTTTAAATGGTAAGATCAATGATGATAGAATCTTTACCATAAAGGCTTCACTGTAGAAAAAAGAAGCTTTTTCAAATAAAACTTTTGCTTCCACTATGCACTACACATTTTCCGTGAAAAACTCTCAGCTTTCCCGGTGCGTAACTACGGGAATGTCTGTGTAGTGGTTTTAACCCTCATCCCCAAATATATTCCACATTCCACGTTTTGTATCGGAGTCTTCTTTAATCGTATTCTTTCTTGCGGCACTAGATTTGCTTTTTGGGATTTCCCTTGAGCCCAAGCAACGTTTACTACATGTATTTCTCATAAACAAATATCCTGAGTATATTTTAACTATAATACCACTGGACAATATTACAAATACACCATCAATCCATTCGTTGGAAGAAGGTATGCCTTGATGATGTAGTTGGACTATTTATTCAGTTTGGACTTGGGTCATGGCGTCGGGAAAACCGGTTCACGCTCCCTTCCCATCATTCCTCGCGGCTTCAATGCGGCTATCGGTGAGAATGCTACGAAATAAATATCAAATTAGGTTGGGAAATCAGAAAAAATTAAGCCTACAACCTCTCCCCTCCCCATGGCTGATTGATAAAATGAGAGTCGAACGTTTGTCTTGAGGATGTAGTTGGAATATTTATTAGTTGGCATTATAGTTAAAATCTCAAGACTTCATGGAAATTTATTTGCGAATAAAGAAAATATAAACATGTGGTAGTCGTGACACAACATCTTATTCAATTAACACCTATCATGCCACCCGGTCGTTTTCGCGACGCACATACGGCTATCAATGAGCAGGCAACAAAATTAATACCAAATTGAGTTTGGAAATCAGTAATAATTTAAACCTACAACACCCGCCACCCCTACCCCACCCCATTTTATCAGCGAATTCCTATACTTTTTGAGAGCATCGTAACCTCAACAGGACACTTTCTCGTAGGTGGTTACTTCAATGTTCATTCTAAGAAAAAAAAAATACTGGAGATTCTTCTCAACGTTGCGATCAATTGAGTTCCATGGATCTATACCGACTTGTTCGTGGTATCACACACATAAGTGACCACACATTAGATCAGCTAATCAGCAGGGAGTCTACCTTTGATCTTTTCAAAGGAGTAATACGTTTTGATATGGCAATCTCTGACCACTTCATAATTATCTTTGACATGACACCCTTACGTCTTTTATCAGTTTAATAGAAAATTAAATCCTGCAAATACCGTAATATTGACATGTCAAATTTGCAGTGGCACTTGCTTCCACAACAATCACTTGTGTGAACGGAGGGCGGTTCTCTGACGCGATTCGCTACTTCTCTTCAAAAATCATTGGCGAGTTCGCGCTGATAAAAAGTAGCACAGTCCTCGTACACCCATGTTGTCCATGGCTCACTAAAGAGACCAGGAACGCAAAATCCTCGATTCATAAATTTCAACATCGTAGGCGCCAGGCAAAGCTATCTGTGCACGGAGAGATGTCTGTCAGCCAATGTGAAGCTGCTTACAGACTTATTAACTTGAAAAAATATCCGATTTAAAATATGCTAATATAAATTCTTCTCGTGTGCTGTTTCGAAAGATTGAGAAGTTTTTTTTGTATCGACAAAAGACCTCCGTACTACCCGAACATTGGCCGTTTGAGGACCTTGGAACTCACTCTTGTTTCTGCTCTCTCTCTCTCTCTCTGATTTTTCTCAGATTAGCAATACGACATTCAAACTTGCCCAAAGGCGTTAGAAAACTTGCACATCTCAAACTTTTAGCCCTCGAAGATATGCATAATACAAGGCATCATCTAAAGTATGAGCGTTAGTTGTCATTCCGAGATGATTGTTGAAAGCATGCCATTCGGAATTGGGCACACCTTCGTAAAAAACAGTGAACGTCTCACTACGATCCGGCGTATTTTCTACGACCATGAAACATGCTATTTTCAAGCCGCTTTTTACAAAGCCATCGCCAACCCCAGCCTTTTTTAAAGACAACTTACTTCCATTCCTATGTCCCACATTCCTAGCTAAGATTATTGAACAGGTGGTTATTTCTCAGCTAACTTCTCATATGACCACATCAGTTATTTTCACCTATGGGTCAGTGATAGTCCCGCTGTTATGTACTCTTTATGCATTCCGCGTTGGTGAAATTATCCGGAGCCATGACCTTGATTTTCAGTTTGACCCTGTCGGCACGCTGCGGTATATTATGTTCACCTACGACATAGAATACGATGCACGCGATAAGAATGAACGCTGCATTTCAGACATCAAAGCACGGATGACAGAAACTTTCCCCAAATTGAACCACGATATACACTGGACTACCACGCCAACTAATACAGCCCTCCAAATCTTCCCTCAATATCCATGATTCAACGATTAATCTTGGTTATTTCAATGATAAAATGTGACAGCTGATGAACATCAGCATATTTGTCGATGTTCATTTTTTCATCATCGTGACATAAACGACATTCGATCTTTCATTGACAGAGCAGCTTGTTCAGGCCTTTATTCCTAGTCGCCTAGTCGCCTTGACTAACGTAACTCTCTTTTGATACAGACTAACAACTTCATCCTTGAAAAGCTATAGTACATCCAAAATGTGTGGCATGTACCACAACTCCGTCTTGAAAGTATTGCCACATTACACCGGCACTATATCTCCACTGGCATTCGATTCAGTAGAGAATTCAATTCCAACTTTTCCTTCTTATCGTTAAGTACATCAACAGAGTTGCACCACCCTAGTGTCTAATTCGCTTATCAGTCGCTAGACACATTTAAGTTCCACTGGAGATAAAGTATTTACCGCTGCAGGGTTAAAATTATGAAATTCTCTTCCGACTCGTCTGAAAGAAACTGCTCCCTAGAACAATTCAAGTCGGGTATTAATGCGCACCTTTTCAAGCGTTTTGCAATTTTGGGCAGCCATAGAGCAGCATTTGTGGATTTAATTCAATAAAATTAATATTATTATGATAAGAATCCCACTGCAAAATCACACCACATTCGCGAACTTTCCGACATCAACTCCACAACAGCTACAAACTTACCAATGCAGCTACGCTCGATTGGATACGGATAGGCAATAACGACGAGCTCTCTGTTTACCACCCACAGCCGGAACAGATGTCATCATGCTTGCTAGGTACAGCTCGTGGTTTGACCCTGCCTCGAGCGGCTCATAAGAATCACACTGCAAAATCACAATACACTCGCTCTTCGTACAACCCACGATAGGTGGAAAAAAAGTTATGTGGAAGCGCATTCTCACCATTGTTACAGGAATCCGCACACAAAGCCAGTTTACCTTAAACTGTGAAATTCGAGGACGCACTTTTCTGTGTGCGTTTGGTGGACATTTTCAAAGTGTTTAAGGTCTTCAAAGGGGACTAAAAATTGATACCGGTACATTATTTGTGTTTGAGAACTGGATGATCAAAAGTCTGAAAAAAGCAAATTTCATCCTTTCGCACATCAGAACGAAAATTTATGTTCTGTATTGTCTTTAAGTTCTAATTGAAAATGAAATTGTGTCTTTGTCAGCCATAGATAGTGAATCTTGGATCGATTGGAAACTGGATAAGGGAGGAAGTCTTAAATTAATATTTATTACAGTTGAAACTAGAAGTCTTGTCACAAATAGCGCAGGACATATTCGTGAGTTAATGCGCTCCTTATTGCAGATGAATTAAATAGTCTAACTGAAATACACAAGAACGTTTGAGCTATGTGATCCAAAATATAATGAGTTATTAGCGATGTAAGTGGTGAAGTCACGAACAGAACCGATCAAATAAAAAAATGAGTCTACAGTATGTGGGGTTGGTTTACTACAAATCGCTGTGGAAATTATTTACAATTTCTGAGAACAAAACACAAGAACAAGAAACACTTGAAAACTTTGATAACGTGGACCACCCGGTTTCACTCTGTGGTCCATGTGGTGAAAGTATTTGTTGTGATATTATGAAAAAATATAAATACTTTTCGAGTGGAAAATATATGGCGCCTCGACTCAGTGATAATCCACTCTCTTCAGTCTGTTTATGCAGTCGAATTGTATTATCTATTTACGTCATTACATGTAGATGTATCTCATTAGAGTTTAGGACTGTTGTTTACTAGTATAGAATTGTACCGAGTTGGGCGCACTGTTTGTCTTGAGGAATTGGTTTACGCCAATGGTGCAGTTTGTTAAGGACAAAAATGCTCTTACTCCGCGCTATTACTGCAAAATAGTGAACAATACAGTGATAGGACTTCTTGTGTCAATTGTAGTCAGTCCACGGAGGCGATCGTTGGAAGGAAATACGGAATTTCTTATGTATACTATTAAACAAAGTAGGGGATATCCAAACTGATGTTGATATTTTCGGAAAATGTATCGGATACGTGTGATTGTACACTGAATATGTTACCAAGTTTAGTTTGGATCATGAATGTCACCGGCCCACGAAAACTTCGTTCAGGTTTTTCGCATGAGCGCCGCGTTTATGTCTATGGGGGACGTTTTGGAATTTTCATTTGTACTGGACGGGCTTTTTCGGAGGTCTCATAGTTCTTCACTTGGTATGAACTCGTTCATCAATAGTTTCTGGTCGAAACGTAACTTTTCATGCATGCGAAGACTGACACGTGCCGAACGTTTATGTGCCGTTGGCATGTTGGAAGCTGGCAACAGACAGACTGCAGTGGCTCAAATTCTCAACGTTACTCAATCGGTGATTAGCAGGTTGTGGTCACGCTACCGTCAGACATGCAATGTTGAAGACAGACGTCGGTCGGGTCGTCCAAGGGCGACAACGGCTAACCAGGATCGTTTCATACGAACCACATCATTACGTAACCGCCATCAAAGTGCCTCAGAAATTGGACAGCAGAAGACGGTTCATATTTGAATCTGCCCTCCATAGACAATGGCACCTCGAATTTTCATAATAAATCGGAGGATGGGGCCGATTCGTTTAGTAAAGCCGAAAAATAATTTCCGTGAATTATATTTCAATTATGTCACCACTAATAATAATAACACTTTGGCCAGCCGCTGATTTGTCGCGGTTCTCGGACGAGAAGGCAATAATGGTTACCCCTGTACTCCCAACTGCCCCCCTATTCCCACGCTTCTCCTCTCCTCCCAACACTCGGAGACGAACTGCTTGATAACATCCCTTGCCCCATTCTTCCCAATCTCTCCGATTAGCATATTAACCCTCTCCTTTGAGTCTCCCCCAACCACATGTCCTTCATTCTCCCATCCCACTTGCCCATTATACTCCCAGTGAATCTCATTCTTTTAGACTGATACTTTGGGCATTCTAGAAGAAAGTGTTCCAGGGTCTCCACCTTGCCCAAGTTACACATCTGGCACTCCCTTTCACCGTCTTTCTCAATTTTTTCCCTCAGCTCCAGGGATCGCGACCTCAGCTTGAACAACAGTGACCCCCCAAAGGTGCCATCAAGGTACTCTTCAAAACCTGGCTTCTTTTTATCACGCAGGCCACCCAAAGACCTCTTTGATTTGACCCCCTCTCGCCAATTACGGTTACAATCCTCCATGACCCTTTCTCTGACGTTTTTTTTTTACCCTGGTTTGCCCCAACGTCCAGGTCCGAGATCTCCAATGAGTAGTTCTCTACTAGCTCCCTCACTTGGACCATCCACCCCGTTTTGATATTGGAGTTGAAAATTCTCAGGAACATTATTTTACACCATCGGCTGTCGGGGAGATTTACCTAATAATTAAGATAACCGAGTTTCAACAGGTCTATCCTGTCCTTGATCCTCATCCACCCAAGCTCACCCCTGATTGCTTCTAGCGCTGCAGCATTACTCGACCCCGTTATCCATCGGCCTGCATCGTTCTGCAGGATTTCCAAGCTCTTTACGGCCGTCTGGTTTAGGGGTACCACTTCCGTACCGTATGTTATACTTGGCAGCCCCACTATTTCCCAAATGGTTTTCCCCACGAAAACCTTATTGAAACTGTTTCTCCCTATAAGTTTCATTTGGTTAAGGATTCGCTTCCCCTTCAGAATCAATTTATTTGTGTGGTTCCGGTAGATGCCTCTTCCTGTAATGTTTATATTTACCCCCAAATACTCGTAATCACCTGTCTCTCCTACACTGAGAAGTTTGCTGCTCCCTTCCGGAATGCAGAACACACCCACTCTCCACCTTCGAGTGGGGTCCACTTTGCGGCCCACAGGTATAACTTTGCTCTTGCTTTCATTAAGTTCGGGTCTCCATTTGCTCCCATATTTCCCAACAATTCCCAGCATTTTCGTTAGCCCCTTTTCGCTTTCTGACACTAGAACCATATCGTCTGCAAAAAATAGCCCTGGGATCTTCAAGTCCCCAACTGCTACCCCCTCCTCGCTAAGCAGGAGTTCATCTCCTAAACCTTTGATGTGCAATGCAAACAGGATTGGCGAAAGGATACACCCCTGTTTTAGGCCTATCTCCATAGGCACACGTTTTGTTGTGATTTTTCCCAAGCTAAGTTCACTCTGTACATCTTTATATAATGCTTTCATAATTCCAACAAACTCGCCTCCTAAGCCCATAAACTTCAGCTTGCGCCACATACCTCCCCCCCCCCCCCCCCCCCATACTCTATCGTATGCCTTTTTGATATCCAAAAAGGCCATAAACATCTTTTTCTTTTTTGCTTTCGCGGATTCTATCATTTGGGATAGTGTGAAAAGATGGTCAGTAACTCTCCTTCCCTTCCTGAAGCCTTTCTGGATTTCTCCCCAAAAAACACTTCTCTTCAATCACCTCCTCTAGTCTCCCATACAGTACTTTACAGAAAACCTTTCCAATGTTGCTACTGACAGAGATCCCTCGATAGTTATCCAAAACGTCAATTTCCCCCTTTTTTGTGAATAAATGTCACTTTGCTTTCTCTCCACTCCTTTGGGACCTCTTGATTTTCTATGGCTAGATTGAATAGGGCAGTTAGGCTTTCCACGAGTTCCTCTCCCCCTTTTTTTGATAAACTCGTTAGGAATTTCATCCACTCCTCCCGCTTTCCCATCCCTTAATTTTGATATCACCTTTCGCACCTCCTCCGTTTTAATTTCGCTGCACACGAAGTTCGATAGGTTTTCCTCGACCTGATTCGGACACTCTGGTGGGCTCCCCATGCCCCATCGCTTATCGTTTACCTTTTCCCAGTGCTTGACTAGTTCTGATGCGACTTGATCTTGCTCGTCTGTAACTCTGCCATCTACTTTAATACTCTGTGGGTTACTTCCTTTGTTACGTTTATTCGCCCATTTCCAAAATACTTTCAAACTCGACCCCCCGATAAGACTGCTATTTCGTACTCTCCGATTATCGTCTTTAATCTTATTTACTTTATTTCGAGCTTGGTGGTATTCTTCCTTAGCAACTGTGGCCTCATTGCTTTCCGCCCCCTTAAGTTTTCTATTTCTCCTGTATGCAGCACATTTAGCTTTTCTTCCCTTTATGGCCCTTTTCAGTTCTTCATTCACTCTGTACCCAAGTTCCCGCGTTGGCACCCTGACCTTTCCTACACTTTCCTTTCCTGCCTCCACCAGGCTCGCAACTATGACGACTGCCATCTTCTGCACACTGCCCCTCTTGGGTACGGTTGCAAGCTTTGGTTTCAGTTTTTCATTGAACTTCGCCCAGTCAGCATCTTTTTTGAGTCCCCAAATCTCCTTAGAGCTTTCTTTGCTTTTTAACAGAGTTTTGGCCCTAATCGTCACTGTAATCAAGTTGTGCTCACTATCCACCTCCATTTTACCCTCATCATCCACTTCTACCCCTATCACCTCTCTCCATAAATTATTATCTGTGAGGATGTGGTCGATTATTGATTTTCTGTCGTTCCTCTCCCAGGTCCATTTCCCCTTACACCTCGCGTCCCTGTTCAGAATCTTCAGACCGAGCTCGTTTGTGAAGTTCAACAGCTTCCTTCCATTCCTGTTGACTTTATTGTCCCCACCCTCTATGCCTTCTTCATCATTACCTATGTGGCCATTAAAGTCACCCATCAGAATTATACCGAGCCCCTTGTTTTGTAGTTCGGTGATATTGGACCTTAGTGTTCAGTAATATCAAATCATTCCATTCGGGTTTGCTTCCCTCCACCGCACAATACAAAACCCCAAGGGCAATACTTTTGTTTTTCAGACTGATCCTTACCCATCCAATTTCTTTCGATACCTCAGCCGGGGTGCTGATGTTTCCGGGTCTGTGATCAGCGACGGTTTTAAGTCTTCTTTAATGTACATGCCTACCCCTCCCCCTTTTTTTCTGGCCTTCCGTTCGCCCTACAACTATCCATACGTACCCCCTTACTTGGTCTACCCGTTCCTCGTGTCTTACCCACGTTTCGCTTAAGCCCATGATGTGAAACTCCTCTGCCTCAATCAATGTAGCAATTGCACTTACCTTCCGGGGGAGACCCTGGATCTTGCTATAACCCACTTTCAGGGTATCAAGGTTCATTGGCTTCCGCCTACTGGTCCCATTATTATCTAGTCCCTGTATGTTTGTATATCCTACTTTGTGTACCTATGCTTTTCTTGGGAAGCTATTCCTTTTGATTTGGATTTTTGGTCCCTTTTCCTTATCCCCCTTGTCCCATTTTTTACACCTATGGTTCGTGACACATTTCCTGTGATTATTCCCCCCATCACTGATCCCCCTCCCCTCCTTATACCAAAAAAGGCTCCACCACCTGCAACATATTTCTTCCTAAAACCTCTGTACCCCTTGGGCTAAGATGGAGACCATCCATTCCATATAGGTCATTTCTGCCCCAAAACGATCCCCAATTGTCTACAAAGGGTATCCCAAGTTTCTTACAATACTCCCCCAATTCCTCGTTGGTCCAAATGATCCGCGAATTACGCTCGCCCCACCACCTAGTACTGGGAGAAGCCCCGAAACCACTACGTGTGCATTCTTGGCATTCAGTTGAGTTATTAAGTCCTTGTAAGTCTCAATAAGCTGAACTGATTTTCTCTCCCTGATGTTGTTGGCCCCCACGTGTACAACAACCACTGGGTCTGGGCCTGACCCCTTTACTAATCCACCCACTCTGTCCCTTAGGTCCTCCACCCCAGCTCCCGGAAAGCACAAATTGGTCCTGTTGACACTGTCGGGCCCACACACCACCCTATCTAACCCCCACACTATACAACTCCCTGCAACCACCAACTGCTTCTTCCTGTCCTTTCCTGCCCTCTTTCCTGTCCTACTACCCATGTTACCACCTCTGTTCCCACTGGACCGGCCCGCAATCTTGCACTCCGCCACACTAACCTCCATGCCTACCTCCACCTCCACCTCTTCAGACACAGCCTGCTCCTCAGAATTATCGAAATTACCTAGCACACTGAATCTATTTTGGACACTGCACTCCACCTTCTGCCCACTCCCACTACACGCCACCTTGTCCTCGTTTACCACCTTCCTAACCTTCCCTCTGACTGCTGCCCTGACAGACTCCACATGGTCATCGCTATCTCCCTCACTATCCGATTCTAAAAGAATACGCCTTTTCGCTCCCGACTCACACTACAAGCCTGGGAATTTGACACTCGAGCCCCTACTTCTCCCCTACCCACAACCCGACGCACCTTCCTATTCCCAAAAGACCCACTATCCACTTCAAAAGTCCGCTTCCTACTATCCATCACCTTCCATCCCCCATCGAATGCCACCCTAACTGTGGTAACACCAGACTTTTCTGCCCTCCCCATTTCCCCCCTCACCACCTGCACCTCTTCCTCCAACTTTACATATGCATCTAGCAGCTGCATTAGCTCTACGCAGATGGCACACATCCCCAACTCCCCCAGCTCACGCCCATCCACATACACCATATTACAATGCCTACACCCATCCGACCGCTGGCCGTCCGTTGGTAACTCACTGGCACCCCCTGTGCTGGCCTCAACCAGTCCCCCCCCACCTGTAAACCTATACTAACGCCTATACTAACCGTCTCTGCCCTGCCGGTCTGAACCTCTCGCGTCACGAAACACTTACCATCCATAGCCAAAATTAGAATGAGAAGCTTGAATTTTGAAAACCGGTCGAAATCGTAAGCAAAACAAAACAAAAAACAAAACACCGAAAATGACCCGCGCGAAGATAGGGAACACGCCACTGAGATCCGATAAAGAAACTAAACAAAACACTAATATAACTATCTTTTATTAAAAATCACATCTATACAGGGGTCAAATCAAAGAGATCTTTGGGTGGCCTGCGTGATAAAGAGAAGCCTGGTTTTGAAGAGTACCTTGATGGCACCTTTGGGGGTGTCACTGTTGTTCAAGCTGAGGTCGCGGTCCCTGGAGCTGAGGGGAAAAATTGGGAAAAACAGTGAAAAAGGAGTGCCAGATGTGTAACTTGGCGTGGTGGAGACCCTGGAACACTTTCTTATAGAATGCCCAAAATACCAGTCTAAAAGAACAAGATTCACGGGGAGTATAACGGGGAAGTGGGATGGTAGAATGAAGGACATGTGGTTATGGGGCAACTCAAAGGAGAGGGTTAATATAATCCAGTTTCTTTCGATACCTCAGCCGGGGTGCTGGTGTCTTCCAGGTTTGTGATCAGCGACGGTTTTAAATCCTCTTTAATGTACATGCCTACCCCTCCCCCTTTTTCTGGCCTTCCGTTCGCCCTACACCTATCCATACGTACCCCATTACTTGGTCTACCCGTTCCTCGTGTCTTACCCACGTTTCGCTTAAGCCCATGACGTCAAACTCTTCCGCCTCAATCAATGTAGCAATTTCACTTAAGTAGTAGTGTATGTTCCCCTACAGGTCTATTCGGCAGGACCTCGGTGCAGGACCTCGGAAGTGACGTCATGTCACGTGACCTAGTGGCGCCATGTTGTGTTGTCATGGTAACCCGCGTGAGCGGCCATCTTGTGACGCCATCCCCATAGTGATACGTGGTGTTAGTGCGCATGCGCAGCGCGTGTTGTTAGGGTGATACGTGTTTCCGTCGTCCATATTGTATACTGGAGGCCGCCATCTTGGTTTCTATGGTAGCACGTGATTGCTATGTTACCAATGGCTTCTAACAAGACAGGGGTATGTTCGGGGGTGTGTTCCTTTGTAGAAGAGTAAATCTGACGGACTCGGCTAGGAATCTCAATAACGGAATGCCTTATATGTATACAAGGGAAATCTGATTCAACCTTGATCAATGTTATAGTCGAGACTGAGATAGGTATAGCTAGAAAGTAATGGATGAGATATGGAGCAGAATAACAGAAGCCAATAGTACTGGTACAAGGCCGCAATGGAACAAGACTGTTGTAGAAGCTAATGATAGGACAGATAGGCCATAGACCTGTAATGGCCTTGGAGCTTTGGCGACAAGATGGAAACGGTTGGTAACACTACATTAGACCCATTGAGGGCTTTTACATAGCCTAATGCGACAAAAAAGGGATTCTCCAAAAGGTATCCTCGATAGGTATCCTCAATAGGTATCCTCAAATAATACAGTACCAAGCCATAGGTATCCTCAAATACCCGTATGTGCCTATGTGATAGGGCATATTGTGTCACATTGTGCCTTTTCACATAAGCACATATGACAAAAAGGGATTATCCAGTACGTATCCTCGATAGGTATCCTCAAATAATACAATACCAGGCCATAGGTATCCTCAAATACCCGCATGTGCCTATGTGATAGGGCATATTGTGTCACATTGTGCCTTTTCACATAAGCACATATCGGCACATAAAGCATGTGCCTATGTGATAGGACATATTGTGTCACATTGTGCCTTTTCACATAAGCACATATGACAAAAAGGGATTCTCCAGTAGGTATCCTCGATAGGTATCCTCAAATAATACAAAACCAGGCCAAAGGTATCCTCAAATACCCGTATGTGCCTATGTGATAGGGCACACTGTGTCACATTGTGCTTTTTCACATAAGCACATATCGGCACATAAAGCATGTGCCTTTGTGCTTGGGCACATTGTGTCACATTGTGCTTTTTCACATAAGCACATATGACAAAAAAGGGATTCCATAGCCACAGGTGTTTTCAAAAAGGGGTGCTAAAATTGGGGTGCCCGGGGATATTGCCATTGGATATAGGCTTTTATTATGCAGAAGGGAGATAACTCTGCATACAGATTATGAGAAATTAAGTAATCTGATTGGTTATAAATGATCTAGATATATGAAACAACAAGAGTACTTAGAATAGGGTCAGAACTAACAAGAATAGACCAGAAATTGCTAAATATAGCAATAATAAGGTAAACTGTTCCAACTAATAGGCTCTTCTACGCTACTGGAGTATACTCTAGAATAAATGAACAGGGTCAGATAGACGAAAACTATTGCATATATAGATAGAAGCGAAGAATTCTGGGTAATTACCAAAGGAACCTGTCTTTTAATGGGAAAAACGTCATGGGATAGGGATCCAAAAAGGGATTCTGGGAGAATTCTAATCGAGAAAATTACTCCTGTTCAATCGAATGCACCCCCTTGTACCCCTTAGTACTATAGCACTACGTGCTAAGCCGATAAATTTGGGAAATAAAGTCAATTTCGGTGATTTTGAGTGAATTTCGGTGATTTGTAGGGATTGTCGGGTTGTTTGTGGTAATCAGATTTACTCTTCTATAAAGGAACACACCCCCGAACATACCCCTGTCTTGTTAGAAGCCATTGGTAACATAGCAATCACGTGCTACCTTAGAAACCAAGATGGCGGCCTCCAGTATACAAAATGGACGACGGAAACACGTATCACCCTAACAACACGCGCTGCGCATGCGCACTAACACCACGTATCACTATGGGGATGACGTCACAAGATGGCCGCTCACGCGGGTTACCATGACAACACAACATGGCGCCACTAGGTCACGTGACATGACGTCACTTCCGAGGTCCTGCACCGAGGTCCTGCCGAATAGACCTGTAGGGGAACATACACAACTACTCACTTACTTTCCGGTGGAGACCCTGGATGTTGCTATAACCCACTTTCAGGGTATCAAGGTCCATTGGCTTCCGCCTACTGGTCCCATTATTATCTAGTCCCTGTATGTTTGTATATCCTACTTTGTGTACCCGTGCTTTCCTTGGGAAGCTATTCCTATTGATTTGGATTTTTTGTCCCTTTTCCTTATCCCCCTTGTCCCATTTTTTACACTTATGGTTCGTGACACATTTACTGTGATTATTCCCCCCTTCACTGATCCCCCTCCCATCTATATACCAAAAAAGGCTCCACCACCTGCAACATATTTCTTCCTAAATCCACTGTAGTAGCTGTATTCGCATGAAGGAAATTGAGTGTGGTATTTGTATCAAACGGAAACTTTACCGATCTTCCAAACCATCTTTTTGAACTTTAAAATTGCATTAAAGGAAAAAATAAAACCTACGATTTTATTAGAACATGAGCAGATTTTCCAAATCAAAGCACCGTTTTGTGTAACTACCATTTATCTGACGCAAAGCGCTTTCAAAATGGCATCAAATTACAGGGAATTCGGCACACAGAACTTTGGGCACAAACCAAAATATCTGATTTTCTGGTCTTAGTGACAAATTGGAGCGAACCGCTCCACGATCACATTCCCTTCCCAATCGCGGATTTTACGGTGTTCCAGAACAGCTACAAAAACAATCATACAGTGACGCCAGAGTGGATGCGGATAGGCAATAGCGACGATCAACATATACTCTGATTACCCCTCCCCCTCCCCCCCCCCCCCCCCGCAGAACAGATGCCAGCATAACTGATGGATTCAGCCCGTGACTTGACACTGCCTAGAGCCACTCTTAAGAGCTTTATAATCACAGCAACACACTCTTTTCTTTTTCTCCATCTAGCATTTTGCAATTGTTTACTGTCATAGAGCACCATCTGTAGATTTCAGGCTATCAAATTATTATTATTATTATTATTATTATTCTATTTTTTTATTCAGATAAATTATGTATGTATATATATATATATATATATATATATACATGACGGCAAATTGACGAAATTAAATATATATACATAAATAAAATGGTTCAGAAAAAAATTACAAACCACAATCAGTCGTGCCTGCTTATAAAACATAACATGATAACAAAGAGGTGTACATGGTGTTGCTGATATGTAATATAAATGATTAAATGATATATCATATGTGAGTACTAAGTGTTGACGTTGGCATGTCTAAAGGAGTATACGGGGCCGGAACAACTTTATGTTTATACAATACTGTGACCTGCGACTGGACTTAGTAGATCTTGGACTCTGTCGGAGTGTCCCATATTTTGTTTTTTCTATATCAGTTGCCTTTTTTGTCATGATACATGAAAGTGGACGTAAGTTCAAATGTTCTATACAGCTTTGGTTGCTCAACAAAACATATGAATTCTGACTTTCCAGGAGACTACAAATTTCTTGTATAGGAGTATTGATACTTCCGTTATCCATGCTTGTCTTCCTGTATCGGGGTACAGAGGAATATATACCGGGCTGTCAGAGGAAAGGACACAACACATGAATGATTGAATGATGATTCGCAGAGATTGAGCAGAATTGTTTTAGAGTAAGAACGTCTATAAAATAGATTACTATTACTACAGAAAGTGCATAACTCTGTTTCCAATAATCCACTTTTATACCGCCTTGAATTGTGCTGTGTTAAATTGTGCATTGAATACTCTGTGAGTATGAGTCGTCAGTAACTGTGAGCGGATTTTTGCACATCAACTCGCAGTCTTCGGACTGTAAGCTCTATTCAAATATTCTTCCCTTTCTTTTTTCTGCGATTTGGATGGGGTAGATATTTTATTTTACGATATATCAATAACGTTTTATAATTCACAGATAATCAATAACAAGAAACAAAATTATTGATACACTGTAGGAAGATAACAGGGCCAGATTGGCTGTCTTTCTGTTATCTCCTAGGTAAAGAAGAGAAAGCATCGGATGTTGACTGCGTATGAAAGTTTTCTTTTTTCTGGCGGTTGAAGACTCGGGATATAGAATTACACATTTAGTTGCGTATGTGCGCGTACGCACAAATACATACACATATATACATATACTTGCGTGCATTTTCATACATACTAGTTTACATACATTTACACGTTTATGCATATATACACGCACATAGATGCATACATATGAAGGCAAACCTACTTGAATTTCGCACTAAGGCAACCTATTTAATTTTCAAAGGATACATGTATACACATATATACATACATCACGAAGTCCAATAATTACGGATAGAACCCGAGCCCCGTCACAAATTGTCCGCAACTGGCAGGTCACTCCACGCATTTGTTAAGGCTGCTATTTATTTTCCATATGCCCTGGAAACGATAAATGCCTTAGTGAGCTAACCACAGGATTTAAGCCGAATGTCCATTGGCTGAGGCACTATGTTAAGGCCCATTACGTCCGCATTGTTCCATTACGTCCGCAGAAGCTGACAAAAATGGACCATTGCGTCCGCAAGGCCCATTACGTCCGCAAGAAGTTTACCATTGTGTCCGCAAGGCCCATTACGTCCGCAGCAAATTGAACCATTGTGTCAGCAAGGCCCATTACGTCCGCAAGAATTTTGCCATTGTGTCCGCAAGGCCCATTACATCCGCAGCAAATTGAACCATTGTGTCCGCAAGGCCCATTACGTCCGCAAGAATTTGACCATTGTGTCCGCAAGGCCCATTACGTCCTCAGCAAATTGAACCATTGAGTCCGCAAGGCCCATTACGTCCGTAGGAATTTGCCCATTGTGTCCGCAAGGCCCATTACGTCCGCAGGAATTTGACCATTGTGTCCGCAAGGCCCATTACGTCCGCAGCAAATTGAACCATTGTGTCCTCAAGGCCCATTACGTCCGCAAGAATTTGAACATTGTGTCCGCAAGGCCCATTACGTCCGCAGCAAATTGAACCGTTGTGTCCGCAAGGCCCATTACGTCCGCAAGAATTTGACCATTAAGTCCGCAAGGACCATTACGTCAGCAGCAAATTGAACCATTGTGTCCACAAGGCCCATGACGTCCACAAAAATTTGACCATTGTGTCCGCAAGGCCCATTACGTCCGCAAGAATTTGACCATTGTGTCCGCAAGGCCCATTACGTCCGCAAAAAGTTGACCATTGTGTCTGCAATGCCCATTTTGTCCGCAAGAATTGAACCATTGTGTCCGCAAGGCCCATTACGTCCGCAAAAATTTGACCGTTGTGTCCGCAAGACCCAATACGTTCGCAAGAAATTGACCATTGTGTCCGAAAGGCCCATTGCCTTTGCTGAAGTCAGATCATTCTGTCCGTAACGCTCATTAAGTCTGCAATACTCTGCCCATTGTGCCCGTTCGAAACAAGTACATTGTGTACGCAAACCTCATCACGTGAACAAGAATTGGGATTTGTAGCAATTTTTCTCCTGCGTTACGTTGAAACAAAAACCTTCCGCAGTCAAATCCGCGCCAAGTTCACTGAATCTGCAAACAAATTTAAACGTTTCACAACACTGTGAATTTGAATGATTGAGATTGAGTTCCAGGAGTCTGAGCTTCCGACGGGTTTGCTATGATAAAATTTCAGGTTGTTTTTCCCACACTAAACAACATGCAAAAGCTGACGAAATCACTATTTTGGAGCCCCAATCTCCGGAGTGGGGGATGAGAGAGAGGGAGGACTGCCCAACGTTGTGAGTGATGTCAGTAGTCCCCATCTTAAAACGTGAAGTCATAGACCCTTAGAATAATTCGGGGGCTTTTTTTACATTTTGATCAAGCAACTCCATAAAACAGCAATGATCGCTCGCTCTTACAGATCTTTGTGTCGGATCTTCTCTGGGCATCGGATGTTGTAGATGCGCCTCAGACAAGTGTTGAAGATTGCCTTATCTTCTGCTGCGTCGTCCTTCTTGTGCGCCATGTTTCGTACCCATACATCATTTTCATCTTCACACTGGAGTTGAAGAGGCGGAGTTTGTTTTTTATGCTAATCTCTCCTGATGCCCAGATGTTCTTTAGCAAGACAAAAGCTGCTCTGCCCTTGCCGATCCTAGCTGTGAAAGCTCGGTCTGTGTCTCCCTGTCGGTCGAACACACTTCCAAGGTAGACAAAAGAAGCCACCTCCCTGATTAGCTCACCACATACTTTTACTGGTGTGTTGGCAGTGGTGCTGATCTTCATCAGCTCGGTCTTCTTCCTGTTGATTGTGAGCCCTGTCCTAGCTGAGGTGGTATCAAGGCGAGTGGTCTTGTCCTGCGCCTGGATGTGGTTGTGTGACAGGAGTGCCAGGTCGTCAGCAAAGTCAAGGTCATCCAACTGTGTTTAAAGCGTCCACTGTATCCCGTTGTCCTGTCTGTTGTATAGGTCTTCGTGATCCAGTCAATGACCGTAGGAAGAGAACATAGTACAGGTTCCCGGGGAAGCTTACCTGCTGGTCTCGAAGCTTGGGGTCGACTGCCTCCTTCATCCTCTTCAGTAAAACTTTGTCTGGCACTGACAGGAACACGATCCCTCGGTAGTTGCTGCAGTCCCCGAGGTCTCCTTTCTTCGGCTGTTTGATGACAACTCCTTTTTACCACTGGGCCGGTACACCCCTTCTCCTCCCAGACCTTGCTGAAGTGTCTGTCTAGCATGTTGACAGCAGTCTCCACGTCTGCTTTGACAGCTTCTGTAGATATCTCGTCCGGCCCTGCAGCCTTCCCATTTCTGTGTCATAATAGCCAACCTGATCTTAGCCTTAAGGGTTTTTCGCAGTTGATGGGTAGTTCTGTCTCTGAAGGCGGAGGGGGGGGGGGGGGGGTGGGGGAGTGTCTAGTGGTGTATCAAGAGCGGGGATATTCAGCAGCTCCGTGAAGTATTCTGCCCATCGCTTCGGCTGTTCCTCGGTTGTCGTCAGTGGGTTCTTATTCCTGTCCCTCACTGGTCTGCCTGTCTACTGGAACTTGTCCGCCAGCTTCTTGGTTTCCAGGTACTGGTCCTTCAGGTTCCTCTGTTTGACCGGATATGAGGAGACTGTCCTATAAAAATTTCATTTGGGGGTTGGTTATGTTATGTCTCTAATAAGAATTTTAAAAAACAGTTGTTGGGTTAAAAATTAATCCAAATTCTTGCCCACTGTCAATTAAAAACACGTTTACATGGTTGTTCCACATTTACATGGCTCGGGACATGGAATCGGTGTCTTAAAGCAGTCGAGTGGAGCATCGTTTGAGCGTAATATCAGTGTTACTTCACGACTTTATAGTCGTGTTTTCCGTTTAAGGTACCCGAAGGCCCACGCCTAGACAGGGTGCCTGCTTTCGTCTTGGCTTCAGTCTATTTGGATTTCCAGGTACCACTTTTTTCCTGCACTTTTACCGCGGAACTACACCGTAATTGTCATTTTTTTTGCGTACGAATCGTATTTTCTCCTGAAAATACCACGAATTGCATGGGACTTGAAACAATTTAAAATAATCAGAAATAGATTGAAACGAGTTTGTTCGGATATAAATTTACAAAATAGCAAACTTTTCCAAATGCCGAGATCACATATCATCGAGAGGGCGACATTCCCCATGTTCTCACCCACCTCAGACCAATGTACGGCTCTCGGTTCGTACCCTTTAGCGCTAAATCATTTCACCTTCTAATCCAGCCTTTCTAGCCTACAACCCGCATGCATAAGGGTGTAATGGGGGGGGGGGGGGGGGGGGGTGGGCTGAGCCATTCACACCTCCAGAAAAAAAATAGAAAAGTCGTCATTCTGTCATTTTTGGTCAACTTTTGGCCATGTCCTACATTTGATTCAATGCCACTGGATTTAAAGCCGAAAGATTTGTGTAGGTCTAAGCCTCTGCATGATCTGAGGCAATCCTCCTTAGTGAAAAAAACAAAAAAACTCTCAGTCTTCAGGGTATGCACTAGACTGTTTGCGAAAAGGTCAACAAAATCACTTTGCAACTTCTTCTCTTTAAACCCTTGCACTGGCCCATGATTGTGGGAGGGACAGAGTGGCTCCCTTACGTCTATAGGTGAGAACTACGAACGGTCAAGGAAGAATTACTATTTTTTTTGCTTTTGGCATAGTCCTTTTCTGTTTTCTCTTGATACCTCAAAACAAGAATTTTATTACCAGTGTAAGATAAAATGTGAACCGTCGATCCGGATTATAAATTTGTCAAAGAAGCCCGTATACGGAGAAACATTTTAAGCTGCGTTTTTCCTTTGTCTGAGAATGTAGCCGTATTTTGTCGAAGACCGCAATGGAACACGAAATCTGCTTAACGTTAGAAAATGCGTCGTGGAATAACTATCTGTCTCTTTGTGGTTTGCTTACTGCCTTTGACAATTGTGGCAGCTAAAAATAGTGTTTCGTTGGTATCAAAGAAAGGCACGTTGTGTTATTGAGTATTGATTAGGTATGTACGTATTACGCCAAGCCTCAACCACCCTACGACATCTAGTTTCACGCAGAAACGCACCGCAAAAGAAAACTAGTCTTCCAGAATGTATTTTTTTCTGAGCCAAAGGTGAAGCCAGGACTTCCTCGGCGTGTGTCTTATAGCCTACGCCCCCCCCCCCCCCCCCCCCCCCGTTAGGACGCAGGAAAGGGTGTACACTTGCCCCAAAAGTCAGCTCGGCGTGAGAATTTTACTTGTATACCCAAAAAGACGCATTTTCCTTTTAGAAGCTACAGTTTCCAAGTTGAAACGCCTAAATATGACATTAATCATTATCAACAAAAAATGTTTTCCCTCATTTTTTTTTATTAACAAAAATTGTTTTCCCGATGTTTGGGCAAAAGTGGAAGCTATACTTTTACACTTGGAGCGCCTTGATAGAACGTTTGTTTTTTTTTATTTCCACCCTCAATTTGTTTTGCTCAATTATCGTTCTCTGTCCAATTTTTCAACGAAAGGAAAAAAAATGGTGGGTGGGAGGTGCACCATACTACCCCCGTACGTCAATGGTGAGGGAGAACCTTATGTGCCTCCCTCCCCAACCCCACCCCAACCCCCCCCCCCCCCCCCCAATAAGCGACTGTTTCTGTCAACCGATAATTTCAAGGATGAACTAGATTTTGTGAGTCCGGGTGAAGTCACATATAACGACAGTAGTATGTCATGTGGTTTTGAGGGGCAGGTTGGGGGATCTCATCGGGGGATCTCATGTGACGTCATAGTCACGTGACCTAGTGGCGCCATGTTGTGTTGTCATGGTAACCCGCGTGAGCGGCCATGTTGTGACGTCATCCCCATAGTGATGCGTGGTGTGAGTGCGCATGCGCAGCGCGTGTTGTTAGGGTGATACGTGTTTCCGTCGTCCATTTTGTATACTGGAGGCCGCCATCTTGGTTTCTATGGTAGCACGTGATTGCTATGTTACCCAATTGTTCTGCAATAAGACGGGGTATGTTCGGAGGGTATGTTCGATTGTAGAAGAGTAAATCTAATTACCACAAACAACCCGACAATCCATCCAAATCACCAAAATCCACCCGAACTTTTACTATTTCGAATTCTTCCAGAATCTCTGCTTCTATCTATATATGCAATAGTTTTCCTCCACCTAGGCATGTTCCTTTGTTCCGGAGTATACTCCAGTAACGTAGAAGAGCCTATTAGTTGGAACAGTTTACCTTATTATTACTATATTTAGCAATTTCTGGTCTATTCTTGTTAGTTCTGACCCTATTCCAAGTACTCTTGTTGGTTCATTTATCTAGATCCTATTTATAGATCATAACTAACCAATCAGATTGCTTGATTTCCCATAATCTGTATGCAGAGTTATCTCCCTTCTGTATAATGAAAGACTATATCCAATGGCCATATCCTATGGAATCCCATTTTGGAAAACGCCCGTGGCTATGGGATCCCTTTTTTGTCGTATGAGGCCATGAGGGCTATTTAAAAACCCTCAATGAGTCCTCATTTATTATCCCTCATACCCTCATTGAATTTTGAGGTTATGAGGACCATTAAAAATCCCTCAATGAGGAAGAATTTACTACGTCTCTTATCCTCATTTCAGTATTTAACAGGTATATCCTATGGAATCCCATTTTGGAAAACGCCTGTGACTGTGGAATCCCTTTTCTGTCGTATGAGGCCATGAGGGCTATGTAAAAGCCCTCAATGAGTCCTCATTTATTATCCCTCATACCCTCATTGAATTTTGAGGTTATGAGGACCATTAAAAATCCCTCAATGAGGCATAATTTACTACGACTCTTAGCCTCATCTCGGTATTCGAGAATACCTGACATTATATTATTTGAGGATACTAGTAGGAATTTACATCCGGGTACTTCATACTACATCCGGGTACTTCCGTTGGGAAAGGTATAAAAAGGGTGTTGGCACGAAAATAAATTCATTTGTGTCCTGACCGTCGTCGAGTGAAGACATGTTACCAGTTCGATGCAGATACTGTTCCAAGTTATTTTCAAGATCGGATATTGCCAGAAGACGCCAGAAGAACCATCATCGGCTCCACTGCAGATATTAAACGAAGATGTTTACCAGATCATTCAGTGCTCGTAGGCATGAAGAACATAACTGTCCAAGAAGAACAGAAGAGGAGAGAGATACTGGACTGACTGACCAGAATAAAGCACTTTTAGAATTTTTACGGGATGCCGACAAGGTGGAAATCGATGCCGTTCTACGTGCTGCTGATGAAGATTTGATTACCTGTTTATGTAAATGTGCTACCAACATTCTCGAAGATAAGATACCACTGAATTTAGCTGAATTTGATGACCTGAGAAAATACGAACATGTATTGAAGCTGCTAACAGATGATGGGAATTTCTCCAGATATCAAAAGATGTATACTACGAAAGAGTTGCTTTCTCTCGGCGCTTATCAACCCAGTCCTAGCTCTGAAAAAGGTATAAAAGGAGTGTTGGTGTGAAAATAAATTCATTTGTTCTACGACCACGAAAGAGTGAAGTCATGAAAATCCATTGCTGCAGATATTGCGAAAAGGCCTTTTCCAGATCAGACAACATGCACAGACACGGGAATGCTTACTGCCCTATGAGGAAATCGGAAACATCGAGCAACACTTCAAGATTAGAAAGAAATCTAGATACACTGCGAATCCTCTCTGATGCGGATCGATATGAAGCCAAGACTATGCTGAAGATGGCCAGTGATGATTTGATACAATGTTTATGTGATTGTGCCTCAAACATCTTGACGGGCGCAGTACCTATAACCAAATCTGAGAGAGCTAATCTGATTCCACACAAGTACGAAATAAGGAGAATTGCCTCACCAACGAGAGAACTATCTTATCGGAAAAGAAGACGAATCATACAGAAAGGAGGATTTTTAGGAAAGTTGATCAAACCCGTCATCAATGCACTGTCCGATATCCTATAAAAGGGTCGTGCTCATAAGAAATTTGTTATTTGTAATCTGACCTTCGAAGAGAGCGGACACAATGCAATCCAGCTGTGCACCAAAACACTGGTCAAGAGATTCGGACTCTGATGAATCGTCGGAACTATCAGAAGATATGGAATATGAAGAAGAAGAAGACGAAGAAGAGGAAGAAGACGTTTCTATGATGGGAGGTATCGTTCAAAGTGCCTTTGACAAATACCAAAACGATTTTGACAACCTCATGAACAAATATATCGAAGATGGAATGGAAAGTGAAGAGGCAGTTGAAACAGCATATAGAGCACTTCAAAAGAATGTTAGAGAAGCCATTATTGAGAAATACATTCATACCCTTGTGTACATTCGAAATTTTTGCAACGACGCAATTCACAAGAAATTCAAGAAACTGCCAAGCGTCTTCGTGAAGAAGAGGACTTTGACTTTGAAGAATCCCAGAAATATGCCTTGGAAAAGCGAAGATTTCTGTTCGACAACCTTATGACAAACTACTCATTCCGAGTAGATGAAGAAGAAGAAGAAGAAGACGATTAGAAAAGTATAAAAGGAGTGTTGGTATAAAAATAAATTCATTTCCGTTTTGAACGTCGAAGAGTGAAGATGTCTGTGTCAACAACAGTGCTCAGATTCAAAGATGACTTACATATACAGATCTTCAAGAATGATGCTGGATTAAAGCTGACTTCCCAGGAACTGACCCAAGTGAATCGTGTGGTAAATGCAGCCAAGAGAAAAAATCTAGACATGGATGCTGATGGAAAGAAACAAAGATGTGTGGATACTGGCCGATCAGTAAACAAAAGAATAAAGACAGAAGAACTGACTCCCAATACAAACAGGAACGAAGTTACTACTGCGAACAAAGTTTCTACAGAAACAAAGAAAGATGTTGCCATTAAGAACGAAGTTTCTACTGAGGACAAGAAAAAGATGCCAGCTCCCACAAAGAAAGAAGTTTCCACTAAGAACGAAGTTTTTACTGGAGTCAAGAAAAAGATGCCAGCTCCCATAAAGAATGAAGTTACCACTAAGAACGAAGTTTCTACTGAAGTCAAGAAAAAGATGCCAGCTCCCATAAAGAATGAAGTTACCACTACGAGTGAAGTTACTATTGAAGCTAAGAAAGATGTTTCCACTCAAACCACAAATGAAATTACCACTAAGAAGACTGAAGTTACTACTACGAAACAGCTAGAGAAAGAGGAACCCAAAGATGCCAGACAGGAAATTAAAGCAACCAACAAATTCAAGTTATCAAATGAAAGAATGTGTTTTATCAAGAACCTAGCCATGCGATGGGAAGAAGCTCCAACCCACAAGAAGATGAAATGGTTAGCCCATGCAAGAAGAACTGCAAAGAGAAATGCATTGAGACATTGAATTGTATACTTGAATAAAAGAAATTTAAATTTATATTTAGTGTTGTTATTTTTTATCTACTACCCCAACAGAAGTACCCGGATGTAAATTCCAACTAGTATCCTCAAATAATATAATGTCAGGTATTCTCGAATACCGAGATGAGGCTAAGAGTCGTAGTAAATTATGCCTCATTGAGGGATTTTTAATGGTCCTCATAACCTCAAAATTCAATGAGGGTATGAGGGATAATAAATGAGGACTCATTGAGGGCTTTTACATAGCCCTCATGGCCTCATACGACAAAAAAGGGATTCCACAGTCACAGGCGTTTTCCAAAATGGAATTCCATAGGATATACCTGTTAAATACTGAAATGAGGATAGGAGTCGTAGTAAATTCTTCCTCATTGAGGGATTTTTAATGGTCCTCATAACCTCAAAATTCAATGAGGGTATGAGGGATAATAAATGAGGACTTATTGAGGGTTTTTAAATAGCCCTCATGGCCTCATACGACAAAAAAGGGATCCCATAGCCACGGGCGTTTTCCAAAATGGGATTCCATAGGATATGGCCATTGGATATAGTCTTTCATTATACAGAAGGGAGATAACTCTGCATACAGATTATGGGAAATCAAGCAACCTGATTGGTTAGTTATGTTCTATAAATAGGATCTAGATAAATGAACCAACAAGAGTACTTGGAATAGGCTCAGAACTAACAAGAATAATTCAGAAATTGCTAAATATAGTAATAATAAGGTAAACTGTTCCAACTAATAGGCTCTTCTACGTTACTGGAGTATACTCCGGAACAAAGGAACATGCCTAGGTAGAGGAAAGCTATTGCATATATAGATAGAAGCAGAGAATTCTGGAAGAATTCGAAATAGTAAAAGTTCGGGTGGATTTTGGTGATTTGGAGGGATTGTCGGGTTGTTTGTGGTAATTAGATTTACTCTTCTACAATCGAACATACCCGCCGAACATACCCCTATCCTATTGTAGGCCTTAGGTAACATAGCAATCACGTGCTACCATATAAACCAAGATGGCGGCCTCCAGTATACAAAATGGACGACGGAGACACGTATCACCCTAACAACACGCGCTGCGCATGCGCACTCACACCACGCATCACTATGGAGATGACGTCACAAGATGGCCGCTCACGCGGGTTACCATGACAACACAACATGGCGCCACTACGTCACGTGACATGACGTCACTTCCGAGGTCCTGCACCGAGGTCCCCCAACCTGCCCCTGAAACGTGCGAGACATACTACTAACGACAACTGAAACACAAAACTGTTATCAATATTATTTAAGCATATTAAATTAAAATAAATATTCAAATTCAACGGGATGACATACGTCTGGATTCATACAGGTTTTTCACTACATTGCGTCAAATGCGGGAGATGTGACGATGTCGGACACGCTCCCCGGGGACCGAATAAATCAGGTGAATAGATAGATGTTTGTAGATTTTTCATCTCCCTTCGTGTGAGCTTCTAGAGTGGTGCGGTAGGATCATTCATGATTTTTTTTACCTCAGATATAAATTGGATTTTAGTAAAAGGTGATGGAATGAATAAATTCTCTGGGCTGAAGGCCCAGGTAAAAAAAAATTGAAACTTCTCATAAAAAGACACGATTTCCTTTGCCCCCGGTGCCCTCCCCCCCCCCCCCCCGGCCCCGCCGCCACTGGTTTGTAGCCTACACTTGCCAGGAAAGAGAATGTTCTGAGAGAGAGGCCCCGCCCGTCCGATCATGGTTCAGGCCGGCGTGAGAAAATTTTGAACCCCAGACCCCAAAAGATGAAATTTCCTCGTATCTGGAAGCTGCACCTTCACACTTCGGAGCGCCTTGATAGAACGTTTGTTTTTTATTTTTTATTTTTCCTCTCAATTTGGTTTTGCTTAATTATCGTTCTCTGTCCAAATTTGCAGCGGAAATGACCAAAAAAACTAGGGTGGAGGGAGCACCACACCACCCCGTATGTCCATGGTGAGCATGAACCTATTGTGACCCCCACCCCGCCACAATAATCGATTGTTTGGGTGAACCGATCATTTCAAGGAGGAACTAGATTTTGTGAGTCCGGGTGAACTCGCATTTAATGACAATTGAATCATCATGAAACTGTTATCAACATTATTTAAGCATAATAAATTAAAACAAATATTCAAATTCAGTGGGATGACACACGTCTTGGATTCGTACAGTTTTTTCACTACATTGCGTCAAATGAGAGAGTTGTGACAGACACAATCCTCGGGGACCGAATAAATCAGGTCAATAGATAGATGTTTGTAGATTTTTCATCTCCCTTCGTGTGAGCTTCTAGAGTGGTGCGGTAGGATCATTCATGATTTTTTTTTACTTCAGATATAAATTGGATTTTAGTAAAAGGTGATGGAATGAATAAATTCTCTGGGCTGAAGGCCCAGGTAAAAAAATTTGGAAACTTCTCATAAAGCTTCTAGACTCTACAGTGGTGGTGTGGGATAATTCACGAAAATGTTTTGCCTCAGATATAAGTTTGATTTTAGTAATGAGTTACGGAAGGAGTAAATTCTCAAGGCCGAAGGCACAGTTAGAATATTGTTGAAAGTTCATTATAGTAGTATGTCTCGTATGTTTGGGGCATTGTTTGCCGGATCTCATGCCGGATCTCATGTGACGTCATAGTCACGTGACCTAGTGGCGCCATGTTGTGTTGTCATGGTAAGAGGCCGCCCTCTTGGTTTCTATGGTAGCACGTGGTTGCTATGTTACCCAAAGGCTTCTTATAGGACAGGGGTATGTTCGGAGGGTATATTCGATTGAATCGGAGTATTTTCCTGATTCGTAGAATTACCACAAACAACCCGACAATCCCTCGAAATCACCAAAATCCACCCAACTTTTACTATTTCGAATTCTTTCAGAATTTCTGCTTCTATCTATATATGCAATGGTTTTCGTCTATCTGGCCATGTTCCTTTGTGCTGTAGTATACTCCGGTAGCGTAGAAGAGCCTATTAGTTGGAACAGTTTACCTTATTATTACTATATTTAGCAATTTCTGGTCTATTCTTGTTAGTTCTGACCCTATTCCGTGTACTCTTGTTATTTCATTTATCTAGATCATTTATAACCAATCAGATTGCTTGATTTCCCATAATCTGTACGCAGGGTTATCTCCCTTGTGAAAAACAAAAGCAGTTCCAAAGCCAATAAGCTATCGAGCAGTCACTGATAAGTCATTGCTCGAACGACTCTAAGCCCATCGAGCAAATGAGCTATCGAGCAATTGCTCAATCTAGTGACTCCTCGAACGACTCTTCCACTCATTTCAGTATTTGAGGATACCTATGGCCCGGTATTGTATTATTTGAGGATAACTATCCGAAATATCCCTTATAAGCTAAAGAGCCAAGAGAGTAATTGCTCCATGAGAAATTGCTCGAACGACTCGAAGCTCATCGAGCAAATGAGCCTTAGAGCAATTGCTCGATCGAGTGACTCGACATACTGCTCGAACGACTCGAAGTCCACCGAGCAAATGAGCTTTAGAGTAACTGCTCGTTAGAGTGACTCCTCGAACGACTCTTCGACTCATGTCAGAAAAAAGGGATTCTAGGGCTTAAAAGGGATTCCGTAAGTACAGCTTTTTCCCACATAAGCCAAAGAGCCAAGAGAGTAATTGTTCCATGAGCTGTTGCTCGAAGGACTCGAAGCTCATCGAGCAAATGAGCCTTAGAGCAATTGCTCGATCGAGTGACTCCTCGAACGACTCTTAGACTCATTTCAGTATTTTAGGATACCTCTTGTATTGGGCAATTGGGGGATACTTGTTGGACTTTACATCCGGGTACTTCTGTTGGGGTAGTAGATAAAAAACAAACAACAATATATATAACATTTCATTTTTATTCAAGTACTCAAGGGTATTAATGTATTTCTCACTAATGGCTTCTTTGGCACTCTTTTGAAGTGCTCTATATGCTGTTTCAACTGCATCTTCACTGTCCATTCCATCCTCGATATATTTGTTCATGAGGTTGTCAAAATCGTTTTGGTATTTGTCATAGGCACTTTGAACGATAGTTCCCATCATAGAAACGTCTTATTCTTCCTCTTCTTCGTCCTCTTCTTCTTCATATTCCATATCTTCTGATAGTTCCGACTATTCATCAGAGTCCGAATCTCTGGACCAATGTTTTGGTGCACAACTAGATTGCATTGCGTCCGCTCTCTTCGAAGGTCAGATTACAAATAACAAGTTTCGAAAGGAATGGTTTCACGCGCCGGAGGCGCGCAGGGACGGTATGGTGAACAAGCCCCTTTCGACCCTCAGAGACTGTAAATGATCAATTCTCACATGTCTAGGCGTGTTGAAGGAGGAACAGGTTCAGGTACTCGGCAGGTGTCACCGGTTGCGTCGCGATGGTCTCTTGGCTGATGTCGGTTGAACTCTCGGGTGAGGACGAGTGTGAGAGGTTGGGTCCTCTCACAAAGGTACTACCTCTCCCCGAGGGTGCAGTCGATCTGGATTTTCAGGCAAGTATAGTCTGCCACTACGAGGATGATTTTGAGTGATCGCCATCACTGGCAAGTATAATCTGCCTCACGCTGTCTCTGTTTGGTTGGACTCTTTGAAAGAAAACGACAACGACCCCTTTCGGGGACCACCAGAAAGAAAACCCGAACTTCCCTGGTTCGGAGGCAGGCCTGCATTGTAATCCTATT
Source organism: Pictodentalium vernedei (assembly GCA_031216915.1). Taxonomy (NCBI): domain Eukaryota; kingdom Metazoa; phylum Mollusca; class Scaphopoda; order Dentaliida; family Dentaliidae; genus Pictodentalium; species Pictodentalium vernedei. The sequence goes on from CM062294.1 coordinate 230,698,027, forward strand.
GGGTTGGGACAAAAGATGTGCAATGTGCTTACAAAAAGGGGCAGAGGCGGGACGCAGGGCCAACGCTCGCCTCCCTTAAAGTGGTCGACCACTTATGGAAATGGAGTGGAGGATGTTCAGGAATCATGGGGGTTACTGTTTCCATAACGGTTATAGTGTCCATAGCGGTTATTGGGGTGCTGGTCAAAAAGTATCTTCTTTGTACCTGCTTAAAAGAAGAAGGCAGAATTAGTTTTCATTAGAATATGTAAAACATAAAAAGATAAAAATAGCACATTTTGTTCAATTTATGATCTAATCTTTAGCTCTGTCGGTGAAGGCAGCCCTTTTCTGGTAGAAGGACACAGTTAACCTGTTAATCTGCCTGTTAGCTCACCTTCTTAGGCTGAGGGTGAGTTTGCAGCGGGAGGGTAACAGGTTTAGCACACTAAACCACACCCGAGGGTGTTTCTTTCCTGTTGTACCCTTCGCTGGTGGCGACCATATTTAGGTTAGTTTGAGTTTATTTGGAGGTGCTGGGGATCGCGAGCGTTTTATATGGGCTGAGCTTCCCCGGCTGGGAATGAGATTGCAGCGGGAGGGTAACAGATTTAGCACACTAAACAACACCGAGGGTGTTTCTTTCCTGTTGTACCCTTCGCTGGTTGCGACCTTATTTGGGTTAGTTTGAGTTTATTTGGAGGTGCCGGGGATCGCGAGCGTTTTATGTGGGCTGAGCTTCCGCGACTGGGAATGGGATTGCAGCGGGAGGATAACACGTTTAGCATACTAAACCACACCCGAGGGTGTTTCTTTCCTGTTTTTCCCTTCGCTGGTTGCGATCTTATTTAGGTTAATTTAAAGGTATTTGGAGGTTCGGGGATCGCGGGCGTTTTTGTTCAGGGATAACATGTTTACACATAAACCTTATACAGTGTTTAAACGTGATGTAATTTTAGTTGTGAAGGCAGCCCTTTCTGGTAGAACGCCACAGTTAAGCTGCTAATCTGTTTCTTACGAGCACGACCCTTTTATAGGATATCGGACAGAGCATTGATGACGGGTTTGATTAACTTTCCTAAAAATCCTCCCTTTTGTATGAGCCGTCTTCTTTTCCGATAAGATAGTTCTGTCTTTGGTGAGGCAATTCTCCTAATCTGGTGTTTGTATGGAATCAGCTTAGCTCTCTCAGATTTGGTTATAGGTACTGCGCCCTTCAAGATGTTCGAGGCACAATCACAAATACCTCACGTATTTTATACGTATTTTACATGGTCAAATACCTCACGTATTTTATACGTATTTTACACAAACTGCTGGAGTTACGGCTTGTTCTCAGACTGGGGCATGGCTGCTGCAAAGCAGCCACGATGCAGTTTGAGCACAATCTGAAAATCCAGTACGTGCTTAGTCATACTGTAATGCTCCCAATTATGAGAAACTATATCACTTCGTTCTCGGGTGTATATCTAAACATCCCAATCCATAATTCTGCACACCTTCCTCAACAATGGAAATTCAGTTTCTCATACCTTGATCAAATACCTCACGTATTTATACGTATTTTACACAAACTGCTGGAGTTACCGTTTGTTCCCAGATTGGGGCATGGCTGCTGCAGAGCAGCCATGATGCAGTTTGAGCACAATCTGAAAATCCAGTACGTGCTTAGTCATACTGTAATGCTCCCAATTATGAGAAACTATATCACTTCGTTCTCGGGTGTATATCTAAACATCCCAATCCATAATTCTGCACACCTTCCTCAACAATGGAAACTCAGTTCCCCATACCTTGGTCAAATACCTCACATATTTTATACGTGTTTTACACAAACTGTTGGAGTTACCGTTTGTTCTCAGACTGGGGCATGGCTGCCGCAGAGCAGCCATGGTGCAGTTTGAGCACAAACTGAAAATCCAGAACGTGCTTAATCATACTGTAATGCTCCCAATTATGAGAAACTATATCACTTCGTTTTCGGGTGTATTTCTAAACATCCCAATCCATAATTCTGCACATCTCCCTCAACAATGGAAATTCAGTTCCCCATACCTTGGTCAAATACCTCACGTATTTATACGTGTTTTACACAAACTGCTGGAGTTACCGTTTGTTCTCAGACTGGGGCATGGCTGCTGCAGAGCAGCCATGATGCAGTTTGAGCACAAACTGAAAATCCAGTACGTGCTAATGTAATGCCCCCTATTATGAGAAACTATATCTCTTCGTTTTCATTTTCTAGACTTATTCCTTCCTCCATCTTCTCAATCAATCCACGATAAGTGAGAAAAAAATATATTAATTAGCTATATAAACTTGATTTTCTACAACTAATCTAATCTACTCAACTCCCGGACATACAGAAAACACCTGTCTACCAAGGCCACCTACATCATCATACGTATGTGCCCTTGTTCTAAACCGCCCGACTGTACCTTAAGCCACACTATATCAGACAGCAGAGTAGAGCACTTGTGCTATTGAAACCCTTTGTTTCCGCCATTGTGTGTCAGATTTTGTAATGACCAATTTAGTCTCACTTGAAGAAATTCAAAACGACTCAGCCTTTGACTTTGTTACACAATTCAACCTTGAAATTAACAGTGTTTCTGAAGATGATCCTATTACTCCACTAACTGACGATAGGAACAATTGTAAATACTACACTCCAGAAACGTTTTCGTCAACAGTAGGCACATGTGTTAAATCTCTCGCTTTACTTAACATTAATTGCAGGAGCTTAAATGCTAACTTCGAACAACTGCAGAATCTGCTCTGCGATCTCCAAACAAACAAAAATATCTTTGACATCATTGGTATCACTGAAACTTTCAGAGTGAAAGAAAATATCTCCTACACCCTAGACGGTTATCATCCGCTTGTTCTGCGTTCTCGTCCTGCCGATGATGATGGTAGAGGTGGGGTTGGTGTCTTTGTTAAAGATTCTATACCATTCCAAGTTAGGAACGACTTAAGCATTTTCATTCCCCATGTGTTTGAATCACTATTCGTAGAACTTACTGGAAAAAACAAATCAATCGTAGGAATCATTTATCGCCCTAATACTGCCCCAAAAGCCGATCTGGACGTATTCTTAACTGAATATTCTAACTTACTAGATCAAATCAACACTGAAAGAAAAACAGCCTACCTGATGGGCGATTTCAACATAGATCTACTCAGTTTTAACCAACACCAGAAAACCAATCAATACCTAGAAACTCTGTTCAGCAATGGGTTTACGACCTTGATAACCAAACCTACGAGAGTTACAAGTCATTCGGCAACTATAATTGACCGCATCTTCTGTAATAAACTAAATTTAAATACCTCCGGAATAATCATTACTGATGTAAGCGATCATTTCGCCACATTCTATATCGAAAATATCAAAAGCTCCTGCCCCAAGGATAACACATACCAGCATAAGAGAATATTCAGCACACGGAATATCAACGCATTTAAACAGTTACTATCTGAATCTGACTTTAACAATGTATGCCAAGAGCCTCGTGCCAATGAAGCTTATGAGAATTTTTTACAAATCTTGAACACGTTGTTTGATAAAGCCTTTCCGCTGGTAACTATAAAGACCCCCCCAAAAATATATAAAACGAGAACCATGGATGACTTATGGACTCTTACAGTCCTCCTTAAATAAACACAAACTACTTGCAAAAAAGTACAGGTTCCCGACCAATGACAATATCACAAAATATAAAACATATTGTCAAATATTTAACCAACTCAAACGTAAACTTAAAACAAATTATTATAATCAAGTGATCTCAGAAAACAGGGGAAACGTTAAGAAAACCTGGGAAATTATCCGCAAGCCAATAAACAAGTCAAATCTTCCTCCGCCGCTACCATCATCGTTTATTGAAGATAATGTTAAGCTCACTGACCCCATCCAAATTGCTGAGAAATTTAACAACTACTTTATTAACATCGGAACTCGAATAACTGACAACATGACTGGCTCCACACATCGATTCTGTGACTACCTAAAAAACAACGTCTCCGACTCTTTTTTCATGTCACCTACAGCCACCGAAGAAGTCATATCCTCAGTAAAAAGTCTTCCCAGAAAAACTTCTGCTGGTCAGGACAACATTTCTCCGAAACTATTGAAAGACATTATACATGAAATTGCCTTTCCTTTAACACATGTTATCAATACCTCATTCTCAACTGGAACTGTACCATCCAAAATGAAAGTCGCAAAAGTAATACCAATTTTCAAATCAGGATATAAACAGTCATTCAACAATTATCGTCCAATAAGTATCCTCCCCTCTTTCTCTAAAATCCTACAGAAGTTAATGCATAAAAGACTAACAAGATTCCTGGACGTAAATAACGTTATTTACAACTATCAGTTCGGCTTTAGAAAGGGACACTCAACATTCCATCCAATATTGCATCTCATCAATCATGTTTCCATAATGAATAACAGAGCAACTAAAGATTGTACACTGCCCATTTTTTTAGATTTTTCAAAAGCATTCGATACGATTGACCACGAAATACTCATAAGAAAACTTGAACATTACGGCATTAGAGGAATAGCTAATTCGTGGTTTCAGGATTATCTTTCCGAGAGATCCCAATATGTACAATTCATGAGTGAATCATCAGACTTACTGAATGTTATTACGGGTGTACCACAGGGTTCTGGACTTGGTCCTCTTATGTTTGTACTGTATATCAACGACATTTGTGAAGCGACGGACATGAATATCCTGTCATTTGCGGATGACACAACAGGCTACGCATCTGGGAACGACCTTAACGTGCTGACAGAGAAGGCGAATACTGAACTGTCAAAAATCAATGACTGGTGCTTAGCAAACAAATTATCATTAAACGTAAATAAAACCAAAGCTTTACTTCTCCATCCCCAAAATGACAATTACAGCTATAGCAACGTACAAACCCAAATTACATTAAATAATACAAACTTAATAATAGCAGGAAATAATCATCAACACAAATTCATAAAATTCCTAGGAATTAACTTGGATGAGAACCTTAAATTTAACCATCACGTAACAGCACTCTGTACGAAACTGTCAAGGGCAATTTATATCCTTAATAGAGCAAAAAAAAAAAATTTTTGCCGCCCAAGACCTTACGTATACTCTACTTCACACTAATTCAAAGCCATTTAATATATGGGATTCAAATATGGGGAAACACACCTGCAACTAAACAAATACTGAATTTGCAAAAAAAAGGCTATGCGTATTATAGCGAACAAAAAATTCAACTCACATACGGACCCCCTTTTCAAACGTTTAAAAATTCTTAAATTTAGCGATCTCCACAAATTACATTCTCTTCTATTCATGTATGACTGGTCCCACAACAACCTCCCCGTCAGTTTTGATAATACATTTCAAGTATACGCGAATCCTTCTGGTATGAATACAAGGCAGTGTGGTAATCTAATCACACATAAACCGCGTACCCAGTACTTAAATCTAAAACCCGCCATATGCTATTCTACTTTAGTCACCTTTTATTGTCTTGGGGATGACAGGAAGACAGTCACTAGACTATGTCATTCCCCACAGTATGCATTTACACAACTATTCATTATTTTGTAACTCTCTTCTAATATTTTATTTGTATTTGTATTTGTATACTGTGAAATAAAAAAATAGAATTGAATTAAATTAAAAATTATACATTGTACCAAATCATCACTGGCCGTCTTGAGTATAGTCTTGGCTTCATATCGATCCGCATCAAAGAGGATTCGCAGTGTATCTAAATCTCTCTCTAATCTTGTAGTGTTGCTCGATTTTTCCGTTTGGGCAAACTTCATCTTTGTGCCTCTTCATGTTAAACTTTCGAGAAAATGTTTTCTCACAGTACTCGCAGTTATGTATTGCCATGTCTTCACTCTTTCGTGGTCGTAGAACAAATGAGTTTGTTTTCACACCAACACTCCTTTTATACCTTTTTCAGAACTAAGACTGGGTTGATAAGCGCCGCGAGAAAGCAACTCTTTCGTAATATACATCTTTTTATATCTGGAGAAATTCCATCATCTTTTAGCAGCTTCAATACATGTTCGTATTTTCGCAGGTCATCAAATTCAGCTAAATCCAGTGGTATCTTATCTTTGAGAATGTTGGTAGCACATTTACATAAACAGGTAATCAAATCTTCATCAGCAGCACGTAGAACGGCATCGATGTCCACCTTGTCAGCACCCGTAAAAATTCTAAAAGTGCTTTTTTTGGTCAGTCATGGAATCTCCAACATCTCTCTGCTCTTCTGTTCTTCTTGGACAGTAATGTTCTTCATGCCTCTTACGTGTGAAGCTCCTGGAGAATTCTTTATCACAATATCTGCAGTGGAGACGATGATGGGTCTTCTCGTGTCTTCTAGCATTATCCGATCTTGAAAATAACACGGAACAGTATCTGCATCGAACTGGTAACATGTCCTCACTCGACGACGGTCAGGACACAAATGAATTTATTTTCGTACCATCATCCTTTTTATACCTTTCCCAACAGAAGAACCCGGATTTAAAGTCCAACAAGTATCCTCCAATAGCCCAATGCAATAGGTATCCTAAAATACTGAAATGAGTCTAAGAGTCGTTCGAGGAGTCACTCGATCGAGCAATTGCTCTAAGGCTCATTTGCTCGATGAGCTTCGAGCAACTGCTCATGGAGCAATTACTCTCTTGGCTCTTTGGCTTATTTGGGAAAAAGCCCTACTTACGGAATCCCTTTTAGGCCCTAGAATCCCTTTTTCTGACATGAGTCGAAGAGTCGTTCGAGGAGTCACTCGAACGAGCAATTACTCTAAAGCTCATTTGCTCGATGGACTTCGAGTCGTTCGAGCAGTATGTCGAGTCACTGGATCGAGCAATTGCTCTAAGGTTCATTTGCTCGATGAGCTTCGAGTCGTTTGAGCAATTGCTCATGGAGCAATTACTCTCTTGGCTCTTTAGCTTATAAGGGATATTTGGGATAGGTATCCTCAAATAATACAATACCGGGCCATAGGTATCCTCAAATACTGAAATGAGTCAAAGATTCGTTCGAGGAGTCACTCGATCGAGCAATGGCTCGAAAGCTCATTTGCTCGATGTGCTTAGAGTCGTTCGAGCAATGACTTATCAGTGACTGCTCGATAGCGTATTGGCTTTGGGACTGCTTTTATTATACACAAGGTAGATAACCCTGCATACAGATTATGGGAAATCAAGCAATCTGATTGGTTATAAATGATCTAGATAAATGAAATAACAAGAGTACACGGAATAGGGTCAGAACTAACAAGAATAGACCAGAAACTGCTAAATGTAGTAATAATAAGGTAAACTGTTCCAACTAATAGGCTTTTCTACGCTACTGGAGTATACTACAGAACAAAGGAACATGGCCAGATAGACGAAAACTATTGCATACACAGATAGAAGCAGAGAATTCTGAAAGAATTCGAAATAGTAAAAGTTGGGTGGATTTTGGTGATTTCGAGGGATTGTCGGGTTGTTTGTGATACTTCTACTAATCGGGAAAATACTCCGATTCAATCGAACATACCCTCAGAACATACCCCTGTCCTATAAGAAGCCTTTGGGTAACATAGCAACCACGTGCTACCACAGAAACCAAGATGGCGGTCTCCAGTATACAAATTGGACTATGGAAACACGTATCACCCTAACAACACGCGCTGCGCATGCGCACACACACCACGTATTATGAAGATGACGTCACAATATGGCCGCTCACGCGGGTTACCATGGCAACAAAACATGGTGCCACTAGGTCACGTGACTATGACGTCACATGAGATCCGGCATGAGATCCGGCAAACAATGCCCCAAACATACGAGACATACTACTCACCTTAAAAAGACGCGATTTCCTTGTTTTTCCAGTGAATGAAGGTAAGGAAGAAGCAATGGCGTCAACCGTGATGGTCGTGTAATTTGGAGCTCGCCGGTATTTTAGATTATTCCTCTTATTTTCTTAATTTGGATCGTCAAAGTGGATTAGAATTGTAAATAACTGTATATAGAGTTCATTTTGTGGAGAGAAATGATTTACGTGGCTTTGTAGTTGACTTTTTTGAAGTATTTCCAATCCGCTATTCTGTTATTCTTCAAGACTCAAGCAAATTCAATATAAAGGCAAATTGAAGTGAGTAATATTCACTATTTCTAAAACATGAGCCAGGGTCAAAACAGACGTCAGAGCATCACCAAAACAAAGAAAACTGCACCAGGTCAGACTACTCCTTCAGGTGTGAAAAGAGGGTCTGAGAACATATCACCTCTCGAGGCCAGAGCGTCCAAGAAGTCAACGGAGACGTCTATTGGCAAACTGAACCTGACCACAATAGGATGGAAGAGAGTAGTGTTCAGTCTGAGTCCTGTCCTGACACAACAAAGGGTTCTATAGTGGATATGTCGGAAGTAATGATGACGACAATAACAAAACAGCCCTTCTTGGAGAAACTTGGATCGGAACTCATTGCGTCTGCCAACATCGCAAACGAGGTAAACTGGAAACACTCTACCAGCGCCTGAAGCAGGAATTTCGTTTTCAGATAGCAGAGGTCGTTCATTCAACCATCCCTAAGGCAGTGGAGAGCGGACTGGAAGCGTTCATGAAGAGTCAAATAGAGCCCCTGAAACAAGAGATAACTGCACTGAAAGACCAGAATGCGGAGTTGAAAGAGAATTTAGGACACGTTAGACTCAAGCTTTCTCAGGTTGAAGAACACTGCGAGAATCAGTTTGATGGGCAAGAACAGTACAGCAGAAGGGGTTGCCGTGTGTTCCGCAATGTTCCAGTCAAAACAGATCACGCGAGGGAAGTCAATAAGATAAGTGACGATATCATTCTGGATATTTGTAACAAGAAGCTGGATATTCCCATCTCCAACGCAGACATCAGTAGGTCACATGTTATTGGCAAAATTAAACCAGTTTCGGGCGAACGTGGTTCTAAGAAAGTGTGTAACGTGATCTGCCGTCATAATTACAATCAAAACAACAAGAACTTGAAACAGAAGCTCAGTGAACTCGCATTATTACTGTGAAAACTGTGTGTTGTCAATGGCTTGCAAAATTTACAAAGAAGTTTACAAAGCTTGGTTTATTATTTAGAAAACTGTCAATGGCTTGAGAATAGGGTGCTAATTTTCCTTCGATCAAGTCCATCGGCTGCCTGCCAATGAATTTTTGAACCCATCCTCATTTTTCCACTTCAGACGTCAAGCAAAACATTATGGCGGAATGTGACATACTGAAAATTGGAATGAATGTAAACGAAAAGTTGCTCTCAGTAAGATTTGAAATTTTGCATGCTTGTTTTTGAGATGGGAATGAGATCAGGGGGGCTACAGCACAACCCCTACCTCCCCACCCCCATCAGGGAATTTTGCCAGTTCGTCAGGGAGATCATATCGCACAAATAGGCCTATATCATTGATTATTGCCCATCTGCCCCGCCCCCCCCCCCCATCTTGGCCAGTTTTTCTTGCTAGTGCATGCATGTGCCTCAATATATGGATTCCGAAGCGACTAATGTAGTTTATTTATGTCAATTCCACTCTCAACATGTACATTTTAACACTCCACTCTGTGTGGGTTGGGGAGGAAGGGAATCCGATTCACGATTTTAAAATCGTAAATCGGATTCCCTTCCTCCCCAACCCACAATTTATTCAAAATTCAGTACAGATAACACGATTCTTCTCCGTCAATAGCAACAGTTAGGTAAAAGACCGTCGGGGAAATGTCAACTTTTTTATTGTGGTGGTCAATTTAATTTGTTCAACTCACATCCATGATTTAAGTACGGTGTAATATTTATTTTTTCGTAATTCCTCGAGTTGTTAATCGATTTTGATGAACAACATTCGGAATCGCAATAGCTTTTAATAACTGTTTCAAATAATGAACTATCTTTTTAATATTTCAAGTAAAAGTAAAAGTAATTTTTCACTGACTGTGAAAAAATTTCATCTAATTAAGAGCCGGTGACTGAGAGATCAAAAGATAAACCGACGTCAGCAGGACCTCCCATCACACAGTTTGACATATTCATGCGAGATTAAAAACATGATTCAAACTCCATATTTTAATCGTTTTTCGGCCATATTAATGTTTTTTATTATCAAAAAAACATGTATGGAGCATACGTATTCAATTTATACTTAAGTGCAATACCTAACAATCACTAAACAACAATGAACTGAAACTATTTTTGGTGAAAGAATAAACCTGATTACCGCACTTGCAAAAAACACAAGTTAATTATAGACAAATTGAAGTCACGTGGTGGGGTTTTGAGACCCCACCTCGTAGTGTAATTAGTGGGGTCTCAATTTCTGTGTTCATATGGGCAGCGTACACGACATGGTCTCTTACCGAAAACGTCAAGCTGTCTTCACATCGAAAAGAGCCCTCAAGAACGACCCAGATAAACTCTTTATCACTGAGTCTTTAACAGCACACAGGTCGGCTATTGTTTCAAAACTCTCAGCATTGAAAAAGAATAGGACAATTCATTCTTTCTGGACGAGTGATAGTAGGATTTTCATGATTCACCAAGCCGAGGACAGTCCAAAACTTATCAGACATGAGTCTGATCTCTCGTCTCTTTCTTCTTAGGACTAGACAGAAACCTTGCTGTAGATTTTATTCCTGCAATTCCATTGTGTTTAATTCTTCATGGTAGGATTCTTGTGATACACCAAATCAATGACAGTCCAACAAACTGATCAGAAATTAATCGGACCCTACTTGCTTTTGAAGCAGCCTTTCCTTAAAGGACTAGACAGAAATCTTGTTATATCTTACGTGTAATGGAAATCCATTATGATTCATACTACTGTTGTTAGGTTATGCAGAGCGTAACAACATCAACATCAAGTTTTCGCAATCGACAGGTAAATATAGCCTACTCATTTATATAATTCAACAACTACTCACTCGTTTGTGACTGACTTGCTGTCTAGGACCACAACTAAGCCCCCTCCCCCCTTATTATTTATCAACTGAAAATTGACAATTCATCAGATAATTTATACCCCGAAGAACCTCCAACGCTAATTTGTTAAGTTAATCTAGTCCCAATAAGATAATTTAGCCCCCCCCCCCCCCCACCCCATTTAATATTTAATAACCATTTACTTAATGTAGCGCCATAATCGGGCAGAGCTATTCACTGAACCGCCATTAAAATCCATGATTTCGTTATCTCCAACCTCGGACATATGACTTGAGATACCTTACTGGAACGTGCTCTTCAATCTCGTCCCGGTTGGGATCTTATGCTATGTTTCCGACACAAGGGATGTAAAACAAATTAGTTCCTCAAATTTTGTTCACAAGTGTCGTCTGTCGTTCGTGTAGCTACAAGGGCTGTAATAACTTCCAGTTATCAAAGGGAACACTTCATGGCATATTTATATAACATATCTACCCCTCCCCCCCCCCCCCCCACACACACACAATTTTTCACCTGGTTAGTCATTGACCACCTACCCAATATTACGTCAAAACTACCAGCGACATTAACCATCAACCAATTATCAGGATGCTTTTTTTCATCAATTCATTCATTTCATTCTAGAGATTGTTGGATGTGTGAAGGATTGAGTAGGTGTGTGGCTGAAATGCTGTGTAGGTTCACAATTCAAGATCGGTAACACCCCAATTTTATAAACCACTATTGAGCATCAACATCATGCCTGATGCTGACATGCCACTAAATTCACATCGCAATGTTGTGAGACACATTTCCCACAAATCATTTATTTATCAGCTACTCTATACTCTGCAGTGCGCCCCGCACTAGTTCGTAAATTTAGTTCGAGCAAAATAATTCTAGCCCCCAATCCCCCCCCCCGCCCCCCCCCCAACAGTTCTCACCCGGCTATTCGCTAACCCTCTGGCATGCGAAGCGTCCAAAACCGACCAACGCTATTCACCAATCACCACCGAATCTTCGTACTCTTTTCCTCCTCTTTGTCTTGGAGATATGGCTTATGACCCCTCATTGGAACGAGCACGTTGATCTCGCACTGGTGGGGCTCGTGCGCTATGTCTTCATGACAGGGGTTTAAAGGAAAATTCGTTGTTGATGGACGTTGTTCGTAAGTGTAATTTGTCGTTCGTGTGGGACTGATGGATGCAATAATTACTAGCAATCACAGTGTACATTCCATGACACAACTAAATAATATTATGTAACCTGATTCAATAAGAAAGTCCATTATTTAATATTCAACTTTCACTTTGTAATGATTCCAGTGCAGGTTCCTGATTTAGTACTTTAATTATTTATTTTATTAATTATTTTTTTTTTTTGGGGGGGGGGGGGTTCTCGAGAAAAGATCGCTTATGACCCACCAAATTGCGCCTGTTCTAGTGGGGTCGTGGGTGGTTCTTGATTGGTTGAGTGTGTGGATGTGTGACTGACTTGCTGTTTAGGGTAAGAAATTAAAGTACCACCACCTCGTTTATTTTTTATCAACCCGCTATTTGCAGTTCATGATTTCCTTACTTTCGCGTCGGAAATCAACTTTTAAACAGTGAAAATATACCTTGAAATAAAGCCAACGCTAGTTCGTCAATGTAGAACCAGTGAAATAACTGAGACAGTTTTTTCGCTGGTACTACATTGACGAATTCCGTTAGTTCGTCAAGTTGGTTCGAGCAAGACAACTTAAGGCCACAATAATTTTTACTTGGGTATTCACCAACCGTCATTCACTCATCGTCATCATCATATGCAGTGCTTTCCGCCCTAGTTCGTCAAGCTAGTTCGAGCAAGGTAACTTTAGCCCACTATAGTTTTCACTCGGCTATTCACCCTTTGCTTTGCGTAGCGTCCAAAGAAGACCAACGCTTTTCACAGATAACCACCGAATCTTCGTGATTTCTCTCTTGTTGTTGCCTTGGATATGTGGCTATGTGGCTTATGACCCCTTATTGGAACGAGCAGGTGTGGTTATGTGGCTTATGACCTCTTATTGGAACGAGCAGGTGTTTTGTTTCTTTTTTTCTCAAAAATGAGGCTTATGACCCCTCATCAAGTGAGCCTGTTCCTGTGGGGGACATGGGCGGCGTATCTCGACATCACGGATGGAACAAATAGCATAGAACTTGATTACTATTAAGTAGTGTCATATAACCATCCATACCGGATGAAGGGTTATTCATTCATTCATTCACTCACTCGTTCATTCTTAGTTTTACTAGTGACATTCATTCATTCGTTCGTTCGTTCGTTCGTTCGTTCGTTCGTTCGTTCGTTCGTTCGTTCGTTCGTTCATTCTGAGTGGAGGGACGGATGGATGGATGTGTGGGTGCTTGACTGATCGAGTGTGTGGATATGTGACTGACTTGCTGTTTAGGGTAACAAATTAAGGTACCTCCACCTCGTTTATTTTTTATCAACCCGCAAATTGCAGTTCATGATTTCCTTACTTTTTGCGTCGGAAATGTGGCTTATGCCCCTCAGTGGAACGAGCGCGTGCCGGTGGGGGTTGTGAGCTGTGCTTCTGACGCAGGGGATGGAAGACAAATTTGTCTCTCAAGAACTTTTCTTATTAGAGTGGTCTGTTCTTCGTGCTCGAATTAGGGCTGTTAGTGTCATTCATTCATTCATTCATTCATTCATTCATTCATTCATTCATTCATTCATTCATTCGTTCGTTCGTTCGTTCGTTCATTCATTCATTCATTCATTCATTCATTCATTCATTCATTCATTCATTCATTCATTCATTCATTCATTCATTCATTCATTCATTCATTCATTCATTCATTCATTCTGGGTGGTGGGACGGATGGATGGATGGATGTGTGGGTGCTTGACTGATCGAGTGTGTGGATGTGTGACTGACTCGCTGTTTAGGGTAACAAATTAAAGTACCTCCACCTCGTTTATTTTTTATTAACCCGCTATTTGCAGTTCATGATTTCCTTACTCTTGCGTCGGAAATAGGGCTTGTACCACCCCAGTGGAACGAGCGCGTACCGGTGGGTGTTGTGAGCTGTGCTTCTGACGAAAGGGATGAAAGATAAATTTGTCTCTCAATAACTTTTCTTATTAGAGTCGTCTGTTCTTCGTGCTCGAATAAGGGTTGTTATGTTTGTTAATTATCAGTTATTAAATTGTATATTCCATGCTGTTCCATGATGTAATAAAGTAATATTATTCATTAACAAGTCAATGAGCGCGTGTCGGGGGGGGGGGGGGGGGGGGGTTGTGAGCTGTGCTTCTGACGCAAGGGATGGAAGACAAATTTGTCTCTCAAGAACTTTTCTAATTAGAGTCGTCTGTTCTTCGTGCTCGAATAAGGGCTGTTTTGTTTATTAATTATTAGTTATTAAAGTGTACATTCCATGATGTAGTCAAGTAATATTATTCATTAGCAAATCAGTGAAAATATACCTTGAAGTATAGCCAACGCTAGTTCGTCAGTGGAGTACCAGTGAAATAACTGAGACAGTTATTTCGCTGGTACTACATTGACGAACTGCGCAAGTTCGAGCAAGATAGCTTTAACCCACAATAGTTTTTACTTGGGTATTCACCAACCGTCGGTTCGGCAAATGATCGTCATCACCACCTGCAGTGCTTTCCGCCCTAGTTCGTCAAGCTAGTTCGAGCAAGATAACTTTAGCCCACAATAGTTTTCACTCGGCTATTCACCCTTTACTCTGCGTGGCGTCCAAAACCGACCAACGATTTTCACAAATAACCACCGAATCTTCGTGATATCTTTCTTGTTGTTGCCTTGGAGATGTGGTGATGTGGCTATGTGGCTTATGACCCCTTACTGGAACGAGCAGGTGTGGCTATGTGGCTTATGACCCCTTTATTGGAACGAGCAGGTGTTTTTTTTTCTCGGAAATGAGGCTTATGACCTCTCATCAAAGTGAGCCTGTTCCAGTGGGGGCCGTAGGCGGTGTATCTAGACATAACGGATGGAACAAATAGCATAGAACTTGTTTACTATTTACTAGTGTCATATAACATCCATGCCGGATGAAGGGTCAATCATTCGTTCGTTCGTTCGTTCGTTAGTTCGTTCGTTCGTTCATTCATTCATTCATTCTGGGTGGACGGACGGATGGATGGATTGATGTTTGGGTGCTTGACTGATCGAGTGTGTGGATATGTGACTGACTTGCTGTTTAGGGTAACAAATTAAAGTACCTCCAACTCGTTTATTTTTTATCAACCCGCTATTTGCAGTTCATGATTTCCTTACTTTTGCGTCGGAAGTGTGGCTTGTGCCCCCTCGTTGGAACGAGCGCGTGCCTGTGGGGGTTGTGAGCTGTACTTCTGACGCAAGGGATGGAAGACAAATTTGCCTCTCAAGAACTTTCTTATTAGAGTCGTCTGTTCTTCGTGCTCGAATAAGGGCTGCTCTGTATGTTAATTATCAGTTATTAAAGTGGACATTCCATGATATAAGTAATACTATTCATTAACAAATCAACTTTTAATCAGTGAAAATATATCTTGACGTATAGCCAACGCTAGTTCGTCAATGTAGTACTAGTGAAATAACTGAGACAGTTATTTCGCTGGTACTGCATTGAGGAGCTGCGCAAGTTCGTTAAGTTAGTTCGAGCAAGATACCTTTAGCCCACAATAGTTTTTACTTGGGTATTCACCAACCGTCGGCTCTGCAAATGATCGTCATCATCACACGCAGTGCTTTCCGCCCAAGTTCGTCAAGCTAGTTCGAGCAAGATAACTTTAGCCCACAATAGTTTTCACTCGGCTATTCACCCTTTGCTCTGCGTAGCGTCCAAAACCGACCAACGCTTTTCACAAATAACCACCGAATCTTCATGATTTTTTTTTCTTGTTGTTGCCTTGGAGATGTGGCTATGTGGCTTATGATCCCTTATTGGAACGAGCAGGTGTGGCTATGTGGCATATGACCCCTTATTGGAACGAGCAGGGTTTTTTTTTTCTCTAATAAATGAGGCTTATGACCCCTCATCAAAATGAGCCTGTTCCGATGGGGGCCGTGGACGGTGTATCCCGACATAACGGATGGAACAAATAGCGTAGCACTTGTTTACTATTTACTAGTGTCATATAACATACATGCCGGATGAAGGGTTATTCATTCATTCATTCACTCATTCGTTCGTTCTTAGTGTCA
Organism: Pictodentalium vernedei; assembly: GCA_031216915.1. Taxonomy (NCBI): domain Eukaryota; kingdom Metazoa; phylum Mollusca; class Scaphopoda; order Dentaliida; family Dentaliidae; genus Pictodentalium; species Pictodentalium vernedei. The sequence goes on from CM062294.1 coordinate 230,714,188, forward strand.
TTCATTCGTTCGTTCGTTCGTTCATTCATTCATTCATTCGTATATAGTGTTACTAGTGTAATTCAGTCAATCGTTCAATCATTCGTTCACTCAATCATTCGTTCGTTCGTTCGTTCGTTCGTTCCTTCGTTCGTTCGTTCGTTCGTTCGTTCGTTCGTTCGTTCGTTCGTTCTGGGTGGACGATCGGATGGATGGATGTGTGGGTGCTTGACTGATCGAGTGTGTGGATGTGTGACTGACTTGCTGTTTAGGGTAAAAAATTAAAGTACCTCCACCTCGTTTATTTTTGATCAAGAGCACTTCAACAATTCATCAGATAATTTATACCCTGTAGATCCCTCTTGCGCTAAATCGTCAATTTAGCATCATTAAGATAATTTGGGATCCACTCCTCTTTATTCCTTTTTAGGTTAGTCACTAACCCTTTACCATATGCAGTGCCAGAACGGAAAGCCCTATTCATCAACCCGCTATTTGCAATTCATGATTTTTTTACTTCTTGTGTCGGAAATATGGCTTGCGAGCCCTCATTGGAACGAGCGCGTGCCGGTGGGGTCGTGAGCTGTGCTCTCAATGCAAGAGATGGAAGACAAATTGGTCTCTCAATAATATTTCTTATGAATGTCGTCTGTTGTTCGTTTTAAGGGCAGTTATGTTTATTAATTGTTAGTTATTAAAGTGTACATTCCATGATTATGCAATATTAGTCATTAACAAATGAACTTTTAATTAGTGAAACTATACCTTGAAATACAGCCAACGCTAGTTCGTCAATTTAGTACCAGTGAAATAACTTTAATCATTCTCACCCGGTTGATCATTGATCATTTACCGTCTGCCAAGTGTAACGTCAACACCGCCAGCGCCATTGACAACTATTCAATTTTCAAGATTTGTACACTTTTGTTTGTTTTTCGAGATTTTGCTTCTTTTTTTTTTTTGTCTCTGAAATAAGGCTTATGACCCCTTCGATGATGATAGTTCATTCATTCATTCGTTCGTTCGTTCGTTCGTTCGTTCGTTCGTTCGTTCGTTCGTTCGTTCGTTCGTTCGTTCGTTCGTTCGTTCGTTCGTTCATTCATTCATATTACTCCACCTCGTCTTTTACAAATTCACTCACTCATTCTATATCCTCATTGAATCCATTGTTTTACTGTAAAGTCCTTTAATTATAAATTTATTTGTTCAATCATTCATCCAAGATACCATATCACTTTGATGTGATGTTAAGTAGGGTGATGTTGCACCCGACGTACTTGTGTATAAACTACAGTGTTTTTATCCTGTTTGTACAGAATAATTTCGTTTCTAAACAAACTCCCAATTACATATTATTACCGCAACAGACTGTGACTAGAAATGAAAAAGAAATATCGTCTCAACCCGTCCAACAGTTGAACTATGTCTGGGATTTAACCGCCTTTTATCTTCATCTTGGAACAATATATTGTAGTTGTGTCTTGTATATTTGTCCAGCGAGAAAGGATGGTAGTATGATGGTGAATTATGGCGGGTAACATTACACTCGACGAGGTGCAGGTAGACGCAGAGTACGACTTTATACAGCTCTATAATGAGAAAATATGTTCCTTGGCAGAAAATGATGAATCCCCATATAAAAACCACGCAACTGACTGCAACTACTTTTCGCCTAGAGACTTTCAGTCAATGGCTTGTAAAATAGACGCAGGATTCTCAATACCCCATCTCAATTGCCAAAGCCTGAAGGCCCATTGAGATTCCTTCCAAAACATGCTATATAACCTACAAACAGGAAAGAACTTCTTCGACATAATAGGACTTACTGAAATTTTCCAAATTCCTCCAGAGATGTCGTTCAGTCTGGATGGCTATGCCCCGTTTATTAAACGTATGAGACACGTGAATGATGATGGTCGAGGAGGGGTTGGTCTATATATTAAAGAAGGAATACCCTCTAGAGTTCGTAACGATATTTTGTTCTTTATTCCCCATGTTTTCGAATCTCTGTTTATTGAAATTAAAGATAAATACCAACCCAGAATTATTGGCGTTATTTATAGACCTAACACTCCTCCTAAAGCCGACATCAACCTTTTCTTATCAAAATTAAATGAAATAACGAATGTTTTAAATGCCAAAAATAAAAAAAAAAGTTTATATTATGGGGGATCTTAACCTAGACCTTTTAAAAGCAACTACACACTCAAAAACGGAAGAATTTGTTAATCTCATGTTCAGTCAAGGCTTTCTGCCGTATATCACCAAGCCAGCGAGAGTAACCTGTCGTTCTGCTAGTCTGATAGATCATATCTTCTCTAATAATGTTTCACAAGCAGCATTGCTTGGAATAGTCATATCTGACGTGTCAGATCATTTTGGTGTTTTCTATATTGAGGAAAAACCCAAAACAAAAGATACACCACACTTTACACTAAAAAGAATAATAAATGCAGAAATAATTGTTCAAAACACTTATCTCGCAAAGTGATTTTAATCCTGTAATGCAGCCGAATTGTCCCAATGAGTCATATGAAACCTTTCTAAACATCTATATGGAAGCATATGAAAGAGCATTCCCCCTCAAACGTGTTCGCCAGAACAAAAAAAAATATTAAAAACAGCCATGGATGACAAGGGGGTATGTAATATCCTCCAACAACAAAGAAAAATTCTACAAGAAAAAACTCCAAGCTCCCACCGAAAGGAACTCAGAAAACTATAAAAAACTACTGTAGAATCTTCAACAAGGTAAAAAAAACAATGTAAAGCTACCTATTATAGAGATATCCTAAACGAAAACAAAAACAATATGCGAAGAACGTGGCAGATTTAAACGGAGCCACCAATAAAGGAAAACGTGAAGCCAGATTACCCTCGTTCTTCATCCAGGACAACATCGAGTTAAGCGAGCCCCATGCCATCGCAGAAGAATTCAACAATTTCTTTATCAACATTGGAAAAAACACATCCGAACAGATTCAGAAAACTATTAAGTCCTACACAGATTACATGGACAACAATGTCTCCAATAATCTTTATTTAATACCCACAAATCCCACAGAAGTCAACCGACTAGTAAATAAAATGAAGCCAAAATTATCTAAAGACTGCGATGACATCACAACCTGTCTGCTTAAGCATACGATAACCGAAGTATTGGATCCTCTAACACATGTAATTAACAACTCTTTCCTAAACGGTAAAGTACCAGACAGGATGAAGATCGCGAAGGTGATACCCATATTTAAAGCGGGTGACGAGCACAGCTTTACAAATTACAGACCTATCAGTATACTTCAGGTATTCTCAAAAGTAATGAAAAAACTCATGGAAGTGAGGCTAGCTAGTTTCCTCAAAAGATTTAATATTTTATACCCTCACCAATATGGGTTCCGAAAGCGACATAGTTCTATTCATCCAGTTCTTCAGCTCCTTAAAGGCATTGCAATAGAAAATAATAAACAAGAAAAAAAACCCAGCACCTTAGCACTGTTCCTGGATTTGTCAAAGGCCTTTGACACCATAAATCACGAAATACTATTAGGTAAACTGGAAAAATATGGCATCCGAGGTATCACCAACAATTGGTTTAGAAGTTACTTGGCCGACAGGTCTCAATGTGTCCCGTACGGAGAACACAAATCGAACTTAGCCAAACAGAGTTGCGGTGTACCACAGGGCTCCATTTTAGGCCCTTTTTCTTTTACTTTTATATATAAATGATATAAGCAACTCAACATCACTCAATCTTTTATCATTTGCCGATGACACCACTGCACACTGCCCGGGCCCCGATAATAATCCCATTACACCGTATTTCAATGACGAGCTCCAGAAACTATTCGAATGGTGCTCTGTGAACCAGTTAATGCTGAATGCTAAGAAAACTTCGTACATCATACTTAATCCAAATAAAGGTAGGAACAAATAATCTTTGTCAAGACGTAATAATACATAACCAAAACATTAACAAGGTTGGGGCCAATGAAACAGAAAATCTGTTAAATTCTTGGGAATTAGCATTGATGAACATTTCTCCTACCAGGCTCACATATCCCGATTATGCTCGAAAATAGCACGCGCACACTATAGTCTAAACAAAGTTAAAAATATCCTCCCCCACGGAGCTCTGAAAACATTGTATTACGCCCTCATGCATAGCCATTTGGTATACGGAATCCAGGCACGGGGCAACTCAAGAGCTACCAAAAAACTAGCTGTCCTGCAAAAACGTTCAATACGAATAATTAATAACAAAAAGTACAATTCTCATCCAGATCCCCTGTTTAAAGAAAAACCAAATACTCAAGGTTGATGATTTGTTTAGGCTACATGCACTACTGTTCGTGTTTGACTGGCAGAACGGCAGATTACCGGTGTCTTTCAATGATATATTTAAAATTACTGACAATCCATCTGGTAGGAGAACTAGACAGTCAGGCCTCCTATACATAGAAAAAACACGGACCCAAACTCTGGATAAATTTCCTTTATACTCCTTCCCGAAACTATGGAATGCTCTGGACGACACAACTCGAAATATTAGCGACAGAAGCATGCTTAACAACAAGTTAACTTCCACATTCATTTCCTCATATTCCAGTTGTGTCAGCTGCAACAATCCCTACTGCCCTAATTGCACTTCGTAAACTTCGTAAATTGTCAAAGTCGTGGTCCGCGTCTAAACCTGGAATCCTCGTCTTGTGCAACCTGTCGCGCTTCCTCCTTACAGTGGTGCTATGTTAAATACTATATGGATATAATTAAGAACTTGCAAATTAAAGTCTAAACAAATAAATCATAACATTCGTCATCCTACATGATGATGCAGCTAATGTAGACACCACGCCCAAACATAACCAACCTCCTTGTCGCAGTCTAAACGATACGAACTTCACGATGGGACTTGTTGCCGCCCTCATGTGTTATGATAAGTAGTAGATGGAGTCCTATGGGCAGGTTGTTTCTTGCCTACCTTGAATCACCGTCTTTCCGCTGGCGAAAATGAAACACTAATACTCTAATCTCAGAAAAGTAATGATTCGATCGTCATTCTCCATCATGTGTCACATAATTGGCTCTCAGTTCATTCTTTCAGTCACAGTCTGTTTGCAATCACCCCATCTTCTTCCAGGGGGTGGCAGGTAGACAGCCAATCTGGCTATGCCACTTCCCACGGTATACATCTCATTAAATTTGTGCAATATGTTTATTTGTAAAATGTACGGTACACATACATTTTACATGTATGTGTACCGTGAATAAAGAATCTGAATCTGAATCTTACAGCAAATTAGGTGATAGTGGTGTATATATGATTGTCGAAAAAAAATGGCTGCGGGAAAAAGTGGAGGGGGCACGTGCCCCCTGTCCCCCACGGCTCCGCCGCCCCTGCCCCCCCCCCCTTCCTCCCCCCTTAACCATTTTGGTTTCCGTTCATTTAAAATTGTTTGGCTGCATCGATCGGTTTCAAATTTTATATGCTTATGACTAATGTCAAAATACAGGTCAAATTCGATTTCTGGTTTGGTCCGACAGTTCATCTCACTGGAAGTTATAATGATCCAGCATTTATTCATGATTCTAACCAATTAAATATATTTTCCTTCACTCAAACCGCTTTGGAACTGGAATTCACACAAACTGTCTGAATTGTTGTTTGCATTTCAAAATTCATCAATAACACAATTGTTCTTGATGATTGAAAGTCTGTTGGCAGAATTTGGTCTTTCCAACGTTATGTCCCCTGCTTAACTTACTCAACGAGAAAAAAGCGAAGGGAAAAATTTTCTTATCCCTTTCGTATTTAACAAGAAGAACGCCAACGCGCTATAGCTCACCAACATTCATCTTTGATAGTAACTTTGGCAAACACAAGAACTGTATCAAACAGGAGGGGAAGGGGGAGGTTGGAAGTGGGAGGGGCAGCAGGGGCGGCGGAGCGTGGGGGACAGGGGGCACGTGCCCCCATCACTTTTTCTCGCAGCCAAATTTTTTCGACAGTCATATATACACCACTATCACCTAATTTACTGTAATGTTTACCTTAATTGACCGGAAAAACAAGGACATCGCGTCTTTTTATGGTGAACTTTCAACAATTTTCTAACTGTGCCTTCGGCCCTGAGAATTTACTCCTTCCGTAACTCATTACTAACATCAAACTAAAATCTGAGGTAAAACATTTTCATGAATTATCCCACCCCACCACTCCAGAGTCTAGAAGCTCACGCAAAGGGAGATGAAAAATCTACAAACATCTATCTATTGACCTGATTTATTCGGTCCCCGGGGATTGTGTCTGTCACAACTCTCTCATTTGACGCAATGTAAAGAAAAAACTGTAGGAATCCAAGACGTGTGTCATCCCGTAGAATTTGAATATTTATTTTAATTTATTATGCTTAAATAATATTGGGAAGAGTTTCATGATTCAATTGTCGTTAAATGCGAATTCACCCGGACTCACAAAATCTAGTTCCTCCTTGAAATGATCGGTTCACCCAAACAATCGATTATTGGGGCGGGGTGGGGTCACAATAGGTTCATGCTCACCATGGACATAGGGGATGGTATGGTGCCCCCTCCACCCTAGTTTTTTCGGTCATTTCCGCTGCAAAATTGGACAGAGAACGATAATTGAGCAAAATCAAAGTGAGAGGAAAAATAATAAAAAAAACAAATGTTCTATCAAGGCGCTCCGAAGTGTGAAGGTGTTGCTTCCAAATACGAGGAAATTGCATCTTTTGGGGTCTGAAATTCAAAATTTTCTCACGCCGGCCTGAACCATGATCGGTCGGACCAGTGTGGCCTCTCTCCCAGAACATTCTCTTTCCTGGCAAGTGTAGGCTATCTGACATCTATCTATTCACCTGATTTATTCGGTCCCCGCGGATCGTGTCCGACATCGTCACATCTCTCGCATTTGACGCAATGTAGTGAAAAACCTGTATGAATCCACACTCTAAATCGGTTGGGTTCATATTCACTCAACCCAGTCGATTTGGGTTGATTTTTAACCCAACTGATTTTAGAGTGCAGAAGTGTGTCATCCCGTTAATTTGAATATTCATTTTAATTTAATATGCTTAAATAATATTGATAACAGTTTTGTGTTTCAGTTGTCGTTATATGGGACTTCACCCGGACTCACAAAATCTAGTTCATCCTTGAAATTATCGGTTCAACGAAACAGTCGCTTATTGGGGGTGGGAGGGGGGGTGGGGGTGGGTGGGGGTGGGGCACTGTTCACATAAGGTTCTCCCTCACCATTGACGTACGAGGGTAGTATGGTGCACCTCCCACCCCCACCCCCCAATTTTTTATCCTTTCCGTTGAAAAATTGGACAGAGAACGATAATTGAGTAAAAGCAAACGAGGGTGGAAATAAAAAAACAAACGTTCTATCAAGGCGCTCCAAGTGTGAAAGTATAGCTTCCAGATGCGAGGAAATTGCATCTTTTTGGACCTGAAAATCGAAATTTTCTCACAACGGCCCGAACCATGGTCGGGCCGCCGTGGTCTCTCTCTCTCTCCCTCTCTCTCTCTCTCTCACAACACTCTCTTCCCTGGCGAGTGTAGGCTACAAACCCCCCCCCCCCCCTCCGCTTAAACAGAGCCAAACGTTCTATCAAAGCGCTCCAAGTGCTGATGTATACCTTCCAGATGCGAGGAAAATGAGTTTTTTGGGACTGAAAATCAAAATTTTCTCATGTCGGCCCGAACCATGATCAAGCCGGCATGGCCTCTTTCTCTCAACATTCTACAGGTTTCCTGGAAAGTGTATGAACCTGCCCCCTACCCCTCCCTCTCCCTCACCCGTGCGCCTATGTTACCCACTAGACTAAGGGTGCAGGGCATGATCAAAATGCAGGTAACAACCCAAGGACCGCTGTAGATGAAATGGGCGGTTAAAAGATAAGGGCGCGAAACTCGATAAACTGTACAACTGTGCAGCTGGCTTAGTTTTTTGGTGCAGTTTCTATTCTCTTTTCAACCTTTCGCGATCGGGGACAAAAACTCCACTCCATCCCTCGTAAATCACAGCCCGCCATAGGCGGACGGGCCTGAAATGCATAGGTCCCCCACCCCCCCCCACCCCACACACACACACACAGTTCGGGCACTTTTGCCCAAACACCGGGAAAACATTTTTTGTTAATAAAAAAAAATGAGGGAAAACATTTTTTGTTGATAATGATTAATGTCATATTTAGGCATTTCAACTGGGGAATTGTAGCTTCTGAACGTAAGGCAAATGCGTCTTTTTGGGTATAAAAGTAAAATTCTCACGCCGAGCTGACTTTTTGGGCAAGCGTACACCCTTTCCTGCGCCCTAACGGGAGGGGGGGGGGGGATGCCGTAGGCTATAAGACACACGCCGAGGAAGTCCTGGCTTCACCTTTGGCTCAGAAAAAAATATATTCTGGAAGACTAGTTTTCTTTTGCGGTGTGTTTCTTGCTCGAAATTAGGTGTCGTAGGGTGGTTGAGGTTTGGCGTAATAGGTACAAACCTAATCAATAACCAATAACACAACGTGTCTTTCTTTAGATACCAACGAAACACTGCCTTTAGCTGCCACAATTATCAAAGACAGTAAGCAAACCACAAAGAGAAAGAAAGTTATTCCACGACGCATTTTCTAACGTTAAGCAGATTTCGTGTTCATTGCGGTCTTTAACAAAATACGGCTACATTCTCAGAAAACGGAAAACGCAGCTTAAAATGTTTCTCCGTAAACGGGCCTCTTTGACAAATTTATAACCCGGATCGACGGTTCACATTTTATCTTATACTGGTAATAAAATTCTGGTTTTGAGGTATAAAGAGAAAACAAAAAAGGACCATGCAGATAACAAAAGCAAAAAATTAAATAATTCTTCCTTGACCGTTCGTAGTTCACACCTATAGATGTAAGGGAGCCACTCTGCCCCTCCCGCAATCATGAGCCAGTGCAGGGGTTTAAAGAGAAGAAGTTGCAAAGTGATTTTGTTGACCTTTTCGCAAACAGTCTAGTGCATACCCTGAAGACGGAGAGTTTTTTTTTCCTTCCACTAAGGAGGATTACCTCAGATCACGCAGAGGCTTAGGCCCACACAAATCTTTCGGCTTTAAATCCAGTGTCATTGAATCAAATGTAGAACATGGCCAAAAGCTGATCAAAATGACAGAATGAGGACTTTTCTATTTTTTTCTGGAGGGGTGAAAGGCCCAGGCCCCCCTCCCACCTCTCCATTACACCCTTATGCATGCGGGTTGTAGGCTAGAATGGCTGGATTAGAAGGTGAAATGATTTAGCGCTAAAGGTACGAACCGAGAGCAGTACATTGGTCCGAGGTGGGTGAGAACACGGGGAATGTCGTCCTCTCGATGATATGTGATCTCGGCATTTGGAAAAGTTTGCTATTTTGTAAATTTATATCCGAACAAACTCGTTTCAATCTATTTCTGGTTATTTTAAACTGTTTCAAGTCCCTTGTAATTCGTGGTATTTCCAGGAGAAGACATGATTTGTACGCAAAAAATGACAATTACGGTGTAGTTACGCGGTAAAAGCGCAGGAAAAAAGTTGTACCTGGAAATCCAAATAGACTGAAGCCAAGACGAAAGCAGGCACCCTGCCTAGGCGTGGGCCTTCGGGTAGCCTTAAACGGAAAACACGACTATAAAGTCATGAAGGAACGCTGACATTACGCTCAAAGGATGCCCCACCCGAGTGCTCTAAGGCACCGATTCCATGTCCCGAGCCATGTAAACGTGGAACAACCATGTAAAAGACTTTTTAATTGACAGTGGGCAAGAATTTGGAATAATGTTTAACCCAACAACTGTTTTTTTTTAAATTCTTATTGGAGACATAACATACCCAACTCCCAGTTGAAATTTTTATAGGACAGTCTCCTCATATCCGGCCAAACAGGGGAACCTGAATGACCAGTACCTGGAAACCAAGAAGCTGGCGGACAAGTTCCAGTAGACAGGCAGACAGGTGAGGGAAGGAATAAGAACTCACTGACGACAACCGAGGAACAGCCGAAGCGATGGGCAGAATACTTCATGGAGCTGCTGAATATCCCCGCTCTTGATACACCACTAGACACCCCCCCCCCCCCCCCCCGCCTTCAGAGACAGAACTACCCATCAACTGCGAGAAACCTTTAAGTCTAAGATCAGGTTGGCTATTATGACACAGAAATGGGAAGGCTGCAGGGCCGGACGAGATACCTACAGAAGCTGTCAAAGCAGACGTGGAGACTGCTGTCAACATGCTAGACAGCCACTTCAGCCAGGTCTGGGAGGAGAAGGGTGTACCGGCCCAGTAGTAAAAAGGAGTTGTCATCAAACTACCGGAGAAAGGAGACCTCGGGGACTGCAGCAACTACCGAGGGATCGTATTCCTGTCAGTGCCAGACAAAGTTTTACTGAAGAGGATAAAGGAGGCAGTCGACCCCAAGCTTCGAAACCAGCAGGTAAGCTTCCCCGGGAACATGTTCTATGTCCTCTTCCTACGGTCATTGACTGGATCACGAAGACCTCTACAACAGACAGGACAATGGGATGCAGTGAACGCTTTAAACACAGTTGGATGACCTTGACTTTGCTGACGACCTGGCACTTCTGTCACACAACCACAGCCAGGCGCAGGACAAGACCACTCGCCTTGATACCACCTCAGCTAGGACAGGGCTCACAATCAACAGGAGGGAGACCGAGCTGATGAAGATCAGCACCACTGCCAACACACCAGTAAAATTCTGTGGTGAGCTAATCAGGGAGGTGGATTCTTTTGTCTACCTTGGAAGTGTGTTCGACCGACAGGGAGGCACAGGCCGAGCTTTCACAGCTAGGATCGGCAAGGCCAGAGCAGCTTTTGTCTTGCTAAAGAACATCTGGGCATCAGGAGAGATTAGCATAAAAAACAAACTCCGCCTCTTCAACTCCAAAGTGAAGGTGATAATGGTGTATGGGTACGAAACGTGGCGCACAAAAAGGACGACACATCAGAAGATAAGGCAATCTTCAACACTTGTCTGAGGCGCATCTGCAACATCCGATGCCCGGAGAAGATCCGACACAAAGATCTGTAAGAGCGAGCGGTCATTGCTGTTTTATGGAGTTACTTGATCAAAATGTAAAAAAGACCCCATTTATGTTTGACTGGCACCACTCTAATTTACCAAAAACGTTTGAAAACTTCTTTAATATCAATATATATCCAACGAGCATGGCAACAAGGCAAGTAGGCCTGTTGCAGTGTGGTAAACCAAGGACCAATTTTTCGGCTCAGTTACCAAAGTACGCATTTCCGAAAGAAACTCCTACTAGAGGATCATTCAAGAAGAAACTTTTCATGACAATTTTAAATTCATATTCTTCAAGCGTAACGTACAATAATCCCTACTGTAACGATTGCAGATGCCAATGAAGGTTGGATCAATGATAAGGTCAGGTGTCTTCCATGTCTTATTTATTGATCTATTTGTATCTCATCTACCCATTTAATCTTCTATCCCATTATTCCAATCCCATTATTCTTATCCCAACATCCCGTTACATATAAGGAACTGGTTAGAGTTCAACATTGTTACTATAATGATTTTCTATAGAACCAGATAGCTTCTTCTGACACATTTGCTACACATTTATGTTACTGGAGACAGCAGGTAGACGGCCAATCTGGCCATGCTTTCTCCCAACACAATATCATTAATTACCTACATTTACAGATTTTCACAATTATTGTTCTATAATATTCTGTTGAATAAACTTTACTTACTTTACGTACTTACTATTCCCGGTTTTCTGAAGTACGGGAACGGGAAGGAAATTACACTCAGAACTGGAAACTGGTAAATTTCTCGGATAATATCAAGTAAGTTTACGAGAGTAAAAATACACATTTGTGTAAGTGAAAATGAACACATTTTATTTGCAATCTGCCATTATCAGACGGAAAAGCTCTTTGCCGAGAGAAGTGTGAAAACCCAAATCCGCTTTCAACTTGTATTCTTTTTTCAGAATCGCTAGTTTCATCACCACTACCTCCTCCGGCTTCATCTCCATCTTCACTGCCATCACCAGTCTCATCTACTTGCTGCAGTGGAGACAGGTGGCGGCAGTGGAGTAGGGTTTGATGTTCAAGGAGGTATCGAATAGTGATTGATGTTATTGATTTTGAAAATGAAGATGAGTTTGACCTCTATAACGAGTAAAAATCTTACTGTTCAAGACAGGACTCACTCGGAACTGATTGAGAGCTATGATGATTTGTAGAAAAAAGGTTCTCTAGGAGGCAGGATTGTAAACCGTTCAGGCGTGGAAGGGGTAACGGAATTCTACAAAGTTGCGTTGGGGCAGTTTTTCAATTTAGAAAACTTCAGTTCAACACATAAACAGCGTCATGCACGATTCCCGGTTCCGTGATTTCGTGACCGGCTTTCTGAACCGGAAACCCAGGAATTCCCGTGACGATGATTAAACCTAATATTCGGGCTTAACAAGGTGAGAGGGTGACTTGCAAATTATTGGTATGTATTATTTCACACAGTTATGACTATAAGAACTACTAAGGGAATAAACTGGATTGTGGGAGCCAGTAAAATCCAGAATTATGCGTATTAATGCTGGGCATGCAAAACAAATGTGCATGTCAAACTGCACATATACTCTATCAGGGAGTGATGATTTTGAATTTCATCACGAATTGAGAAATGAGCAGACACACACTAATCATAAACAGGCTTTTGATCATGAAGTGACAAACGCACTCTTAAAAAGTAGAACGATAGTTCGAATAGCAACTTACATCCCGAGACCTGATACACCAATGCTCTTTCAAGATAATGGATGATCCATATTTTCACGTTATGAAATTTAAATTCCACACATAATTCTACTATGTAATGCTTAGCTGTTCAGATGTAAACTTACTGAAACCGAACCGTGTCCTATTTAACGATACAACCGATGTAGCTACATATCTATGTCATTCCTGTCCCATTAGAAAAAGCAATACTTCTGAACTTGAGAGATAAGGTAAACACGAAATATAACACCGTTATCTCGCTTTCCTTAGTTAGTCTGTGTGAAACACACAGACTATTGTTTTTGCACGGTTTCTTTTTCTTTTTTTCTTCTTTTTTTTTTTTTTCTTCTTCTTCTTCTTCTTCTTCTCCTGTCTTCTGTCTTCTCATCACTTTTTTGTCCGCAAGATAACTCGAAAACGAATTGCCCTATCTCGCTGATTTTTGGCATGCTGATAGACAGCCACAAGTTCTCGGCCACCTATGTTTTTCAGATTCCTGGGGTATCAGGGGTGTCTGTAGGGGTGTTTTGAAAGTGGGTCACGCCCATATCTCAGGCGTGGTATGACCAACAGACCTGGGACCAACACCAAATGAGTCGACACTCGATGGAGGTTCAAAATATGGGTCAAGGTCACGGAGGTCATCTAGGGGTCATTGAGTGCATTTTTCAGAATTGCTGGAAATCACATTTTTTGACCCCATAAAGTATTCCTGACGTACACACATGCATTTTGACGTAAAAAAGTGGGCGTGGCCAAAGTTTTTGAAAGTGGGTCATGCTCATATCTCAAGTGTGGTATGACGTATGGACCTGGGACCAACACCAAATGAGTCGACACTCGATGGAGATTCAAAATATGGGTCAAGGTCACCGAGGTCACCCAGGGGTCAATGAGTGCATTTTTTATAATTGCTGGAAATCACATTTTTTGACCTCCAAATGCTTTCCCAAAATTCAGACGTGCATTTTTAACGGAAAAAGTGGGCGTGGCCAAATTTTTGGAAAGTGGGTCACTCTCATATCTCAAGCGTGGTATGACGTATGGACCTGGGACCAACACCAAATGAGTCGACACTCGATGGAGATTCAAAATATGGGTCAAGGTCACCGAGATCACCCAAGGGTCAATGAGTGCATTTTTCATAATTGCTGGAAATCACATTTTTTGACCTCCAAATGCTTCCCCAAAATTCAGACGTGCATTTTATCACGAAAAAAGTGGGCGTGGCCAAATTTTTTGAAAGTGGGTCACGCTCATATCTCAAGCGTGGTATGACGTATGGACCTGTGACCAACACCAAATGAGTCAACACTCGATGGAGATTCAAAATATGGGTCAAGGTCACCGAGGTCACCAGGGGTCAATGAGTGCATTTTTCATAATTGCTCGAAATCACATTTTTTGACCCTCAAATGCTTCCCCAAAATTCAGACGTGCATTTTTTCACGAAAAAAGTGGGCGTGGCCAAATTTTTTGAAAGTGGGTCACGCTCATATCTCAAGCGTGGTATGACATATGGACCTGGGACCAACACCAAATGAGTCGACACTCGATGGAGATTCAAAATATGGGTCAAGGTCACCGAGGTCACCCAGGGGTCAATGAGTGCATTTTTCATAATTGCTGGAAATCACATTTTTTGACCTCCAAATGCTTCCCCAAAATTCTGACGTGCATTTTTTCACGAAAAAAGTGGGCGTGGCCAAATTTTTTGAAAGTGGGTCATGCTCATATCTCAAGCGTGGTATGACGTATGGACCTGGGACCAACACCAAATGAGTCGACACTCGATGGAGATTCAAAATATGGGTCAAGGTCACGGAGGTCACCTGGGGTCATTGAGTGCATTTTTTCAGAATTGCTGGAAATCACATTTTTTTACCCCTAAAGCATTCCTGGCATACACACATGCATTTTGACGTACAAAAGTGGGCGTGGCCAAAATCTTTAAAAGTGGGTCACGCTCATATCTCAAGCATGGTATGACATATGGACCTGGGACCAACACCAAATGAGTCGACACTCAATGGAGATTCAAAATATGGGTCAAGGTCACGGAGGTCACCCAGGGGTCATTGAGTGCATTTTTCATAATTGCTGGAAATCATATTTATGACCCCCTAAAGCATTCCTGACGTACACACATGCATTTTGACAAAAAAGTGGGCATTGCAAAAATTTTTGAAAGTGGGTCAGGCTCATATCTCAAGCATGGTATGACGTATGGACCTGGGACCAACACCAAATGAGTCGAGACTCGATGGAGATTCAAAATATGGGTCAAGGTCATGGAGGTCACCTAGGGGTCATCAAGTGCATCTTTCATAATTGCTAGAAATCACATTTGTTGTCCCCCTGAAGCATTCCTGACATACACACATGCATTTTGATGTAAAAAAGTGTGCGTGGCCAAATTTTTTGAAAGTGGGTCACGCTCATATCTCAAGGATGGTATGACACATAGACATGGGGACCAACACCAAATGAATCAACACTCCATAGAGGTTCACAATATGGACAAGGTCACTGAGGTCGCCCAGGGATAACTGAGTGCATTTTTTTGTATTGCTGGGAATCACATTTTTGGACACCTAATGCATTCTCTTGACAAACCTTTTGAATGCTGTGCACATATATGCCTTTTCTGGTTTCTTAGAAGAATTGTTCTGATTCCATTATGAATATCTGTAAATACTGTTTACGAAAATCCATTCCAGATTTGTTTTAAAAATATGTTACTCCCGAAAATAACCCTCCATAAATTCTCTTTCTATATAGTTTTTTTCCCAATAGATATTTTTACGCTTTTCTTACAAGCTTGAATTTACTGGGTGCAGTAAATTCTATTTCTCTAGTATTAACATTATTTTCTATTTCAATGATTTTTGTCTGATGGATTCTTTACTATTCTACTGAAATTTGGCACATATGTAGAGCTTCAATAGAAGTTTCTCACCTGGATCATGGCATTTCTGAAGTTTTTCTTTTTCTGCCAAAACCGTAAAAATGTTGTCACAATGTTACGTTTTGCCACAATTCTCAAACAAGACACAGGACGATTTGGCTGGAGCTTTCATTATATTTGTAGCACGACTTACTACACCTGACTACATAAGCTGTATTACCCACGTTGCTCCCTTTTGACCTCAAAATTCCGAGCAAAGTGCAATTTTGGAAAAACTGGTCAATTTTCACATGCAATTTCCCAGCTCTACGGCCACATTTTTTCAAAACGTTTCCTATGAGAAGTTTGAGCATTTATCCAAGAATAATTTGGCTGTTATATATTCTATTCAAAATTTTAACCTTAAACTCGTTTTCGAGCCTTTAATGCGAGTACCCTTAACTCGATCATAAAAATGGCTCATTTTTAGTTCATTTTTCTCCCATTTACGAATGGTATATCGAAAAGTGATGCACATGTTCGTATTCACAATTACCTATCGAGCATATTTTCTGTTGTACGTTTGGTTGTAAAGTTTAACCATATGCCCATTCTGTTTGCATAAAGATAGATGCTGTCCAAAAAACTCACGCTTTTTCAGAATTTGGTACCATTAAGTGACAATTTACTCCATTCCTAATTGATTGAGTGCTGAATGTTTTCAATAGCTGCATGCAGCAGTTATAGTATGAAAACTTTTCTTTTATATGTGAGTATTAAAAGTTTAACCCTTAGCAGATTTGAGACTCTCATATGGGTACTGTCTGAATAATTGTGATTTTGGTAATATCTTAAAATTCTGTTGACATTCAGATTTACAGTTCAAGTTCAAGAAGATTTTCCTTGATAAGGTAGCTGTGAAGTTTAACCCAATCCCTGTTTCGGATGCATAAAGACAGGTGCCATGGAAAATAACTCCATTTTTCAGAATTTGTTAAGTTGAAGTCGCAATTTACTCCATTCCTAATTGATTGAGTGCTGTCTGTTGTCTATGGGTGCATGCGGCTAGCAAAGTATGACGACTTTTGTTTTACATGTTATTATTAAAAGTTTAATCCTTGGCAGATTTGAGAGTTCTCAAGTGGGTACTGTTGAAATAATTGTTATTTTCGTAAAATCAGTACCTGAATATTGGTAAGCATGCAGTGATCTTTCGGTCCTATATAAAGGTGTAAATAGTTAAAGTTGAACAGTTCATCAGACAGAAATAATGCCAAACTCTGCCGTTGACAGGTAAATAATGAATGGAAATTTCATTGCACTGAAAATAAAGTGCCAACGAACCGTTCCCACGGTTTCCACGCTAGGGGTGGTGTTTTCCACGCGGCCAGAACACTCGATTTCGTGCTCAAATGTCGGCCAGGCTTCGTAGAACAAGGTCTGAAAACTGCAAGTCGCTGCCTTCAGCGGTCTGGACACAGTGAGCGTATGTCTGAAGTGCTATTTTAATGTCTTATATGCAAATTCTCATTAATCTTTTCCCGCCAAAAACCTACTCACCGCCGTTTTCTTTTCTCTTTTAACTTCCGGTGATTCTCATAGGTTTCAAGGTTGCGATGGGATCCCTGAGTGCTGTTCTTAAAGAAACTACTTTGATTTACAGCCATCTCTCCGTCAGTCACACTCTATTGTAACTTTTAAGTGGACCTACCCCAAAGAGGGGGCACCACGAGAGACTGTGCCCATTCCCGCCCTCTTCTTTCGCTCCGTCTTGAAAAAGACCAAATTCAGAAAATTACCTCCTCTCTTCAAAAACGCTATATGTCAGCGAATTTTCCGCGGATTTCCAAGAAATTTTCACTCAGCATTCACGAATAGTTGCTCCATCGGATACCTGGAAAGGAGACACGAATTGTGCATTTTCTCAAGTCCAATTCGAAAAGAGCGTATGCACATGCGCGTGAGGCTCCCACGGGCTATGCGCTCGGTTGTTGGATTTTTCAGGCACAGGTCAAGTTGGGCAGAGCTTTTAGAACGAACGTTGAAAATTTCGAGTCGCTACTCCAAAAACTCTCTCCACAATCTACTGTACATGCAACGAAGTGTATACTTTTTATGACCTGCCGGCAGTACCAACCACCCTTCTAGTTTTATATCTTGTTATTATTATTAAAGGTTTAACCCTTGGCAGATTTGAGACTTCTCTTATGGGTACATCCACGGTGTTTTCACCCGGTCACAGGACTCAAGAAAGATACTAAACTGTCGAGCGGGGATGGAACACATTCTCAGAATTTCAAGTGGCTGCCTTGGACGGTCTGGTTACAATTGGCGTATGTCCTTGTTATGCCCACAACGAATAGTCGGGGGGGGGGGGGGGGCATATTGTTTTACCTCTGTTTTTCCCTCTATCTTTCTGCATATAGGGTATATTGTTTGTCCGTCTAACCTCTCTTATTAGCTCATCTTGACAAAGTCAAGCTGAGGTAATTTCATCCCTCTCTGTCCGTCGTCCGTCGTCCGCCGTGCGTCAACACCATTTTTTGGTCTTCTCTTCCAAAGCCACTGGGCCAATTCAAGCGAAAGTTTGTGTGAGTGATGATTCCAAAGAGGCATTGCATTTTTGTTCAACTCAACATGCCCAGTCCCATAGGAAGGGAGTGGGAAAAATGCTCCAAAAATTTGTTAAAATCTTCTTCTCAAGAACCAGTGTGTACAATGACTTGACATTTGCTATGGAACTTCCTTTGGGGAGTAGAATCAACTTTTTTAAAACGAAGTTCGTGAAGCAATATTTGGCTTTGTAATGGGAGGGATAAGATTTTTGACCCCGCTCAAAATTTCTATTTTCTTAACCGATGGTCCGGTATGAACCAAATTTGGTATGTGGTATTGTTGGGTCATAAGTACTTGACCCATGCAAAAAAAAAAAAAAAAAAAAATCCCGCATCCCATGGGAACCCTGGGAGCTAAAATTAGAAATATTTTCAAACGTCCATATTTCCCACACAACACGGAACAGAGAGATGTTATTTGGTATGAAGTATCCTTAGGACCAGTAGAATTGAATGGTTAAAAAATTGCCATCGGTTATGTTAGGGTGTTCTGTAATGGGCATCGAAAAAAGTGCCGAGTCAGCATATTTGCAAAAATTTTAAAAAATCTTTTTCTCCAGAACCAATCATCAGAATCTTTTGATATTTGGTATACCGCATTCATAGGGGGGTCAGATGCAAGTTTGTTGAAATAAAAAAGCTCATTGGTTCATATTTGGGCTCTCTATAGGAGCCCGAATTTTTAACATAGGGTAAAATGGAAAATATTCTTTAAGAATCTTCTTCTTCAGAACCACCAGTCAGAATCTCTTTCTCTTGATGTTTGGTATGCATCATTGTTACGTGGGTCAGATTCAAGATTGTTCAAACCAAGTCCTTAGGTTGATATTTGGGCTTCCTACAGAAGCACAAATTTTAACTTTGTTCAATTTGGGGGAGGGGGGGGGGGTATTTCTTCTTCAGAGCCACCAGTCAGAATGCTTTCATATTTGGTATGCAACATGGGGGTCAGAATCAAGTTTGTTCAAATCAGATCCCTAGTTATATGTATATATTTGGGCTCGCTATGGTAGCCCACTTTTTTTACTTAGTGCAATATGTGGAAATTTCTTTAAAAATCTTCTTCTTCAGATCCATCAGTCGGAATGCTTTCATATTTGGTATACAACATCTCTAGAGAGAGGGGGGGGGGGGGGGGGGTGGCAGATTCCAGTTTGTTCAATTCGAGTGCCTGGGTTAATATTTGGGCTCAATATGGGAACCTGAAATTTAACTTAGTACAATATGAGGGGATTTCTTCAAAAACCTTCTTCTTCAGATCCACCAGTCAGAATGCTTTCATATTTGGTATACAACATCTCTAGGGGAAGGGGGGGGGGGGGGGGGTGCAGATTCAAGTTTGTTCAAATCGGATCCATAAGGTAATATTTGGGCTCGCTATGGTAGCCCAAATTTTAACTTGATGCAATATGAAGAAATTTCTTTAAAATTTCTCTTCTTCAGATCCAACAGTAAGAATGCTTTCATATTTGCTACACAACATCTCTAGGGATGCAAGAGTCAACTGTGTTCAAAATGAGAGCTTGTGTTAATATTTGGGCTCCCTATGGAGCCGGAATTGGCCATTTTGCTGAAGAATTAAAAATTTTGTGTTCAGTACCCTCTAGAGGTGTGTAACTAATATTAATCCACAAAGGCTGTATCAAGGGGCTTCATTGGGAAGCTCAACATTTTACTTTATGATCAACTGAAGAAAAGGCACGATGCCCGTATTATTTTTGTCACTCCTGAGGGACGTAAGAATTGAGAGTGTAGCCTATGGAGATGGCATGTTTAATGTGCTCATTCTTGGACTCTGTTTAAATTGTGTTCTGTTCAAGATGAGCGCTTCAGGCCCCTTGAGGCCTCTTGTAATTTTCAAGGTGTTACTTTTTTATTTCACAGGATGTTTCTACATTTTCCAGATGTGTGGGTATTGTCAGAATTTTGACTTGCTTCAATAGTTTACAAAACTACTGGTTGTTAAACTTAGTCCATTTAGTTTAAACAGTATTTATTTCAAAAGAATTTCCATGGTAATACATAGCTTACATTATCATTGGGTGTAGATTCGACAGTAAGCTGTTAGCTTATCTGTGGTCGTTTCCACTCATAGTAATTTTAACAGGTAGCAAACGAGAAGACAGTGAGACCAATTCCTTCTATCAAGAACGTGTACAATAAGATACCTGTTGACACAAATAATTCGCTAATGAAGAAAAATAGAAAATACTATAAAAAGATACAAATTGGTTAGATTTCCCAAACTGATATAGAGTAAGAAGATAGAAGTACAGTTCTTAGGAAGAGAAAGAGTAAGGAGCGCCTAGTCCGAACCGAACCACCTCCATATTTGTACCTTGATACTGTAACAAGCGAATTCTAAATTTTAACGTTATTGGACTATCATAAGAACATATACTCTAGTGAGGGAAATGACCGAGAGTTAGTTTATCGTGGTACAATAATTCTGAGCATATTTTGGTGGATTTTCACAGTTAAACAATTGTAGCATAAACAGATTTCGGCGCCCGGATACCAAAGCGTTCCATGTCCCAGTGGTACATACAACACTTTACTCTCCGGCGATGAATTATACTTTCATCGATCATTAGCGACAATCTTCGGGGACGGACCATGTATTATTCCCAGATGCGAGATGCACTTTATTGCTTTATGCTTGCAAGTGGGAGTACAAACATAGAGACGGTCAGATAATTCCAGTTAGCCCATGTCGGGCTTGCACTTGAGTTGTTGTTAGTTCAAGGCACAGTTGGAAGATAGGAAGTAATCTCCACCAGTCAACAGTGGCCTCCGCCCGGTCACGGTGATGTGGTATAGGTGCGATGTGTCCTAGCACCAAGACATTAGGAATGAACACCAGGTGGAACGCACGGCAATTATGAGGCAAAACAGAGGGCGGGTGTTGGGTTGTATAATGCGTGTATGAATATGCATTCAATCTGTATTATTATTCTTTTCCAGAAATATATTCATAGGGTTATAATAGTACCACCACACTAACTATTCACTATGATCTGAGGGTCACCCAAAGTAGTTAACTAAATCTCGCAGAACTAAGAATGTACTTATGAACTGTTTTAAAAACTAAATAGTTTTCGTCATGAGTATAAAATTCGGATCCATACAGTAATGTATCGCAGTCAGTTTGACTGGGAAGTATCCCTAGGGTCTCACTTCGTATACGATCATAATTAGGGCATTTTAATAAAAAGTGTTCTGTTGTCTCTCGTTCACCGCATGAGCAATTCGGTGACTCTGCCAGGTGGTTAACAAAAAGATGCTCATTGAGATGACTACATCGAAGTCGTAACCTGCAGTGGTATACTTGAGCTTTACGGGACATTGATTTGACAAAGTAGGCTGGGGGACGAACAAGGTTATGGTTTAAGTATTTTCGAAATTCTGCGAGAGAGCAATTTTCTCTAACGTTAGGTGGAATTTCGTTCCAAGAATTCGTTGTGGATGGGATAAAAGATCTTTGGTAGCATGCGGTTCGGCAATAAGTAACTCGTAGGTTAGTTGCGGTTCGAAGTTCGAAATTCTGGGTTATCGAAATAGGGGGTGGGACTAAACAGGAAATATGTGGCGGGGAAATGTTATGGTACATTTTGAAGAACTGTATTAATTTGTGCTTCTGCCTTCTTGCTTGCAACGTCTTCCACCCAGTTTCAACGTAGAGTGATGCCTTGCTCGCACTTAAAGTTGCACCCGTAACAATTCGAGCACTCGTAATTTGGATTCGTTCAAGAGTTGTCATATTTGTTTCGTTGCAGTTATCCCAAACCGTGTCTGCATATTCCAACAAGGGCCTAACAAAAGCAAAGTATATCTTCCCGAGAATTTTCCGGTCTAAGATAAATATATTTCGTCTCATAAGATCCAGACGTGACCATGCTTTTGAAGAAATATGTTTTATGTGGTCATCCCACGAACAGTTTGAATTGAGAATGACACCCAAATGCTTGTGCTGCGTTACTTCTTTAATGGGAACATTTGCCATTACAAGGGGTGTCTGCTGTGCGGGATCTGTTCGGCGTGAAATAATCATAGTTTCGGTTTTAATGGGATTGAATTCTACCAACCACGTATGTGCCCAGTTTTCGATTGTAGTAAGATCATTGTTCAAAATAACAGCAGCCTGGTCAGGGTTTTCAATTATTAAATATAAGGTTGTGTCGTCTGCAAAAAGACGGATACTGCTGGTTAGACCTAGGGTTATATCGTTAATATAAATAAGAAACAACAGTGGGCCAAGAATAGATCCTTGAGGAACCCCCGACGTCACAGGTTTCCAAGAGGACTCCTCGGAGTTGACCACCACTCTTTGCATCCGATCACAAAAATATGATGCAAAGAAGTCGAGAAGTTCGCCGGTTACTCCAATTTGTTCAAGTTTGAAGATTAGACCTTTGTGCCAGACTTTGTCAAAAGCTTTACTGACGTCACAAAATACCACCCTCACATCTTTACCTTCATCAAGTGCACGGCTAAATGTGTCATAGATATCCGTAAGCTGCAGTACAGTTGAGTCACATGGAGTAAACCCGGACTGAAATGGACTTAGTATTTTATTTTCGTCTAAAAAGGACCACAGTTTTTTGAAGATACACCGTTCGAACACTTTTCCGAGACAGCTCAGCAGTGAGATCGGTCGATAGTTTGATAAAAGATTTGCAGAGTCTTTTTTAGGAACCGGTATCACGTTTGCCGTCTTCCACAGTTCAGGAAATTTGGGGTGGCTCAATGAGATATTGAAAAGGGTGGCGAGAGGCTGGGCTAGGGATGTGGAACACTCTTTGAGAAGACGCGGACTGATTAGGTCCGGACCTGTTGCCTTCGATACTTTCAGTAACTTCAGTGCGGAGCGCACATCATGTTGGTCAAGTTTTATAGTTCTGAGTTTTGGACTTTCTGGAAATAGCATAGATGGAAGGCACGCGTGACTATCGTCAATAGTTGCTATGCTACAAAAATAATCGTTAAACGCTTCCGCCTTGTCTTTGTCAGAACAAATTATCCTATCCCGGTAATTAATATTCGGAATTTCAGTTTTCCTGTTCCCTAAAAACATCTTGAGGGTCTTCCACCACAGGGAAGAATTAGTATGAGGGCTATCTAGAGTGGCCTGCATTCTGTTATAGTAATTGTTTTTTGCATTTCTTATGGCTGAAACAACTTGATTTCTTTTGGAACGATATTTCTCCCAAGCCTCGGGTCGACCTTTCGACTTGGCAGTACGGTAAAGACGTTTTCGTTGGCGAATCAGATGCCGAACTTCGTTGTGCATCCACTTTGGGTCGTTTCTCCTAATTGTTGTGACTTTATTGGGAATAAACTTAGACGCTAATTCAAGAACGGTGGAAGTAAACTTGTTAACCATATTATCTACGTTTGTATGTGAGAAAACGGTATCCCAGTCAGTGTTTACCAATGCATAATTCAACCCATTATAATCGCCCTCGTTATATAACCATACCCGACGTTTGAAACTCCTTACAGTCGTTTTCTTAAAGTCAACCGCGATACACACAGGACAGTGATACCTGGTTAAATCTGGTAAAAATGGATCAGCTACTTCAGTTGATAGCACATTGATGGAATCGCTAACTGCAATCAGGTCGAGCAATGTCGCTGATGTCTCCGTGAAAAACGTTGGTTCAGATACAACCTGTTTAAGGTTAAAATAGTCAGCAACGTCACTAAATTTTCCCCTTCTCTGAGAGAGTAGATTATCGTTAAAATCACCAGTAATAATGAGGTCCGAGATTCCAGTGTCTTTCGCTTTCTCAATAGAGGCAGAGATCATTTCCCAGACTTCATTATCACTATTCGGAGGTCGGTAGAAGATACCAAGTAGAAACGAGCCACTGGGAGTGTATATTTCGACCCATAAGCATTCAAGCGCAGCCAGTCCGAGATCTGGTCTTGGTTTGAATGGTATGCCAATCTTAATGTAAACCGCAACACCGCCTCCCCTTGTTGGACGATCTTTCCGCAGTACCTCTTGAAACCCGTTTAGATGGATATCACTATTGTTATCGGAGGGTCCTAACCATGTTTCGGAAAGAGCACATATATCATGAGCAGACATTTCACATTGCAATATATCAAGTTTAGGCCTTAGGCTTTGGATATTCAAGTGACAAATCCGCGTTCCTGTTGATGAAGTATTATCGATTGTACTAATCTCACATGAAGGTCCAGGATTTACTTCAATATCACCGGAGAGAATTAACAACATTAAAGCACACGCAAACATAAGACATAATATTTGCAACATAGGGAGCGCAATCGTAGTTAGACTGCGTAAGTAATGTAATGACGCACCATCTGGTAAGGTCGCGTTTGGTGTATTAATTGTAATGTGGGACTTTAAGCCGGAATGTCGGGCCGAACACGCATATTTCAGGCGGCTATCAAGTCCATTATCCAAGTATTTTTGTGTTTTGGAGAGACCTTCTTTTAATGTTGATTCGACAAGCATCAGAGACAGCATTAGGGTTACTCCCATGCAACTGAACCGAAGTACAAGGTTAACAAGTATAAGGCATGACATATCTAGTCTGCGTTTTCCTGGTGCACCGCTACGCGCACGAACAGTGAAGAGACCCACTCGCATTCTGTAAATATTTATGTCATCCATTACAGAAGACCGAAACTATAATAATCATCAATAGGAATGGGTCACATGGTACACTGTTGACATCAACCACATCACCCGACGGCCATGGTGACACCACTGTTTGCTTCGGTGCACATGAGGCTTCTGCAGACTTCTGTTGACAGTGAAAAGGCGCTATGTGAGAGAGACAGGAAGAAATAAAAGTGTATTGAGTGAGAACTGACAAAACTGAACATATTATAAAAACAAATAGAATGCTGTTTATTGGCATCAATACTTTTGGGTGTAAGGCCCAGCAACCGTTTAGCATCAGTGCAGTAGACCTGTCGCTTATAGAATGTAAACACGGCCCAAACGGCGCATTTTGCATTATATTCGGTAGCATTAGCTCACTATGGACCCCAGCCACAACAGCAAATGATGGTGGTTCATATGATTCATATTCGAAGGGGCATCTCAGGATTAGTCGAAACAAGCTCAGCTCCAAACTTACTTGTAACCCACATGCATGATGGGCTCAGGGGCACGAGTCATTAAGAGGTGGTAGGCCCCCTAGCAACCACGTATATATATATATATACATAACACATATACATGCATACATATACATATACGTACGTATACATATATGCATATACACACATACATACATACACACACATACACATATACACCCACATATGTATGTGAGCTGTTGTGCAACACAACCCATGGAGATTTGGCAACACAACCTATCTTCGAAGAAAGATAAAAATCATGTAGTTTCTAAGGCGCATGAAGAAGGGAATTACGTGCTTACAAGAAGTGACTGGTCGCTAATCGGGGGCAAAAAAGTGTGACCAATCCCTACGAATTCACTCTCCTTGAGTTGGAGAATGAGAGAGACGGGCGAGAAGTAAGTCACAGGGTTCAAGCATGAAATAGAGAGAGAAGGATAGAGTGGATAGAGAGAGATGGGGGGGTGGGGGGGGTAATGGTCGAAAAAAGACGAAAATTAAGGAGGGTAGTAAGGATGGTACAGTTATGGTTAATGAGCCGTGCCCCACCCTACGACTCGATCCATTGACAGTGTCCATGTAACGGGAATTTGATCAAGAGGAGATGACAACTGGACTAATCATAGTAAGCAGACATGACACACTTAAAATTTAGCCCGTGGAAGTTTAACGGCTATGTGTTTCTGGTGACAGTAAGATGAATATCTTTCACAGAGAACTTCGTTTCCACAGTTATTCAACCTAAACTTCGTCAGTTTGCTTGATAAGAAAATAAGTACCATGTTCATCGTGCTTTATTTGTAGAAAGGATTGGAAACATAGGAGGGTAGGCATCACAATAATAACCCCATGCATTCGCTGTTGCTACCGAGGCCCAAGTAATTACTATCATTGGGTTTTTATATGGGGTTTTTAGTTTTGTTGTTGTTTGCTTGTTTTTGTTTTTTTTTTGTTTTTTTGTTTTGTTTTGTGTCCTGCGCACATATCCCTAACTGAGCCCCAACGCGCTCTGTGTGCTCGCTGGCACACAGAACGCGTTGGGACTCAGGGGACGAGATGTGACAATTTAGTTTGGTCACCTTTTGTTTGTTTGTTTCTTGCGCCCATATCTTTCACTGAATTCCAACGCGTTCTGTGTGTCTATTGGCACACAGAACGCCTTGGGACTCAGGGAACGACATATGACAATTTGGTTCGGTCACTAACGCGTCATTTGCCGGTTAGTTGGGTATGGGTCTCCCAGTCCCATGCCTGCCCAAACTGGGAATGATAATATGAATAATGTGTAGGTCGACTTAATATGTTAGGGAGACAATGACAAATTACCCCCAACTCTGCATGTCGAAACGCGAAAATGCCAGACGACTGATGTGAACAGTGTAGAAATTAAGTTCATTGTTGTGTGCACATGAGAACTTATGATTATCCATTTTCGTGGGGTGCAGATGATTCAAGGCCTTTCCTGCACTATCCTCCAACGTACCAATTCGTCGGACAAGCGTGGAGAAGTGAATAAATAATATCTCTTCTACGCGACAGGTCGTAATTCCCAGAATTGACAAATGAGTTTGAGGAATAGTAGCAGCAAATTTGTATAAATGTCAAAAGACAATTGACTTAATGAGCCGGTAATCAATAGTCCCATTTGTTTAGGGGCACGAGATAAGCAAAAGGCGCAATCATTTACCCAGTCTGAGCAGGCATGCAAATGGACGTACCTTGGTATTTGTGGGGACATACACATTTATCGGCGTGACTATTTACACCAGTGCAAAATTATCTAACTCAGTCACCATATATGTATATACCTACACGATTGCCCACACACAAGTACAGATACGTGTACCCTCGTGCTTATGGGCACACATACCTTTGCCAACATCAACATTTACACCCAGAGACATGCATTACACGCACAATCGCCTATGCACGGAAGCCTATAGATACTATCCTCGGCAACATGCATACATTGGTGCACAGCTACACAACGAATTACAAGCTCGTGGTACGTAATACACGCATAATATCTACAATGCACGTGCAAAGTACATTGGTCTCCATACATGAATATATCGGTCGATTGCCTCCTTTAAACACAGAGATTTAAGAACAAAGGTATGTGAGACGAATACGCATGCACACGCCCATGGATATACACAGTCAAGTGGAAAGGCGAACACATAAATACATGTTAAAGCATAAAGCAGAAAATTTCTTGTTGGGTATTGAGTTCTTCGCCTGTATGCCCCAGAAGCGTACCTAATACGTGTGCATTTGGAGGCTCTGAAAGAGACATGTAACTGAGGGTTATCTCCATCATGTCTTGGGTGTACCGAGCAATTTTACCCAAGTATGTAAACCAAAAATTGCAGGTGACATTTGATTATGATGAAGAGAATATAAACTATACCCCTGTCAAGAAAACACAGCTCTTGACCCCCCCCCCCCCCCCCCACCCTCCACCGGAGCAAGATTATAGATCTTACTCCAATGAGGGGTCATGCCCCATGCACATGACCATGGATAAACACACTCAAATGGAAAGGCAAACACAAAAACACATATTACAGGAGAGAATTACATGTTGGTTATTGAGTTTTTTCGCCCATTGGTCCCAGAAGCGCACTTAATACGTGAGCATTGGAAGACTCTGAAAGAGAGATGCAACTGATGGCTATCTCCATCATGACTTGAGTGTACCGAAAAATTTAGTTCAAGTATGTAAACCAAAAAGTGCAAGTGGCATTCGATTAAGATGAAGAAAGTATAAAATTTACCCCTGCCAAAATACACAGCTCATGATACACAACTCATGACTTAGTCCATTTGTAACTCAACTTTGGCGAAGCCAGATTCGAGGTATTGTCACGGCCCGTCGTCTGTCTGTCCATCTGTCGTGCCGTACACATGGCTCGGGCTAGAGGCCGTATTTATGAAACAAAACTTCTTGGGTATCTTTGTTGTCACTGTGAAACGAGAACAAGTGTTTTGGGGCCCGGTCCGAAATTCAAGATGGCCACCGGCAGCCATTCTGTACAAAATTAGGTGCAATCTGATTTTTTTTTGGCGCAGAACTTCCATATGAAAGCTCTGATTTGAATAATTTTTTGTATGAACGTTTATTACCATGGAATACATCACATATAACACGTTTTTTTTTCTTGTGTGTAAATTATGCAAATTAGACTAACTTTTGATTTAATTAGTGTTATTTTCAGCACTGTAAGTGCAAATACCAATACGGCTCGGGCAAGAGGTCGTATTTATGAACCGATCCTTATGAAACTTCTTGGGTACCTTTGTTATCACCGTGGGATGAGAACGAGTGTTTTGGGGTCCGTTCTGAAATCATGATGGCCGCTGGCAGCCATTTGGTACAAAATTAGGTACAATCAGATTTTTGCGCCGAACTTCCATATGAAAGCGCTGATTTGAATAATTTTTTGTGTGAATGTTTAGTACCGTGGGATACATCACATATAATACTGTTCTTTTTCCTCGTTCATAAATTACACCAGTTAGACTAACTTTGATCTATTTAATGTTACCTTCAGCACTGTAACTGCAAATGCCAATACAGCTCGGGCTAGAGGCTGTATTTATGAACTGATCTTTACGAAACTTCTTGGGTACCTTTGTTATCACCATGGGACGAGAACGAGTGGTTTTGGGTGTAGTCCGAAATTCAAGATGGACACCAGCAGCCATTTTGTACTTTAGTTAGTGCATCAATTTTTTGTACAGAACTTATGTATGAAAGTTCTGATTTGAATAAATTTTTGTATGAATCTTTAGTACCATGGAATACATCACATATAGTATAGGTTTGTTTTTCTTGAGCAGAAATTATGCAAATTAGTGCACTTGTCAACACGACTCGGGCTAGAGGCTGTATTTATGAACCGATCTTCACAAAACTTCTTGGGTACCTTTGTTATCACCTTGGGACGAGAATGAGTGTTTCTGGGTGCGGTCCAAAATTCAAGATGGCTGCCAGTGGCCATTTTGTACCGAAATTAGGTCCAATCAGTTCTTTTTTTGTACACAACTTCTATACGGCACAGGCTGGAGGCTGTATTTATGAACCGATCTTTACGAAACTTATTGGGTACCTTTTGTTATCACCGTGGTATGAGAACGAGTGTTTTGGGGTGCGGTCCAAAATTCAATACAGCCGCCAGCAGCCATTTTGTACCAAAGTTAGTGCAATCAGTTTTTTGTACAGAACTTCTGTATGAAAGTTCTGATTTGAATAAATTTTTGTAGGAATGTTTAGTAACATGGAATACATCACATTTAATACGTTTTTTTTTTCTCGTGCGGAAATTATGCAAATTAGATGAACTTTGATTTGTTCAGTGTTACTTGTACACAGTAAGCGCATATGTTAATACGGCTCGGGCTAGAGTCTGTATTTATGAACCGATCTTCACAAAACTTCTTGGGGTACCTTTGTTATCACCTTGTGACTGGAATAAGTGTATTTGGGTGCCTTTGTTATCACTGTGCTATGAGAACAAATATTTTGGGTTCAGTCAGACCCACTCTGGGACTCAAATATTTCCTTTTATGTCCCCCCCCCCCCCCCCCGACTGAAGTCGGGTGGCATATAGCGATTGAAGTGTGCTTTTGTCCGTCCGTGTGTGTGTCCATGTGTGTGTGTGTGCCCGAGCCAATAACTCGAAGACTGTTAGGGCCACAGTCATCAAACTTAACACAATTATAAAGGACCATGGGAGGATGTGCCACACACCATAGCCGGGGTTTCTTTAGTTATAAAGTAGTTTTTGCTCATACTTCAGGCTTGGTGTGACCTATAGAAATACTACCTATACCAAATGAGTTGAAACTTGCTGGAGGTTCAAAATGTGGTCCACCTCTATGCGGTCAAGAGATGTCATTAAATGCATATTTTTTGCGCCCTATTAGGAAAGTCACTTTATACCAATTAATGCAATTCTGAAGATTATATGTGTATCTCATCATTCAAATGGCAGCGGCAGTAATGTCAATTTCTGATTCCTTGATCGAACCCTATAAATGGTGTGCACATTTATGCCTTTTCGGGTTTCTTAGAAAAATTGTTCTGATTCCTGTATGAATATTTTCATCATGAATGAATTTCACAAAAAGTAGTCAGGGAGTAAGCTGTGACTGTCACATACAATAACGCGATCTGTTTATTTAATCTCATTGTACAGAATTAATTCCCAAACCAAGTTAATATAAAAACAAACAACTTGATCATGAAGAATTCCAGTGTACATGTAATTGTAAAACTACACTGAAGATTTGTTATTGAAACCTATCACAAAACTGTCAGGATGCCGTAAAAGATGCAATGCTGACATAGTTGACTGTACTGTTAACCGTGTTAGTGCTATGACTGTTTAAAATTAATTTATTAGAGAAGTTCTAGTTTTATGTATGCCTTGTTTAGGTCACTAGATGCCCTTTTAAGAGTAGGCCTTCAAATGAGCTCTTGGGGTTTTTAAGGTTTTTATGACAATATCTCCGATATAGAGTCTATGCACCCTTTGTCAGCGCGACAACTCAAATACGGATCGTCCT
The DNA here is from genome assembly GCA_031216915.1 of Pictodentalium vernedei. NCBI lineage: Eukaryota > Metazoa > Mollusca > Scaphopoda > Dentaliida > Dentaliidae > Pictodentalium > Pictodentalium vernedei. Next base: position 230,745,171 of record CM062294.1, read on the forward strand.
ATCTCTATGCATTTTGGCATGCTGGTTAACAATACCCAGTTTGCACTCATCTATGTTTTTTGCACCGTTCGATCTGAGTGACAGATCTGAAGTTGGTGGAGCCATTATTTCAAAGTGGGTTGCGCTCATTCTTCAATGTAGATGTAGACATGGAACTACACCGACTGAGTTAAAAATTGCTGGAGATTCAATATATGGTCCACCTGAATGGGGTCATCAAGTGCATATTATTAAGAATGACTGGGAAATGCATTTACACCTTAATGTATTTCTAAAGTTTATGAATGTATTTCATCACTCAAATTAGTGGGCAGAGAAATTTTTTTCATTTCTGATTCGTGTATCGAACCCTTTGAATGCTGGTCACATATATGCCTTTTCTGGTTTCTTATAAAAAATGTTCTGATTCCTGTATGAATATCTGTAAATACTGTTAACGAAAACCCATTTCTGATTTGTTAAAAAATATTTTACTCCAGAAAATAAGCCTCCATAAATTCTTTCTGTAGCGTTTATTCCTGATACTTTAACCCTTTTCACACAGACTTGAATTTACTGGATGCAGTAAATTCTGTTTCTCTAGTTAATATCCTCTCAGCTGCAACGCATACTTCTCATATACTGCTGTTTAATCCTTCATCTAACACAACTAGAATACATCTGCCAATCAAATTATTGTATAGTTGAAAAAAACACATCTAATGGCGCCTCACAGGAACGAGCTGTCGTCGATGTGAGCTAATCGATCTTGTTTCGGGGAGGGGTCGCGAGGTGTGTTTTTTGAGACAAGAAAAGAAGAAATATAATTTGAATTGAATGGAGATTCCTGTGAACAGCGCTGACCGCTAATCGCTGTGGGCTGTTATGTTGGGTAGCGGGTTAAAATGACGTTCTCTTTAGCTGTTGACTTATAAAACCAATGGCCGTATGTGTTCATTTCACACATGAATCAACTGTTCAGGTTGTACGACATTTGCTGCTCACTATTATACAAAACAGCAGTGCCCGAGCACTTACCCATACACATATGGAGGAGAAAACACAAATTCCTTAGCTTTCTGGTGTTAAAACAATATCAAATTCAGTTCTTTTCCAAATGGAAACGCTATCGGACCCTAACCAAATAGGATGGATAGAACACGGTGTCAGGTCAAAATTGTAATCAGGGATTTAATATTTCATTCATGTCAGTATGTTTATACCTGTGGAAGAGCAAAGCTTACATTTGAGGTATCAAACTGTGATGAAATTGTAATCTCAGAACAAAATTACTTCCGCGAAACGTGACTTTTAACATTGCACGCAATGCCAAATAAAAACCTTGCACACAGTATGCGGAGAGTGGATTGCAACAAAATCACCCTCGGAGTGGAGTTATCACTCAAATTATCACTTTCAAAGTCTGTACATGTGGACAAAAAAAAAACACAAGCAATGTAGCAGCCAATGGACATCCGTGTTTAATCCTCTGGAGGTCCATTGGCTGGAACTTTGCTTGTGCTTATTATGCTCTGCAACAAATTTGCAATTATAGTTTAGGTGGTAATAATAATAATATATCTTTATTCTGCAGTATACTAGTACATTAACAACATAACATTACAATCTATAAGAACATAACCTAGTACACAGCATGGAAATAGCATAGCCTAAAAGGCTGTCTTCCTGCCATTCCCACAAAAAAAAAAAAAAAAAAAATATATATATATATATCAACACGGTTTGGCATCAGTGTAACAAACGTTCTTTTCAAAGACAGGAATATTTAATAGTTTGTTTTTGAATCATGCGGCTAGATGGGATCAATAGGTCATGTGCTGGGAGGAGGATGAGATACCAGAGAGTTTTGATGGCTGATACAATCGGGACAGGCTGGGTTGTCGCACTTGAAGTTTGGGCTGGAATACGTACTTAAAATTTTATGCGTTAATGATTTTTTGAACTTGGGTCTACTATATTGCTGAGTTAGAGGGTCTATACTATTCCAAATTCTTGGGAAGGAGTGGAACGGCAATTCTGCAGAAAATTGAGTTCTTGGTTTGTGTGTTTCTATTTTACCAGTCTGCCTTGTATTCATCCCCGAAGGGTTTCTGTAGATCTGAAAGGTGTTGTCGAATGACGTAGGAAGTTTTTTGTTCATCCAGTCATGCATAAAGAGGGAGACGTGAAGGCTGTAGAGATCTTTAAATTTCAGAATGCCACAATCTCTGAAAAGAGGGTCTGTGTGCGAGTTATATGCCTTCCGAGTTATGATTCGGACGGCTCTTTTTTGCAGCTTGAAAATTCTGTTGGTGTAGGTCGAATGACCCCAAACCTGAATACCATATATGAGATGGCAGTGGATCAATGAAAAGTACAAAGTTTTCATTGCCTTTGCGGGGAGAAATTTCTTTGCCCTATTTAGGGCAAAAATTGCACTTGCCATTCTTGAACATACTGCAGAAACATGGTGTTTAAATTTCATATTTTCATCTATATACACACCGAGGAACTTTAGAGCGGCCTGATCTTGTTCGTTCCCAACGGCCTCAATATTTGTATTATTCAGAGATAATTCAACGTTGTTAACCCTATATAAATCATTTTGTGGGTGAAGAAGCATATATTTAGTTTTAGAGGGGTTGAGGGCTAATTTGTTGGCAGAACACCAGTGATTTATTTTGTCTAATTCGGAATTTACACTGTCTGTAAGTATGTCAAGGTTGTTGCCTGATCTATATGCCGTTGTATCATCGGCAAAGGAAAGTAGATTCAGCACAGTGGAGTTGCTAATATCGTTAATGTACAGTAAAAATAGAATAGGACCAAGGATAGACCCTTGAGGTACACCGGTGTTTATGGTTAAAGTTTCTGAAACAATATTAGAGAACGAGATAAATTGGCTTCGGTCGGTTAAATAATTTTGAAACCACTGGTGGGTTATGCCTCTAATACCATAGTATTCAAGTTTCTGGAGTAAAATTGAGTGGTCAATGCTGTCGAATGCTTTCGAGAAGTCTAAGAATATAGAAAGGGTGCAGTTCTTTGTTGGTTTATCATTTTCAGTTACCACGCTGTTCAGTAAATGCAATATTGGGTGGACAGTCGAATGCTTTGTTCTGAAGCCAAACTGGTACTTGTATAAGATATTAGTTTTATCAATAAACTCCACTAGTCTTTTGTACATTAATTTCTCAAGTACTTTTGAGAACGTGGGTAGGATACTGATAGGGCGATAGTTGTTAAAGATTTGAGGATCACCAGACTTGAAGATTGGTATGACTTTGGCTATTTTCATTTTGAATGGCACGTGGCCAGATGAAAATGAAGTATTAATGATGTGTGTTAATGGACTGGCAACTTCATAAGCGACTGCTTTAAGGAGTTTCGTGGACAGTTCGCCCTGATCCCTTGTTGGTTTCGAGGACAACTTAGAAATGTTATTAATAACTTCCTGGGTATTCGTTGGAGTCAGAAATAATGAGTTTCCGTTACTTTGCTTCATATAGTGTGAAAAATGGATGTTCGTATCGGACACGTGTTCACCTACTGATTTTCCAATGTTTGCGAAGAATGTATTGAATTTATCGGCAATGGTTTTGGGATTCGTTACAAGGGTATCACCATCAAAAAAAGTATCGGATGAATCAGTTTTTCGGTCTGATTTATTAATTGCTTTACGTAGGATTTCCCACGACTTTTTAAGGTTATTTTTATTTTCCAGCAAAATATTATGGTAATAATCTGATTTGCTTGCCCGTTTGATCCGATTGAAGATTTGACAGTACTGCTTGTAGGCTGTAGTATTTTGAGCTGTTGGGGATTTTAGCTTTTTGGAGTACAATTTTTGTTTATGTAGAGAAGACTGTAATAGTCCAGCTGTCATCCAGGGCGAGCGTTTAATATATTTCAAGGGAACCTATGTTGCTTTTAATGGGAAAGCTTCATTGAATGCTTTATAAAAGGTGTTCAAAAATAGGTCGTATGCCAGGGTGGTATCGGAAGCGTCGAAGACGCTTGAAAAATCACTGCCTAATAAGAGTCTTTTAAAGCGATCGATGTTCTCTTTCTTGAACGAGCGTTTATGAATTTTGGTAGGGCGCGCAAGTTGTTCTTCCAAGTTACCCATGCAAAACGTTGCAAAGTGATCGCTAATGTCAGAAATAATAATTCCCGAAACATGCTTACAGGAATCGTTACTAAAGATATGGTCTATAAGAGTTGCTGAAGTATCGGTAACTCTCGTTGGTTTAGTGACAAGGGGCATGAAACCAGAGCTGAACATAGAGTCGATAAAGAGTTCAGTTTTATTATGATTAGTGAAGTTGAGCAGGTCAAGGTTGAAATCACCCATAAGGTAGGCTCTTTTGTTTTCAAGGTTGATTTTCTTCAATAGATCGGACATTGTGGACAAAAAAAGGTCAAGATCAGCTTTTGGTGCAGTGTTGGGCCTGTAGATAATCCCGATTATGCATTTCTTTTTAGAGGTAGTTTCAATGAAATGGGATTCAAATACGTGTGGTATAAAGATTGACAGATCACTTCGATGTTTAAAACTGATGTTGTCCTTAATGAATAATCCTACACCTCCCCTGCCATCATCATTTGCAGGTCGAGTGTGGTGAATTAGAGGGTGGTAACCGTCGAGTTCAAAACAGATATTCTGTTTGACATCGAATATTTCAGTAAGTCCCACGACATCGAACAAATTTTTCCCAGGATGCATGTCGTGTAAGAGGTTTTGGATATTCTCAAAGTTAGCATTCATACTTCGGCAGTTCATGTTGAAAAGAGAAAACGACTTATTTTTTGCTGGGATTTCCCTACTAAAGTTTTCTGGTGTATAGTATTTACAGCTGGGGTTTTCAATAGCGTAGGGAGTGTCTGTGTCATTATCGTCAATTCTCAGTGATGTGTTAAACTTAGATATGAAGTCATAAGCATCAGAAGTCTGGATCTCATCAAAATGGATAGTATTAGCCATAGTCAAAAATAGTTTGAACTGAAGCCCTGCCTTTGGAAGATGACATATTTTTACTTAAAATGGAACATTTACAAAACAATTTAGGCATTTGCGGGATTACACTGATGCCAAAGATGTGTGAGCGGAAACATGGTATCATTGAAATGATGGGAGTACCCTTTAGGAGTTATAAAATTGTCTATAGGCAATGAGGCGTAAATTGAGAAACCAGATGCTTGAAAACACTCGACTATATAAAATGTACGAATCCATACATACAGGTGCATACACATGTTCATATGTATGCGGCCTCCTACAGACATGATCCTTCCACGAACTAGCCAACATATTAGCGTGCAGGCTAATTTGTAAAAGGGTCATGTGTGCATGAAGGTACAAACCTCATCTTATAAGTTTTATCGACGTTGCACGTACTCTTGTGCTGCGGAAGCGAGTGAGATAATTACAGTGCGAGTGAAACACGCCACTCGTATAACATTTTCAGAAAGGTAACTGTAAATGACTGAATGCTTAGAATTGCCATTGTATTATCAACCAAGAATTATTTGGATGGCATTTGATACTTTTTGTTTGAAGTTGCGCGGATGCAGAGAAGTTCTCGGGGATTCGTGCAACATCACTGGTCCAAATTGTGTCAGTAAACGGTTTGTTACCACAAACTGGACACTGATGGGTAGAGGAAGATAATTAATCAAATTATTGTGTTTACGAAGAAGCACTTGACTGAACACAGAAGTGTAACTGATTTGGAGTTGTATCGCATCCCACGTGCCACAAGTTGTAATTATCTTTAACAAATATGAGATATGGGTCAGGATATGGGCTAGGAAACCAATTGATTATTAGGAGAACAGGGGTGGGGGCTTGTCGGCTAGCTTGATAAATCTACTTGATAAATGATCACGTTGAATACATATGGAGGATAAGCTCGAGGTCCATTGCAATGGGTTTGCTATTCAAAACAATCGTAATGAACAACGAACTCGGGATGGTGGGGGTGGGGGCACAAGAAAGTAACAAGCAATCGATAGGACGCTAAGTCTGTTGTTTGTGGAGCGCACTTTGTAATTTTTATCTAATTTACAAATGCTCAGGAGGAATACCCTAAGTATAAAATATATATTATACATTCGAAGGGAGTGTACAATACGAATTCGTAATGATATGGATACGTTCAGACAACAGTTCAAATTTAATGAAAATACATTCTCTCCAAATTATGTGTGTCTGGTATGCACGCACTCCAAGCGACTCGCAGTGTGACCATATAACATTGTCCCACTGCGAATCGCTTGCAGAGCGCACATCTCGTAGATATGTAGTATGTGGGTCAATGCGGGATCTTGATGAATAAAAACTGGAGGTATTGGTAGGGCGGTAAGTTGGTATTCCCCGTACAAAATGATTCCGATTATCGATTGTGGAATACATCTGGAATGCGTGGGTAATTTGTAAAAGGATTAATAGTCGACTTGATTATAAGTGTTGAAGCGGAACTGGAATTCGTTATATTACTTTTACCATTTCGACAGAGCACCTTGATTACTGTCATTTACAACATTTGGAATTTACTGGATTTATCTTTGAACTAACAATGTGATAACCGCCTTGGATAAGATACAGGAGAATTAATTGGTTTTAAGAAAACCATTGAAGACTGTGCTGTAATGATAACTCATCAGATGAGTAATAAATTGTTTGTGACTGCCCAGTGAGTTTGTGGATGGGGATACTAATCGAGAATGAGGGAAACGGAGTGGGGACTGTTGGTAATATTGTTAAAAATACTCGATATCTGTTCACATTGAATTCGTATTAAGGATAAGCTCGATAGCCCGTTGCAATGGGATCTCCATTTAAGACAAAGTGGTGAAAAATAAAGTCGGAGGAGGGCGGAATTTACAATCGAGAGGATGCTGAGTTCCTTTTTAAGGAACGCATGTTGTAATTCTTAGCTGAATCACCCATTCTCAAGAGTAATACCAAAAATATATATTTCATTCTATAATTATTACCTAGAATGTATATCTATATATATACGAGTCAGTAAACTTATGTGGAACTGCTGCGGAATGAGAGCGGGTGTGTATTATACGAATACGTAACAAACTACGTAAGAAAAAAATGTTTACATTCGATTAAAAAGCGTTTCAATCAAGTCAGTAACAAAAGAAAACCATAAACATATTTACACATGGCGGTGTAAATGCACATGTCCTCGTTATATATGAATGAGAATGAGGGAAAACGGAGTGGGGACTGTTGGTAATACTGTTAAAAATACTCGATATCTGTTCACATTGAATTCGTATTAAGGATAAGCTCGATAGCCCGTTGAAATGGGATCTCCATTTAAGACAAAGTGGTGAAAAATAAAGTCGGAGGAGGGCGGGATTTACAATCGATATGATGCTGAGTTCCTTTTTAAAGAACGCATCTTGTAATTCTTAGCTGAATCACCCATTTTCAAGAGTAATACCAAAAATCTATATTTCATTCTATAATTATTACCTCGAATGTATATCTATATATATATACGAGTCAGTAAACTTATGTGGAACTGCTGAGGAATGAGAGTGGGTGTGCATTATACGAATACGTAACAAACTACGTAAGAAAAAAATGTTTACATTCGATTAAAAAGCGTTTCAATCAAGTCAGTAACAAAAGAAAACCATAAACATATTTACACATGGTGGTGTAAATGCACATGTCCTCGCTATATATGAATACTATGTTTACCCTTTTACAAGAACCTGTGCTAAACCATACTCAAATATATAATCAAACCGGCGGAGTGTTATGTGTATACTATCTCTCTCAGCTGTGGTCGGGAGATTGTGGTGGGGCAGATACTAATTCCTTTTTATATAAGATACCTAGACAGACCGAGATGTGTGTGATGCATGCAAGCACGGACTGGAAACGGACTGGGCGCGATTCGCATGTGTGAATCACTGACTACAAGGAGTACATTAATAGATTTACAGGCATGCAGATACACTCATGATCCGCATTCGTGGGAACACACAAGCGCGTACCAACAACAATCGTTTGCGTACACATGCAAACGACTATTACTAGCACGCGCCTGCGTATTCCCACGAATGCAGGTTATCTTTGAAACCGTGTTGCAAATCACAACATGCAACAGAAAGTTTTAATGAAATGGGATTAGGGGGTTTACAAGTTACTCTGCATAAAGGTGCATCCATAAGACAGCACACACGTGCGTACGTGTCATGATGACATTCGCATGCTCGTTTAACCGAAGTCGTATAGATACAAGTGTATGCACTACAATTATTGTTTTACCGAGAAACGAATTACGAGGTTTATCTATTCGTCCAAAAACGCAACAAGCTGCGTCTGTAAAATATTCATCTATATCGAAGACATGGATTTCGGTGGGTATAATGAGTTGTGGATGGGCTCAGAGTGGCTACAAACGTGTTACTGTATAATATGATCTTCGTAAATCTAAAAATGCTAAAAAATCCACATCCATACATGAGTCAGTATACATACACATAATCTGATATTTGGTAGGGAGTAATGAATTGAAAGCCTATTACTCCTGGGGGCATGGCTGCATGGTAGAAAGGTTGGTCTTAGTGGGTGGGTGTTGGTCGGGAACACCTAATTTGTATTTAGGCTATACAACGAGATTGATCTTTCCTTCCTTGCGAGATAGGTAAGTGAACTCTATCGCGCATGCGTGTGAGAGCAAGCATATTCGGGGGTGGGGGTGGGGGGTATACAGTCAGAGGTCTTTATCCACACACGAGTTGCCATGTAAGGTCAGTTCATTCGAGTTATTTTTCAACCCGTGTTGCGAAACACAACATACAGCCGAAAGTTTCAATAAGAGGGCATTGGGAGGCTTACAAGTTACTGGTGCATAAAAAATGCATCTATAAGACGGCACACGCGTGCATGCGGTGGAAGATGACACACGCATGCTCGTGTAACTGCATTCGTACAGATACAAGTGCATGCGATACAATTAATGCTTTGCCGAGAAACGGACTGCAAGATTTACCTATTCGTTGATGCATACAATCAGCTGCGCCGGTAAAATAGGCATCTGGACCGAAGATTGTCGTTTCGGTTGGGGTTTGAGAAGGTACAGTAAGTTGCGGATGGGATCAGATTGGCTATAAGCTTGTGAGTCTGCAATGAGAGATCAACGCAAATGTTTAGGTGATAAAGATGTACACCCATACATGAGTCAGTGTACATATGCATAGAATGATGTTTGGTAGGGAGTTTTGGAGTCAATACATGAACTGTTATTACTTCTACTTATAGGACATAGCTACTAAAATAATTGTGGTGTGTGTGTGTGTGGGCGGGGGGGGGGGGGGGGGTAATTGGCATTTAAGCAATATGACGAAATTGATCATTCATCCCTTTTGTGATAAATATAGCGCTCGATCATACATGTGCGTAGGCTGCAATCATATTCAATGGGGTTGTGGGTGGGGGTATCAACTGAGAGGTCTTTTTCCACACACACGCTACAGTATACAGTCTTAGAGCCCGTGTTGCAAAACATAACCTGCAACAGAAGATTTTAATAATATGGGATTAGGAGGCTTTCAAATTACTGTTCATAAAGGTACATCTATAAGACGGCACGCACGTGCAGACGGGGCATGGCGGCCCACGCACGCTCATGTAATTACATTCGTATAGATACAACTTTATGCAGTGCAATTATTGTTATGATGGAAAATGAATTATGAGCTAGGTTTACCAGTTCATGTATACACGCAAACAGCTGTGTCGAGAAAATAGGCATCTGTATCGAAAACTGGTATTTCGGTTGGGGTTTGAGTGGGTATAATGAGTTTCGGTTGGGGTTTGAGTGGGTATGATGAGTTGCGGGTGAGATCAGAGAGGCTACAAGCTTGTTAATGTTTAATACGATAATACGATATCTAAGCAAATGATAAAAATTGCGCACCCATACATGAGTCAGCATACATGGGGTTGTGGGTGGGGGTATCAAGTGAGAGGTCTTTTTCCACACACGCGCTGCAGTATACAGTCTTAGAGCCCATGTTGCAAAACACAACCTGCAACAGAAAATTTTAATAATATGGGATTAGGAGGCTTTCAAATTACTGTTCATAAAGGTGCATCTATAAGACGGCACGCACGTGCAGACGGGGCATGGTGACCCACGCATGCTCATATAATTGCATTCGTATAGATACAAGTTTATGCTGTGCAATAATTGTTTTGATGAAAAATGAATTATGAGCTAGGTTTACCAATTCGTGTATACACGCAAACAGCTGTGTCGAGAAAATAGGCATCTGTATCGAAGACTGGTATTTCGGTTAGGGTTTGAGTGGGTATCATGACTTTCGGTTGGGGTTTGAGTGGGTATGCTGAGTTGCGGGTGAGATCAAAGCGGCTACAAGCTTGTTAATGTTTAATACGATAATACGATATCTCAGCAAATGATAAAAATTGCGCATCCATACATGAGTCAGCATACATATGCATAGTCTGATCATTGGTAGGGAGTTTTGAAGTTATTGGAGTGAATGCATGCACTGCTATTACTTCCAGGGACAGAGTTGCTAAGATAGTAGGATTAACATATTGCTGAGAGTAATCAAAAGAACTGGTTTGTTGTTGTGGGTGTTTGTTTATGTGTGTATGTGGAGTGGGGGGGGGGGGGGGTGTATTTAAGCTTCTCACCGAGGTTGATTCTTCCTACCTTACGAGGTAGGTGAGTGTATTGTATCATACATGTGCAGCATACATATACATATACATCTCATATTGCTGAGAGTAATCAAAAGGTCTGGTTGGTGGTGGTGGGTGTTTGTTTATGTGTGTATGTGGAGTGGAGGGGGGGGGGGGGGGGTTGTATTTAAGCTACTCACCGGGGTTGATTCTTCCTACCTTACGAGATAGCTGAATGTACTGTATCATATATGTGCAGCATACATATACATATACATATACATAGAGTAAGCGCATGCAGTGTGTATGTCAACTGAGGGGTATTTGTGAACACAAAAGTTACAGTATAACAATAGTTACAGTGTTAAGACAGCTCATTCGGATTCTTTGAATCCATGTTGCAAAACACAGCAATGTTACAGTCCGGGGAACAGTATAATCACAAGCATAACTCAACTACCTATTCCACATACTCCTTCCACTTTCCAGACATGGACTCTTTGAATTCTAAAATGACCCTAACCCCAGAGACTCGGATCCTGGTTTTATATCCCTTTTCAGTCCTCAGGTTATACGCTACAGTAGAAAGTCTGCCTCTTTCTCTTTTCAAGGAGGGTGGTAAATCAGTACGGATACTTATTTTAGTACCCTTAAGCCTTGTCGCTACCTTTAACTTACCTTGCTTGTCCCGGTCATTCCCAAGTCTAATAATTAATGGTTTGGGAGGTGGAGCTGAATTATGATTCCCAATGTTCGAAGAGGGGAGCCGGTGTATATTGACAGCACGACTTACTACACTAGAAGCGTCTGAATCACTGTATTGCAAATTTTCTTTTAGAAACTGTTCAACTCTCAGATAGGGGTCCTCTTCGAGTGCTTCATTTATACCATACAACAACAGATTGTATTTCCTGTCATGAATTTCATTAAGAAGTCTTTTTTCATCAACCTCTGCCAGCTTAGCCTCAACCTTCAGTTGAATGTCAGGAATAATAATATTTTCCACTTCCTCCACTTTTTGGGAATTATACTCGACAGACTGAATAAGGTCGACATGATCGGATTTCATGGCACTAATGGTAGTATTAATGGCCGATATTTCTGTTTTTACTGTTGACAATTCTGACCTAATTTGATTAATATCTTTCTTTATTATCACTTTCACTCAAATTATCACTTTCAAAATCTGTACATGTGGACAAAAAAAAACACAAGCAATGTAGCAGCCAATGGACATCCGTGTTTAATCCTCTGGAGGTCCATTGGCTGGAACTTTGCTTGTGCTTATTATGCTCTGCAACAAATTTGCAATTATAGTTTAGGTGGTATCTCCATTCCGCGGGTAATTTAGTGATAATACTCTTTTACACGTATTGTATATACAATTCTTAAATCATTGAAAGCCGAGTTCCTGGAAGATTGCTGTATACAACACCGGTTATAGAGTAATAAATACGATAGGGTCGTTTTCAGCACCTCAGTTTTTACTCCCTAATCATGATTTCTAGTCCTCGTTGTTTTCAACAAGGGGACCTTCAAAATATTTGCTGACACTTTCGTGTCGAGGCCATGTGTTTTGTTTGCGGAACATAACCACCAGCGATGAGATAGATGGAATCAACCACAACACTGCCACCGAATAAATAAAATCAGTTTTGATTTTTAGAAAGATTCGGTTATCATTTACTCCAACAGCCTTGTGTGGGCTGTTGACAAACTCTTTACCAGTGCATATTGCACATATTGCATATTTCTATGTTAATGGAAGTATATTGTAACTCTTATTGTTCCCTTTATTATTATTTGCAAGTACACCCCATCAAATCTCGAAAACGCTGAGGTATAGAGTCATCAAATGTGGAGGAGTGATAGCCTTTGTGACGTAAGTCCGGCTGGGACTATTGCGAATTTCGTCTGATCTTGCCCCTGAAATTCTGAATTTCTTGTTATCGCTACACCCCCAGAACGGACGACTTAAGGTATTGATGTCGCATGTTTTGCGTTATGTGCACCTATATGTGTGGTATATATATATATATAATGTGTGATAATGACAAGGGTCAGACTTCACGTTCGTGTGATTCCATGGGTTAAAATGTTTGACCTTCACATGCAGCGCTCTTCATAAATTCTTATTATCACTGCTCCTCCAGAACGGCTTAAGGTTCGAGTTTGGTGTGTTGTATTATATTCGCATGTGTGTGGGGCTGATAATATAGAAACATGGTAGGGGTCAGACTTCAGGTTAGGGAGATCGTGTGGGTGGATCTAAAATTCGGGGACACATTTCTTCTGAACATCTGAACTTGGTATCGAGTTCGGACTTTTTGTATTTTGTTCCTCTATATGTTGGGGTATAATGCGTGAAATGGTAGGGGTCAGATTCAGTTTCGGGAGATCAGTATTGACCAAAAATTTGACGACGCTCCTCGTCGAAAATTCTCATTATCGCTACTCCTCTAGAGCGACTTTAGGTATCGAGTTCGGACTTTTACATGACCTTTGCCTGTACGTGAGGCAGATAGGACCGAAAGTGGGAAGGGTCATAAGGTTAGTTCGGGAGACTCTATGGGTTGACAATTTTGACCTTAGCATACAACGCTCTTTGTCTGAAATTAGTGCTATCGCTGCTCCTCCAGAACAGCTTGAGGTATCGAGTTCGGTTTCTGTGTATTATATTCGTTTGTGTTTGGTTTAAAGAATGTACAAAATGGTAGGGGACAGACTTCCGGTTCGGCAGATGGTGTGGGTCGAAAATTTGGGGACGCTTTTCATCTGAACATCTTGTTATCGCTACTCCTCCAGAGCGGCTTGAGGTATCGAGTTCGCACTTTTGTTGTATTATGCTTGACTATATATATGTCGTATATAATGTGCAAAAAAGGTAGGAGCAGATTTTCCGTTCCGGAGATCAGCGGGGCCAAATATTTAATGATGATCTTCATCAAACATTCTTCAGGTGTTATTGCTACTCCTCCAGAAGGACGTCGGATATCGAATTCGGACTTTTTGCGTTATATTCGCCTGCACGTGGGGTAAATAATATTCAAAAACGGCAGGGATCAGACGTCTGATTCGGGAGATTTTCTCCAAATGCACAAGCTAATATTGCTAAACATGGAAGTATTGAAATTGCCGTGCAATTTCAATTTCATGCTACTTTTAATTTTGTTTTTTTTTAAATATTTAAAATGATTCCAGAAAAACCTTATCCTGTGATCCCTCATTGGAAAGAACTCGACTAGCGATTTTCAATGAGGGGCTCATATGATATCATTTTGTTGAAATTGTTTGAGATTTTTTTTAAACTGCTTAATTTGTAAATTACGCGGACGTATGCTGCATCAGGCAAAGTGTTAAGACAGTACTTATCCTCCTTAATCAAATAGTAGTTATTTGGTAACCCAATATCGATTTGTCTTTTATGCATGGGCCATGGATAGCGGGATGAAAGGTTACACTATTGTGATCACAATATCGGAGAGTGTCGCGATTTGGATGCGATTTGATCGCGAGACCCCTGCACTAGAGATTTGGTACAGATTTCATAAATAAGATACTCCAAATTCAAGACCGCTATAACAAAACCAAATGAGAAAAGCATCTATGATTCAGTATTGTCGCAGTTCCTTTTCGACAGGTGAGACTCTAGAGTATTGGAGGGAGGAAAATCAGAAATACACACTAAAATAAAGTGTTAAAACTGACGCTTTCAAGGTGTTATACCCATTCTAACTCTTAGGGTTTGATTTTAACACTCAAAGTACAATGCTTTAAGCACTTAGACATTACAATCGTCAGACATCTGAAGCTTGAATGGATGGCACTTACCATGTGTCTAGCATTGGTGGTTCTTCCAGAATCGTCCATAATTTGATTTGCGCTTGGTGGGTACATAAGTAAAAGGACACAACGCAGATGACGCGGATCAGGCTCGAGAGTTCGATCCTGATCCGCGTCATTTGCGTTCTTTCCTTTTAAGTGTCGCGACATTACACTTGTCAAGTGGTATTATTGTAACACCTGTCAAGTTCTGGGATATCTAAACTTAACAAAGTGCTAGTTCAGCACTTAGTAAGCGTTAAATACAGCACTTCAAGTGTAGTTTTTAACACTTTAGTTTTTAGCGTGTAGCATTTCGACCGCTTCGCGATCCGGTCGAAATACTCTGTCCTCTGTTGTGATCACAATACTGTTAGATAAAGTTAATTATAATTTTACAAACTTAAAACACACAGAATTTATTGCCGTCCTTAATGTTTGGCAGCCCTACTTTCCCAGAATCCCCTTTTCGACACCCTGGCCAATTTTACTCGAAACTCATGATTTCTTTTATTCTCTGTTTTAAACAAGTGAACCTTCAATCTCTTTGCTGACACTTTCGAGTCGCGGTCGTGTGTCTTGTTTGCGGAACGTACTGACCGTCAATAAGATAGACGGAATCAATGATATTACTGCCACTGAGTAAATATACAATTTGTAGTCTCCAGTCACATCTCGTATATGCCCTGAAATAGAAAAAAAAACGGGTGGTCGTGGTAAGTTTTAAGTTTTACATGGCAATGAAGGTTTGAGACTGGTACAAGAATTCCGAAGCGAAAGGAGTCCAACAAGAGCTAGTTAGATTACTGTGATTACAAAACTGGTATTTTACGCAAACCGATCGCGACAGGGTTGTAACACAATTACCCACCAGCAGGTAGACCGGCCACTTTCTACGGGTGGGCAATATTTTCACCGATGCAATAATATTAGATCCAAACACTAATTATAGGAATAATCATCAACAATTTAATTAATGAAACACCGGGTACAACAAATTTGCTGATGGTGACTTTTATTTCCTGGTAAACGTAGGCGTGGACATCACTGACCAAGCAGGGATTACGACCAGTCCGTGGCGACTGTACTGTATCTATTATCCGTTTTCCGAGATCCTAGTGTGGGGAGAGAGAAGTGGAAAGAAAATGAAATTCTCTCCTCGCTTTTGTGATCGAAGTACTATAGCCATTTACGTAACAAATCTAAGAAGCGATGCCTTTTATTGTACCAACGCCTAATTCTTTATCAGTATGCTTTCAAAACATAGCTTATGAACCCTCATTGAAATGTTCACCCTCATTTAATGAAGGAACATCACCCGATCCTGACCTTTTCAAGTCAAGGGTCAGCCTTCAAGCTACTGCATATAGAAATAGGAGATTAATGTGTGAAATGTGTTTGAAAACATACGGTTTTTTAAGAAAAATATTAGGCTGTATTAACCAAGATCAGCAACAAAAATTTAAAACGTAATGTTCAAAATACATTTTTTTCGCTTGTTAGGAGATTAAATCATAAAATTAGTTGATTAATTGGTTACCCAGAAGATCATCCACCAGTCATCAGTAGCAATGTTCAGCAGGTTCGATGCAAAACCAACCATCTTGAGGAAAGTGTGGGGGGGGGGGGGGGGGGGGTGCGGAAGTTGATATAAAGAAATGAATCGGGTTTTCCATTTTCCGACGCCTCGCAAGCTTCTTTTTAAAACAGAATACTTTGATTGACTGCGCAAAATAAATACGTTAATGATTTTCAAGTTTTTCGTTGCTTAATTGGATAGTTACAACATGTTCTAGGTATTATCGACAATAACATGGGGTGAGATTCGAAAGATCATACAGTGTTATTAGTTTTCAGGCAAGGTATGACAACATTGCGCTACAGCGTAACGGCTTTCACTTCATCACACGTAATGTATTGATAGAAGCTATCGCATTGATTGACTTGACGCCACCTTATGGGAATGCTGGGAAGGGTTGCAGTTTTAGGGCCGACGTTTTTCGCTCACGTTCCAGCGATCCTATTGTGTGGGGATCATTGGCAGCTCCGGAAAAGAGCCATCGTGAATAAGCAGAACAATGGGTTTTTTCAGAAGTATAATGTTTCTGAAAAAGTAAGGGGCATTTTATCAATTCAAAACTAAAATTGGGGAAATTACTGGTGGTTAGAAAACGATTTGATAGTTAAAAAGGAAGGGCTGAATAAAAGAAGTATCAGACATTCGTGAAACAAGAATATTTGAATGGAGATATTTGTAGAGAACACTCCGGGGATGTGGCCGTTTTCTTAGCTATCGCGTTGATGTATAAATTGGTCATTCATTTTGAATATATATAAGTTAAGAGAAGATGTGATACAGGGGCGGACTGCACTCCCCCCCCCCCCCCCAGGCCGAGAGTGAATCGTATAATTTCATTGTAGGCCTACCAATATTTCTTCGCCCTGGAAATATTAGCCGGAATTCCGGTAATTATTTCCGGGGGAGAAGCAAAAGTTAAAGTGTAGGCCTATGGCGAAATAATAAATGTCGTTCGGTCCCCGGCCCCAATTCGCCTCCAATTATTAATAAACATATTTCAATTCAATTAGATTCGATCCGAAATGCATTCCATTTTGAATAACTTGCTTGATTTAATTCTAGATTGAGTTCAACTCAGACATTTCTGATTCGCTGGGCCCTACTCTCTGTCCAAGCTCTCAGGCCACCTATCTAATTCTGTAAAATATTAGACACTGTTATTTCATGGAACCATTGCAGCTCTCAGATAGGTTACTAGCACTGTCCAGATTCACTTGTCCTGAATATATATGTTAATCGTAAAAGTGAACCGTAGGTTTACTTTTCCGGCCAACTGATATATCCGCATGATTGAATCTGCAAAATTTCATAACGATTCATTTTCTGTGAATCAAAGGAAGAAATGCTGCCCAATCGATACTTGATTTCCTCGACACTTGAACAATATTTCCAATAGCAAAAGAGAACACATCACGTTAATAGAGACCTCTCGCAAAACGAACGACGACTGATAAAAATTACGAAATGCCAATAGTAGCCGTAAATTTGTCGGGTGACCAAAATAACTTTTGTGTGAAAATCTTGTCGCGCAAACGAGTTTAAGGACAACTCACAGTAAGGACACAATCTTCCATATTATGGTGCTCAGAAACGCTCTCAAACATATTGTCACTTGATATATCCGCGATTATTGATGAGAAGCCGTAATCGTAACTACAGATAAGAGAAAACTACAACTGAAAGGCAGAACACATATTCCAGTGACGTAATACCCTATTCGTAATTTTAATCAGTCGTCGTTCATTTTGCGAAAGGTCTCTACAATTGTGTGCAGAGATCAATAGAAAATGGATTCAGCAGGGAGCTAAAAAACTTATCAACGCTGTCTCCATAGAATAATGTATTGCATTTGGGAATATCAGCAGTACAAGGTATTTGTCATTTTGCCATAAGTTAATGCATATATTTGGTTATCTGCAATAAGAGTAATGAAATTAAATTTTATATAATATGAACCTTCAAGAAAAGAACAGGGTCTACAGAATGTGAAAAGGAAGGGACAAAACCAAAAAAATATTCAGGTATCAGGGCTTAATTGATTAAGTGGTGTACCTCTAAATTTCAAAGGAAACTGGGAGTTATTGAATGGATTGTCAGTCAAAACGTTCGTCAGCGGGATAAATTCGTGAACCTTATTAACAATGGATTTTGTTGATTTTAGAGCTGTGGTGTTCACTACCGTATAATAAGTTACCAATGTTAATTCAATTCAATTCAATCTTTATTTCACAGCATACAAATACAGATAAGAGAGAGAGAGAGAGTAAAGTTAAAAAATTATTGAATGATGTATAAATGTATACTGTGGAGAATGACATAGCCTTGTGACTGTCTTCCTGTCATCCCCTAGACAATCAAAATAATAAATAAAATAGAATGGCAAATGGCAAGCGTTAAATTCAAGTTAAATGTAGTCGTCCAGACAGCAGGTAGTTGTTGCGTTTGTATTAACATCCTTTACATTAGAATTGAGTAATGTTCCCACATCATGGATCAAATTCCCAAGAGTTCTGTCTCGAATTGTTTTAACCCGTTAATCAACTGTGCTTCCGAATCCTAATCGAATTAACAGTGTTTCCGAATAATAATAAAAAAAATTATACGCATTCTTAGTAGGCCAGTACAATTATCGTAGGCTAATGGGGTGATGTAAAACACGGAAAACCGCGGAACAATCTTTTCATCTGTTTGTCGGAAGAGAAGAGATGAAGGTAATAACGACCTCGAGAGTTCCAACTAGGCGAAGCAGTCAGGGCATCTTGGGTTGGAACGCCTAACATTGACTTCGTATGCGTTTAAAAATTGATTGAATAAAGTTTTGTTAAGTGCCTTTCGTGTGAGGGTTTTTATCGTTATGTCTAAGTCATTCCACAGTTTGGGAAAATAAAGATATGGAAGAGCGGCTGGGAACTGAGTGCGGGGTTTGTGTGTGATTAGGTTTCCACATTGCCTAGTATTCATACCAGATGGGTTAGAGTACACTTGGAATGTATTATCAAAACTGACAGGGAGGTTGTTTATAGACCAATCGTACATGAATAGAAGTGAATGTAACTTGAACAGATCATTAAATTTCAGGATTTTCAAACGTTTGAAAAGAGGATCGGTGTGTGAGTTGAACTTTTTGTTCGCTATGATACGCACAGCATTTTTTTTGAAGATTCAGAATTTGTTTAGTGGCTGGTGTATTGCCCCAAATTTGTATCCCGTAAATTAAATGGCTTTGAAATAAAGTGAAATAGAGTATACGTAGTGTCTCGAGCGGCAAATAATTCGAGACTCTATTCAGGATATAAATTGCCCTAAATTGTTAAAGTAGTGTTGTATGGTGCCTAAGGTTTGTTGTCGTGTCGATGTGTATTTTTTGCGGTGATAAAAGTAATGATCCACCGTTTCACATTTGCCGTCGAGCGCAGAGTGAATTGATGAGAAAGTTATTAAATCAATCGTTATTCAAGGCCCTGAAGCCGAGAAGCAGGCGACCGTGCAAGATCTGAACTTGACTCGAAGTGTGCCCACCGTAGAAATACGAGGGAACAATACGTCAATTGCGGTTGAGGAATGATTTGAAGCTGGACACTGAGTTGTTTTCTTGGACTTCAAGGGGTAATTTATTAGTTGTGGAAGGTATGAATAACGCATAATGTAGCCGCGTTCTGCAGAGCAGAGATTACAATTCCGGAAGCTGCAACGTTGGAAGCCTGAGGTTACAGGTGGAATTATATTGGATGAGAAGGCAGAAACTAGTCCATTAACCATTTTGAAATACTGCAAGAGCTTATGTTTTTTGCTTCTAGTCTCTACTTTGTCCCGCCCTGCTTCAATATACAGCTGACTTTTGTGTGTGCCCCCACCCCCACCTCTTCCCATCACGGGTCATTCTGCATCGACATGCAGGTTTCCAATTCATTGGTTCATTCGCCTTTTATACGGTATCTGGATATTTAAGAACTGGGCGAACTAACGCATAGTAAATGGTTTCGAGCGTTTTCCGATCAATTCGATACTTAAATCGCACAAGAATATTAATGCGCTGCAGGCTTTTGTACTGATTTCAGTGGGCTGACCGTGTTCCTATTGTACTGAATATTAACTCAAGATGTTTGTATTGAGAGACGTCTTTGATTTCTGTGGAAAAGTTTTTTTTAAGGTAAGATGCTTTATTTCGCCAGTTTTTATTGTGATTAATAATGTTTCATTTTTTCTGTGGATTGAAATTAACAAAGCATTTGTTAGCAGAAGATTCGATTCGCTTTGTATCACTATCTAATATGTCAGTAGCTATGTTTGGGTAATCAGCAAATAAGTATAGTGAAGTATCATCTGCAACCAGTCGTATACTACTATCAACATTGTCTACAATGTCGTTGATACAGATCAGAAAATGTTAGGGACCGCGAAAGGAGCCCTATGGAACTCCAGCCGTGACTAATGCCCAACGGAATGACCTGGATTTTTCTATCAAGTTCAAACCAGTTCAGAAGAGGACCGCTATTCCAGTGGTCTTAGGTTTGTATAAGGAGACCTTAATGCCAGACTTTATCAAACGCTTTTCTCACATCGCAGATTAAAACCCGTACACACTAAAAACCAAAGTGTTAAAACTGACACTTTCAAGGTGTTAAACCCATTGTAACTCTTAGGGTTTGATTTTAACACTCAAAGTGCAATGCTTTAAGCACTTAGACATTACAATCGCCAGACATCTGAAACTTGAATGGATTGCACTTCCCATGTGTCTAGCATTGGTGGTTCTTCCAGAATCGTCCATAATTTGATTTGCGCTTGGTGGGTACATAATTAAAAGGACACAACGCAGATGACGCGGATCAGGCTCGAGAGTTCGAGCCTGATCCGCGACATCTGCGTTGTTTCCTTTTACGTGTCGCGACATTACACTTGTCAAGTGGTATTATTGTAACACCTGTCAAGGTTTGGGATATCTACACTTGAACAAAGTGCTAGTTCAGCACTTAGTAAGTGTTAAAAACAGCACTTCAAGTGTAGTTTTTAACACTTTAGTTTTTAGCGTGTATTTATTTACCATCATCGAGTGTTGATCTGCACACATTGTAAATATCAGTGAGTTGCAGGACTGTCGAATCAGATGGTAAGAAGCCAGACTGGGGTGGACAGAGCAACACGTTGGTTTTCAAGAGTTATAATACTGTTTTTCAAATACAGGTTTTTTGAAGATTTTCTCATGCAACTGAGTAGTGTAACTGGCCTGTGGTATGGGTCACATACGATTGTCACATTGATTGAATCGAGGAGTTACGTTACCAATTGTCCATTATTTCTTAAAATTAGAACTCTTTAGTATAGTATGAAATAATTTTGTTAATGGATATATAAACAATATAAATCCAAGACTTTCAGCACGTCATCGGGAGCCATTGTAATATCGTCTAGCTGAGTCTGGTCGGCGCCGATGTAGAGCTCAGGAAGGTTATGATTTGAGTTGTCGAACGAAGATATTCGATAGAAGTAATTATTGAAAGCTTGTGCTTTTTCTTCAAAGTTGGTGGCAATTATTTTATTATTGATGCCCAACAATGTAATAGGAATTTGCTTAGCGGAAATCAAATGATTAAATGTTTCCCTCCAGTATGAGTCTCGAGTGTTCATGTAATTTAGTTTGGTGTCCATTTTTAAGTAGAAAAATTTGTTTTTGCTTTCCAAATTTCTAAAACAACGAGGTTGCGTTTTTGCCGGAATCTCTTCCATGACTCGGGGCTGTTATGCATATTTGCTATGTGGTAAAGGCGATTGCGTTGATGCAGGTTTTCTGATGTTATTGTACATCTACTGGGGCTATTGAGGTCCACTTCTTACTGTCTTATTTGATGCGTCGGTGAGTAAAACGTCTGTACTTTGGTCACCATGATTGTATAATGAGTTTTTCAATACCGCGTTTTCCCAGTCCAGGTGGCAAAATTCACGGTTTAGTCCCTCGTAGTAGCCCCTTTCGTAGTACCATATTTGGCGCTGATGTCGAATGTAAAAATCAAACACACACCCTGCGATGATAAGCACACAATCGCAACCCAGAGGGAAAAGCGGACTTTGATTTTTGTAACAGCTGCAGCAACTGCAATCTGTCCTGGGGTACCTCCTAAGCCAATCAGGGATAAGGCGTATGCACCGTCTGCTGAAGTGAATCCATTTGAATACACTAAATCACTTATGTAAATAAATGGTCGATAAATAGCGTAAAGGGAAACACCGATACTAGAAACAACAGTTATTATTAAACAGCTGAAGACAGACTCAATTTCTCCCTTTGCCTGAGTCTTTGTTTGGGCTGTCTGAATAAGAGATTCCCCAAACATTATAAAACAAACAAACGTCAGCAAGTGAAACGACATTGCGCTCATAATGAGACACGCTCCTTTCCACCCATAATAGTCTAATAAAAGGTTGAAGACAACTGGGGCGAATGCACGTGTAATTAACGAATTGCCGGAAATTCCTACTATCCACAGATTTGTGTTCTTTCCACCAAATCGCACGGCTAATGCAAATGTGCACGCGAGCACCAGACCTACTCCGGAGGCTGAAATAAAGCAGAATAATTTCAGTCATTTTGTGAAACAAAAGTGTTGAACTTTATAAATTGGTTTATGATTACAAAAAAAATTCCAGACCAATATGCTATCAGTTAGGAGAAAACAATGAAATCGAAACAAATCAGATTGAACATTTTAGTATTGCAGTTGGAACTTCGTTCAACTCAACGGACGATATTGGCCAATGTTTTTCGTGTCACACTACTGTTTCCGCGACTCTGGGACAACAGGTAACACGCTTAATCGTTTCCGATCTAACATTACTGATAATCTTCTTATACACTAAAAGAATAATTATTTTTTGTGAGCAACGTTTCGCTTTTCTGACAGCATGTACACCATAAGTTTCTGCACTGCACCTTAGTATTCGTTTCGAAGCAACATTATCGACACGTTTCGGGCTCCACAGTTCTGCATTTTCCGTGAAATTAACGACAAAAAAACATGGAGATCCCTACATATAGTACTTCCAGATAGGTAGTGACGTCATGTGGACATTCCCTTCCAGGCTTTTCATCGGGATCGTCTCGGTCTGCCGACAGCTATTGTGTCAAATGTAATTGGATGATGTGTGAATAACCTGTTGGATCAAATGCTCACCGCTTATAATCTGCATCTCTTAATTTAGGATTTTTACTAATGGAAAATAAAGGTGACCGTTTTTCTATCAATGTTTATCGACCAGCCGAGAATCTTCACAATTTTTGCTTCAAGTATATATTCCACAAACATATATCCCATATCGACCGGGAAAGCCAAACGAATGGAAAGAGAAATTCCACACTTTTCACATAAGTTATTATGAATTTTCACTTCATTCTAACGACATCTCAGAACTCGTTTCATAGCTATGTTGTAGTTAACAGTTCGCATTTCAGAATTGAAATGGTAAACTACAATCTACACCAAACACATTTGAGTCACTGGTAGCTGGAGTTCACAACAACTAGAAACAACTTGGTCTCCACTGGAAAGTAAGTGAAATTGCTACATTGATCGAGGCAGTGGAGATTGGCTTAAGCGAAACGTGGGTAAGACACGAGGAAGGGGTAGACCAAGTAAGGGGTGCGTGTGGATAGGTGTAGGGCGAACGGAAGGCCAGAAAAAAGGGGGAGGGGTTGGCATGTACATCAAAGAGGATTTAAAACCGTCGCTGATCACAGACTTGGCATACGTCAGCACCTCGACTGAGGTATCGAAAGAAGAAATTGAATGAGTCAGTATCAATCTGAGAAACAAAAGTATTGCCCTTGTGACTGTGTACTGTGCAGTGGAGGGTAGCAAATCCGAGTGGAATGACTCGATATACTCAACACTAAGGTCCAATATAACAGATCTACAAAACAGGGGCTAGGTATAATTCTGATGGGTGACTTTAATGGACACATAGGAGATAATGAAGAAGGCATAGAGGGTGGGGACAAGAAAGTCAACAGGAATGGAAGGAAGCTGTTGAACTTCACAAACGAGCTCGGTCTGAAGATTCTGAACAGGGACGCGAGGTGTAAGGGGAAAAGGACCTGGGAGAGGAACGACAGAAAATGAATAATCGACTACATTCTCACAGATATTATTTTATGGAGGGAGGTGATAGGGGTAGAATTGGATGATGAGGGTAAACTGGAGGTGGATAGTGATCACAACTTGATTACAGTGACGATCAGGGCCAAAAATCTAGTAAAAAGCAAAGGAAGCTTTAAGGAGATTTGGGAACTCAAAAAGGATGCTGACTGGGCGAAGTTCAATGAAAAACTGAAACCAAAGCTTCCAACCGTACCAAATGGGGGGGGGGGGGGGGGGGGGCAGTGTCCTGAAGATGGCCGACGCCATAGTTGCGAGCCTAGTGGAGATAGGGAAGGAAAGTGTTAGTAGGATCAGGGTGCCAACACGGGAACGGGTACAGAGTGAATGAAAAACTGAAAAGAGCCATAAAGGGTAGAAAAGCTAAATGTGCTGCATACAGGAAAAATAGAAAAAGGGGGCGGAAAGCAACGAGGCCACAGTAGCAAAGGAAGAATACCAACAAGCACGAAATAAAGTAAATAAGATTAAAGACGATAATCGGAGAGTGCGAAACTTCAGTATTGTTAGGACGATAAGAACGACAGGGGGGGGGGGGGGGTCGAGTTCGAACGTATTTTGGAAATGCGTGAATAAACGTAACAAACGAAGTAACCCACAGAGCATTAAAGTAGATGTCAGAGTCACAGACGAGCAAGATCAAGTCGCATCAGAACTAGTCAAGCACTGGGAAAAGGTAAACGATAAGCGATGGGGCATGGGGAGCCCACTTGAGTGTCCGAATCAGGTTGAGGAAAACCTATCGAACTTCGTGTGCATGTGCAGCGAAATTAAAACGGAGGAGGTGCGAAAGGTGATCTCAAAATTAAGGGATAGAAAAGCGGGAGGAGTGGACGAAATTCCTAATGAGTTTATCAAACAAGGGGGAGAGGAATTCGTGGAAAGCCTAAGTGCCCTATTCAATCTAGCCATAGAAAATCAAGAGGTCCCAAAGGAGTGAGGAGAAAGCAAAGTGACATTTATTCACGAAAAGGGGGAAAAGACGTTTTGGATAACTATCGAGGGATCTTTGTCCGCAGCAACATTGGACAAGTTTTCTGTAAAGTCCTGTATGGGAGACTAGAGGAGGTGATTGAAGAGAAGGGTTTTTTGGGATAGATTGATAGATAGATATTTTATTTTTGGGAGAAATCCAGAATGGCTTCAGGAAGGGAAGGAGAGTTACTGACCATCTTTTCACGCTATCCCAAATGATAGAATCCGCGAAAGCAAAAAAGAAAAGGTTGTTTATGGCACTTTTGGATGTCAAAAAGGCATGCGATAGAGTATGGAGGGAGGGTATTTGGCGTAAGCTGGAGGCTCTGGGCTTGGAGGCGAGTTTGTTGGAATTATGAAAGCATTATATAAAGACGTACAGAGTGAACGTAGCCTGGGAAACATTACAACAAAACGTGCGCCTATGGAGATAGGCCTAAAACAGGGGTGTATCCTTTCGCCAATTCTGTTTGCATTGTACATCAAAGGTTTAAGAGATGAACTCCTGCATAGCGACGAGGTGGTAGCAGTTGGGGACTTAAAGATCCCAGGGCTATATTTTGCAGACGATATGGTGCTAGTGTCAGAAAGCGAAGAGGGGATAACGAAAATGTTGGGAATTGTTGGGAAATATGGGAGCAAATGGAGACTCGAACTTAATGAAAGCAAGAGCAAAGTTATACCTGTGGGCCGCAAAGTGGACCCCACTCGAAGGTGGAGAGTGGGTGAGTTCTGCATTCCGGAAGGTAGCAGCTAACTTCTCAGTGTAGGAGAGACAGGTGATTAGGAGTATTTGGGGGGTAAATATAAACATTACAGGAAGAGGCATCTACCGAAACCACACAAATAAATTGATTCTGAAGGGGAAGCGAATCCTTAAACAAATGAAACTTATAGGGAGAAATAGTTTCAATAAAGTTTTCGTGGGGAAAACCATTTGGGAAATGGTGGGGCTGCCAAGTATAACATACGGTACGGAAGTGGTACTCCTAAACCGGACGACCGTAAAGAGTTTGGAAATTCTGCAGAACGATGCAGGCCGATGGATAACGGGGTCGAGTAATGCCGCAGCGCTAGAAGCAATCAGGGGTGAGCTTGGGTGGATGAGGATAAAGGACAGGATAGACCTCTTGAAACTCGGTTATCTTAATTATTTGGTAAATCTCCCCGGCAGCCGATGGTGGAAGGTGATGTTCCTGAGAATTTTCAACTCAACTATTAAGACGGGGTGGATGGTCCAAATGAGGGAGCTAGTAGAGAACTACTCATTGGAGATCTCGGACCTGGACGTTGGGGCAAACCAGGGTAAAAAAATCGTCAAAGAAAGGGTCATGAAGGATTGTAACCGTAATTGGCGAGAGGGGATCAAATCAAAGAGGTCTTTGGGTGGCCTGCGTGATAAAGAGAAGCCAGGTTTTGAAGAGTGCCTTGATGGAACCTTTTGAGGTGTCACTTTTGTTCGAGCAGAGGTCGCGATCCCTGGAGCTGATGGGAAAAATTGGGAAACACAGTGAAAAAGAGTGCCAGATGTGTAATTTGGGCATGATGGAGACCCTGGAACACTTTTTTTCTAGAATGCCCAAAGTACCAGTCTAAAAAAATAAGATTCACTGGGAGTATAATGGGGAAGTGGGATGGGAGAATGAAGGACATGTGGTTAGGGGCAGACTCAAAGGAGAGGGTTAATATGCTAATCGGAGAGATTGGGAAGAATGAATGGGGCAAGGGATGTCATCAAACAGTTCGTCTCCGAGTGTTGGGAGGAGAGGAGAAGCGTAGGAATAAGGAGGCAGTTGGGTGTACATGGGTAACCAAGTCCTTCTCATCCGAGACCCGCGACAAACCAGCGGCTGGCCAAACTGTTATTATTATTACAGTCCAAACACATGGCAACTCAGGATAATTGAAATCGCAGTTAGTTCACAACACTGTCGAAAAACAGCAAAGAAAATACAAAGCGATTTTTCCTTTTATTCGCGTTTATTATCCAACAGTCTTCAGCTGGAGTGAGGACGACAGTTAACACAACATCTTTCAAATCGCAGTTAGTCCACAACGTTGTAAATCGGTACTAGAACCACGTGTTATGTGTCGGGTCGTCCTTAACACCGAAATTCCCCGTCGGACAGTTTTACGGGTGGAGGAAGCTGGAGTACCCGGCGATAACCACGAAGCAACTGACGCACTCCCCAACGTTCTAACTTCGAGCAAGCAAGGTTAGTATTGGTTGAAGACAACAGCATCATCGAGGTCCAGTACTCCTTGGTACAGAACACCACCGTGACCCCGCTTTCCTTAATAGAAAAAATCGCCCCACCATCTATTTAAAGCCCAATATCCCAATGAAATAGATTTAAGTGACGTAAGCTTGTTTAAGCACACGTCTGGATGAAAATAAAACAATGAAAAACTTCATTGAACTTTGTGTGAAATGCCCGGTTACCTTTCCTTGAAAGTAAATAAAAGAATCTTAGTCGATTTTGTACCACTGCCTAATCTCTGAGCAAACTGCTGGAAGGTGCGCACCCCTCTTTTTCTGTATCTATTTTGGAGCGGATTAGGTTTCTAATTCTGTGTCGACGCCACTTACTAATTCACTGTGCATTACATGGGTGTGGACAAGGGAGATTTTTTCTGACTTTTTGGTTTCAATAAAAATATCGGACTATCAATTACAATTACGCCATTAAGTTTCCTCTTGTCAACGCGCATGCGCGTTTTTTTAGTTGTCCAGTAAACTTTGCCGATGATGTAATTCTCACACGATATCATATTGTCATATCTGCGAGTTGACATATGGCTCGAATGTGGTCCTAACCAATGTCACCTGACATTTTGAGCACAGTATCTACCGATTTTAAAACCGGACTTTTTAATAATGTACAGCCTCTGAGAGAACTACTATACACGATAAATTCTCACGAGATTTCTCGTTCCCCAAGGACATCAACCTTTTTAATAAGTTTTAATTGTGTCTATTCTTTAACTAGATTTTATCTCCAAACGTTTTCTGATCACCAGGTTGGTTTACTCAGAATCCATTGAGCTATTTCTGTCATGACTTACCGCCGTCGTCGCTATTCATTTCATTGTCGCTTATAATGGAAGTTGTACAGGATTTTAATCTATCATTTGATCTTGTCTACCCTATACGATATCGCAACGACATATGCTTATATGCTGATGCGGAGTTATCTATACTACTCAAAGTTTGCTAAGCACCAAGTATATCCAACTACCTGTTTTACGTTTTAGTTGAAATATTGTAATGATAAGTGTATATATTTTTTTATTTAATTATATCTTTAATGATTCAAGTACAGAAATTAAGGTTTTATTTGTGTTTGACATTATATTTTTAGCTTTTGAATACGATAACCATGGAAAATGGATATTATTGGTAAAAGGGGAACATTTTCAATTTGCCAAAAAGTTGACGGAGCGAACTGGTATGGGTTCAATATCGAGTATGAGACCCATTACTGTTAATTACAGCTTGACAACGCCTTCCCATGCTCCCAATCAGGATCCTGGTGGTCCTTTGTGGGATGTTGTTCCATTCTTGGACCAGCATGGCACCATGCTCCTGGAAACTTCTTGGCTGGACTGGACGGGCTGAAATTGCAAGCTGCAAGACACCCCAGATCTTGCTGGCCAGTCCATACGCTCAATCCCCTCCCTCTGTCGGTACTCCCTGACAGCATGAGAAACATGAGGACGGGCATTATCGTCCATCAGAATGAATCTATCACCCACTGCACATGCATACAATCTGACGTGGACATCCGGGATCTCATCAATATACCGCTGTGCAGTCAATGTACCACGTTCAAGGACACAGAGCTCTGTTTGTCCATCCCTGCTGATGCCACCCCAGACCACGACTGACCCTCCACCATAGCGGTTATGCCTAGCAATTTTGGCTGCATGGAATCGCTCTCCTGTTCTTCCCCATGCCCTGGAACGCCTGTCTGTGTGGTCTAGCCAGTACCTTGACTCATGTGTAAAGAGGACAGGTCGCCAATCTTCTCTGGTCCATTCAACGTGGTCCATCACCCATTCATATCGTGTCTGGCGGTGGTTCTGGGACAGCGGAGTGTGAATACATGGTCTTCTCGATCGGAGACCAGATTCGTGCAAAACATTTACCCCGGATGTATTCTGAAGGTCACTGTGAAGCTGGGTTGCTGTGGCAAATCGGTTCCTTCGGGCCGGAATGATCAAAAAGCGGTCTTCAACTGCAGATGTTACCCTGTCTCTGCCACCACCACGCCGTCTTAGTGGTGTGCCATACTGCAGAAATCTTGCCCAGGCCCTGGTGATCACCGTATGGTGCACACCAAGGGCTTCACCAAACTGACGATGGGTAGCCGCTTGCTCCACCATCCCTACCGCCCGCCACGTCTCTGCTTCAGATAAATGTCTTCTTACATTTGCATTTGCCATATTCAATCATTAAATCACAAGGGTTTGTGTTGAAATGAAGTTTGAATATCCTACACATGTCGTGTACATGTAGACAGTACACACAAACATCATAAAAATCAAGGAGTACATGCTTTCCATGACTGCCACGAAAAGTCTGCCAGTCAAGAGAGCTCAGGAAAACGCTGGGGACCATCTCAATTCATTCCTCAATTATATCCACCAAAAATAGGTCACAAGCAAATTTCACAATGATATGTCAAATATTTGGTGCTTAGCAAACTTTGAGTAGTATATTTAGTGGTGTTTAAGGTGATATATTTCTGCACAATAGTTAATCGTAACCGAGATGCGGCGTTAACCCTTTACCCAATGTAACGATCAAACTCGGCCAAAGGAATTCACAAATATCATCCTTCAATTTTCCATTCTTTTTTTACATTTTTTATCTCAAAAACAAAGTTGCAATGAGGGTGGTAAGCTATGTTATTAATCCTTTGAACTCGTAAGGCCGATTTTGCTGTCCAATGTATAATTTCGTCCCATTTTTGTCTTATTATAAGAGATCCATACACGAGGCATTGATGATAAATTTATAACTGCAGTCTGTAGCCAGGCGGCTGCAGACTGAAATTATTATTTTTCCCTCCCTGTCTATTGATAATAGACTGAACCATCTCACTGTAAGTGTACACAAAGGCGATACCATTCCAGAAAACGAGGGTTCAAATGGTATATGCAAGTAAGTGACGCCTGCCGTTAGTATGAGGTAAAGAGGTAAGCACCTATAAATAAATGAATACATTCCGTGACAAGTCGAGTATTGTGATTACAAGTGGGCGAAGCATTTTGCCTGATCACTGACTTTGTTGTGAACTGTTAAAAATTATCTGCCCCCCCCCCCCTCCTCCCTACAACAATGGTCGATCTCTCCTGTCGAAAATGAAATGCGAGAACGTCGAACCTCACATACTATTTTCTCCTGTTTCTCTTGATTCGAATTTGAATTCGCAATACTTTACCTCGGAAATATCAAGCCACTCTTGCAAGTGTATCGCGACCAAATCCGATCAGTTTCAGAAAGGGGTGTTTTTACGATCAAAGGACTGCAGTTTCACCCTGAAGTGTTTTTTGGTAATTTATAACACAGTTATTAAAACTGGTGGGCGTTAAAATGAATCAAGAAAAAATTCGTTTCTTAATTTCCATCTTGCCATATTTTCATATAAAATTTTTTTCAAAATGTCCCTCTTGGCAGAAGATTTTTTCTGAAAGCACGTTTAAAAATTTCCCTCCCGGCAGATTTTTTTTTCTACATATACTTCGATAAATATTGATCAATCAGGAGTATTGTAGTAGGGCTGCGCGGTATATCGATAAACCGATATATACCGGTATTCAAACCAATATCGATTGAATACCGATGTAATTACAGAAATATCGGTTTATCGTCATTATTTATTTACCCGCAATTTAATTTTCAAGATGTCTGGAGTTTTTTAACCGTAGCCCCGAATGAATAACATTATTCCTTTATACAAGGAACCGTTTGCTCGTAATATACAAATTCAGCAGTTGAAAAAATAATTTTCAAAAATTTTAACAAAACTATATCATGTGACCCCTCATTGGAACGAGCTCGTTGAGCTCGTTCCAACGAGGGTTCACATGATATAGTTTTGTTGAAATCTTTGGGGAAAATCTGATAAACTAATTTAGAAAATAATAAATTTTGATATCGTCTGCGTTGGGTAAAGGTATTTCGAACCGCATCATCAAGGCATTCCAATTCGTTCCGACTGTGATGCCTCGAGTCTCGATTGTGGTACTTGTGTTCATATATCTGAACAGTTTTAGGTATACCGGTATACCGCGGTATTTTTTTGGAATACCGATACCGGTATTCAGTTTTGAATGTCGTGCAGCCCTATATTGTAGTAGAATCCGCCCCTCGGCTTATCCAGCAACAATGTGCACAAACTGGGTCTGCCCAGTGTCCCGACAATGCGGT
The DNA here is from genome assembly GCA_031216915.1 of Pictodentalium vernedei. NCBI lineage: Eukaryota > Metazoa > Mollusca > Scaphopoda > Dentaliida > Dentaliidae > Pictodentalium > Pictodentalium vernedei. The sequence continues at coordinate 230,776,799 of CM062294.1, forward strand.
TGCCCGTTTGGACAATGTAACTTGATACTTTCAGTGTTTTAACAGAGTGTTTTTAATATGCTTCTTCGGAAGGTATGAGCTTTTTGAAATGTCTTGTTCTTGAAAACTAAGTTCGGTTACTTCCAATTCTTTTGCACCTTCCTGATATTTGTTTTCGGGTGGACAGGCAGGAAATTGCGATGGATAAGGTAGCAAATGGATAGAAATATACTACTGGTGAAATTAATATTCTATAAAATTATTAACTCTCTTGGTCTGACTCTCTTCGTACCCAGTTAATCGTATTAAGCCAATAGGTGACAACATATAGTATGTAGATCACGAAAGTTTAGAGGCGAAAACCACAGTGATTAAAGAAATACTGGAATAAAGGATTTGAGTCTGAGGCCACGGACCGCACAATACTAAAAGTAAAACGAAAGTTAACCCTTTACCCAACGTAACGGCCAAAACCGGCCAGCGCTATTCCCAAATATCGCCAATTAATTTTCAAAATATTTTCATTTTTTGTCTCAAAAACATAGGTTATGACCCCTCGTTGGAACGAGCTCGTCGAGCTCGTTCCAACGAGGGGTCATAACCTATGTTTTTGAGACAAAAAATGAAAAAAATTAGTTATTCAAGAATTTTTTTTGCAAGTGTCGTCTGTTTTTCATGTTAGGTAAAGGGTTAACTTTGGAATAGGAATTCCGATCTCAATCTTAAAGATCGCCGCTATTCTTGAGTTGATGTAAGGAAATCACTTTGGCATATTCATTGTGAAAAAAGGCAAGTACGTGCGGACAAAGGTTCGGTGATTTTTTCCAGGCCACCAAGCAGATGACATATCTCTGAAGTAATGTTGTGACGCAACACATGGTTGACATCACGTGTGTTATCACTTGTTGAACAGTTGTAACGATGATGTGTGGCGTTAATATGATAACTCCACATACTTTGTAAGAATATTGCACATTCGAGTACCTCTGCGCGTAGAAGGCAGGACAATGTCAAGGATTGTTTTTTTTACATCAGGGGTGGCAAAAATGGCTCTCCTGCGAGCCAGTTAGGCGAAAAATTGCTCTCCTGAACTATTTTTCATTGTTCATTTGTTTGCTTCAAACATCATCTAAATGCCTAGTAAATGATGTGTGTTCCCTGTGAAATATACTCAATCCAATCAATGCCAATATACTGATGTTGAACGTGTGTTCGTTTTTAACAAAACCCTCTTCCATCATCTGGGCCAAAACATATTTAACTTATTAGCACATATGGTTTTTCTTTCCTTTTGTCTTTTATTATATCGTGATAAAGAAGGAATTCAGTAATGACATGGAATTTAATTAAGAAGCTTCTAACAAAGTGACCACATTTAGTTTAGCTTCTCCGAATTCGTACACAATATCTTTTGCAATTGGGAATGACAAGATTCTTTGTTCAACAGTTTCTGCATCTGTGATTCGATCTAGTTTTAATTATAATTAGCACTGATTAACTCTTTGCTATGTATTAGACGAGCACAACATATCCAATGTGACCATTTTTTTATTTATTAAAGTTTAACGACACTTTAACAGCCAATGTCATATCGTGTCGGGGACAGATGTCAGGTGAAGGAAGCCGGAGCACTCGAAGAGAACCACCGAGCAAAGACGAGAAGCTGCCAACTCTCCAACATCGTAACTCCGCACTGCAGCATAGGTAGGGTTAGATTGGCTGAAGACATGCGCACCATCGATCTGCAGTACGCCTTAGTACACGGGTCATCGTGTCCCCATGTGGACAGTCGGATTTAAGTGCCTTGCTCAAGGATACAACGCGGGAGTCCCAATCGATCACTCAGACGGTCACCCAAGGACAAACCGGGCTCGACATTGCTTAACTAGGGAGAACAGACGGGAACTGGTTACCGCGCCCTCTAAAATGGCCAATAATTCTGAATTCTGTGAATGAGTCCGAACCACAAACATTAATGATACCAGCCGGGTTACCTTCTATCTGCCTTTTACTTAGACTGGATCTTCCATTTATCTTCACTGTTCTCCAAGAATTTACACTGTGTACTTGAAGGGTATTCACTTGTAATTTAGACCATAAAGCCTCTTTCGAGGGCAGGATTGATCGAATGAAAATCACACTGTATTGATGAGCAGGCCAGTGCTCAGAATGTATCTTTTTCTTTGTCTTTCTAATACAAATAAAGTATTTCAAAGTTCGATGCAAAAACTGTGTCTGATTCGCGATTTGCGTCCACCTGGGTATGACTGAAAACGATTTGTCGCGGACCAAGATTCATGGATTTGATCACAAAAACCACAATGACCTTGTTTGAGAACCTGTACAATCAGTGTCCACGCTGGCACGAAAAGTGTTGTTGCCAAGTGGAAAATTTGTTCAGTGCCAAATTAAATTGTTGTTGCCAAATGAAAGATGTTAGTGCCGAACGTATTCTGTTTGTAAATGAGATAAAATAACAACGCATCGTCCTTTGAGTGCAGCAAGGACCCATCTGCAATGCCAAGTACTGTAGATGGGGGTCTTGTTGCATTCGAAGTACAATTTTTTAATTTAGTATTACCCAGCTGTTTTAGGTTTTTTATGTGTCAAATAACCCACACACGACAACAATATTGACAGTGAAAAATTAAAACTATTAAATAAATAAATAAATAAATAAATAAATAAATAAATAAATAAATAAATAAATAAAGTATATTTTTGGTGCCAAGTTTTGATATTAAATGCTGTATCTTTGGTGCAAAACGCATTTGATAAATGCAATTGTCACCATTTAAACCTGATAGCGTGAATATTGTTCCACTGCTTTGAAGTATGTGGACAAGAAAGCCAGGACGAAATGTCCATTTGAAAAACTAAAATCTCTATTTTTTAATTTAAGGATCACTTTGCTTCAGTCGTTTTCGTTAGCATCGGTATTAGGGTACCAACAGTATTATCGGTGGGACGATTGTTCTCGACTTTCGGGTTTCAGGACAAGTGAGTCGCGTAGAGATGACTACATGATCATGACCACATGTTCACGCATCGTTATTTGTTTGTCGAGATGATCACGTTACCTTAGTTGTCTTTGCATTGTGTGCTGGATGTAGTCACTGATTACTCCGTACGCGTGTCCCGGGTAAGACACCATGGCGAGACAGATATTTCTCCCATTTTCTACCTGCTAAGAGATGGATGCCGCGGGTGGGATACCTGCGTGGGACAGGCGCGACACACACACCAAAGTAGTTAAAGTACGCCATATCAGCGACAATTGACGAGGAAGAGACTCCAGCATATTGTTGCAGCGTTATAAAGGCTGAGAAATATGTGCACGAAAGCAAATTCAACAATAAATAATATAAATTTGAAAATACACATTCTATCGATCATTGTATGAGGAAATACCGAAACATGGCAATTTGTTTAAAACATTGATACGTTTTCTTTGAATCATATGACGCGATATTCTTCCCTTTATCAAAAGGACGCCTACTACCAAACAGGCAAAGAAGACGACGTGAATGCTGGGAATGAGGTTCCTTCGACCCAGGTTTTGTTCAATTGTCTTGCCTCTCGAAAGAGATTTATCAGTCACACATACAACAAATTTAAGAAAGTTTATAATGACTTTTTGAAACCTGTGAAAGTAATTTTTTACCTGGAATCGCGCATGCAGTAATCAGTATCGCAGGTACCCTATTTACAAAATACGTAGCGAAAAGCCCAATCGTTATAAATGTTTGTCCAACAAGCATTGTTTTTGCAAATCCAATCTGCGTGATGATAAATCCGCCTACAAATCCCGAAAATACACACATCTTAAATTATCTGTCAAAGAGGTCACGTTGCGCAAATCTATTCAAGTTTCTACTCAATCTAGAAATATGTTCAGCCATTGTGTGAGTGGTGTTGACTATTACAAACCCGACCATGGCAGGAATTTCACAGACGTTTCTTTGTACACATATAGTACTGCTATAAAAGAAACAAAACATTTTGGCAAGCTGATCGCGACACACTTACACCAGTGGTTGAGGTGTCGCAGACAGAATACAGCGATTTTTTTAGAAATGGCATCTAAGGTTCAATGTTGTAGTATTTCTTTTTTCTATAGGCGAAACTTGAGTTTTGTCTAGGTCTTTCTGCCGTTTAGTTATCGCATAATAGTAGTCTGCGATACAACTGCCTGAGATAGTATATTTTTGGGGAGGAGGTGGTGTAGGCTTACATGACCAGACTTACATATCTGATATTATCCCTTGCGATTGGTTATAATTTTGATCAGGGTATTAAGTATTCTTTGTTTACATTACACACATTTTAAGGTGCATGGAACATTTAAATTAGGTTTGCTTTGATTAATAGTAGAGGACCTGAGCGCAGCGGGCCATTGGTAAGTACGCTGGTCTTCAGATCGAAAGATAGATTATTAGATTAAACATATTCTATTTGCCACTTGACAATGCAAATCAGGATTGGAGGACAGGCGCTTGCCACTTAGAAGACCCCCACCCCACCCCCCCCCCCCCCCGTTCCGGTACAATGACTAACAATTTACAATATGGATAAAAAATAAAACATAGAATAGAAAGAAAACATGAAATACAACAATAGATCCAGTGATGATGCCCTCCCCCACCCATTTGCATTCTATAGAATCTTGGTCCGTGATGTGAGTCTAAATTAACATCTTGGTTACTGCCACTAGGCACAGGTTTTCACCTCTGAGGATGTTCATACAACAGTTTCGACACCCATTGCGTGGTCAAACCATTGATAACCTAACTTTCGCCATTGGTACACTATCACAGTGGGAGTTTCAGGTCCCTGCTCGATAGCATACCCATGGCGGAAGTCAGATTATTTCTATTACATCATAGAGGGCACAATTTTGTAGACAAACATACCTAATTATGAGGATGTACATCTAATCTGTGAGTCACGAATTAATTTTTGAACAGATAAAAATATAGAATATTACTACTTTCGGGTAATGACGGGCTTCCATGTAATACTAAATCAGTTGAATTCCAGTTTAGTGGGAGTTTTGACAAATCACCGATGAGGGTACTGCGAATATCAAAATTCTAGGAACACACGCAGAAATAGTGTGCTGCGTCCACAACGCCATCATTACATGAACAAAATGGAGTATCGATATGTAATTATTGAATTTGTCACAATTGAGGTCAGTACAACCAGTTCGTAGATTTTCTTGAATGGTGTTGTATTTTCTTGTTCCAGTTGAGAAGTATGACGGAAGCTTATACAGAGGTGGTAAAATGGATTTCTTGAATTCCGCAAGCGACGTACTATTTTGTACCGTCTCCAGCTGGGTGTTCCAAATTTCGACGCACGAAGGGAAAAATGCTCGTTTGAACCGCTCTGTTCGACAGGAATATGGAACAAATTAGACGCATTTCGAATATTATATGGGGATAACTCAGAAACACGTAGTGGTATCAGGTCATGGAGAACACTCGGAGCAGTGCCATAAACAATTGTGTAAAAAGTTACTCAGTTTCTGGACATAGCGCCTGCTTTCCAAGCTGTCCCAACCAACTTCCAACAGAAGTCGGTCCCGTGGAACATATCGTGTAAACCCGCTAACTATTCGGGCTGTTTCGCAGTGAACATCCTCCACGCGTTTTAGTTGATACTATGGAGCACCACTCCACACCGAACTACCATATTCTAAGGTCGGTAGCATGAATGCGAGATATATTTTTTCAAGAATTTTCCTATTAAAAATATACTTCAATTTTCTTAACTGAGATAATCTCGAACATGCCTTTTTACAAATTTCACCCAAATGTTTATGAGAATTACAAAAATCAATTTGTTCACTATTAAACAGAATGTTTAACGGCGACATATTTTTGCTGAGCGTGAAAAGGACTGCTTTTGTCTTTTAGCATTAAATAAGACCAGCCATATGTTAGCCCATTCGTTTACCTTCTTGAGTTCCAAATTCATCTTTGCTTGGACATTTCTAGGGTCGTCAGACGATTCAGTCAGATAAGAATCGCCAGAAAATAGGCGAGTAATTTTGTCGACAATATCACTGATATAAATAAGAAACAGAACCGGCCCAAGAACGGATCACTGCGGGACCCCGGCATTGACTTCCCTATAACTGAAGTTACAACAGTTTATTTTTACTCCCTGTTTTCTGTCTGTTAAGTAGTTGTAAAACCAGCGGAGCAAAGGACCGGAGATACCATACTGTTTTAATTTAAATATGGGCCCTCGGTGCCATACTCTATCAAATGCCTTCGAAATATCACAGACAAACCCACATGTGTGTTTGTTTTTGTCTACTGCGTCACAGAGGTTGTAATAAACATCTAACAAGTGGAAAACGGTGCTGTTGTTTGGAAGGAAGCCAGACTGTAAAACACAAAATAGGTTGTTATCTTTAAAATATTTGTAGACTTCCTTAAAAACAACCTGCTCCATAATTTTACCTATACAACACAGTAAAGAGAAGGGTCGGTACTTCTCCGGATCATGACGTTCCCCCCTTTTTAAATAAAGGGATCACATCAGCACATTTCCACTCCCTGGGTAATTCAGACAATTCCAGTGATTTAGAATAAAGCAGAAATAACGGTTTACTGACACTGGATTTGGTTTCTTTCAACATTCTGTGTCCTATACTGTCATGACCTCTACCGTTATTAGTTTTGAGAGATTTGAGAATGTGGATGATGTCTTCCTGAGTAAAAGAAACTTCTCTAATTGATAGCGTACTCCTACGTTTAAAGGGGGGGGGGGGGTGTTTGCTTTTTGAGTTCAACATGTTATTTTGAATAAATGTCTCATTTAACAGGTCGACCTTTTCATTGACGGTTCCGAAAAAGATTGCACTTGTACCAGAATTTCGTATAAGTGTTGGTATTCCTGGATCTGAAGCAAAGTTTGTTTGAAACAACTTAACAATATGTCAAAATTGTCGTGGGTCGTTGTTTTCGAATACTGAGTCATCGAACTTTTCAAAATACTGTGCCTTGGCAAATGTGTTCATATTGTTAACTTTGTTTCTGGCTGTTTTATACTTCGTCCATGTGTTTGGGTTATTTTACTTTTTATTGCTAATTTACGTAGTCGATTGCGAAGACGAATCGTACTTCTGATAGCGCTATCAAACCAAGGTTTATCAGACTTCCTGATTATGACTTTTGTGTGTGGAATACATTTTTCTGCGATTTCCAAGAAAGTAGAAACGGAATTTGACAAGGCATCATTGATGTCCGCTTCACTGTAAATTCTCCCATTATGTCTCTTTACTGAGGGCATTCATTTCTTTAAAATCTGCTCTTCTGTAATTTCAGACCTCCCGAGTTATGGTAGACTGGTTAGGGTGGATTCAGGTTGTATGGGAGTATACTGAAATGTGGTCTGATAGACCAAGCTCGAGAGTGCCCGAGTGAGCGACTGTAACTGTGATGCTAATAATTACACGGTCAAGCAGGCTTCGTGACGTGTTTCCTTTGAGTGTGGGCTCAGTTATAACATTCTTCAAGTCGAACTGTGTGTCGTGCTCCGTTCCACAAGCAAGTTAAAATTTATCTCGCCAATGATCCCCACTGCTGGATTTATTTCTAAAGCAATTTCATTTTTTTTCCTGTAACTTAGACCAATAATTTTCACACGATTCTATCTGGGATCTGTATGTGACGCAAAGGAAGAATTTTTGTTTATTGCCTACTTCGAACAACATAAAATCATCGTCAATTAATAGATGTTCGATGTGTTTATAAGTGAGGTGGTCAGCGAAATACATCGCGATATCCCAACCATATTGGTTACGGTTATGTGTAATCGGGATAGAATAATTTAGAATTAATGTGTTCCAATATTGAAATCATTATCCAAATGGGTTTCCGTAAAGCAGATAATGTCAAAGGCATCGATATCACTCACTGGCTTAGACAGTTTGTGACGAATGCCACGAATATTATAATTCAAAATTGAAAGTTTACTAAAGTTGGTATTATCTGTACCAGTATGATCAGGACCTGGATTTGGATGGACATCACCACCAAGGATGATAATCCACATCATAGTAAGAATTACAGAGAGTGAGCAATAAAATATAAGTGACGGGATCTGAGGTGGGCAGAGGCAAAACATTGATGGATATGGACTTGTCTCCTTAAGTTAAGACTGTTATAGAAAATACCCACTGACTACCGGTACTGCATTATATCAATCGATATCTGCAAATACTTGTCTGGAAATTTTAATTCTGCTCTCAGCAGGCATTCCAGAGATACGCGTAAGAGTTTGGGTTTTGAAGGAGCTCATTCGATAGAATGCATTGATTGGCCATCATCACTGGAAATCAAACCAAAGAAAAAATATAAATAAGAATATACACAACTACAAAGCTGTAATTTACACTTTTTCTGGGTAATCAGTTTAAGGCTTGGGGTGTAGGTCAGGACATCGGTTAACATTGTGTGAGATGGCCAACGCTCGTTATTCAATATATTCTCTTCCAAAATCGCGACGTGAGTGTTGTTAACTGAACATAGTGTGGACGCTTAATGTAACTACGCTGAAATGTCTAATTTTCCGATTATATTTTCAAGATAATATTCATGTTCCAACACAGGAACGAGTTCTGCGAGATGGATCCGTGTTGGGCTACACAGAGCACCGGGGCGAAAATTAACAACAATGGGGATAATAATAAATAAATATCGATCAATACCAATTTGGGCTTGCACGGCTGCATAGAAATTGAATAAAGCTATCGAAAATGCGACAGGGAAATTTGGTTCCATACCGTCGGGAGGACGTTACTTGTAATCTAAAATAGAGCATAACCTACAAAATAAACATGAACATGAAAAAGGATATGCTGTTTTCTTCGCAGTTGTTTTGGAAATTCTGATCTTGAAGTGTACCATAGTTGCGGGTCAGTAGTGCTGACCTAGTATAATATAATTGGTGTGTGTACTGATTTAACTAATGAGCCGAGGAGAGGTCAGGACGACAATTGTCACAAAGAATGACAGGATGCGTGCATTTACCTCTATTCCGTGACAAAGGTTTCCGCAAATGACAATTTCACCAATTCCAAGTTGTAATGAGGATCAGTGTGTCACACACATGTCTTGCATTTTTGTGTTTATGCATAGTGAAACAGACATGTTTTAGAATAATCAGATTCTGCTCTTTGATTCCTGCTGTTGGCATCGCCCATATTAAAAGTTATCCTGTTTGATGTAGACTGATTAGTATCTTTAATACGGCTAGATGTTAAAAATATCAGTTGGTCCCTCTGTGTGATTATTTAATAACTTTCTCGTGGAATGAAGAAACATAAAATGTCAGCTCTTTAATCCCTGTTTTTGCATCGCCCATGCCGAACGTCACCTTGTTTTGGAAGAATAATTTCTAAGGTGGACCAATTAATATCTTCAACCTGCAGTCACAAGGCTGCAGGCTAAAGATATTAATTCATCTCCCCTGTATGCCACATCAACAAGTTTCCCTTTTAAATCTCCGGTGTGTTGAGGGAACTCCTATGCATTATTAGTGTAGAATTATGTATACATCCTCCGCGATAGAACCAAACAAAAACAAATAAGAACATAATTTAGCTCCCCAACGAACAACGTGTTTAGCTCAGAAATCACCTCCAAACTCCAATTGGTGTGTATCATTTTAATCAGCAGAGACAGCGTACATTAGTAGTTGCTTGCTGTTGAATTCATTTTTTAATCTACAATGTCTTCGTATAGCCATATTTTGCATTTTTAAAACATCTTTTTGGAAAATTATTATGACTGAATCACCTTTTATCCACCCTGTACAAGCGCGCCAAATGATAAATAAAATTCAAGCTAATTTACAATCTCAACGCCCGTTGCATTACGCATATAAATCGCCCTGTACACTTAAGAAGTGCTGGGGTACGCAGAACAAATCACAAGTGATCTCGAAATTAAGGAATGGAAAAACGGGAGGGGTGGACAAAATTCATAACGTGTTTCTCAAAAAGGGGGAGAGTAACTCTGTGAAAGCCTAACTGCCCTATTCAAGTTAGCCATAGAAAAACAAGAGGTCCCAAAAGAGTGGACAGAAAGCAAATTTATTCACAAAAAGGGAGGAAAAGACGTTTTGGATAATTATCGATAATTATCGAGGGATTTCTGTCAGTAGCCAGGAAAAGTTTTCTGAAAAGTCCTGTATGGAAGATTAGAGGAGGTGATTCAGGAGAAGGGTTTTTGGGAGAAATTCAGAATGACATCAGGAAGGGAAGGAGTGTCACTGACCATCTTTTCACGCTATCCGAAATGATAGAATCCGCGAAAGCAAGAAAGAAAAAATATGTTTATGGCCTTTCTGGATGTTAAAAAGGCATACGATAGAGGATGGAGGGAGGGTATGTGGCGAAAGCTTGAGGCTTTGGACTTGGGAGGCTAGATTGTTGGAATTCTGAAAGCACTATATAAAGATGTACAAAGTGAACCTAGCCTGGGTAACATAACACACAAAACGTGGGCTATGGAGAGGCCGAGAACAGGGGTGTATCCTTTCGCCAATTCTTTTTGCTCTGCAGACGATATGGTGCTAGTATCCGAAAGCGAAGAGGGGCCAGCGAAAAGGCTGGGAATTGTTGGGAAATATGGGATCAAATGGAGACTCGAACTAAATGAAAGCACAAGCAAAGTTATACCCGTGGGCCGTAAAGTACTCGAAGGTGGAGGGTAGGGGAGTTCTGTATTCCGGAAGGTAGCAGCAAGCTTCGTAGTGTAAGTGCGAGAGCTGACTACGAGTGTCTGGGGGTAAATATAAGCATCACGGGAAGAGACATCTACCGAAATCACACAAATAAATTCATTCTGAAGGGGAGGCGAATCCTTAACCAAATTAAACTTATAGGGAGAAGCAGTTTCAATGAGGTTTTCATGTGGAAAAGCATTTGGGAAATGGTGGGTCTGCCAAGTATAATATATGATACGGAAGTGGTACCCCTAAAACAAACGGCTGTTAAGTGCCTGGAAACCCTGCAGTACGATGCAGGCCTGTGGATAAGGGGGTCGAGTAATGCCGCAGCACTAGAAGCAATCAGGGATGAGCTTGGGTGGATGAGGATCAAGGACAGGATAGACTTATTGAAACTCGGTTATCTGGTTATTTGGTAAATCTCCCCGACAGCCGATGGTGTAAAGTAATGTTTCAGAGTATTTTCAACTCAAATACCAAGACAGGGTGGATGGTCCAAGTGAGGGAGCTAATAGATAACTACTCATCTGAGATCTCGGACCAAGACGTAGGGGTAACTCAGGGTAAAAAAATCGTCAGACAAAAAGTCATGGAGGATGATAGCCTTAATTGGCGAGAGGGGGTCAAATCAAAGAGATATTTGGGTGACCTGCGTGATAAGGAGAAGCCTGGTTTTGACGAGTACCTTGATGGCACCTTTGTGGGGGGGGGGGGGGGGGGTACTGTTGTTCAAGCTGAGGTCGCAGTCCCTGGAGCTGAGTGGAAAAAATGGGAAGAACAATGAAAAGGAGTGTAAGATGTGCAATTTAAGAGTGGTGGAGATCCTGGAACACCTTCTCGTAGAATGCCCAAAATACCAGTCTAAAAGAATAAGCTTCACAGGGAGTATAATGGGGAAGTGAGATGGGAGAATGAAGGACTTGTGCTTAGTGAGTGACTGAAAGGACAGGGTTAATATGACAATCGGCGAGATTGGGAAGAATGGGGCAAGGGATGTCATCAAGCAGTTCGTCTCCGAGTGTTGTGAGGAGAGATGAAGCGTGGAAATAGGGAGACAGTTGGGAGCACATGGGTAGCCAAGGCTTCTCACCCGAGAACCGCGACAAATCAGCGGCCGGTCAAAGTGTTATTATTATTACATGCGCCAATTGAAAAAGGAAAAGCTATGTTAAAAGCTCAATCAACTTACGACGTGTTAAACTTATAAATCAAATCTGCAGCGTAAAGAAATGTAGGACAAATACACGACAAGATTTCTACTCTAAAAGTACAATCACTCTTGAGCAGAACATAGCACAATTGCGCTCACGACAAATACGCCAAATCTCCATCCCTGCTCCAAGTTCACGTTAGGTTTAGTTCGCGGAAGCTCAGTTTCAACAAGGTTTATTAATTTTGATCTCGGCTGTTCCGAATACCACGACGAATTCTTCAAAATATCCCTAATTAACCATTTACCCGCCACAAAAGGCAGAAACCACTTGCAAACGAAATTCTTAAAAAAACAATTGTTTTCATTTTTGCGTCAAAAACATAGCTTTTGTCCCTTCACTGAACGACATCGTTCCAATGAGCGTTCATAAGCTACGTTTTGGAAGCAAAAAATGAAAACATAATGTAAATGGAATGGTAATGTTTGTGAATAGTGCTGGACGTCATGTTGGGTAAAGGGTTAAGATAAGTTTTCTGGAAACAATCACTATCGGAAAGAAAATAACGGTAATCTGTATATTGATGCTTCGGCATTGTAGATGGTGCCGTGCTGCACCAAATGGCGATACATGTTCAATTTGTTCTCATTTACAATCAAATTCCATTCTGGCACTAAAAATATTTCATTTAGCACGAAAAATTGATTAGGCACCGAACAAAAATGCCTCTGGGCACTAAAACGTTTCGGGCTCGCGTGAACAGTGATTACGATGTTTTGGTACTATTTGTGGAACATCAGTTTGCTGGAATTCTTTACGAGACGTCTTTTTTGTTTGTCAATGCATTTACATTACGTTTCTATATGTGGATCGAAGACAACTCTCTTCTCAAAAGTATAATTATTAAATTATGAAATAACATCGCCATTATATTTCCTAATTATACAATAACATGATTTTGTAGGGCGTTATGGTTCATTAACGGCCCGGCAGGAATGATTAAAAGCCCAAGGGACTATTAACGGCCTGAGACGGAGTCGAGGGCCGCTAATACGCCCAAGGGTTTTTAATCATTCCTGTAGGACCGTTAATGAATCATAACGCCCTACAAAATCACGTTATTACTATTATTACCACATGGACTGTTAATAAATATTCCAGGCCACTGGGTACATGTAGGTATTGCTTCATTGGATTTTCAAGGAGAGAAATAATGTACTACTGAACTCAAAATAATTTAATGAACAAAAAACAACCTCTTTCATCACATCATTGAAGCTTTTTGGGCTAACTTAGTAAGGTCACTTCCCATAGTCACTTGACTGATCAGCTGACAATCGTCTTGTTAACATCGAAATTAGGCGAGACATAAGCCAAGTTCAGGAGAAATTGACGAACAACTTACGATATATTATTTACAATGTATGTTACTTACCTGACGATGATCATCGGATGATTACACTCTCAAATGAAATGCTCTTTTCTCACGAAATAACTGAGAGCTCAAGGAAACGACTGAGAAACGATCAATTTAAACGCGACCGCTTTCAAAATATATCGATATTTCTCGGAAGTGAAGGAGAGTTACCTCGGCGGTTTGATGCTCCGAAATGCTGAATGAACATTGACGTCACCGGGCCGCCGGGCCAATAATGAAAATCAATTTTATTATTGGCCCGCCGGCCCGGTGACGTAATCGAGAACAGGGCGAATACACAAAATGAACGCCCTCATTTTTAGTGATAATAGCTTAAGGATTGGCCCTACAAAGCGGTAATAATATAACAATAACATGAGTTTGGAGAGCGTTACGGTTTATTAACGGCGCGAGAGGAATGAATAACATCACGAAGGTTTATTACCGGCACGAGACGAAGTCGAGGGCCGTTAATAAGCCAGAGGGCTGTTATTCATTCCCCGAGGGCCGTTAATAAACCGGGACGCTCGACAAAATCATGTTATTACTATTATTACCATGGATTTTGTTTTCATTAACGCCCGCGGCTCGCTTCCGGTTGCATGGCGTCATGAATTACTGAGTCTTACAGCCCCGCTAAACTCCGTTAATATACCAGAGAACGCCGGCTAAAGTGGTAATAATATGAATTATAGTTTATCTCTTTGAATTTTTTTGGTGTTTAACAACACTTTCTGCATCCAGCGTCACGTCCTGCTGTACAGTTTCTCGGATGGGGAAGACGGTAAGCACGGATGGGACCACCGAGCAGAGACGGGTAGGCGGCGGACTTTTCACCTTACTAATGTGGAACAAGCACACTTAGCATTCGTTGGGTCAAATCTTTCATCGACGTTCTCCTTCATATCGTGTGGATAATCGGTACTAAGGGTCTATTCGAAAGACACAGTACAGACGAAGCAGTAGACCCATCAAACTCAAGTCCAACTCCCTAATGAAAATTCCTGCGATCTCCCATCTGAATCAAAAGTATTGAGTTAAAACGACAAGTCGTCACAGCGCATGGTGTTTTCTATTCCAATCGTTAAACAAAAGTGTGGAATAATTTTATCTGGTAATCAGGAAAGGTCAAACCAGCCACATAAAGTTTCAATCGAAAGGCGCAGTGCTTTGTAAAGGTTCAACACGATTGTTTTGAAATGATAACACAAGGTAATCACCCAGTTATTGACACAACAGTGGTTGAATGTTAGACAAGGCTATCGTCACTATCATGTTTATGTACAGTCGCTGGGGTGTCTAAGGCTATATCTTGACTGGTTCAGATTGTTGAGATACGGCCTTAGAAACAAGAGCTCCGCTGCAATATAACAGTTTGTACATAAAGAGAATGGTGGTAGTATATTGTCTGGCAGAACATCGAATTCCAGTTCGTTTCAGTAAGATTAACGGAAATAAATATCTCATTTCAATTTTTACAAGTATTTTTTTTCGAATTCTATCATATTCCCATTTCATCTACAATATGTACGTTGGAACAGAACTTCATTTCACAGATATCAGAGCACATTACACATTAGACTATTTTACAATTACTGCAAACGTAATTCGCCAAATAAAGTAAATACTTTTTACCGGAGAGAGGTATTATTCCTCTGTCTAAAGTCTGAATGTTGAATCCTAGAGTTCTTCCTATATTATACTGAGCTATGACATCTACCATCAGGATCGGTAAACTGGAAAGGTAGAATGCCATAATATACTGTCCATAGACGCCGCCCATCAACGCCCCAACTCTCAAATATTTGACATACCTTAAAAATAAAGAAACACTTCCAATTAAAGATAGATTTTTACCATTTAAAGCAGACAATGCAATTAATTATTAACCTCGAACCTAAACTCAAATGCACTGTATTATTCTTTTATATTCATATCCATCACCTGTGTGGGCAGCAGAAGAAAAATGCCTGAGCATACAAAGTGCTCGCGCGACCATTGGCACTGCAACTCAGTGTTTGTTCTGTGTGCT
Source organism: Pictodentalium vernedei (assembly GCA_031216915.1). Lineage (NCBI taxonomy): Eukaryota > Metazoa > Mollusca > Scaphopoda > Dentaliida > Dentaliidae > Pictodentalium > Pictodentalium vernedei. The sequence goes on from CM062294.1 coordinate 230,792,127, forward strand.
GCGCGTAACAATAGTAGTAATAATAAGTGATAAAGTCCGATGTTATCTTTTGCCCTGGCTGCACAACGGTCAGATAATACATATACATATATTATATGGCGTGCTCAGTCATTCACCGCGGTCATGGTTTAGCCAAACAAGCTAAAAGTATCCTTAATCAACAATAAAAAAAATGAATAAATCATGCCATTCCTTATCCGTGAATCTGCCCGAAACTATATGATCAAGGCAAAGAGCCATTAAGGTGATAGCAAACAAACGAACCACCACAACCGTGTTGATCATCTATTTAATAATTAGCAGCTTTGACTTCGAATTTCAGCACTGCCTTCGAAATTATTTGTTTACTTATTAAGTTTGAACGACATTTTCGACAGCAGGATCACCTGGTGTCGCATAGTTTAAAAGCGGATAAAGCCAGAGTACCCGGAGAGAACCATCGAACATTGGCGAGCAACTGTCATTATCCCCAACGTATGGACTTCACACAAGCAGGGCTAGCCGTGGTTGAACACAAGTGCACCATCGGCGAGCTGTACGCCCTGGAATCTAGAACAGCATATCAGCATGCTCCCATGTGGGCAATCGAGGTTAAGCTTCCTGCCCAAGGACACAACGTAGTTACACCGAAGACCTTTCGGTTTTATGTCCAATGCCGTAACCACTGCCCCCCCCCTCCCCCTACACACACACTTAACCTCGAATGTTAAACTTTCTGAGTCTAATAGAATCTTTCCCGAATGAAATGTTTACAACACTCCAAATAATGGGATAAAAACTTAGAGGCCAATTCTACAAAGCTTTTATAATTGTATTTTCTAGAATTCTATTTTCTAATTATGACTTTACATGGGTTAAAATGAACCATTAGTATTTTCAAAGATCTGGCAATTTGCCAGTTGGGAAATTGACGTATCTTTTTAAAATGCTAATGATTCATTTAAGTCAGTTATATTAATAGGTAGAAAATACAATTCTGGAAAATACAATTCTAAAAAATACAATTGAAAAGGTTTTAATGTATTGCCTCCTGGGGCCTATACTATACAACTTGTACATGTGTACGATTTGACCAATGTAATTACACGTGTGCGTACACGTGTATCTGACAAGTGAAGAAAGTGTTATAGGATTCGCCTTATCCGCGCATTGTACGAATACTACAAGTGTAGATTACGACCCCATCCCTGTTTTATAGGATTGGTTATTTTCGGCACGTGTAATTTCCTTGAGTTGTCGACTCCCTGTCGCAAATACAAGCGTAAGTCAATTTTACAAGTGTTTTATACGATTGGCCGAAAAAGTAATTCGTAAACATTGAATACACGTGTACAACATTTGTAGCTTGTCGCGCTCCACTACCATTATTTGAATTGACAAAGCCGCAGGTTATCTTCTTGGAAATAATGTTTTAGAGGGAATCGAACTTTGTTTTTTTTGCTTCATTTAAAATATTTATTTATTTATTTATTGGGTTTTAACGACACTTTAACAGCTGGGGTCATATCGCGTCTGTGACACATTCACTGGTGGAGAAATCCGAAAGATCCGAAGAGAACCACCGTGCAACAACGAATAAATGCCATCTTTCCAACATCGTAACTGTGCACGGCAAAGTTAGACTGGTTAAAGACCCGTGCACCATCAACCTGCAGCACGCCTTATCACACGGTGTCATCGTGTTTGCCAAGTCATCTCGAAGATCTATTGTTTGGTAAAGATTTTTCGAGACGTGAAGTGTCTGTTGTCAAATGAAACACTAAGAGTATTTCACTGTTTCATGAAGGGGCGTTCGTGATAGATCAGCCTATTTGGGGCCCAGCACACGTCTATTTGGACATTTTCTGACCTTTTGTCAACATTAAGACCTCTGTTAGAATAAATCGTGCGGTAAGCGTCTATTGAGTGAAGTGGTGCACGCAATTTTTTATTTAAGTTTTCGAAGCCGATAAGCATACATTTCCTCACGCTATTTGTTTGACTCGAGAAACATGCTAACAAAAAGTCAGAAGGATATTTTGATAGCTGAAGTCGCGAAGAAAAAAACAGCTTTGTTTGGGAGATTCAGCAGTGCTGTAACAAGGAAAGTGAAAGAAGCGGCATGGAAAGAAATATTAGAGAATCTGCAAGCGGTTGGTACTAGGGTCTAGGATTTTCAAAAGCTGAGGGATATGGAGTGGTCAAATTTGAAAAGGGGAGTTTTAAAGCGAGTTGACCAATCGAAGAAGACCGGAGCTGCAGGGACGAAACTGAGTGAACAAGACGAGAGAATCCGCCACTGTAACGGTGGATGTTCCTGATTCAGCCGTGCCCTTTGCGAGTGATTTCGAGGCCATCAGCGCCGCACAGTCAACCCAAGAACCATCTACTGACGCCGAGGATGTGGGAACTCTCACTGAACCAGATGCTGAGGATTTTTCCGTTGAAGCATCCCAAAAACAGTCGACGCAGAGGAACAAGAGGGCAAAGAAACGCCCAGTTAAAAGCATTGATAAACCTTTAGTTGACGATTTTGTGGACAACAAGAACAGAAAGATCAATCCGGAAATTCGTGTTCTCAAATTAGACATTCTTGAGAGGAAACTCCGGATAAAGTAGCTACGAAGACAGCTTGCAGGACAAGATTGATAAAAATTGATTTTCAAAATCTCAAGTGATTCATGTCAACGATATATTCAAATAAAATAAAATTAATCAATCTCGAATATTACACGTGTTTTTCTTCTCCAAATTGTTGTTAATTACATATACCAAAATAGTGAATGTCAATGAGTGTTATTTTAAACTAGACTGGAAACATTCTTTTTTTCAACTTCGATCGGTCGACGGTTGGCGTGCCGCAGCATTCTGGGTTCAATTTCCGACCGATCTAGGTTAGAAAAACAAGAAAGTAATACCAAAATGCATAAAATATATTCCAAAAATATTTAACATAGATTTCCAAGACGTGACACTTATTTACCTTTTTTATTTCTTGGTGTTAAAGCTCATTTTCAGCATCAAAGGCTATATCGTGAAAACAACACAAGTACAAAATCAGGTTCAACCACCCGTTTATTCTTGTGTTGCCCACTTAAGGGGGCTTGTACCTCAGAGGATGGCCACCGGGTTCTATTCTACCAGCACAGCAGCACCTATTTACCACAGTAAACAAGCTCTATCCACCTCCAGAGGTTCCTACATGAACAGTTACTGTGTCGTCACATCTTATTTCCTGACTCAATTCCAGGAATCGCAAATTTGTAGACAATTAGAAATTAACCGAGCCTTGCGCACATTTTAATTCTAATAGAAAAAATCAAACAGATGATGTTTTATGAAATTATAAGAATGAACCAGTAAACCGACCACTTGTATGTATGCTGCAAAAACCACATGCTTTCATCAGATGAGGTGACACAGTGTAGGATTTTGGCATTGGAGAGCTGACAGGTGTTCGTCGATGCTCGTCAGTTCTCTCCGTATACTTCAGCTACCTCAGTCCGTATACCTTTCACCGACTAGATTTGACCCTGGCTGTTGAAAGTGCTGTTAAACACGAACAAATAAATACATTTACCTTACCATTATGAATATCTCATTTACACCAGCTTACTAGTCCATTAAAATCGGACATCAACACCCACCTACCCCCTCATGCTTTCATGGAATATTTGTCCAAACCATAGCCCCTAACCCACATACACCCATTTCAGACATCAAGTTCAACCTGTCATGGACTCGAGTTTGGGTGGAAATAAAAAATCAACTTACGTAATTTAGGAGATCGCGGATATACCACACAAGTATTGCTGAAGAACACTGCAAAAGACGACACAATAAGGATGATTAAATATTTATTATTCAAATAATCGCATCAGTTCATCGCGCCTAGAGTTTCCAGCACGGGTGTTCACAGTAGGGTCAATCGGTTCGTTTCCAAACTCTCGGACATCAAAATGTGCACCATCATCCCCAGAACTCAGACATAAATTGTGCAGAATAACAGCACATTGGACGGCTTCGGAGGCTTCCAGCATACTGCGCAAACTCAAACCGCCCATTAAAGAACGGAATCGTTGCTTGATGATTCCAAAACACCACTCTATCACATTTCGCCCTTTACGGTGGGCTTTGTTAAACGTCATTCTGGTTCCAATCGGTTCACCTGGATATGGCGTAATTAACCAATTATTGGATGGTTGTGCACTGTCCCTCAAAAGCACAGCGCGTGGAAATGGACGCTCACCTCTTTCCTCAAACGCACTCCACAGTTGGCTTTGGCAAAGCACTCTAGAGTCATGCCATTTTCCAGGAGAATTCGACGAACAGAAATCGGCTCGAGTATCAGGCCCACATACTAATAAGACATTCAAGCTGTGGGTGTGATGGCGGTTTACGTAACTCTCTCTCTCTATTCGTCGTCAGCTGGTGGCGACACGCGCACGTGTCTTCCATCTACAGCACCTGCTACCCAAGGCAGTCGGCATATTTCACGGAATCTAGTAGCAATATCAAGTTTATTTTCTCAAGGCCAACAAACGACCTCATCTATCAGTGAAATAATCAGTGGGGTAATTTCATGCACAATGCGATTAACCGTATCCTTTCCCATTCCGTGGCAATCCTGCACTACATGGTAGAATCCATTGGAACGAATATGTAAAAATACCAATAACTTCTGCCTTGTGGAGAGCGGGTTGTTTCTGTCTGTGTTTGGTGTCAAAATATCTCGAATTTTTTCCTCGAGAAAGTCAACCACTCTTTCTGGGACGTGATAACGCTCTCTGAATTCATGAGGTGAAGGTGCGTCAAAACGTCGTTCTGCGAAAATCCTCTGACGATGAGGAATTAGCTCTTCGTCGGATGAATACATCATTTTTATCTTATTTACCCAGAAACAAGATCGTTGTCGCAACAATCCACTTGTAATATTCCGTCGTAATTATTTTACGAGAAAAATTCACCCTCAAGCCTGCAGTCGTAAATGCAAGTCGAAATACACGCGTACCCCACGCAATTATTTTTATAGGATTGGCCGCCGTAGACCATTCGCCGACAAGTAGCGTCAACGAGTGATTTCTGCACCTGTCGAATTTACAAGTGTAACTCTACTTTTACAGGATTAGAAACGTTGCCTCTAATACACTTGTAGGCCATTTACAGCTGCCGGACTACAAGTGTCAGTCAAGCGCGTTGTAAGTCGTTTATATGTTTCGCTCACCGCTCGGCTTGTAGTTTACACGTGCAGACTCGGATTTACACTTGTAGGGAAGTTTATAGGATACACCCCAGCTGATCACAACACAGATATACAAGTGGGATGAAATTTTTAAATAAAATATTCCGAAATCAAGATGAAAGCAAGCGCTGCAAAAGCAAACAGCATCTGAGATTCAGTATCCAGACTACTCCGTTTCCACAGATGACTTTGTACCGTATTTGTGGGGAAAAGTGGACAGAGCATTTCTATGACAATACGACCCAGTTGTGATCCAGTAAAGTTATCGGTGTGAGCACAGATTTGTAACTGTGAAGGACATGCGGTTTTCACTGGAATTTTATAATTTGCAAACTTTTCTTATCAGTTTTCATGCATGGCTGAAGACGTATATCGGGTCTGTCCACTGCAGCTAATTAAGTATGGGTGTTTTATTCACTATTCAAAGCAGAGGTATCTCTGACATTTTTGGTCTACGTCTTTGGACCCTGTTGGTATCATCCATGCCAGTTGAGGGCTATCAACTGGTAGAGCCTATGTTCGTTACTCGTTACTTGGGGGAAGACCGAGCTATATATTCAACTTGCTGCCTTGCGGCTGCTCGTTGAAAATCGTAGTTGTCTTACCACACAAATTCACTGAGCGTCTATTTTATGAATTGGGCAGTAGCACGATACTGGACACAAAGAGCGGCATCTAAACAATTGTCCATTCACGATGAGCATAATTGTCAGTTAGAATCAATTGGGATTGCGTCTCTTAAAAAGGTCTCCTTCCGAACATTAAGCGGAGAGCCCCTTTTCGTAAAACAGCGTTGAGACCAGAACATTTTCGACAGAAATTTGTGCCTTTCCATCGCCATTCGATCGAAGCGATTATGATCCGAAGCGCAAACTTTGTCGAAAATAACATTTTTTTCACCCTTTTCACAACGCATCGGATAAACTAGCAATTTCAGTAACGCCACTGCAGATGGAACTGAATGATCGTGCCTAATAGACAGACTATTATGTATTATGGATATAGATAGAGAAGAAGTAATTGGTATTCCTAACGAATGAACTATGAACTCTTCGAACACGGTGGTGGATTTTTGAAGGGCTTACTCGGGCACACCAAAAACAAAAGTCATTATTTTCCAATAAGTGTACATGCGGGGTTAAAAAGGTAGTCTTGTCTTTCTTTTTAAAAAAAGAAGATTTTTACAAACAACTCTTAGTGCTAATACCGCCTTATGCCAACTACTTGATATGCAGGGAATTGGCAGTGGAAGCACCAGAAATAAAACGAATAACATAGAATGCGAGGGTACTTCCAAAATAAAAAAAAAAGAAAAAAAAAAGTATTTTTGTCAACACCATCCCGAACCATGTGTTTTGTTTCTTTAAAACCCCCCAAAGCTTCTGGTAACATTTCGGAACCCTCCGCGATTTGGTTCGTAACATCAGCTAAAAGAGGGATGTCCTTTCCGATAGATCAAGGCAGAGCCACTACATTATTCCTCGACCTATTGCAGTCATGTAAAAAAATTGAACGTCTTCTGACATGTTAATTTGTCCATAAATCCAATGTACCTTCGATGAAAAATGGGTTCAGTCAAGAAGTATAATTATAGGGTATGATTATTGTGCATTTAATATACAAGTGCATTTCAATTCTCGACCTCTTTTCGTCGAATTTGGAGAAATGATCTAAAAGGATCAACAAACTGCAAGACAATGTATTTTAGTGCACCGAAAATGATCAACATGGGCTGTACCTTACCGAGAGGTTGACTCAGTATCCTCCATAAACATACAAAGCAACCTACGCTTACCAATTCCGCCATATCGAAAGTCAGAACTTCGATTTAAGCCTAAAACGCCAGAGAGTGAAATATATAATTTATATCTGAATATTTATATTTTGTAAAAAAAAAACAGACACACGTCCAGTTTTACTATGTAAATATAGAGGAACAATGTCCTGATATATTCCAATGCATACCTCACAATTCAGTGCATTCTGTGGTTATATTAAGCTATTTTTCATAAAATCTGGTAATGATATAGTCTGTGTATACCGTGTATACCCGTGTAGGACATGACAAATCAAGATGGCGGTGCCCTGTCAACAATCAAAGTCCAGCAGGTGTGTCTGTTCGTCATCTCCACAGACCAATGCGCGTGTTGTTCAATTTTTAACCCTTTACCTAACATGAAAAGCAGACGACACTTGCAAAAAAAAACTCTGGAATAACTAATTTTTTTCATTTTTTGTCTCAAAAACATAGGTTATGACCCCTCATTGGAACGAGCTCGACGAGCTCGTTCCAATGAGGGGTCATAACCTATGTTTTTGAGACAAAAATGAAAAAATAATGAAAATTAATTGGCGATTTTTAAGAATAGCGCTGGCCGGTTTTGGCCGTTACGTTGGGTAAAGGGTTAAGATACTTGCAGACCATGCATTGTGCTGCATTTACGTTACATGTAAATTTTTCCGACTAATTTAGTCAATTAGATTTGTTCAACATACTGTTGGAATCAGAATTAAATTAGTGGAGAGGAATATAGTTTTGTATAAATACACAGGTGAACAAGTAATATTTGTAAACAACATAATCATTCGACATTTAGAAATATCTTTCAATGAGGTTTCCGTTTTACACAATGATTCGTTTGATTAGAAATATATAGCAATACTCGTTTACCAACATAAAACATTTCACTACGGATTTCATTTGCGTCTCCGAATCCATTTGTTGTGTAGTGCATCCGGGTTTTTTTTTTGTATCTGGAGATACTGTGAATCTAAATTTAGATGAACAAAATTCGATGATTTACGGTAGTGATCTATCGACGTAACGAAATGTGACAATTATTTGAAGTTTAGTCACCGACATCGGCGGTAGGTTTATATATTGCGTACAACTGACATATTTTCCGAGGCGCAACATTGTACCGCTACGGGGATAAGGTTTCCTTACACTCCGGCTATGCCTCGCGTTAACTGTTTTAAATGGTGCACAAGGCGAGTGAAATCGCTGCCAAGTATGGCCATTTTCGCGAGAAGACGAGATGTCCGCCTTTTCCGTTACTTTTCAACCATTCGTCTCGGGTTAGGAAATCAATGGATAGTCAAGGGTACATACGTTCGCCGGACATCCTAAAAAGGTAAAAATGCACCGTCTCCTGCGTCTAACGCCCCTAAACTGGGGTTTTCAAATAGTTAAATGTGCAAGTCTCGACTCTCATTATTTACGACGGTTTGCACCAATTTTGATCGGGATCGGGCATAATTCTAATGAAGATCAGCACCGTCAGCGCTTCAACGACAGGACAATCTCTCAATAACAAGAAAACTATTGCTATTGTCCCTGTTTCAACAGAAAAACTGTATGACTTGTTTAATTTTCTGAAACGATATTTTTTTATAATGACTGTATAATGAAATCTGCACACTTCGTGGTAAAGGACAACCGCCATCACATCACTGTGACCTGACCGCGTTACTGTTTCTGTAAGATGGCTTAATCAATAACATTGATTTTGAGTTATTTAAAATTACAGCCATCTGAGGGATTTCCAGTTTTAGGCACCGGACAAATGATTGCAGCGATAATGCATCTGATACGAGATTGGATTCCTTGCTGGAACCGCGAAAAGCACAGTGGCCTTCCTTAGTTGTCAAAAAATGATTGTCTGGGGATTTGTGGTTTGTTTTAATTCGGAATTCAAATATTTTACATTTGGCCCTAGAAATAAATAGTGTGGCCCGGGACTGTACTACAGCGTTTAATTGATGGGAAGAGTTGACAACATTGAGTGTGCTTTCACAGGAATGTATGAACTATTAAACGTCTCCCCCATTGTTTGAATCCAGTTACCCCACCACGAACGAAGACGATGTGTAGATGTATTTACACAAAAAGAGAGCACACAGGTGTTTCCTGACCCTGGCCCGAAACCATCATGTTTTAGTGCTCCTCACTTATCTCTAAAGGGGAGCAAGTGTCACGAGAGATGTCCCCACCGTTGACCGATTTCACGTGACGGAGGAGGCGGCGAGGACGCATTGATGCCCCGTGGGGCTGTTCATCTTTAACAATGCATTCATAAGCGTTTTTACAAGAATTTATATACTTATTTTAACTTTTGCGCGTTAGATTCCTTCAAGTAACACTTTCTGTGGGGAAAATCCTATGGATAGACCTGAGGGTCAGTGAAGGATACATACCACATAAACACCTTAACTGGCTGAATGTTAAACTAATTTTGGCTTATAACATCTGTTAACATCTCTTTGTTTTGTTACAATTTGTGGGAGCGTGCCCACAGGCACTCTCTCATAAACTGTAAGAAAGAAAATCCTTATTTTCTAAATCATTTTCATTCAAAGATAATATAATACAGCATATGATGCCGTTATAGTGCAGGCAAAACATGCATCAGAATGGAGCCCATATATGGGCCTCCAGCACTGTTCCCGTTTAGCACCAATTTCTGTATTACCAGTTTCTAAATTGAATTCAAAATTTCGGTTTCTCGTTTATGATCTCTCTCACAAGAAAGACAACTATGAACTCGTTCAAAAAGGTAGTCAAAAACTGTAAATTGCAGGACAACAGTTTCTTTGATAGTATGTTTGTCTTGCTTTGGACGCATCGGCAGTTGCGTTGCATGACAAATTTAACTCATTACCCAACGAATCGACCGCATCCACCTGCTTATTATGAAATTTTAGCAGTCGAAAAATATTATTTTAAAATTTCAATAAAACCGTATCGTGTGGTCCATCATTGGAATGAGCTCGTTCCAATGAGGGTTCACACGATATTGTTTTTGGTGAAGTTTTTTTTTTAACAAAATGGAAAAAAAATGATATTTAAAATGATAAATTTTGATATCGTCTAGGATAGGTAAAGGGTTAAATAGGTCTGTCAACCTTGGAAGTAGTTTTCGTCTCAATTACCATTCTAGTTCTCCTTCCTACCTCTCAAAATTTTACATAAGAATTTTACATTCATAACCATAGTTTGGAAACACACAAATTGTTTTTTTATTTTCAGAAAATAATTATATTTGGAAATAATAGCCGTTTTATTATACGGAATAGCGCAAACTACAATTTGACAGGGCAAACATATTCAATGTACGGGTACTGAAGTACCAGGAAATATTATCCGGCTGTTGTTTCTTTCAAAAAGCAAATGAAAACGGCTGATATCTGAACATGCTATGAAGGTTGTTTTTCCCTAACATTGACTGTCCAATGCCAATAATTAATTCGGGTTCTGTAACCTTGATGGTTCTCTATTAAGCCTCTGTTTCAACCATGACTAAATGCCAGAAGAACCTATGTCGACTTGCTCTATTCCAAAACATTCATTCGGAATATTTTTCTCTCAAGTGTGTTGTGTAACGCTAAAATTTATAGGGAATCTGTATTTTGTTGATGTTATCAGTAAATATCAACAGTAGTGATGTGCTTCATAACCCGTTGATAAAGAGAAGGTACAAAATATTAAGGCACTTTCAACACCATTGTAGAATTAATTTTGTAAATACTTTTGACCTTTAAATAGACCTTCGTCAGGTAAGACAGGATGTTGGCGTTGACCACGTTATCTCAGTCTCCAACTTAGTATAGTTTCATAATGAGGGTCCAAAATTTGTAATGCTCCAATAAAACTAAAATCTTGGACCTCCGATTGGATGAGACCACGCATAGTTTTTCTGTGTTTATGGCTCTAGTAGCATATGCTACCGTCTGAACCGCTTTATTTGTCTATAGTTTACACACGTGCAACAGACGATGTTCCGAACGAAGTATTGTTCAAATTACAAATCAGTCTACGATTTGAACTGAAATGGAGTGAGCTCGACCGTTTATCAGATTTAATGATTATTTGTCCAATGACATCATGGGGTACACGAGAGTTTTATTTACTAACATCCTTAGCATTAAAAGTTCCCTTGTTCATTTCATAATATGGAATTGGGGCTATGGTTGGGGTCTTATTGGAACATATATGTTATTGTGATGAATTGACGGTAACGCTTTTTCGCGTCTCGGTTGAACATAAAACCCCGTCGCAAACCTCAGACCATGTTTTCGTGAATTCATCAGAAAAAAACTTGTTATGTTTACAAAATGAGTAAGTGTATAGTGATGTCAAAACAGATTTAAGATGGAACAGTACTAAGAAACCTTCTTCGAATAACCTTGAGGTGGTAAACGTAAGGTGATTTGAGCAATCTCATTTGAGTTTTTCAACTATAATACCCATTGACAAATATTATAACTTCAAAGAAGGCATGCCTTGATGATGTAATTGGAATACTTCTTCAGTTTGTACATGAATCTTGACGGTCTGGAAATATCGGTTTACCCCCCCCCCCCCTCCCCCCATCGACGGACGCCATTGCGGCTATCCATGAGCAGTCAACAACATAAATACCAAATTACGTTGGGAAATGAATAATGCCTTAAACCTACAACCCCCTTCCAAAGCCGAGGCTATTTGATTAAATAATTAGAGTCGAAGACATGCCTAGATGGTGTAGTTTGACAATTAGTTAGTCGGCATAAAAATTCAAATGAAGACTTCGTCGCAATTTATTTGCGAATAAAGACATTATAAATACAGTAGTCGTGACACGTCTTATTCAATTAACACGTACCATAAAGATCTACGAGCAGGCAACAAATGAATACCAGATTCGATTTGAGCCTACAACAACCCCCTCTCTCATTTTATCTGCGAATTCCTATACTTTCTTGGTTGCATCACAGCCTCAGCAGAACAATTTCTAATAGCAGGTGACTAAATTGTTCATTTTCTGAAAGAAAATACTGGCGAGTTTTCTCATTTTGGAAGGAGGGAACACAGCAGCTCATTGATCAGATGATCGGCAGAAATGTCAACGGTTCGACCATAACCCTCTTCATATGCATTGTGTTTTTGGGAAAGAAACTTCATCCCGATTGACTATGTAGGAATACTTTGGTGCTGTAGACTAAGGTGAAGGGCACGGCGACGGTACAGTTGTATTCAACTGAAGTTAAATTTTATTGCTAGTACACTCGAGAGTCCCACAATTATTCACCGTTGTTCAGCGGTTATTACTAGGCACCCACCACCATCCACCAATAAATCTGCCGATATAACTCTGACTATTCAAAATATCTCTGAAACCCAACAAACAAATATTTTGAAAGGATTATAAGCGAATTGTTTGCGCACTCACAAAATGTTTATTAACAGCACAACTAGCGTGACAAAATAGCCATTACTTTTAAAGTTCTCTGGGTAAATTGGTGACAAGAAAATAATAACAAACGTTTTGCTCGAGACATTTATGGCTGAAACAAATCCCAACTTCACTGTTGTCCCATTTTATACGATATGTATATTTTGTGTGTTATGAAAACAAACATGGAAGTATTCATTCATTGGAAAGACGACAAAATCAATACAATATTTATGAAACTCAAACTTGAATCAGACTGCAGAATTAAATTATTGACGTATAAATAGGACATCCGGCCACATATTTCATCGTATATAATATTCTATAGGACTATACCGTTTCGGGACTTCCCCCGAAGGGGTTAAGATTTTGTTCAACTCACCGATAAATCTCTGTCCAGTGATATCGAAATATCAAATTTTCATTCACCTGCAGTTTGTCCTCTAAGTTAACGGGAAATTCAACCAATTCCATCTTGATTGGAAGAGCTCATCGAGTTGTGTCACGCAGCATTGAATAAGTGGAATTCCCAGTCTGTCCAGCCACCGTGGATTGGTCACTTTACACGGGTGCGCAATATTTCCACGGACGAAATAATATTAGATTCCAAACACTAATTATAGGAATAAACATTATCAAATAAATCAATGAAGCACCGGGTACAACCCGGGACTTCATTAATTACAATTTTGCTGGAGATAGTGTTTATTACCTGTTAAATATATGCGGGGACATCATTTCCCCCGCGTGGATTACGGCCAGTTCACGGTGATTGTACGGTAGTATTATGGGAACAGTTTGCTGCCTGAGCCTTCTCCACTTTGACATCAGTGTGCAGATGGTTGAAAAAGAAAGGATAAATGCGCTTGTAAAACTGATGAAAAGACTCACCTGTCATTTTTTGGCATTGTTAATACGCCGTCTGTGCTGCTTCCTGTACAATTTGTGACATATGCTTGTCTGCAGTCAAGTAATAAATATAAATACACTCCAGAAATTCAACAGTGCGTGAGTATTTTTTCCTGGAAAGCAGTCAATACATGTAAAATATATCCATGTCAAGAAGAACAAGCCAACGTGCACACATGTGGTCTTCATAAACGTATACTATCATAAACCACAGATAAGATACTGTCGACTTTTCTGTACAAGGTAACCAGTTGGAGAGAAAAGAAAGCATACTTAGAAAATATATACTGTGTACGAAAAAATACGTGACGAAATAAATCAAAAAGGTATTTACCTACGACCCTTGTACATGATTCAGTGCATCAACTCGCGTTTCCACACTATTTGGTCCACACAACTTCAGTCAATATGAATGGTAAATATGCCTCCTACTTGGTTGTGGGAAGTAAGAAGTATATCTGTCAGTATTTATTTATTTATTTATTGGTGTTTTAAGGTCACATACTTCTGCACAATGGCTAATCAGCTAATCTTGACCGTGACAGTTTTACGAGTGGAGGAAGCCGGAGTACACGGAGAGAACCACCGAGCAACAACGAGCAGCTACCAACTCCTCAACATCGTAACTCCGCACTGCAGCACAGGCAGGGTTAGATTGGTTGAAGACATGCGCACAATCGACGTGCAGTACGCCTGAGCACACGGCGTCAACGTGCCCCCATGTGGACAATCGGGGTTAAGTGCCTTGCCCAAGGACACAACACGGGAGTCCGAATCGATCGCTCAGACTGTCACTCATCCGAGAACTAACCGGTCTCCACGTTGCGTAACTTCGGTGATCTGACGAAAACCGGTTACCGCAACGCCACCCCCCCCCCCCCACACCCATTATATCTGTCAGTAACTCAGCTCGATAAATTTATCGGTGAAGGTTCAAAATATTAATTATACCAGTCTCTAAATTACTTCAAGTTTTAGTTAACCTTTTGAACCTAAAGGCATATTTTCCGCCCAGGAACATGATAAGTCTCTAATAGGATGGCTACTCAGTGAATGTGTGAGGTAGCCAATCAATATTGAATTTTCTACCCCAGGTGATGAATATTATTAGTTACCCCGCGTTTGTTCACGTAGTACAGGTTTTTACCTACCCGAAGCCAGCCGTATGCCATGGACCCGAGAGGCTGAAGGTCGAATGGGATACCGGCTGGCTGGGGTGGGTAAACAATTGTACTACGTGAACAGGCATGGGGAGAAGATTTTATCTATTGAGAACTAAGACTGTCAATGTTTGCACATAATCTGGGTCCAGTTTGTTTGGTGGAGAAGCGAGGTGTAAACTAAAATCAATTTGATGTATAAAACAATTAACATGGAATAAACTTAGAACACTCTGATGTTTTAATAACTCCGAAAATCGTTACCCAATACAGCTTTTTAATTTTTAAAACACCAACTACTGATTTTTAAAAAAAACAAACCCCAAATCGCTCACCTGACAAAGTGGTTTAGAGAAGTATTTTGGGTCACATTCATTTAGTCATGGCCCTTGAACACTACATAGGAATGATGTTATGAAATTATTCATAACTCTAGTGTTCATGTCAGATGATTATTAGCATAGGTCTTCCTGATTGCTTCTAATTCTGTCACCTGTAGACAAGTACTGCCAAACTTCCAAGGGTTGTTGTGTCACTGCAGCTTGAAAGACAAATGTTATGGAAAAACTCTAAGGAATGGACTAGAACATTAATGAACAACCTTGAACCTAACCCACCCCTGCCGAAATATTATGCCAGGGACTCGAAATGAACAAACTCAAATCTGCTCCCCCCCCCCCCCCCCCCTGCGATACCAGATATGAAAGGATTCTAACTGACAGGAACCAAACTGGAACCAATTTAGATCTGACCTCCTCAAAGACGTTGTTCACCAAATATTAAAGCATTCTAACAGGTGGGTCTGAAGAAAAAGATTTTTAAGGAAATTTTCTTATGTTGCACTGAGTTAATTTGTGCTTCCATAACGAGCCCGAATATTAACCCATAGACTTGGCTTGAACAGACATGAATCTGACCCCCTTAGAGATGCTGCATGTCAAATATGAAAGGACTCTGACTGGCGGATCTGAAGAAATAGATTGTTAAAGAAATTTCCTCATACTGCACTAAGTTAGACTTTGGGCTTCAATAGATAGACCAAATATTAACCCAGAGACCCAATTCAAACAAACTTCAATCTAACTCCCACACTAGAGATGTTGTATTCCAAATACGAAAGCATTCTGAATAGTGGATCTGAAGGAGGTTTTCAAGGAAATTTCCTCATATTCCACTGTTGATATTTGGGTGCCCACAGGAAGCCCAAATATAAACGTAGGGACTCGATTTAAAAAAAATGAATCTGCCCCCTCCCCCCAATCCTCTCCACTAGAGATGTTTTTTTATCAAGTATCAGAAAATTCTAATATATGGTTCTGGAGAAGATATTTTTTAAATTTTGGAAAACTATTTATGGGTGCTATCAGAGAAATGTCCCTTTTGGGGACCCCTGTGGCGTGGCAACTTTATTTGAACAAACTGGAATTCATATATGATAAGGAACATGAATATCAAATTTGGTTCAATTCGGCTCAGTTGTTTATGAGAAGAGGTTGATAATGAAAGTTCAAGCCGGACAGATGGACGTTAGATCGTCAGACAGAAACTCATCACTTAAGCGCCCACTGACTTACAGTCAGGTGAGCTAAAAAAAACAATATTCATCAAGCTTAATAAGTATGGCTGTTACTGGAACAGGCTGATGAGAGCTGGTTCCAATGACAGCCATATTTGTACAGATTTTTTTTGCCAGGGTCACAATACTTCAGGTCATGTTAGTGTTGTATTGGTTAATTTGCTTCCATTGTGTTAGGTAACGGTTTAAACTGACTCAGTTCTTTTCACGTGAACCCCAGCAGCGGTGCTACGAGAATATACATGGTTCCTCACTGGTTTCGTTGCCCGGAAGTCTACGTGGATAGATTCTCAGATTCTCGTCGAAATATAAGCCCTGGCTGAGGCTATATAATTCACCAATATCAACAAAAAGTGCCATGTTATCTCAACAAATGATGTCAAATATTTTTTACCTAGTGATGGGGTAAAATAGAGCAGTGGATGTGCCCTCCCCCCCCCCCCCCACACCCCTCAGTATGCCTTTTTCCATAAAAAAACTACATTAATTTATAAATAAATTGATGCTGACACATATTGAATTTCTCATTGTTGTTTAATCGCATTCTGCCTTCTGAAGACATTTCACATTGTGTTTAATGAATATTTTGCAATCTTTGTAAGAAAAAGCCTCAGTTTTCTCAGTTAAGGCACCTAGAGTCATAAAACAGTTATTTTTCTCCAACAGAATGACATGACCGGGACCTGCTAGTGTGGTGTCTCATGACACTGTTACAATTCCTAAAATCATCAAATATTCTGTAGTGCTGGGCTTGTGCTGCAGATATCCACAAGTGCACTACTTTGGTTTAAATCCCCACAGGCACACATTCTGTCAAAAGGAGTGAAATTGTAGAAAATATGTTCCCAAAGAAGACAAATCAGTTACAGTACAGTCGCCGTGGACGGGTTGTAATACACGCATGGGCAGTGATGTCCACTCATGCGTTTACCAGGCAATAAAAATTATCATCCGCAAAATTTTAATTAATTAATCACAGGGTTGTACCTGGTACTTTTTTATTTAAATGTTTGATGATTATTCCTTTTGTTGGTGTTTGGCATCAAATATTATTGTATCCGTGGAAATATTGCCCATCCGTGGAAAGTGAGCAGTACACAGCAGGTGTACTGTATTTGTTTCAAGTATATAATACTCTTTGATGTTTAATATATTTGTGACGGGCTGGGTCAAAAGTACTCAGTACTCGTAGTACTCGAGTACCACATTTTGACAAAGTACTAAATACTCGCCCCTGATTTGTGTATGTGTGTGGGGGAGGTTGGAAGGTGAAAGATAGCTGCAAATTATTTAAAATGTAGAGCCAGGCAAATGAAAAGCAAAGAAACATTTCATCTGAAGGACATACAGACAGACATGCAGTAACACAGTTTGGAAGCCTACATAAATGTAGTGACTAACTTACAATGAAAAATATAGAGAGAAGAGCCAGGGCAATGTTGTCAAACAGAAAACAAGAGGCCCCAGGGGGTCTGAGGCCGTTCAACTGACATGGTAGTCTAAATATCAACCCAGGGAATTTATTTGAACAAGTTGCATCTGTCCCTCATAAGAAAAGCTTATACAAAGTATCCAAAGATTGTGACCGGTACATCTCAAAAGGAAAAAGATTTTTTAAAGAATATTCCTTGAACTAAGTTATAATTCGGGCTCCTCCAGGGAGCCTAAATATGAACCCAGGAACTTGGCTTGAACAAACTTGAATATCACCCCTCTAAGGATGCTACATCCCCAATATCACAAGATTTTGAACGGTGGATCGGAAGAAGAAAATTTTTAAAGAATATTGATTATATCTCATATTGCACTAATCTAATCACAGAGAGCACAAATATGGACCCAGGGATTTGATTTCAATAAACGTGTGAATGAATCTTCCAAAGATGTTATATACGAAATATGAACGCAGTGGTGTGGGAGAAGAAGATTCATTAATGTTTTTCCCATTACTCACATGTTCAATGTCCTGGAAAACTACCCTATGATAAAACCGATGGCAAGTTTTTAGGACCATTCCTTTCTGCTGTTCCTTTCTGCTGTTCCACACAAAATAAAAATTCTTAGTGCCACGAAGTTTTGAAGATATGGGCGTTTTAAATTGTTTCTATATTTAGATCCTGCGATTCCCATAGGACGACGGGGCAATTGTTTTGCATAAATTAGGTACTTATGACCCAATAAGCCCATATCAAATTTTCTTCAAATCGGCCTCTCAATTCAGAAATTTTGGTACAATTCGGGCTCCCACAGGAAGCCCAAATATGAACCCAGGGACTTGGCTTTAACAAAAGTATATCTCACCTCCCTAAGAATACTGTATATCAAATATCAAAACATTCTGACTGGTGGATGTGAAGAAGAATATTTTCAAGAATATTCCTCATATTGAACTAAGTTATAATTCTGGCTCGCACAGTGAGCCCAAATATGAACCTAGGGACTTGGCTTCAACGAACTTGAATCTCACCCCCTAAGGGTGCTGCATATGGTACCAAAAATCAAAACATTCCGACTGCTGGATCTGAAAAAGAAGAGTTTTAAAGAAAATTCCTCATTTTGAACTAAGTTATAATTCAAGCTCCCACACTGAGCCCAAATATGAACCAAGGGACTTGCCGTAAACAAACTTGAATCTCACCCCCTAAGGATGCTGCATACCAAATATCAAAACATTCCAACTGCTGGATCTGAAGAAGATTTTTAAAGAAAATTCCTCATTTTGAACTAAGTTATAACTCGGGCTCCCGCAGTGAGCCAGGACTTCGCAAATATATGTTTTGCGGGACCCATTTATTTTTTGGCGGGACCCATTTCCAACATGTGTCTTAATCACATGAATTATGCTTATTTATCTTCAAATACATAGATTGTTATATTGTTAGATTGCTCAACCACCACATCAAAGGCTACTGCAGTAATCATGCTGAAAGAAATTAATTAGAGCTGATATGGTTAACCGATTAATCGACTAACCAATAATCAACGTCTTGATCGATAAAAAAGTAATGGAAAGGGTAACTGTTACTTTCGAAGTCCGGTATTATATGGGTTATTTAAGGAAAAAGCTTGCTCCAAAACAGGCAAACATTGTCACACTGGCTCATATCAATTATATGAGACAGAGTGACGCACGCCAGTTTCGTGCTGACATACTTCTTCACTAGCATGATCATCATACTATATCAATAGCTGGAAATGGTCATTCTCACCCCTTCACCAAATGCGGGTAGCAGACGATACTTCCACAAGACATTCTTGAATTACTAAAGAGTTTCAATGTTTGTCTCAAAAACAGAGCTTATGACCCTCATTGGAACAAGCGCAATGAACTCGTTCCAATGAGGGGTCATAAACTATGTTTTGAGACAACAATTGCAAATATAATAAAATTTGAATGGACATTTTTGTATATGGCGCTGGCCGGTTTTGTCCATTACGTTGATTAAAGATTTAAGGGCCTATATAAGTAATG
Source organism: Pictodentalium vernedei (assembly GCA_031216915.1). Lineage (NCBI taxonomy): Eukaryota > Metazoa > Mollusca > Scaphopoda > Dentaliida > Dentaliidae > Pictodentalium > Pictodentalium vernedei. Next base: position 230,811,679 of record CM062294.1, read on the forward strand.
GAATTTTGTTTATTTTGAAATTCTCACCTCTCATATTCCTTAAATTCAGATTAAATATACACAAATTATACATCAAAATGAAGGTTGGGATGTATAGAACACGAAACACGTATGTAATCAACTCATAGAGTCGATTGTAGGCACTACTGTTTCCTGGAAGTCTGCTACCGTATTCGCACCAGAACTGATAATAAAATAATATTTCATCAGAACACCATGTGGCCAAATGTGCTTCATATATCCAAGAACAAAGCTAGGCATTCAAAACACTTTCGAGTACAGCGATAGAACTGCATTGTGGAAAAGGACAACACTGTCTGCATTTTTATTGAAGATGGTTTCCATGCTCGACAGACATGCGCAAATCACTCGTTACCACGAATTGCCATCGAAAAAGAAAATCGTAATTCTAAGAAATTTCAAGAGGTATCATGATACCTTGCATTGAATATGGCAACTGTGCAATCTCTATCTCATAACAGTATATTGTATGAAGGCGATCTTTTTCGTTATTTGATTTTAGACGGCGTTGTTTTTACATGCTTTTTCTGTCCGATGGCGTCGACCGGAAATCGAAAGTATACTCATACGTAAACAAAAGCAAAGGCTTTGACATTTTCTCCCATCAGCTCTGTCGCCGTGTTTTGACGAATTTTTATCCCCTAGCTTTGTTCTTGGATATGTAAAGCACATTTGGCCACAAGTTGTTTTCGTGAAATATTATTCAATTATCAGTTCTGGTGCGAATACGGCTGCAGACTTCCAGGAACCAGTGGTGCCTACAGTTGACTATATGAGTTGATTACACATGTGTTTTGTGTTCTATACATCCCAATCTTCATTTTGATGTACATTTTGTTTATATTTAATTTGAATTGAAGGAATATCAGAGGTGAGAATTTTCAAAATAAACAAAATTTCATTACTTATATAGGCCCTTAATTATATTAATCATCAACGCTACAGCAATTATTCAGCTACCTATTAGAGCAAGTGATTAATCGGCTAACCAAGGTTAGTCCAATCAATTAATCAATCTAGAAAACCCTTTAATCGTTTCAGCTCTAAAATTAATCTAAGTTTATTAAATTTTATCTCATGAAAAAGTGCTTATATTTTTGCGGGAACGGTAAATGGATCTTCTTAACAAGCATTTTCGAGAACGTCAAAGGAACGAAACGACCGCTGTCGCAATTTGCGAAACCCTGATGAGCCCAAATATGTACTTGGCTGAACAAACTTAAAACTCACCCGCCTAAGGATGCTGTATACCAAATACCAAAGATTCTGATTGGTGGTTCTGAAGAAGACGATTTTTAAAGAATATTCCTCATACTGCACTAGTTTCAACATTTGGACTCTTCCAAAGATGGTATATGTGAAATTTGAAAGCTTTTGGTGCAGTGGATTGGGTGAAGAAGAGTCTTAAATGCTTTCCCCATTGCCGACAGTGTTAAAAAATGCTGACTCAACATTTTCTCAAAGTCCCGAAAAAGTACCCCTTGATAGATCTGACAGCAATATGTGGGACCATTCCATTCTGTTGGTCTCAAGGAAGCTTCACACCAAATAAGAATTCTCAGTGCCGTGTCGTTTTGGAGACATGGGCGTTCTAAATTTTGTTCTATTTTTAGCTCCTGCGGTTCTCATGGGACGACGGGAGATATTTTTTGGGGACAATTAAGTACTTATGACCCATTAAGCCCTCATATTAAATTTGGTTCAAATCAGCCGCTTGGTTTGGAAAATAGAAATTTTGGGCAGGGCGAAAATTCAAATCCTCGCCCCTCCAATAACGAAGGCAAATACACCCCATACACTTCTCTTGAACAAATCTGAGTCTACACCCCAAAAGGTAGCTGCACACTAAACATCAAGTCTCCGCTACTCCTGGTTCATGAAAAGAAGATTTTTTAAAATTTAGGCTTAATTTTTTGGCATGGACATACTGAGGGGCAGGGCAACTTGATTTGAACAAAATCAAAATGCGATGTCATAATAAACAATCATCTCAAATTTCACTTAAATCGGTTCAGCAGTTTTGAAGGAGAAAACGCAAACACCATGTTCACGGACGACAAACGGCGAGTGATCACTATAGCTCAGTAGGTGGTAAATGAGAGTTAAAAGACAATTTTTCAAAAAACGTACATGTACACGTACATGTACGTGTACCGCCATAGGGATTCAGTGTTAAATCGTGTACAGAGTGTAAAAAATGTCATTTTTTCATGATGTTCCCGAACTCTTAATTGTGTTTTGGCCGCTCGGATCGCACTTTTGATCGTTCAAACAGCCGTTGGCGAACGAGTGCGAATTCGACACATCGCTCGGAAGACAAAAATGTACGAATATTTGAAGAAATGTAAATTTAAAAATTTTTGTCGACGCTCCCATCGCGGATCAGACCTCATACCTTCGATCTATCGTCGGTGAACGCAAACAAAAAACGCTTTGAGAGTTTTAGGATAGCATCAAAAATGCGTTTTGAGAGGTCAGAGACATCGACGTTTGCGATCGCGTTTCGAGCGGTCGAGGGTGCGATCCGATCGGTGAAAAAACGATTGAGAGTTCTAGGACTGGAATTCGATCTCAAAACGTTTTCTCGGCGTTCGCCAACGGCGCGAAGTGGGTGTAAAGAGTGGTTACTCATCGAGGATTTTTTTTAAAAAAAACGATTTCGGCTTCCGGTACATCGAAAAATGCGGTTTGAGAGTTCTGGGACACCACCACGTTCGCGATCGCGTTCCGGACGGTCGAGGGTGCGATCCGATCGGCGAAACCGATTTGCCGATTCACCTTGCGAGTTTTGAGGTGAATCGTAATAGAATCGGTTTTGAGGAGTTTTCAGTTTTTGTACTTAGTGTAAATAAAATAGCTTTTTTTCATTCAATAGAGTCGACTATAAAATTGCGTTCCACTTAGATGTGTTTTAAGTGAGAAAATTTGACATTATGAAATCTTTGCAAAATCCTTTCATTTTTTGTTCTTGTATAAATGAAAAGGTTTTCGTTCAATGGATGACATTGAAAAACTCGAGTTTGGAAAATTGGAACCGATGGAAATCGTCCGTTCACGTTTTGTCATAGCGAGATTTAAGGTAAATCGTAATAAAACAGTTTTGTAGAGTTTTTTCAAATATTGCAATCGACATAAATAAATTTGTTTTTTCATTCAAATAAAAATTCAACTATAAAGCGTTTCACTTTGATGGGTTTTAAGAGATAAAAATTGTGTTTTAAATTGACACTATGGAATCTTTGCAAAATCCTTTTCATGTTTTGTTCCGATGTGAATGAAAGGTATTTCGTTTTAATAATGGACAATAAAATCGCGTTTCCACTCAGTCAGGTTTTAAGAGGTAAATTGAATTTTAATCGACTTGTGATAATGTTTCGGAGATATGAATGAACACTTTTAACAGATATAATTATTCTCAAACGCATTAAATCAGAAACCGGTTTCTTATGTGCTAAACTTTCAAACTTTTTCAAAGTCCTTCTGTTTGTCACGGAGTGAATAATCGGTGATGTGATCTTTAACACGTTCGAGGGCTAAAACGCATTTATCGAGGTTTCATTTTGTAAAATGTATTTCCTCAAATGGTTTTAGTTATTATATATTAAAGACAGAAGATTTTTATTTACTTAAAACATAAAACATAAACATAATTATACATTTAATTTTGAGAATAATAAAATAACTTACGTTACCATACTCTAAAGGAAATATTAATAATTTTACAAACGAAAAAATGTTTTTACACATCACAGATTCCAAGCAGAGAGATCAGCTTCTCAACGAATATCAACGACTCAAGAAAAGCATCCAGTCCTCTGACAGAAGCAGGCGACTTGGAGAAATGGAATTAAGACGCGAAACCACAAAATTATTTAAACCCGTGACGGAGGATCAGGAACGAAGTAAGAAAGAGATCGTTGACGAATTGAAGCCCATAAAAGAAAGTTCTTTGAGAACGGGTTCGTTGCCCGGCAGTTTTATGAGGGGGTTTTCCTTTCAAAGATCATCGCCGGATTACGTTCCCATGAGAATCGAAACCGACGTGAGCGAAAGCGACGATGCCGCTTCGACTATCACCACTGATAGCGTCACGTCGTCCGAGGATGGTGGTAAGAGAGATCTGTTGTATGGAATTTATAAGGATTCTGACGGTAGAACTTTTATAGGCAACACCGAAGTGCTAGAGGATGATGATAATTTAATCGTCGGTTCGAATAGGTACGAATTAACTCCTGGACTGCGCAAATTGCTCCTTTTCGACAAGCCTGGATTACACTGATCGGGATTTCGACAATTACGGCGACATTCTGGTTCTGACTCAAGCCATGAAGAGAAATAACGATGTTAGAGAAACGAGACCCAAAGCCAATAGAGGTTACAAGTGGACGAAGGTGGTGAAACCCATATGGGGTATGAATAAGAAATTCGTCGAATCGGTGACTGGCAAAGGGGTGAGAACCACTTTTCTTCCGAGCGATTCTTACGCTCTGTCTCAGGGATTGAGATTGCTGATGGCAAGTAGACGCGCTGGTAATACTGGATTAGATAATGTGATAGTGAGTATATGCGACGAATTGTTGAGGCAGAATGTTTTGAATAAACACGATTATAAAAGGCTGATGAACGAATTGAAAGATTGATATATATATATATATATATATATATATATATATATATATATATATATATATATATATATATATATATATATATAAGTAGAGAGAACAAACAAAGGAAAAATAGATAAAATAAAAACAATAAATTTTACACTAGAAAATAATAAAAAGTATTTAAACAACAAACGATTGACTAGTGAAAAAAACAAAATATATTATAAAATAAAATATGTTGGTGATAAAGAACAGGGAATACGTTAGAACTTACGTTCAAGGCGGTTCTGGAATCGTCGATTCTATAATGCGAGCGTTCACGAGCGATGCAGGTAGAAAACTCGCATCGACCGCGTTTGAGGTCGGTAAGAAGACGGCTTTGGATGCTGGTAAGAAAGCCACTTCCGGAACTAGTGGTAGGATAGCTTCTGTTGCTGGCAAGAGGGCAGCCGGCGCGTTGATCGACAAGTTGACCAGTCCGCCGGCGAAGCACGCTACGTTAGAGCGATCGCCGAAATGTTGGAAAGATTTTAAGGATGCTGTGGTACCCATACAAGATTTAGCCAAAATGACGAGTGGATCTGGATTGAAGAGAACTCGCGACGGTGTAATATAAATAAATAATAATATTTATAAAAAACTGAGTTTGAAAAAACAAAAATTGTGTTTGAAAAAATCTAAAAATAACAAAAAAATAAACAAAGATGAACATTAAAGATATGTCTTGGAACGACGCCGCGACCAAGAGGTCGAATAACGAGTTCTTTCCCAAAAGCATAAGAGGCTTGATAGTGGGAAAATCGAATTGTGGAAAGACCAATCTGTTGATGAATCTGTTGTCGCAACCCAGCTGGTTGGATTACAACAGATTATTCGTGTTTGGCAAGAGTTTGTTTCAACCCGAATACAGATTGTTTCAAGAGTGCATGGATCGTAGATTGCCAAAGGACGCCATAGCCATAATCTTTGACAGTAGGAAGGAATTCGACAAAAGTGAAGCTTCTCTTTCAACCATTTTGGACGGTGCGGCGATGGAATTGATGAAGAGAAATGCATCTTCGAATGTCGAGTGTCTATTTTAGGAGAATGCTAGTGATTGTCCGGATCCTAGAGAATTGAAATCGGAAGATAAGAATCTCATGATTTTCGACGATCTGCTTTTGGAGAGACAGAACCGATGCGAATCGTATTAGGTTAGGGGTCGTCACAGCAAAGTGGACAGTTTCTACCTGTTGCAGAATTATTTTTGATTGCCCAGACAGACGATAAGAGAGAACACTAACTTACTGTGTCTCTTTCGCCAGGATCTCAAGAATCTCAATCACATCTACGGTGATCACGTCGCAAACGACATGAGCGTGGCGGAATTCAGGAGATTGTGCAAGAAGGTTTGGGATGGAGAACTTTACAATTTCGTCGTGATCGATTTGACTAGCGAATTTAATCGCGGAAAATATTGGAGCGGACTTGACAAGTTTTATGTTTCTGATGATAATAAGATAGAGAGCGAAAACATTAATTAGAAAATAATAAATCATCAAATAATTTAGTTTTGAAAAAATAAAAATAAAATTAAAAATATAATGTTCGAACAAGGAGAATTGTTAGACCGGATAGCCGAGAATACGGCTGCAAAACAATCCATTCAAATCGTGGTGAGTGGCGATTCGACTCGATTCGCGACGAAATTCGAACCTTCCATCGAATTGAATAGAGAGAAAAGATACGAGATGGCGTTGGTGAATCTGGAGACTTATTATTCCTTTCCCAATGTCACCAAAAAGAATAACTCGTTCAAGTATTCCGACGGAATGGATTGGCTGGAGATTCGAATTCCCAAAGGATGTTACGACATAGACGATTTGAACAATTACATTCAGACGTGAATGAAGATGGATGGAAAGGGAAACAACAAGATCAGACACGCTCCCAACCCTAATACCCTACAGACGATGTTGGATTTGGAAGATAATTTTCGAGTGGATTTCAACACGGACGATTCTATAGGCAAGATGCTGGGATTTGATCGAAAGATGTATCGAGGCCATGCGGCATCTGGAAATACGGTCGACATTCTCACAGTCAATAGCATTCTGGTGAATGTGGACATGCTTGCTGGAAGCTACGTGAATGGTAGCGCTCAACCGACGATCTATTCCTTCTTTCCAACCGTGTCGCCGGGTTATAAGATCGTGGAACGACCTCGAAATTTAGTTTATCTACCAGTGATTTTAGAGACGTTGTAAAATCTCAAAGCCACGTTGACGGATCAAAATGGTGAACTGTTAGATCTTCGAGGAGAGAGGGTGACGATACGATTTCACATAAGAGAAATATAAAAAAGCAAAAAACAATTGTGTATATATATAAATAAGAAAATAAAATAAACGCACTATTAATGTACAAAAAAAAATATTTAATATATATAATTATCATTAAACAAAAAAACAATTGAACAAAATATATTTTAAAAGAAAAAAGAATTATGACACAATACATGGTTAAAAACGTGAACATATCCGCACGACAGAGGAAGAAACTTAAGAGAGCGTTAACAACTCGAGACGAGACGGTGAGATTCCAATTCACACACGAAGATCTGGAGACTGGCGGTCAGGATTCGATTGCCAGGACCAGAAGTCAAATCAAAAGGATGGAAAAAGCGATTCGTGATGGAAGAAGGTTGACGGTGAGATTGAGTCCTGCTCAGTTGAAATGCAATTTGAGAATGAAAGGCAGTTTCCTACCGCTATTGGCAGGAATCGCCGCAAAAACATTACCCTTTGCCGCAAAAACATTACCCTTTCTCAGAAAAACTCTTGGCGTGGGAGCTCCCTCGGGACTCGCCAGTTCGGCAGATGAGATATTAATGGGTGGTAGCGGACTGTTTTTGAAGAAGGGAGGAGCCATGTGTCGCGTCCACGTAACAACAACAGTGAAGGATTGTATCTAGAACCCGTTAGAGGTGGCAACTGTTTGAGTGGAAACGGTCTTTATCTGAAGAGTGGACAGAATGTTGAGCGGCTCGGTAAGGGTTTGTTGTTTGGTGAGAATTCGCCATTTAAGAATATCCGATTTGAGTATGTTATTATAATGTAAAACAATTATATAATTATATAAAATATAAAAATATAAATCATAGAAAGTATAAAAAATAATATAAAATGGATAAAAAAGGTGGAAAAACGATTGGACGATAATGATGAATATCACGAGATAGAGTGCAAAAAAGATGTGGAAAAATTATTAGACGCTAATGACGAACGTTGCGGGATAGTGTGGGAAAAAGATGTGGAAAAACAATTAGACGCTAATGATGGATATCCTAGGAAAGAACTGAAAAAAAGATCGGGATAGATGGTTGAAATTTAAAAGAATGAGACGTTTTCCACCGCCACCACTACCTTCTGAAGAGAATGGTCATGATGTGAGTGTTACCAAGAGATGCACCACATTTGTTCATAATTATGATACAGATAAACAAATGAGTTCTTATAAAAATGTAATATATCACCAAAAAAGAAAAGAAGAATCGACGTCAAAATTTGAGAAAAAAGGAAACATTATTATAATATATATGGGTGATAGTGAAGAAGAAGAAGAATGAAACAAAAAAAAACACAAAAAAGTAATGAGATCTAGAGATGATCAACTTCTATAGATCTCATTACTTTTGTTTTTCCTTCTTCTTCGCTAAAAATCAGTCTCTCTATTGTTTTATATTTCCAAGTCTGTTATTAGCAAGTTGACGGTCGTGTCTTCTCCTTTTTCGAAAATGTGTTGAATGTTTATCTTCACTTTTTTGAGTTTTTTTTTACATCGGTGAACGCGCTCTCACCACCTGATTTGTTCCTGAGTTCGAGAGAGATTTTTGGATATATGTAACTTCCGTACAGCAACGACAAATCATCCTTGTCAAATTCTCTATCTTTGACGATGACGATTTTCTGTAGATCGCTTTGGTACTCGTAAAACAAATAAAGCATGGCTTCATCCAATTTCAACGGCATGCTATATTTGTCGTGTTTATGCTCTAAGCCCTTTGTCTCGACCTCGTTCAATTCGATGGCATCGGGTCGTTGTAATCTATAGATTTTATAACCGAATTTCTTACACGTTTCGACTCGTTTCAATTTCAATTCGCATCTTTTAGGTGTTGTTGTCATGATCAATTATTTTTTTTTGTTTTATGAATTATTGCAAATAATATATATTTTTGAATTTTGTGTTTAAATAATAATTTGTTAAAAAAAGTTTTTTTTTTACTATTTATATATATATATATATATATATAAAAAGTTTTTAATTTTCTTTAATGTGAAAACATTTTTTTTTGTAAAAGTTTTTTTCTCTTAATATATAAATAAAAAGTTTAAATTTAACGTCCTTTTTTCTCGTATTAATTCAATTTTCTTCACGTTAAGGAACATAAAAAAATTGATTAATTTCATCAAAAAAAATTTTTTTTGAAGGAATTAAAACATATATATATATAAACTATTTTATAAAGTTTTAACAAATTATTATTTAAATACAAAATTCCCCCCCCCCCAAAAAAAAAAAAAAATATTCTTACAAATGAAGCAAACAAATAAAAAAATGGAAAATTTAAATGAGAAAACCATACCTCAGTTAAACGAGATGTGTAGAGAATTAAACATTCCACTTTTCAACTCATACAGGAATATCGTTTGCGAAACGATGGAAAGAAAAAAATCGAAAGATCGGAAGTGGATAAACTTAAACAGACTCGAATTGCGAAAAAATTAAGCTGTTGACAGTAACGCCTGATGATAGAAAACGAAACGTGGAGCATGATGAAATTAGAAAGATCATGTGTGAGGAGATACGTAGTTTGCTCGATGAAAAGGCAAACGACATGTTGATAGCAACAACGTCAAAAAAACGCTTCGGTTGTGAAAAATGAGAAGAAGAAAAAGATAGTAAAAGGAATCAAAATTCCGACGTCGAAAATAAAAACGTTTCGGTTGTGAAAAATAAGAAGACGACTAAACGAAAAGCCGTTGAAGAACTTCATGTTTCAAAAGAGAAAAACAAAACGAAAACGAAAACGAGTGATGCAGTTCAGAATCTAGACAAACAAGATATAGCAAACGAAATTCGACGAGCAATCGACGAAGGGAAAGGAGAAGAATATGTAGCATGAGTCATCACGGAAGCATTCCAATCAAATCCCGTAGAATGGGACAGTGCGATCAAAGGCATTTTTACAACTTTCGACGTGGTTCCCTCGTTCAAGAAAGTCGATCCGAAATTGTTCATGGAACGGGTGAAGAAAAAAGTATTGGATTTGTTTCGCGAACACATGAATGTGGGACAAAACATTAAGATGATACTCCATGGCATGATGAATAAAATCGACGTGAATTCCGGCGAGAGCATCGTGAAAATGCATATTTCAGATCTAACGTCGAACCCGTATTTCGAGGTTCAGATTTATCAGACGTTTTCGAAACGATGAAAGACAAGATGTTGACGTCTCTCGCGAATTATCAACATAAAGGTAGTAATTGGACGTTCGATGAGGTGTTGAAACTCGAAATTCAACTAAAAACGATTCGTTGAAAGCGTCTTCCTACGTGGAATTACCGTATTTCTTAGTTAAAAAACACTCCGTGGTCAACGTGAGAAATAAAGATGATCAATGTTTTAAATGGGCAGTCACCTCCGCTTTATACCCCGTCAAAATCCATCCTGAGAGAGTTTCTCATTACGAGGAGACTTCTAAAAATCTCGATTGGACCGGAGTGACTTTTCCAATGCAGTTAAAACACATCGAACGTTTCGAGGCTCAAAATCCCACCATAGCGGTGAATGTCTTGGGATACGACGATGAAAAACGAACGATCTATCCTCTCAGACAGACTTCGTGTCTCGAAAGAGAAAAGATGATTATTTCATTATTGATTTCGAATGGTGACAATCGTCATTATTATATTATTTTACTTGTCCAACCAATCCTTCTGGGATGACTCGTCCCAAAACCAGTTCGTCCCAGGAGTATTCATCTCAAGTAGATTATCCTAAGTGAGGTGATATGTACGGTACATTTTGTCCCATGATAAATAACAGAAAACATATAAAATATTTATTTATTGGGGTTTATCGACACTTTCGACAGTCAGGGTCCCCTCGTGTCGGACAGTTTTACGGGTGGAGAAAGCCTGAGTATCCGGAGAGAACTGCCAAGCCATTGCTAGGCTCCCCAACATACTAATTCCACACAAGCAGGGTTAGCATTGGTTAAAGACAAGTGCACCATCGACGTGCAGTACGCCTTAGTACACAACGCCACCATGCCCCCATGTGAACAATGGGGGGTGGAGTGGCTTGCTTTAGGACACAATGCAATTGCCACATTTGGGATTCGCACTGAGGATTTTTTTTTTTTATTTATTCAATACATAAGCCAATATAAAAAAAACACATTCTTATAAGAAATAATAAGAAAACAATAAACAAATATGGAAATATGTAAAAACTTCTTTTTTCCAGCATCCTTTTCCCTATATCTGACATAAATTGAAGCGATACTACTTCTCATCTTAAGTGACAAAAGGTAAAACCTTGCTGGTAATTTATTTTATGTTGAAATTTATTTAGAATTAAGCTTAGACATTTGATTGACAGATATATGCAGTTCAGAGAAACCTTAACATGATTGGAGACTGGGTTCTAAGCTTACATCTACTTTGGTTTGTGTTACATCCACATTCGAGTCCTCATACTCTTGGCATAAAGTTAACAATGATGGTTGACTTGGTTGCATATATCTGTAAATGACTGTAATGTATTAACAATGGTACTACATGTAATTACTTTTAAACTACTTTTAAACAATATGTTGCACCTCTCCCCCACACTAGGGTGTGTGACTCTCCACGCTCCACTCCATCACCTCCCCCCTCCTGGGTGTTTTTGCCAAATTACCAAACCAACACATAAATAAATACAAATGAACTGACAGACATGGCAAAATCTTGTGCCACTTACTTTTATAGTATACAAGTTACAATGGCACAGTAAAGTTTAGGCAAATACTTATAGGTATGTTGCAACCTGTGTTCTCACTCCAAAGTATGGGACATATGCTAATATGTTTCTCTGGGAGAATGGACAAATTGACTGGAACATACAGCTAAGTCAACCATCATTGCCATGAGTATCGATACTTGAAGTTGGGTGTAACACAAACAAAAGTAAGTGTTAGCTTAAAACTCAGTTCCCAATCATGTTCAGGTTTCATTAAACTGCATATATTAGGAATAAATTGTTTGAAAGCAGTTGGTACCATTGTCAATACAGACACCGGTACATACAATTAAGTCAACCACACATTGCTATGAGTATCAGGACTTGAAGTTGGGTGTAACAAACTGAAGTACAATACATGCAGGGTGTATTATCACAAAATCACCCAAGCAATAATTCCAAGTTTGTTGCAAAGCGTAACAAGCACAAGCAAAGTTCCAGCCAATGGACCTCCAGGTTAAACACATAGGTCCGTTGGATGAAACATTGCTTGTGTTTTTTGTCCATATGTTCATAATCTGAAAGAGATACTTTGGGTAACAACTCCACTCCACGGGTGATTATAATCTACTCTCCACATACTGTAAATGTTAGCTTAGAAGCCAGTCCCCAATTATGGTCAGGTTTCCTTAAAATGCATATATCTATATATGAATAATTGAAAATACAAAACATTTTTTATTCTTATACACAACATTATATCTTCATACATTAATAAATTTAAAAAGATATTTTCAGTTATAAAAAATGAGGTGTTGTTATTTGGAGATATTTTTAAGCCTGATACAGGCAAAAAGGGGTCAGAAGTTTATTGAATAGCCTTTTGTGGCATGCGGTACAGGTGTGTGCATGTATGTACAGTGTGTGATTTGAAACTGAATATCTTCTTTGCAATTTTATGCCTCAAGTCAGTAAAAACTAAAGCTGTTTTCCCTTCAATTAAAACAGTGTACAGCAATTTTTAAAAATGTTTATTGAATTCAACTGGTCATAGGCTCATTGAACACTCCTTGCAGGGATCCACAGAAGTCGGGATATGATGAAAATTTCAAACCGACCTGTCACCTAGCGGGTAGACTGCAACTGCTGCAGCTTTCCATTCCCTCTTTGTATCTTGGGTGGGGGTTTGGTATCTTGTTGGCCTTTTTACCCTATTCCTTACTGCAATAGTAAATTTGCTTTTTACTACTTTTCTTTTCTTTATTTATCTTACTTTGTTAAATATTTTTCTTGTCTGTGAAGTGTCAGTAGGGGTGGGGCCGGATACGCAGGTTAGATTATCCCCCATCCTCTCTGAAAATTGTTCTCACCTAACAAATTCCAATTTGTGAGTCTTAAAATTAGATTACATTGGGGATGACTCTTCGGAAACATTTATTTGTGCCAAATAAAATGTTCTTGTCCTTCAAGTGTCAGGTAGGGGGAGACACACAGGTCACGGTATCTCCCCACCTCATGAATTTTTTAAAAAAAATATTGGACATATGAGTCTTGAAATGGGATTGTATTGCGGAACACCCTCCAGTAAAATTTATGTTTGTTTTAAAATTTATTTCTGTATAAAAGAAAAAAGTCTTGACCTTGGAGTGTCAGGTGGATTAACATACACACACACATATCTTTTTCCCAGGAATATCTGACATAAGACTTGAAACAAGATTAGATTGGGGAAAACCATTCAGAAGCATTGCTTTGAGAAAAAAATATTTCTTGTCCTTTAAGTCCCAGATGGGGAAGATACACTTGTCATGTTACATGTATCTGTCACCTCCACTTCCCAAATTAAAATGTCTTCAAAAAATGTTTTTAGATGACAGTCATAAAATAAATTATATTTTAAAAAATACATGTATTTCAATAATATTGATTCCAGCAGAAAAAAAAATTGTGAGTTCAAAATTAAAAAAAAATAGTCTCATTACATGGAAAGGCCAAACAAATAAGGTGGGTGTATCACTGTGTGTGTGTGTGTGTGTGTGTGTGGAGGGGTGGGGGTAATCGGGGTGTGGGAAATTAAATTATTTCATCGGGGGGAGGGGGGGATAAATTGTTATACCGGTGCTTCATTAATGGAAAATTTGTATTTGAGTTCCATGTTCTACGATAAATTCCAATGCCAGTATGAATAAAAAAACACGTGTCAATCAATGCTCAATGGCCATACTGTCCATAAAACAGTGTTCATCTTATACTGATTGATTGTGGTTTGCTTTGTACATTGTAAATATACACATGTACAACTAACACAATGTCTCCAATTTTTAAGAACATATTGGTCCAATTTTAAACATACTGAGGAAAAGCTTGCAGCTAATTTTATTCATCAAAAGTAATAGATACAACAATTCAACACTTAACGTGGATTTTTCTTTTATTCTGGCCATTTGTGGTATATAGCATGACTTATGTCTACATACAAGGACGAAATACTGTGGACTTGAAGAACCGTCGAATTACCAATAACAATGGGTCATCCTAAACACCGGAATTACCTGGAATTACTCCAAATAAGGCAATTCTGATTATGAGACTGGCATGATGGGTACGAAAGGGAATAGAATATTGTGCCTACTGAATGCAATGCGAGTGGTGCGTGCAAGACGATAAATAATAACCAAATACAGAAGAAAAAAATCGATGACCATTGTGTTTATCACACTTCTCTCGTAGCTGACGTTGCATACATATAATATAAAGTTAAAATAGTATATTGAAAGGTTTTGCCGGCAAAGACAGTGACAATAAGCCAGTTGGGTGATGCTTATGGCCAACAGCTTGTTGATGCAGTGAACCAGTGAATTCATTCTGACACCACAAATCAACTCGTAAGTCTTTCAGTGAATGATAAGGGGAAAGACAACATAGAACATATCTGGATTCTTTATGAGAACAGTTTTAACAACTCTGTGATTAAATATTTAAAATAATAAGCAGAGAGTGAAAAATATGACATAAAACAGGTAATTCCGAGTAATTATGGGTAATTCCGGTGTTTAGGGGACCGAAAACAATTCGTGTAAGATAAGTCCATAACACGGTAAAGGAAATATAAGAGCTGAGTTTGTGTTTCAAATGTGAAGTGTTCAACACATCTTCAATTAACTTGCATTTCTGTTTTTAAATACAGGCACTTGTGGTGTGTAACATGAATATTTTATAATTAATCTGATGACGACTGAGAACTAATATAATAAGTCAATAACTGGGCGAAATTAGGTTACACTACACGAAACAATGTCCAAAAATGTCCAAAAAACAAGACACTCGCCTGGTTATCAAATCTGTCTTTCAGTCGGTTATAATGGCCCCTCTGTTGTCAAGTTCAATTGTCAGACGTTTTACGGTGTAATTCCCGTGATTCGACATATTCATCGAAAAATATTTCAGCTTTTGCGGTAACAAGCATGCGTATATTTTCAACTTCCTCTGGTCAAATCGATAGTATTGGATAATCGATACAACACGCGCGCCATCTATTGGCAGCCGACGTGGTGCGCCTCATTGGTAAATACATACATGCAACAACAAAGTGTGTCACCGAAATCATAGAAATGCTAAGACAAAAGGACAGTTTTATCCGATCCGATAGAAATTGCCGCACTCTTTATAAAGAAACCAACTTGACACACTAACAACTGTCGTTTATTACGTATCTTACCAAATGAGGGGTGTGTTGATAATAAAATTATCACAAAAATGATTTTGTTTGGAAAAACAAGAATGTCGATCCTAATGGAGTTAGTGAACCAGAAGAAATTAAAAATAAAATCATGAAGACACTTGCTGAACAATTAGCACATGTTCTCTGATGTGATATGATTGTTAATTCTGTTTTTACCATAATATGTGGCGTTACTGAATCCAGATATATACAAAACATCTATACAAGGGCATCTTAAGACATGAGTGTTGATACCTGAAGCGATATGGAAGTAGATCCGATTGTGGTGGCTCATTTGTTGGTCACTGCTGCCATCACAACAAGGGACAATCTGCTGCCATCAAAAGCGGATCTTTCCTAAACTCTAGTCGACTGAGTTTATTACCGACTGTTGCGTACAATACCTTTCTTAATCGTCCGGGTGGTCTACACCTCCACGTTTCCACGCTGGATTAATTTCAATTTTTATTCTAGTGGTTGCTTTTACGTACCGTTATAAAATAACCCATACTGAATCAAATGGTACAGAAATGTTAATTTTTGCGAGGTCCATCTACCTGCCATGTAACATGGAAGCATATACAATATTTTTCCCCACATTCAAAATACTCTAAAAACCATTTAATAAGTCTTTCAGTCTTTGTCATGTTCAAATACTATGTCTATGTGCAAATGGTACGCCAACCCACGAAAAGCTTCAAAAAACCTTTAGAGAAATTACGAATCGATTTTGCATACAACAGCAAGTGTTTGTAATGGTTGTGCAAAACCACCTTTTCACATGTCTTTGACGTCATCAATGAAAATGAAATACTAAATAAGTAAGTCTGGTTTCATTCTCGGTGATAGGTTATTCTATCATTTCAATGAGATACCAATTTGCCGACAAACGCAGTCGACACAGCTAAAGAATTAAAGATATTTTCCTGTTACACACGTAAAACATGTGATTGTGTATCGCGTAAAAGGCCTCGTACACAAAGTATATTTTCTGAATTAAGGGTGAAATGTTATCATGGATCCACAGATACATCGAAAACAATAGAACTCGAAAAGGGTATCATCGATATCAACGATCATAAATCAAGTAGTAGAACTATCAATGTCAGCATTCCGAGATCAGTATTACGGCTTGTTTGCTGATAATCTCTCTTCTTCAAGACAGCATTATCGTAATCGAAATCCTGAACGCGGGTCTCAAATGAATGGACGAGTGAGCTGAACTCTAGCATGTAGAGTTTAATGATAAAAATGTAACCAAGGATATCACGTAAAGCGATACAATGCCCCTAACCACTTTGTATTTAGACAATGAATCTGTATGTGGGGCAGAAACACATACACATCTTTGCCCATGCTTACCGAACAATGGCACATAGGACACTAATATATATTAACAAGTGGAAGAAATAAGCCCAGTAATTATCTCTTTTAGAGGCTCCAAACATCGTTTGTACCTTGAAATAATATTCCAATGTTTTATCCTACCCAATTTGACTACGCGGATGTCCCAGGGTCGCTTGCACCTGAACTAAAGCAAGATTATCGGAATACCTACAGCTGGATTCACGGTAAGCAAACAAAAGCAGAAATAAGTTGTACATGTGAGCGTAATTCCAAGTTCAAACAGACGCATTTTTGACAAATCTAATTCTATTAGATGTGTCTTCAGTCGCACCTAATACTTGTTGATTCAGATGCAAGTATTATGGTCGAATCTAATGTATTTGTCCGGTGCACTTGGGATATTCTGCTTTGGTTTTAACTCTTCCCATGCTTGGTCCGCTTTGGACATTTCTAACATAATCAGTTATTATCAATAAATCTGGCAACAGTAGCACAAATCGGTAAGGGAACGAAAACAACCGAACATAGGCAGTACATGAGATTGATTCGTAGCGAGTTCTAGTGTCTGAATCAAACGGCGCATCGAATCTAATAAATGCATTAAATGCGTCGCTCTTTGACGAAATCCGACTGAAAGATTTATTTGATTCAGACAAACGAATAATCATCGTATATAATTCAAATATAGCCTAATATTATATCTCACGTGACCTTCTAGGCTCCTGACTGGACGAATGCTGCACCCCTATTTCGTGTAGTTTGCATCCACAGAACTGGCCAGGTACTACACCCAGGCACTACACGTTTTTCTATTTTTAGCATACTACTATATCAGTTTTCTTTTCATACTGGACGAATAAAACTAATCAGGCTAAATTTAAATATCGATTCACAGAGGCACAACATCCACAAAATGACCCAGACAGAAATCATTGTGGAAAAAGGTATCGCTTTTCCATTGTTGAAGTCACATTTTCCGAGGCGTTCATTTTATTCCTTGAGGGGATGATCCATATCTCGTTTCGAAGAGAATGATCCATACCTGGGTACAACTTTCATGAGAACGCGTCCGGACATGAAAAATCGTTTGTTTCGCTGCTCATATTATTTCGCTATTTAATTGTACGTTTTGGGCACTAAACGAATAAATAATGGAATTCATTTGAATCTTCCGAGTTTTGTATCCCGTACTGTCCCATTCGGTAATGTATATGTGTGACAAATGTGTGGAAATTATCAAACTGCCTTGTCAAATTTCGAAAATTTTAGCTTTCTGTCGCGAGTTGCGCGATTCTAGAATACACAGTTCCGTTTGGGTGAAATGCTTTGTTTACCCTTGCCGACCGATTCAAAATTTGTCTTCTGCTCATATTAATAATCCAAGTTAGCGTTTCGTACCGAGAATGACAGCTTCAAATTGTGATTTAAACTACAATCGATTTGGCGATGATGAGCAGGAGGAGTTTATTGAGCAAAATGGTATTTTTTTCTATATAACGCTGGTTGGTAGGGCTGCTACCTTGGTAATAGATTAACAAATCGAACAGACGTTTTTCTTGCTGGGTGTTCGATATAATATAGTGATTAGTGCTTGTCTTGTCGTTGACTACGCCCATATAGTGCCCAGTGTGGTGGTGTAGTTCCCGACGCTTCGCGTCGGGAACTACACCACCTCACTGGGCACGACATGGGCGTAGTCACCTCCAAGCCATGCACTATTCCTTAAATATTAAATAAGATTCGTCCGAAATGCGCCTGTATATGAACTGGGGATAAGAAATGCGTGCGGCCAATCGGTGTGACGTAACTGTGGTACCCTGGGAGTGTTTCCTTTGGGTAGGTTCTCCATACCTGCGTAATTACACCTTAAATCTACTGTTGTTTGACCGTTCAACTTTTCCCTAGACTGAAGCAAGTACGAGCAGTAGTGATTACATATGCTTTGTTCTCCACTGTGTAGGAAGGCGCGAAATCAACTTCCTCTCAAATACCTTCGAACAGTCACTCACACTGAAAGATGGCCATTATGCCGATGACACGTCCGATGTGTCAGTTCTGAAAAGATTGGCCGGACAACTGATTCGCATCCGGTTATTGGCCTGGATATTCGCAGAGGAGACTGTTCCGTGGTGTGTGTGCAGGTGAACACTGCTGAGTGCTACCTGTGTGAGTTCGCCTGTGTACGCTTTGTGGGTTGGTTTCGGTAAATAATGCCTGATTCGACAGCGAGTGGAGGGCAGTGCGTTGTTTCCCGTTTGTTACCCAAGGACTTTCAACGGCATATGTTGCGCAGTGTTGTTTCACCACTGTTGCTAAACCATGATTTATGAACTTCGAGGACAAAAATGTGTAGTTCTACACCCGATGTCTTCGCCGCTGAAGCCTTTATTTGCCATCAAGTTCAGCTATCTTTGTAACACAAGATGGTGGAACAGAATTTTCTCAGCTTTTGGAACTTCTTAAGCTAGGGACAGTAAGATCTTAGTTCAGAGATAGAAAACACTATGCACGTATACTTTCACACCTGATTGAATTTTCTTTAAAATAAAATGTTCCTGAAGGGTAAATATATGAGGGTACATTCTAGTATATTTATCAATCCCAATCTACTTTGAAAGTAAATAAAATATGTTTAAAATACTGTCCCTCTTTCTCTCCCCTCCCCTCCCCCTCGCTCGCTCTCTCTCTCTCTCTCTCTCTGTCTCTCTTTCTCACACAGACACACTTACAAACATACATCGGTTTACAGCGAAATACACACACCCAATCCTTAAGCAAGGATCTCAAAATAGCGAGAAATGAAAATTTCCCACAGTTCCCGGGTTGATGATAGTTGTTATGAAAGCGGAACCTTACTCAATATACTTCCTTTAAACAATGATACACGAAAGTATTTAGTTTAAAACAATATTTATTCAATAGAGAATGTTATATGTTACATTAACACCGTAAATCTGACAAAAGAAAAAACAGTAAACAACAAAACACAGTGTAACATATGTCAAAATTGCAATAGACATCGAGTACTGGAGGGATTTGACAGTAAGCTTATAGCTTGTTCGGGTCATCTCTCAAGAATAAATGCAATGAGCAAACTTTTTCATGTACCCGACCACTGAAATACCATATTTTTGTACTCTCGACTGTCAAGGATCCGCCATATTTAACGATTGTCACGGATCAATCAGCCTTTATTCAGAAACCTGTCATCGTTGTCATACACACCTGAGTCACACCATGTGGAAGAATTCCAAGGAACTGGCCAATTAACAGCCTGTCAACAGAGACTATGTTGGCGTTCGGGCATTAAACGATTTTTTTTCCTAAAGGCAAAATTTTATCGACGGACAACAAACATTGTCTATGGTGGGCAAACCGCCATTAGAGTCCCCTCATTGCTTCGGACGTGCACACACCCTTACACACATAATCGACCATACACAAATCGTCACATGTATCAGTTGTTACTTTCCCGTGGATGTCGTTTTCGCATCATTTTAATACTCAACACTCTGTACAAGGTACAATTTATCCATTCATTTGTTTCTTTCCGCTTCAGCATGTATCGCAAGTAGAAAGGGTATCAATCCACCCACACATAAGGGTTGGCTGGCGTACATACTTCTTCAAATAGGAATCACCCGCACTTAATTACGTTTTTTAGACAATGATGTTTATTGTGACTTTACGGGAAACACACAGACTATTGTTCTTGTATGGTTTCTTCTTCTTTTTTTCTATTCTCCTGTCTTCTATGCATATCCTTGGCCTCACGATAACTAAAAACGAAATGTCCTGTCTCGCTGATTTTTGCATATTGATAGACAGTCACAAGTACGTGGCCGCCTATGTTTTACATATTCTTGTGGTATACGTTGGGGTGTTTTGAAAGTGGGCCACGTCCATATCTCAGTTATGGTTTGACCTATGTCCTAGAGCCAACACCAAATGAGTCGAAACTCAATGAAGGTTCAAAATATGGGTCACGGACACTGAGGTCACCCAAGGGTCATTGAGTGAATTTTTCAGAATTGCTTGAAATCACATTTATTGACCCTCTAATGCATTCCGAGAGTTCATACGTGCATTATTACACTCAAAAAGTGGGCGTGGCAAAACATTTTTAAAGCTGGCAGCAAATGAGTCGTAACTTATTGGAGGATCAAAATATGGATGAAGGTTAGCATTGCGAAAATCACATTTTTGACCACCGAATGCATTCCCGAAGTTCATAGAGTGGGTCGTGTTCATATCGCAAGCATGGTATGATGTATGGACCTGGGACTAACACCAAATGAGTCGAAACTCAATGGAGGTTCAAAATAAGGGTCATTTTCACTGAGATCACCCATGG
This sequence comes from Pictodentalium vernedei, assembly GCA_031216915.1. Lineage (NCBI taxonomy): Eukaryota > Metazoa > Mollusca > Scaphopoda > Dentaliida > Dentaliidae > Pictodentalium > Pictodentalium vernedei. The sequence goes on from CM062294.1 coordinate 230,832,725, forward strand.
GTCACAAAGTTCATTTTTCAGAATTCCTGGAAATCACATTTTTCGATCTCATAATGCATTGCCGCATTTCATACATGTATTTTTATTCTCATTTTTTTACAAATGGTCACACTCATATATCAATCATGATATGACATATGGGCATGGAACCAATAACAAATGAGTCATAACACGTTAATACTTTGGGTTCAGGTCACTTGGGTCACACAGGTTTCATTAAGTGCATCTTTCAGAATTGCTTGAAATTGCATTTTATGACCCCACTGCATGTCTGGAGTGTATTTCTTCTCTCAAAAAAGTGGACAGAGTCAAAAATATATATTGCTGTATCATTTATAGAACACATTTAATGCTATGCACAGAAATTATTTCCGGTTTCTTAAAAAAATGAATCAGAATCCTGAATGAAAATCTTTAAATGCTGTTTACGAAAATCTTTATCTGATTCCTTGAAAGATATTGTACTCCCGAAAATAAGTCTCCATCAATTTTTTATCTGTATAATTTATTTCTGATGCTTTCACCATTTTCACTTTTCTGGTCGCAGTAAATTTTGTTTCTCTGGTTTATTTTTAATTTTTGCCTGGTTAACTTTCGTGATATGTTCCTACTTACACTGTGGTCCCAGTGGCTCACTGGTATTTAATCCGAAAATGCGATAGTTTGAGCCTGGCCCGCGTCATCTACGTTGTGTCAGTGGACAAGTCGCTTAATCCAGATTGCCCACATGCGAGCTCGGTGGCACTGTGTACTAAGGCAAACTACAGGCCGATGGTACATCACTTGCCTACAATCGGTAATAACTGCTTAAGCCGGTTTCGTAAGTTGGAAGGTATGACAGTTGCTCGCCGCTTATTTGTGGTTCTATCCAGGTACTTCCTCCACCCATAACACATAATCCCACTAGACACGATGCGCCCCTGGCTGTTGAATGTGTCAACGATAAACAAACACACAAACACTACTTACAAATACATTACTGCGATTCCAAGAGGGGTCAGAGTATTTCGACCGGATAGCGACTGGGTCCCAATGCGGTCGAAATGCTCTGACTGCATTCCCGAAGTTCATACATACAGTTTTACACTCAAAAGGTGGATGGGGCAAATATTTTTGAAAGTGGGTTTCGCTCATATCTCAAGCATGGTGTGACTTGTGGATCTGGGACAGACACCACATACGTGGACACTTAATGGAGCACCGAAATATGAGTCAAGGTCACTAAGGCCACCAATGGGTCATTAAGTGCATTGTTCGGATTTGCTAGGAATAACATTTTATGACCTCCCTAATGCATTCTGGAAGTTCATACAAGTATTTTTACACCCAAAAGAGTGGGTGGGGGCCAATATTTTTGAAAGTGGGTCACGCTCACATATGAAGCATGGTTTGACCTGTTGACCTGGGAACAACACCAAATGAGTCGACTCTCAATTGTGGTTCAAAATGGGTCGGTATGACTGAAGTTATCAAGGGGTCATCAAGTGTATTTTTCAGAATTGTTGGGAGTCACATTTTTTGACCCCTAATGCACTCTCGAAGATCATTCATTTTTGTTTACACTCAGAAAAGTGGGTGTGGCCAGCATTGAAAGTGAGTCATGCTTATATTTCAAGCATTGTACAATGTATGGACATGAAACCAATATCAAATGTGTTGAAACTCAATGGAGATTCAAAATATGGTTCAAGGTCACTGAGGTAACCCATGGGTCATTGAGTGCATTTTCAGAATTGCTGAAAATCACCTTTTTATGTCCCCCATTGCACTGCAAAAGTTCGAACATGTATTTTTATACTCAAAGAGTAGGTGGTGGAAAACATTTTGAAAGTGGGTCACGCTCATATCTAAAGCATGGCATGACCTATGGACCTGGGACCAAGACCAAATGAGTCGAAACTCAATCGAGGTTTCAAAATATGGGTTGAGGACACTGAGGTCACCAAGGAGTTATTGAGTGCATTTTCCTACTCGCAGAAAATCACATTTGATGAGCCCCCCCCCCCCCCCCCCCAATGCATTGCTAAAGATCGAATATGTATTTTTATACTCAATAAAGTAAGTGGGGCCAATCATTTTGAAAGTGGCTCACACTTATATCACAAACATGATATGATCTATAGACCTGAGACCAGCAAAAGGTGTCGAAACTCAGTGGGGTTCAAAATATGGGTCATGGTCACTGAAGTCACTCAGGGGGCAGTGAGTGCATTTTTTCAGAATGGCTGGAAATCACATTTTATGACCGACATGCATTTTTATAATCAAAATATTGGGTGGGCCAAACAGTTTGAAAGTAGATCATGCTCACATCTCAAGCATGGAATGACATATGGTTCTGGGACCAACAACAAATGAGCCGAAACGCAATGGGGGTTCAAAGTATGGGTCGAGGTCGCTGAGGCCAGCAAGGTGTCATTGAGGTCATTTTTCAGAATTGCTGGAAATCACATTTTGTGATCACCTAATGCTTTGCTGAAGTTCATACATGTATTTTCAAAGTCAAAAAGGGCGGGGGTGAAAAAATATTGAAAGTAGGTCATGTTCATATTTGAAGCATTGTGTGATGTATGGACTTTGGACCAACACTAAAGGAGTTGAAACTCAATGAAGGTTCAAAATACGGGTCACAGTCACTGAGGTCAGACAGGGGTCATTGAGTGCACTTTTTTCAAAACTGCTGGAAATCATATTTTATTAACCCTAATGCATTACTGAAGTGCATACATGTATTATTATTCTCAAAAAATGGGCAGGTACTAAATATTTTGAAAGCTGGTCACACTGGGGTCATTCAGGTCACATTAAGTGTAGTTTTTAGAATTGCTTGAAATGACATTTTATAAAAACCCAATGCATTTCTGAAGATCATACATTTATTTCTTCTCTCAAAAAGTGGGCAGAGTAAAAAATATCCATTTCTGATGCCTTTATACAACACGTTTAATTTTGTGCACAGAAGTTATTTCCGGTTTCTATAAAAATATTTTCTAAATCTTGCATGAAAATCTTTAAACTCTGTTTACGAAAACCTATTTCTGATTTCTGTTAATATATTTTACTCTCGAAAATAAGTCCCCATAAAGTCTCACACGGACTCGAATTTACTGGTCGCATCAAATTTGTTTCTCTAGTTTCAATCGCGTTTCTTTTTATTTTTGAAAGCCAGTCCCTATTGCAAAAACTTTATTTGTCGTATCCGTAGTTGTTAGCATTCATACATCAGGCTTGTATTCAGCAGTGTTTAAAATATTCCCGTTCTTTTAACGTTACGGGAACAGAAATGAAATTACACTCTGAACTCGGAACCGGTAAATATCCTGAATAATATCATCTAAATTTACGAGAGTATTTTATTGGTAATCTGTCATCTTCATACGGGAAAGCTCTTTCCCCAGAGAAGTGGGAACACCCAAATCCGCTTCCAACTCGGATTCATTTTCAGAATCGCTAGTTTTATCACCACTACCTCCCCTCGCTTCAACTCCCTCTCCTCTGCTGTCACCAGTCTCCTCTGCTTGCAGAAGAGGAGACAGTTGACGGCAGTGAAGAATGGGTTGCTGTTGAAGGAGGTAGCGAATGGTGAGTGATAATAGTGATTCTGAAAATGAAGACGAGTTTGAACTTTATAGCGATTGAAAATCTTGCTGTTCAAGAGAAGAGTCCTCCAGAACTGATTGAAAATTATGATTTGGTGAAAAAGGTTCTCCGGGAAGCAGGACTGTAAAATGTTCAGGCGTAGAAGGGGTGACGAAATCTTACAAAGTTATATTGGGGCAGTTTTTCAATTCAGAAAAAAACTTCAGTTCAACGCACAAACAGTGTCATGCGCGATTTCCGGTTCCGTGTTATAGGTTTCCCACGAGTCGTGACCGGCATTCGGAACCGGAAACCCAGGAATTCCCGTTCCCGGGATTAAACCCTAATATTCAGACTTATAAAAGAAAGTGTACGAACTGCAAATTATTGGTATGCATTATTGCATACAATTGTGACTATAAGAACTACTAAAAGAATAAACTGTGGATTGCGAGAGCCAGTAAAGACTCGGATTCTGCGTATTTGTGCTAAGAATGCAAAACAAAAGTGTACGTCAAGCTGCGACCATACGCACGTTTGATAACTAACAGGCATTCTATCAGGGATTGATGATTTGACCACCATGTGAGAAATGAGCAGAAACACAAGCTAATCATAAACAGACCATTGATCATGAATTGTCAAACGAACTCGTTGAACGAAGAACAACAGTTCGATAGTTCGATTATCAGCTTACATCCCGAAACGTGAGACATGATACACTAAATCTCTTTCAACGTAATGGACGATACAAATTTTCACGCTCTTATGTTTAAATTCCACACATAATTTGGCTTTTCCTAAAAGGAAAAGACATTTTTATTGTGCGGGGAAAAACAATATTAATTTTTTTCTTCCTTTCTCTTTTTCCAACACTTTACAAGAGCGAAATTATCGAGAACGCTCTTATAGATTTCGTTAAAACTTCGCAGGTTTATAGACAGCTATACTTTGTCTTGACAATAAGCTTTTGACTTTCGGCGTTAAGTTTTTTCTGCCAAAACTCGCCCAAAAATCCCAAAATGTTCATTGGCCAATATCTCCTGGTCAGAATGGGCTAATGACCTGAAAGTTTCACAGATTTGTCATAAATACATGTTTCCATAAACAACTTGTAACAAAAGTTTACCAACATTATTTTTGTTGCTAAAATTTAACAAAATACCAAAAGTAGTCCTGAAAAACGAACATTTTGGCCTACAATCTCGGCACTGTGAATTAGCAGAACACAAGTAATGGACTGAACTGTAAGAATGTAATATAACATTATCATAAATGCAAAGGAAATTTCGATTTTAACCACAATGTGTCCAAAATGGCCGCCAAACATGGTCATTTTTTTAAATCCTAGATCTCATAACTGACAAAAGGAGGGTTAACATAATTATGTTACATCAATTTACTCCGTGATCATAGTAAAGTGACTTATATCCAAAGATGCTGGGCTATCGCCTTTTTTAGAATCAAGTGATTTTATACATGGGTTGGATGGATGTTATCGCTGTATTTGGCTGTAAACGGCCCCTTAAATTAGCGTAAAAAAATGGCAAAAATGGCAAAGTCTACTTTCACATATGGCAACGGTAGAAACTACACGTCGCATAGATGATTCATAAACATTAAATCATACTTGGGGCCCGGGTAGACAATTTTGCAACAAAAAAGGGACATGTGCAATTGCTGTTTTAAAGTAGCCCTACAATATTGCCCTTGTTCATTCCAATTAGTAAAGTCGGGGACCAATCGTACTCTCGCTCTCATCGTACTGCGTGGTGTTTTCACGCAGTCCTGACACTCGACAGGTACCAAAGTGTCGGCGAGGGCACGGAGAACAAATTCTGAAAATTTCAAGTCGCTGCATTCAGTAGTGTCGAAATAGCTGGTGCATCTCTGATCTGCTACTTTAAAGTCTAAAAGGACAATTTTCGTAAATCTGTTTCGCCATTCACCTATTCACGGCGCTTTCTTTTTTCACTTTTAACTTCTAGAGCGATTATCTGAGGTTTAAAGGTAGTGTCAAAGTGCCTGGTCGGCGTTGTTGGAGAAGCAACTTTATTTTTTCCCCATATCTCAAGCCCTCGCGCTCAGTTATAACTTTTAAGATGAACTACTCTAGAGAGGGCTCGGTCAGTCGGCGCCCATTCTCGCCTCGTTCGTTAGCACAGGTTATAAAAAACACCAAACTCTAACAATTACCTCCTCTCATCAAAACGCTATTATCTCAGCCAATTCTCGGCAGATTTCCATGCAATGTCCGCTCGACATTCACAAGTAGTTACTGTGCCGTTCCACAGAAAGAACAACAGCAATTTCGCATTTTGTCAGGTCAAATATGAAAAGACCGTATGCGCATGTATTTGGGGTTCCAACAAGGCACGTGCTCGGTTTCTGGACTTTCCAATGATACGACTGAGTTCAGCAGAACTCCTAGAGCAAACGCTGGAAATGTGGAGTCGCTGCTCCTAACACTTTGGTCACAATCTACTCTACACGGACCGAGCTGTATTCCAAGTGTTGTTAGATACGCACATGCTGAATGACATTGGATTGGTTAACGAGCGACCGAGTATGGTAAAAGTTTTAGACAGTACTAGACACCTTCTCCTAGATGTGTGTGCGTGGGGGGGGGGGGGGGGGGGGGGCTGTGGTTGGCTGTGCTCTGTTGAATGGCTTCTACATAATTACCCTGCAATTTCTGTTTCTCCAGATAGATAAGATTACATTCTGTGTTGTTGGACGAACCGTACTTGGCCATATTAATCAGTTTACATTGCGTGTGTAACCTTATTGTTATTGCAATGGTACATCGTCAAGTGTATTTTTGTTACGCTTTAGGATTTGTAATCCGTCAGCATTGGGGTATTATGGTTTTCCGTAACAAGCATTGCTTGAAAGCAGAATAACTGGGCATTGTAGGCCCTTGTGGTGATTAGTTTTTGGCTGGCGGTACCACTGTCATGAACATTCTGAAGTCAATTTATGCTATGTTACGTCTCAAAACATGTCAAACAGGGTCTAAGGGGCCCACTAACTTCTTCGGTCTGTTATAATGAACTGAATTGATTTGGTAACTATCTCACTGGAGCCATGTTACAGTGTCTCAGTTTGTGACCCTTCCAAGTTTTCCGAGCAATGTTGAAGACATTTTTCCCTTGAATGAAGAAAGGAATGTGAGTGTGCACTTGTGATCTGCCGGCAGTCACAATCACACCCTTCTAGTACTGTATTTTTGGTGCTAGAAATTTCGATTTTATCCACAATGTGTCCAGCATGGCCGCCAAGCGTGCTTATTTTTGAAACTCCATTTTCATAACTGACAAATGAAGGGTTAACATAATTATGTTACATCAATGTATTCTGTGCCCATAGTGTAATGACATATATCCAAAGAGGCTGGGCTCTCTCCTCTAGAATCAAGTGATTTTGTGCATGGGTTGGATGGATTTTTCATTTAACGTTTTTCAAACAGGAGAATATCGGTATGCACACCTACATGTTCAGAGATAAAGTCACATAAAAGAGTTAAGTGCCCTTTGATTTTGCGGTTTGGGTTTTTATTTCTGTTTTCTTCGGCAAACGTTCGTCTGCTTATATTTCTGAAATGTGACATCATGTTGTCTGTTTACAGAAGGATGTGCGATGATTGAATAGTGCTCCGCTCATTAAATATGCTAATTAGCCGGTAACGTGGGTCCTGAGAGACAGATATCTATCTCACATTGTCTTCTTACATGGGACTTGCATATCTTGCATAGGAAGTGGGGGAGAAAAGCTAAACACGAAATGTAACACCGTTGTATCGCTTATATTATCTCAGCTACAAAGAGTACTTCTTATATACTTCCTTATAGTTGATGTTTGTTTAATCCTTTATCTATAACAACTAGAAGACATCTGCCAATCAAATTCTTATACAGTTGAAAAAAAATCCTCAAAACAAAGATAATGTCGTCTTATTGAAACAAGGTCGACCAGCTCGTTCCAATGAGAGTCGTGAACTGTGTTTTGAAGCAAACATTTAACAAAAATATTTTGTTCTGAATAGCTATGAACCGAAGCGGCCGTCACCTTGGGTAAGGGGTTAACGAGATATAAGTGATACATACACTGCGGAGTGAGAAAATGCAAACCGAACTAGAAACTTGTTATTGGGGATCGCTATGACACAATAGTTAGAGCACTGGACCTTAAACCGAAATGTCGACGGTTCGATCCTGATTCGCGCCAACTGAGTGTCTTTGGGCAAGACACTTCATCCCGATTCCCATGTGTGGGAACTGCTACGCTGCATACTGTCGCTAGCTGTACGCCGATGTTGTACTTGTCTTCAGCCGTTGCTAACTCTACTTATGCCGGATAAATTGGAGAGTCCGTCAACTGATCGCCGTTGTTCAGTGAGTCTCTTCGGGTGCCCTAGCTCCCTTCACCGTTAACTCTTTTAACCCGAGCTACCTTTTTCCGACCAGAAACATGATGCGTCATAATTTCATTAAGGAGGATGGCTTCTAAGTGAGTGTGTGGGGTAGACCAACGAATATTTTCAGCGTGCAGCCTCATGGCTGCACGTTGAAAAATTGGTTTGTCTTCCCTCAAATAATGAATACGGATTATTCTAATTGCTGCATTTGAACTGACGTTCTAGATACCACCAAGGTTCGAAGGGTTAAAACTGTCCGGCACAATATGCTTTTGATTGTTAAAAATATTGCTAAACTACAACAGACAATGTTTATTGAAGAGTTATAAGAATAAACATTTTTTTCGATGACGACATTCTCGAAGAACAAGGCAAACACGCCCATATCTAGACTTGAATCAACGATGCCCCTTCTTAGTAGCCCGTAGCTATAATCTTTGCTCCAGTCGAGTAGCTTCATTGGATCTCTTAAAATGAGTGTCACCTTGTGGAACATGTTTGACCCTGAAGCGCCTGCAATTGTGCATTCGTTGTTTAATAATACAGTACCAATAAAGCAAATTATAACAACTGCAGATATTTAAATTAATTCCTTTTTTACTTTTTGTCTCTAAAAAGAATCGTATTTTACAGTTAATCAACATAAATACAAAAAAAAGGAAAAAAAACTCAGGGATGAGAGTGACATGCATTTAAATTGGCTAAAATTCATTAAATGTTACTATCAACACTGGTAACATGTATCTTATTTATTCAGGAACATAAAGATGATATGGCAAAATTATCAAGTAGTAAAAATTGTATTTTCTATAAATTTACATGTGAATGGTCTGTTAGATCAATTTAGTCTGAATTTTTCGCGCTCAGATTTCAATATTGTTGTTCCTGAGTGATCAGCTAATTTGCTGAAAAGTTTCCCGAAATTTAGTTTACGTCGTACATTCTTTCTGCACACATAAACTCTATAAACATGACAACTTATGTAACATGTGCGTTAGGGTTCATTGGAAAAGAAAATTATGAAAAAATATATATTTATGCTGTTTTCCTACTACAGGCTTGAAGTGGAGGATGGACACGGTATCAAAATAATAAGTCGAAACTACGAAGTGAAAAAAAGTATCAGTTATCAGTCATAGATTCAACCTAAACGCTAGAATTTTGGTATAGCTTGTAAATAACTTGTTCAACTTGTATTGTACCAAAATCATAGCTATATCTGTGGCGATGGATCACACGACCAACCTGGTGTGTCAGAGTATTTTTAAATGTGTCATTACTTGTGGACAAATAAAATAATCCCCATTCTAATGCTATGATGTGAAACATTAATCGTGAAATGTCGCTCCTCGCAGTTGGGACAAATAATTCACAAAAATGTTCAAATGTATGGCTTTAAATAGAGAATAAACGTATAGTGTTCCCCAAGGGTCCGTTCTGGGCCCTCCATTGTATGTGATTTATGTTCTTCCCCTGGGTGATATCATCCGCAGCCATGGCCCACAATTTCACTTTAATGCCGATTACACCCAGCTATACATCCATTTTAAATCGGATAATGAAGCGTGTGTATGTCATCGACTTGAGGAATGTATGGCGGACATCAAAGACTGGATGACTAATAACTTTTTAAAGTTAAATGCAGACAAAACGGAGGTTATTTACATTGGCTTACCTCACCAATTAGGCAAAATTTCAAAACATCCGTTATCAATAGAAGGAAATAGCATTATACCATCGGCTACCGTTCGTAACCTGGGATATTTCCTCGGTGAGTCGTTGGCAGCTGACAAATACGCCAAGCAGGTCTGTCGTGCTGCATTTTTCCATCTTAGAAATATCAGCAGGGTGCGAATATTGAAAGACAAACACACAGCTGAACAATTAGTCCACGCTTTTGTCACGAGTCGTCTTAATTATTGCAACTCACTGCTATACCGATGCAAAAAAGCGTCACTGGATAAGCTTCAACATATCCTAAATTGTGCTGCTAGGTGTGTAACTCGAAATAGGAAGTCGTGTCACATAACACCTATCCCAGCTGACTTCCACTGGCTTCCTGTCCAACAAAGAATCCAATATAAAATAATCATTCTGACATAAAAATGTATAAATGACCTGGTACCATCATATCTCTCAGATCTGGTCATATACTTCACACCTGCCAGAGACCTCCGTTCTTCGGACTCGCACACCTTGGTACAACCTGTTTCAAAATTAGCATCTGACCGGGCCTTTTTGATCGCCGCCCCTAACCTCTGGAACCTTTTACCGAGTCACCTAAGACTACCACAGAAAACTGAGTTATTCAAAGCTGGTTTGAAAAGGCATCTCTACAAACAAGCTTTCTGCACCAATATGTAGATAAGAAATCATTTCCTTTTTTGTGTGTAAAGCCAAAGAGCACATTTTGTGGATTTTAGGCTGAAAATTATTATTTATTATTATTAGTGTTTTCATATACAAAAAAATATTCTACGAGTAGGATTAAGAATGAAACCGACGTGCCTCTGGCGAGTCGGTGTCATTCTCACTTCTACGAGTAGACTATTTTTTTTTACTTGAAGACACTATACGTTTATTTTGTTTATCCCATAAATCTTTCACAGGGCAGTCGCGGTGAAATAGTGCTGGTACTCTCTACAAAACACATCAAGAAGAGGCGAGCACATTGGACCAATTCGATCGACAAACACAACTGACAAAAATAATCAAGGCGCAGTAATACATTTCTGTTTAAAATAATTCCACTACAATCTTGAGCTCAACTTGCAAAAATACTTTATTAAATACTTTACTTAAATGACCAATGTGTAGTGTTTTACGTTCAACAAGGTTTAAAGAAAACAACAACAGAACTATTAATTTTGCTACATGAATGCGGTTGAGGTCAAAGGTCAACAAGCCCGTCTCTACTGGTAGAAATAAATTATTTTAGTGTTAGGTATCCTCGAATAATACAATACCAGGCCATGGGTATCCTCAAATACCGAGATGAGGCTAAGAGTCGTAGTAAATTATGCCTCATTGAGGAATTTTTAATGGTCCTCATAACCTCAAAATGCAATGAGGCTATGAGGGATAATAAATGAGGACTCATTGAGGGCTTTTACATAGCCCTCATGGCCTCATACGACAAAAAGGGATTCCACAGTCACAGGCGTTTTCCAAAATGGGATTCCATAGAATATACCTGTTAAATACTGAAATGAGGCTAAGAGTCGTAGTAAATTATACGTCATTGAGGGATTTTTTCAAGGTCCTCATAACCTCAAAATTCAATGAGGTTATGAGGGATAATAAATGAGGACTCATTGAGGGCTTTTACATAGCCCTTATGGCCTCATACGACAAAAAAGGGATTCCATAGCCACAGATGTTTTGCAAAAAATGGGATTCCATGGGATATGGCCATTGGATATAGTCTTTTGTTATACACAAGGGAGATAACCCTGCATACAGATTATGGAAAATCAAGCAATCTGATTGGTTATTTATAAATGAAACAACAAGAGTACTTAGAATAGGAGGAGAACTAACAAGAATAGACCAGAAAATGCTAAATATAGCAATAATAAAGTAAACTGTTCCACTTGATAGGCTCTTCTACGCTACTGGAGTCTAGAATAAAGGAACTTGGCCAGATAAACGATAACTATTGCATTTATAGATAGAAGCAGAGAATTCTGGAAGAATTCGAATTAATATAAGTTGTCGGGTTGTTTGTGGTAATTATCCAGGGAAGTCGTTCCAGAAAATACTCCGATTCAATCGAACATACCCTCCGAACATACCCCTGTCCTATTGTAGGCCTTAGGTAACATAGCAATCACGTGCTACCATAGAAAACAAGACGGCGGCCTCCAGTATACAAAATGGACGACGGAAACACGTATCACCTTAACAACACGCGCTGCGCATGCGCACTCATACCACGTATAACTATGGAGATGGCGTCACAACATGGCCGCCCACGCAGGTTACCATGACAACACAACATGGCGCCACTACGTCACGTGACATGACGTCACTTCCGAGGTCATCCACCGAGGTCATCCAACTATGGCCCCAAACGTGTGAGCACTACTACTGACATAGCATTTCGACCGTCGAAATACTCTGTCCACATTTGTGATCACAGTACTGTGAAAGAAAATAAAAAATATAGTTTTGCAAATTTAAAACACAAAAATGTATTGCCGTCCTTACTGCTCGGCAGCCCTACTTTCCCAGAATCCCATTTTCGACACCCCAGTCAATTTGATTCGAAACTCATGATTTCTATTATTCTTTGTTTTCAACAAGATAACCTTCAATCTCTTTGCTGACACTTTCAAGTCCAGGTCGTGTGTCTTGTTTGTGGAACGTTACGGCCAACAATGCGATAGATGGAATCAATGATATTACTGTCACTGAGTAAATATACAGTTTGTAGTCCCCAGTCACATCTCGTATATGCCCTGAAATAAAAAAAAAAAAACGGGTGATCGTGCTAAGTTTTAAGTTTAACATGGCAATGGAGGTTTGAGACTGGGAAAAGAATTCTGAAGCGATTGACACCCAACAAGAGGTAGTTAAATTACTGTTATTACAAACTGGTAGTTTTCGCAAACCGATAGTAATCGGGTCGCGACACACCCACCAGTGGGTGGACTGGTCACTATCCCCGGGTGTACAATATTTCCACGGACGCAATAATATTAGATCCAAACACTAAATTATAGGAATAATCATCAAAAATTTAATTAATAAAACACCGGATACAACCCGGTGCTTCATTAATTAAAAATTCGCTGATGATGATTTTATTACCTGGTGAACGTAAGCGTGGATATCACTGCCCAAGCAGGGATTACGACAAGTCCATGGTGACTGCACTGTATCTATAATCCGTTTTCTGAGATCGTAGTGTGGGGGGAGAGAAGTGGAAAGAAAATGTCAACCGCATTGAAATTCTCTCCCTGCATTTGTTATCAAAGTTCTGTAACCATTACCGTGACAAGTCTAAGAAGCGACGCCTTCTATTGTACTAACGCCGAATTCTTTACCAGGGTGCTTTCAAAACATAGCTTATGGGCCCTCATTGAAATGATCACCCTCGTCCAATGAAGGAACATCACCCGATCCTGGCCTATAGAGGTGAAGGAGAATTACTGTGTGAAATTTTGTTTTGTTTTTTTTTTTAAAAAAAAACGGTTTTCAAATAAAATATTAGGATGTATTAACAAAAATCAGCAATGCAGATGATTTAAAACGTAGCATTCAAAACACTATTTTTTCCCTTATTAGGAGATTAAAGAATAAGATTAGTTGATTAGTTTGTTACCAGAAGATCAGCCCGCCAGCCATTCATCAGCTCGGGGGGGGGGGGGGGGGTGGGGCAGGGGGTTATCGCAGAAGTTGATATAATGAAAAAAAAAAGTTTTTCCCTTTTTCCGACGCCTCGCACACTTCTTTTTAACCGTTTACCCAACGCAGACGATATCAAAATTTATTATTTTAAATATCATTTTATTAAATTTTTCAAAACAATTCAACAAAACCATATCATGTGACCCCTCGTTGGAACGAGCCCGACGAGCTCGTCCTATTGAGTGATCCCATGATATGGTTTTGTTGAACTTTTTTGAAAAATAATTTTTTCTCAACTGCTGAATATGCATATTACGCGGGCGGATGCGGTCGGTTCGTTGGGTAAAGGGTTAAAACAATATACTTTGATGACTGCTAAAAATAAATAAATATGTTGATGAATTTCAAGTTTTTCATTGCAATACAAATTGGATATTTACAACATATTCTAGTTATTATTGACAATAACAAGTTACAAGATTTGAAAGTTGGTACAGTGATATTAGTTTTCAGGTAAGGTAGGACGCCATTGCGTTTGATGAGGTGACAGCTGTTACGATACAGTGTAACAACGTTCACGTCATCAAACGTAATGTATTGAAAGGAGTTATCGCGTTAACTGACTTGACGTCATGTTTGGGGAATGCTGGGAAGGGATGCAGGTTGAGAGGCGACGTTTTTCGCTGATGTTCCAGCGATTGTATTGTATGGAGATCACTGGAAGGCCCGAAAAGCAGCCATTGTGAATAAGAAGATCAATGTTGCTGCTTTAGCTCGCCTGACTGAAAGTCAGGGTGAGCTTTTCTGATCACATTTCGTCCATCGTCTGTCGTCCGTCGTGGAGGTGGTGTTTGGATCATTTTCCCCCAAGCCACTGGCTGCAATTCAGTGAAAATTCACATGAGTAGCGGTTATATAGGGGCATTTGGGTTTTTGTTCACATTGAGTTTCTGCTCATATTGAGGAGGGGGGTGGGGCCAAAATGCACAAAAGTTTTTAAAATCTTCTTCTCATGAACCAGCCGTAGCAGAGACTTGATATTGGGTATGCAGCATCCATTTGAGGTGTAAGCTCAAGTTTGTTCAAAAGAAGTTTGACGGGCAATATTTGCCTTTGTTCTGGGAGGGACAAGAATTTTCGCCAAGCCCAAAATTTCTATTTTCCAAACCGAGAGGCAGATTTGAACCAAATTTGATATGAGGGCTCACTGGGTCATAAGTACTTAATTTATGCCCCATTTTTTTCCCGTCGTCCCATGGGAACCGCAGGAGCTAAAAATAGAAAAAACAATTAAAACCCCAATATCTCCAAAACTACAAGTCACTGAGAATTCTTATTTGGTGTGAAGCTTCCTTAGGACCAACAGAATGGAATGGTAAAGAAATGCTATCGGTTTTATCATGGGGGACTTTTTTGGGACTTTGAAAAAGTGCTGAGTCGGCATTTTTTAACGCTGTAGGTAATGGGAAAAATATTTAACACTACTTTTCTCCCAAACCACTGCGCCAAAAGCTTTCCAATTTCACATATGACATTTTTGGAAGATTGTGTCACATGTTTATTGAAATCAATTCTCTGGGTCCATATTTGGGCTCTCTATGGGAGCCAAATGTTTAAATTAGTGCAGTATGAGGAATATTATTTAAATCTTCTTCTTCAGATCTTTTGATATTTGGTATGCAGCATGCTTAGGGAGGTGAGATTCAAGTGTGTTCAAGCCAAATCCCTGGTTTCATATTTAGGCTGAAAATTTGGGGGCCCGGTCCAGACTTAGAAATTTTGGACCAAAATCCGGAAATTAGTTTTTTGTTTTTTTTATGCGTTTTGGTAACTTTTAAGAAGAAACAAAAATTTTTGTCTGAAAATATTTTGTCTGGGACTTCGAAAATTTCGGAACAAAAATAAAAAAAAATCTGTTTTTTATGCGTTTATCTCAATTTTGGGACGTAAAAGTGCAGGAACTGAAAATAGAAGGAAAATCCTGTGTATTGTGTGGGCACAATCTCTTCATCTAGTTGGTATATGCTTTTCGTATGAGAGGCGTATGCAGCTTATTCAAGTCAAGTCCCTGGTTTGATATTTAGACTACCATGTCAGGTGAGCGCCCTAAGGCCCCCTGGGGCCTTTTGTTTAAAAGTATAATGTTTCTGAAAAATAAGGGGCATTTTATAAATTCAAAACTTAAATTGGGAAAATTACTGGTGATTAGAAAACGATAGGGATAGATAAAAAGGAAGGGCTGATTAAAAGAGGTATCAGACATACGTGAAACAAAAATAATTGAATGGAGATATTTGTAGAGAACGCTCCGGGGATGTGGCCGTTTTCTTAGATATCGAGATTCAAGCGTGTTCAAGCCAAATCTCTGGTTTCATATTTAGGCTGACAATTTGGGGTACCGGTCCAGACTTAGAAATTTTGGACCAAAATCCGAAAGTTAGTTTTTTGGTTTTTTATGCGTTTTGGTAAATTTTAAGAAGAAACAAAAATTTTAGTCTGAAAATATTTTGTTTAGGACTTCGAAAATTTCGGAACAAAAATAAAAAAAAAATCTGCCAGCAATGGGATTTCAACAGAAAAAAAATACACCTACAGTAGAACTACATCCCGTTGACCTTTGGTGACGTCGACCTGAATGCAAACTTGTCTAAATTTATCGCACGTCGCCTCGCGAAGAGTGAAATGGAAGTGGCAATTATGTATTACGTTTTTAAATGAGTTTACCCCATAAGATGCCAAAAATTAACATTAAAACAAACTAATATTGTCTCATGTTAATAAAGCATGCATAACTCGAAAAAGTATGTTATTATGCTATTAAAACGAAAAAGGCTCAGTTTCTTTTTTTTCATTTCGTTTCGTCGATAAAATTGACAGCGGAAGCACCTCCCTTCGATCCTCGTGTAAACAAAAACAGATTCGCTGGTATGTACATCTGGTGCTCAGTAAAATCGAGGAAAAATAATAGCGACTCTTAATAAACTGACGATCATGGTATAAATAATATATACACAAAGTGGCTTGGTGTACCAAATGTTCACCACTCGTGGTGAACATTTGGTACACCAAGCTACTATGGGTGTATTCTATATATATAAGTTAAGAAAAGATGTGATACAGTGGCGGATTACACTTCATTCCCAGACCGAGCCTGAACCGTATAATTTCATTGTAGGCTACCAATATTGCTTCTCCTTGGAAATGTTGGCCGGAATTCAGGTAATTATTTCCGGGGAGAAGCCACATTTAAAGTGTAGGACTATGGCGAAATAACAATTGTGGTTCGGTTCCCCTAATTCCCCATTAGTTATTAATAAACATATTTCATTTCAGTTCATTCGATCAGAAATGCATTCGATTTTGAATAACTTGCTTGATTCGATTCTAAATTTAATTCAACCTGGACGTTTCTGATTCGCTGGATTCTACTCCCCGTCCAAGCTCTCAGCCAACCTGTCTAATTCTGTAAAATATTAAACACTATTATTTCATGGAACCAGTGCAGCTCTCAAATAGGTTATCGTCTATGTTTAGATTCACATGTCCGGAATATATCCGTTAGTCGGAAAAGTGTTCCGTAGGTTTATTTTTCCGGCCAACTGATATATTCCGGGCGATTGAACATGAAAGATGTCATAAACATTAATTTTCAGTGAATCCAAGGTAGAAATGTTGCCCAATTGAGACTTGATTTCGTCGACATTTAAACAATATTTCCCATACCAAAAGAGAAAAACATCACATTTCGCAAAACGAACGACAACTGATAAAAATTACGAAAAGCCAATAGTAGTCGTAAATTTGTCAGGCGGCCAAAAGAGCTTTTCGCAGTATTGTCGACTACGAGTCCGTTTGTGTGAACATCCTGCCGCTCAAACTTCGTACCACCAGGAGTTTAAGGACACCACACCTTAAGGACACAATCTTAGAGTGATCGTCCATACTAATGTGGCCGAGAATAACTGTGGGAATTTCCCGTTCTACGTCAGTACGATACTTTCTGATAAGTTTTATACATTATTATAAAATAATTTAATTTAGCAGTTCAAATCTGAGTTTCTATATACAAAATAATCCCTAGCATGTAAATTTTATTTAAAAAAAATGTTACTTTTGTTTGGTCCTTGGAATTGTCACACACAGGCCGTTCTGCACGGACTACCTGCGATTGTTCTAAGAACTAACCTTTGCTGTGCGCAGCTATTGTCCCTATTTTAGCGCTGGTTTTTCAGCCTCACGTTAGAATAATCAGTTCTCAACAAGGTGAGACATTCACCGACTTCTGTAACAACTTTAGTCGTTACTTTGCCAGGCAGATTAATACTGCCTGTTTTAGTTGGAATTACAATATTTCAACCCTAGGCTTAGTCGCCCCACTTATTTTCGGTACCTTATTTTCTTAATTTCGGAAATGATGTTTTTTTAAAATTAATTATCAGTAGAGCGTCCCAAACTAAATTCGCCCCCGTCGAACTCGACCCGTTTTTGCATTATTGCCTTTAAATTTGTCCCAGCCTATTTTTTTGGTACATGTTGAAATTGCCCCTTGTTCTAAATTGATTCTGATTATTATTAAAAAATCATGTAGTATTTTTGGGGTTATTCTCACAGTTTTCTTGGCCTCTTTTCCCCTCCAAAGAGTTTCATTTCTATTTTTGCAATAAATAAGATGTCTAGGAGTTGAGTGTTGTTTTCTATACAGTACATTTCCATATTTTAAAAGATTCCAAAAAGAACCAGAACAGACCTTATTCTAGGTCCTGTTACAATTTGGCGCTGCGAGCAGGGTTCTCTTGAAGAGATAACAAAATACATAAATATGGACCCTAGTGTTAATTTGCTTGGCGAGTTTGACCTGTTGCTTCGGAAAAGGGTGAATCCTGAAACATGGACTTCAGACACCGAATATAGGTCTTTACCTCAGCTAAATGAGTTTGATATTTTGACCAATCCAAATTCACAGAGTAAAAAAAACCTTCAAGGTGACCCATTAAAAAATAAATAATCCATTTCTGGATGACACCAATAACTGGGATACAATGAATAAAGATACTTTTTTTATAGAGCCCTCTAAAACAGTTCAAGTAAATAGCACTCCATTTCGGCATGAGGCTTTGTCAGATACTAGAGTTATGAATACCAATCATAAAACAGTTTGGCCAGATAAATTCAATGGAAAAACAATCGACTGAAAAGATTATATTGTACATTTTGAGTCAGTAGCGAAATGGAATGGTTGGACTGAATTTGAGAAAGCACAACAGCTTTTTATGTCAATGAGGGGGAATGCACAAACATTGTTAGGAGATTTGACTCATCAACAACTTACGATTTTTTTTGTTTTGAAAAGAACTTTACAGCAAAGGTTTGACCCTCCTCAAAGAGAATCTGTTCATCGAGCAGAATTTAGGAGTAGTCGAAGGAAAGTTTCAGAATCAATAGCTGATTTTGGTTATTCCCTTCGTAGGCTTAGCTCATTGGCATATCCTGGGTTACCAACGTTTTATAGAGATACCTATACGATTGATCAATTTGTAGATGGTTTTGAAGATGAGGAGTTAAGAAAGCATATTCAATTTCATCATTCTGTTTCATTAGAATCTGCAGTATCGTTAGCAGAAGAGTATGAAGCTTTTACCAAAAGTAGACCTTTTCACAAACCTAAACATTTATCAGAAGCCACTTATGTTAATTCTGTTCCAAATGTTGAAAAAGGTAAAACTTGTTGGACATGTCATAAACCTGGACATATTTCCCGGTTTTGTCCTCAATCAACCTGTTATCTTTGTTCAACCAAAGGCCATAAAAAGTCTGCATGTCCTCAAAAAACAAATATAGAGACACATGAAAATTTTAAAGTTTCTGACATACATAAAAACTAGATATAGCCAAACTTAAGGCTGGAAGTTTGGCTCATGAAGTGGAGTCTGTTACCCAAATCAGCCAGTCATGTTTCAAGCTAATGAAGTATATATGCTTATTGATTCAGGTGCATCTTGTAGTTTACTTTCTTATGAGTTGTTTTTAAAACTGAATCTTGGCACATATTGTCTTAAAAGTGTCAATGTTCAATATAACACTGCAGATGGTAGATCTTTGGAGGTTATTGGTAAACTTACAATGCCCTTTAAAATGGGGGGTGTTACATTTTATCATGACTTCATTGTAGCAAACATTCAGGGCTTATCTGGAATACTGAGCATAAAGTTTTCTTTTGCCAAACAAAGCGGATATAATTCTGTCAAAAAATATTTTAAAAATGCCCAAGGGTAGAGTGAAGTTGTATCAAATGTTTAACACCTCTTGTTCTCATGTAGCTATAAACCATAGTGTGACTATACCCAGTAATTCAGAAATGTGGGTTAATACTTATATTAAAAATCAGTCTCTTTTGAAGGGTAGTAGTTTATTTGAACCATTTCAACACATGGCTTCTAAAGGCGTTCTTATACAAAGAGCTGTAATATCTCCAGATTCAAAAAAAGTAGATATTACTGTCATGAATGTTAGTAATAACCCAATTAGACTTCAAAAACATACCTTGCTAGGAAACACCCAGGAAGTTTCAACTATTGAAACTGTTAGGGATAAAATCACTATACATAAGGGAACAAACTGTCCCGAACATTTACAAGTTATATTCGATAACTGTTCATCTGATTTAACATTAGAAGAGCAACAAAAAATAAATGATCTTCTTTTTGAATATGAAGACATATTTGTTGGACCTGATGGCAAGCTAGGCAGAACAGGGTTAGTAAAGCATGCAATTGATACCGGAAATAGTAAACCAATTAAACAACCTCCCCGAAGATTACCAATTGCACAAAAACAACTTGTAGAGCAGGAAATTAAAAAAATCCTAGAAAATGATATCATTGAGCCAAGTACTGGTCCCTGGTCATCCCCTATCTTATTGGTGACAAAGCCTGATGCCACAATTCGATTTTGTGTAGATTATAGACGTGTGAATGATGTAACCAAAAAAGATGCTTATCCACTTCCTAGAATTGATGAGTGTCTTGATTCTTTAAATGGGGCTGAGTGGTTTTCAACTCTTGACTTTGCCAGTGGTTATTGGCAGTGTGAAATTGAGGAATCTGATCACACCAAAACTGCTTTTGCATCACACAAAGGGTTATTCCAGTTTAAAGTTCTCCCTTTCGGATTGGCTAATGCCCCTGCCGTTTTCGAACGTCTTATGGAAATCGTTTTAGCGGGAATGCAGTGGGAACGGTGTCTTTGTTACTTGGACGATATTATTACTTTTGGGAAAACTTTTACGACTGCCTTGGACAATTTGAAAGAAATTTTCAATAGATTGAGAAAACATGGCATTAAGTTGAAGCCTAAAAAGTGTTCCTTGTTTAAAAAAATGTAGCCTTTTTAGGTTATAGAATTTCCAGTCAGGGAGTGAGTTGTGATCCAAATAAAATTAAATCTGTGATTCAGTGGCCAAGACCGACCAGCCCAAGAGAAATAAGAAGTTTTCTCGGCTTTGCTGGGTATTACCGAAAATATATTCCAAATTTTTCCAGTATAGCACATCCAATTAATCAATTAACTCATAAAAATGTGAAATTTGATTGGAACTCAGAGTGTGAATTGGCTTTTCATCAAATTAAAGAGGCATTAACTTCAGCACTATTCTTTCCTATCCTGACCCCGAATGCGAGTTTATCTTAGATACTGATGCAAGTCAGAATGTGATTGGTGGAGTCTTATCACAAATACAAAATGGGGAAGAGAAAGTAATAGCTTATGCCAGTAAAACCTTAAATAAAAGCTAGAAAAATTATTGTACTACTTATCGAGAGTTATATGCTGTAATCTATTTTGTTAGACAGTTTAAACATTATTTATGGGGCAGAAAATTTACAATTAGGACAGACCATGCATCATTGGTTTGGTTAAAGTCCTTTAAGGAGGTAGATGGCATGGTAGCATGGTGGTTGTCAATTCTTGAGACATTTGACTTCAAGATACAACATAGGAAGGGTTATGGCTTGTCTCCTGCCCCTTACAGATATTGCAAAAGGGTGAATTGTCCCTCTAAATGTAATACATCAAAGAATAAGAAAGATTATGAGCCATCTGTGATAGCTAAAATACCTATTGACAATGATAAAGATGACCAAACCTTTAGTAATTGGTCACAAACATGGTCACTTAATGATATTGAAAGTTGGCAAATGGAAGATCTAGCAATTAAACCTGTTATAGATTTATTGCAGTCTTCACCAAATAAGCCATTGCCAGAAGATATAAGTAATTTGTTACCACAGTCTAAATCTCTTTGGGCAAGGTGGGAATCATTAAAGTTAGAGAATAATATACTGTACATCATAAATGATTTGGAACAGCATAGTAAAATTTTAGTAGCTCCTTTAAAAATAAAAACCCAGATCTTTGACAAACTACATAAATCTCGGATGTCAGGACACCTAGGACGTGGCCGTACCCTGGAATCTATTAAAAAGAGGTTCTTCTGGCCAGGCATGACAACTGATGTTTCACGTTGGTGTCGAGAATGTGAAGTATGCGCACAGTGTAAGCCTGGGCCGGGAAGAGCGAAGTCAGCCTTAAAACAAGACAGTGTAAGGGCACCTCTTGATAGAATTGCAATAGATATTTTAGGTCCACTGCCTATAACTAATGATGGAAATGAGTACATTATGGCAGTGGGGGATTATTTTTCAAAATGGAAAGAGGCCTATGCCTTTCCAATCATACAGCATTAACAGTAGCAGACAAACTTGTGACAGAATTTATTGTGAGATTCAGAGTCCCTCGTATTATTCATACGGATCAAGGCCCGGAGTTTGAATCACACTTATTTGCTACAATTTGTAAGCTACTAGACATACTGAAAACTAAAACTGCACCATACCATCCTCAGTCAGATGGTTTAGTAGAGAGATTTAATCGAACTCTCTTGCAAATGCTTACTGCATTTGTAAAAGAAAACCAAGATGACTGGGATGACCATCTTCCATATCTTTTGATGGCATACCGAGCAACTAGACATGATAGTACGCATTGTACCCCAAATCTTTTGATGTTTGGACATGAAAGTACTTATCCAATATATTAAATGGTGGAGTCTACTCCTTTTCATTCTCCTATGTGTCCTATAGAATATGTAGAATGGGTTAGGCGAGCATCTCAAAAAAATTTTGAATATGCCTTTAAATGTTTACAAAAAGCAGGAAATCGACAAAAACTAAATTATGACAAAGGTTTAAAACCACGTGAGTTTCAAGAAGGTGATTTAGTTTGGAGATGGTACCCACCAAAAGCTAACCAAAAGTTGGGTAAAGGGTGGACTGGTCCATATTTGATATTAAAAAAAGTCTCACCCATTGTATATAAAGTTAGACTTTGGGATAGAGATGCAATGATTCATGTGAATGATCTTAAATTTTATGCAGGACTTTATGATAGTGACCAAATTAATCATGACGAAACAGACGAAAGTTGGAAAGCTCCAACTGTTGATGAAGAAACTGAATTGGCTGCAGTAGACCTGAGTGATGATAGTGCATTTGATATAGGGGAACTGGAGTCCTGTATGGGTGGTGTTTCGAAAGACAGCCCCACAGTCTCACCTTTTAAAACAAGAAGAGGGTGGGCTGTGAAACCCCCAGTTAAATATTCCCCTTAACTATCAGGCTATGTAAATATATATATATATTTTTTTTTTCTGGACGCCTCTTATTGCAGAAATCCTAAACAAACAAATGGTTTTAGGTCATCAAATGTATTGCTTGAGTTGGTGCTGTATCCTCAGATTAATTCTGGATATACTATTTTTAATGTTTCGGTTTCCTGGCTTTGACAAAATTAGAAAGAACGATAGTTGATTTAATCAACCTAGAATTGTTCTGTAGAAGTGGAAAAATGTGGGGAAATAGTTTGGAGTTTCTCTCCTGTTTAGTCCATACAAAATATATAACTGGAGACTGTTAATCAGCCCATTTTGTGAGGGAATTTGAAATTTCTGGGAGGTTTTCTGAGAAACCTATATCAATCTAATCTCGGCAGTAATTTCACCAAAGCCATGAGAGGGAAATGTCGACAATTTTGTCATATTATTTAATAGCGTTCGTTCTATTTACAGAGAAAATGGATCCTCTTCAACTTATGGTGCCAGATGAGAACTTAGAGAATTAGATAAAGATCTTAACCAAGTAGAAGATGAAAGTCAGGTTCCTGGTTTCCTGGAACGTCCATTGTGGCAGGAAGAGGGGATGAAGTGCCCGTGCCATCCTGCAGTGGAGGCTTTTATTCATCGTTTAGTACTTTTTATAATCATTGGAGAAAGTACCATATTAAGAAAGTACAGATGTATTGCTGCGCAGAAAAGCATTGTGGTCGAGTTTTCCCTTCTCGTATTGAGTTACAGAGACACTTAATTAATAAACATCATCTTGTTAAAGCTGTGGCTGTAGAGAAGAGTTTAAAGGCAACAGGACAAGTTAGAAATAATAAAAAGTTTGTGGATCCTGGTGCTGTGTTGCCACCACGTAAGAGAACA
This sequence comes from Pictodentalium vernedei, assembly GCA_031216915.1. Lineage (NCBI taxonomy): Eukaryota > Metazoa > Mollusca > Scaphopoda > Dentaliida > Dentaliidae > Pictodentalium > Pictodentalium vernedei. The sequence goes on from CM062294.1 coordinate 230,856,610, forward strand.
GTGGCAGAACGTTCTGCATTATGTCAGAGACATATACAACAAAATCATCGGATACAGATCGTGGAGTCAGCTATTTCATTTCCCAATGAGAATAATGTGTTACCAAGAGATCATGAGATGATTGAGGTGGACGGTCAGCTTCAAGTTAGAGCTAAGCCTGCATGGGAGAAAGAGAAACAGAGAGGTTTAGGAATTGATGTAAAGAAATGAAAAAAAAAAAAAAATTATGTAATTTTTGTCTGAGGTGGGGGGAGTGTGTCCGAGAATAACTGTGGGAATTTCCCGTTCTACGTCAGTATGATACTTTCTGATAAGTTTTATAAATTATTATAAAATAATTTAATTTAGTACTTCAAATCTGAGTTTTTATACAAAACAATCCCTAGCATCTAAATTTTATTTTAAAAAAATGTTACTTTTGTTTGGTACTTGGAATTGTCACACACAGGCTGTTCTGCATGGACTACCTGTGATTGTTCTAAGAACTAACCTTTGCTGTGTGCAGCTATTGCACCTATATAAGCGCTGGTTTTTCAGCTTCACATTAGAATCTAATCAATACTCAACAAGGTGAGACATTCACCGACTTCTGTAACAACTTTGGTTGTTACTTTGCCAGGCAGATTAATACTGCCTGTTTTAGTTGGAATTACAATATTTCAACCCTAGGCTTAGTCGCCCCACTTATTTTCGGTACCTTATTTTCTTAATTTCGGAAATGATGTTTTTGTAAATTAATTATTAGTAGAGCGTCCCAAACTAAATTCGCCCCCGTCGAACTCGACCCGTTTTTGCATTATTGCCTTTAAATTTGTCCCAGCCTATTTTTTTGGTACCTGTTGAAATTGCCCCTTGTTCTAAATTGATTCTGATCATTATTAAAATATCATGTAGTATTTTTGGGGTTATTCTCACAGTTTTCTTGGCCTCTTATCCCCTCCAAAGAGTGTCATTTCTATTTTTGCAATAAATAAGATGTCTAGGAGTTGAGTGTTGTTTTCTATACAGTACATTTCCATATTTTAAGAGATTCCAAAAGAACCTGAACAGACCTTATTCTAGGTCCTATTACACTAAGGTGCTCAGAAACGCTCTCAAACATTTTGACACATGATGTATCTGAGAGTGTAGATGAGATGCCGTAATCGTAACAAGGGATAATAGAAAACTACAAATGAGAGGAAGGAACACATATTGCAGTGAAGTAATACGCCTTTTTGTAATGTTTGTCCGTCCTCGTTCGTTTTGTGAAAGGTCTCTACTATTGTGTGCAAAGATAAATAGGAAATGGATTCAACACTCAGCTAAAAAACTTATGCAAGGCTGTCTCCATAGAATCATGTATTGCATTTGGGAATATCAGCAGTACAAGGTATTTGTTATTTTTCCATAAGTTAATTAATGTATTTAGTCATCTGCAATAAGAGTAACGGAATTAAATTTAATATAATATGGAACGTGTGAGAAAAGAAGAGGGGCTTAGAAGTGTAGAAAGGAAGAGACGAGACCCAAAATATTCAGGGGCCAGGGCTTAATTGATTAGGTGGTGTACCTCGAAGTTCAAAGGAAATTGTGTGAGTTATTGAAAGGGTGGATTGCCAGTCGAAACGTTCGTCAGATGGATAAATTCGTGAATCTTCTTAACAATGGGTTTGTTGATTTTAGTGTTGTGATGTTCGCTACCGTATAATAAGATATCAATATTAATCTAGTGTTGTATGGTGCCTAAGGTTTGATGTCGTGTCGGTGTGTATCTTTTGCAGTGGTAAACGTAGTGATCAACCGTTTCACATTCGCCGCAGAGTGAATCGAGGAGAATGTTATTAAATCAATCGTTATTCAAGCCACTGGACTGAGAAGCAGACGGCCGTGCAAGATCTGAGCTTGACTAGAAGTGTGTCCGTAGAAATAAGTGGTGGAGGAATGATTTGAAGTTGGCCACTTAGTTGTTTTATCGGACTTCAAGGGGTAAGTCATTAGGAGTTGAAGGTAGGAAAAACGCGTAATGTAGCTGCATTCTGCAGAATGGGTCACAAGGTTACAATGCTGGAGGGTGTAACGTTGGGAACCCGAAGTTACAGGGGGAATTATGTTGGATGAGTAGGCAGGAACTAGGCCATGAACCATTTTGAAATATGAAATACTGCTTAAGCTTATGTTTCTTCCTTCTAGTTTATACGTTGTCCCACCCTGAATCAATATACAGCTGGTTTTATGTGTGTTTTTTGACCCCCCCCCCCCACCCCCTTCACGAGTCGTGCTGTACCGACTTGGACTTTTTGAGTTCATTGGTTCATTGGCCGTGCAGATGGTATTTGCATATTTAAGGACTGGACGGACTAACGGATAGAAAATTGTTTCGAGTTTTGTCCGATCAATTCGATACTTAAATCGCCCCAGAATATTAATGCGTTCCCAGACTTTTGTTCTGATTTCGGCGGGCTGACCGTGTTCCTATTTTATTGAAAGTTTAACCCAAAGATGTTTGAGTTGAGAGACTTCTTTGATTTCTGTGGAGAATTTTTTTAAGGTAGGATGCTTTATTTCGCTAGCTTTTATTGTCATTAATAATGTTTCGTTTTTGTGGATTGAAATTATCAAGCCATTTGATAGCAAAAGATTTTGTATCACTACCTAATATGTCAGCAGCTATGTTTGGGTAATCAAGAATTAAGTATAGTAAAGTATCGTCTGCAAGAAGTCGTATACTGCTGTCAACATTGTCTACAATGTCGTTGATAGAGATCAGAAAAAAGTAAAGAAACGCGAAGGAGCCCCGGGGAACTCTGAACCAGTTCAGAAAAGGACCTGCTATTCCAGAGGCCTCGGATTTGTATAAGAAGGCCTTTATGCCAGAATTTATCAAACGCTTTTCTCGTATCGCAGAATAAAACCCGTATTTATTTACCATCATCGAGTTCTGAGCTATGAGCATTGTAAATATCAGTAAGTTGCAGGACTGTCGAATCATGTGGTAAGAAGGCAGACTGGAATGGACAGAGCAATATGTTAGTTTTCAAGAGTTGTGATACTTTTTCAAAAACACGTTTTTCGGAAATTTTGCCCAGGCAACTGGGAAGTGTAATTGGTCTGCGATTTGGTAACATGCGATTGTCACATTGCTTGAATAGAGGAGTTACATACTCAATTGTCCATTATTTCTTAATATTAGAACTCTTTCACATAGTATTGCACAATTTTGTTAATGGATATATAAACTGGACGAGCATTTATTTAATAGGTAGGAACTAACTTTGTCAGGGCCACAGGCTTTGGATGCATTGATGGAACTCAGGACTTTCAGCACGTCACCAGGAGACATTGTAATACCGCTAAGCTGAGTCTGGTCGGCCCCGATGTGGAGCTCAGGAATGTTATGATTTGAGTCGTCGATCGAGGATATTCGACAGAAGTAATTATTGAAAGCTTCTGCTTTTTCTATGTCGGTGGCAATTATTTTATTATCGATGTCCAACAAAGTAACATGAATTTGCTTGGTGGATAACCAAATGATTAAATGTTTTCCTCCAGTTTGAGTCTCGGGTGTTCATTGAATTTAGTTTGGTTTCCATTTTTAAGTAGAAATTGATTTTTGCTTTCCAAATTTCTAAAACAACGAGGTTGCGTTTTTGACGGAATCTCTCCCATGAATCGGGGCTGATATGCATTTTTGCTGTACGATAATGGCGCAAGTGTTCTGATGTCATTGTACATCCACAGAGGCTGTTGGGGGTGTACTTGTTACTGTCTTATTTGGAACGTAGTTTAACTTGTCGGTGAGTAACACGTTTGTAATGGGGTCAACATGATTGTATAATTAGTTTTTAGTACAGCGTTTTCCCAGTCCAGGTTGCAAAATTCACGGTTTAGTCCCTCGTAGTAAACTCCTTCGTAGTACTATATTTGACGATTGGCGATGCTGAATTTTTGTTTGGGGATGTTTTGGCCTAAGGTTATTGGGAGATGATATTGCACTAGGCCTGGGAAGAATGAATCAATAACATCTGTTTTAGAGACGTTGGAGTAATTGGACATTTACTATGTAGTGGTCAATAAGGGAGCTCTTAATTTCATTAAAGTGCGCGGATGCCCTAACAACTTGGGTAAAGTTAAATTCTGATAGCAGCTCTTACATTGTTCCACCTTGTGCACTAAGTTGGTTATCATTAAAATAGCTGGTTATTAATATCTTCGAGACTTTCGAACGCTTTCTCAAAGGCCAATGAAATTAAATTCCATAATTTGTTGGGAGAGTCGGGTGGTCAATAAAAGACTCCAAACTGAATCGATCAGATGTCAGTGACTATCTGGACCCACGGATTCAAAAGGATGTTAATGTTTAGGTCTTGACATTGTTTAGGGGAAATGTTGTTTGTTAATGTAAAAGTCTAGTCCTCCTCCCCTTGATTCGCGATCCTTTCTCAATGGTAGTTGACAGTTCGTCAGTTCGTTATCAGCTGGTATTTAATATCCATTGAAAACATCAAGCCAAGTTTCAGTGAAGGCACATACATTGTTGTTTAACAACTGAGAGGGCTGCGCGGTGGCTCAGTTGGGAGAGATGCAGGCTGCAAACCGAGAGGTCCTCGGTTCGAATCCCACCTGCGGCAACCGCGTTGTGTCCTTGGGCAAATCAAGTATTCCCAATCGCACACGTTGGGCACGGTGGCGTTGTATACTAAGGCGTACTGCAAGTCGAAGGTGCACTTGTCTTCAACCAACGCTAATCCTGCATGTGGGGAATTAGTACGTTGGGGAGTCTGACAGTTGCACGCCGTTGCTCTATGGTTCTCTCCGTGTACTCCGGCTCCCTTCACCCGTAAAACTGTCTGGCAGGAGGTGACCCTGGCTGTCGAAAGTGTCGTTAAACCGTAATAAATAAATAAATAAATAAATAACTTAGAGCCTAAGAAATTAATTTTGGTTTAAGACTGGATATTTTAGTGATAGAATGAGAGGGCATGTGGGGACCTAATTGCGTCAGAAGAAAAGGATGAGGGCATCACTGTCATGGACTAGGATTTGTCTTGACGGCACCAGCTATTGCTTGAAGAATTTGCATCCAAGGGAGCTTGTCAATGCCCACAAAACCGAGGACCGCAAAACTTAGCAGGGCAGGATAGACTCTAAATTTCATTTTAAAGACATTTTCCGGCTGAATTAGTGTTCGTACTTCGGAGTTACCCGAAGACGTTGTCACGAGTATTGCATTCCTTTGATGCTGTTGCTTTGCCCCTCAGTCATTTTCATTAACTCACATTTACTCAGATGTTTGCAACTGGAGTGAGCATGAGGCCGAGGCCTCATATATATACCTGTAACTTAATTAAGCACCCCCTGAAATGTTTCCTGACATTGAAGTTGCTGTTACTGATTATTATGTTTTAATGATTGCTACATTTCATCTCGAGAAACATGTTTCTGGTTGACAGCGTACCCCAAACACATCCCATCTTCCCACGAATGTCACAAAAACTCTATCATCCACATGCAATATCTGGGTATAAAACCAAAACAAATGTCACTTCTTTTATCAATAAATGTTGACATGGCAAGGAGGAGACTGTTACAGGCACTAAGATGGCAAATCCCTGGCATGCACGCAACCGGCATGTCATTCAAAGCTATTGAAAGGCAACTTGGCTATAGTCATTCTGTCATTAGCAGACCTGTCCGAAAACATAAACAAACCAACGATGTCAAGGATCGACCAAGGCCTGGAGACCTCTCTTCGGGAATATAGGAGTCTGGCACGTCTCGTTAGGCGTGAACCATTTGCTTCATGTGGGGTTTTGAAACGTCTGTGGCTCCCCAACAGGCGTTTGTGCAACACAACTGTCCAAAACCTTCCCAAACACTGACTATTAGGAGTCTGGCACGCCTCGTTAGGCGTGAACCATTTGCTTCATGTGGGGTTTTGAAACGTCTGTGGCTCCCCAACAGGCGTTTGTGCAACACAACTGTCCAAAACCTTCCCAAAGCACTGACTATGAGGTCCAGAATGGTCATCCAGCGTCCAGCGCTATCCGATCAGCATCAACGACGACGTTTGTTGTGGCGTATGACACGACAGCATTGGAATCTCAGGACGTGGAGGAGAGTCCATTGGTCAGACGAGAGTAGGTTCCTGCTTCACGTAACAGATCATTGAGTGTGTGGAAGCATAGAAATACTACATACGTGCCCCGGAACATCAGGCCTACTGTTCCTTGGGGTGGTGGACCAGAAATGGTGTCTGGACATGCCTCTCTCATGATTGTAAACTTGATATGGTGACTGTACGCGGGAATCTCAGTGGTCATCAGTACATCCGGGACACTGTCAATCTGGTTGTCGTGCCTCATTTTGGCAACCACCCGTTGGCTACTCGCCTTGTATTCGTGGACGACAATGCAAGGCCACATCGTTCCCATGCTGTGGGAGCAATCTTTCAGAACAACACCATTACAACAATACCTTGGCCTGCAATGAGCCGATCCCCGATTTGAATCCCTTAGAACACATCTGGAACTTTCTTGGACTTCGTGTGCAAGCAAGGGATCTGCCTGTACAGAATTTGGCCGATTTGGAAGCCGCATTGCATGGGGAGTTGCAGCAATTGCCTCTGAACTGTATTAGAATGCTGACTGGTAGCATTAGGAGGAGGGTTCAGGCTATCAACCGGGCACATATTTTGTCAGAACCGGCATTTTTCCTCTTGGACCGTTCCAGCACAATACTTGTTGAGAGAACATGTTTCCATCAAAAACATTAGTGACAGATATGTGCAATTAACGCCATTAATTCTTTGATTATCCTGATGTTCAAACGTCAATGGGACTTCAGTTTCTTCAACGTTTTTCAAAATGCGACAGTAGTAGGACATGTTAATTTCGTGCCCCATTTGGGGGACCTCGGTGGGGACCTAGGAAGTGACGTCATGTCACGTAACCCAGTGGCACCATGTTGTGTTGTCATGGTAGCCCACGTGAGCGCTATGTTGTGACGTCATTGTCATGGTGATGGAGGGTGTTGCCATGTTGGATTTCTATGGTGGCAGGTGGTTGCTATGTGATCCGATGTCCTCTAATAATACGGGGGTATGTTTGGAGGGTATGCTCGATTGAATGGGAGTAGGTCGAATAACCCAAATGAGCCCGATAATGACAATGAATCACCGGAAAGTACATTTGTTAACCGAAACGGACTTGTTTAGAGTGGCACGTAGTGCTATAGGCCCTTAAAATGTCGTGTTCGATTGAAGCGGAGTACTTTTTGAGTGTTACCCGGCAGGCGAATCGATGGTTGCCATAGATAATTACCCGAAAAGACCCGACAAACTATTTATCCGGCTTGGATTCGCCTAGAATCCTCGTTTTCTCTCTGTAACAGGTCTATCCCTGGTCCTATTCTGTGTACTTTTAAAACCATTCTTACCAAGACTTTTGCACTCTGATTATCCCCCATCCTTAGGTTTATCACCCCCTCCCCATCCCCAGGATTCTAGCCTAACTCCTCCAAGTAAACCGCATACTACTCTTCCACTAGCACATACTATGGTGATTCTAATCAACATATTTGATGCGCTATCGCTACTTTTTTAATCAATATATTTGATACGCTATCGCTACTTTTTAAATCGTGATTGAAATACATATTATGTACGCTTGAAATTTATACTTAAAACGAGCGGTCAGTGTAACACGGCACTCGTAAAAGTTCGACTGAACGCCGAAGTTTGTGTTTTGCAATTGAAATCTGAATACACTCCTGTCCCTGTTTGTGTATGTTTCCTTGACAACACAGTCAACAGTCTGTTACTGTGACAAACGCTTTCCCTCATAAATTATGACTTGGTCTTCAGTGTGCCGAAACCTCCGATGTGTACAATTCGAACAAAATAAATGTATCTCCCATCTTTTTGTATCGACTTTGATTCATTAACCTACAATTTAACAATAGTACACTCGTAAAATTGAACACAAACGCTGTTCGAAGTGATGTACCGCTCGATTTACGAGAATAAATCCGATAAAACAACCGAACTTTCGTTCAACAAAACAAATATGAAATAAATCTTTTCCAATGATAAAACATTTTTTTCTCACTTTATTTCCTCACCCTTTACATAATTTTCTTGTTTTTAGTAACGTATTAATGGATTATATATTTTTCTTAAGCTTTGAAAATGATGAGGCGAACACTGTACTAAATAGGCTTAAGCCTATTGTCTGTACTGATCGGCACACCGAATGCGCTACTATTTTCACTTCAGATCATCAAAATTAGATTAAAAATTATTAATTTCACAATAATTTTCTTTACAAATATATTTTACGCACTTTATTGTATTTTATAATATCACTTTCCATGTTGAAATACCCCGAAAAATATTTATTTTTTAATTTTTATGTACAGTCGGAAACACACTTGAAGCGCTTTGGGGATCAAGATTCTAGCTCGAATACCGAGCTGACCAATCAGATTGCAGGATTCACCCCATTGAAGACTACCTTTTCAACAGTCAATCAAATTACGAGAAATTCCAGCTGCCTCCCAAAAAAAAGAATGAATACCAGCGACCAACTTCGAATCGTTTTCAGATTTTCGGGTCTGGACCTCTCGCTCGACTGTGGGATCCTTTGCATGAAAAGTCAGCGACGAAATCTTAAAGCCAATAGTGCTTAAGATTGTTACAGATCTGTGAATTGTGTTGAAGCCAGGAGCGCTCAAAGCACCACCAATCTGTGAATTGAAAAACAAAATGTATTTTTGTACTGATTCGGATTGTAATTATGCCGTCATTTGACTGTGAAGAAAGCGGTAAAATATTTACCGATCAGCGCAGCAGAAATAGACATTTTCGTACGATGCACCGAGGTAGAAAAGATCATTCTTGCACGTACTGCAAAAAATCATTCCAAAGACAGGAAAAGCTCCAGTATCACTTGAAAAAATGTGGTGATTGATGACCTGTATGGATTGCGGTCAGGAATTTACTCAACTCCTACATTTTAACAGGCACAGAAGTTCTGCACACCGTCCTGTGTCTGTTAAAAGGAAAGCAGCGACCAAATCTGTGTCTGGGGTAAAACAAATGAGACCAACTGAAAACACGGTCTCATTTGATATTGACACGAAAACTTTGATGCCAGTCTAATAGAGACTGACGAGGACACTGAATTCGTAAACTTGTACCGGGAGTCTTGGAGTTTTATAAGAACACACCATGCTGTAAACAGACGGGGACAAGATTGATACAATTATAGACTGATGGGTCTATCCGACTTTCATTCGGGGCTCAAAACCACCATCTTCGAATCACAGCGTTCGAGATTTAAAATAAATTTGTGTTATGGTTTTGTGCTCCGAGATAATGAGACTGGAGTGCTGAGGTATGTTCATGCCTCACGGAATAATTCTCGGGTTTTGACTTCACCACATCTAGTGTGTAACCAGGGAGACTTTGAAAAGTTTCTGGAGAATAATTACCAAGAAGATATCTCGGAGTTGGCTAGACAGCAACGCCCCAACTCTAAATGGGTGGCCCACCGGTTAACAAATGGGACCTTTTTGTTACCAAGATTAACGACCACCCAATTGGTGCTGGTGAAGTCGAGTTGTCAGGTTTCATCATGAACAACAAAGCCATTGTGGCTCTAGTGAAAGACGAGAATTACAATTTCATTTATGATGTTAATTTATGTTTGTTTAGAATCTTGGCACTGTGGAGTAGTTGTACATACCGCAATACAACCACTGCTGCCTTGTTCGGTAAATATACGGATGTTGATAAAACAGATATCGGCGGTGTGAGCCTGAAAGACATACCTGATATTGAAAAACACTTCGATGTGAACACCAACATCTACCAGTTGGTAGAAAATGATGATGATGGTGGTGTTGTTGCCGAGGTGGTTCAGCGCTCACATCGCCGATACCCTGAAACCATGTATGTGAATGTGTTCAAAAATCAGTTTTCCTACATACAAAGTATCGACGACTATTGTAAGTCGTTTTCTTGTAGGAAATGTGGCAAATTGTACAAGTCACATCGCCTCCTAAAAAGGCATGAAACAACCTGTATGGAAGATGTTAGTTACCGTTATCCCGGTGGAGTATACCACGTTCCCCGGGGGATTTTGAAAAATTAGAGGACGAGGGTATCATAGTACCACCGGAGGAGCGGTACTTTCCGTACAGGGCAACTTTCGACTTTGAGTCGTATTTTGATAAATCGACATTGCCTCTCAATAGTGAAAAATTAACCTGGGAAGCAGAACACAAACCGCTCAGTGTGAGCGTTTGTTGGAACATCCCAGGTTATGATGAACCACAAAGTTTCGTGACATAAGGACTTAGTGGATCAGCTGCTTTCATATTTAACAGAAATATCCACTGAGAGTTATACCAAGATGAAACAGATCCATTTTCATACACTGACGGCAAAACATACAAGAGCAACAAGTTCTGGAAAGTGAGAAATGTTCAAAACCTCACTCATTGGAGAGGTTGGAGGAAGAACTCCATCGCTACACGGTGGAATAACCTGTATTGGGTTTCAGTTCGGGAAAATATGACATACATGTGATTAAACGTGAGTTTATGTCTTTCCTGAAATTGAAGAGCCCATTAAAATTTGTTGTTAAAAATCAAACAACTTTACGTGTGTGAAAACTGACTTGTTCAAATTTCTGGACATTTCAAATTATCTGGCACCTGGCTTCAGTTATGATAAGTTTCTGAAGGCCTTTGATTGTTCCGTCACAAAGGGATTTCTCCCTTATGAGTGGATTACCAATTTGGAAAAATTGGAATGTGATCACATGCCAGAGTACGAGGCATTATACAGTTCCCTCAAGGCAGAGAATATTTCACCAGATGGTTATCTGTATTGTGTTCAAGTGTGGAAAGAGAAATGTATAACCACGTTCAGAGACTTTCTGACGTGGTGCAACAACCGGAACGTGAAGCCATTTCTTGAAGCTGTTGAAAAGCAGTTTGCTTTTTATCGAAGCTGTTGAAAAGCAGTTTGCTTTTTATCGAGAAAGATCAATCCATATGTTCAAGGATGGCATAAGCGTTCCGGGGTTGACGTTGAAATACCTCTTTAGAACAGTAGAAAACGAGGTCTTTTTCACACTGTTTGATGAAAAGAATAAAGATTTACATCATCTGGTGAATGGTCATATTGTTGGTGGACCATCCATCATATCCAATCGCCATCAAGAGAAAGATACTACCTTTTTGAGGAAAGCAAACTTCAGTGACGAAGCAAAAGTGTGTGCCGGTGTTGTTGGGTACGATGCCAATGCCCTGTACTTGAGGTCGTTGACACAGGATATGCCAACCGGTTGGTACGTTCGACGAAGAGAAGAAAATAGTTTTAGACCCGAATATAACCACAAGCACGGGAGAATGGCGGAGCAATGGCTCGAGTTTATTGCTTCAAAAGATGGCGCGAAGCTTCGTCACGAGTGCCGGTTGAATAAGCAGAAAGATGGTTATTTCGTTTTGTATAAAGAAATCAGAAAAAACATGCAAGAATTGTTTGAAGAAACGGAAGCCAATTCAAAATACATACGAGAGCTCGGTTATAACCTTATAGAAACTTTTGAGTGTGAATGGAGAGATTTGAAGAGAACAGATCTCACTCTCCAAACATTCTTGCCTTGGTTGGCCGATTCAACCAGCACTGGGAAAATGACGCAGTCTGATATTGTTGGGAAATTCTTAAATGGTGATCATTTTGGCCTCGTACTCTATGATATCCAGGTGCCAGAAAAATTAAAAACCTATTTTGAAGAGATGACGCCGATATTCAAAAATATCAATATCACCAAAATGGATATCGGCGATCACATGAGATCAGTTGCTGAAGAAAACAACTTTTTGAGTTAGCCTCGGAAATCGCTGATAGGCAGTTATTGTGGGAAACAAATATTGCTCACCACTCCATTGCTAAAATGGTATTTGCAACACGGGATAGAAGTAACTCATTTTTACCAGATGGTACAATACCAGCCGAATGCATGTTTTCAGACATTTGATAATGCAGTTTCCTAGGCTCGACGCCAGGGTGACCGTGATCCAAATCAAACCATAGTTTCAGACACTATGAAACTTCTGGGCAATTCTGGCTACGGCAAGACAGTTACGAATAAGGAGAAGTTTCGTAGCGTCTCTTATTGTTCCGAGGAGGAAGTCATCCAGGCAATAAATAAAGTTCCCTTCAGGACGGTGAATCCCCGCAGGGATACGCTTTGAGGTGGAAATGAACACAAAACGTATCAAACTGGACTTGCCGTTGACCATCGGGTTTTTTTGTATACCAGTGTGCAAAGCTGAAAATGCTTCAGTTTTATTATGATTTCATCGACACCTTCGTAGATCGGTGTGACTACGAGGTGTGCGAGATGGACATAGATTCACTGTATATAGCTTTCAGTGCTTCATCTCTTGAAGAAGTGGTGAAATCTGATAAGAGAGAACGATTTTTCAAAGAGCTTCATCATTGGTTACGATCTGAAACGTGTGACTATCATCGAACAGACTTTGTTGCAGCAAAAAATGAAAGGTGAAAACTGGTCAGCTGAAAACCCATGTTGTAGAGACCGACAAGCTCACGATAAGAGAACTCCTGGTTTGTTTAAAGTGGAGTGGCAAGGCGATGGTATAATCGGTCTCTGCAGCAAAACATATTATTGTTTTGGTTCAGTTGCAAGGGGATCAGTAAGCGTCACAATGACCCCAACAAGAAAAAATACTTGGAAGTGTTACAAACGCAACAGAGTGGAAGACCCATAAATCGTGGATTTGTTGTAAATGACAACCACATGTATACATATAAGGAGAGCAGAGACTGTCTCTCACATTTTTACCCAAAGTGACAAATGCAAGCTGATGGCATTTCCACAATTCGACTAAACATATAACACCTCCAAGTATTCCTCAAATTTCTCCAACCATATAATGATACAGTAATACAACCTGGTAACTAATGGCGGATAGAGAGCGGTGCTGAGAAAGTTCATTCGTGGGAAACCCTTTAATCGTGGAGCTTCTATTGCTGATCGGCACATTTTGTAACTTGAGATGCCGGATATATAGTTATTATATCATCTCGTAGATGTGGTGACTGTTTTTAGTGTTTTAAGAAATGCGGCAAACGACGACATAAACAATTTAAATCCAAAACTGTACATGTTCAAAATCTTATCCCTATTAACTTAACCACGGCCGATTCCAAATCTAACAATCTCAAGTTGTGCCAAGTGAATGTTCGTTCGATAGTGAACAAAATTGTAAACTTACTCGACACAATCGACGATAACAATATTTCAATATCCATGATAACTGAAACATGGTTAACTCCAGACGACACATTGGCTGTAGGTGAGATCAATGCCAATGGCAAGATTCTTACACACAACTCCAGGAAGTAACAGCGAGGTGGAGGTGTGGGTGTAATCTGTGATAACACTGTGAAGGTTAAGCGTTAAGCATCTCAGACTTGGGTTACATTCGAGGGCATTGACACCATTGTAATGATCGACTCACACTCAGTCCGTCTCATTGTCATTTATCGACCCCCACAGAGCTCCAAAAATAAATTCACTGTCAACCAGTTCAAGATCGAAAATTCATCATTGGAGGTGATTTCATTTTCCATATGGAGAAGAAAACTTCCAGTGATTCTTCTAAACTACTTGATCTTATCAATACAATGAATTTACGCCAAAATGTTCGTGGCACTACCCATAAAGATGGCCACATATTAGATCTGCTGATCACCAGAGAATCAGAGGCTGATCTTGTTAAAAATGTATTAATTGCTGATCCTGCAATCTCTGACCATTTTATGATTATCTTCGATTTGGCACTTCCTCGCCCCTCCCTTGCCCGGAAGAAAGTCACATACCGCAAGTACCGAAGTATTTGCTAAGTTTGCGGATACTATTGCTTCGTCTCCCTTCGCTAAAATTAACGAGATGCAAACTGTTGACAGCATTGAATACAACCTCAATGGCTCACTTCAAGAGGTTATTGACAAGTTTGCGCCTAAGCAAACACGCACTTTTAGCGTACGTCCTTGCTCATAGTGGTTCAGTGATGAGATTAGGCGCGCAAAAGATTTACGACGCAAACTAGAGCTTCAGTGGAGGCAAACGAAGCTTGTGTTCACAGAGAGATCGGCCACAACAGATATCCAGAGGTTAATATCCAAGGCACCATCTAAGCAATGCATGATAGATATCAATCAAGATTGGTTGTTAAAAGCATCTCTCTGGGAGTTAACTACACCGACCTTGAAACGGGACAATGCCTACCTCCACTCTGACGTCTTTGCGACAAGCATGAAACACGCTATAGTGAAACCTCTTCTCAAAAAGCCAACACCCGACCAGAGGTTCTGAAAAACTACCGCCCGGTCTCTAATCTTCCATTCCTATCAAAGATTATTGAGCATGCGGTGGCTTCTCAGCTGAATTCTTATTTGGCAGCCCACGGTCTAGACAAAGTTATGCATACAGATCTAATTGCAGTACCGAAACGGCGCTTCTAAGGATCCAAAATGATATCCTCCTATCCACGGACAGGCACAACCTAACATGTCTTGTTTTGTTGGATTTAAGCGCCGCTTTTGACACCATAGATCATAACATACACATTGAAAGACTGGCAGTTAGAATAGGCCTTACTGACCGAGCACCACTTAATTGTTTTCGTCGTACCTTAATGGTCGCAAAGAGAGTGTCCGTATTGGCAGTGAGTCGTCAGACAAGATCACACTACGTTTTTGTGTCCCTCAAGGATCGGTGTTGGGTCCCCTACTGTACACTCTCTATGTCTTACCTCTCGGTGACATTATCCGAAGCCATGGCCTTGACTTTCATTTTTACGCAGATGACACACAGCTGTATATTAGTTTTACTCACGCCTTTAAACCTGAAGCAATCAGAAAGATTGAACTTCGTATTTCAGACATCAATGCATGGATGACTAAAAACTTTCTTAAATTAAACCATGACAAGACAGAAGTAATATATATAGGTCTACCTCATCAACTTTAAAAAATATCCAAACTGTCCCTCAATATTGGAGGTTCTGCGATAAAACCCCAGCAGCTGTGTTCGAAACTTATTATTAGGTTATTTCATGGATGAAAATTTGGCCGCTGATGAACATATCAAGCATGTCTCTCGCAGTGCATTTTTTTCATCTTAGAAATATTAGCAAAATTCGATCCGCAGACACAACAGCTTGTCCACGTCTTTGTTACCAGTCGCCTCGACTACTGCAACTCTCTTCTGATTGTCTCTAAAACATCTATACTTGAAAAGCTACAACACATCCAAAATTGTGCTGCACGGGTCATAACCAGAACTCACAAGTACTTCCATATAACACCAGTACTCTCTGAGTTACACTGGCTACCCGTTAAGCAAAGAATTCAATTTAAAATTGTTCTTTTGGTGTTTAAGTGTATTTCGAGATCTGCACCATCCTACCTGTCCGATCTGCTTACCATCCACAAACCACAGAAGTCTCTTAGGTTATCAGGCCAACTCAATCTCGTTCAGCCCGTATCTAAATTTACTAGAGCCGGTGATAGGGCCTTTTCGGCTGTTGGCTTTGGAATTATCTTCCAATCGACATAAAAAATAGTACTAAAACCTACATTTTTCGAAAGGCATTTCCTTCAGTGGTCTTTTAATTTTGGCCATAAACTGACATTACCAGGAGCGTGGGTGTGACTGAGTCAGTGAGGATTGCCTCGTTACTCGTGAAGTTACACTCACATACTTGTTTTGGTAAAGTTGTAGTTTGTTTTGTTTTATTGTTTTGTTTTTTTTATTTTGTTTTAATTCAATACCCTTTTTCTTTTAGGTATTGTCGCTTATCGCCACGATATAGCCTCGGTTGCTGATGTGGCGTTGGGCACCAGTAATGACCAATAAATGATAATAGTTATCCATGTATCAATGTATATGTGAGAGAATGTATGTGTATGTGTGTATATGAATGTATGCAATTATTGTACAGCCATTGAGCACCGTGTGTGGATTCTAGGCTTTAAAATTATTATTATTATTATTATTATTAGGCTGAGAGTCGAGTCAACCAAGTTCAAGTGGTAGAGGTAACACCCATCCCCGTGTGAATTGTTTTCACTGATCGTGATCGTGATGTCGTCGTCGAAGCCAGGTAGATCAAGTTTAGATACTGTCACTAATTCGGAATTGAAAAAAATGATACTTGATTTAGAAAAAAAGTTTAATGTTGGCACTGAGAGTCTGCAGAAAGATATTAATCAAATTAGGTCAGAATTGTCGACGGTAGAAACCGAAATATCTGTCATTAATACCACTATTACTGCTATGAAATC
This sequence comes from Pictodentalium vernedei, assembly GCA_031216915.1. Taxonomy (NCBI): domain Eukaryota; kingdom Metazoa; phylum Mollusca; class Scaphopoda; order Dentaliida; family Dentaliidae; genus Pictodentalium; species Pictodentalium vernedei. The sequence goes on from CM062294.1 coordinate 230,872,979, forward strand.
CGATCGTGTCGACCTTATTCAGTCTGTCGAGTATAATTCCCAAAATGTATAGTCCGGCCGCCGAGGCACTGAACCTGTTTTTTGTATTAAGTTTTTTTCTCGGTGGATTATTATTCTATAGGGTCTCCTTGATGAGAGTTTTCTTACTGGACAGCTGACAGTGTTGAGCAATTTTTTTATTCCACAAAATCCAAGATGGCGCCAAGGTGGCCGCTATGAAAAAATACAATATCACCATATAACTTGGATCGGAATTTTTGGTAAGATAATATGGAACTTTGAAGATTTTTCTTCTTGAATCATCGTACACATATATAATTGTTACTTATTGGCCAAAATAAGATTACCAAAATCCAATATGGCGGCCAAGATGGCCGCCAATGTGTCACACTTTTCTCATTTTTTTTAGATTTCACCACGTATCCTTCAGATTGTTGCTAAGATGTTGACAAATATGCATGCTTATATAATTCTATTTACCAGAGGGGCCATTTCAGCTCACACTGGTACTCTAATATCCACCAGAAGTGGATTGTTGCTCACTGTATCACGTTATCTATAAACGCCGGTATAACCTAGTCAATCCGAAAAAAGTTGCGAATTATGTTATGTCCGTCGGAATTAACCGATATTAAATGCATAAACAATGTAAGGTATATACACATATCGGCACATTTTCATGAACCTACCTTTACTCTCGTGTGTCATATTAAATATATTCTCTCAAAACCCAAGATGGCATCCAAAATGGCCGCAAATATGGCAAAAAATCATCATTTCTTACAAATATAGGCGGCTATCAGGCGCTAATATTTTGAAATGTCCAACCATGATTACCGATATGAATTAGCCATATGGGGTGATGCTCTTTTGTTATATATGATCAAAGGAATTGTTTGAGAAACCCAATATGGCGTCCAAAATGCCCCCAAAATTGGAAAAGTAACAAAGCAATTACAGTCTACACTCATCTGCCCATAGTCCAGTCGCCAATACACTTAACCTGTTTTTTTCTCGGTGTATTATCGTATCACTATATCGTATAACTATATGGTCTCCTCGTGCGATTCCTTTTACTGGGCAGCTGACAGGGTTGATCAATGTCCTTATAACCGCCAAAACCTAAGATGGCCCTAAATTCAAGTTTCCGCCGATACCACTGAAAATATTGAAATTGAAAGTCAAAAATCTTTACTAAATAATTCAGTACAGCACGCCATTTCCAGCTGATTGTGTTGGTCACAAAGCGGGTCAGCTTATCCCCAGATTTTCCAGAAAAAATCAAAATGGCTACCAAAATTAGTAACATTTTGCTATTTTCAGCAGTAGTGTTAAAGACTCCAAAACGGATGTGGGAACTGAAATGTACGAGAAATTGTAACAAGAGAGATGTTTGCAAATATCATTGGTGAAGTACTTTATAAGGACCACACAAGATGCAGTGAATATCAAGTTGAATGACTGTGTTGTTCCTTAGATCGACTCGTCACTGCGCATTACTGCCAGCGATGTCTGTTCATTGCAGCAGTCCCCTGAAACACTGCACGCACAGAAAAAGGTACACGCCATGTTTGCTGCATTATACTTACACCTCGAATATTTGCATGGTGTTTTACTCGAACATGTGCACCTAATCATCTTCAGTATTTCATCAGGTGCTAGCATGACGGTGGACGCGACTGTCATAGGGTTCAAAGATTTTGTATTCACGTCTTTCTCGAATCCAAATACAGTTGGGTCCATCTGCGGTGGGTTAGGTTGAGGGAAATGCTTCCATATATAAGTTTGCAAGTGGGTCCGTTTGACATTCTCAGTAGAAGCCTCCGCTGTGGGTGGTAGGCTGCACAATTTAGGAGCAGATGTTGCAGTCGGATTCTCAATTCGTGTTCTCCATATGCACAAACGATCATCGGACATTGATGTTGATTTAGCAGATCTATAGCATAATGATATGAACTTGGTGGCTTGTTCTAGAACATCCGATATCTCCCTGTTATTCTCACCAAGTGATTCTAGTGTCCCACCAGTTTGCAGAACCTTCTGTACACGCCCTTTGCCGATACCGAAGTATCCCCTACAGTATCGCACCCGGAAAGTGCGCGAGCAATCGAGGAACAATTTTCTTGTGTGTATCAACTGCGACAGGTATATCTATCACCACCCGTTCATGGATTGGTGACTCCATAGTCATTGCAACCGTCAAGTGTTGTTCAAGGTAGTGATGCAGCAACAACAAATAGACGTCAGTGTCGTCAGCAACAACCACAACGTTATTACATTCAGCTGCAGCAAACAATATTGCCCGTTGAACGATAATGTTGTCAGCTTCCTCGTGACTAGTTGCCATATCTACTCTATCTGTCACCGATCCACAACTAACCTCAACCGGAACATCATGATGGCCAGTAATTACAAGTTTGTGAGTTCGTGTGTTTTGGTCAGCAAAACTTTTGTCCGTGGTGAGTTGATCACATATAATGGAGATCAGTTGCTTTTTTCTACGGTCAGCACATGCTTTTGTGGTGGTAGCAGGGAGGTCGGTACAAGTTGAAACACCCGGCAGCTATCGGCCTTTCTATGTGCCCTTGTCACGCACTTGGCGCTGTAGTCAACATATCTGTCAAATACCAAATACACATCACTCGATCGCAACTTCTGTTTGATCTTGTCTTTAAACGCTGTAATGAAGTCTAGAACAGTTGCCTGTCTGGTTTTGGTAAACACGGGCCAATGAGGTATCCGGAGCAGTGCACAACCATCGATAACAATTACAGATTTCCTATCCACAGCAGACATTCTTTTTGGTTTCTCAACAACTGTTTTATTTTTCAATACTGATTTTGATGTGCACACGCGCATATCCCCGGATTCATCAAATATGGCGTTTGGTATTGGTGACAGTTCAAAGGAAAGGATATGCTTGGTATCCAATTCACGTGAACTACATAAAAGTCCGATAACCCTGGCATAAATGGGATTAGTGTCATATATTTTGACCTCCCCAACCTTCAGCGACTTTTTCAAGATTGCCATAGTTTGTACTGGTTTTGAAATTGACTCATAAAATCCACTCGGGAAGGCCTCTTCAAATTCCGTCATTTTCTGAACTCCGAGGCTGACAATCGTATCGAAATTGACAGACGTTGGACCTATCCTACCAGCTGCGATGTTAGGTATGGTCTCGGGTTGTCCGTTTGGATCCAATGGGTCGATACACATTCCTAGTTTAGTTTCCAGACCCATACGGTCGACAGAATCACTTGCAATTCTAGGCTTGGCCTCTTCCTTGTGTGCGATCAGTAATTTGTCACTATCTCGATCTTCTCGCAAATTTGATACACCGGTAGCTAAATTCCCACATGCATGCAAACTCATTACCCAGGTTTTTAGTATTTCTGGCTTTAATGTGATCCCTATTATACCGGATTTGCCATGGCCATATCGCATGAAGGTAGTTTCGGTATTTTTGATATACATATCACTCCATAGACCAGGTATGTGTCTCATCACATGTTCACCCTTCAAGAAATGAGATAAAATATCCGCTGGCATATTTTGCATCTGCCGCAGATAGTAAAGCCCATATCTTGCGTAATTCGCATGACCAGAAGCAAAGAAATAAGGAAGCATGCCTTTCACAGCTTCGATGTGCAAAAGCCAGTCACCTTCTCTCTACGCTCGTACGTACAACATCATGAGGAAGCATGGTTTTCAAAAAAGTATCAACCCACATTTTTGTCGTGCGACTTTTGCACGCGTTCTCTTCTAGCAATGCAAATAAATCTTCTGCACATTGCAAATCATTATTCTCGAAAGCTGTTCGTAAAAGTTCTTCTAATAACAAACGCATGGCTCTCATATTCATTGGAAACTTTTTTTCCCAGTCAACATCTTTTCAACCCCACCGAATACTGACTCAAGTATATCTGAAAGTCCAGTATTGGCTATGAGCGTTCCAACTGAACCAATGAAACTCATGAGCAAATGCATACCACCCAATCGAGGAACAAATGCCGCGAATTTGTCTGGATAAGACCATAACACCTGAACTGCTATCTTGTATAACTGCTGATCGGCAGTAAATATAGTGAACGGCTGTCCTGCATCTGACGATAGTTGGTCTGCCTTTTCCATAGCTGTCATGATAGTGTCTGGATCAGCAGGTGTCATGTCTATTAGACGGAGGTATGCGTTCTTTTTGGGGTTCGTTGCTTGACCCGCGTCTCTCGTCATGCGGATATTATACCCAGTGAACTCCGGACGGACAATTCTGGTCACTGACCACCTCTTTCAAAAATGCGAAGTCAAGTGCTATCGCTCTGCGTAATAACATTTGCACTGCGACACAATGTTGAAAGAAGGGGAACAGTGTTTCGTACATGTGATGCGGGCATGTCGGGTCGTTTGGGTCCATTGAAACGCACAACACCCAATTCGTACTCGGTTTTGTCATATCTGACTTTTTCAATCTTGGGTATCGTCTGAGACTCAACGGAATCATTATTGTGCTTTTGATCCATCACGACTGCCAATGAATTGATGCTCAGCTTCCCATTTTGAGAAGCAATTTCATCATCAAAGTTGTCAACAACTACTTGTATGAGGCCATTGTTGGCATCCGAAATCGATGTATCATTTGCATTCTTTGCAGCCAGAGATGCCGCAGATTTTTTGAATCTCAATAGCTCGTCATATGAGCATGTAACACCAAAATCATTTTACCAACTCTTCAGAATCTCTTAACGGCGTTGCCAACGAAATTTGAAGCGGTGTGCATTTTCCACACAATGCTGATGTCACCATGTTTCCTATCATCAAAGCAGGTAATGTGTGGTCCAACTGTGGAGCTAAACGACTTAGTAATGTGAGAAGTGTACCACTTACAAACGAGGATACGCTCTCGCTGTTAACATCAATGGCCTAGTTATCTTTGTCATGATCCATATGTTTGATTTCTTTGCCAATTGCTTTACTGAGAATCTTTATGGACCTGTCAATATTGTCATCATCCGAGTCTTTAACGTACCTAAGTAAGGTGCCAGCTCTGGATTTGTCTGCCAAAACGGTGGCTATTCCCGGGGAAGATAACACCAAAATGTCATCTCCCCAGCTATCGACTAGATCAGACACAAATGATCGACGGGAATTGTAAGTCTCACCAGATTGCAGATAAAGATCAAATAATTCGACAGAACTCCACGTGGGGGATGTGTCATTTCTCAAGTAAGATATGACAGATTGTATGGCCTGACTATGTGGTGACGAAAGATCAAATTTATGTTTTGCAGCTGATTCTACCGATTTTGGATTCGTAAATTTCGACCTACAGTCAACATGGTACCGAGCATCGGCAGCATGTAAGTCGCTAACAGCACCACACACTTTAAGCTTTTCTTCTTCGGACCCTTCATCGTTCCTACGACAACAAATGCCAATTATTTCATCACTAACTGACATATGCGGTGTATGTGTGCCTATTTGGCGAAACAGGTAGGCGGGCCTCCACCCTTCGTATCCCGGTCAACTATGCAGTCATCACCACAAAATAGGCAATGACGCCTGAAAGTAAATTCGTCATGTGAACGTTTGGGTCGTTTTTCGAGCGGAGCATCAGAATCTAGGGATGTGCTATGACCAATGCTTGCTTGCTTCACATTCTTCGGGTGCAAATACTTCTCAACACAGTATTTATGGCAATTCAGATTCAAATCTGGGTCTGCATCGTACCCATGTTGCAAAGCTATATGTAAGTCATCGTTATAAATCCTACTACACCTGAGTATATTCTCAATTCGCTTGGCTTTCACGTTCATTAGAGGATCTTTGCTCCCCGATTCAGCACAACCAAACGTGGTTGAGAAAAAACAAGCATCTGACATGACGGAGTTAGTCTATGTCGTTTCAAAGCAAAGGTCGCCCGAACCTGATGCTGTATCGAGTGAAGTTGAAGAAATTGAAACGCTAGTGATAAAAGACAAGACGAAATTGTAAGTTTATGAGGTGTGTAGTGAGACACAATTGCGCAGTTGCAACAATGCGTCCTCGCTCTAAGAAATCAAAGAGGAAGAACAGTTATATGACGTAATCTCCAAACGCGTTCACATATAAAGAGCGTTGTTAGATATAAATAGCGTTGAAAGACATAAATGGCGGTGTAATATCCATTCAATTTCTACCAAACACCCAATGCGGATGTAGTTACTACATCGAAACACAATTACATCACGTTTTGTGTTTATATAGTGAGTTAAGATGAAATAATCATTCGGATCTGTAATTTCCACATTAATTTTCGACCCCTTCAACAGTACCTAACTTTAAGGCCCAATTAAAAAAAATGCTCACTGCTGTCAGCTGTCCAGTAAGACAAATTAGTAAGAGGGGTGTCTGAACTAATAAAAACCGTTGAGAAAAAAACTTAATACAACAAAACATGGTTTGGTGAAAAAATGGCGTTTGGCGGCCGGACTGGCTGAAGCTGATGAAAAAAGACTCCTTAATGAAATTCCTGATAGGAAATACAATCGTTTGTTGTATGGTATAAATGAAGCATCTGAAGAGGATCCCTATTCGAGAGTTGAACAGTTTCCAAAAGAAAATCTGCAATACAGTGATTCAGATGCTTCTAGTGTAGTCAGTCGTGCGGTCAATATACACCGTCTCCCCTCTTCGAACATTGGGAATCATAACTCAGCTCCACCTCCTAAACCATTAATTATTAGACTTGGGAATGACAAGCAAAGTATGTTAAAGGCAGCTACAAGGTTTAAGGGTACAAAAATAAGTATTCGCACTGATTTACCACCCTCCTTGAAAAGAGAAAAAAAGCAGATTTTCTTCTGTAGTGTATAACCTGAGGACTGAAAAGGGACATACAACCAGGATCCGAGTCTCCGGAGGTAGGGTCATCTTAGAGTTCAAAGAGTCCATGTCTGGAAAGTGGAAAGAGTATGTGGAATAGGTAGTGATGCTCGTATTCATAAATAATGTTTTTGTGTTTACACTGTTCCCCGTGACTGTAACATTGCTGTGCTTTGCAACATGGATTCAAAGATAGTCCGAATGAGCTGACTTTATACTGTAACTTTTGTGTACAAATACCCCTCAGTTGATACCCCCCCCCCCCTCTCCCACACACACACACACTGTATATGCTTACTCTATGCACATGTATGCTGCACATGTATGATATAGTTCACTTACCTACACCCCCCCCCCCCCCCCCACACACACACACACAGACAAACACCCACCACCACCAACCAGTCTTTGATTACGCTCAGCAATATGTTAACCCTATTATCTTAGCAGCTATGTCCCTAGAAGTAATAGTAGTGCATGCATTCACTCCAATAACTCCAAAACTCCCTACCAAATATCAGACTATGCATTTGTATGCTGACTCATGTATGAATGTGCAATTTTTATCATTTACTTAAACATCGTATTACCGTATTAAACACTAACAAGCTTGTAGCCACTCTGATCTCACCTGCAACTCATTATACCCACTCAAACCCCAACCGAAACTCATTATACCCACTCAAACCCCAACCGAAACACCAGTCTTCGATACAGATGCCTATTTTCTCGACACAGCTGTTTTGCGTGCATACACGAATTGGTAAACCCAGCTCACACTTCGTTTCTCATCACAACAATAATTGTACTGCATATACAATCTATACGAATGCAGTTACACGAGCATGCGTGTGTCATCATGCCCCGTATGCACGTGTGTGCCATCTTATAGATGCACTTTTATGAACAGTAATTTGAAAGCCTCCCAATCCCATATTATTAAAAGTTTCTGTTGCATGTTGTGTTTTGCAACACGGGTTCAAAGGTAACCCAAATGAGTTGATTGTGTACTGCAGCTCGTGTGTGGAAAAAGACCTCTTACTTGATACTCCCACCCTCCACCCATTGAATATGCTTGCACCCTACGTACATGTATGATCGAGCTCACATACCTACCTCACAAGGAATGAAGAATCAATTTCGTTGTATAGCTTAAATACAAATTACGCCCCCCCCCCCCCCCACACACAATTATTTTAGCAGCTATGTCCCTAGAAGTAATAACAGTTCATGCATTGCCCCCAAAACTCCCTACCAAACATCACTCTATGCATATGTATGCTGACTCGTGTATGGATGTGCATTTTTATCATTGTTATCATCTATAACATTTACGTTGATCTCTCATTGTAGACTCACAAGCTTATAGCTACTCTGATCCCATCCGCAACTTACCGTACCTTCTCAAACCCCAACCGAAATGACAATCTTCGATCCAGATGCCTATTTTACTGACGCAGCTGATTGTATGCATCAACGAATAGGTAAACCTTGCAGTTCGTTTCTCGGCAAAGCAATAATTGTATCGCATACACTTGTATCTATACGAAATCAGTTACACGCGCATGCGTGTGTCATCTTGCACCGTATGCACGCGTGTGGCGTCTTATAGAGGCATCTTTATGCGCCAGTAACTTGTAAGCCTCCCAATGCCATCTTATTAAAACTTTCGGTTGCATGTTGTGTTTTGCAACACGGGTTCAAAGATAACTCGAATGAGCTGACCTTATACTGCAACTCGTGTGTGGAAAAAAAACTCTCACTCGATACCGCCCCCCCTCCCCCGCCTCCCACGAATATGCTTGCACTCTATGCACATGCATGATCGAGTTCACTTACCTATCTCCCAAGGAAAGAAAGATCAATCTCGTTGTATAGCTTAAATACAAATTAGGTGTCACCCACCCACTACCACCAACCAGTCTACCTAATTACCTTCAGCAGTGCAGCAGCCATGTCTCCTGGAGTAATAGCAGGCCATGCATTCACTTTAATACTCCCTACCAAATATCAAAGTATGTATATGTATAATAACTCATGTATAGATGTGCATTTTTAGCATTTTTACATTTACGGAGATCGTATTATACAGTAACACGCTTGTGGCCACTCTGATACCATCCGCAACTCATTATACCCACCGAAATCCATGTCTTCGATATAGATGAATATTTTACCGACGTAGCTTGTTGCGTGCGTGGATGAAAAGGTAAACCTCGCAGTTTGTTTCTCGGTAAAACAACACGTGTACTGCATACACTTGTATTTATACGACTTCAGTCACACGAGCATGCGTGTGTCATCATGACACGTACGCACATGTTTGCCGTCTTTTAGATGCAAATTTATGCAGAGTAACTTGTAAGCCTCCTAGTTCCATTTTATTAAAACTTTCTGTTGCATGTTGTGTTTTGCATCACGGTTTCAAAGATAACCCAAACGAGTTGACTGTATACTGTTGGTAAAAGACCTCTCACTTGATACCCCACCCACCCCACTAAGTATGCTTGCACTCTACGCATGTGTGTGATCGAGTTCACTTACCTACCTCGCAGGAATGAAGGATCATTCTCGTTGTGTAGCTTAAATACAAATTACCTTCCCACCCCCCCCCCCCCTCTCACAAATACAAATTCACCACCACCATCCAGTCTTCTTGAATACTTTCAGCAGAGTGTCTAGCGATTCGCGACTGCAAGTGATTCGCGACTGTAAGCGATTCGCGACAAGTCTAGCCGTGTTTATGCATATAACAAACAGACTACAGTCAATATGGGTATTTCCATTAAATGTAAATCGGGGTCTACACCCCAGCCCACCCTCACAAACAATTCGAAATCTTTAGAGAACGTTTAGTTTAAACTCCAAGTGTCACCAGCCAGGATCGTGCGTTGGTATGGTATGTTTGTATATTTGAGTGTGCTGTGTAAATATCCAGTTCATACATACTTCTCTCTGGACACGAAAATCTTTGCACGCTAATAGAAGTTTTAGAATACATATTGCATATTAAGCTCATGTATTAGCATGATTATGTACACATATTTGTGTAACGATGTGTATATATCCACCCGTTCTAACCGGACGTCTGTTTTCGTTTCACACCAGACCAGATTCAAATATATTTCCTATTATCAACCACTTATAAATATGGGGCGTATTTTGACCACATTAATACATATTCGTACCGAATCCCTCTTATTTCCCGATACACCCACCACAATGCTAACTACTTATATACACAAATACACCTATAGGACGGATCTCGACACGTAAATAAGATTAATGTGTGCATCTTGCCCTTGTGTATAAGACAATATGTCAAAAAGATATAAGACATGACTGATTCCTGGTCCACTCTAAAAATCATGAAAGGGCAGACTGCCGGTCTTGTTATCAATGTTGTAAATACCGTTGACTTAATTCGACACCCTTAGCTTCTCGCCACACTTGTGTATTCCCATGAATGCAGGTTATGCGTGTATTTGCATGCCTGTAAATCTATTAACGTACTCCTTGTAGTCTCTTCAGTGATTCACACATGCGAACCGCGCCCACATTGTACCCAACCCGTGCTTTCATGCATCACACACACATCTCGTACAGTCTAGGTATTTTATTTAAAAACGAATTAGTATCTGCCCCACCACAGTCGCCCGACCACAGTTGAGAGACATAGTATACACATAACGCTCCGTCAGTTTGATCATATATATGGGTACGGTTTAGCATATGTTCTTGTAAAAGGGTAAGCATTGTATGCATATATAACGAGACATGTGCACTTACTCCACCTTGTGTAAATATTTTTATATGTTTTTGCTACTGACTTGATCGAAACGCTTTTTAATCGAATGAATCCATATTCTTACGAATTTTCTTACGTAGTCGTATTATACACACCCGCTCTCATTCCGCAACAGTTTCACATAAGTTTACTGACTTGTATATATATATACATTCCAGGTAATAACTATATTATGTAATATATATTTTTGGTACTACTCTTCAGCATGTGTGATTCAGCTAGGAATTACAACATGCGTTTTTCAAAAAAAAAATCAGCATCCTATCTATTGTAAATCTCGATCTTGTGCCGGCCCCCGCCCTCCCCCGAGTTTGTTTTTCACTACTTTGCCTTGAATGGAGATCGCATTGCAACGGGCTATCGAGCTTATCCTTAATATGAATTCAACGTGAACAGGTATCGAGCATTTTTATCAAGATTACCAACAAGCCCCACCTCGTTTCCTTCATACTCGATTAGTACCCTCATCCACAAACTCACTGGGCAGTCACAAACAATTTATTGCTCGTCTGATGAGTTATCATTATAGCACCTCTTCAATGGTTTTCTCAAAACCAATTAATTCTCCTGCATCTCATCCAAGCTAGTTATCACATTGCTGATGCACAGGTGAATCCAGTAAATTCCAAATGTGGTAAATGACAGTAACCAAGGTGCTTTGTCGAAACGATAAAGGTGAATATAACGAACTCCAGTTCCGATTCAACACTCATAATCAAGTCGACCATTAGTCCTTTTACAAATTTACCCAAGCATTCCAGATTTATTCCACAATCGATACCCAAAATCGTTTTCTACGTGGAATACAAACTTACCGCCCCAACAATACCTCCACTTTTTGTTTATCAAGATCCCGCATTGACCTACATACCACATATCTAGGTGTTGCACGCACCGCAAGCGATTCGCAGTGGGACAGTGTTATACGGTCACACTGCGAGTCGCTTGGAGTGAGTGCATACTAGACGCACATAATTTGGAGAGAATGTATTTCCTTTCAATGTGAATCGGTGTCTGACCCCCCCCCCCCCCCCCCCATCCTATCCCAACCCCAATCAATTCAAACTCCCTAGAGGTTGTTTAGTATCAACTTCACATGTCACCAACGAGGATCATGTAGCGGCATGGTAACGTCAGATATTCAATTGTGGTGTGTAAATATCTGGCCTATATATACTTCTATCCGGACGTGAACATATTTGCATGCATTGAGAGGATTTAGAACAAACATTGCATGTCACTAGTTAGGGTCGGGTATTGGTATGATTATGTACATATATCGTTCTATGGGTCTGTGTATTTGCAGCCCGTTCTGACCGGATTCGAAAATCTTTGTCTTCTTCCGTTTCTCACCTGATCCAGATTTTCCACTATCAACCGCTTATAAATATAGAGCGCATCTTGTACATTTTTACACATATTCAGATCATATCCCTCTTATTTCAGGAAGGGGGCGCGGTGGCTCAGTAGGTAGAGGTGCAGGCTGCAAGCCGAGAGGTCCTCGGTTCGAATCCCTCCTGCGGCAACCGCGTTGTGTCCTTGGGCAGGACACTTCACCTCCATTGCCCATCTGGTGGCACGGTGACGTCGTGGACTAAGGCGTACTGCACCTCGATGGTGCTCTTGTCTTCAACCAATGCTAACCCTGCTGGTGTGGAGATAGTATGTTGGGGAGCTGACAGTTGATCGCCGTTGCTCGGTGGTTCTTTCCGGGTACTCCGGCTTCCTCCACCCGTAAAACTGTCATGCTCATGATTAGCCACAGTGCAGAAATATAGGACCTTAAACCCCAATAAATAAATAAATAAATATTTCAGGAAGTATCCCCAACAAATACACCTTTTGTTCATGCATAGAGGTCTGTACATATGCAGGCCGTTCTAACCAGCTTATCCGAAGCCATGGCCTTGACTTTCATTTTTACGCAGATGACACACAGCTGTATATTAGTTTTACTCACGCCTTTGAGCCTGAAGCATGCAGTAAGATTGAACTTTGTATTTCAGACATCAAGGCATGGATGACTAAAAACTTTCTTAAATTGAAAGATGACAAGACAGAAGTAATATATATAGGTCTACCTCATCAACTTTCAAAAATATCCAAACTGTCCCTCAATATTGGAGGTTCTGCGATAAAACCTAGTAGCTGTGTTCGAAACTTAGGTTATTTCATGGATGAAAATTTGGCCACTGATGAACATATCAAACATGTCTCTAGCAGTGCGTTTTTTCATCTTAGAAATATTAGCAAAATTCAATCATTCATTGATACGCAGACGTCACAACAGCTTGTCCACGCCTTTGTTACAAGATGCCTCGACTACTGCAACTCTCTTCTGATTGGCACTAAAACATCTATTCTTGAAAAGCTACAACACATCCAAAATTGTGCTGCACGGGTCATAACCAGAACTCAAAAGTACTGCCATATAACACCAGTACTCCCTGAGTTACACTGGCTACCCGTTAAGCAAAGAATTCAATTTAAAATTGTCCTTTTGCTGTTTATGTGTATCTCGGGATCTGCACCATCCTACCTGTCCGATCTGCTTACCATCCACAAACCACCGAGGTCTCTTAGGTCATCAGGTCAACTCAATCTGGTTCAGCCCGTATCTAAATTTACTAGTGCTAGTGATAGCGCCTTTGCGGTTGCTGGCCCAAGGCTTTGGAATTCACTTCCAATCGACATAAAAAATAGTAAATCACTTGAATCATTCAAGTCTGGTACTAAAACCTACCTTTTTCGAAAGGCATTTCCTTCAGAGGGCTTTTAATTTTGGTCATAAACTGACATTACCAGGTGCGTGGGTGTGACTGAGTCAGTGAGGACTGCCTCGTTACTCGTCAAGTTACACTCACATACTTGTTTTGGTAAAGTTGTAGTTTGTTTTTTTTGTTTTTTTTTTGTTTGTTTTATTTTGTTTTAATTCATTACCCTTTTTCTTTTAGGTTCTGTCGCTTATCGCCACGATATAGCCTCGGTTGCTGATGTGACGTTGGGCACCAATAAATGATAATAGTGATCCATGTATCAATGTATCTGTGAGAGAATATATGTGTATGTGTGTGTATGTATGTATGCAATTATTGTTGAGCACCGTGTGTGGATTCTAGGCTTTAAAATTAATTATTATTATTATTCTTATTGTTATTATTTGAATTGTTGCTTCCGTTTATCACCTGATCCAGATTTCCCACTATCAACCACTTATAAATATAGAAAGAGTCTTGTACGCACTGCAGTCGATTCGCAGTGTGATAGTGTTTATACGGTCACACTACGAGTCGCTTACAGAGCGTGCATACTAGATGCACATAATTTGGAGAGAATATATTTCCTTTAAATGTGAATTGGTATCAAGACGATATAACCATATAGATCGACTCCAGGTTCACTACAAAAATCTTAATGGGGTCAATTGGTGATCCTTTTATCAATTTAGCAGATACACTTGAATTTATTCGACACCCTTGGCTGATCTTTCGTGGACACGTTTGAACGCTTACGTGTAAACATTATTGCACGCTAACAAAACTATAGCCACCCCGCTCCAATCCCAACAATAACCCTTAATACAGAGGCACATACATTTGCGGCAACAAGTATTTATACAGCATAAGCTTGCATCTATGTGAATGCATTTACGTGCGAGCGTGTTCCAGGAAGCGCAGGCAAGTGTGTGTATTCTCATACACGCGCCGTTAGGCACCAGTGATTAGTAAGCATCACCAACCCTATCTTCTTAAACAACCTCGGGCATGTTTAAGCAAACAATTATTATTACCACACAGCTACAGTTATGTATTCCCATGAATGCACCTAACGGGTGAGTTTGTATGCGTGTGAATCCCCCCTCCCTTGTACTCCCGCTTTTAGTGATTCACACGCAGTCCCAAATCATGCTAAAACCGAACATACAGCACAACACACAAACGTCGGACAATTCTAGGTATTTTACTCAAAAAGGAATCAGTATCTGCCCCATCCTAATTTCCGACCACCGCGGGACGTGCAAGAACGCACATAACATGCCGCTCATTTGGATCATATATATTGGTACAGTTAAGCACATATCCTTGTGGGTCTGTTCATAACGGAAATATGTGTACTTATGCCCGTATGTGTGAATATGTTTGTATATTTTTTATTTTTGTTTGTGACTTCGTAGCAATGTTATTTTGGGATTAATTATTGTCAACCAGTTTTTACTTGAACGTATCCATACCATTACGAATTCGTATTGTACACTCCCCTCGAATATATAATATGTAATATATATTTATGGTATTCCTCCTGAACATTTGTAAATTATATAAAAATTACAAAATGCACTCCCCAAACAACCGTCTTAGCGTCCTATAGATTGTATGTCGCGATTTTGTGCATACCCCTCCACAACACCCCCCCCCCACCCACCCCGAGTTCGTTCTTCACTACGATTGTCTTGAATAGCAAGCCCATTGCAATGGACCTCGAGCTTATCCTCCATATGTATTCAACGTGAGCATTTATCAAGTAGATTTATCAAGCTAGCCGACAAGCCCCTACCCCCGTTCTCCTAACACTCGATTGGTTTCCTCACCCACAAACTCTCCGGACACTCATAAACAATTCAATACTTGCCTGATTTGGAACACTATTCACTTGTTTCCTAATATCCACTTAATTATCTCGTATCTCACCCAATCCAATTTATCACATTGTTAATTCAGATAAACCCAGTCAATTCCAAACGTAACTGGTGACAGAAACCAAAGTGCTCTGTCGAAACAGTAAAAGTGAATATAACGCTTCCCATTTCCGATCCAACACTCATAATCGAGTCGACTGTTGTTCCTTCTACCAATTAACCCATATATTCCGGATTTATTCCACACTCTTTACCCAAAGCCGTATTTCCACATGGAATACCAACTTACTGTCCCACCGATAGTCCTCCTTGTCGTTTAATAGGACTCTGCCCTGACCCATATCCCATATTTCCAAAGATCATTACAACTTGTAGCACGTTGGGTGCGATACAACTCCAACTCAGTTACACTTCTGTGTTCAGTCAAGTGCTTCTTCCTTAACACAATAATTCGATTAATTATCTTCCTCTACCCATCAGTGTCCAGTTTGTGGAAACAAACCGTTTACTGACACAATTTGGACCAGTGGTGTTCCATGAATCCCCGAGAATTTCTCTGCATCCGCGCAACTTCAAACAAAAAGTTTCAAATACCATCCAATTAATTCTCGGATGACAACACAATGACAATTCTAAGAATTCAGTCATTTATAGTTACACTTCTGAAAATGTAATACGAGTGACGTTTCTCACTCGCACTGCAATTATCTTACTCGCTTCCGCAGCACAAGCGTACGTACAACGTCGATAAAATTTATATGATGAGGTTTGTACCTTCATGCACACATGGTCCTTTTACGAATTAGCCTGCACGCTAATACGTTGGCTGGTTCGTGGAAGAATCATGTGTGTAGGAGGCCGCATACATATGTATATGTATATGTGTATGCATCAGTATGTATGTGTTCGTACATTTGATATAGTCGAGTGTTTTCAAACATCTGATTTCTCAATTAACGCCTCTTTGCCTTATAAACTTATATAACTCCTAAAGGGTACTCCCATCATTTCAATGACACCATGCTTCCGCTCATACATCTTTGGCAGCAGTGCAATCCCGCAAATGCCTAAATTCTTCTGTAAATATGTCATTTTAAGAAAAATATGTCATCTCTCAAAGGCAGGGCTTCAGTTCAAACTATTTTTGACTATGGCCAATACTTTCCATTTTGATGAGATCCAGACGTCTGGTGCTTATGACATCATATCTAAGTTTAACACATCACTGAGAATTGACGATAGTGACACAGACCCTCCCTCCGCTATTGAAAACCCCAGCTGTAAATACTATACACCATAAAACTTTAGTAGGGAAATCCCAGAAAAAGATAAATCATTTTCCTTTTTCAACATGAACTGCTGAAGTCTGAATGCTAACTTTGAGAATATCCAAAACCTCTTACACGACATGCATCCTTGGAAAAAATCTATTTGATGTCGTGAAACTTACTGAAATATTCGATGTCAAACAGAATATCTCTTTTGAACTCGACGGTTATCACCCTCTAATCCACCACACTCGACCTGCAAATGATGATGGCAAGGGAGGTTTTGGATTATTCATTAAGGACAACATCAGCTTTAAACATCGAAGATATCTGTCAATCTTTATACCATACCTCTTTGAATCCTATTTCATTGAAACTACCTCTCAAAAGAAATGCATAATCGGGATTATCTACAGGCCCAACACTGCACCAAAAGCTGATCTTGACCTTTTTTGTCCACAATGTCCGATCTATTGAATAAAATCAACATCGAAAACAAAAGAGCCTAGCTTATGGGCGACTTCAACCTTGACCTGCTCAACTTCACTAATCATAATAAAACTGAACTTTTTATCGACTCTGTGTTCAGCTCAGGTTTCATGCCCATTGTCACTAAACCAACGAGAGTTACCGATACTCCAGCAGCTCTTATAGACCATATCTTTAGTAACCATTCCTCTGAGCATGTTTCTGGAATTGTTATTTCTGACATCAGCGATCACTTTGCAACGTTTTGCATCGGTAACTTGGAAGAACAACTTGCATGCCCTACCAAAATTCATAAACGCCCGTTCAAGAAAGAGAACATCGATCGCTTTAAAAGACTCTTAGTAGGCAGTGATTTGTCTAGCGACTCTTCCGATGCCACCCTGGCATACGACCTATTTTTGGACACCTTCTATAAAGCTTTCAGTGAAGCTTTCCCATTAACAGCAGCACCAGTTCCCTCGAAATATATTAAACGCTCGCCCTGGGTGACAGCTGGACTGTTACAGTCTCCTCTACATAAACAAAAATTGAACTCCAAAAAGCTAAAATCTCCAACAGCTCAAAATACTACAGCCTACAAGCAGTACTGTCAAATCTTCAATCGGATCAAACGGGCAAGCAATTCAGATTATTATCATAATATTTTACTGGAAAATAAAAATAACTTTAAGAAGTCGTGGGAAATCCTACGTAAAGCAATTAATAAATCAGACCGAAAATTTGAATCACCCGATACTTTTTTTGATGGTAATATCCCTGTAACAGATCCTAAAATCATTGCCGATAAATTCAATACATTCTTCGCAAACATTGGAAAATGATTAGGTAAACAAGTGCCCGATACGAACATCCATTTTTCACACTACATGAAGCAAAGTAACGGAAACTCATTATTTCTGACTCCAACGAACACCCAGTAAGTTATTCATAACATTTCTAGATTGTCCTCGAAACCAACAAGGGATCAGGGCGAAATGTCCACGAAACTCTTGAAAGCAGTTTCTCATGAAGTCGCCAGACCATTAACACACATCATTAATACTTCATTCTTATCTGGTCACGTGCCATTCAAAACGAAAATAGCCAAAGTCATACCAATCTTCAAGTCTGGTGATCCTCGATTTTTTAATAACCATCGCTTTATCAGTATCCTACCCACGTTCTCAAAAGTACTTGAGAAAATAACGTACAAAAGACTAGTGGAGTTTATTGATAAAAGTAACATCTTATACAAGTACCAGTTTGGCTTTAGAAAAAGCATTCGACTGTCCACCCCATATTGCACTTACTGAATAGCGTGGTGACTGAAAATGATAAACCAACAAAGAACTGTACCCTTTCTATATTCTGAGACTTCTCGAAATCATTCGACAGCATTTACCACTCAACTGTACTCCAGAAACTTGAATACTATGGTATTAGAGGTATAACCCACTAGTGGTTTCAAAATTACTTAACCGACCGTAGCCAATTTATCTCGTTCTCGAATATTGGAATACTGTTTCAGAAACCTTAACCATAAACACCGGTGTACCTCAAGGACCTATTCTTGGTCCTAATCTATTCTTGCTGTACATTAACGATATTAGCAACTCCACTGTACTCAATCTACGTTCCTTTGCCGATGATACAACGGCATATAGATCAGGCAACAACATTGACACACTTACAGATAGTATAAATTCCGAATTAGACAAGATAAATCTCTGGTGTTCTGCCAACAAATTAGCCCTCAACCCCACTAAAACTAAATATATGCTTCTTCACCAAAATGATTTGTATAGGGTAAACAACGTTAAATTATCTCTGAATAATACAAATACTGAGGCAGTTGGGAACGAACAAGATCGAGCCGCTCTAAAGTTCCTCCTGTGTGTATATAGACGAAAATATGAAATTTAAACACCATGTTTCTGCAGTATGTTCAAGAATGGCAAGTGCAATTTTTGCCCTAAATAGGGCAAAGAAATGTCTTCCCGCAAAGGCAATGAAAACTTTGTACTTTCCATTGATCCACTGTCATCTCGTATATGGTATTCGGGTTTGGGGTCATTCGACCCACACCAACATAATTTTCAAGCTGCAAAAAAGAGCCGTCCGAATCATAACTAGGAAAGCATATAACTCGCACACAGACCCTCTTTTCAGAGATTGTGGCATTCTGAAATTTATAATCTCTACAGCCTTCACGTCTGCCTCTTTATACATGACAGGATGAACAAAAAACTTCCTATGTCATTCGATAACATCTTTCAGGTCTACAGAAACCCTTCGGGGATGACTACAAGGCAGACTGGTAAAATAGAAACACACAAACCAAGAACTCAGTTTTCTGCAGAATTGCCGTTCCATTCCTTCCCAAGAATTTGGAATAGTATAGACCCGCTAACTCAGCAATATAGTAGACCCAAGTTCAAAAAATCATTAACGCATAAATTTTTAAGTACCAGCCCAAACTTCAAGTGCGACAACCCAGCCTGTCCCGATTGTATCAGCTTCAAAACCCTCTGGTATCTCATCCTCCTCCCAGCATTTGACTTATTGATCCCATCTAGGTGCATGATTCATAGACAAACTATCAAATATTCCTGACTTTGAAAAGAATATTCATTACACTGATGTCAAACCGAGTTGATATATTTTTTTATGGGAATGGCAGGAAGACAGCCTTTTAGGCTATGCCATTCCCATGCTGTATACTAGGTTATGTTCTAGTAGTTTGTAATGTTATGTTGTTGTTAATGTACTAGTATACTGCAGAATAAAGATATATATATACAGTTTTTAAATTATTCTCCCCAAAGTCGTAGAATAAATCTCTTGGCATGAAATAATTCTGAAACAATGTTTTCGGTGGGTGACATATCAGTCGCTAACCGTTGAAATTTGTTGGAAGTCCTACGTCCTGTTTGGCATGTATTTTTTCCCAAGTCTTGCTTTCACTCATACACAATCAACCATCTACCAGATCTGGTCTATAGTTGAAACAGATCAGGGAGCTGATTAATTGTTAACCAACAAGTGTGTTGGAGACTTAATTTCCAACAAATGTGTGTTGGAGTTGTATTTTTATTTTTAAAAAAAATCAGTTCAGGGCGCAGATGAATCATTTACCACCGTGTGTGTTGGTGACTTAATTTCCAACAAATGTGTGTTGGAGTTGTATTTTTTATCTTTGAAAAAAAATCAGTTCAAGGAACGGATTAATCATTTGCCGACAAGTGTGTTGGTGACTTAATTTCCAACAAATATGTTTTAGAGTTGTATATAAACCAGTTCAGGGAGCTGATGAATCAATTACCGAATGTGTGTTGGCTATTAAATTTCCAACAAATGAGTGTTGGAGTTGTGTTAATGTGTAGACCAGATCTGGTAGTCTCCGTATCTGGCTGTAAAATCCTATATGGTACCATCAGTCTGAATAAAATAAAGTGGTAATGCACTCGAGTTTTGAGATAATGATAACCCGAACTGCCCCAAGTCAGCATAAAAGTCAGAGGGCCACTTTAAAATTTTGAGAAAAAAATTCTCCGAGGATCAAGATTGCATTGAGTTTAGGAAATTGACCAATCAGACTGCAGAAATTTAACCCAATCACATTACCTTTTCAACAGCCAATCAAATCCTTTCCTCTAACAATTTGATCCTGTCGAAAAGTATAAACACCACTGACCTTCTTCCCTTAAATTTGTCATCGCACAACATTATATTCTGGTTCGCCACCATGGTGGGATTCAAACCTCTACCACCGCCAAGCTAGAACCGAATAGAGCCCACTCTCTAATAGTCTTAACGGCGTTGAGGGATTGATTATTGACAATCTATCACTCCAACGTAAACTGTAGGCCTGTGTGATCCAAGTGAAATAAAATAGGTTAACCGGGTGCCGAGGGATTTGTAAATCCCGCATCTTCCCTGTGCGCCTTCGGCGCGCTAAAATCATTTATTCATTCATTCGAATAGCTTTTAACAACCCGGATAAATCAGGAGGGGATAGGGGCATGAAACACCCCCGGGTGTGGTACTTTTGTAAAGGCCTGCCCCCCCCCCCCCCACCTCCAACTTTCAACTAAAAAACAAGTGTACTCATTTATAAATATAATATAACTTCATACTAACCAACCTATTTTCTACTTAAGCAGGTACCTACAGAAACCACTGGTATTTTTATTTCTGGTGTGAGAAAACGTGTTTGGGTTTGTAGGAAACACCGTAACAGGGGCGCGCTCTAAGGACGCGCTCGTGTTGTGGTGTTTCCATGAAAACCACCAGCCATGCTCAGGCAAAACCAGTGCCGTCGAGTAGCGAGAACGACTTCGGTCTCGCTGCCCGGTGCCACATCAACAACTTTAACCGCTATGGAAAACGTACATTAGCGAAATCTCATTCGGAAACTGGTGGTAGGTTAGGTGGCCCTCAAAAGGCTCGTTTGTTTGAAAGCCGGCAACAGAGCAACCAGTCCAGACTCAAAAAGCAAAACACCTTCAGAAGAGGATAGAGAAGGCCAATGAGGAGTTCCACTACCTTTCAGGGCGAAACGACGCCCTGTCTGGGGATCACGCATTGGTCAGGAAGACCAACCGAGAAGCCTCCAGTCCAGTCGGAGTACGAGCAACATAAGACCCATATCTATCCACTAATGGGGTGCACGTCGCATCCCCAAGTGCAGATTCTTTCTCTTAAGCGAATAGTATTCGGATTTTCGGGTCTGGATCTCTCGCTCGACTGTGGATTGCTTTGCATAAAAAGTCAGCTACGAAATCTTAAAGCCAGTAGTGCTTAAAATAATTACAGGTCTGTGAATTGTGCTGAAGCCAGTAGAGCTCAAATTAGTTGCAGATCTGCGTTAACCTTAATAACAAAGTGGTTTTCATCAGCTGAACGTTTGAAAAAAAACCTAGTGAAAATGTTACGACTTGGTTCAAAGCAATGCCACTCGTTATCAGGGTGATGTGAAGATTCACAAACAAAGATTTGTTGACGATAAAATGCCTACAAAGACCGGAATAGCTCTGTCTATTGAGGAATGGAATTCCTTAAAAATGCAAGCTGACGAAAGTAGAAGCAGCCATTAATGCCAATTTGTTTCCACAACAAGACAGTAGAGTTGTGATAAGTGCTGAACCACGAAAACCAAATGGTGAACCAAGTGGCGACCTGCCGCTAGACATCGAACCACAGGGATCGTTCCCAGATCACACACTTGGCAGCCCAGATGTATCCTGGTCATTCCAAATTTTTGCGTGAAGTATTTGACGAAGCCACATCTCTCCAATATGGTTACCTTTTAATGGACCTTAAACAGGACACCCACGAATACAAGAGACTATGAACCCAAATATTTCCTGTAGAAACCCAATGTGTATACCTTCGGAAGGTATAAAGGGGGAGTGAAAATCTGCAGTCGAGTCGAAATCATGTCTGGCCGTCTTCATCGCAACGTCGCGATTCTCAAGCTTCTCAGTAAACCAAAACCCACTGTGGTCAATTCTGTCTTGAAACACGCCGACAAAGACTTGATCAATTGTATTTGTGAGTGTGCCTTAGACATAGTGAAAGGTGCCGTACCTCTGAGTAAAGCTCACAAAGTAAAATTAGTTCGACACAAAAAACTTGTGAGAACAATTGCCAAGAAAGGTACGGCCGAGAAAAAAAGAAGCAAATTTTGCAAAAAGGAGAGGAGTTTTAGGTGCTTTGTGAGCTCCTGTGTTACGTGGTGCGGCTAAAGGTTGTGAAGAAATACGCAAAAAGATGGCCTTAGCAGAACCGAGGTTGCTCGAACGTTTGCAGGAGGCCCCTATCAGCAAACAGCCCAACGAGATTGCCGCAAGTGACAGGGAAATGAGTGAAATTTTAGATTCGCATAACCTTACAAAAACTGATAAGATAACCCATTACAATCTGATTCTTCAAGGATTTTTAACATTTCGCGAAACATCTATTGTCCCTCGCCCGGGTCGAATTCGAGAAAGACAATAGAGACAAATATATTATAGACCCCGTTCCAATACCATGAAACGAAAAGCCCAATTGCTGCTGAACCGTATAGAAGCAGATACAAATCTGCCGTGGAATAAGGGAGAGTTGGTCCACAAAGACGAGACAGTCGTAGGTTCCAACATAACCGATCTCTTGAACGATCTCTTGAGAAAGCGAAAGACATTTCAACCCAAAGGATGAGAAGTGTTGGCACAAGCCCTCAGAGAAAGTAATGCTCCTCAGGAGCTTGTGGGCCACAGGGAACGTTGGGATTTTATGCGACGTGAACTTGTAGTAGAGAAAAAGCCTAAAGGCACCCCCTCTGCTAAAAGAAAGCCAAAACTTACGCGCATAGCCGGTACGTCAAAGTGGTCGAAATATTAATCCAATGGAAAGCGTTTATTACGATCCCGAAGCTCCTGGGAGTTTAGGTGGTGTGTATGCTCTTCGAAGAGCATCCAAGAAAAAGACCAAACAAGTTGTAAAATGGTTGCAGGGTCAATACACGTACACCCTTCACAAACCAGTCCGACGCACATTTCCAAGAAGGAAAGTGATCGTTAGTGGTATCGATGCACAATGGCAAGCTGATTTAGTTGATTTAACAAGCATAAGTAAATACAATAAAAAGACAAAATTCCTTTTGACTTGTATCGATATTTTCAGTAAATATGCGTGGGTGATGCCATTACAAAATCAATTTGGCGAGTCCATAGTGCAACAAGCTTTTGCTAAAATTTTCAAAGAGGGTCGAAAACCTTTAAAGTTAAAAACTGATGAAGGCAAACAATTTTTGAATTCAAAATTCCAGAAATTTCTTAAACAACGAGAAGTAGAATTTTTCACGACCCATAACATGAAACAAAATGCTCCATAGTTGAGAGATTTAACAGAACTTTGAAAACCAAAATGTGGAAATATTTTACAAAGAACGATTTGGTGAAATCGTATAAAAACACCCATCATCGCAGCATCGGTATGCCCCTGTTGACGCGAGTTTGGAAAATCAAGAAGAGGTGTGGCAAAAACTGTTTGGTAGCGCCATATATCACAAGTCTCCAAAGTTCAGTGTGGGTGACAGGGTGAGAATTAGTAAGGTCAAGAAAACTTTTGAAAAAGGTTACTTGCCCAATTGGACAGAAGAATTATTGACAGTGGCATCTGTCAAGAAAGGTCACCCCGTCACTTATGTCCTAAAAGACGATTGTGGGGAAGTATTGAAGTGGTCCTTCTACACAGAAGAGCTTCAGCGTATCACACCAAAAACACATTTATAAAATTGAACACGTACTCGAAAAACGTGGTCGCTGAAAGAAGAGAGAACTGTTTGTAAAATGGTTGGGGTATCCAGTATCGTTCACCTCATGGATCAACCAGAGTCAGCTAGCCTAAAAAGGGTGTGAACGAGCTCAATTTCCCCTAAAATGGAAGAGGGAGGAACTCCGAACGGATCGTGGAAAGAAGAGAGAACTGTTTGTAAAATGGTTGGGGTATCCAGCATCGTTCACCTCATGGATCAATCAGAGTCCGCTAGCCGAAAAAAGGGTGTGAACGAGCTCAATTTCCCCTAAAATGGCAGAGGGAGGAACTCCGAACGGATCGTGGCTTTTGTTTGGAAGTTTTGGTAAAAATTTCCCAAATTATCATACTATACATAATCATCATCACTAGCATCGTTAACTTTACCCTCGAAAATACGGACAGCAAGTTGTGGGCGGCTCTTCTAAGTAGCAGTGTAGGATATTTATTGCCCAATCCTACAATTAAGAAAAAGTTATGTTTTATCTGACCCTACCAAGTAACAGTTCCATGAACATGTTTCACGAAAAGACACTGACAACGTACACCACCCACTTATCACAACCAGTGAACCTCACGGGGGAATAGGAGTTGGGTTTGGCGAAGATCCGATATCCAAACACTTGGTTTAACATTCGTGGCAAGGAAGTTTTTTTTTTACACTGTATTGGACTTCGAAAAAACATTATCAGATCATTCTGAAAGAAGGTCGATATTCGGAACCTTCCGATGTGATACGGGGCATCAATGATGTTAAAGAATTGCTGCTACCGCGTCGCGATAAGATAGAGTTTGAATTGGACGAGGTCACTGGTAAAGTTCGAATCAAGGAACGAGATGTGGTCGTACTCACACCGAGTCCCACTCTGCAAAACATTTTGGGTTTTAACTAGTGTGTGTTCAAGTCGGGAGCTTTTGAATCTTCTCGAGTCGCCGATGTCAACCAAGGATTCTATTCACTCTGCGTCTATTGTGATTTGATTCGTGATCAGCTAGTGGGAGATACTAGGGTACCGTTACTTCGCATCGTACCTGTGGGAGGAAAACATGGAAACATCATTTCCAAAACTTTTGAAAACGTGCACTACGTACCGGTTGAACGGAAGAATTTCAGCACCGTGCAGGTGTATATTAGGGACAACACAGGAGCTACAGAGCCATTTGAACTTCGGAAGGTGACAGTGACACTACATTTCAGAAAGCGCCGATCTTTGCATTTTCTTTGAAAAAATGCCTTCTGTTGTAATGCTACATTATGCGAAGATTATTACACGAAACAGGCTGGTAGCGGTTTGCCAGCTTTTTCGCGGACACAAATACAGATCGTCGATTCCAGTGGTGGACCTATCGCAAATGACGGCAAAGTTGGTCCCGTCAATCTATGACTGCATTCTCTTTTCAACCAGGTTGACATCAGTCTAAACGAGAAACTGGTGTCACCGTCCAATAATAGTCACCACTACAGAGCATACATAGAGACTTTGTTGAGTTATGGTTCCGATGCCAGAAAGTCACAGCTGACTGGTGTTCTCTGGTACAAGGACACGGCGGGACACATGGATGATCGGACGGACGACAACAAGGGATTCGCCACAAGAAAAAAGTTTACGGCTGAAAGTAAAGTCGTGGATATGACTGGGAGGTTACACTTGGACATGTTCTTTCAAACACGTTATATACTAAATGGAGTTAACATTCACATTAAAATGAATAGGTCGAAAGATGCATTTGCCTTAATTGCTGATGGGGAAACGTTCAAAATCCAAAAGGTATTCCTGTTTGTGAGAAAGGAGAGACTCAACCCTTTTGTGAGAGTGGCTCACACAGAAGCACTGGAAAAGGCAACGGCGAAATATCCCTTTGACCGAGTGGAAACCAAAGTGTTCTCGGTGCCGAAGGGAAATTTGAGCATCACACAAGAAAATTTAGTTTTAGGCCAACTTCCGAAACGTATCGTCGATGGCTGTGTGGACATAGATGCTTTCAATGGGAATTTTTCGAAAAATCCCTTTAACTTTAAAAATTGCAACATTAATTACCTGGCAATGTATGTGGATGGACAAGAGATTCCAGCAAAATCCTTACAACCGCGATTCGCTCAACAAGAAGTGGCGAGATGTTATGCTACCTTGTTTCAAGGAACTGGTCAAATGTACGAGAACGAAGTAAATCACATCGACAGAGAGGAGTACATAAAAGGGTACACGCTCTTCGTCTTCGACCTGACACCAGACCTGTCCCATGGTCAACATTTAAATTTGGTGAAACGGTGAAATTTAAGATTAGAAATTCATTTTGAAGAACCGCTGCCCACCACCATAAACGTACTGGTGTATGTTGAATTTCAGAACATTATAGAAGTCGATAAAAACAGGAGCGTCATCTTTGATTATTCGACATGAATACTTTGCAATTAGAGAATGTTTTCCGCTCGGATCGTGTGTTAAGAAATATCACTCTGGGAGTGTTAGCAAGAAACCGCTTACCAAGAAGATTACCCAGGCACAGACCATTGGCTTCCGTAGCCAACACGCATCCGGACCACAGAGAAGAGGAACATTGGGTGGCTTTCTATTTCAGTCATGGGGACATAGACTAATTTGATTCGTATGGAATACCACCACAGCACAGATCATTCAATAATGTTTTGAACAAGCGAAAATGGAAGTACAATACAAGACGCATTCAAGGACCGTTACCCATGTGTGGACATTATTGTTTGTTCCATCTTTTACATCGCTCTCGTGGCATCCCAAATGCATGCGATTGTAAACATGGTTTCTGCAAATTTATTGGACAACGACATTTTAGTTAGAGACTTTATTTCTGGTGACGTCATAGCCTAAACAGTATAAAAAAGAGGACCAGTCGTGGCATCTCGGCATTATCGTTCCATCCGTCGAAGAGTGAAGATATCTTCGGAAGTGACTGTGTTCAAATTTAATGATCAATTGCAAATTTACCTGTTCAAGAACGATGTTGGAATGAAGTTTGTATATAACGAATGAGAGCAATTATCTCAATCTGTTGAAAGGGCGAAAAAAAAAAGAAATATGGAACAAGCAAAATCTAAAAAAAAGAAAGGCAATCAAAACAAATGACGTCATAGAAGAAAAAAACTATAAATAAGGGGTGCAACCGAAGATCAGATGTTCACAATCCCGTGTTTGATTCAATCTATTCTAAACGATTATCGTGAACAAAGAGTTCCCAGAAACATTTCTCCTAGATGTTTCGAAGAAAGAATGAGCCTAACGGGGTTGGTATTCGCAGGACATGGTCCTCGGCTGATAGTTGCTTGGAGAAACTCTGATATCCGTCGACCCAAACATATAAAATATGCTTTGGAGGCAAACAGACTAAAAACTTTTGAATCGATGTTACCAGGTGAATGTGCGAACCCCCCTCCCAAGCAAGAGCAAGTTTTTTCTACCTAGGAACTAAAGACAGAAGTGAATGTTTTCTGTGTGGGGGTCATTGTGCGCTGTCGGCAGACAGAAGACAGTGCCATAGAACAGCACAAAATGTATTCCCAAGAATGTTGTTACATTCAGAATTTACCACCTGAATTCATGGACGTCGAAGAAGTTCAAAACAAAGCCGATTTACTAGAAAAAGTTCAAACAGATTCACAGAAACTGAAATGCTGTGTGTGCTTAACAGCTGAAGCCAATGTCGCACCGCGACCATGCCATCATTTGTGCCTGTGCAAGGACTGTTGTAAACAACTGAAAAGATGTCCAATATGTAGAAAGGCTATTTATGAATATTTGACAATATATGTTCCATGATGTTTAGTGATAAAATAAATTTAAATTTATATTCAGTGTTGTTATTTGTTTTTGGGAAAGATATATGTGTTTGTCGGGTCTTTGGGGTAATTATCTAGGGAAACCATTGCTTCACCTGCCGGGTAACACTCGAAAAGTGCCCCGCTTCAATCGAACATGACCTTTAAATGGTCTATAGCACAACGTGCTACTCTAAACAGGTCCGTTTCGGATAAAAAATGTACTTTCTGGTGATTTACGGCCATTCTCGGGCTCATTTGGGTAATTCGACCTTCTCCCATTCAGTCGAACATACCCTCCAAACATACCCCGTCCTATTAGAGGACATTGGATCCCATAGCAACCACGTACCACCATAGAAATCCAACATGGCGGCTTCCTTCATACAAAATGGACGACGGAAACGCGTATTATCCTAACAACACGAGCTGCGCATGCGCACAGCCACCCGCCATCACCATGACAACGACGTCACAACAGCGCCGCTCACGTGGGCTACCACGATAACACAACATGGCGCCACTGGGTCACGTGACATGACGTCAATTCCGGGGTTCCCCAGATGAGGAACGAAATGGACATCTACTACTACTTGCGACGTCAAACGTCAGAAAGTACAAATAAGTTATTTTTCACATTAGTGATTATCTGGTTGAGGGCTAGCTTATTTTTGGTGGTCTGAATTTGTTATTCAAAACTTGTTTTATAACAAATTATTGCCTCTCGCCAATCTCCAATAATTTGTAATAAAACAAGTTTATATAAACAAAATATTTATGTTTGACTGAATATGAAATATAAGCAATGAAAGTGTTTGCTTTTTCTCTGGTATCCTCATTTTTGAAAGCCCTGATTGATTGTGGCGTCTAACACTCAACCAGTTAAGAAGTCTTGAAGCAGGATTATATTAGTATTTTAAGCTGCGACAACATTTGGCTCAACGGTTGTCACTGAGCACTATTCGGAAGAAAATATGAACTGAGGTTAAAACTTGAAAAAATCGACAAATAATAACAAAACAAAGGACCATAAAGTATCAACGCGCTGTTTGAGTTCGTAAGTCATAAGACGCACAAGAGTATGAAAGGGTTAAAATACTGAATATTTTCATCTTTTTGTTGTCTTTCATTTGTCAATAGACCATTCTTTCCGCAAACAGTCACGTTTGGCTATCTGGAAGATAGCATGAAACTAGTGACAGTTTCTAGTAACACCACTGCGAAAAAACAGGGGTTGTTTAATTAAGTTCCAGGTGTATATAATACCTCAGGTAAAACGATACGAGTACAATTGTGTGGAAATGTAATTGAAATTTCGTGGCACACCATCGTTGGCAAATTCCACTCGCATTCTGTAGATATTTATGTCATCCATCTCTCTTGGTTTGGGACAAAAACAGAGGCAAGCGCACCCCACTCGGCCTTACAGCCACATAAGCTCTGGTCGTTTTCGTTTGGGTCAGAGAGTGTAAAAGCAAAAACGTTAAAAATATGAATCTTTCAGAGAGGATAGTTCAGAATGAAGAAATAGTTTAAAGGAAATGAGGTGAGTTATGTGAGGTGTGCCATGTGCCTGGCATTACTTGTAACATTAAAATTGTCCCATATAGGATTGGCTGAGGTTTGATCAGTAGGATTTTGTTCTGCAGGAAGGACATGGAGTAGATCACAAAATCTGTGTGAGTGGTATTTAGCAGGTGTCAACGTCGGAATCCTTAGGACAAAGCATCTCTGTGGCTGCGCAATCGCGTGACGAGCTAATGAAATCATTATAATGTTTTGTTGATTCGTGTTGGGATTTGGAAGATTATTTATCAAAGTGTCGTCATGGTGCATCATAAGTTGTTTAACTGGGGGTGCTATTAACCATATGAACGGTGGGAGGCGCTTTGTGTCCTTGGGCAAGACACTTCACCCCCATTGCCCACGTGAGGGCGTGGTGGCGTTGCGTACTTAGGCGTACTGCACGTCGGTTATGCACCTGTATTCAACCAATGCTAACCATGCTTGTGTGGAGTTAGTATGTTTCGGAGCTTTCAGTAGCTCGCGAGGCACGGTGGTTCTCTCGGGGTACTCCGGCTTCCTCCATCCGTAACACTGTCGTGGTCGTGATTAGCCATTGTGCAGAAATATGTGACTTTAAACACCAATAAATAAATAGCAGTGAGAGGAGAATCCAACGGATAGGAAGTCAGGTGGTGAGTTGGGTTGGAAGTCCACATTTTGATGAGATTATAATTAGAAAGGAAAACACACATCAGCGAACTGTTATGATTACGCCGGATAGTTCCATACATTATGTTAATATCTTGATATTGTCAGTGGGTAATAAATACTAAATGATTAGAATATCTTTAACTGTGGCACAAAAAAAAACATGTTTATCTAATTACATCAACGGTCACCTGGGCGCAAATCTTCACAAAACGTGGGTAAAAACAGCCCAAAACAGCGTCAAAGTCCGAACAGAATTAAACTGGTGACCTGGGAACTTGCTCTCCACCGGGCTCTCCTCCGTGATTAAATTATTTTCCATTTATTACTCATATTTCCACTCATCTTCTCTTTTTTATTCGCGGTCGAATTTCATTTCCTTGTCAACATGTCATTATTACTCTCTTCACGAGGTGGTCCACATTAGATTGAATATTTTATTTGAAAACACACACAGAGAGACTGCAGGAATTTAGCTGTCCCTCCTTTCTTTATTAGTCAATAGAGTGGGCAATACCATGAGCGGAAAGTACTTGTTCGCCAATATAATAAAATATATTAAAACTAATCTAAACTGTTTAGTACATTTAAGGATATTTCAATACAAGACCCGCAGCCAATATTATAAACTTTTTACAATTGTATTTTCTAGAATTGTATTTCTACCTATAAATATAACCAACTAAAATGAATCTTTGCATTTTAAAAGATATGGTAATTTGCCAACCGGCGAATTGCCACATCTTTGAAAATGCTAATGGTTCATTTCAACCAATTTAAATTCATAACTAGAAAATACAATTCTAGAAAATACAATTGTAAAGCTTTATAGTATTGGCCCCTGTAAGTGCATTTATTTAGGAAGGGTCGAGTTGGGAAATGATAATTAAAAATAATTACCTGCAATTGATCCACTTATTAAACTTAAAACTCCATCACATAGGCATTTGATTCCGCACGCAACGGCATAGAGTCTGGGATGGCTTACATAATCCTTGATGCAAAGTTGTGACAATGGAAAAAACATTCCCACGAAAAAGCCACATGTGAAACATAGAGCACACAAAATGGTATAGCTAATGTCAAATGTAAAAATCAAACAAACACCCTGTGATGATATGCACACAATCGCAACCCAGAGGGAAAAGCGCACTTTGATTTTTTTAACAGCTGCGGCAACTGCAACCTGCCCTGGGATACTTCCTAAGCCAGCCAGTGATAAGGCGTATGCACCGTCTACTAAAGTGAATCCTTTTGAATACACTAAATCACTTATGTAAAAAAATGGTCGATGAATAGCGTGATGAGATACGCCGATACTAGAAACAACAGTTATTATTAAACAGCTGAAGACAGACTTAATTTGTCCTTTTGCTTGAGTCTTTGTTTGGGCTGTCTGAATAAGAGATTCCCCAAACATTATAAAACAAACAAACGGCAGCAAGTGAAACGATATTGCACTCATTATGAGACACGCTCCTCTCCATCCACAATAGTCCAACAAAAGGTTGAAGACAACTGGAGCGAATGCACGTGTGACTGATGAACTGCCAGAAATTACTACTATCCACATATTTGTGTTCTTTCCACCAAATCGGACGGCTAATGCAAAGGTGCATGCGAGCATCAGGCCTACTCCGGAGGCTGAAATAAAACAGAATATATTTTGTCATTCAACGAAACATTAGTGTTGAACTTTATAAATCAGTTTGAAATTGCAAAAATGCAGATCAATATGCTATCAGTTAGGAGAAATCAATGGAATCGAAACAAACCAGATTGAACACTTTAGTATTGCAGATGGAGCTTCGCTCAACTCAAGGGACGATATTAGCCATTGTTTTTCGCGTTACAATACTGTTTCCGTGACAATGGGACAACAGATAACACGCTAAATAGATTCTGATCTAACATTACTTGTAATATTCTTGTGTAACAGGGTCCATCTGTTAATGCCTTTTAAACATATGCTTTTGTTTAATATTTACAGGGTTACAGGTCAGACCAGTTATGAATATTAATTCGTTTTCTGACTGTCTGACCAATGACAGTGACCAACTGACTACTCACTCACCTCTCTGAGCTGCACTTACTAACTTTTGCCGCCGAATTTATAAGACATTCTGCTTTCATACTGTTAACACCTATTATTGATATACTGCCACCTATATATTTATTTGTAAAAATAAATATAAATTTTATATATCTGGTACGTATTTCTAAATAAGAATGTTGGCTCGATTTTCGATTATTCCCGTTATTTGCTGTTATTTTTTCGATTCCATGTTCTGTTACTTGTGTGATTGTGCAATATATTTATGTACATTATATATATATTTTACAGGTTTCTTCGAATAGAATATATTTAATTATTCTACCCACAGGATGAGTTGTTTTTACTAATTCTTCATCCACCCGAGGGTTAAATATGGCGCCCAACGTCTGATTCTAAGAAGAAGCCAGCTTCTGTCTCCACGATGACGTGATATTCCTGTTTTTCACGGTTATCTTCAGAGGACGTTCAACCTTTGAATATTCAGTGTTTACACCATGATTCCGTGAAGATTTAATAATACTAATTGAAAATGTTCATGGATTGATATCTCTATCTGTGCGGTACCGCTTATCGGCACATCAACAGCGCATCATCAGTGCTTCAAACCGCGTAAAATAGGCCTATCATATGGGGTTCTTATCTAGCTAGATATATCTTCTTGTTTGTTTCTGATCACAAGGAATTTACTCAGAATTGTGCACATTGAACGTCTCCAATCCAATCGTCGCAAATCCTGGAACAGACTATAGCTTGACACGACCATCTGGATGGCTTCACTTGGATTCATAACTTTCTAAATTTATTGTGGGGACTGTGTTTCTTTTGGAACTTTGGTTCTTGGTCATGGGTAACTGTATAATATGTAAATATTTCATGTATTGATAATTCCCGACTGCTTGTGTGAATAAGTTCACAAAGATAATTTATTTCTCAGGCGGCTGTGTAGTCTTACACTTTGTTTTCCGTGGTCAACTTTCTAATCTAGGTCACGAGTTGCCGTCATCTTGTCAGTTTGTTTACCGTTGAAACCGAAAGTAGGTGCGGATTTTCCCTGAGCTCTACAAGTTGTAATTTACTGTTGTCATCTAAGTTTAATTAATTAAATAAACAGTGCTTTACACACGCTGAACTGGGTAACTTTTTATAATTATGTAGACTATTATTCAACAGTAACTTTGATTTGGGTGAAACAGATTTAGTGTGTTTCTCTCAAATTTCATTTACTCACCTCAGTACAGTGTTCCAAGGCACAAATGTAAAAAAAAAAATAATTCCTCAAAGCAGAGTTTTGTTTTTCTGCAAAGTGTCAACTGCAAAATGTAATTTATTCCGATATCATCTGAAATAATTTAGCAGACTCAAAGTACTGTGAAAATCGTGTAGCCAACGAACTTTAAGCTTTAAATACTGAAAGTGAGATTCCTCCCACTACTTCCAACACCATCAGAAATAATTTTTGTTTTCTGTAATTTATTTCATGTAATTGGTATGAGCTGACAGCTGTAATATGAACGATTGGCTGAACCTAACTTCATATTTCCGCTGTGCCCATAATACTTGCTAACGTAGAGTTGAATCCTGGGAGCAATATTTTTTTCTGTATTTTATTTCATGTCATTAGGATGAGCTGACAGCAGTAATATGAACGATTGGCAAAACCTGACTTCATATTTGTGCTGTGCTCATAATACTTGCTGAAGTAGTGCTGAACCTTAGTAGTCATTAATTTGTTTTTTTATGTCATTGTGATGAGTTTGCAGCAATAGTATAAATGATTGGCAAAACTTGATTTCATATTTTTGCTGTACTCATGGCATAACCATAGCTGTTGATGTATAGTTGACCCCCACTACACCCCCCCCCCATCCTCTCTCAGGAATGTGGTGATAAAATAATACAGTTTATTGTATATTTGGATATAGCTATTGCTGTGGTATCACATTGTTTACTGGAACGTGACACAAAACTTCCACCCCCCCCCCCCCCCCCACACACACACACTGAATAACAGTTTTTGATTTGTATGGCTTTTCAGCCCTTTTCAGCTGAATTCGGATTTGATTATTACAGGCTGAATCACTTGGGATCAAGTTACTCTTATGTGAATAATTTATTTCACAAGGTCTTAACAATTTTTTTTTTTTGGTTCTGTTCACAAGATTTTGGTGATTACACATTGTCAGTGTTTTTCGTACTAACATCAGCACTCCTTTTTGCTCTGACAAATAGACAGGTTTAATTTTACATTTACAGTATTTTCGGAACAAATTTCATTGTTTATACAATATTTTCAGAATTTTTTTTTCAGCCTGTGTATACTTTGCTTACATTGTAGGACAAAGTCACTCGAGTTGGACATAGCTGGAAGGAGTCAACAATAGGCTTATACATTGACAATTTTGTTTTCAGATTTTTTTCCTCCAGAAGCTGTTGAACATAGTTGGAAAGAGCTATTCCAAACTCTTTGTTAATTTAACTAATTATTTTTGAATTTCAGTTGTATATATCAAAATAATGGGAACTAGCTTCAACCAAGATTATTATTGACAGTGATTATTTTTGTGGAGCTGCATAATTGGACTTTAATGAAAAGAGATGCATGCATGTTTGAGCTCTTAACAAGAGCTGATGATTTTTTTTTCTTTCAGCTGTTGATATAGGTTTGACTGAATTGAGCTGCTTCATTGATATCTGATTTATTTTTCCTTTTAGTTCGTTATGTGGACTTAATTGAAAATGCGCTTCAGTTGAGCTCTCAGAGCTTACATTAATTGATTTTTTTTGGTCTGAGGGTGTTCATATTAATGACTTTGTACATGTATTTATAGATAGAGTGAGATATTTGAAAATTTTTCAGGTAAATGATACTTATTTAATTTGAAATGCATTTCGATATCATGTGTATTTTTCTTCAGCTTGTACATGTACGACATATGATTTAACTCAGGAAATTTCTCAATTATTTTCTTCAGGTTTTGTATTGCAAAACTGTGTCAACTATTTTTTTTTTTTTTTTTTTTTTGACATAATTGTGGACTTACTTAATACATCAACTGTACAGGGTAGCCTGAAAAGGTTGATTTAGAGAATATTTGTACAAAAGTGTACATCAAAAATATATTGATGTGAATCAACATTTGTGAATCAATATATATATATACCCATACAAATTAATTATAAAAAATATTTCAATCTCAGTGATGTTTGGGTCATGATAGCCCTTACATAATAAAAGAGGTGAAATTTC
Organism: Pictodentalium vernedei; assembly: GCA_031216915.1. Classification (NCBI taxonomy): domain Eukaryota; kingdom Metazoa; phylum Mollusca; class Scaphopoda; order Dentaliida; family Dentaliidae; genus Pictodentalium; species Pictodentalium vernedei. The sequence continues at coordinate 230,908,626 of CM062294.1, forward strand.
ACTGGTCAAAACTTTTTTTTAAAAGCATTGAAATTTCACTGGTCAAAACTTTGCGACAGATATCTCTGTTGTGTGTGAGTTAAAAACTTACTTATTAGTCATATCATCATTTTGATTACATGACTTAGTAGAACTTTGAAAAGTTAATTTATAGTGAGCGTGGAACACATAGCAGTTTTAAAAATAATTTAATCTGCAATGTGTTAATTTGTGTGACCTGTACTATAAACTGACATCGAGCATTTAAAAGCTGTTGCCTAAAAATATGTAACAGCTTATATAGTTCAATCAGTTATATAGCAATTTGGTGTTTTGCTTGTATAAACACAAGTCGTGAAGCACAAGTCAACCCATGTCAGAGGAAGACATACTTGAAGCCTTTTCCCCAAAATACATGTACAAATACATTTTATTCGGTTATACTAAAAGTAAAATTGTGTATTTTGCTCGTATAAATGCAAGTCTTCAATCATGAGTCAACCCATGTCAGAGGAAGACATGCTTGAAGAATTGTTGAAACGTGGTAGATATAATATATCATTGAAAAAAGAGGAAAAACAAATAACCAGTACACCAAAACCTCTCTACTCTTGGGAAGATAACTCTGCAACTGGTGGAGCAAAACCGAAAAATATTTCAATAGAAGTTCCACCAAATGTGGATTTAGAACATTCTCAGTTTTTGAGATCGCTACCATATTTACCTAATATACCACATTTTTCTGGAGATGACCCTCCGCAGAAAGGAGATGTGCCATACAGAGAGTGGAAATTTGAAATTCAGTGCCTTAGTAATGACTCTGAAATGACAAGTGGATTGCTCATAAGAGCTATAAGAAAATCTCGTCGAGGTATGGCTCGAAAAGTTCTCATCTCCATTAGTGAAAAAGCATCTATTAAACAGACATTGTTAAATCTTGACACTTTGTTTAGTGACATCGCCACAAATGAAATGGTGATGCAGGAATTTTTCAATTCCTACCAATGGTCGGATGAGAGTGTCACTGCATTTGGATGCAGATTGGAGTCAATGTTGCAGACTGCCATCGACAGTGGATACTTGGAATACTCATCTAAGAATGAGCTTTTAAGGCACAAGTTTTGGACTTCATTGAAGTCAGAAAAACTGAAGGGTCAAACAACACACAAATATGATAGCCTTCATAGCTTCGATGATCTGTTGAGGGAAATACGAAAGGTTGAAAATGAAATTTCAATAAGTGTTCCTTCTGCTAGTACCAAAACTACACTGAATGACATCTCAACAGAAACAACAAACAATTTGAAAGTTTTGAGAGGTGAATGGAGGAACAATTTGAAAAGTTAGAAAAAAGTCTTCAGTCTGATATTAATCAGAAGTTTGACTCTATCTTGCTAAAGTTTGATAGAAATCAATCAAACTGTGCTAGTGGAGATTACCACAATGATAATAAAAAAGACATTTTAATTCTCGCTGTGGTTATAACAGACGTTCAAGAGGCTTTAAGGGTGGTTATAACAGAGCTGGAAACAGGTACCTAAAAGCCAATTGACTTCTGTTGATGACCAAACTGAAGTCAACTCTAATGGAGGCCAAACGCTGTGAGAACAACTAGTTGGTTCATCTAATGAGAATATTATTTTACTACAAGGACAAAAGTTTGGCGCAATCATTGACAGTGGTTCTATGGTAACACCGTAACAACCATATCAGAAGATGGCTATAATCAGTTTAAAGATTATTGCAAGCCAACTTTACATAAGTTGGATAATTTGGGACTGAAGGTATCAGTAGCTGATGGATCTCGCCTGAAGTATTTAGGATACATTGAATGCTTAGTTATCATTCAATTTTTATCTGACGCCGAGATCAGTGTGCCAATATTGGTTGTGCCAAATACCAAATTTAATTAGTTTTGTCCTGTTATTGTTGGCACAAATATTTCATGCCATTTTAGATATTTTACAACACAGATAAAAGATGAAATGGACAATATAGATATTCCTGAAGAATGGTCTTTAGCAATGGATAGTATGGGTAGAAATACCTATGCAATTAAATCACTGAAAAGAAAACCAGTTACTGTTGCTCCATACAATCTATAATTGTGTAAGCAATTGCCAAGGGGCCTGACAATCAGATTCATGAAGTTGTCACTGAGAATCTGAAACAGAGACAAAATTTTATTGTCTGTCCAAGGGTGGTCAAAATTGATTCATCTTGTAATTCTACAAGAATTCCAGTTAAAATTTGCAATATTTCAGCAAAAAATATAACCATAAAGCCATGAATGGAAATATGTTCAGTTTCAGAAGTTAAAGTTGTTGAAAACTTGGTTTCTGAATCTGGTGATATGGTTAGTGGTAACAATTCTACATCTTGTATTGACAAACTTGGCAATGAAGTTGATTCCAGTAAGTTATCTTCAAAACAAAAATCCTCTGTGAACAACTTATTGTCAAACTGGAAACATGTATTTTCATCTGGACCCTTGGACATTGGCAAAATAGATATTGTCAAGCACAAGATTGAGCTTACAGATGACCAACCATTCAAGCAACCTTATTGCAGGATACCACCTGTAATGTATGATGAGGTGCGTCAACACATCAAAGAACTGCTGAATGCAGGAGTGATAAGAGAATCAGATAGTCCATTATCATCAAATGTTGTTTTGGTAAGGAAAAAGGATGGTCTCTGCGCGTTTGCATTGTTTATAGAATGCTCAATGCAAAAACAAGAAAGACAGTTATATGTTGCCTCGGTTCGATGATGCAATTGAACCACTTAGTGGTTCAAAATATTTTTCAAAATTAGATCTTCGATCCGGATACTGGCAAGTTGAAGTGGCAGAGGAAGATAAGGAGAAAACTGCATTTTCAGTTGGAAACCTATGCTTTTACGAATGTAATCGCTTGGGCTTTGGGTTAACCAATGTGCCTGCGACATTTCAAAGATTAATGGAAAAATGTATGGGTGAGTCTCATTTAAAAGAATGCCTAATATTTTTGGACGATATTCTGGTATCTTCCAGAACTTTTGATGACCACATTAGGCATCTGAATTCCACTTTTGATAGATTATCAAAGCATACTCTGAAGTTAAGGCCTTCAGAATGTGATTTGTTTAAATTGTCTGTAACATACGCCGGCTATGTGGTGTCGGAAATGGAATAACCACAGACCCAGAAAAGTTAGCAGCAGTTAAGGACTTGCCAAGACCGAAAAATGTTAAAGAAACTCGGCAGTTCCTTGGTTTTGTAGGTTATTACAGGCAGTTTATCAAAGATTATGCGAAAATTGTGGAACCACTCAATTATCTATTAAAAGGTTATGGACAAGGTCAAACTGGTAAGAAATCTTCAAAGAAAAGAAATTGTTCAACACAATGGACACGGTGTGATAAACAAGAAAAGGCTTTCATCACAATTAAAGAAAAATTAACTAGACCACCTGTTTTGGCATATGCTGATTATACGTTACCATTTATTCGCCACATTGATTCCAGCATATCTGGGTTGGGGCTGTCTTATATCAGAATCAGCTAGGGGTAGAGCATGTAATTGCATATGCCAGTCAAAATCGTTGACAAAGCAAGTGCAGTTACCCAGCACACAAGCTGGAATTTTTAGCTCTAAAATGGGTCATTACAGATAAATTCCATGACTACCTGTATGGTAATACATTTCAGGTTGTAACTGACAATAATCCACTGACATACATGCTTAATAAAGCAAAGTTAGATGCAACTGGTCACCATTGGGTAGCATCACTTGCAAATTATAATTTTAGTCTAGTGTACAGATCAAGTAAACAGAACACTGATGCAGATGGTTTGTCCCAAAGACCACCAGTTTTTGTAGATGTTGTAAAAGCTATTTGTAATTTTGTGACAGTTTCAGCTCCATATGTAGACAGTTTATCACAGGGTGCTGGTTCTCATTTGGCCAATGTGGAACAATTGTCCTGCGATACATTGAACAAGATCAAATAGAGTACAGAACAGCTGAAGGACACAACAATTGCTCGAGTTTTGGAATTGATTCAAAGCAATTCCTTTCCACAAGGGAGAGGAATGGTGAAGGAGTCCAAAGATGTACAGACATATCTTCAGGAATTCACCAAATATTCAGTTGAAAATGATGTTTTGCACAGAACCACTTATTTGTATGGACATCAGGTGAAGCAGCTGGTTTTACCTGGTTTGTATCATCAGCAGACATTGAAAGGTTTGCATGAAGATGTTGGACCTGAAGGGAAAGAGAAGATTATCTGGTTGGTGAAACAATGCTTTTACTGGCCTGGTTTGGAATCTGATGTTTTAAAGAAAGTAGAGAACTGTGGGAGGTGAATTCGCAAAAAACACCTGTGTGACCTGCTGCAGAATTGGTACCTATCTAGACCAGTCGCCCGATGGAACTAGTGTGTGTTGATTTTTTGAGCTTGGAGATGTCCAAAGGTGGATACAAGAACATCCTGGTCATCACTGATCATTTTACCAGGTATGCCCAGGCAATTCCCTATAGAAAACAGACAGCGCACACTACAGCCAAAGCTCTCTATGAGAACTTTATTGTTTTTTAAAGCTTTCCAGAGAGACTTCATAGTGACCAAGGCAGAAATTTTGAGAGCAGAGTAATTAAACAGGTGTGTAAATTGGCACAGGTTAAGAAGACCCGCACTACGCCTTACCATCCAATAGGCAATGGATCTGCAGAACAGTTTAATCAAACTCTTGTCAACATGCTGGCAACATTAGATGAAGAGAAGAAAGCGATTGGAAATCTTATGTTGCTCCCTTGATCCAAGCATATAATGCAACAAAGAGTGATGCCACTGGATACTCCCCCCATTTTCTTATGTTTGACTGGCACCCCCGCCTATCCATCGATGCATTCTTTGGCACAGTCCCGGATATTGAGAAAGTAAATAATCATCATCATTCATAGATATGTGGAAAAGCTTGCCCATAGGATGAAATATGCCAATAAGTCAGCAGCAGAAGTTGGTGCCAAGTCTGCCATGAGAAATAGGGAGGGATATGACAGGAAAGGGCAGGAATCCAAACTTGAAGAGGGAGACAAAGTTTTGTTGAGAAAAGTTGGATTCCAGGGGAAGTACAAATTGGCAGATAGATGGGAGCGAGATGTGTACTTGGTGACAGGAACGCAAAATCCAAGTATTCCTGTGTACAGAGTACAGTTGGAATCTGGTAAAGGACCTACCAGAACTTTACACCAGAACATGCTTCTCCCATTTAATGCTGTCCCTTCTGAACTGTGGAGGGAAAAACTGAAATCTCCATTTTCTAATTTAAGGATCACTTTGCATCAGTCTTTTTTGGTAGAATCGGTGGTACGGTATAAACAGTATTATCGGTGGGACTATTGTTTACGACTTTCTGGTCATAGAGATGACTGGTTGATCATAACCACATGTTCACACATCGTTATTTGTTTGTTGAGGTGATCATGTTACCTTAGTTGTCTTAGCATTGTGTGCTGGATGCAGTCACTGATTACTCTGTACGTGTGTCCCGGGTATGACACCTCAGCGAGACAGATATTTCTCCCATTTTCTACCTGCCACGATACGGATTTTGCAGGTGGGATGCCTGTGTGGGACCAGTGCGTCTCACACGCCAAAGTACGTCATATTATCAACAATGAATGAGGAACAGACTACAGCATGCTGTAAAAGCATTATAAATGTTGAGAAATATGTGTACGAAAGCAAACTCAACAAGAAATAATTTAAATTTGAAAACGCACACTCTACCGATCATTGTATGAAGAGAGACCAATACATGGCAATTTGTTTAAAACATTGATACCTTTTCTTTGAATCATATGACGGGATATTCTTTCCCTTATCAAAAGGATACCTTCTACACAAAAGGCAAAGAGGATGACATGCCTGCTAGGAATGAGGTTCCTTCAACCCAGGTTTTGTTGAACTGTCTTGCATCTTGACAGATAATCATCAGTTACACACACCACACTCAAACGTTAATTGTTTTTTTTTCTGTTTCAGAGAGACTGATAGGACGGTTGAGAGTTAAACTGAAGCCATTATTGATGGAATTACGAAGACATGAATACATTGGGCAATGCAAACGAAAATGTTCAGTAAAACCTCGCTCACCACTGATTGATGGTTATCCATATGCTGGCATTAATACCACTTCAATGCAACCTTTATCTGCAATGGTATATCTGAGCTGGATCCAGTATTATAAAACGTTTACAATTGCATTTTCACAAATTGTTTTTCTGACTGTGACAATTAAGAACTGAATGAAATCATTAGCGTTTCAAAAGACATGGTAATTTACTGGTAGGTAAACTGCCATGTCTTTTAAAAATGGCCAGTCTCAGTCATTTATAAGCATAGGTAGAAATACAATTTTGAAAAATACAATTGTAAAAGGTTGATACTATTGGTCCCTGTGGTGGAAGTTTGTCTCAATTGTAAAATAATGGTGGATGTTGACAGCCATTTTTAGGATCAAAAAAATTCGGATGGAAGAATCTTCTCTACCTGAAATTGGTTTGCTATTCCATTGTTTGGTAACATTGTGGATGGAACATATTTGGATGACATGCCAAAACATGGTGTTTCTTCATATTCTTCTCATAAACGTAAATGTTTTTTTTTTACATTGACAACGTTAATGTCATGTTGAAAACTGTGAAATTTTGGGTTTACCTGGAATCGCGCATGCAGTAATCAGTATCGCAGGTACACTATTTACAAAGTATGTAGTGAAAAGGCCAATCGTTATAAATGTTAGTCCAAGAAGCATTGTTTTTGCAAATCCAATCTGCGTGATGATAAATCCACCAACAAATCCTGAAAAATACAGACATCTTTTAATTATATGTCAAAGAGGTCACGTTGCTCAAGTCTATTCAAGGTTCTACTCAAGCTAGAAATATGTTCAGAAATTGTGTGAGTGGTGTTGATCGTTTCAAACCTGACCATGACCTGAATTTCACAGACGTTTCTTTGTACACATACAATTCTGCGATAAAAAAACGTTTTTTTGGCAAGCTGATCGCGACACACTTACACTAGTGGGCCAAGATGTCACAGATAGAATATAGCAATTTTTTTTTTAAAAATGGCAACTAATGTTCAATGTTGTAATATTTTTTTTTTTTTATAGGCGAAACTTCATAGTGTCTTGGGACAGTAAGCAATAGAACATTTCAACCGGATCACAGTCTAGTCATGACCCGGTCGAAATTCTCTATCTGCTTTTGTGATCACAACACAAAACCTCTCAGTGACCTAAAGAGGGGTGTACAGTCACCAATATTTACCATGAGACTAAATTACATCATGATACAAACCGAGGCAGACTCACATATCTGCAAACTGCATCTTCATGTGGCAGATTTTTGTCGAAGTCTTTCTGCCATGTAGTTATCACATAATAGTAGTCTGCCACACAACTACGCGAGATGATTTATTTTGGGGAGGAGGTTGAGTAGGTTTACATCAAAAGATTTACATTTTTGACATCACTTCTTTTCCCTTGTGATTGGTTATATTTTTGATCTGGATATAAAGTATACTTTGTTTACATTACACTCATTTTAAGGTGCATGGAACATTTAAATATGGTTTAGTTTCATTGTTTTGATTTAATAGTAGATGATCCGAGTGAAGTGGGACATTGGTTAGTGCACTGGGCTTCAGATCAAAATGTAGGTTCTATCCCGAGCCACTAAATTTGCTTGGCCTTGATCAGGACACTGACTCTCAGTTGTCCCAGGGCGAGCACTGTGGCACAGAGTGGTAAAGTTTACCTTACTGGACATCAACAGTACATGTACCTCGTTTGATGATAACCCTGTGGGTGGTTAGTAAGTTGGATACAGTTCGGCCGCCGTAGACTGGTCACTTTTAATGGATGGACAATATTTCCATGGACGCATTAATATTAGATTCCAAACACTAATTATAGGAATAATCATTGGGAATTATATTCACAAAGGACCGGGTTCAACCCATTGCTTCATTAATTACAATTAACTGATGATCAGATTAACTGAGGTCACTTCATTCTAGCGATAAAAGGTTTATTATATAACTTACAGTCCAACATTGCATGCCCACACTAGCATTATCAATTCCCTGAACCTGTTTTGGTAAATTGGATTGAACTGAAAAAGAACTATTTTTGTTTATGTTTATTTTTGTAGCAGGTGCACACTTCCGCGGAATCCCCGATGCACATCAATACGATAAAAAAGTATCAAAAATACAATAAAAAAAACCCTGTACCGCTGTTCGAGCGCACCCATTCCAGCTCGGAGTAAAGTACTCTATGCGACCGGAGCAGCTAATTATGCGAATTCGAATGAGTAGGGTAGAAATGGATATCTGAGTGCACCTCAAATCGTACCTCACCAAAAACTTAGTTTTTCGGATAAATTGCATGCGAAATGATCGAAATTCATCGCCATGTGCAATGCGACATGTGTGCATTCACATCGTCACTTTCTCCTGGTTTTTACAGTGGTTGCAGTAGACGGAGCGTCGTGGGTTTAACGTTCCATTTCTCTAACGGTAAATGCTGGCACAACTAAAATTTTGAGTGAATTTATTAAAAACCCTAAAAAATTCACTCTCTTAACAATTCACTTTCGGGTGTGCTCGCAGATTTTTGACAACAACCATTCTAGGGAAAACACTCACCTTTTCTCAGAGGTGACACGGGATCACATTTATACCCTACTTGTAGGTGAATTTTTTTGACTTGGATATTGCGTGTTTTGCATGATCGGGATGGATGCACGATTAGCACTGAGATTCCCATTGACAAAAATTCCAAAATGGCAGTCCTTAATGCGTGATGCAATGCAGATTTCCATGAAAAAAAACGGGTTCCGAATTGAGCGGTGAATCTTATCAGGTGAGTCCAAACCTGGCGGCGAAGACACATGAGTTTTTTTTGGATGAGGAGAGAGATTGCTCATCCGAGTCTAAAAAAGCGGTGTGAGGTGTGCTTGCTCCCACCGCCTCTGGTGAAAAAAAATGAAGAAAAAAAAAGAAATTGATTGTTTGAAAAAAAAAAAGATAAAAAAAAAAAAATTGACTGTTTTCAAAAAATGAAAAAAAATATATGTATGTATATAACAACATTTAAAAAAAAAAAAAAATGATTGTTTAAAAAATAAAAAATAATAAAAAAAATATATATATATAACAACATTTAAAAAAAAAAGAATACAGAAAAAAAAATATAACAGTATTTCATCCATTAAAGAAAATAAAATAAAATAAAGAAATAAAAAAACAATGTTTCTACACGTGGGAGATTCTAAACGAAGGGACAAGCATGTTCGCGAATTGATACGGAGCAGGGAGTACATCCAGGCACAGGACAGGTCCTTTGCATGGAACAATTTTCCAGAACAGATTTCGTTTTTCGAATTGAACTTTTTTTTCCAGATTCAAATGAATCGTGTTCCTGTGTCTCAAATGTACTTGATATTCAAATAATATGCTTTCCAAGTATTTCATTTTTTCAGTATCAGTTTTATGTAAAAAAGAACTTGTGTAATTCTGTTTTACACTTTTTGCCAGATTCGAATGAATCTTGTTCCCTTGTGTCTTGAATGTACTTGATCTTCAAATAATATGCTTTCCAAGTATTTCATTTTTTTCAGTATCAGTTTTATGTAAAAAAGAACTTGTGTAATTATGTTTTACACATTTTTTCCAGATTCGAAATTCGAATGAATTTTGTTCCTGTGTCTCGAATGTACTTGATCTTCAAATAATATTCTTTCCAAGTATTTCATTTTTTCGGTATCGGTTTTATGTAAAAAAAAAACTTGTGTAATTCTGTTTTACGTATCCGGAATCAAAATCCAGAAATATTTCTCAGTCGATTATGTTTTGAGCTTGAAACAATTTTCAAGAACATACATCATTGTCTGAATTGAACTTTTTTTTCCAGATTCGAAGGAATCTTGTTCCAATGTCTCGAATGTACTTGATCTTCAAATAATGTACCTTCCAAGTACTTCAGCTTTTCTGTATCAGTTTTGTGTAATAAAGAACTTGTGTAATTTTGTTTCACAACTGGTTTTTTTTGTCATTAAAGAAAAAAAAAAACTGTGAAAAAAAAAAAGTTGTTATTTTATTTTTTTTCATATATAATAATAATAATAAAAAAAAAATATTTTTTACAATTAATAATTATTTATCATTTAGAAAAAAAAATTGACACTCACAAAATTTAATAACCATTTTTTGTCATTAAATCAAAAAACTTGTTAAAAAAAAGTTGTTATTTTTATATGTATAATAAGAAGTAAAAAAAAAAAATAAAAACATATTTTTTATAATAATAATTATTATCATTTAAAAAAAATAATCAGTCATGGAATCGTCAGTACCTAAAGAATTCACATTGAAGAGAGTCAAGAGATATTCAAAGTTCGGTAGTAAAATTTATAGACTACAATTGCACAATGCCATCGAATTAAAGGAAGTGGAGACGAGTGGATTGAGATATGAATACCAGAAATATACATTACCTTTGAAATTGAATGAGACCACTCTGGATTTAATGTACAAATGCCAAGATGATCTAGTAGCCATTGTCTCGGAGAAGATAGAAGATTCCGCTGCAGACAATCTGTCGTTCATCTACGGGAGTAATATATATCTGATCCTTTTTGAAGAAGTGGTCGATGAATTGAAACTGAACGAGGGGAAGAACAAACATTCAAGAGGGTGAATCTAGTTTTAAGATAGATTTATCAACGGGGAGATGATAGCTTTAAAGTTAACACACTCATAATGGACGCGAAAATAAATAGAGAGAATTAGTTTATTTATGAAGATAAATTTAAATCTCGACTTGAAAAGCTTGTTAAAGTACTTATCATAAGTTAGTGCATGTTTTTTTTTCTGTTTGTCTTTCTGTTTTTTTTCTGTTTTTTTTTTTGTCATTAAAGAGAAAAAATTAGAAAAAATATATAAATATAATAAGAAGTTTAACAATTCAAAAAACATTTTTGATTAAAAAAACTAAAACAATATAATATGGATATTAAATAAGAACTTTAACACACAAAAAAATGCCAAACACAAAAGAGTATATCGTGGAAAAAAATTATATTTGTCTACCAAATCCCAGTTGAAAAAGTACTGTAGAAATTTAGGAATTAAAAATTATAACCGTTACAAAACCAAAGAACGATTGATCGAAGCCGTGCGTGAGGAGACTTGTGATCTATCACTGGTGAAATTACAATCTAAAGGGCATCAGTCATTGAAATTGAAAGGTGTCAAATACATGAAAAAAGACGAATGCATAGGTCATTTGCTCGACGGAAAGGGAATGGACAAAAGATCTGCAGTAGCGATAAAAACAACTCAAATCACCAAAAAAGATGAGAAGACAGCAGCAACAAAACAATGTCAACAAACGACCGTGGAGGAAACTAAGAAGAAGAAGACGACCGTTAAATGAAAAGTGGTGGAGCAGCAGAAGGTTTTGAAAGAGAATAATAAAAAGATGAAAAACGATGCAGTTCAAGATGATGATTCGTTAGAAAAAAAAGTGATGGATGAAATCGCAAGAGAAGTGAATG